>CM071601.1:90464688-91875938 GCA_036435485.1 Saposhnikovia divaricata | reverse complement strand
ACCTTAGAAATTCCTGTTGCCTCAGTTATTCCTAATACTACTGAGGTTATAGAGATTGATGATCTTGATAACAATGAGAATGCAACTATGGTGGATGTCAATGTGAAACTTGAGCCTATTGAAGAGAATGGTAATGAGGGTATGGACTGTGAGAACACTACTGATACTGTGGTCAACAATGATGAGTTTAACAAGGTGGATTAGTTGGTTTGACTGTTGTTAATGTTGGTGGCTGGAAACTGAACTGTTGTTGGTCTTGTTTGAGTTCTTTTGCTGTTTGCTTATATATTGCTAGTTGCTATCCGTTTTGCTTTAGCCTGTGTTTCTAATTAATGCTTGATGTAGCCTGATATTGGCTTTATGTAATAGTTGATGTGTGTGGAAGTTCTATCTCCAACTATTTTCAGTTGTTAGTTGGGTTTAGAAGTTATGGCATTGTACTTTTGCTTTGAATGAATGGTATTGCAGTTTCTATTAATTAAGACTTGCTTACATTAGAAGTATTACATTTGCATGTTTAGAATCCAAGCACACACAAACCACTGTACCTATAGACTGCATTGAGATCCCTTAGAGATCTCCTTGATCTGAACCCAAGGGAAACTGGTCACTCTTTAGGTCATATAGTGGCATATACTAGACTTGAGATTTAACAGGTGCCTTGGAGTCAATTTCATTAAGTATTGCACTGGAAAGCTCTGTAATGTATTTTTGGACTTAAACTTTGTCAATTCTGCTTTTACATTGTTTCACACGAATTATTATTGACATTGTTATTTAAGTGCTAATTTGCAGGTTTCAGATTCTGAGTTTTGAATTGTATTCTGAGCATCCAAGTGTTCTAAGCCTTGATCGAATTTATGAACTTTAAATTCTGATGCCTTAGCCAAATTTGATCTCTAAAACAATTATACACTCTCAAAGCTCTGACAAACACTCAACCACAAACTCAGTCACACACTCTGCAATGTTCTTTTAGCCATGAATTACATTTGCAATCTCTCTTGCCCTGAACCACACTACATACCACAAACCTTGTCCTTGGTTTTGATACACTGTCAACCTTTCTCCTTCACTTACATTGCTCTTATTTTTGGCTGATACTATTTTGTTGAGAACTAACATTGCAGGTCCTAGTGTTAACACTGCAGCTTATTGCTTCGAGCTCATGACTTGATCACTCCAATCTCTGATTTCTGCCTTTTCTTCAGCTCTGATCACTGCTCTAGCAGCCTGCAACTTCAGCTCAAGACTTAGTACTACATTGTATTTTTCTTTTGTGTCTTGCTTTGGGAGATTTAGACTTGTAATTTGGTTAGGATTTTATTGGTTTGTAATTCTTAAAAATAGTCCATAAAATGTGAAGATTTATGGAGTAAGGACTATTTGGAGAGATAGGAGGATTGGTGGAATTATTTGTAATAGCTTAGTACTCACCCCCATCCCCCTTATTTGCATGGTTTGCATGGTTTAATGATCCCTCTCCCTAATTCCCTTTGAATTTCATTTTTCTTACTTTTTGGTTTTTATCAAAAAGGGGAAGAAGATAAATTCAAATATGTATGCTTATGTGAGATTATTTATAAGAGAAGAAGTATGTTTACTTAGGGGAAGGTGAAGATATATGTTTTGGTTTGAACAAAAATAGATGAACACTTGCAAAATTTTTCGAAAATATATTTCAAAAATTCCAAAATTCGAACTATGCTTAAAAGTTTAAAATCTTTTGTTCGAATATTTTGAAAATGGGTTTATATAGCAAGGGGAAGTCATTTTTCGAAAAATCAATGTATATTTTTCAAGAGGAAAGCACTTGTATCATCTTTTAATACAAAAGAGGAAAGTTTACTAATCTCTAAGTAGATTCTGTTTCTATAAATGGAATGTACTAGATAAGCTTGATCAGTTATATTGCTCTATTCGATTGCTTATCTATACACATGCTCTAACAGATTTGTTTTGCAGAATTCTACTTATCGACGAAAGGTATATCACTTATACTTAATTGTTATTATCTTTATGTGATGTACTTATGTGCTTTTATATGCATGTGTGCCTATGTGTTTTCGCGTAAAATGAACAAAGAGTTTTCATCACTTTAGAGGAAGGTGTTTAAATAGGCATTTAAATGAATAAAACGTTTTTCTTGCATACACTAGAAATATGTGCACACACATATTTAATTTTCATGAGTAGTTTTGACATATACCAAAAAGGGGAAGATTGTGAGACAGTCTTTTTCTTTTAGGTTTTGGTGATTTGTCAAAGTACGAAAATGAAAATTAAATTAGGTTTAGGAAGTTTCTAGCCAATATAGTAATTCCTTCCCTAGGATTATTCGAAGTGACATTAACGAATAACAAGTCAATTTGACAAAAATGTTTTCTTGTACCTAATCATTTAATTTGGATAAGGTATATCCGTGCAATGATATATCCTAGTCTAGATTTTATATGGTACATTTTAAAGGCAAAGTCAAGTCGGCACAAAAATCGATATATTCCCGAACACTGATTTCTATGCACTAAAAATAAGAGAATTATTAAAAACAGTGTTCATTTCAAATGTTTTCTCCTCAAATATATTCGATATATTTTCCAAAAAATTATTTTCAAAAGTGCCTTATTTATTGACTTGCCGAAAGGTCAAAAACAGATTTTATCCCGCACCCCTAACAGCTTTTCATTTAATTGGATAAAATCGTAAAATATTCAAAATAAATATTCTGAGGACTTCATGGTCATTATTATTTGAGGAATATTATGTTTTAATATATTTCAAGTCAAAACTTTAGCCAAAACGTCGACAAGTTACGACAAATGGCTAATGTATTTTATTCTATCGCGTAAGGGCATTTAATCAAAATATTTTCGAATAAAATATCTCCACATGTTATTTTATATTTATTATTCCCACATGTGTGCTGATTATTTTATGTAACTTGGTGAACAAGTGGGGTAAAATATCTTTTCCTTAGTGTTCATTGGTTGTTGCTCTTGTTTACTGGTCATTAACCCCACTTTATGCCTATAAATACCAAGCCAAACCCACTCCATTTCCTCAAGCCCTAAGAGCCAAAGAAATGCTGCCACTTTCTCTCTAGATATTCACCATATCCCAGATTTTAATTGCTCCAAAAAGTATCTAGCAAACAAGCTTCAATCTTCATCTTTTACACCTCTTTTAAGCTTGTTTTTCACTCCTTTTCTTGCTCCAAAACACACCACTCGGCTTCCACTTTTTAGGCAGCTCCTAGCACGAATTTTTGCAGCCTCTAAAGTGTTCTTTCAAGTGTGTTTGAGTCACCTTTGATTCATCCTTGAATACCTTTCTTTTGGTGCTCAAATCTAGCATTTTTGGTAGTGTTATTGGACCATCTCTTGCTCTAAAACAATTCTAACCAAGGCCACATCGAAGACAAAGCTTTAGCTCGACTAAAGTGGGTTCTTGAAGTGCTTTGGAAGAGGTTTAAGGATCCTTGTGTCCCCCTTAAATTATCTTTCATTGATTGATCTTGGTGGCCTTGTTTTGGTAGCAATTTTTGGTGCATTTCTTGCTCTTCTATACACCTCTCGACCAAACCCACTTTAGGCAGCCCCTTAGCTCGTTTTTAACAGCCCTTAAAGTGTTCTTCTTTGTCTCTTGAGTCACCTTGATAACCCCTTGAATATCCTTCATTTGGTGCTCATTTCGGCCATTAGTTTTGGTTTTTTTAGGCTTCGATCATAGCCTGTTCTTCTTGATTTCTTTTTAGACTTCAAGTGGTTCTAAGTTAGTTAAATTTTTGTTTAGTGTGTGTACATCTACACATACTAGTCCCGGATCCTAGTTCGTATCCTTTGAGAATACCTCTTATTTGAGAATTCTTTGCTTTAGGCAACCAATCCATCGGATAAAGCCAAAGGTCATAAACTAGTTAATTTTTGTTGCGTGTGTGTGCGTGTTGCATTCACGTATATAATTGTTTCATGTTTAATTTATTGTCTTACATCACCGCTCGTGTGACAAGTCCCTCGCGTGGCTTATCCCGTGCCATTAATTAATAGCGAATCAATTATTTTAACGCATAATAGCGTCCCCGTGGCTAGTACCGTAACATACTAGTTTTGCACGGCCTTTATTATATATCTCACATAATTGTTTGTTTGTAGCTTGTTGTTGTATCTTTGTAGTGAAGTGAAGTGAAGTGAGTTGATCTTCGCTCTAAGACCCAAGTCTTAGACACGCTGACAGGGAGTTGGGTGTCTTCACACCGTGAGGAGGAGGAAAGACCCAAGACCTAAGATCCAAGACCTACAAAGGTAGCACCAAGGCTACTTAGGTTTGCTAAAATATTTTGAAGAGGTAACTTGTAGTTACACTCTAAGATAAATATTTTAGTGGTTTACTAATTATTTTGAGGATGTAACGGTGAGTTACGCTCCAAGATAAATAATTAGTGGTTTGCTCTATATTTTGAGGAGGTAGCGGGGAATTAATCTCCAAGATAAATATATAGCGGGTTTAGCTTATATTTTGAGAAGGTAACAGGGATTTACGCTTTAAGATAAATATATAGTTGTATTTTGTAAAGGTTTCTCCACCTGCTATAAGGAGTTTTACTTATAGTGGACGAAATCCCGAGTCCGGGGAGGAGCTCGGGGACTGGAGTAGGGTTGTTCGAATCCGTTAGGGGATTGCGGTATCGCGAACCAAGATAAATCGATCGTGTCATCTTTCTCTCTTTTATCTTCCGCACTTTATATTACTTATTTATAAGTAATTAATTTTAAAAGAGAAGGAAAATTTAAAACGCCAAGCTCAAATTTTAAAAAGGTAATAAGCTATTCAACCCCCCCTTCTAACTTATTTTACCCACATTTGGGACCTATCAAACATATTAAATTTTTTGTCTTATTCTTAAATAAAAATTGGATTCTCAAATAAAAAGATGTGATCCTTAAGCAATATTTTATTTCAATAATATATCATGTCATATCCAAATAAAAGTATACCTTCTAAATCAAAGAAATTTTAAAATTTTGTTAATAGATCACAGTAATTAATGAAAGTACTCACAATAATAAGCTAGTAAGTATGAAGTTGGATACACCACAAAGATGAGTGAAATAACCAAGTTAAACATGAATAAGATGAGTGTTAGTTATAATTTTTGAATGCAATGGTGACTTTTTGTAACGCCCCCAAATCCGAGGTCAGGAATCTGGGTCGTCACGTCACCATCCAATCATCTCGTACCTGTATTAATTTTACAACTCAACACTACACCAATCCTGACCTCAATCTTTCACACACACAAGTTAGAGCCTCAAAAATGATAATCAAATACAACACTAAATATTACAATTCATATGTACGATCCAAAATCTTACACAAGTTCACTTATACAAACCGCACCTGAAGGCAAGTCTTACTAATACATCTGAAAATCCTATCAGACATACTTTGTAGTATTTATCCAGAACTGAACCATTCCAGGGGTAATGCTTCTACTCTCCTTTTGCTAGTACGGAGTTAATCGACCAAATTCTTCTCTTTCTGAAAATTTTTATAAAGCAAGAATGAGCTACATAATGCTCAACAAGTTTTCCATTTTAAAAAAAATACTATGCCTTATCTCAAATTATTACCAAACATATAAGCATATAACCTTCACGACATTAATTAATATAGCAAAATATCTTGACATTATATATATCCGAAATGTGGATGAAACATATATACCTTGTATGAAGTTTAAAATAATGACCAATGAACAAATTTAGTTCATAATAACAATAATAATATTCGTATCTTAGCAAAATAGTATACACTATAGTTTTACTAATCTTTTAGAAAGCTCTCAAAATACGCAGTTCAATATGCTGCTACGACAGTTGCTTTTTATCATACGCAAACTGAACCATCTTTCAATTTTCAAATAATTTAAATGTGCACTAAACATGTGCCATTATCTTTGAAATAATCTCGTAGTTCTAGATATTGCATGAAATCATTATCTTTCTTATTAAGAGCAACACTATCGGCAACTTGGCACCTAGGCCTAAAATGCAGTGTCTAAGTATTTTTCCAAAGTGTAGGAATGGGACTTATAAGAAAACATGAAACCTGACAAGGATTGACGATGATCAGTCGCCACATCCAAGTCCATAATTCGCGGGTCTTTTCTACTAGTAGAAGGATAAAAACTACATCCGTAATTACCCTGAGTGAAAACTACATCCGTAATCACCCTTGATGAAAAGTACATCCGTAATCATCCTTTGGCAACACCTAGGCCGGAATAGTTGATGGACCGCCTGGCTAACGGCCGCTTACACTAAATTCAGGATCGTTCGTCAACGATCCCGCACCGCCAGAGTCCTTATTTTTTCAAAAATTCATTTTGAGTGGAAAATGAGTAGTTGAGATCCTACTTCAGTCAACCGATAATTTCTTGAATTAACGTTCAAGTGAGTAAACCTCACCGGGGGTTTTCGAAAATATTTTGAGTTCAAAAGAGTTTAAGTTTGAAACGCTTGAGGTATCTTGGATTCGTTTTGTTTTGAAACATAATATTTTGAGATTTTAATATTAAATAATTAATAAACCAATAATTAATAAACCATTAATCAATTAAAATAATCATTTAATCCAAGATAAATATTTTTTTTGGGTATTTTTAATAATTTATAAAATAAATAATTATAGGCATCCGATATTTCCCGAATAACTCTTCGGGTTATAAAATATTACGTATGAAATCCATAAACACAACAGTACGAATCCTTATGTATAAGTTTTGAAATGTAAACTTGCATAGGCAGAATCAAAATATAATGTTTTGAAAACAAAAGGTTAGGGTTGGAAAACTTGCCTGGAATCCAAAGTACATCCCCCTAGGTTCCACTTGTCCCGGATAGTTCTAGAAATAGATATCAAATCTCAGTTAGCCTTCTTAATCAAATAGCTACACATACCACTAGTAAGTACACTCAACTCCATTAACCAATTACGTAATTGCTACAACTTTTGTCTTTACGAGTCCTTAGTTATTTTCTATTAACACTTATCTTGTCAATGACCTTTAATCCAATTCTTTACTCCAATACGTAGTCATGATGTTCCTCAACAACTTTCATGTTTTATCCGACTTGTAATTATCCTTTTATCTTGGCCAAAATGGCTCGTCAAAAGAATGCTCTTAGAGTTGACTTTTCCGGAAGTTACTATTACGTAACTCGCGCTCCAACATTTTTAATAAATTGAAAAATCCATACTTAACTACGAAACCACCTCAAGGAACTTCTTGAGTTTTTATGATATTTATCAAAATTGCTTTGCTTTGGAACACACGAGTGTAGATAGGCGAAACGCATTTTAGAAACATGGCCAACTACGGAGTTGTACTATTTGCGCTAGTTTCACTAAAACGCTCCTAACTCCTTAACCGTTAACTCAAATGATGCACCATTTTCGCGTGTACGATCTAGAGAATGTATACTTTGTAATTAAGCAAGAACTTGGTTATGGGCAAAAGACAAATTTTTCGGATTTTACTGAACTACGTAAAAGCTTTACAGTGAATAGTGTCATCGCGTAACTTTGGTTCCGACATTTTTATAAAATCAAAAAATTAATATTTTCCTATAATAATTTTTGGGTTGTCTTCTTCACTGACCAAAATTCATACTATCCAAATTCCATGATTTTTAAATATCGTTAAGTGGTCCGAATTTTTTTTTAAAGTTGGTACTTTGCAGCAGTTTGGTTCCTCGAATCGACTTCACTAAAATAATTAACATATCTCTTAAACTGTAAATCGCCTTGACACGATCTTTATATGGATACAAACTACAATATAAGCTCTACAAGTTTTTGGGCAGGGGTGTTCGAAAATACCACTTTTACAGTTCGTGAATCTTTGTTTAAAACAGTCCTAAAACCAAACGGGCATTACGACGGCTATAATCGTAATGATTCCCGAATTTAACTACGTTAAATCCATTAAACAACAACCAAATCATCAACCCAACATTTTTAACAACATAACCAGTTCATAAACTTCAAGAACTCATCGCCAACATCAACCCATAACAATCAATCATCAAGATTCATCATTTTACATACCAAACTCCATAAATCAACACATTCTTAAACATAACTCCAACTCAAGCTTATAACTCAAAATAAATCAAAGGGTGGATGATGTTTATGCCTTCCTTGAATCCTCAAACGTACTAACAAGAGCTTTTAAGCCTTAAGGGAGCCTTGATCCATGTTTATCATCCTTAAACTTGCAAAAGAAATCAAGCTACAAGTTAGAATTTTCGGAGTTACTATTACCCCTCTTGAAAGAACTGGAAAAACAAGGGCCTTACCATGCTTTTTTGGATGAGACTTGTGAATAAGAGTTGTATATCATCTCAATACCTTTCTAACAAGCTATAGATCATAATTTTCCAATGAGTAATGAGGGAGATATGGCTGTTTTAAACTGCTGCTGCTGTGCTTGGCCGAAAATGAAGAAAAAGGGAGTGGAGAGCTTTTGCTTGTTTTTGGAAAATGGTGAGTGATGTAATGAATTATTTTTTGTGGTTCTTATCAACATTATCAGCTGGGTTTTTGTCAAAATCTAGGAGTGTAGCTTGCTTTTTAGACTTAATAGGCTTTTTGACCAAGCTTGTTTACTACTCCATGAAAACATGGAACTATGCCCTTGTACTTTCTAGTTAGTTTCTAACTAGGTTGGTTATTTTCCTAAGTACATAGTTTGCATGGTACTTAGCTTGCATGGGATACTTACTTTCCAACTTAACACTTGTCACATAATTGTTTTCGTAATTGCGATTAATATCCGAAACATTCCGCGATACAAATCTTTTACCGTAATTGCTTACCATTGCAAACACTTGTAATTCATTTAAATGGTGGAATTCTAAATCCATAATTCTCCTTTTCATAATGTAATCTTCGTATTCCTTAGTATCTCGTAAAATATGACCATTTGAAGTAATGGATTTTTTTGAAATCTAACGACTTTTATATACACTCATTTGGATTATAACGACGTAATATCAAATCGAAATCTTCATTTAATAATTCGTACCTAGCGTGGTTGCAAAATTTTTTAGTACACCCATAGAATCACTATTCATCCCGGTTTCAAATTTTCACAAAAATTAGGGTTATTACACTTTTACTTTATTACGATGAATGATCGAAATCTTGATTTCAATTGACACATTCAAGTTAATCAGTATATCACATTATTTCTCTTTAAGAAATAAATATATCTTGATGAGTGGTTATGTTGATGAAAACACTCCTTATTCATTATTCTAAAAGAGTTCCTATAATGATCTCGAAAGCGAAAAAGAAAAATTTCTATAAAGTTAATAGTTTAAAAGATGAAATTTTTCTTTATTTTTGCACGAGATAACGACTATTGAAATTAGTTAACCCTATCCAACATATAATTATTTGATATATTTATCTAGGGAGGTATTATAGTGAGAACTTTTTGTTATGAGAACTAAGAACTAATCACAAACTCACCAAAATTATTTTATTTATATATTAAATTTGTATATATAACTACCAACAACATCGCTGTCACCGTTAATACCGCCATCGCATCTTCGTTACCATTAGCAGAATCACCAAATTCAAAACACAATCACCAAAATTTAACACCAGCACAATACCATTACAAGAACATATCATTACAATTACCAGAATTATCAATTCTATATCAAAACCACCAAAATTAAAACAACCATCACTGATCATGGGTTACAGAATCACCAAAAGTCTAGTTCAAATCATTAATAATTCAAATCAAATCAAAAAAAATTATGCACAAATCACTAAAATTCCTAAAACCTAAGATAAGTATAAACAAATTAGATTCAGAAATTTCGTCATCTTCATAGATAGCATCATTACATAGTTTTGATGAACTTACTGATCATTTCCATGACACCAAATCTAAAAACGTCACCTATATATTTGTACGTATTGTTAATACATGTATATATATAGGATCTCGCTCAAACAGAAACTAAATTTATCTTAAAAATTAGAAAGGAATGACATTCTTGTAAATAATATAAAACTGAAGATTAAGCGATCCCATTATTTTTCCCGTTCCTCGTTCTTTTCTCCTATACTACCATTCATGCACTGCTATACACCCCTATATTTGCATATTATGTAGGTACATATCTAATCACCACCAATTTTTACATCATTGACGATAAATTTAATAATCTTTGATTACCGTCATCTTCATAGCATGTGATTTATATTTAGCGATATAAATAAGAAACATGAAATAAGAAAATTAGATAAAAATCACCTATATTTAGTGATTTATAACTTGCAATTATTGATTTTTGTAATTGTAATTAATGATTTTTATAAATGTAATTAGTGATATGTGTATAAAAAATTGAAAGTTTGTATTGTATAGATCGGGGAGGCCATGACAGATGAACAGAGAAATTAGAATCGACGAATTTGATCATATAAATACAAGTACTATATATGTATTGTGTAACACCCCCAGATCCGGCGTCCGGGATCCGGTCGTTATGGTCTCCATTACTGTTCACAATACTTGAACTTACGTCAACTCAAAATAAATTACATCTTTATGACCCAACATAACAATATAAAACACACCCGTTATAGTCCCAGAGATGAAATCAGAGTAACTACCAAATTTTATTAAGCACAATATGAGTTCTTACAATCCAAAAGAATTTCAATATGAATACATACTCTTTGCCATCCATTTTCATAAGTCATACTAGACCATATACTTGGTACTGAAAGAATAAATCTATCCTACCAATAGCTTTCTCGTCGGCTCTGGTAGTCTCATCGTCCTCGCCAGCGTCGAGTGCGCCTTGTGCGAGTCATCTGGTCTAGCTGTTGTTGTGATATAATAATAAAGCAAGGGTGAGCAATAGCCCACCAACAATAATATTTAACTGAACGATAATATATATAACAGTTCAAAAGTATCTTTCAAACCATATGCCACGCATTTACGGAAATGATGCCAGTATAATATGAACGATGAAGTTACAAGGTAACTCAAAATGTAAATATATGTGGGAATATCTGCTATGTCGAAAATAAGCAAGATATTATCATTTATCATATAAAGAGGAACTTGCAAGGAAAATATTGCAATTCCACTTATTAACATTTTTCGAAGTCCTACAACCTGAAAGAAGTCTCTTCGATACGTGTTGCGGAAGACACCGTCAACCGGAAGACACCGTCAACCTGAAAGAAGTCTCTTCGATACGTGTTGCGGGGAATTCCCAATTTGGGAGATGAACCAATACTGGTGTTATCACGCGCCAGCTGTCCCACTCCCTGATGATCAGTCGGGGATGGTACAGCCCAATATAGTTTACTACTGGTAGAAGGAAGAACTAACGGCTCCACTTGTCGATTGCCTTTAATAGTAACTCCCTGGCCAATGGTTAGGCCTTGTGATGGACCGCGCGACTCGGCCTCTTACACACGACTCCTAGTTCGAATAAATCCACAGCATTGAAACGTAGAGTTTGTCCTCCCTTCCCCAAGTGAAATACTTGTTGATAAGACTCCACAAAGTAGTCGTATCTAGTTGGAAAGGAAAATTCACCAACATTTCCCAAGCTTTTGCTTGTTAATGGATATCAACTTGTTCCAACAATCTTACCCCTCGAATGATGAGAAGGTACACAGACTTAATGAGTCCATAGCAACCAAGTTGCGAGTGAGAAGGATAAATTATGACCGGGAAGTCAATAAGATAAATAACCTTTCTCAAGTAAGGTTCCCTTATAATTTAAGAGATAGATTCGAGTGAAGAATGGAATCTTGAGGACCTTTCTTAATATAATATTAATCGTAGGACTCCGAAATATTTTACATAATATTTGGAGGTGAAAGATAATCTCCAAATAATATAAATCATTTTAAAAAGAATTTAAAAGAATTAAATAAATATTCCAAGAATATTTATTAACTCAATAATAATTACGGAATATTATTAAATCATAATGTTGCTCGTAAGTAATCCTCGAATGAATATATAGAATTATTTACTAAATAAATCCCTCCTTAAATGAATATTCAAAATAATATTCATTAATAATTAGACTCCATTAAGTATTTAAAATAATATTCAATAAATGAGTCAAACTTTAAATGAATATTTGAAAATAATATTCATTTAATAAATAATCTTCTAAATGAATATCCAAATAATATTCCTTTAGTAATCGAAACTTTAAAGGAATAATCGAAATAATATTCCTTAAGTAAATAGAACTTCCAATGAATATTTTAAAATAATATTCATCAAGTATATAAACCTTAAATGAATATTCGAAAGTAATATTCATTTAATAAATAACATTCTAATGAATATCAAAATAATATTCAATAAATAATCAACTCTAAATGAATATTCGAAACTAACATTCATTTAATATTTCTCGACTGAGATAATACTCGAATAACATTCCTCGAAATATTTGTAATTGATACTTTATGGAAATTTGACAATAGGCATGCATGCTATGACATATGTATCAGAAACAACAGATATACATATTATCACAACAACAGTTCCAAGGTATTGGAAACTTGCCTGGTACTCAGGTGTGGGTGGAGATAGCGTGTCCTGGGTCTGCTCGATGATCTTCCTTGGAGTGTGTACTAGCCTTACTAAGCTTGTTCTAGTCCTTGTATAGCCTTAACAAAGCACATCTTGGGCTCTTCATAAGCTTTGTTTTGAGTCCTAGATCATCAGATATGAAGCTTCCTAGCTAGGGTTTTGAGCCCTCTTTTTCTGCTGGACAGAAACTGGGCAGATTTGTTTCCCCAACTATGAGCATGGATTTGACTAGGCTATACTACTTTTTTGGTCATGAAATTTTGAGCGAATATTACCCATAGAGTGGAGAGGCTATGGTTAAAATTTGGTGATTTTATCATCGATAGAAATGGAGATATGAATTTTTCTTTCATAGTGGTTCTTGCTGGGCAGGTTTAAGAAAACGGAGAGAGTTTGTGTTTTGCTTTGTGTTTTGGTGTTTAATGCAATAATACAAGTAATATCTATCTATATTGGATGCATCTCTTGCCTTTTGTGTTGTTAACACTCTATTGGTGCCACTTGTTGATCCATTACTTGTCCAAGTGTTGGCATTATATCAAGCAACTCCATTCTTGGTTAATTGTAATTACACCACTCCTTTGTTAGTTGACTTATATGTAAGTCACTTGTATCATTCTTTTTCCACCAATTGTACATGTCATCTCTTGGCCGTTTATTTGTTTCTTTGTCCGGTTATTGCTCATTTCGATTGATCGTTCGTAGGAATATCTCATGGATTTCTAATTAGGGTTCACTGGAAATCTTCTTAATATTAATACCATCATTCTCCATCTTTCTTACTAACTTTCGAATTTATATTCCTTAAATCCCTTCGTTAAATTCTTAAGTCTTTCAGTGTCCAGGGAACTCTCGGAGAAAATAAAAGTGCGATTTTTCAGAATCCGACAGCTTTTACATACACTTATTTTCCCCCTCGATCACTAATACGAACTCAGAAATCCGTTCCGAATACTTCTATATAGTGTCGTTTCATAATATTCTCATTTCCACCAAAAACACTATTCATTCCATATTCTTCCTTTATTCCCTATATTTGTGACAATGTCCTTGCTATTTCTCGGGCGTTCCTTAACCCTTTCACGGAACCACTGGACTAATCGTTTTCGATCCGGATGACACGAGAATATTCTCCGGCTTGGAATTGCCATATCTTATTCCCCTAGGAGATAGATTATTCTTACCTAAGTTGTCAACCCATAGTATTCTTCATGGCATATAAACATTTGAATCCAAATCTATTCCTTTCATTCATTATCTCAATCGTTACATCGTAGTCGTAATCACTATTCACCATTACCTCAGTACATAATAAAAAGTTTTAATTATATCCAAAATTTGGGGTTCTTACAGTCTCCCCTCCTTAAAAGGATTCTGTAATAACCCTAATTTTAGCAAAGCTACAGTGACCCCATGAATAGTAAATTTTGAGGATTTAAAGAAATGGTATGTAAGTACTCAATACTTGAAACAGAAAATGAGTAAACAGAAACCATATTAGGGATATACTATAAAAATAAGTGACTCGAAATGACGATAGATTTCAGAAATTCCTGAATATGGATTTTTGAGGATTTTGGTTTCGAATGAGTTTCTATTGGATGTCAAGGAGCATGGAGATATTAACAGAATTATATATTGAGGAGTTAGGGAATTAGTATAAATTAAGGGATTATTAAGTTAAGGAAATATCAAAGGAATTTTGATTGTTAAATGATTTCAGAACCACTGAGATAATGAGGTATATTCGAGACGAATCACAATTAGACGATTAGGGGAACCAAGCAACCAAGATTAGCAATATAACAAGGATACATACCACATTGTTAATTACCAAAAGTGTTAGTACAATACTTAGGAAAAACAATAAAAAGAGAATTATGAGATCATGAACATGACATCACATTCCACTAATACTTTTAAGGGTAAATTAGTACATTAGCAAGCCTTTAATCACAAATATCTTCCAAGGCTTCTAAGACAAGCTAGGATTAACAAATATCAACAAGATTAGAGTGAGATAAGATCAAAAATCAAGAGAAAATCTCTCCCCTTCCATTCTTCAATTCGGCCAAACAGTAACAGCCGGCTTAGAACGGCCATAACTTCTTCGTTTCTCAGCCAAATTTTTCGTTCTTTAGCTTTTTAGAAAGCCCATGAGATAAGCTACAAGTCGTATTTCACAAGATTTTCTCAGAAAAGCAAGGTAAGGGGGTCGTTTTTCATGTTCTTTCAGCTGCAGTAAAATAGCTCCGAAAATTCTAAGTATGTTCTTGGTGTTTCTTGTTAGTTTAAGGTGTTATATGGTTGCTTAAGGATATCCCAAGGATTATTAAGTGTTATACAAGCTACAAGGAAGGTATATTACTTGAGACCCTAACTTGAATTATGAGTTTATGGTTGATTATGCTTAGTTTAGAAGTTAAGTTGTATAAAGCATGAAATCTTGATAATATGGTTGTTGATATGTGTTTTAAGTTTGATATGGAAATTGTGATGTGAACTTGTAACCATGGTTGGTATGTAGACCACATGGTGTAGGGCTTGGATTGAGTGTGGAATGATGGTTTTGGAGCAATTAAAATATGGAAAGTATGAAAGTACAGCAGTTATAATGCCCGATTTTTGTTAGTATAGGAACTGCTCTGTTTTGGACCCCTGTATCAGTACGGTACCTTACTGTCCAGTGTACCAATGGACCATTAAATGATAGAGCTTAGTTCATAGATCGTTTTGATATAAAGTACGTCAAAATCTGATGAACGGTTTAGGAGAAAAGTGGATTTTAGTGAAAGTCGTTCGGAAACCGGGAAATTGCAATTGTGCCAACTTTGAGGTTATAATTACCATGCTTAGACATTTTTAGAAATTATGAAATTTTGGGATAGTGTAGTCGGGTGGTCAGAGGACCATTTACAGTTGACCTTGTAGTAAAATTCGAAATCTATATTTTCTGAGAATTTTTACAGTCGAGTGTGGTTATTAAGGGGAATGGTGGATTACACTAAAACTTAGATCGAGTTAAGAATGGTTAAGTGCATGTAAATTTTTGGTGCATAAAAACCATGTTAAACTTACAATATGAGTTAAGGGTGTTATGGTGTAGAGATTAAGTGATTAAGTGGGATATATATACTAACGGTGATCCTTTCGTTCCTATAGAGGCAGGAGACGAACTCAGGATTCCACCTACTCGCTCTAGAGATCCAGGCAAGATCTTTTCTATCCCTACTTGGAAAAATTATTATCTTCAAAGAAACTTGATTTCTTGGAATACATATATACATGTGATGCTATTATTACTATATTGTGAAGAAATTGTCTTCCTTGAGTATGGATATTAAAAAGGAAGGTATATGAAGATGTATATGGATATGAATATGGATATGAGTATGAGATGGATATGTATAGAGATGATTATTCATGAAGTGAACATGCCTTATGATTAAGAGAATATGAGAGAATGGTATCAGTTGTTATCTAAAGTAAATAAAAGAATGGTATCAGGTTTTATCAAGGGTTATATGATTTATAATATTTTGCTAAAGATATTCTTTTTTAAATATTGTGATTTAATAAGTATTATTTGATTATTATCTACTATTTTTTAAAAGTAGATGGAACAACATATATATATATATGTGTATATAAGAGAGCAAGATTTCTTCTACTCTTACTTTGGAAAACTATTTTATTTTTTTTCAAAGTAAAATGATTTCATGGAATATATATGTTTTTCTACGTTGCTATATTGCTAAGTATTTATTTCCTGATTTTGTGAATTAAAGAAAGATAGATAAGAATATGGATAGAGCGAATATACTTTATGTTCTAAAGGCATATTTGACTTTAATAATTATAGAAAAGATGTATGAGTCATAATTAAAGTATTATGACATATGATTTAAAGGTGATGAATAAATGTGAATGGAAATGGAAATGGAAATGATAAATGTAAATGGAAAAATGATTTGACAAAAAGGGGGATTGCAACAGACTTGCGTAAGTGGCTGTGTCAGGGCTGTGTGCGACACAGTCCAGCATTTATTATTTTTATTACGGCACGAAGATGCCAAGGGAGGATGTTAGCAGGTGGCCTTCCTCCAGGGATGATCTTCATTCCTTCTACCGGTAGTAAAAAGAGAGCAGGTACGATTAGGCGACTGATTATCGTCCTAATGTATCAGGCGACAGCAGATATCCCCAATGTTTTTGAAAAGAAAATGTTGACAATGGTTTTCAGAGTTATATGCTGAAACCAAGAAAATGAGATAAGGTGATGGAATTATTTATATGGAATGAAGAGAAACTGATTTTATATTATTTGTATATGGTTGTCGTATACAAGAAACAGAAGGATATTATTGCGAGATCTTATTCAAATGGAATATTATTTTTGGAAAATTATACGGAAACGAAGTATGGATTATTATATTATTTAAGAAGAGAAACTGATATTATAATACTACATATTACTTTTCGTACAAAGAGGAATAGATGGTGCATTTGATAGATAAGAATTATTTCTTTTCTTAATGACTATGATGAATTTTCCCATTTTTTTATATATATGTAAAGGTTTATTTTCCCTTTTATGGTAGTAGATAGAAGTTATCTTGTTGAGCTATTATAGCTCACTCTTGCTATTTACTTATACAACAGCTAGGTTGCATGCCGATACTTCGCACTACACCCCGCAAGAGGGTAAGGGAAAGGCGACCTTTTGAGAGAACGCTGGCACCTATCCCGGAGGTAGCGTATAGACAAGCGGGTCCTGGTAGACTTATGTACACACTACTACAGAATAGGCTTTAGGCGTCGGTCAAAATAGGCTTTAGGCGTCGGTTATTGGGCGTAGTATATGAAGGCGACGCTATAGGTATACATCTATAGCGTCGGTTAAAATGGCGATGCTAGAACATGTTAGTGTCGGTAATAGAACCAACGCAAAAGGCTGACAACCGACGCATAAGGACCGCCAAAAGCGTCGGTTGACAGAAATGCCGTTGCATAAAATATACTCTGTTGCGTCGGTTGTTCTTAGAAGCGACACATATGTCCCTTACATATGCGTCGGTTTTATTAAATGCTGACGCCTTTGCTTATGATCTTTAGCGTCGGTTCTGTGAAATGCGACGCCTATGTACTTTACTTATAGCGTCGGTTCTGTTAAAATGCCGACGCCTATGTACTTTGCTTTTAGCGTCGGTTCTGTCATATGACCGACGCCAATGTGGTTTACTTTTTGCGTCGGTTCTGTCCAATAACCGACGCCTAAAGTATTAAATTTTTTTTTGTATTGATATGCAATCATATATCAGTAGACCCATTACAAACTTTACAAATAATCTGAAAATAACTAAAACCAGAACACAATCTAATTGAAAATTTGATTAAAATAAATTTAGAATATTTTATTTCCAATTAGAATAAAAAGTACAATTCTTTCTAGTAATTTCTCTTACAAAAATAAATAATTATATCAAAATCATCTAATACTAATTACAAACAAGGCAAGCCAATAGGCAGCTATTATACCCATTTCCCTTGATCACTAACTTCAGGCAGCTGACATATGATTCAAAAATTGAATAAAATAGATTCCCATCCTCCTTGTCAAACATTCAGACAACTCAAAGTTATTCTCCTTGACATTTATCTGCTACAGCAGATTCAGTCTCCATGTCTCCCCAGCAGGAATCTCACTGGTTACAGCCTGTGATGTGATAATTATGCCAAAAGAAAATGAAAACACTTCATGCGCACAGAATTTTCAATGTTATGTGAGCCAGAGTACGATAACATAAAAAAATAGTAAATAAGCCAAAAAATTTCTTAATAAACAGTTGTGATAAGAAATCTGGTTATACTTGTTCCATCCAAACTCAGCAACTAACATCGGCTTGTAAGAATTTTTTAACACAAGCCTTCATAACTACAAGTCTTTCTTATATGTACGGTCTCCTCATTGTCATTTATTGTTTTTATGATCTAACAAACTTCTATATTACTAATTATAATCAACTTGTTGAACATGCTTTGATCACTGAGATGGCTTCTTACATAAAATCAATTGATAAAGAGCATCTGCTAGAAGTTGGTTTGGAAGGGTTTCATGGAGAGTCAGCACAAGACCAACAATTCAATCAAAATATCAAACATGGAACAAATTTTATAATGAATAATCAATTCCTTGAAATTGATTTCACCACCATGTACTCATATCCTGATCAATGGTAACTCATAGCTCTAACGACTAACGTGTAACATTAATTGTATCAAGAAGTAGAACATGAAGATCTTTTATTAATCTGAACTCCGTTGTCTTTAATTTTGACAAGCAGGTTAGCAGCTGGTGCAAATAAAGATTCACAACTTTCGTTTACAAGCAACTGGATTAACACTCACATTCAAGAACAGATAGTGCTACAAAAGCCGACGTTAGTTACTAAGATTGGATGGAACAAGTCTAGATTCAACACAAGCAAACCATTCTTACTAATCTAGATGGAAATCTGGTTATATGTTGGCTTAGATATTCTCAGAAGAAAAATAAACCAAACCTCTACCTATATGTTTGCTGCATGCAAACAATTCTTACTGTAATGATAGAAAAATAATTAATGCCTATATAAATATTTTCTCTTCTTCATTTTCTCTGCATCAATATTATATTGATGCTATTTTCAATTAGAAGATGCAACTAAACATATATGACAAAACATAAGGCCACATTCTGGTTATATTTTATCATATATATATATATATATATATATATATATATATATATATATATATATATATATATATATATATTTCTGATATTACTATTTGTGCTTCAAGTTCTCTTTTAAAACTTGTTTCAGTGGTATTGCTCTTCTAATTCCAACTTGTACTGCAGATTATTTTTATTTATAAAGTCATAACTTTAATTTCTGGCTATTTATATAAAGTTTTAGAGTTATGCAACTAAGCTAATTCTTGTACCCAACCTTCTGACTAAGTTAGTACCACGGTGGGTTTCTGATCAGCGTATATGTTTAACAAAGACATGCGTAATCAATAACGTAAAGACATGCGTAATCAAGGTTAATAACAGATTGACTACCAGCAGTAGTATATTAGGAATAACAAAATTAAAGAACATATCCGCAAAATGATAGTAATAGCTGAGAAATCAATATATACCTTAATATCATCCTATATTGCATCTTTCAATCCTTCAGTAACTACATCCCAACTCTCGATATTAATATCAACTTGGAATCGAACAACTGATCCTACGTACTTCCTGAAATCTCCACCCATGTCCCCAATTGGGTCACCTAGATCATCAAAATCAATGCTACACTCTGAATTTTGCAATCAATGCAGAAATCGCATAATTTCTTTATGCAATTAACACAAATAAGACGCAAAATTGTTTGATCATAAGTAGGCTGGCAACCAAAATGCTCATTGTGTAGTTTAAGATGATTGGACAAAGCATACAGAATTCACCCCAGACCTTATCAAGTTGGAACATAATTTTAAATACTAAACAAGAAGAATGCATAGTGAATAGAAGCAATTTGTCAGTGATTCAAGATTCAAGCATCTGGAAGAAGCACTCAAAATTACGATCACTTATTTCGACTAAATTAATTCTGAACAACGAAATGGCCTCAAATAGAAAACAAATTATGCACTCACAATTATGCAATATCACACAGAGAAGACTAGTAGCAAAAACAGAGTGCAAGAGCAGGTTTCATCAAATAGACTTGTAAATGAAGCAATGAATTATGAAATGCACAGGTTGACAAAAAATATACTGTAAGCATAGTCTGCAACATATAAAATAAGAACTGGAACTTTAATTCATCCATAGTGACTCACATATCTGATAAATTTGGTCCCAGATTTCTCATTAGCACGTCTTTTATTTCTTTGAAGTGACAAGGAACTGCCTAAGGCATTGCTCAGTAGCACTCTGGTCCTAATCTTATTACGTGGGGGGAGTAAATGTCCTACCACTAGATGTACTGTTAACTGGGGTTTTCTAGTCTGGTTAGCCATTAGCATGGTATTAGAAATAGTAATTAATCCATTTAATTCCTATGACTGATGAGTAAGTTTACTACCGGAAACCATTAGTCTAGTGTCCGGTGGAACATTATTTTGTCAAGCTGATTGCCTATATTGTTGAATCACTTTTGTTTATTTTTTCCTGTTTTATACTATGAATTAAATTGCTTCTTTTGAAACCTATATGTATAAAGTGAAATGATAACTTAGTGTCTCATATTGAATTAACTATGCAACAAATGGAAATAGCTAAGAATCTAATTCAGGATGCTTAGCCAATAGATGGTAAGCAGGTTTCAAGTAGTAAAGGATAGTTCAAGTAGCCTTCATGGTAAAAATGATACAGGCCATAAAACAAGGAGCAGACCCAAACCAATCTCTAAAGAGACGGGCCATAAAACAAAACACACACGCAGTGAAACACAGAAAAAAAAAATATCCTAAACCCATATGGCCATATACACATACGGCCTTCATCCCAACAGAATAAAACCTAGATAGTCAACTCGAAATCGAAACAGTAATCTAGTTCATATAAAGTTACGTATACTCGTATAAAAACAACAAAATAAAACACTACTTCAATCAACCAATTAAATATATGAGTAACCAAGAAACGGGTCATCAAATATTCAATCGGGTCAACCCAAATAATCACAAATTCACATAACCCATATATACATACATGTATATACATACATATACCAAAAAAACAAATCGACATAAATAAATGTAGAAGGGATACAATACCAAATTGATACAAGAAACCCCTCTTTATGTTGATACAGAAACCCTTAAGTACATACCCTGATTTTGATAGACCAGAAAATCGAGCAATTGAACCCAGCAATCCAGCAGTTCAGAGAAGAATCCCGGCCGATGCTTAATACCTGGCAATTGAAGGTATTTATGAGAGAGAAGCGCTATAAGTGAAGTACTGCATTGGTCGGTCCTAGTCTCCTGGAGAGTTGTAATTCTGTATGGCAAATTGGCAATTTAGCAAAAAAAAATAAAATCAAAGGGTTTAATTAAGGATTAAAAATATTTTCATACTTAATCATAAAATTATTTTTATATTATAAAAAATTAATATTGTAATTGATTTAATGTAATATTTTAATATTTCAAAATAAATAAATATAATTTTTTGTCATAGTATAATGCAAATAATGAAGTGAAATTCGAATAGAGTTTTGTCATAAAAAATGATTCAAAATATTAAGTAGGAATTATTCCATTTTTATTATTTGTGTAATGAAAATATTAAAATTTAATTTTATAAATTTAATTTTATCTTAATAGACTTCTATCTTAAATATTTATTTAATGTTTATATTTTATATATTTAAAATAATTATATATATATAATAATATTAAATAAATTCCGATCATTTTGATTAATCCCCGATTAGCCGATTAATCCATATTGCGTGCCTTCACCGACTACTTCCAAAATATTCCTCTTTTTATAATACCGGTCATTATTCATAGTCATTTAAAAAATTCGCTTTCAACTTTCCGACGTACCCTTTTCCTTACCAAGATCTTTATTAATGAACGAAGTTGTTTGCCAAATGACCAATAATATCTAACTTTTTTACTAAAAAAAGCACTTTTTTTAGTAAAATTTAATTTTAAATTTAAATTGTAAAATTTAAATTTTACTCATGTCACCACTAAAATAATGGTTAACATTGTTTATAATGTAAAGAGTTGAAAAGATTGGGAAAAAAATGGATAAAAGTGTTTGTATTTTAATACATAAAAGATAAAAAGTCAAATATTAGGAAAAAAGAAAAAAAACAAGCAACTTAAACACAGCCATGAGGACTTTTGACAAAAAAAAACAGCAGCAAGGACTCGAACTCGAGTCTTCTTGTAGGAAACCACGCACAAACACCAACTGGACTACAGGCCCAATTGTTTAAAAAGGCATATTAGTTAGCTTTTATTACCAGCAGAAATATATTGAAACCACTCATTTTTTATGTATATTTTAACTTTTTCTATAATTTTTATTTAAAGCTTTAGGCGTCGGCATTCCTGGCCCGACGCTATAGGTCCACTATAAATTATCTTTTGCGTCGGTTGAGTAACAACCGACGCTTATTTGTCGATTTTAGGCGTTGGTTGAGTAAACACTGACGCTAAAGGGTTGGTTTTTAAGCGTCAGTTGACTCAAGACCGATGTTAAAGGGTTGGATTTTAGGCGTCGGTTATTTATGCGACGCTAATGGTTGGTTTTAGGCGTCGGTTGAATAAAGACCGATGCTAAAGGGTGAGTTTTAGGCGTCGGTTGTTTCATGACCGACGCAAAAGACCCATCACAAATGACTTTAAGCGTCGGTTAAGCTAGAAACCGACGCCTAAAGTAATTATAGGCCACGGCTCTCTAGATAACCGACGCCTAAAGTGCGACAATAAAAGCCTATTCTGTACTAGTGACATTAAGTGTGTAAGCTTATGTTATAGACTTTTGGTTGTTGAAATGCTTCATGTAGAAGTATTATTCAACAACGTACTTAGTAAGATTCTGGGTTTGTAATAACTTCTTAACTCTAAACTTTTAATATTGTGGATGTTGTTTTCTGAGCATATGACTGGTGTGTGTTAATATTAAAGTGTGGGGTCTATTGTGTGAGTTTTATTATGCATTTATATTCCAGCTGCCAAGAGTAGAATTTTAATGAATGGAAATTGGACCGTGATGACCTGGATCCATGACCCCGGATCTAGGGGCGTCACAGATGGTATCAGAGCTAAGAGTCATATTGCTCAGGAACAAAAGTGATAATAATATACACATATAGATATATATGTAATGATATAAAATATGAACTCACTTCGAGTTCAAGGGTGGTTTATCGAACGAAGCGTTTATTCTAAGTAGGGATTATAATTTTATAGATTATTACTAATAAAGGTTTATGTTTTATTATAGGGAGAGGAAATGGGTGAGTCGGGTTATGTCGTGAGTGGCTAGAAAAGAATGTATATTGTACCCTAAATTTGGGTAAATAATGGAGAATATTGTTATGTACAGAATCATGCCACCTAAACGTGATACTAGGGCAAATGTAAAGGAAAATGAGGGAGTTTGAGGTAATAGAGTAAGTAGATTGGTGAATAGACACTGATTGTTGTGGAGATGAAAGGGTGAAACTGAGGATTGGTCGGTAAAGCCAAGATATACCTTAAAGACCAAGACAGACTGGGACATTCCGAGATTGACTTAAATGGAAAGGTTATTATGCCAAAAGTGTTAAGCTTATGTAGCATACAGGATTGATAAAAGAAATAAATGGTATTTGAGGAAAACCTTCCATTATTGGGTTTTGCAATTGGGCAGAGGCTATTAATGGTACCTATTTTCAAAATTTCCTAAAGCCCTGCCAAATTATATTATTGAGTTTCAAATTTTCCTCCACTGGTGAGTAATTCCAGGGTGATCTATCACCTCTTATTCAAAAAGGGCCTGTATCTTTTCAAAACTTTCTGGTACCTTTAGAATGTATTTCAAAATTTTATTCGATCTATCTCAGTCAAAATATTTCCCTAAAATTATTTTTGAAAGGTGGTATATATCATCGTGATTTAAATTTCCCTCTATATTTCTTACTCCAACTAAGAGGAATAGCCCTATATGTATACACAAGGACAATCTGTCTGTGAGATAGAAAGTCGGAGGGGACGCCCTCACTTGTGTGACATACGGGTTCTTCCATCATATTGATTTCTCAAATATTCTTTTGTTTCGAATAAAGGTTATTTAAAACTTTTAATTTTATAAATTGTTGTGGGACCCTTGCTTGTTTCTGGGTTCGTTTCAATTCAAAGTCTCCTAAATTCTATTAATTGTTTTGAATATAAAAGATTTCATTAATGGATTGAAGCAATGTTTATAGTATACGTGATTACACAAGGAAACTTGAGATTCCAAAGGAAATTTCAATAAGAGATAATTAGAGCTAGAAGCATTTCAATATAAGAGAGGAAGGAAATTCGTGAGAAGAAATAGGTATATTTGATGATTAGTAAGAAAAAAGTATATATATATGAGGAATTTTAAGGCATAATTGAGATTTACTATTGAGAGTAAGGTGTATTTTGAGGATAGAGTCAGAAAAAGGATAAACAAAGGAAGTGAGGATAATTAATGAAGGATTTTGAGATGCAATAACTATTAGTAGGGGAAGACCAATATTGTGACTAATACCCTAAGTAGCATAGAGAGATTAAAGATGTTAATTATTCAAAGGATTAATCCAAAAAGGTGTAAATGAGTAAAACTTGAGGTAAAGATTTTAATGAGAATAACAAAGGGAAATTTCAGAGGTGGAGTAGATAGTATATAATGAAGGAACTAAGATGGATCAGCAAGATGTAAAGAGTGTATAGTGAACAATAGACATATGGGATAAGGTATCCGGAGGAAATTGCAGGTACGCTCTAATTTAACTATTTAAGTGTAAATGTTTGGTTAGGGATCGACTAAGTCAATGAATGGTGTAGGTAGGTTGACAATCTAGATAAGGAAAATCAATATCTGTTAAGGGTCAGAGAATTCCATAGAAAGGAGATTAAGAGTATGAGGGAAAGTGTGAAAACATATTTTTCAAAGATAAAGGAGAAGTACGTTCTTGTTTAAGTACGAACAGGAAATTTATATTATAGGTAATATTTTCTTACAATTGTTTTAAAGAATATTATTAGAGCTTATTTTCTGGAAAATTTTACAGAGATGATATATAAAAATGTTAAAGTATTGATATTTTATGTCATGATAGAGATCTTAATATCGCCAAACCATAGTGAGATACACTACCATTCAGGGAAGGCCAATGTGGTGGCCGATACCCTTAGGCAAAAGAGGAAGGAGAGGTGAGATAAAATAGAATGACGGTATATAGGAGGAGATTTTCAAGGAAGGATGGTGAGAGTACTACTAATGATAAGCTAAATGGCATGATGATGAATGACAAGCAAGTTTATGTCGGTGTATTTTTGCGCAAACAAGATAGAGATATTATGAAGGGAAAAAAGATAAAGGAAGAAGTGTGGAATTAGAAGGTGTGGATGAAAAAGGTACCTATGGACATTTCCAACATGATTCCGGGACGGAATCCTTTTAAGGGGGAAGACTGTAATAACCCTAATTTTAGCAAAGCTACAGTGACCCCATGAATAGTAAATTTTGAGGATTTAAAGAAATGGTATGTAAGTACTCAATACTTGAAACAGAAAATGAGTAAACAGAAACCATATTAGGGATATACTATAAAAATAAGTGACTCGAAATGACGATAGATTTCAGAAATTCCTGAATATGGATTTTTGAGGATTTTGGTTTCGAATGAGTTTCTATTGGATGTCAAGGAGCATGGAGATATTAACAGAATTATATATTGAGGAGTTAGGGAATTAGTATAAATTAAGGGATTATTAAGTTAAGGAAATATCAAAGGAATTTTGATTGTTAAATGATTTCAGAACCACTGAGATAATGAGGTATATTCGAGACGAATCACAATTAGACGATTAGGGGAACCAAGCAACCAAGATTAGCAATATAACAAGGATACATACCACATTGTTAATTACCAAAAGTGTTAGTACAATACTTAGGAAGAACAATAAAAAGAGAATTATGAGATCATGAACATGACATCACATTCCACTAATACTTTTAAGGGTAAATTAGTACATTAGCAAGCCTTTAATCACAAATATCTTCCAAGGCTTCTAAGACAAGCTAGGATTAACAAATATCAACAAGATTAGAGTGAGATAAGATCAAAAATCAAGAGAAAATCTTTCCCCTTCCATTCTTCAATTCGGCCAAACAGTAACAGCCGGCTTAGAACGGCCATAACTTCTTCGTTTCTCAGCCAAATTTTTCGTTCTTTAGCTTTTTAGAAAGCCCATGAGATAAGCTACAAGTCGTATTTCACAAGATTTTCTCAGAAAAGCAAGGTAAGGGGGTCGTTTTTCATGTTCTTTCAGCTGCAGTAAAATAGCTCCGAAAATTCTAAGTATGTTCTTGGTGTTTCTTGTTAGTTTAAGGTGTTATATGGTTGCTTAAGGATATCCCAAGGATTATTAAGTGTTATACAAGCTACAAGGAAGGTATATTACTTGAGACCCTAACTTGAATTATGAGTTTATGGTTGATTATGCTTAGTTTAGAAGTTAAGTTGTATAAAGCATGAAATCTTGATAATATGGTTGTTGATATGTGTTTTAAGTTTGATATGGAAATTGTGATGTGAACTTGTAACCATGGTTGGTATGTAGACCACATGGTGTAGGGCTTGGATTGAGTGTGGAATGATGGTTTTGGAGCAATTAAAATATGGAAAGTATGAAAGTACAGCAGTTATAATGCCCGATTTTTGTTAGTATAGGAACTGCTCTGTTTTGGACCCCTGTATCAGTACGGTACCTTACTGTCCAGTGTACCAATGGACCATTAAATGATAGAGCTTAGTTCATAGATCGTTTTGATATAAAGTACGTCAAAATCTGATGAACGGTTTAGGAGAAAAGTGGATTTTAGTGAAAGTCGTTCGGAAACCGGGAAATTGCAATTGTGCCAACTTTGAGGTTATAATTACCATGCTTAGACATTTTTAGAAATTATGAAATTTTGGGATAGTGTAGTCGGGTGGTCAGAGGACCATTTACAGTTGACCTTGTAGTAAAATTCGAAATCTATATTTTCTGAGAATTTTTACAGTCGAGTGTGGTTATTAAGGGGAATGGTGGATTACACTAAAACTTAGATCGAGTTAAGAATGGTTAAGTGCATGTAAACTTTTGGTGCATAAAAACCATGTTAAACTTACAATATGAGTTAAGGGTGTTATGGTGTAGAGATTAAGTGATTAAGTGGGATATATATACTAACGGTGATCCTTTCGTTCCTATAGAGGCAGGAGACGAACTCAGGATTCCACCTACTCGCTCTAGAGATCCAGGCAAGATCTTTTCTATCCCTACTTGGAAAAATTATTATCTTCAAAGAAACTTGATTTCTTGGAATACATATATACATGTGATGCTATTATTACTATATTGTGAAGAAATTGTCTTCCTTGAGTATGGATATTAAAAAGGAAGGTATATGAAGATGTATATGGATATGAATATGGATATGAGTATGAGATGGATATGTATAGAGATGATTATTCATGAAGTGAACATGCCTTATGATTAAGAGAATATGAGAGAATGGTATCAGTTGTTATCTAAAGTAAATAAAAGAATGGTATCAGGTTTTATCTAGGGTTATATGATTTATAAAATTTTGCTAAAGATATTCTTTTTTAAATATTGTGATTTAATAAGTATTATTTGATTATTATCTACTATTTTTTAAAAGTAGATGGAACAACATATATATATATGTGTATATAAGAGAGCAAGATTTCTTCTACTCTTACTTTGGAAAACTATTTTATTTTTTTTCAAAGTAAAATGATTTCATGGAATATATATGTTTTTCTACGTTGCTATATTGCTAAGTATTTATTTCCTGATTTTGTGAATTAAAGAAAGATAGATAAGAATATGGATAGAGCGAATATACTTTATGTTCTAAAGGCATATTTGACTTTAATAATTATAGAAAAGATGTATGAGTCATAATTAAAGTATTATGACATATGATTTAAAGGTGATGAATAAATGTGAATGGAAATGTGAATGGAAATGTGAATGGAAATGGAAATGGAAATGATAAATGTAAATGGAAAAATGATTTGACAAAAAGGGGGATTGCAACAGACTTGCGTAAGTGGCTGTGTCAGGGCTGTGTGCGACACAGTCCAGCATTTATTATTTTTATTACGGTACGAAGATGCCAAGGGAGGATGTTAGCAGGTGGCCTTCCTCCAGGGATGATCTTCATTCCTTCTACCGGTAGTAAAAAGAGAGCAGGTACGATTAGGCGACTAATCATCGTCCTAATGTATCAGGCGACAGCAGATATCCCCAATGTTTTTGAAAAGAAAATGTTGACAATGGTTTTCAGAGTTATATGCTGAAACCAAGAAAATGAGATAAGGTGATGGAATTATTTATATGGAATGAAGAGAAACTGATTTTATATTATTTGTATATGGTTGTCGTATACAAGAAACAGAAGGATATTATTGCGAGATCTTATTCAAATGGAATATTATTTTTGGAAAATTATACGGAAACGAAGTATGGATTATTATATTATTTAAGAAGAGAAACTGATATTATAATACTACATATTACTTTTCGTACAAAGAGGAATAGATGGTGCATTTGATAGATAAGAATTATTTCTTTTCTTAATGACTATGATGAATTTTCCCATTTTTATATATATATGTAAAGGTTTATTTTCCCTTTTATGGTAGTAGATAGAAGTTATCTTGTTGAGCTATTATAGCTCACTCTTGCTATTTACTTATACAACAACTAGGTTGCATGCCGATACTTCGCACTACACCCCGCAAGAGGGTAAGGGAAAGGCGACCTTTTGAGAGAACGCTGGCACCTATCCCGGAGGTAGCGTATAGACAAGCGGGTCCTGGTAGACTTATGTACATTAAGTGTGTAAGCTTATGTTATAGACTTTTGGTTGTTGAAATGCTTCATGTAGAAGTATTATTCAACAACGTACTTAGTAAGATTCTGGGTTTGTAATAACTTCTTAACTCTAAACTTTTAATATTGTGGATGTTCTTTTCTGAGCATATGACTGGTGTGTGTTAATATTAAAGTGTGGGGTCTATTGTGTGAGTTTTATTATGCACTTATATTCCAGCTGCCAAGAGTAGAATTTTAATGAATGGAAATTGGACCGTGATGACCTGGATCCATGACCCCGGATCTAGGGGCGTCACAGATTCCATCCCGGAATCAGGTAGGAAGCAAAGAGTCGTTTGTCTGTCATTCACTTTTTAGCTTCCTGGTCAATTCTTAGTCGTTCTACCCTTTCTCAGCACATCTTCCAGTGCTACAATCCATACTTTATCCTTTTTCCATCAACTTTGTCACTTTTCATACAACACACTTTCCGGGTTATGCTCTTACTCAGTCTTATCCTTATTGATACCTACGGTAACATTGGTATCACTATCCCACTGCGAATTTGGAGGTAACCTCGCTCGCACTGTGCATTTCCTGATCGCTTTAATCTTCGCAATCTCGATCAATATAGAGAAGTGGAAAGATTTATTGAAAGATCACTATGATCAATTGAACATTTGTTATATTGGATAGCTAGTACAGAAGGGGGCCAGCCTTTAGTACTTGACAAGAAATTAAACAAGTTACGGTATTCCACTTAGACTTCCATCACATAGACAGATAGTCACGTAGCAGTACCTCCCCTCCTTAAAGAGTTGTTCTTCTCAATTCATAAAGAAGATGAATAAGAGAGAAGAAAAGAAAAGAGTTCTAAAGGATTATAGAAAGTTTTCATGATTGTAAAATATCATACTCAGAATTTACCTCTGAACTATAGAGGTTCATCAAGGAAGAAATTAATCATAATTATATCCAATACTATTTGATCGTAACCTCATGTGTCAACATATCTTGCTGCTTTGTCCACTATTCTCTGGACCTGTACTCTGGTTCAACCTTAGCAACACTTACTTTTGGAAAATCTTTGAACCTTTCAGGTTAAATCTTAGTTTCTCGCTTGACACCATTGTTACTAACATTCCATGTCGCTACTAGCTTTTTCATATCTATAATATTAACACTATCAGGTTGTCATCCCGATAATTCATTAGAAAACCCATTTATTAATCCATTCATAACATTCCTTGCTTCACATTCCATAATTATCTTCCCCATCTTTTCTATATCCATCACATCCTTCTTATTATTTGATTCTTATTTACTTCTGTTATTTACTTCCACCTTCATCTCTTTATTGAGACATCTTTTGCACTTGGTACCTCCTTATTGGTATCCCGTCACATTTACTCTATAATCATCACATTATTCCAATTTAAACTTTCCGAAATGAATCTGGCCGGTCCCTTTAGCTTAGATCCAATATAATCTACTTCCGCCGACCTTGTTTCTCATCACTTGTTCTTTTCTACCCGTGATTTTCCACAGGTTGTTCTTCGTAAGTCAGACCAGGTCGTATATCTACCTACTCGTACTCTTATCATCTATCGAGCATCTACATTTTACTGGTATAGCCTTGCCACATGAAACACGCTACGATCATGCTATAAGTTTTAGGGGTAACGCTGGCTCGAATACCACTTTCCGAACACTTTTAAACTCTCAGGTGGCCCAATAAGTCTCAGGCTCAACTGCACTTCCCTCCAAGTCTCATTAATTCTTTCCACGGGAATACATTTAACATCATGAATCATCATCCTCATATTCTCTATCTTTTTTGCGCAGAAGTACACTAACACAAACTTGCTTGTCATTCATCAACATGCCATTTAGCTCATTAATAGCAGCACTCTCTTTATCTTTACGTTGTCATCTACTTTCTTAGAAGAATCACCATCGCTTGTTGTTTACGTAGTGCGTTAATAGCTAACCATACGGATTTCAATCCTTTAGGGAGACAAAGTAATCACTATTCCTTATCTACAAGGAACACTTCCTGAACTTGATGTAGATATTACATGAAGTAGATAAAATTGCAGAAGGGTTTTAAGCATCGCAGCTATGTCAGGTTGATGAAACTATCACTCATGCAGCTTCCATAAAAGACTGGAAACTTAACGGTTTACTTCGTCAATTTTGTATCACGGTCCTGGCTTGCCTCAAAACAGGACCTTCTAAGGTACGTAACATGCTTAAGACTCCATCAGGAATCGAATCTTTACTTAACTATTATTACCTTTGATTCTTGCACAATCATCAAAAGGAATGTAAATTCCTCCACTCCGATATGACCTTCAAGGTCTTTCCAAATCTCATTTTTTTTTCTTCCGTATGAACATTTGTAATTATTCCTTTATACTTAGACTGTCGGCCACCTCATTGGCCTTTTTTGATAATAATTTATTATAATCAATATTCTCTGGATACGTTCCAACTCAAATTTTTCTACCTCATTCCCATCACTGTTGGGTTAAAGCATTCTCCCTTAAGCTCTGCTGAAGGAGAAAATATAACTATCAGTCTTTTTCCATAAGTCATTGCTTCCACCTACCCGTGGGAACTTTATCACGTTTATTCCCAATCCTACTTAGGATACTTCTTTTCTTATCTTAGGATAATCTCAACCTTTATAGGTTCAATCCATACTTCCTCAGGGTTTCATACATGCCTCATCTGGCATTATTGTTACCATGTCATACATTCCTTACTAAACTTCCATTTTGAAGTTCGGAATATTACCTTTTTCCTTGTAAGGTTTCTTAGGTCATCCTCATCATTCTTCCTGTATTTTCTAGGTACAGGGTATCACAAAACATCATTGATCAATACTCTAATAATTCTGTCTATGTTCTTTCCAGAACTCTTTTTAATAATCCTTACAGGTCATTGTTGCCTTAGCAAATCCAACTCATATCATTTGAATTCACAATGTCTTTATTAGAGTTAATGCCATCCCTTGGGCATTCCCCAGGGTTTGTCTTACTTTATGGATATCTTATCCTTAATTCAACTGCCAAGGAATTCCTGCATCCTATAATTGGCAATCAAATCCTGTATCCTTAATAAGGGTCTCTTTTCAATCATTCTTATTTGATAATCGATCTGTAGCTTACTGCTAATTTCTTCTTTCAGATAGTTGTCAACCTATTTGGCCTTCCAAAAGGCAACGTATGCCTATCTGCTCTCTTACAGAACTTGGTAATGGTAGCAAGGATGTTCTGGAAGATATTGGTCGAGTTCAACGTGAATCTCTTAGTGCTTATCGTTCTTCGCAAAGGTACTTGCCTCAGACAAAATTCATACAGCATACTGTTCAATTTCTGACCATTTCTATACTCTCTTCATATACCTTCATTGTTTACTTTCCTCCGTCATAATATATTCATGGTATTCATGATACCTTAACATCATTCATCTCAAGTTACTATACTTTTATTTTTACTCGTAATCTTGGACAATCGTATACACATGAATCACTTTAGTACGGGTGACCCCATCCCAAAAAGGTCTAGTGAATTCCCAATCAAAACATGGGTTGTTCAGCAGAAGATTCCTACAATCTCATTAGTGTTTCCTTTATATCAGAAGCCCTTGCAGTCGGTGCTTTCTTAGAAGCAACCCTGCTTTGTCCTTTCATTGCTGGTCTAGTCACTTGATAATCCTTTGTGACTTGGCCTCAACTGGCCACACTAATAGAAAAAATATATGATTTTAGGGGTTGGCTAATTAGCATTACTTTTCTAGCAATTGCTGGCATAGTGCCTTCTTCTTTGATACCCTTCTACCTTTCCAAAACTTTACTCCATATAAGTCTTAATCGACTTCTCGGCACCGTCTCCGGTCACCTTTCCTCTACTTTTATCTTTTCAACTATTCTTATCAATCCCGCGTGCCACGCAAGCTTACCATTCCTGGCATAATAGCCTTTTCACTTAAGTCAATCCCGGAGTTTCTTAGTCCGGCTGGTTTCTTACTTACATTTCCTGTTTCCGTCCAATCTCACTTCATCATTTTATCTCTACCATCGATTGTAATACTCAGGGTCCGTCTACTAACCAATATGACAGCAACCTTACCCAATCCACAGGGTTCGCTCCAGTTTCCATTCTTTTCAATAATGTTCTGTGATAATCAGAAAGACAAGGTTTGCCAAAATTCTCCGGATTTCTTTCCAGAATCAGGGAAATTTTGGTCAATCTATCCACCTACTGGTAACATTAAGGAGACCAGTTTCGAAACCTGAAGAATAGTTCTATGAACCTCCAAGCAGGTAGAACCATAAGCAGTCATAATTAATGAAATAATCGTCATCAGATTGGAAGTTTGACCTCTGGAGATGAACAAATTATATACATTTCTTAGAAGGGAAGTCAACAGTTTCAAACTAAAACCTGTCACAACGTCCTGATACCTATATGTCCTGATATTCAATATTACCAAATGTTAGTCTACCTGACTACTAGTCTCAGAAGGGACATTACCGTCGGAGTTGGTTGTTCCACAAAAATTGGCACTACTAAGGCCATCCGAACCTGGTGAATCGTGCTGTCCGAATGCATCCGCAAGTACTTTGTCGTGCTGCGCAAGCACACATCCTAATCCTTTATGCGAATCGTCGTTGGAAGCACAAAGTCTCTTTTTTTTCCATTAAGCAATGCCAACTCTTGGTCATTACCAATTTCATCTTTTAGCTCCAGGAAGATTTTCTCACATTTTTCTCTTTAACTGCTGATCGTATTACTTGATCCATTATAATTCCGCGTCGGAGTAAACTTAAGGTAACTACTATAATCCATTCAAAGAAAAGAAGGAATTTAATATTCCTCTGAATCACATGCATCTAACATTTCTGGTTCATCATTTCATTGAGTTGAAATAACCCTATACTCAGTCTTTGACAGTAGTCTCATTACGAGTTCATCTTGACTCACTGGTCTTATCTTCCGGTAGGTTCTGAGATCATTGTCTTGCTTACTACTTCCTTATATAACTTTATCCAATCATGCTGTCACTTCCCAATGTCTTTACTTTCTAACTGATTCATTCATAACATGAACATTTCCCTGAATAAAACCACCTCATTAACCTCAATTTGGTTCCATAAATTACAACCTATGACATCTGCCTTCTAATGGCGAATTATTACTGACAATATTCATACCTATTCATTTATCAAATGATATGGCACTTACTGCCTCTTCTCAACTATTCCTAGGGACTCTGCTCCTCGTCTAATATCGATGCCTTTGAGAATCATACATCCCTCTAGCACTCTTTTCGTTAATATGAAAGCCTCTAATGATTCTCATCTTTTCCCGTATAAGATCTCACGTAATTATTCCAATCCGTCTTACTTGCTGGTACTACCTCCAGTAGTCCAGCCACGAATCCAACATGAATCTTCAGTTCTCTTGCTAATAGCTTAGTTCTTTATGCTCACTTTTCTGAGCACTATACCTTAATCATCTCAGTCTTTCTGGCTACAGCCCTTATTCCTCGAAGGTAAGCTCCTTATCCTAACAGGATTTTCCTTATCTGCTGGAACCTCTTCCGGGTCTCCAGTAGGGTACTCCATCGAATTTACCCGCTGATCTTCAGCATATAAAGCATTATCGCGCTGCTGCTCGTATGCCTCAAGGTCTATTGCCTTACTCGTCAATACGATATCGAGCTAAGTTACTATCATGATACTTAAGAGTTCCCATAAGGGTTTTATATGTCATCACTACATTAAGTAGTCCGACTATGAACTTGGCAAGAGTTCTTATTATCTTAGTAAATTTATTGTTTTAACGTCGCCTCATCTCTAGGGTTTATAACGTATGCTCCGATACCACTTCTATAACACCCCCAGATCCGGGGTCCGGTCGTTACGGTCTCCATTACTGTTCACAATACTTGAACTTACTTCAACTAAAAATAAATTACATCTTTATGACCCAACACAGCAATATAAAACACACTCGTTATAGTCCCAGAGATGAAATCAGAGTAACTACCAAATTTTATTAAGCACAATATGAGTTCTTACAATCCAAAAGAATTTCAATATGAATACATACTCTTTGCCATCCATTTGCATAAGTCATACTAGACCATATACTTGGTACTGAAAGAATATATCTATCCTACCAATAGCTTTCTCTTCGGCTCTGGTAGTCTCATCGTCCTCGCCAGCGTCGAGTGCGCCTTGTGCGAGTCATCTGGTCTAGCTGTTGTTGTGATATAATAATAAAGCAAGGGTGAGCAATAGCCCACTAACAATAATATTTAACTGAACGATAATATATATAACAGTTCAAAAGTATCTTTCAAACAATATGCCATGCATTTACGGAAATGATGCCAGTATAATATGAACGATGAAGTTATAAGGTAACTCAAAATGTAAATATATGTGGGAATATCTGCTATGTCGAAAATAAGCAAGATATTATCATTTATCATATAAAGAGGAACTTGCAAGGAAAATATTGCAATTCCAGTTATTAACATTTTTCGAAGTCCTACAACCTGAATTGCGGAAGACACCGTCAACCTGAAAGAAGTCTCTTCGATACGTGTTGCGGGGAATTCCCAATTTGGGAGATGAACCAATACTGGTGTTATCATGCGCCAGCTGTCCCACTCCTTGATGATCAGTCGAGGATGGTACAGCCCAATATAGTTTACTACCGGTAGAAGGAAGAACTAGCGGCTCCACTTGTCGATTGCCTTTAATAGTAACTCCCTGGCCAATAGTAACAATCTTACCCTTCGAATGATGAGAAGGTACACACAGACTTAATGAGTCCGTAGCAACCAAGTTGCGAGTGAGAAGGATAAATTATGACCGGGAAGTCAACAAGATAAATAACCTTTCTCAAGTAAGGTTCCCTTATAATTTAAGAGATAGATTCGAGTGAAGAATGGAATCTTGAGGACCTTTCTTAATATAATATTAATTGTAGGACTCCGAAATATTTTACATAATATTTGGAGGTGAAAGATAATCTCCAAATAATATAATTCATTTTAAAAAGAATTTAAAAGAATTAAATAAATATTCCAAGAATATTTATTAACTCAATAATAATTACGGAATATTATTAAATCATAATGTTGCTCGTAAGTAATCCTCGAATTAATATATAGAATTATTTACTAAATAAATCCCTCCTTAAATGAATATTCAAAATAATATTCATTAATAATTAGACTCCAATAAGTATTTAAAATAATATTCAATAAATGAGTCAAACTTTAAATGAATATTTGAAAATAATATTCATTTAATAAATAATCTTCTAAATGAATATCCAAATAATATTCCTTTAGTAATCAAAACTTTAAAGGAATAATCGAAATAATATTCCTTAAGTAAATAGAACTTCCATTGAATATTTTAAAATAATATTCATCAAGTATATAAACCTTAAATGAATATTCGAAAGTAATATTCATTGAATAAATAACATTCTAATGAATATCAAAATAATATTCAATAAATAATCAACTCTAAATGAATATTCGAAACTAACATTCATTTAATATTTCTCGACTGAGATAATACTCGAATAACATTCCTCGAAATATTTGTAATTGATACTTTATGGAAATATAAATAATGTTTAATAATAACATTCCTCAAGATAAATAATAATCTGCCGTTGGAATCCCTCCGGGTTTCCACGACTATCTATATCTCAAAATACCGACTCCCGGTCTGTATTTAAGAATGAATATCATATGCCCTTCGCTAAGGGTTCTTATCAAAACAATCTGGCTTATAACTGATAATTCGTTTCTAGTCTATAAGCCAATATCAATTCAGGGAACAGGTATCATAAACTAATTTGACAATAGGCATGCATGCTATGGCATATGTATCAGTACATATTATCACAACAACAGTTCCAAGGTATTGGAAACTTGCCTGGTACTCAGGTGTGGGTGGAGATAGCGTGTCCTGGGTCTGCTCGATGATCTTCCTTGGAGTGTGTACTTGCCTTACTAAGCTTGTTCTAGTCCTTGTATAGCCTTAACAAAGCACATCTTGGGCTCTTCATAAGCTTTGTTTTGAGTCCTAGATCATCAGATATGAAGCTTCCTAGCTAGGGTTTTGAGCCCTCTTTTTCTGCTGGACAGAAACTGGGCAGATTTGTTTCCCCAACTTTGAGCATGGATTTGACTAGGCTATACTACTTTGTTGGCCATGAAATTTTGAGCGAATATTACCCATAGAGTGGAGAGGCTATGGTTAAAATTTGGTGATTTTATCATGGATAGAAATGGAGATATGAATTTTTCTTTCATAGTGTTTCTTGGTGGGCAGGTTTAAGAAAATGGAGAGAGTTTGTGTTTTGCTTTGTGTTTTGGTGTTTAATGCAATAATACAAGTAATATCTATCTATATTGGATGCATCTCTTGCCTTTTGTGTTGTTAACACTCTATTGGTGCCACTTGTTGATCCATTACTTGTCCAAGTGTTGGCATTATATCAAGCAACTCCATTCTTGGTTAATTGTAATTACACCACTCCTTTGTTAGTTGACTTATATGTAAGTCACTTGTATCTTTATTTTTCCACCAATTGCACATGTCATCTCTTGGCCGTTTATTTGTTTCTTTGTCCGGTTATTGCTCGTTTCGATTGATCGTTCGTAGGAATATCTCACGGATTTCTAATTAGGGTTCACCGGAAATCTTCTTAATATTAATACCATCATTCTCCATCTTTCTTACTAACTTTCGAATTTATATTCCTTAAATCCCTTCGTTAAATTCTTAAGTCTTTCAGTGTCCAGGGAACTCTCGGAGAAAATAAAAGTGCAATTTTTCAGAATCCGACAGCTTTTACATACACTTATTTTCCCCCTGGATCACTAATACGAACTCAGAAATCCGTTCCGAATACTTCTATATAGTGTCGTCTCATAATATTCTCATTTCCACCAAAAACACTATTCATTCCATATTCTTCCTTTATTCCCTATATTTGTGACAATGTCCTTGCTATTTCTCGGGCGTTCCTTAACCCTTTCACGGAACCACTGGACTAATCGTTTTCGATCCGGATGACACGAGAATATTCTCCGGTTTGGAATTGCCATATCTTATTCCCCTAGGAGATAGATTATTCTTACCTAAGTTGTCAACCCATAGTATTCTTCATGGAATATAAACATTTGAATCCAAATCTATTCCTTTCATTCATTATCTCAATCGTTACATCGTAGTCGTAATCACTATTCACCATTACCTCAGTACTAATAAAAAGTTTTAATTATATCCAAAATTTGGGGTTCTTACATATTGTAGTGATCGGAATATCATCGAATTAATAACATCGACGTTAAAAGAGAAAGAAAATGAAAAGTATAAATACACATCAGGAGAAAGATAGAATGAGAAGTTGCCTAAAAACTAAGGAGATTTTCCGGTAATGAAGTCGCCAGAGAAGAAATTGGCAAAGGGAAAATGATCCAGAAAGAGTGGGCGTGGGTGGGGCGGGACTGAAGGATTTAATTTTGCTATGATTTTGTGAAATAGGGTGCTACGTGTACTGCACATTATTTATAATAAATTTTAAGTAAATGATTAGTTTCTAGTTTATAGGTAGTAAATGATTAGTTTCTAGTTTATAGTTAAATATGGTTTTTATTTTATATATATATATATATATGCAAACACATACCAACCTCATATTTGTAAATTTCGGTGATTTGGCCGAAGTTGTTTTGAGGAAATGGCAGGATGAGAAAGGTTAAAGGGGAAGATTAATGATAGTAGCGAATGGAGAAAGAAGGTGAACGATGCTAATACATAGTGATGGTGTTGGTGGCAATGGTCGATGATGGTGGTTGACGGTGCTTAAGTAAAGACGACGGAGAAGAAAAGTAGATAGTACAGAAAAGATAATCTAGGTCTAATATATGTGGCTTAAATTAATTTGAGATATAAAAAATGAGAAGTTGAGATTTAGTCTCAGTTTTCATTTTAAATCGGGTTCTTGTTTGAATTTTGATCATCTCCCATCTATTTATAATAGCCCAACAAGGGGTTTAAATTAGTGAGGCATTTTAATCAACTTAAAATGGTGAGACATATTATTCAATATGAATTGTCTAAATTGTCTTCATATTTTCCATTTTTTAAAACTATGTGGTAGGTGAGAATCAAACCTAAGTCTTAACATTGATTTGTATCACACTACACCACTCAATCATATGTGTTATTGATCATACACATACTATGCATGCGCGTGTCTTCGTGAATAAAGAATATTTAGTATTTTGATTACTAAATTTTTTTTATCAAATTTTTCGTGTAACATTTACAAATTTATATCGTATTATTTTAGGGATTATATCAAGATCATCATCAATTTCATCTAAATATATCAGGTCAGTTACTCAATGTAAAAATTGATAGTTTTAGTGCCCTAGAGACAATATAGTTATGCTTCTAGGAATGACTACTTTGTTATTTAGTGATTATGTTCTACTGATTATTCTACATTAATTTATTATGTATTAATTTACTGCGATATAAATGTTAGAGTAATAAATGTCCTTGGAATATAGAACACGTATTCTATATCTTTAAGTATGTGACTTAAAAATGAGATGATATGAATAGTGTTTATATTCCTAAATATCCGTAATCGAGCATTATTTAGATGGGACAATTATAATGCATAAAGATTATTATGTTTGTTGACTAATGATCACATCTCATTGGTCATAGGTATAGTGATACTAAAGTCAAGAACACAGGTGCATGTAATATTCTTCATGGCACTGGATTGACCCACGGTGCGATTCTACATGTTGATAATGTCATTAGAAAGACTCACAGTGATAATGGTGTAATGATCCTTAGACTTGAGATCATTATATTTCTATACGAGGATTAATATACTTTGACTATATTAAAAGTTACCTTTGACAAGGTGATGATAAAAGTGGACATCGGATATATTATAAGTCGTATGAGAAATATGAATTATAGATATAGGATTTAACCCTCCTATTATTAGGAGATATATTATTGGCCTCTTGATTGAGTGAGACTATGAAAATGCAAGGCCATGCTCAAATATTGATTTGTTTTAATAGTCTACTCATTGATCAAAGAAACCCGGATTAAACATTGAAGAGGATGACTAAATACATGCCTCGAGTTTATTCTATAATATTTGGTTAATTGGATCACCAATTATTATTATTACTTGGGTAGCAATGATGTATTAATAGTGCCGCTCATTGTTTACAATTTTAAATTAGATTTAAAATTGTTGCCAACGTGATAATAACCTACAGGGTTTGTTCGCACTAATTCACGCAAGCGTACGCGGCTTATAGTAATATAGAATAAAGTTGAGTTCGTTCCCACAGAGACTGGTATAAAACAGAATATGCACCTATGCAACAATGTATGATCTCTATTCACTGCTTGGACAAGTATCAAATTTGGGGTTTGTTTAACTAATTTAACTAAGATGCAAATTAACAATATTAAGATCTAAAACGAGATTTAAAACTGATTACTTATGAGAGGAAAAACATGGGATCCTAACTTCATTAAATACTTCGTCTAGAGTTGACGCCTTTATTCAATGCATGTGATGGTTATGATAACTGATCGGACAACACGAAACAAGTATAGGTTACCTGTCAGTATACGAATACCAAACTACTCATACATCCACAAAAGAGATAGAAGATGGGTAGACACCAATTATGTTTAGACCCTATATGTCTATAAGATTTGAAAACATAACGGTTTAAGCACAAGTTATCCATTGAGATCACATAGGGCAGCATAAGATGGTTAAAATTATGCTACAAATCATGATGTCAAAACATTCATAAACCTATGCTAGCATGGCAAGTTCTAAATCTCAATATCCACTGTCGCTTCAATAAAGATTAACAAAACAACTTAGATGTTAGCTACGCATCCAAGAAGAATAAGCACAACCATACAAGGATATCAATAATTCATCACACACAAATCTTTAAAGCAAACAAACTACTAAACTCCGTAAATAAATCCGTTAGAATCCCATGACAACGATTAGTTCATAATCGAACGGCTCGTCATCATGGGATCTGATGAAACCATGGTAAATAACAACGTATGAAAGAATACAAATAAACTAGAGTAATAAGTTTAAGAAAACAAATCCGAAATTCAGAGTATCGTATAATTTAGAAGAATACAAAAGTAGATCTAGATCTCCGAATGCTGTCACGTCCTTCCGGGAATCCGTCTCTAAGTCTGAATCTCTATCTTCGGCTCTCTCTGTGTGTTATGTAGGGTGTTGGTACGTTTTATGATGATGGGTTGTGTTTATATAGGCCCCCAACAGCTTGTCCTCCAAGAAAATACTAAAAATATGATTTTAAGTCGAAATATGACTTTTTCCAGCATCCAACTGCGCGGCTGCGCCTTCCTACCGCACGCCTGTGCTGCCCAGAACTTCCCACGCGTGGCTGCGTGCCTTGTATGTGCAGCTGCGCCTCTGCATTCTGCCAAATTGCTGATTTGCTTGTATTTCTTTGTTTTTCCTCCGTTTCTTCCATTCCTTTTGCAAGTTGACCTTCTTTGCTTCTAGAACTCAAATCCACCATAAAATATACGAGTTATATCTTCCACCCTTTAGATAATAACCCTGCATAATCTTGCTAAAATGAATCAAAAACACAACATACTTGAAGCCAAGTTAATCAATTTAAGCCGAAACGAGGCGTTCCAAGTGGATATAAAATCCACTTATCAGGGTCACACACATAGAACGCTTGAAGCTAAGCCATTCAATCAGGGTTATCAGCAGTAGTATGCTCCAAGGCAACCATTTCAACCTCCGGGATTTCAGCAACAACCTCATGTAAGTGCGGGGCAATCTTCTACTAAAAAATCTGAATTGGAAGAGTTGAGGATGATGTGCAAGAGCCAAGCAGTGTCGATCAAAACCTTGGAGAATCAGATTGGGCAGATTGCTAATGCCTTACTGAATAGGCCACATGGAACTCTTCCTAGTGACATGGAGGCTAATCCAGGCAAGAGGGAAGTCAAGGAGCAGGTGAAAGCAGTAACTTTGAGATCTGGAAAAGTTACAACTGATTAGAAATCAGCAGATAAAGAAGACGAAGAAGTTCAAACTCCATAGGTTGAAAAATCTGCAGTACCAGAAGGTGAAAAATCTGACTTGGTGGCTGATCAGCTAGATGGTGAAGTGGAAAAGAGCCAGAAATCTGTTGACAAAGCTTCTCCGGAGCAGTCTACAAAGAACAATCAGATCTACCCTCCTCCTCCATATCCTAAAAGACTCCAGAAGCAGAAGTTGGATAAGCAGTTTGCTAGGTTCCTAGAGGTGTTCAAGAAGTTACAGATTAACATACCTTTTGCGGAAGCACTTGAAAAGATGCTGAGCTATGCCAAGTTCATGAAGGGTATTCTCTCACGTAAGTTAAAGCTTGAGGAATTAGAGACAATTGCTCTGACGGAAGAGTGTAGTGCTGTATTGCAACAGAAGTTGCCTCATAAACTTAAGGATCCGGGAAGTTTCACCATCCCGTGCACTATTGGCAACTTATCTTTTGACAAGTGTTTGTGTGACTTGGGAGCTAGAATCAATCTCATGCCCTTGTCTGTTTTCATGCAACTTGGTCTACCAGATCCAAAGCCTACAAACATCTCCTTACAGCTTGCTGATCGATCGATCACATATCTGAGAGGTATAGTGGAGGATGTCTTGGTGAAAGTTGATTAGGTCATCTTCCCTGTTGATTTTGTTATCCTAGACTTCGAGGAAGATAAGAAGATTCCCATTAACTTGGGAAGACCATTTTTGGCTACGGATAGGACTTTGATCGATGTTCAGAAAGGGGAGCTCACCATGAGGGTGCAAGACCAGAATGTCAATTTCAATGTGTTCAATGCAATGAAATTCCCAACAGATGAAGAGGAATGCTTTAAGGTCGATTTGGTCGAGTTTGCAGCAAACACGGAGATTGAGCAATTGTTGAAGTCGGATTCTTTGGAGAGAGTCTTAGTTGGGGATTCTGATTTTTAAGATGAGGAAGTAGCCGAACAACTGCAGTAGTTGAATGCAGCTCCGTGGAAGAGGAAATTTAACATGCCATTCGAATCTCTTGGGTTAACAGAACTTAAGAACTCTCAGGGGCGTCTTAAACCATCTATTGAAGAAGCTCCTATACTTGAACTCAAACCACTGCCTGAACACTTGAGGTATGCGTTTCTAGGTGATGCATCTACATTACCTGTTATTATTGCTTCTAACTTGTCAGGTAGTGAGAAAGACAAGCTTTTGCGAATTCTGGGGGTGTTCAATTCGGCAATTGGTTGGACCATAGCAGATATCAAGGGAATCAGCCCTTCTTATTGCATGCATAAAATTCTGCTTGAAGAAAGGAAGTAAACCGACTGTTGAACATCAGTGAAGACTAAATCCTATAATGAAAGAGGTGGTGAAGAAGGAAATTCTTAAGTGGCTAGATGCAGGTATCATCTATCCTATCTCAGATAGTTCTTGGGTGAGCCCGGTGCAATGTGTGCCTAAGAAAGGAGGCATGACAGTTGTAGCTAATGAGAAGAATGAGCTCATCCCTACTCGGACAGTCACAGGGTGGAGAGTGTGCATGGATTATTGAAAGTTGAACAAGGCCACCAGAAAAGATCACTTCCCTCTTCCGTTCATTGATCAGATGTTAGACAGGTTGGCTGGCCATGGTACTATTGCCTTCTTGATGGTTATTCGGGTTATAATCAGATTTGCATCGCTCCGGAAGATCAAGAGAAGACCACATTCACATGTCCTTTTGGCACTTTTGCTTTCCGACGAGTTTCTTTCGGACTCTGTGGTGCTTTTGCCACTTTTCAAAGGTGTATGATGGCTGTTTTCTCGGACATGATTGGCACAAATGTGGAGGTCTTCATGGATGATTTCTCAGTTTTTAGTACTCTTTTGATGAGTGCTTGCATAATCTTGGCTTGGTGTTGAAAAGATGTGTGGAGACCAATTTGGTGCTTAATTGGGAGAAGTGTCACTTCATGGTGCAAGAAGGAATCATTCTTGGGCACAAGGTATCTAGAAAAGGGCTTGAAGTGGATAAGGCTAAGGTGGAGACTATTGAGAATCTTCTTCCTCCTATTTCAGTTAAGGGAATTCGCAGTTTTCTTGGTCATGCGGGATTCTATCGGCGATTAAACCCTTGTGCAATTTGTTGGAGAAGGATGTTCCTTTCAAGTTTGATGAAGATTGCTTAGCTACTTTTGAGCTATTGAAGAAGAAGTTGACAACGGCACCCGTCATTACCGCACCTAATTGGGAAGAGCCTTTTGAGTTGATGTGCAATGCTATTGACTATGTTGTGGGAGCTGTGCTTGGACAAAGGAAGAATAATGTTTTTCATGTGGTATACTATGCTAGTAAAACCCTCAATGACGCACAGCTGAATTACACTACCACTGAGAAGGAGCTTTTAGCAGTTGTCTATGGTTTCAAAAAGTTCAGATCTTATTTGCTTGGAACGAAGGTGACAGTTTATACAGATCATGCAGCTATTAGATATCTGATTTCGAAGAAAGATTCAAAGCCTAAGTTGATTCGTTGGGTTCTTTTGATTCAAGAGTTTGATTTGGAGATCAAGGATCGAAAAGGTACAGAAAACCAGGTGGCGGATCATCTATCACGTTTGGAAGACCACGGTAAGGATTCACGGGATAACACTCTTATTAATGAATCTTTTCCCGATGAGCAACTTTTTGGGGTGCAAGATGAAGAACCATGGTTTGCAGACATTATGAACTATCTTATTAGTAACGTCATCCCTTCGGAATTCTCTTATGCTCAAAGGAAGAAGTTTCTACATGATGTGAAGTGGCACCGTTGGGACGAGCCATTCTTGTTCAAGATTGGTGCGGATCAGATTATAAGGAGGTGTATTCCTTATGGTTAGACGGAAGGTATTTTGTATGACTGCCATTCTACCACATATGAGGGCTGTGGTGGTGAGAAAACATCTCAGAAAGTACTTCAAGTGGGATTCTATTGGCCAACTCTGTTTAAAGATGCTCATCAGTTCGTGTTGAGATGTGATCGATGCCAAAGGGTTGGTAATATCTCTAGGAGGAATGAGATGCCTCTTAACATATTGCTTGAAGTGGAGATTTTCGATGTGTGGGGGATTGATTTCATGGGTCCGTTTGTTTCATCATGCAATAATCAGTACATTCTCTTGGCAGTTGTTAGGTCCAATAAGATTTTAGAAGGGGGGATTGAATACAATCTATATCATTTTCTCCAAATTTGTCTTCTAAATAAAATTTAATTCAAACAAATTTGTGCGGAATAAAGTAACACAAATTTCAAGTTGAATATAACAATATATTAACTTGATGGGTGTTACAAAATCAGTACAAGTGATTATCAAGAAATTAATAACTAATTAGAAAATTCGACATGAACTTTTCTAATTTAGTTAATAAAAATCAAGATATCAAGTCAAGAACTAGGAAACTTAATTCGCTAGTAATACACAAGTCACAAATAATCAAGTTCCAATGGATACAATTTTTGTTACAAGGAACTCAAGAATTTATGGCAATTTAATTGAGCTTGAAAGATGAGAGAGAGATAATATGTTGGCTTTCTTTCTTTCCTTTCTTTTATGTCCGTGTATGTCTGTGTGTTGTTTTGCTTCTGCTGTCTTCTGTCACTTTTATAGCAATGTTTGATATTTTGCTGCCATCATGACAAAAACTGCTCCATGACATAATCTTGTAATCTCGGTATGACATAAACCGTACCATGACATAATCTGTTGATCGGTATGACATAAATCATAGTCTCGGTATGACATAAATTGTGTCATGACATAATCTGGAATTCGGTATGACATAACCTTGGTCATGACATAAACTTTGAATATGACATAATCTTGTCTTAACTCCAGTATGACATAAACTGTGCGTTTTATGTCAATATGACAAAATCTGTCTGATCTCTCCCAATATGACATAAACTCAGCGTTTCACATTTATTCTTTTATGTCATAGAAACCTTATTAATTATTTAATGATTAATTAATTAATTCATACTTAATTGATACAATAAGTAATTTAATAAATAAATTAATTCTTTTAGAATTAATTCATTAATTAAATAAACTATAATGATTTATATCAATTAAAGGTGAACTAATTAAAATCAATAAATACTTAACTTACCTCAATGAATCACTGTACATAGTGAATAACTTCCACTGGATAATTGTTGACGTTCGATGTACTGTCTGGTTCATGAACGACTAACTCCAATTTCTATTCTTCACTTTGACTCTCAGTTGTGATCCATGTACTTTCTCAACACACTTTAATTTTCTTGTACTGCCTCTGTCACTATTGAAATCTCTTGTCACTGCAAATAAAATCCAATTGCATCAATGCTACACCAAGGCTTGATCAGTTGTCTGAATCTTCTTTCGGTGTAAAACATCAAAACTATAGATTGACATTCTTCTTTCTTCTGACAGATATCACTATCTGAGATTCCTGTGACAGTTACTATTAATTACTTATTACAATCTAATTTAAGTTGAGTTGTATCCTTGAAATACAAATAGGCTGAGTCATATGCCTTTCAATCTCCCCCTATTTTTTTATTAAAAATTAACAAGCAAATTCCTAGAGGATAACTCAACTAACTCAACTTAAACTAGTAAAAGATAAAACTGTAATTGCAAAGTAAATAATGAAAAACGGTTCTGGTTTATATTTAACATTTCCAGATTCAAACTTAAAAGATAAATACAAGATAGATGATCCTCTAGACTGATCATATTTCACATTAACCTATCTTGTTCTATTTAAGCTCTAAAGATATAACATGTAGAGCGGTTCTTCACTTCGGACTGTCTTCCCTTCTGAATTCTCCTTCTTCAGGTTCACCTGTGACTTGAAGTTTCTTGTGCAAATCAGAATCAACAAGACGCTCTCTTCTTGATGACAATCCTTGAGGTAAGATTAAAGGAATTCCAAGCTTCTTTCTCAGTTCACCTTGAAATTTCTTGTAATCTTTTATATTCGTTTGTGCATAGGATCGAATGTGATCTGCAGCTATTACCTTTTCTTCAGTCAAGAATCCATGATTTCTGAGAGCATATTCAGCATATACCAAGTGTTTTGCATGATGTTCATATAACTCATCTGTCTGAAGATTGATTGAATGAAGTATCTCTCCCTTAAGAAATTTTACTTGTGGAGGATCCTTAATCACTTCTGGTCCAGCTCTTTCAGCAAATTCTTTGAACTTTTCATGTAGCAAAACACCTAGCTCAGACGATGTTCTCACTTTAGGCCTAAGTACCCAAATCTCTGTCAGCGATCTGTCATAAAAGAACTGAATAGATACTCTGAAAGTTCCAACTTTATGACAATCCACAAATATTACCAGCTCATCAGATTTGGGATCAAATGCAGTAGTTATCCTGATGACTTCTACCTTTAAGGCCCTTATATACATATCATGAATTGGATTTGCCAATTTAAATTCCTCGAGAATTTCTCCAAGACGACGATCTTCATAATCAGAACTCTGAGGTGAATCAATTGCTTTTTGAGCACGTTCCCATTTGTCTCCACTCTTGAGTCTGATATACATCTTTCTTGCTTCAAGCTTCTGAGCATGTTGCATTTGAAGAGCTTTCTTTTCATCCTTTTGAAGCCTTTCATTATGAGCTATCTATTCTAGTGTCTTTTTGAGTCTTTCATCTCTCATAGACAGATTAGCTTCATTCTGTTCAAGTTCTTGATTGGCTTCAAAATCCATTCTTTGGAGTTCAGCAGGATCAGGAACTACACTCTCTTCATCATCCCAAAAACTGAGATTTGGTTCCCCAAATTCTTCTCCATCATCAAAAAACTGCAAGTCAGCAAAAATATCAAGGTTATCAGGTTCACCTGTATAGTAATAACCTTCTGTAGTGTCATCTTCCTGTGCTGCTTGAGTTTTCTTTCCTTTGCCTTCAACTTGTTTATCAGATTTTGATTTACTTGCACTTGCACTTACTCCCCCTCTAGATTTCTCCCCCTTAGTTGAGGAATCCTCTACAGTTCTTTGACTTGGGTCATCTGCATCATCATCTTCAAAGAATTTCACCTCTTCTGCTGTAGGAGAGTGAGTTCTGTTAATGATATTATACAAATGTCTCAACCCTTTTGCTTGATAAGCATTTTGCCTTTCAATTTGACTAAGTCGATGTCCAGTGGATAAGTGATTCTTATTTACTTCTTTCTGAAGATCTTCCATTTGATTCGATATTGAAGTGATAATGAGATCCTGAGCCACTGTGACATTTCCAGAGTCTTCGATCGCTTGTTTCTGAGAGAGTTTAAGTGCATTGATCTTGTTGTTGAAGATAGTTCTCATGTTATCCATGTCAAACCTTAAGTTTTTATTGTCTTCTTCAGCTTGAGCAAGACTTTCTTTCATTTGATCCAATTATGCCATGAGAGAAAGAGTGTTTGTGTCATTGTGTGCGCTCACCTCACTATCTCTTTGAGTATCACTCATCTCACGTGCATGTGTTTCACTCAGTTTAGAGGTAGTCCTTACATCACTCCTCTCATGTTCCAAAGCTGCTTCCATTGTACCTGCATGAGAAATCACCCTAGCCTTCTCTTGGAAGGTCAGTGGTGGTGCAATGGGAGTTCGCAAATCCTTAATCACAGTCATTTCTGTCATGTCAGTTGGAATTGAGGTCTGAATTGCTTCAGTGACAGAAAGACTGAGTTGCCTTCCACCTTCTCCAGTTGAAACTGCGAGTGGAAAATCCCTTGAGGGAGCCAGGAATGTTCCTCCTGGGAGGGGAGATGATGATTCTATTATCAGTGGCTCAGAATCAAGATTTCCCTCATTAGCCTGTGAAGGCTCCTCTACCGTGACTATGGTAGGCACTGTTTCAGTTCCTATGTGCTCTCCTCGCTGAGTGTCCCTATCTTCATTCATTTCTACATGTTCTCCCATTGTTAGTAATAACAGTGGGGTTGTGCTTGACACTTTACAGGATGCCATGGCCGACTGGCGAAATTCAATGGACTCATCCTGTTGAGAGAATGGTTCCAGTAACTGTTCATTCACCATATCAAAGTCCATATCCTGTTGGGAGGATATGGATGAGCTTACAGTTGCCTCAGGTTCATTTCTACTCTTCTTTAGTAGAGGCAGAGCTGTGGGTTCACTCACTTCATCACTACTTCTTGCACTTCTTTTGGGCTGCAATTTCCTTTTGTATTGGTAGAATTTAGTTGTTTTTGACTCAGTGTTTGGCTCTTTGACCTGGGATAGAGATTGTGGTGCTACAATCCCTTGGTCAGTCCTAACAACCACTTGGGTTCCAGAAGTAGATTGAGAATGAGAAGTAGTTAAAGGATCAGAAGGCAATACCTGGTCAGCAGATGGAGGTTGAAGTTCTGGTTCAGCTTGTTCTTGAACAACTGGTTCTTGTTCAGGTACTGGTTCAGTTGGCTCAGGAACTTGTTCTTCAAGAGAAGGTGCAAGTTGTTCAACTATTGGAGGTACTTGTTCAATTGCTGCTTCAGGTTGATCAGGAACTGGAGCAAGTACATTCTGAATGATAGGAAGTTGAATGTAGGTGGACATGTATTGAGTAACAGCCACTTGCACATTTGGAAACTTTACTTCAGCACCGTATCCTGTGAATAGTTTGGTTGAAGGTTTACCAGACACCTTAGATTGACAATTCAGGAATGGAGCATGAAGTTCAATAGGAACCAAGTGGTTAAAAATCAATGTAAAGAATCTAGGGTAATAGAATAAGACTTTTTCACCCTTATCAATGTTCTTCTTAGCATTGATAATTCTTCTAACCATAGGAACACAAAGAAGTCTGCCAATATTGATGCTTAGATTATGAGCAATTGCAAATCCAATATGTTGCAAAAAAGAAGTTATTACACTGAAGTTTCTTCTTGTAGTATTTGCAAACACCTTTGCCAGCGTGTCAAATAGATAATCCCATTCTTGAACAAGATACTTTTTATTCAGAGTAGAGAGATCTATTTCATGTTGATAATTAATTCCAGTGAAAAAATTAATCAACTCTTGATTGGACGGAAGATCTTGAAAATTTTCATTGGGAAAGCCCAGAACAGTGTTAATAACATATTCATTCACTGTGTACTGATTTGGTCCAACAGTGAAGACAAAAGATCGATTATCCCTTGAAGCAACAGCAGTTGTACACATTATTCGTAAGGGTTCAATCTTCAAAGGAGCATCCAGTCTTAATGCAGTGCTAACAAGTGAATGATCATTCAAAAAACGAATCCAAGGTCGAAACCGTTCGATGGAACACCTTTCGGGATCAAAATATCCGACCAAATTATGATTTATTAGCTCAAAATGTTCATCAATATAATCAGCCATTTTTTTAAACAATTTTTGCCCTTTTAAAAATCCAGATTTTAACAAAATAAACAATTAAACTGAATTATTTCGAATTAATAATTAATTAAAAATTCGAAATTTTTCAAAGTTCTTCAAAAATTCTGGAAAAATCACACTATGATCTAGAATCAACCACGAGTACTCAGGTATTTTTAGATTTTACAGAATCAAAATCAAAAGTCTCAAAATTCAGATCGAAAATTCGAGTTTTCGAAAACAAGAACTGCAAAAACTCGACTAAAACTCTCGATTTAACCGTCAATTGGATGTTTAAGAGAGATTAATTGATGTAATGAACTCAGTTAGAGCAAATCAGTGTTTAATCGAGAAGAAAATCGAGCAGAGTTTCGACTTATCGATGTATGTATATGTGTGTATTGATATAGAGCCTCTGTGACTTAACACGAGAGGAGAATGACAAAACAAGGGATATGACAAAACACACACACTCTACTGTTATATATACTAAGCCCTGAATATGACATAATTCTTACCACTACCCGAATATGACATAAATCTAATACTAGTGTGAATATGACATAATTCTTACCATAATGCAAATATGACATAATTCTAACTAAATGCCCAAATATGACATAATTTACACTACCATACGATTATGACATTATTTACACTAACACACGATTATGACATTATTTACACTAACACACGATTATGACATACTGTACACTATACCAAATATGACAAAATTTATACTACAGTCGAATATGACATAAAACTCGATTATGACAAAATTCTGACTAAGACTGTATTATGACATAATTCTATTATGACTTAAAATAAACAGAAATTAATATACAAACAAACTACTACAATAAAAATAAAATAATAATTTACAGAATATTAGAGATATTAATAAAATAATAATTTACAACAAATTAATTATTTACAACACAAAAATAAACATAGGTTAGCCTTTTTACGAAATCAAACAATAATAACAAAAGGACAAACACTACAAATCAATAAAATTAAAATATTCACATAATTATATACAATTATTCTAATTGCATAATTTACGAAATAAAATATTAACAAGATTAACAAGTGTTCGAAAATAAACAAGTAAAAAATAATTAATGATAAAATAATTATACAAGTGATTTTAAAATAACAAATATTCACAAAATAATCACTTGTTAAATTATTTAAGAGCAAACCTCAGATATTAACTAGTTTAATTACTAGGACTATTTAACATACCCAATTCACCAACAATTCTGGTGAATGTGGATTCGTCAAGATACTTAGTGAAAATATCTGCTGTTTGTTCTTCCGTGTGAACAAAATGTAATTCCACGGTACCATTCATGACATGCTCTCGAATAAAATGATACCTGATGTCAATGTGCTTTGTTCTCGTGTGCTGCACAGGATTGTTGGAGATTGCTATGGCACTTGTATTGTTGCACAAGATAGGAATCTTGTCAAGTACAAAGCCATAATCCCGTAGCTGATTTCTGATCCACAAGATCTGAGCGCAACAGCTTCCAGCAGCTATGTATTCAGCTTCGGCTGTAGAGTTGGAAACTGTTTGCTGTTTCTTACTGTACCATGAAACCAACCTGCCACCTAGGAATTGACAACTCCCAGAAGTGCTTTTTCTGTCTACAACACTTCCTGCATAATCTGAATCTGTATATCCAATAAGGTTAAAACCAGATTCTTTAGGGTACCAAATTCCTAAATTAGGAGTACCCTTAAGATATCTCAAGATTCGTTTTACAGCAATGAGATGCACATCTCTAGGATCCGCTTGGAACCTTGCACACAAACATGTAGCATGCATAATATCAGGTCTGCTTGCAGTGAGGTAAAGTAATGAGCCTATCATACCTCTGTAGCTTGTGATATCTACCTTGGCAGAATTTTCACATGCTCCAAATTTAACAGCAGTAGATGATGGTGTTCTTGCTGAAGATGAATCCTCCATTTTATACTTCTTGAGAAGCTCTTTGACATACTTGGATTGACAGATAAATATTCCATCTGTCCTTTGACTTATTTGCAATCCAAGAAAGAACTTCAGCTCACCCATCATGCTCATTTCAAATTTACCCTGCATTAACTTCGCAAATTTCTTGCACAAAAGATCATTAGTAGACCCGAATATTATATCGTCCACATAGACTTGGACTAGAATTGTATCATTCTTATGTTTCTTTGTGAAGAGAGTTTTGTCTATGACACCTCTAACAAAATCATTTTCAAGTAAAAATTCAGAGAGAGTGTCATACCATTTCCTTGGTGCTTGCTTTAGACCATAGACAGCCTTGAAAAGGAAGTAGACATAGTCAATTAGATCTGGATCTTCAAAGCCAGGGGGCTGTTCTACATAAACCTCTTCATCTAGCTTGCCATTCAAGAAAGCACTCTTGACATCCATTTGATAAACTTTAAAGTTTGAAAATGCTGCGAATGCCAAGAATATTCTAATGGCCTCAAGTCTAGCCACTGGAGAATAGGTCTCATCATAATCAATGCCTTCAGATTGGGAATAACCCTTTGCTACCAGTCTTGCTTTATTTTTCGTCACTATGCCATCTTCATCAAGTTTGTTTCTGAATACCCACTTTGTGCCAACCACTGGTCTGTTTGTAGGTCTGGGCACCAGCTTCCAAACTTCTTGTTGTTTAAATTGATTGAGTTCATCTTGCATAACAATTACCCAATCAGGATCAGAAAGAGCTTCTTCAGTTTTCTTAGGTTCCATTTCAGACAGAAACCCTGAATAATTGCATTGATTCTGAAAAGCTCTTCTAGTCTTTACACCAACAACTGGATCACCAATAATTAGCTCAAAAGGATGAGCTCTATTCCAAACAGTCTGTCTGGGAAGATTAGATCTTGATGATACGCCTTGTTCTTCGTTGTGATGTTGTGTGTGACCAGTTGACCCTTCATTGTCTCCCCCTGAGTTGTTGCCAGGTTGACTAGATGATGATTGTTTAGAAGAGTCATGGGAATTTTGACTACTATCATTGTTTTCATCACCATTACCCTGATCATCATTATTGTCATTAGCATCAGCAAAAATCTCAGGTGCATTGTCATCATCTGAATCTGTATTTGTCATGTCAACGAAAGATAGCTTCTCAGATGGATTCTCAGTTTGGATACTAGGGAGTTTAGTGTCATCAAATGTTACATTGACACTTTCCATCATCTTCTGTTCATCAATCACATACACCCTGTATGTTCTCATTGAATAACCAATAAAAATTGCTTCAAATGCTTTGGTATCGAATTTACCACCTTGATCATCACCTTCTTTAAGCACAAAGCACTTTGCCCCAAATACATGAAAGTATTTGAGTGATGGTTTCTTATCAGCCATAATTTCATAGGGTGTCTTCATTTGATCTTTATTGATTAGAGTTCGATTCTGGGTATAGCACGCAGTATTGATAGCTTCAGCCCAAAAGTACAATGGAAGCCTTGATTCACTTAACATAGTACGTGCAGCTTCAATCAAGGTTCTATTCTTTCTTTCCACTACCCCATTTTGCTGAGGAGTTCTTGGAGCTGAGTATTGTCTGGTTATACCCTTCTCAGTGCAGAAGTCATTTAAAAATGCATTCTTGAATTCAGTTCCATTGTCTGATCTTATAGCTCTCACTGGATACGTAGAATCTCGCTCAATTAATTTAATGTGATCAATCACCAGTTGTGGAGTCTCATCTTTAGAATTCAAAAACAGGACCCATGTGTATTTTGAAAAATCATCAACAATCACTAGAGCATATCTCTTCCTTGACATAGACATCACATTAACTGGACCAAACAAATCCATATAAAGTAATTGCAATGGTTCAGTTATTGAAGATGTGTCAGTGCTCCTGTGACTTGCCCTTTTTAGCTTGCCTTTTTGACATGCATCACAAAGTCCTTCTTGAGTGAATTCCATTGAAGGCAAACCTCTCACCAACTCTCTTTTAACCAGAGAATTCATTGTCTTAAAATTAAGATGAGAAAGTTTCTTGTGCCATAGCCAACTCTCATCATTAGATGCTTTAGTGTAGAAGCAAGTGATTTCTTCAGTGCTTCCTGAGTTCATATTGGCTACGTACAGATTGCCTTTTCTAACTCCTGTCAGTTGTGGCTTTTCATGTCTCTTGTGTGAAATTAGACAATTCTTCTTGTTGAAATGAACTTCATAACCTTTGTCACAGAATTGACTGACACTGAGCAAATTGTGCTCAAGTCCTTTCACAAAAGAGACTTCATCAATGATAACATTTCCAGCTTCAAGTCTGCCATATCCATCAGTTCTACCTTTGCTGTTATCTCCAAAGGTAACTACTGGGCCGGCCTTCTCCACCACATTTGTCAGCAGGGTTCTGTCACCAGTCATATGCCTCGAACATCCACTGTCCAAGATCCAGGTCACTCGTTCAACCTGCTCAATACCCTGCAATGACAAACGGATTAAACCTTCTTCGGAACCCAAATTTGATTGGGTCCAGAATACTTAAAGAATTGGCCTTTGTCAGGCAAAACAACATTCTTTACTTTAACAACAGCTTTACCATTATTCAACAAACATTTCACTTTATAAACAGATTTGACAAACTTCTGTTTTATTCTAGGTATCCACGTTTCTTTAGCAGCAATAACACTTGTTTCATTGACTGGACATTTGACCTTGTAAATAGCCTTAGTAGAACTTTGTTTAGGCTTAGGTACAAATGTATCTCTCCTAACATAAGGAGGATTAGCAGTCATTGATCTGACATTTTTGTTTCTGTTCGTATGTTGTCGAGGGGCAGTCTTATCAGCACATGCATGATTACCAGAGAAGTAAGCAGACATGATATTAAAAGCACAAGACATATAATTGACAACACCACATGCTTTATGAGAAGAATCAATAATAGGCATAGCATGCATGTCAGACTTGTTATTGTTCTTTTTCAACTTATTGTCACTTAACCCTGTTTGAGAAGAACTAGTTAATTCAACAACCTTAACTTGTTCCTTAGCAGATTTGTCATTATCAAGGACTATGCAATTAGCACTGTCCTCATTTTTCATTTCTTCCTGAATGACAATAGAAAGCATATTTGGTGGTTCAGCAACAGACTTTTTAAACATTGGTTTTTCAACATTCTTGAGTACGTGTGGTATACCTCTTTCCTTAGCAGGAATAGGATTAGCAGAATGATTGCCCAAAGAACCAACAGCTTCTTTGTATTCAAACCCTATTCCTACAGTTCGTTCTACCGCTTGTTTGTTGAAAAACTCTTTAGAAACTTTAATAGAATTATAACAAGCTCTAATCTGTGTTTCAAGTTCTTTAATCCTAATGTCTTGATCAGCAATCCTATCAACTTGTTTTACCATGTATTCTCCTAACGACTTATCTCTGTAGTTAAGTCGAGCTATTTCTTCTATGTGCTGATCTTGATTAATATGCACCTTTTTCAATTCTAACAGTTCATTTTCAAGTTTAGTGTTTACAAGACTTATTCTATCGTATCCTTTTTGTGCATTAGTCAAGCAATTACGTAAACTATGAATTAACTCAGCATCAGTTAGAATTACCGGTGTGGTGTAATAAGTTGATGTATCAGCATTTGCCACCAGCGCAAAGTTTCCATATTCTTCATCTTCGCTATCTGTGTCATCCCAGCTTTTACCAGCAGCTACATAAGCTCTTCCACTCTTCTTCTTTTCAGAAGCATAATCTTTCTTCTGTGCTTGCTTGGGTTTCTGACACTCAGTAGCAAAGTGTCCCAACTCATTACAATTGAAACAACGGATCTTGCTTCTGTCAACAGTTCCAGTTTTGTAACCTCCCCTGTTACTAGAGGATGAAGAACCTCCTCTCTGAAATCTGTTGTTTGACTTAAACCTGAACTTTGGATTTCTTCTGAATCTGAAGTTACTAAATTGTCTCACCATCATCGCCATAGATTCATCTTCCAATTGATCCAGCTCTTCAAGTGAATAAAATTCTCCACCATCCTGAGTAGCTGGTGTTTGGCCATGTTCCACTTCAGTTTGTTCCTTATTGAAGCTGTTAGGTTGAACAACTTTAGCTTCCACTTCCTTAGGAATCTCAACTACTAGAGCTGTAGAAGAATTTGCCATTCTGCCTTTGCCAGAGAATTCCTTCTGCTGTACTTGTTCTAATTCATATGTTTTCAGAACACCAAACAGTCTTTCAAGAGCAATCTTAGTTAAATCTCTAGATTCTCTGATGGCGGTGATTCTATGCTCTAAGTGAGTAGGCATAGTCGGTAAAAACTTCATGTTGATCTCCTTCTGGGTATATTGCTTGCCATGAACTTGCAAGTTGTTGATTATTTTGTTATACCTTTCGAACACTTCCTGAATGCCTTCATTAGGGCCAGCTCTAAAGTGTTCATATTCAGAGGTCAAAATTTGAAGTCTATTTTCCTTGACTTCATCAGTCCCTTCATTAATGATCTCAATAGTTTCCCAGATGTGCTTAGCAGTTTTACAATTCCTTACATGGCTATACATTACAGCATCTAGGGAATCTAATAGAATGAGTCTCAAATTTTTATCCAGTCCAGCTTCCTCTTTTTCTTCAGCGGTAAAGTTCTTAGGGTCCTTTGGATAGGATTTTGCAGGTATTGTTACAACTCCATTTGTAACCGTTTCAGCATCATGTTGGATAGGAATTATTGGTCCATTTTTCAAAACCCACAAGAATCTTGGATTTGCTACATCAAGAAATAACTCCATTTTGTTTTTCCACATGTCATAGTTATCTTTATTAAAGATAGAAATTTTAACATTGCCTTTGGCTGACATGATGAATTTTTAAGAGAGTTAAAAATTCGAGTTTGATTTTTGATTGAGTAAAAATAGGATCTTGATTTGTATATCAATCAAGCGGCTCTGATGCCAATTGTTAGGTCCAATAAGATTGTAGAAAGGGGGATTGAATACAATCTATATCATTTTCTCCAAACTTGTCTTCTAAATAAAATTTAATTCAAACAAATTTGTGCGGAATAAAATAACACAAATTTCAAGTTGAATATAACAATATATTAACTTGATGGGTGTTACAAAATCAGTACAAGTGATTATCAAGAAATTAATAACTAATTAGAAAATTCGACATGAACTTTTCTAATTTAGTTAATAAAAATCAAGATATCAAGTCAAGAACCTGGAAACTTAATTCGCTAGTAATACATAAGTCACAAATAATCAAGTTCCAATGGATACAATTTTTGTTACAAGGAACTCAAGAATTTATGGCAATTTAATTGAGCTTGAAAGATGAGAGAGAGATAATATGTTGGCTTTCTTTCTTTCCTTTCTTTTCTGTCCGTGTATGTCTGTGTGTTGTTTTGCTTCTGCTGTCTTCTGTCACTTTTATTGCAATGTTTGATATTTTGCTGCCATCATGACAAAAACTGCTCCATGACATAATCTTGTAATCTCGGTATGACATAAACCGTACCATGACATAATCTGTTGATCGGTATGACATAAATCATAGTCTCGGTATGACATAAATTGTGTCATGACATAATCTGGAATTCGGTATGACATAACCTTGGTCATGACATAAACTTTGAACATGACATAATCTTGTCTTAACTCCAGTATGACATAAACTGTGCGTTTTATGTCAATATGACAAAATCTGTCTGATCTCTCCCAATATGACATAAACTCAGCGTTTCACATTTATTCTTTTATGTCATAGAAACCTTATTAATTATTTAATGATTAATTAATTAATTCATACTTAATTGATACAATAAGTAATTTAATAAATAAATTAATTCTTTTAGAATTAATTCATTAATTAAATAAACTATAATGATTTATATCAATTAAAGGTGAACTAATTAAAATCAATAAATACTTAACTTACCTCAATGAATCACTGTAAATAGTGAATAACTTCCACTGGATAATTGTTGACGTTCGATGTACTGTCTGGTTCATGAACGACTAACTCCAATTTCTATTCTTCACTTTGACTCTCAGTTGTGATCCATGTACTTTCTCAACACACTTTAATTTTCTTGTACTGCCTCTGTCACTATTGAAATCTCTTGTCACTGCAAATAAAATCCAATTGCATCAATGCTACACCAAGGCTTGATCAGTTGTCTGAATCTTCTTTCGGTGTAAAACATCAAAACTATAGATTGACATTCTTCTTTCTTCTGAAAGATATCACTAGCTGAGATTCCTGTGACAGTTACCATTAATTACTTATTACAATCTAATTTAAGTTGAGTTGTATCCTCGAAATACAAATAGGTTGAGTCATATGCCTTTCAGCAGTGGATTATGTGTCTAAATGGGTCAAGGTGAAGGCTTTACCGACCAATGATGCTAAGGTGGTGCTGAATTTTCTTCACAGGCAAATCTTCACGCGTTTTGGGACTCCACGAGCTATAATCAGTGACGAGGGGACACTTTTGCAACCGTCAATTTACTGCTTTGATGGCGAAGTATAATGTGAAGCATCGTGTTGCTACTGCTTATCATCCCCAGACCAATGGTCAAGTCACGCAAGCGTGCGCGGTCACAAGTAATATAGAATAAAGTTGAGTTCGTTCCCACAGAGACTGGTATAAAACAGAATATGCACCTATACAATAATGTATGATCTCTATTCACTGCTAAGACATATCAAATTTGGGGTTTGTTTAACTAATTTAACTAAGATGCAAATTACAATATTAAGATCTAATTAACTAACGAGATTTAAAACAGATTACTTATGAGAATAAAAACATGGGATCCTAACTTCATTAAATACTTCGTCTAAAGTTGACGTCTTTAATCAATGCATGTGATGGTTATGATAACTGATCGGATAACATGAAACAAGTATAGGTTACCTGTCAGTATACGAATACCAAACTACTCATACATCCACAAAAGAGATAGAAGATGGGTAGACACCAATTATTTTTAGACCCTATATGTCTATAAGATTTGAAAACACAACGGTTTAAGCACAAGTTATCCATTGAGATCACATAGGGCAGCATAAGATGGTTAAAATTATGCTACAAATCATGATGTCAAAACATTCATAAACCTATGCTAACATGGCAAGTTCTAAATCACAATATCCATTGTCGATTCAATAGAGATTAACAAAACAACTTAGATGTTAGCCACGCATCCAAGAAGAATAAGCACAACCATCCAAGGATATCAATAATTCATCACACAAAATCTTTAAAGCAAACAAACTACTAAACTCCGTAAATAAATCCGTTAGAATCCCATGACAACGATTAGTTCATAATCGAACGGCTCGTCATCATGGGATCTGATGAAAACATGGTAAATAACAACGTATGAAAGAATACAAATAAACTAGAGTAATAAGTTTAAGAAAATAAATCCGAAATCCAGAGTATCGCCTAATTTAGAAGAATACAAAAGTAGATCTAGATCTCCGAATGCTGTCACGTCCTTTCGGGAATCCGTCTCTAAGTCTGAATCTCTATCTTCGGCTCTCTCTGTGTGTTATGTAGGGTGTTGGTACGTTCTATGATGATGGGCTGTGTTTATATAGGCCCCCAGCAGCTTGTCCTCCAAGAAAATACTAAAAATATGATTTTAAGTAAAAATACGACTTTTTCCAGCGTCCAACCGCGCGGCTGCGCCCTCCTACCGCGCGCCTGCGCTGCCCAGAACTTCCTACGCGTGACTGCGCGCCTTGCATGCGCAGCTGCGCCTCTGCATTCTGCCAAATTGTTGATTTGCTTGTATTTTGTCGTTTTTCCTCCGTTTTCTTCCGTTCCTTTTGCAAGTTGACCTTCTTTGCTTCTAGAACTCAAATCCTCCATAAAATATACGAGTTATATTTTCCAACCTTTAGATAATAACCCTGCACAATCTTGCTAAAACGAATCAAAAACACAACATACTTGAAGCCAAGTTAATCAATTTAAGCCGAAATGAGGCGTTCCAAGTGGATATAAAATCCACTTATCCGAGTCACACACATAGAATGCTTGAAGGAGAAATAAGTTAAACTATGAATTTAAATTAAATAAGTGATTTGTTCTATTTATAATATTAATTAAGTATGACTTAATTAAATAAATAAATAAAAACACAGAATTACTTAAACTAATTTTGAAATTAGTTATTAATTAAATAAGTGAGACTTAATTAATTAATAAATTGGAATTTCAGATCAGTATTAATTATAATTGGATTATAATTAGAAATATATATATATATATATATATATATATATATATATATATATATATATCTTTATGGGCTGTTTTAGAGTAATAAGAAACATATTTTAAAACCCTAGCCGCACTGAGAGAGCGAAAAAGATAGAGAGAGAAGCTGTTTTTGGGTGCTAGTACACATCAATCCTTCGAGTACAAGCGTTCATGTGGATACCATAAAGCGTAGATCGCGAGAGCGGGATACGTGGTGATTGTGAAAGCTTTGGACCTCCATGATTCTTCCCCCACATAACAGTTAAAGCTTCTTTAAGGTAAAGATTCTTACGACGCATTAAATATTTGTTTCGCATGGATCCTGCGGTGGGTTTCGATATTATTGTTTTAATTATTGTTTTTCGTTGCATTTATGTGCTCGATATGAATATCCTCCACCGCAAAATTTCCAGGTTTATCAAACCAATGAAAATGTGCAACCTGATCAAATGAGCGATGTGATGAAAATTCTAATTCAAATGCAAAATGATCAAGAGGAGTTCATGCAAATTATGAATAAGCTAAACACTCGTAGCAAGATGATGGAAGCTGAAATTTCAGAATTGGCTAGCTCTTCTACTGCATGGCAACCTGACTCTACACCGCCGCCAACTATACCACCAAAAGATGAAATGGATTTGATCATTCTTACGAGTGATCAAGAGGAAAATAGTTTCTTAGTGTGTGTTGATGATGTACTTATTGAAATAGAAGAGGAGCTTCTCACCGATGTTAAGATCAATGATTTTGTTATTGTTGAGGATGTTGTGAGTAGGGACGAGAATATGTGCTTCAAGGTTGACGTGATGTCAAAAATTGTCCAAGATGATCTTCTTCCAATTTTGCTTGATAATCCATTCCAAACGGCTCTTACGCTTCAATTCTCGGAAGAAGGAGATCGTGATAATTACTCCTTATTCACTGATTTAAAAAGCCAAGAGGATCAAGTAGCTCCAGAGAAAGTAAGAAAGGGAGAAGAACCCCCACCCGAGCCTCCACCTCACGTGAATATTAAGGGAGTTCGGCGTTTTTGAGGCTGTGAATTTTATCGTTGCTTCATCACAAAATTTTCCCAAGTTTTTCACTCTGTTTTTTTTGTTGAACTATCAAACCCAGCTCCTTTTCTCTTCGACTAAAACCCCAACCCCCTGTGTCTTTCTTCTTGATTCGAAACAAAACCTGCCTGCCTCCGTACATCCACCACCACATCACACCCACCTCGCCTCACACTCCAGCCTCCACCAATCGCCAATCTCATCTAATCTCCTCTGGTTTCCTCCCCTTCTCCGTTCACACCAGTCAACGCCTCCGCACACCTCCACCCATCTCCTTCCACTCGTGCCTCCACCAACCCAATCCATCACTCCGTACATCCACCACCGCCACCTCTCTCTCCCGTTCACCCACTGCAGCCCTTCTCCTTTTCTTCACTCCCCCATTCCCTTCCTCTTCGAACAAAACCCACAACCCAGCCCACCTTTCCCTCCCTTCCGAGTTTGTCACTGAGTTTACTGTGTTCCGAGTTGATTTATATCGTATTCTGTGAAGTGTTGATGAGTGTTCGAATCTTTTGTTTTGCTGTTAATCGAGTTTCCTGAGTCGCTGCTGTGTGTTTTGTATATGTTCGATAATTGTTGTTTGTCTTAGTAATTGTCTGCATTTTGTTTAGTTCTTGTTCGTTGTTGTCTTTGTCCTGGTTTTTGAGTCGTAGTGAGTTCGGCTGAGTCGAGTGCCGTTTGTTGAATTGTTGTTTGTTTATCTAGTTAACTGGTTGAGTCGACTGGGTGGTTCTTTGCTGAGTTTGAATGCGAGATAAATAGCTGTTGTGCGAGTTTCGATTTTGTTGCATTATTAGCTAGTTCAACTTACAAACAAGTCATGCCAAAATTTCATTAAATTTTTTTTTTTGTAAATAATTCCAATTTAATTTAATTAGTAAAAAAAAAAAATTAAATTCAGTTTTTAGTTTATGTAAAATCTAATTTTCTTTTAAAATAGTTATAAAATAATAATAATAAAAAAAAAGAAAAAAGAAAAATAGGTGTTTTGTACTTTGTTAAATTTGTTAAATTTTGTGTATTTTTCCATTGTCTCATTAGAACTTTAGTTCCAATTGAGGCAAATTTTACTACGTTTTCTTGGTTTTGTAGTGTGTTTACAGGGATACAATGGGTGAGTTTGATAATTTCGCACGCCTATATTCTCTAGTAGATGCACATTTATTGTAGAATACGGAGCCCAGTACATGTCCGATGAGTACAAATGAGATGTCACAAGTGGTCCCTGAAACTTACAATTTCTGTGGTGTCCCGGGTCACTTTGGTTATGAATGCTCTTACAATATTACAATTCTCAAGATGCTCAATTCAGACAAGTGAATGATTATCGAGAAAGATATGAGTCCAATCCGTACTCTAATGCATATGATCAAGATTGGACGGGTCAACCAAATTTTTCGTACACGGACAACAATTTTCAAAATTTCTCTTATCATGATCAACAACAATTCCAGCAACAACAATATGAAGAACAATATCACGATCAACAAAAATTTGAGCAACCATCATGGCAACAATATGAATATCCTCCACCGCAAAATTTCCAGGTTTATCAAACCAATGAAAATGTGCAACCTGATCAAATGAGCGATGTGATGAAAATTCTAATTCAAATGCAAAATGATCAAGAGGAGTTCATGCAAATTATGAATGAGCTAAACACTCGTAGCAAGATGATGGAAGCTGAAATTTCAGAATTGGCTAGCTCTTCTACTGCATGGCAACCTGACTCTACACCGCCGCCAACTATACCACCAGAAGATGAAATGGATTCGATCATTCTTACGAGTGATCAAGAGAAAAATATTTTCTTAGTGTGTGTTGATGATGTACTTATTGAAATAGAAGAGGAGCTTCTCACCGATGTTAAGATCAATGATTTTGTTATTGTTGAGGATGTTGTGAGTAGGGACGAGAATATGTGCTTCAAGGTTGACGTGATGTCAAAAATTGTCCAAGAAGATCTTCTTCCAATTTTGCTTGATAATCCATTCCAAACGGCTCTTACGCTTCAATTCTCGGAAGAAGGAGATCGTGATAATTACTCCTTATTCACTGATTTAAAAAGCCAAGAGGATCAAGTAGCTCCAGAGAAAGTAAGAAAGGGAGAAGAACCCCCACCCGAGCCTCCACCTCACGTGAATATTAAGGGAGTTCGGCGTTTTTGAGGCTGTGAATTTTATCGTTGCTTCATCACAAAATTTTCCCAAGTTTTTCACTCTGTTTTTTTTGTTGAACTATCAAACCCAGCTCCTTTTCTCTTCGACTAAAACCCCAACCCCCTGTGTCTTTCTTCTTGATTCGAAGCAAAACCTGCCTGCCTCCGTACATCCACCACCACATCACACCCACCTCGCCTCACACTCCAGCCTCCACCAATCGCCAATCTCATCTAATCTCCTCTGGTTTCCTCCCCTTCTCCGTTCACACCAGTCAACGCCTCCACACACCTCCACCCATCTCCTTCCACTCGTGCCTCCACCAACCCAATCCATCACTCCGTACATCCACCACCGCCACCTCTCTTTCCCGTTCACCCACTGCAGCCCTTCTCCTTTTCTTCACTCCCCCATTCCCTTCCTCTTCGAACAAAACCCACAACCCAGCCCACCTTTCCCTCCCTTCCGAGTTTGTCACTGAGTTTGCTGTGTTCCGAGTTGATTTATACCGTATTCTGTGAAGTGTTGATGAGGGTTCGAATCTTTTGTTTTGCTGTTAATCGAGTTTCCTGAGTCGCTGCTGTGTGTTTTGTATATGTTCGATAATTGTTGTTTGTCTTAGTAATTGTCTGCATTTTGTTTAGTTCTTGTTCGTTGCTATCTTTGTCCTCGCTTTTGAGTCGTAGTGAGTTCGGCTGAGTCGAGTGCCGTTTGTTGAATTGTTGTTTGTTTATCTAGTTAACTGGTTGAGTCGACTGGGTGGTTCTTTGCTGAGTTTGAATGCGAGATAAATAGCTGTTGTGCGAGTTTCAATTTTGTTGCGTTATTAGCTAGTTCAACTTACAAACAAGTCATGCCAAAATTTCATTAAATTTTTTTTTTTGTAAATAATTCCAATTTAATTTAATTAGTAAAAAAAAAAATCAAAATTCAGTTTTTAGTTTATGTAAAATCTAATTTTCTTTTAAAATAGTTATAAAATAATAATAATAAAAAAAATAAAAATAAAAAAAATAGAAAAATAGGTGTTTTATACTTTGTTAAATTTGTTAAATTTTGTGTATTTTTCCATTGTCTCATTGGAACTTTAGTTCCAATTGAGGCAAATTTTACTACGTTTTCTTGGTTTTGTAGTGTGTTTACAGGGATACAATGGGTGAGTTTGATAATTTCGCACGCCTATTTTCTCTAGTAGATGCACATTTATTGTAGAATACGGAGCCCAGTACATGTTCGATGAGTACAAATGAGATGTCACAAGTGGTCCCTGAAACTTACAATTTCTGTGGTGTCCCAGGTCACTTTGGTTATGAATGCTCTTACAATATTACAATTCTCAAGATGCTCAATTCAGACAAGTGAATGATTATCGAGAAAGATATGAGTCCAATCCGTACTCTAATGTATATGATCAAGATTGGACGGGTCAACCAAATTTTTCGTAAACGGACAACAATTTTCAGAATTTCTCTTATCATGATCAACAACAATTCCAGCAACAACAATATGAAGAACAATATCACGATCAACAACAATTTGAGCAACCATCATGGCAACAATATGAATATCCTCCACCGCAAAATTTCCAGGTTTATCAAACCAATGAAAATGTGCAACCTGATCAAATGAGCGATGTGATGAAAATTCTAATTCAAATGCAAAATGATCAAGAGGAGTTCATGCAAATTATGAATGAGCTAAACACTCGTAGCAAGATGATGGAAGCTGAAATTTCAGAATTGGCTAGCTCTTCTACTGCATGGCAACCTGACTCTACACCGCCGCCAACTATACCACCAGAAGATGAAATGGATTCGATCATTCTTACGAGTGATCAAGAGAAAAATATTTTCTCGGTGTGAGTTGATGATGTACTTATTGAAATAGAAGAGGAGCTTCCCACCGATGTTAAGATCAATGTTTTTGTTATTGTTGAGGATGTTGTGAGTAGGGACGAGAATATGTGCTTCAAGGTTGACGTGATGTCAAAAATTGTCCAAGAAGATCTTCTTCCAATTTTGCTTGATAATCCATTCTAAACGGCTCTTACGCTACAATTCTCGGAAGAAGGAGATCGTGATAATTACTCCTTATTCACTGATTTGAAAAGCCAAGAGGATCAAGTAGCTCCAGAGAAAGTAAGAAAGGGAGAAGAACCCCCACCCGAGCCTCCACCTCACGTGAATATTAAGGGAGTTCGGCGTTTTTGAGGCTGTGAATTTTATCGTTGCTTCATCACAAAATTTTCCAAAATTACATATTTTCTTGACCAATTGATTATTGATGTAGTAGTTAAATTTGCTAATGCTTGTTTGGAGACTTTGTGCAGGATTAAAAATACTATTGATGCTCGTGGTGGTCTCGCGCAACAAGTTTTTGGTGTTTTTGGAGTGGCACTCCATTCCTCGAGACTTCATGCTTATGCATTAGGGGAGTATTTCTTACTTTTCTTTGTATTTCTTACTTTTCTTTTATATATTTGTTCATTGAGGACAATGAACCACTTAAGTGTGGGGATGACTTCTCGATGATTAAAAATTCCAAAAAAATCAGAAAATTAATTGCCTCGTCTCATAGTGTGTTAACAAGGATAGGTACACATCTTGTGAACTTATCTTGCATACTTATTTGACATGTCATATCTCTAGAAAATCATTTGTTACTTGATGATTCCTTTTACATACTTGCGAAAATTTTAAAACTTGAGATACATCATTGTCAATACTAGTGAGTACTGAAGCATGCTTTCACCTTGTGAGAACTTGAGCCTAATTTGTGATTGATACATCTTATATCAATCGAATTTTATTGTTGTGTGTTGTTCATCATTTGGCATGTTGCTCTAGAACTTGCTTTAAACCATTTTGAGATTACATGATATGTGTATGCATGAAGATGATAAAGGCACTAGGATTAACCGTATTTATCCAAACAGTACCCTTGAATCATATATCCTTAGTGAACCCCTTTGAGTTTTTTATCCGTTATTTTTGTGTATCACCAATCTAAACTCTTGAGCCTACTTGTTTATTCTTCTCTTCATTTGCTAGTAGAGCATTTTGATTCATTTGGAGGTTGGTGAGTGCATAGTGTGGGGATTGCTTTGTAAAAAATTGAAAATTTGGTGGGAATAAAAAAGAAAAAAAAAGAAAAAAAAATAATGGTCCAAATATATATATAAAAAAAAGGATCAAGTAGAGTTGTGTTCATTGGTTTGTGCAATATGAAAGTGAAAAAGTACATGGTAATATGTGCTTGGAGTTTAATGCTTGTGAAAGTCTGATCAGCTTTTACATGATCGAAATTTTATGTTTAGTGCTTTAATTATAAATGAACATCGTGCTCTATTAGTTTGTCGAGTTAGCCACTTGTTAGCCTTTTTATTGATTCCATACCCTTCACTTTAGCCACGTTACAACCATTAACAAAGACCTTTCGATTTGCGCATGCATATATACAAAGTAATGGAGATTTGGTGGACAACCAAGCATATGGTAGCACATGAATTAATTGATTGAACTTGAGCGAATACACTTCACCTATACACATGTGTGATTTGAGAGTTTTGTGAGCTTCATTTATATCCATGGCATGTCACTTACTGAATACGACTTTGATGTTTATTTCATGATATTTTTGCTTACCTGGATAATCTTGTACAAATGATGCGTAAATTGAAAGACATGTCTTTTCTATATTTTGTAATTCAGTTTTGCATGTGTGGAGTACTATGATAGGTTGCGTACTTGAGACTTGGCAGAAATTAAAAATGGATTTTGTGGGTAAATTCACTATAAACCCTCACGAGACAACACTCGTCCTACTAGGGCTGCCTAGGGGTTTAACGGCTTGTTGCATATGCTCAATGCAATCGTGTCATCTACGAAAGTGATATTAGTTAGGATTTAGTTTTTATTTCACTTATTTGCCCGAGGACGTGCAAATGTTTAGTGTGGGGATGTTTGATAAGATATATTTTTATATATATTTTAGATAATTTTATTCCCATATTTAATTGCATTTTGCATTGATTTGGATATTTATTTAATATATTTTGATGTTTTATTGCAGGAAGGCAAGAATTTCTACGTTTGGAAGAATTTGGGCTTAAAGTGCTATTTTGGAGCAAAAATTGGAAGAAATTCGGATTTATTAGCCTACACTCACCTCCCACAGTATTTATTTCATATCCGGAGTTGTAGGAGTCGGATTTGGACGATCTTACAGTCCACACGAAGCTAGTGAAATTATCTTTAATTCAAAGATGATCTAATGAGTAAAATCCGATTAGAACAGCTCGAAATCTGAAGAGTAAGTGCAGTTCCAAATTTATAGTGGAAAATCTTTTAGATTTGGAATTTTCTTGTAATTTATTTAAAAGTATAAAGTGTGTTTTGAATGATTAGTTGGGAAATAATTTTCAGCCGAAAGTGTGATGAAGCGGTTGGCAAAAGGAGAAGAAAAATAATTTGCAAGGTGGGCTAATGATGAAACAACAATAATGGAGGAGTATTAATTTGAATTCATCAAATTCAGCCGAAAAGCTTGAAGGGGTGGTTGGAAAAAGAAAGAAAAAGGAATTGTCAAAGTGCATGAATGGGCTATATAAAGGAAGAGCTTGTGCAGGAGGAGGATCATCTTAGCATAGACATCAACTTAGCCAAAAAAGTAGGAAATACACTGCACCACCTTTTACATCTTGTTTCATTCGGTTATGTAAGTTTGGCTAGGGGCTTGGTTTTCTTCTCTTTTATTTACACTTTCTTCGACTTAATTCTCCGTTAATGTAAGGTATTTTATATTTTATCTTGTTTATTAAGTATATATTTTAGATGGATTGTTATATAATTTTAGTTGTTCTTGATCTTTATATTAGTGAGTAGTTTGTTCTAGGGTATAAAGGAAAGCCATGTTTGCATGATAATTCTGGTATGATTTTCATAGTGGTTTGATTGATTATGGTAAATTCTAATCGATTATGTTTTGATATTTAATTTGTGTTATCGGCCAATAGCACAGATTAATTATATGCGAATAGGAGTAATAGATCGAGAGATTTTACTCACTAGAGGCACACATACGGTTAGCGGAATTGAATTTCAGTGCGAGAGCATAATTGGATTTCGGAGAGCGTTAATGCTTGAGAGAGATTAACTATTGCTCTAATTACCCGATTAATTAAATTACTAAAAGTGATTATATATGTAAGCATGTTTAGGGAGTGTTGATGCTTGAGAGAGATTAACAAACTCTAATTGCATGACCATTTTGATTGCTTTAGCTTAAAAGCCAGATATTATGTAAACATGGTGGACCTAATTGCCCTAGATTTTAAATTCATTATTTATCCTTAATTAATTAGTTAAATTAATATAAATAATTAGTTAGTAAATATTTTCATAACTATCGTTTTTACCCCTGAAAAAATTGAATTAAAATCGATAAACCCGTCTCCCTGCGAACGAACACAAAAATATACTACATCATAGCCGCACTGAGAGATCGAAGAATATTGATAGAGAAGCTGTTTTTGGGTGCTAGTACACATCAATCCTTTGAGTACAAGCGTTCATGTGGATACCGTAGAGCGTAGATCGCGAGAGCGGGATACGTGGTGATTGTGAAAGCTTTGAACCTCCATGATTCTTCCCCCTCATAACTGTTAAAGCTTCTTTAAGGTAGAGATTCTTACTACAATTAAATATTTGTTTCGCATGGATCCTGCGGTGGGTTTCGATATTATTGTTTTAATTATTGTTTTCCGTTGCGTTTATGTGCTCGAAACCCAACAAAAATGACTCAATTTATTCATCAGTTAGAAAATTTGTATCTTCTTAATCATTTAAAAGATAAAAATTGGTATCGTTTTGTAACACCCCCTTCCTAAAATGGGAGGAGATATTACTTATTGTAATAACCCTAACTTCAGTAATGCTACAGTGGTCACATGAATAGTAAATTTCGAGGATTTAGAGAAATGGTATATAGGTACCCTATAATGGAAACATAAAATGAATAAACAGAAACCATATTAGTGTTGTACAATGGAAATAAGTGACTCGAAATGACGTTAGATTTCAGAAATTCCTGAAGCATGGATTTTGAGGATTTTGATTTCGAATAAGCTTCTATTGGATATTAAGGAGCATGGAAATATTATAAGAATTATATATTGAGGAATTAGTGAATTTAGATTTTACCTAGGGATTATTAAGTTAAGAGAATACCAAAGGAAATTGGATTGTTAAATGGTTTCAAAACCACTGAGATAATGAAGTATATTCGAACCGAATCACAATTAGACGAGTATGGAGATTAAGCAACCAAGATTAGTAATATAACAAGGACACATACCACATTTTTACTTACCAAGATTACTAACATAATAATTAGAAAAACAAGAAAAGAGATTATGAGGTCATTAGGGTGATGTCACTTTCCATTAACACCATTTTAAGGGTAAATTAGTACTTTTGCATGGTTTAACCACAAATATCTTTACAAGCTTCTACAAGACACTAGAATTAGCAAGATTAAGCCAAGATAAGATCAAAACAAAACACAAAAACCTCTCCCCCAACCCCTTCATTGCATTCGGCCCTTTGAAGAAAAAGGAGGAAATAGAAAATCAAAACCCTAGTTCCAAGTCATCTAAATTCAAGGAAAAATTCATGAAGGTTGCTTACATATAGACTAAGGTATGCTATGAATTCTAGCCTCTAACTCCATTCCATGTTTGAGAAATAAATCATGAAGGTGATGATGAATAGTGCATGAATAGTAACTTTAAGAAACTAACTTGTTTTTCATGGCTCCTTTAGTTAATCCAAGCTAATTCAAGGTTGTTCAAGGTGTGTCCAAGGATTATTAAGGATTATTAAGTGTTCTTCAAGCTTCAAAGAGGTATAACAACCCTTGCCCTTTTGTATTTATGGTAGATATTGAAGTGATTAGTAGTTAAGTGTTGTTAATGTAAAGTTTATAATGAGTATGTGTTATAAGTGGTTTGTTTTGAAGTGGAAATTGTGTGTTGTGGACTTGTAACCATGGCTGGTGAAGAATACCACATGGTGTAGGTGATGATTATGGTGTTTGATAATTGATTTGGAGGAGTTGGATTTATGGAAAGTACGAAATTATAGCCGTTATAATGCCCGATTTTCGTTAGGATGTAAATTGCCCTGTTTTGGACCCCCTGCATCCGTATGGTACCCTACTGTCCAGATTCCTAATTAACTATGAAATGATAGAGCTTAGTTCATAGATCGTTTTGATATAAGGTGCGTTAAAATCTGATGAACGGTTTAGGAGAAAAGTCAGTTTTAGTGAAAGCGGTTCAGAAACCGAGAAACTGTAAATGTATCAAACTTGAGTTTACAATTACCATACCTTAACATTGTTAAAAGTCACGAAATTTTGGGAGATGATAGTAGTGTGGTCAAAGAACTATTTCCAGTTGACCTTACACTAAAATTCGAAATTTAAAAATTATAAGAAATTCTACAGTCGAGTGTGGTCGTTAAGGGAAATGGTGAAAAACCCTGAAACTTCGACTTAGGTTATAAATGGTTAAGTTCTTGAACCTTTGGGGTAATAAGAATACGTTAAACATATATTAAAGTTTCAAAAGGTAATGTTATACAAGAGTGTAGTGAGTAAGAGATGTGGTTCTAACGACGGTCCTTTTGTGTTTATAGAAACTCCGGAAGAGGGACGAGCCATACCGTCAGGATATCGAAACCGAGGCAAGATTTCTTCTATCCCTATTTGTAAAACTACTTATCTTCACAAAGAAACTTGATTTTGTGAAATATATATGTGATGCTATTATTACTATATTGTGAAGAAATTGTCTTCCTTGAGTATTAATATGGAAAAGAAAGATATACGAAGATGTATATGAATATGGATATGAGTATAAGATGTATATGAATATGAATGAGAGTATGAGATGGATATGTATAGAGATGATTATGCATGAATTGAACATGCCTTATGATTAAGAGAATAAGAGAGAATGGTATCAGTTGTTATCGAGGGTTATATGGTTATAATATTATATTAAAAATGTTCTTATTAAATATCAGTGGTTTAATAAACATTATTTGATTAACATGCATTACTCTTAAAATAGATGGAATATTTTACGAATATAAAAGTATATTTGATTTCTGAATTTGAAAGAGAGGTCTGAATCATAATCAAAGCCTTATGATATATATATATTTTATAGAAGTAATGTGCGAGAATGGAAATGATATGAGAGAATGATATGTGAAAATGAAAGTGAGAAAATGGAAATGTGGGATGATATTTTAAAAAGAGAATAATGATGTGATAAAGAGGGGGATTGCAACAGACTTGCGTAAGTGGCTGTGTCAGGGCTGTGTGCGACACAGTCCAGCATTTATTATTTTTATTACGGCACGAAGATGCCAAGGGAGGATGTTAGCAGGTGGCCTTCCTCCAGGGATGATTTTCATTCCTTCTACCGGTAGTAAAAAGAGAGCAGATACGATTAGGCGACTGATCATCGTCCTAACGTATCAGGCGACAGCAGATATCCCCAATGTTTTGAAAAGAAAGTGCAGACAATGGTTTTCAGATTGCTATACTGAAAACAGAATAATGATATGAGATGATGGAATGATAGTTACAGATGAAGAAAAACTGATATTATATTATTGTAGATTTCAATACTGAAACCAGAATAATGATATGAGATGATGGTATTATGGTGGCAGATGAAGAAAAACTGATATTATATTAATATAGATTTCTTTCTTATAATAGTGAGTGGATGATGTATTATTAAATAAGAGCTTTACTCTTCCTTAAGAATTTTAATTGTTTCCTGCTATTACATATGCATATACATATATGTATACTTGTTCACATTTTAAATTTTAGTTACAGTATGATCTTGCTGAGCTATTATAGCTCACTCTTGCTACTTATGTATATAGCAGCTAGGTCCCATGCCGATACTACGTACCACACCCCGCAAGAGGGTAAGGGAAAGGCGACCTTTTGAGCGAGTGCTGGCGACCATCCCCGAGGTAGTGACAAGCGGAGGGGCTTAGTATACTTATGTAAATTAAGTGTGTAAATTGTAATAAACTTTAGTTGTTGAAGTGCTTCATGTAGAAGCTTTGTTCAACAATGTACTTAGTAAATTCTGGGCTTGTAATAACTGTTAACTTTAAAACTTTTAAATATTGTGGTTGTTGTTCTATGAGCTTATGACTGGTGTGTGTGTGTATTAGTGTGGGGTCAACTGCTTATTTATTTAATTATTTATTGATAAAAAAAAAGATTACAGAGATATTGATATTGATCGAAAATTGGACCTTGACGGCCCGGATCCTTGACCCCGGATTCCGGGGCGTCACACTTATAATCCATAAACCTGCAAACAGGGCACTAAAATAATTCTCTAAATAACAATTAAACAGTCTAATAATCTCCACAATTTAAATAAACCTCCAAATTACAGTTCAAACCAATAAATACGAAAAACCACAATTCTCTAAATGAATAATCAAGTGTAAATAATTCTAGAAGTCCATAAATCCTAAGCAACGAAATAATGGGTAGCACTCCATCACACAGTCCCAGATCCCCCTAAGCACCTGCCAGAAAAAGAATACGGCATGAGCCAAACGCCCAGTACGGATTTGGAATACAATTTATAAAAACAGAAAAACAAATAAGTATATTTGACAATTATAATAAAACATTTGTTTTAAAATATGCATGGCTGAAGCAACGAGGGGTTAGGATATTTCATACCGAGATCAGAACAGATATGGATACACACATCATAGGGTACCTAATGTGTGCAACAAATCGGATAACGTGTACGGCATATACAATGTCACCGCCAAATCAAATCACAAATCAAATCAAAATCTGGGTGCACCCACGTATCCTGAAACAAATATCAAAATGCGCAAAAGCTCGCCACCTGAGCTATCAGAAGGATACGCCATGACCAATCACACTGCCACGAAAGTGTCATGCCATTGGTGCCGCAATGACATGGTTGTAGTACCCCTACAGCTGGTTAACTCGGTATACCCTATATCACTAAGGGTTCAAATATAGTGTTTTCGCAAAATCTTTATAAATCACATAAAACAGATAATCCAAATGTTTTCACAAATATTTAAATTCATAAATTTTAGAAAACCCCAGAAACAGATATTTGAATATTTTTCAAGACAAATGAATCCATAATTTTAGAAAACCACAAAACAGATATTTGAATATTTCGAAAGAGATTTAAAAATACATTTAGAAGTCAAAACAATCAAATCGGGATAAAACAAAACAAACAGATTTGAGACAAAACGAATCAACTACAAATATTCCTAATTACGAGTAGCGCTGAATAAAAGAAGAAAGAATCCGTACCTTGAAAATAGCAACTAAAATACTAGCGAAATTCGCAAATGATCCTCTAAACTTCCGGCCCCCGATCTAAAATCAGAATTATAATTTATAATTAATATACATTCTTTTTATATATTTAATAGTTAAAATTATCACACGTTTAAGTACACTAGCTAGTCCTGGACAACACTAACAGTCTCTTGCATTAACAGTTTATTAAATTAATAAACTCGGCACTAGACCAGGAGACTAATTATGTAGTAGGTGAGCAAGTTTAATAAACTAACAAATAAAATTGTAACTATACTGTAGAATATGATAATATTAAATTTTAAAACTTCTTTTGATCATGACATTAGAGCAACTCCAACCCATTACTAAATCACTATAATAGTGATGGATATAGTGTCAAACTCACTCCAATGCAACACTAAAATGGTGACCCAAGATCACAAAATGAGTTTGGGCCACCAAATTTGGTGACAAAAGTACATTTGGTGATCCTTGGTCACCAAATTTGGTGACTTTCAAAATTCCAACAATACCCCTATATTTGTTAACAAAACAACTTTTTTCCATCTATGTCCTACTATTTGTTCTTGTAATTTTTTTCCAACTTATTTGTTCTCATAATTCTAACTTTAAATTTTTATCAATTGAGACTTCTTTTCTTCTTAGCTCTTGTTAAATTTTTATCTATGTCCTACTATTTATTCCTAGCTCTTGTTAATTCTAAAATGTCGTAATTCTAAAATATCAATTTTCAACAAAATTTGGATATTGATTTTTTTTTTATAAATAATTTTTATATTAATAAATTTAATATTATGCGACCATAACATTACATTTAAAATATAATAGATATTAATAATGTAAATTGAACAAAGTTAGAATATTCTATTTTATTGGTGAACGATTCCTTTTAGTGTCAAGTATAGTGATCATGGGTTGGAGTATATTTTGTGAATGGTGTAATTTTGTCACCAAAATAGTGTCCTTAGTACACTATTTTAGTGTTTTGGGTTGGAGATGGTCTTACAAAAGACAAAAGCAATGTTTTGACTCCAACTTATGCACGCACATGGACTTCCTATTGAGTAAATAAAATATTAACATGATTTGTACTCCTGTGTCAAGCTTGCTTGCTTCTAATGTCCTGATTCAACCCATTCACTATCCTTAAACAAGCATATAATTATTAAGTGACCAACTAAAATCTACACATATCAAGATAGGTGAAATTATATCAATAATAGTACAAAATACGGTTATTACCACATGGTGATATGACCACAAAATTTAAACAATTAAATAAAAAGTCTGAGATTCTAGGTACCACCATATATAACTAATGACCCAAATATGTATGCATGTGATTACCTCTCTCGATTCACAACTTCAAGCAAAACAATGAATGAAACTTACGCCTCTGTTTTCCTCTGCTTTCTCCTCACGCAGCCGTTTAGTTTTATGGTTTAATAATAAGGCCTACATGTGTTATTTATATACTCACCTAAATATCCTACAAATTCGAGAATTAAATAAACACGTAATATCAATCCTTTTTCTTTTCTAATTAATCAATATTTTTAACCACTTATTCTAGTTCTATTATTATTATTATTATTATTATTATTATTATTATTATTATTATTATTATTATTATTATTATTATTATTATTATTATTAAATATCTAAAAATCCTATATATTACATATATACCCCTTTAAAAAAGGATTCCGTCCCCGGAATCAAACGAAACTAAAACTCGTACCTGAATCGAATAAATGCGGATATCTCTCACGAATAGATTCCTCTAGTTCCCAAGTAGCCTCTCTCTCAGAATGATTTTTCCACAAAACCTTCACAAATGGTATAGTATTCTTCCTCAAAACTCGCTCCTCTCAAGCTAAGATAGCTCCGGCTTCCTCCTCACAAGAAAGATCCTCTCGAATCTTATGCAACGGATACTGAACTATGTGAAACGGATGATATTTATAACCCCTCAAAACTAACACATGAAAGACATTATGCACATGCGATAACTGTGGTGGCAATGCAACTCTGTAAGATACTTCTCCCACTTTCTCTATAACGTCAAACGGGCCAACATATCTCGGACCAAGCTTTCCTTTCATACCAAAGCGCTTAACACCCTTGCAAGGAGACACCTTCAAGAACACATGATCACCTGGTTCATATCCACCAAACTTTCTGTGTTGATCCGCATAACTCTTTTGACGCGACCGAGCTTCCTTCAAGCTTGCCTTAGCCTTCTCCACCTTCTCATTAGTGACTCTAACTAGTTCTGGTCCTTCAATGACTTTTTCACCAACTTCATCCCAACAAGATGGTGCCCTACACCTCCTACCATACAAAGCCTCAAATGGTGGCATACCAATACTCGCGTGCCAACTATTATTGTACGCAAACTCAACAAGATACAAATACTTATCCCAATCACCTGTCCACTCCAAAGCACAAGCCCTCAACATATCCTTCAAGGTCTGATTCGTCATCTCTGACTGTCCATCGGTCTATGGATGATAAGCAGTACTAAAATTAAGTCTCGTACCCCAAGCTTGCTGAAATCCCTTCCAAAAACGTGATGTAAATCTCGTATCCCTGTCAGAAACTATAGACACAGGCACACCATGAAGTCTAACAATATCCCGCTGAAAAATCTCTGCCAACTCATGAACAGGAGTAGTCTCTCTAATAGGCCAGAAATGAGCAGACTTAGTAAGTCTATCAACCACCACCCATATAACATCATTCTTTCTAAAGGTTCTTGGCAAATGAGTCATAAAATCCATAGTAATGTTCTCCCACTTCCAAACTGGAATATCCAACTGCTGCAACAATCCACTAGGCCTCTGATGATCTATCTTCACCTGTTGACATATAAGACATTTTCCCACAAACTCTGCTATGTCTCCCTTCATTCCACTCCACCAAAAGTGCTTCTTCAAATCTCTATACATCTTGGTGGAACCTGGATGAATAGAGAATGAAGAGCTATGGGCCTCAGTCAAAATCTCTTCACGAATCGCCACATCCGCGGGCACACACAATTTACTACCCAACCATATCACACCCTCATCATCAACACGAAAATATTTTTTCTTACCTTCTGCCACCTCTGATCTAATACCTTCCAATCCTGTATCATTCTTCTGAGCTTCCTTAACCATTGAAACCAGATTTGGTTCCACTCTCAAACTCGCAATGCTACCATCTGATCCTCTAACATACAGCTCAATACCAAAGCGCTCCATGTCTGAAATAAGGTGCGGCTGAGTAATGAGAGATGGAACACTCCCCAAGTTCTTCTTACTAAGAGCTTCTGCCAAAACATTCGCCTTCCCTGGATGGTACTGAATATTAGCATCATAATCCTTAAGAAGTTCAAGCCATCTTCGATGCCTCATGTTAAGCTCCTTCTGAGTAAAAATGTACTTAAGACTCATATGATCAGTGAAGATATCACAAGTCTCTCCATACAGATAATGCCTCCAAATCTTCAAAGCAAAGACCACTGCTGCTAACTCCAAGTCATGAGTAGGATAGTTTACCTCATAAGGTTTAAGCTGCCTAGAAGCGTAAGAAATCACCTTCCCATGCTGCATAAGAACACACCCCAATCCTCTCTTAGAAGCATCACTATAAACCTGAAATCCTCCACTCCATGATGGCAATACAAGAATAGGAGTTGACACCAACCTCTTCTTCAACTCTTGAAAACTCTGCTCACGATCATCATTCCACTCGAACTTAACACCCTTCCTCATCAGTTGAGTCAATGGTAAAGCTATGGATGAGAAAGCTTCCACAAAACGCCTATAGTAACCTGCCAAATCCAAGAAGCTCCTCACCTCTGTCACAGTGCTAGGTCTCGGCCAATTAGTGATAGCCTCGACTTTCGCAGGATCCAACTCAATCCCTTTAGAAGACACAATATGCCCCAAAAATGCCACATGCTCCAACCAGAACTCACATTTTGAAAATTTTGCAAATAACTTCTTCTCCCTTAAGATCTCAAGCACAATACGTAAATGTTCCTCATGCTCCTCCCTGCTCCTCGAGTAAATCAATATATCATCAATGAAGACCACAACAAACTTATCCAAGAAATCATGGAAGACCCGATTCATCAAATCCATAAACACTGCTGGTGCATTCGTTAAGCCAAAGGACATCACAAGAAACTCATAATGACCATAACGAGTACGAAATGTAGTCTTCGAAATATCTTCCTCCCTTACTCGTAACTGGTGGTAACCCGATCTCAAATCTATCTTCGAAAAGAATATCGCCCCTTGTAACTGATCAAAAAAGTCATCAATGCGTGGCAAAGGATACATGTTCCTGATAGTCACCTTATTTAAATCCCTGTAGTAAATACATAGCCTCATGGAACCATCCTTCTTCTTCACAAACAACACTGGAGCACCCCATGGAGATACACTCGGCCTGATAAATCCTTGATCCAACAACTCTTCCAACTGCACTTTCAATTCCTGCAACTCTAGCGGTGCCATTCTGTATGGCGCCTTAGAAATAGGCTCTGCCCCTGGAACAAGTTCAATAGTAAACTCCACTTCTCTCTGTGGTGGCAAACCTGGTAGTTCATCGGGAAACACATCTGCAAATTCATTAACAATTGGATAATCCTCGATGCGAGGCTCATCCTTAGAAGTATCCTTCACGAAAGCAAGATAGCCATCACAACCTTTAGAAAAAAGTTTACTCGCCTTTAGAGCTGAAATCATTTTAACCTCTCCTTTCGGTTGAGAACCCTGGTATACAAATTTTGGTTTATCTGCATCTCCAAAGATCACCCTCTTCCCCTGACAGTCAATTGTAGCTCGATGTTCACTCAACCAATACATACCCAGAATAATGTCAAAGTCATGCATCTCCATCGGAAGCAAGTTAACCTTACAATTTCTCTCCCCAACAGCTATCGGACACTCTCGGTACACATCAGAAATAATAACAGAATTCCCCATCGGGGTAGCAATAGACATACGCGGATATAGTAATGAAGGTACAACACCAAGATGATGAACAAACGATAAAGACACAACATAATGAGTTGAACCAGTATCAAATAACACATAAGCATCACGTCTACCAATAAGAAGTGTTCCTGAAACGGTACCTGAATTAGCTGCCGCTTGATTAGCAGTTAATGAGAACACTCTGCCTGAAGTATTCTCCTGACTGCCACTACCACTACCACCTGCTCCTCCACCAGTGTTACGTGATGATGTACAATCCTTTGCCCTATGTGACATGCTACCACACAAGAAACAAGCCCCGGTCTGTTTATAACAAGCTCTCCCTGGGTGATGTCCACCACAAGTAGAATAAGGAGCCACTGGAATCATATTGGGGTTGCCCCCATAAACTGAATAACGACTCTGCCCTTGTTGACGACCCTGCCACTGCCTAGGCTGCTACTGCTGCTGAAATCGCTGATTCTGATTCTGTTTCTGACCACCATAATGATTCTGACCATAAGCGGACTGAGTCCTCATATTCTGATATCTTCTACGCCACTGTCCCTGCTAACTACCCTGACCTCCATTCCACTGCTTACCCTGTACAAAACTCTGATCATCTCTAACCCGCTTGCGATCATTCTGGAACCTGTAAGCTCTATACTCAGTTCGCTCCTTCTCAATATCCTTAGCTGCATCTGCCACCTCAGCCACATTAGGAAACCTCATTGAAATGATACCACCTCTCAGATTAGGCCTCAACCCCCATTTAAATTTCTCAGCCTGCTGTGTAGCAGTCCCTGCAACTGTCCCAGCAAATCCAGCCAACCTGATAAACCTCGCCATATAGTCAGTAATGCTCTCATCAAAATTCTGCGCGATTGAATGAAACTCCCTCAAATAACCCTCTCTATCTGCATTAGAAAAGTACTGCTCATAGAACACCTCCTTGAATCCCTGCCATACCAATGTCTCTATAAATTCCTCTCCTCTAGTAGCTTTCACTCCTCTCCACCACCTCTGAGCATCCCCCTCCAACTTGTACACAGCTAACTTGACCTTCTGAAGCTCATCACAACCCAAGGCATCAAAAAACTTCTCAAGATGAACAATCCAATTTTCAGCATCAATAGGAGTCGATGATGAATGAAAAGAATCTGGTTTCTGCTTAGAAAACCTCTCCAACCATGCAAATGGCTCCAACTGATTACGCTGGCCATCCTGATTTCCCTGACCATTCTGATTTCCCTGACCATTCTGATTACCTTGGCCATTCTGATTGCCCTGACCATTCTAATTATTCTGATTATTCATATTTGCCATAGCTTGTTGTATACCGTTCGCCACTGCTTGTCCTAACATATTAGCAAGCTGAGCCGGGCTAACATTCAGGGTAGTTTGATTTTGATTTTTCTTAGGAGGCATCTACAATATAAGATTAGCAAACGAATGAAGATCACAAGAATAGATAATCAGAAGCAATTAAAAATAGATATCGAAAGAGTGAATCAAGATGATATGAATTTGAAACAGAATACCCATCCTAACGTCTACCCAAACTCACAGGTCAACCTAAATAGGTTTTCTACAAGAAAGAACCTAAGCTCTGATGCCAACTTTGTAACACCCCCTTCCTAAAATGGGAGGAGATATTACTTATAATCCATAAACCTGCAAACAGAGCACTAAAATAATTCTCTAAATAACAATTAAACAGTCTAATAATCTCGACAATTTAAATAAACCTCCAAATTACAGTTCAAACCAATAAATACGAAAAACCACAATTCTCTAAATGAATAATCAAGTGTAAATAATTCTAGAAGTCCATAAATCCTAAGCAATGAAATAATGGGTAGCACTTTATCACACAGTCTCAGATCCCCCTAAGCACCTGCCAGAAAAAGAATACGGCATGAGCAAAATGCCCAGTACGGATTTGGAATACAATTTATAAAAATAGAAAAACAGATAAGTATATTTGACAATTATAATAAAATATTTATTTTAAAATATGCATGGCTGAAGCAACGAGGGGTTAAGATATTTCATACCGAGATCAGAACAGAACAGATACGGATTAGGATATTTCATACCGAGATCAGAACAGAACAGATATGGATACACACATCATAGGGTACCTAATGTGTGCAACAAATCGGATAACGTGTACGGCATATACAACGTCTACGCCAAATCAAATCAAATCAAAATCTGGGTGCACCCACGTATCCTGAAACAAATATCAAAATGCGCAAAAGCTCGCCACCTGAGCTATCAGAAGGATACGCCGTGACCAATCATACTGCCACGAAAGTGTCATGCCATTGGTGCCGCAATGACATGGCTGTAGTACCCCTATAGCTGGTTAACTCGGTATACCCTATATCACTAAGGATTCAAATATAGTGTTTTCGCAAAATCTTTATAAATCACATAAAATAGATAATCCAAATGTTTTCACAAATATTTAAATTCATAAATTTTAGAAAACCCCAGAAACAGATATTTGAATATTTTTCAAGACAAATGAATCCATAATTTTAGAAAACCACAAAACAGATATTTGAATATTTCGGAAGATATTTAAAAATACATTTAGAAGTCAAAACAATCAAATCGGGATAAAACAAAACAAACAGATTTGAGACAAAACGAATCAACTACAAATATTCCTAATTACGAGTAGCGCTGAATAAAAGAAGAAAGAATCCGTACCTTGAAAATAGCAACTAAAACACTAGCGAAATTCGCAAATGATCCTCTAAACTTCCGGCCCCCGATCTAAAATCAGAATTATAATTTATAATTAATATACATTCTTTTTATATATTTAATAGTTAAAATTATCACACGTTTAAGTACACTAGCTAGTCCTGGACAACACTAACAGTCTCTTGCATTAACAATTTTCACCACTTGAACCACTTCTATATGACAACACGGTTTACATATAATAAATATTTTAAATTAATAAACTCGGCACTAGACCAGGAGACTAATTATGTAGTAGGTGAGCAAGTTTAATAAACTAACAAATAAAATTGTAACTATACTATAGAATATGATAATATTAAATTTTAAAACTTCTTTTGATCATGACATTACAAAAGACAAAAGCAATGTTTTGACTCCAACTTATGCACGTACATGGACTTCCTGTTGAGTAAATAAAATATTAACATGATTTGTACTCCTGTGTCAAGCTTGCATGCTTCTAATGTCCTAATTCAACCCATACACTATCCTTAAACAAGCATATAATTATTAAGTGACCAACTAAAATCTACACATATCAAGATAGGTGAAATTATATCAATAATAGTACAAAATACGGTTATTACCACATGGTGATATGACCACAAAATTTAAACAATTAAATAACAAGTCTGAGATTCTAGGTACCATCATATATAACTAATGACACAAATATGTATGTATGTGATTACCTCTCTCGATTCAAAACTTCAAGCAAAACAATGAATGAAACTTACGCCTCTGTTTTCCTCTGCTTTCTCCTCACGCAGCCGTTTAGTTTTAGGGTTTAATAATAAGGCCTACATGTGTTATTTATATACTCACCTAAATATCCTACAAATTCTAGAATTAAATAAACACGTAATATCAATCCTTTTTCTTTTCTAATTAATCAATATTTTTAACCACTTATTCTAGTTCTATTATTATTATTATTATTATTATTATTATTATTATTATTATTATTATTATTATTATTATTAAATATCTAAAAATCCTATATATTACACATTTTAGTCATTCTCAGATGATCTGCTTCATACAAATTTTAAAAATAATGACTAAATCGAATCATTTTTGTAATGAGTAACTCACTTGATATATTTGGATCGAATGAGTGATGACTTTGATACTTATCCCTCTTATTATATAGTATAAATTAGTGATAAATAGTATGTAATCCACTAATACATGTGTAAATCATTCAATTCAATAAAATAATATTAGTAGTTACTATTTGCAATATATAGATAATTTATCTATTCGATATTTATATTTTTTTGACAAAATAATTTTTCATTATATTTAAATGCATGTTATTTCGAAAAATGGGTAGAACACGTAATAATCTGAACATTTAAATGCAATTCATTAGACCAATGTAGTTCGACATATTTCAGATTCAAAATCGGAGCATGGCTTTATGCTTTAAAAGTACTCAAAATTTCACCATATTTTAAATATGATATCAGTCCTATCCGATTGAAAGTGCATCGCCGTTTGCAGAATAAATATTATATCAAAGTGCCCATCATTATTATCAAAACTATCAAGTGATTACCCGATCTCCAAGGCGACTCGTTTAAGCCACTATATTCGTTATATATATATATATATATATATATATATATATATATACCTGTTGGACCAGTGTAGAATGAAATTTGCCTACAACATTCGGAAAAAAAATGAGATAAAAAGTACTAGCTATAGCTACGTAGCCTACACAATCAAGAATCGTACATAAACTCCTACATAATTAATACGATGTAATCAAGTAGAACTTACTCAGTTACAAAGCTAATACGTTCAGCAAGTAGTGAGTCCCAGTAAACTCAAAGCAAATATCCAAGGCTGAACAATCATGTAATAATTTCAATACCATAATTACAAATTTGTATTATGAATAATATAAATAAATAAATAAAATGTTTAAATGACACAGATTATGTTATGTTACACTCACTCGTCCAATATATAAGATTCAGCAACAATTGCAACTGGGATACCGGAAATAACACGAAAAGCTTTGTTTCGAAAATCACTTCTTGTAAATTAGCTACAAAATCTTTAAAGACTCGAAACCGGACTTTGTTCACAAGTTCAGGGTCAGATTTTTTTCACAACAGTGAAGCCGATAAGGTTTGAGCCGTCCTGTGATGATTCTCCTTACCCAACACTTTAACATCCCCAGCTTCTTCATCCCAGATGATATTTTCTTGTGAACCCATTTTTGTTAAGTTTGATTTTATGATCACAACAGAACATGTAGGAGAAGCAGAGTTTATTAAGATGTGCATAAATATCGTACGCACAGATAACGGGTAAACTATGTGCAATTTCCGGGAACTTTCGGAAGCGTTGTTTTGCATGAGTTACTTAGATCACTTTACTGCAGTATCATCTGCATGAATTATATATTTCCAAAATAGGTGTGATCACCGTTCATTAATGCATAGTCTGTTTTGAAATACTAATTTAGGCTCTGTTTGAAATTGATGTGCTGTTGAAAAAAGTGCTGTATTTTCAAAAGCATGGGGAACATATTTTCTGTAAAAACAACTTTTTAGCCAAAAGCATTTTTCAAAAAAAAATGCTTTTAAAATTTACCAAACAGACCAAACAGGGCCTTAAATATGATAATATAGTAAAGTTCTCAAGTGTGTGCAAAATAATACAATTGAAAAAAATTAAAAAAATTTAATCGATGAAAAAGGTTGCGAAGTTAGACACTTAGACCCTAGGGCCATGTTTGTTTCATAGGATTAAGGATTAAGTAGGGGATAGGACTATAATCCTTTAAAAAATTTAATCCCATGTTTGTTTTGTAAAATCATATTTGGGATTAGTTCAAGGATTATAGTCCTTTAAAATATCAATCCCATGTTTGTTTTGTTGGATTGGAGGATAGGATTATAATCCCCTCTAATACTTGGTTGGAGTAGGTATTATTTAATCCCCTCTAACAAGTCATTTTTTAAAGGATTATAATCCATTCACTATAATCCTATGACAAACAAACATGGGATTAGCAAATTTAAAGGATAATAGTCTAATCCCATATTCTATCCCTCAAAACAAACATAGGATTAAAATTTAAAGGATTATAATCCAATCCTTGATTTAATCCTTCCAAACAAACATAATTTTGGATAATTTAAAGGATTATAATCCTTAGGATAATATTGAAATGATTATAATATCTAGACTATAATCGTTGGACCACTAAACAAACATGGCCAAGCAGACTAGCAGTCCAGCCCATATACCAAGTTTTTCAATATTTCATAATTTTGGATTTCATTTCTTGGGAAGTTTTCACTCTTATGTAAATCTGAATATGTGAATTTTTACCCCTTCACAAATTTAAACAGAAAAACTTACGTTCTTAGCTTCTACTTTTCAAGAAAAGGTGATTGTATAAAGGCTTTTTTTCAAAAATACTCATTTGAAGAATTTTTTTTCAAAAATACGTTTTCAACTGGTTTGCAACCCCAAATCAACATTTGCAACATGATTTGCAAGTATTTTTAAAAATACTTTCAAAAAATTGGGTATTTTTGTGAATATTCCTTGTATAAATTTAGTTAGTGGAAATATCAAAATTTTAGTAACTTATTAATGGTATTTGAGTTTTAGTCTGTCAGTTTTCATACGCCTAAATTTTTTAACCTAGATTTTCAAATTTGAACAAATACCTAAATTGTAATATTAATTTTTAAAAATAAATAAATTTAAAATAGTGTTTCTGATTAAATAAGTAAATAAAATTGTTTATTATAATATGTAACTTTATTAGTAAATAAGCACGTATTTTTTCTTTTGCACGTAAACACTTGTTTAGCAAAAGATCAAATTATAACGCTAGTATAAATTATTGAGTGAGGGAGGTTTTGCATCCGATTTTTGAAAAAAAATTAATTAAACGATCATCAAACAAATTCTGCATGATCCAAGTAACTACGAACTCCTTTTCTTATTCTGCAAAACATGCTGACATTTTTATGATTTAGTTGATCTTTGTCTGAGCTGAAATGTGAATTATAATAAAAATTATTCTTTGGATTTTTTTGGTCAAATGTGAATGATGTACTTCTGGAATAAATTTAGACTAGTTCTTGTGTCGGGCCAGTTTCTAATTTTATTTACCTAGGAAAATATCTAGTAGATTTTGGTAGATTTTGGACGTGCATTCTCACATTTTCAATTTAATTGGAATATTTTTGTAAATTTCGATAAATGTTATAAAAAAAATGTTAATAATCTATAGTTTAAAGGTGCATGCTTCACTAAGGGTTCTTATTAAAAAAAAACAATAATACCCTATATTTTAAGTAATTATGTCATATGTAGATTTATTTTTCAGTGAACTGAAGTGCATAATACCAACGGATCAATTATTGTTTTTCCATATCTTCAACCATTTATACTTGGTTTCAACTTCCTCAAAACCCCCCCCCCCCACAACAAGACCATAATCAATCTAGATGCATGAAGAATTATAAACTTAATATTTCTCTTTCCAATTTTTTCACAATTTATAAAATATTTGTTTAAATTTATTCTACTCTCATATATACATGGAAGAACATCATGCATGTCTGTCTTTAGAATGTATTGTGACAAAACTGTGTTGAACTTGGTACAAGTTGTTGATTCATCCCATGATTTAGTCCCAGCAAAAGCCATGAAAAGATGCTCCATTTGCATAGATATAGTTTATGGTCTAGTTTTTGCTAGAGGGACTATTATCTGCTATTGTTAAAGTATATTATTTTTCACTGACGTTTCTTCAAAAGGCCGCCTATTATCTGATATTGTTGAAGTATTTTTCACTACCGCTTATTACAATGCTAATACTACAAGACCAACAAATTCGCCATTTGATGAGAGCTATTTCATCATAGCTAACCCCTAATTTGTGAATTAAATTAAATTGGAGAATATGTGCACATGAAAACAATACCTTGCCTCCTTACCCATTATGCTTGCCCATGTAAGAACATGAAGCTATACCTAGCTTGTCCATGTTAACACTCCAATAGATGCTAGTTAGGATGCTATATAAAGATGTATTAAGTCATTGTAATAAAAATAACCAACAAAATACACAACAAATTGGTATCAAGAGCAGGTGGAGCATGCTGCCCGTACAGGTGGAGCATCGTGTTCATTCGCACAAATGGCCGGAAACCTTCTCGGACAGCTGCCCGTACTGAAGTTACAAAAAGGAGAGTACGAGCGATGGAGCATTCAGATGCGGACGCTCCTTGGTGCACAAGGCGTCTGGGACGTCGTTCAAGAAGGGTTCGAGGAACCCGCCGAAGGAGCAGTGCAGACCATCGCACAACGCAAAGAGTTGAAGGAGACGAAGCAGCGTGACAAGATGGCGCTGCTATAGATGTTCCAAGGCCTGGACAGTGCTGGGTTTGAAAAAATCGCCGACAGCAAGTCCGCAAAGGAGGCCTGGGCAACTTTGGAGAACACATATAAAGGCGCCAACCGTGTAAAACAGGTGCGGCTACAGACGCTCAGAGGCGAGCTTGAAGGTATGCGAATGAAGGAGACAGAGACCGTCACCGATTACATCGGTCGGGTGACATTTGTTACAAATCAAATAAAGAGGAACGGTGAGACACTCACCGAGAGCCGAGTATGCGAGAAGATACTTCGGTCATTGACGGACAGGTTTGAGAACGTGGTGTGTGCGATCGAGGAAAACAAAACCATCGATGAACTCACATTGGACGAGCTCACGGGTTCGTTGGAAGCCCACGAAAAGTGAAAGATGAAACGATAGGAGGCGCTCGAGGAAGCCATGCAGAAACAAGTAGTCATCAAGGATGACACTGTGTTGATGGCTCAGCAATCACGAGGCCGAGGTCGAGGACGAGGACGAGGTCGAGGCGGTCGTGGAGACCGGGCTGATGAGTGCTTTAATTGTGGAAAGCATGGTCACTTTGCGCGTGATTGCTGGTCTCCTAGAAGGACGGACGAGCAAGTCAATGTTGCCGAGCACGTGGTCGACAGACACGAAGAGGGTGTTCTGTTATTGGTAAACAACGATGGCAGTCCAACATCGGATGCCACGTGGTACATGGACACGGGTGCAAGCAACCACATAACTGGTTACAAGCATCTATTCACAGAAATGACTGAGTTCCAGGGCGGAAGCATTGCATTCGGAGACGGATCGAAGATCGACGTGAAGGGAAAAGGCAAAGTTCGGTTCTTACAGAAGAACGGACAAGAAGGCGTGATCGAAGATGTTTATTATGTTCCAGACATAAAGACAAACATAATCAGCATGGGTCAACTAATGGAGAAGGACTACACAGTTGACATGCGAGAGAAGGTGATGAGCTTGAAGGATAAAGCAGGCCGAACAGTTGCACGAGTACAAATGGCAAGCAACCGCATGTTCAAACTCGACCTAAGGACGGTAAACCAGATGGATGTGAAGTCAGCATTTCTGAATGGGACCCTGGAGGAAGAGGTTTACGTGGAGCAGCCTCCCGGCTATGCCAAGGCCGGAAAGGAGCACCTGGTGCTCAGACTAAGGAAAGCTTTGTATGGGCTTAAGCAGGCGCCGAGGGCGTGGAACAACCGCATAGACAATTACCTCAAACAAAAGGGGTTCGTGCAATGCCCGTTCGAGCATGGACTATACGTGCAGAAAAGTGAGGTCGGCATACTATTTGTGGCATTGTACGTCGACGACCTCATCTTCATGGGGAGTAGTGGTCGACTTGTGCAGGAGTTCAAGAAGGCCATGAAAGCAGAATTCGAGATGACCGACCTGGGAGTCATGAAATACTTCCTAGGTTTGGAAGTCACACAGGACGAGCAGGGCTCATTTGTATGTCAGGAGGCATACGCGAAGGAGATCTTGAAAAGGTTCAAGATGGAGGATTGCAATCCGGTTGCAATCCCGATGGAGACAGGTTCGAAGCTCTCCAAATTTGACGAAGGCGAAAAGGTAGACGCAGAGCTCTACAGGAGTTTGGTCGGTTGTTTGAGGTACCTGACTTGCACAAGACCAGACATCACCTACAGTGTAGGAGTGGTGAGCAGGTACATGGAAAATCCCCGATAAACGCATTGGAAGGCAATCAAGAGGATCCTCAGATATGTCCAAGGCACCAAGTCGGTCGGCTTATTCTATGAGAGGTCAGCCGAGCCGAGCTTGGTGGGCTATTCGGACAGTGACTGGTGTGGAGACGTTGATGACCGGAAGAGCACTACTGGGTATGTGTTTACATTTGGAAGCTCGGCGTTCACATGGATGAGCAAGAAGCAGCCGATCATGACGCTCTCAACCTGCGAGGCAGAGTACGTGGCTGCATGCTACGGAGTTAGACATGCAGTGTGGCTAAGGAGAATGATGACCGAGCTGGAGCTCGGCCAGGACGAGCTGACCGTGATCAATGTTGACAACAAATCAGCGATTGAACTCGCCAAGAATCCGGTGCATCACGAGCGGAGCAAGCACATAGACGTGCGTTTTCATTTCATCAGAGAGCAAGTGAAGAAAGGAGAGGTGGAGCTGAGTTATATCCCAACCAAGGAGCAGAAGGCGGATATTTTCACAAAGGCATTACCAAGCAACTTGTTCGAGCACGGCAAGTTTGAGCTCGGACTCAGAGATAAACGCCAATTGAATCTTAAGGGAGGAATTTGTGAATTAAATTAAATTGGAGAATATGTGCACATGAAGACAATACCTTGCCTCCTTACCCATTATGCTTGCCCATGTAAGAACATGAAGCTATACCTAGCTTGTCCATGTTAACACTCCAATAGATGCTAGTTAGGATGCTATATAAAGATGTATTAAGTCATTGTAATAAAAATAACCAACAAAATACACAACATAATTTGCTACTACATAACAGAGAGCTTGATATCATAATGTCATTAAATTGTAAAACAAAGTTATACACGTACATGTATTTGCAAACCAACTGATGATGGACTATCATATCAACTTGTTGAAGTGCTTCAAGAATTAGTAAGAATTTGGAACAAAACTAACCAGATATACTCGTGTGGAAAAATAATAATTATAATACTCAAGTACTCAACGCATGCAAGGGAGGTTACATTTCTTTCTAAGAACACGAAATGAGGATTTTGATAATAATTATGTCTACGATTCATGCTGAATTTGTGACTAATTGCAAAAAAAATTATAAGAATCTGATACAAACCAGAGACACCTAAAATATCATGGGACCCGGTGCCACACGTTTCAATAAGTTGTTTTAGGATATCATCACAACCACCAACGCAACCTGATAAGAGAGAATGGACATAGATATGGATAATTTAGAGGTATCCAAAAAAAGGAGAAGAGAGAAATAACTCTATGCAGATTAAGTTATTAAGTGAAGGTTGGATGTCAAATGAAGAGAAAAAATGTACACTGAAGGTGAACATTACTGTGCAAGTAACCACACAGGTAGGTAAAAGTATGAAATTAGAAGTCTCTTTTAAATTCTTCAAAACTCAAAAGTTATCATACATAAGCACAGGTAGGTAGAAGTATGAAATTAGAAGTCTCTTTAAAATTCTTCAAAAGTTATCATACCTAGATTTTCTGTACTGAAGTGCATTGGTATTTCAAGCCGACGAAACTTAAAACGAATCTTGAAAACAGGACCTATCTCGCAATTTTTATTTGTCAATAGGTACAAAAGATGTTAGACATGTAATATTTTGACATACAACTACAAATTTCCATAAGGGTCGGAAACAAACAATACTGAAAGTTAAGTTTGAAATCAATAACCTGGAGTGCAAGTACTGCAAACGGTTGTGGTCACAGATGCTTCTGAAATAGGTCCCGGCAGCCAAACAACATTTTTACACTAAAATTATAAGAAAAAAAGTTTAAATTTCATACAAATTTTTTTTTAACAAAAAGTACTGAAAATCATTCTAATAATATTGTCTAGTGGAAGCCTATTTATGTACAATAATATATATTACATAAATGGGGAAAAAGGCCAAATTGCAATGCAAAAGAGTTATATTATCCTCTCACTCCGATGCTCTTAGTCTCCTACCACCCTTTGTGTTTATTTTGGATAGGTTATCAAATTTGATTACTTTGCTTCCTAAAGGTAAAACTGTACTTCTTTGTGATGGTATATCCGTCAGAATTCATTCTCATGCCATTCAAAATGTTTGACTGCCTAAAGACATTTCATTATATGTAATGCTCCTCATTTATTAACTACATCATCAGTATAATTGGATATATTGAGAATTGTTACATTAAGCTGCCTGTATTCCATGCTGAAAGCAAGGTAAATCCATAAAAGTAGAAATATGTTTATTAGAAGGGACACTTTCCCGGAAGCTCGGAATACCTATATACGTACTTATCCTTCCTTTGGATAAGCTAAAAACAAGCCCTATATAGGCAGAATAAGCACTTAGACTATCTTTCTAGTCTTGTACTGTTGAACTTGAAATGACAAGTAACGTTGGGCTTAATTGCTAATTTTTATTCATATACACAAATGCATAGGTACTAAAATAAGGAAGTTCTTTGCATGTCTCGCTATACAATGTCTAAAACTAACTTACATCTTGGAAACAAGCTTTCATCTGCTGCAAACAAGTAGCTAGAACCTCAGCTTTATTCTTTGTCCCTATGCTAACTGCTTTCATGTCAGACTCCATCATCGCACGTAAATATGGTTTCCAGAGTTATGAACTCTATCATAAAACATATAATACTAATATATCATGAAATTTCCAAAGAAAAAGAATATAATTGATGTTATATAGGTTACAGTAGGCAAGACTGTACAAATTTCCTTATGATAAATGGTTTAAATATTTAATACAACACCGGTTTTTAACAAGTAAATTTTTTGCATACAAACATCAAATAAACATAAATACATCACGTTTTGTACATGTTTCTCAATTCGTAAATGTCCAAACTAAACAATGATTGATCCAGCAAGAAATGTGTATACTTATGTGAGTTTTAAACGCCCGCTTCGAATAGTGCTACTGAGGTCAGAATGGAAAGAAATTTACCTTCATGTGTATATTTTATGAACAACTTTGTAATTTTCTCTGAATCCCACTCTGTTTTTCCTTGACCCCTATATATTTGAGCCAGGCATTTGGAATGTACTAAAATTATAAGTTCCACTTCAATTTATACTCCAGGAGCAATTCACCAAACATGCAATTCAACTCCTCCCAGTGTCAAAATTCTTGTTCTTATTGTTTTTCTTATTTAGTTATCCCTCATGTTCGTTCCATGTTACTACAAATGTTTTCTTTTATGATACTTCTCTCTTTCTCTTCCTCTCCTTTTCGTAGCTAGTATCCAATAACCATATATAATTTATAAGAGAAAACTGGGCTGAGGACAACATCAAGGATCTCCCCTAAGGTTATAACAAATATTACCTATAAAGTAAGGGGGGGGGGCTCGCAGGGGCACTTTTGTAAATATAAATTTTTTTCAGTAAGTTACATAAATAGCCTTAAATTTGTATTGAAATTGTTTTAACCTCAGGGTTCTACCCTGAGGTCATCCTCAGGCACATGAAACCCAATTTATAATTATATAGTTTCTAATATATAATGCACAACAAAACAACATACTACTTAGTATGCATTGAAAAATGCATGTAACATAATGCAATTATAGTTTGGACAACTATAACGACTGATTATATAACTAAAATTACATAATTTAACTGTACGAAGTCATAAATTCATATTTTAGGAATTTAGGATCTGGTGTGGTGGCGTCGTGACAACAATGTCTTTTATCACTATTAAGTTTCGTACCATGAATTTGACGATCAATTGTAACCAACTCTTGACATACTAGAACTGAATTAAATAAAAGCTGATATATTATAACTGTATCAAGTAAAGACAATATATTAAAATTGACTTAGATTGAAAGATGATACTCACCCCATGTCATATCCCATAACTAGTGCTTCACCCTGAAACCAGACAACCTTGTAAGCAGCTTAAAGTAATGCAAGCGAAGAAATGCTGTAATGATTCATGGCATGTAATATTAACCAACTACTAATTCTCTGCTAGTCTGCTACAATTGATGATTGGATAAGTGGTGGTAAGAATCTGTTTGAGAATTATAGCCAAGATAGGAAGGCATACGAAGGCAGAAGGATAAAGACAGGTTTTTTCATTAATCTGTATAATTCCCATAAAATACACTACCAAGCATACCTTAAAAGACTACTAAAACAAATAAAAAGAAGTTCAAAAATAAGAATAAATCATATAAAGGAATGCAGTTCGGTAAGCAAACAACATTTACGTGTTGTAGACATTTATTGTTTCTTAGCAAACTCCTCAAGAAAAAGGGTGGAGATATATAAAAAACGAAACTTACTTAGTTATAATACCACTCAAAGTGGTGTCTGAGGAGGGTAGATGTACGCAGACCATGCCTTTATACAATAGGGAGGCTGTTTCCGAGAGGACCCCCGGCCTAATACAAATACAAATACAAATACAAAGAAAGGAAACTAATAAAACTAAACTCACACACACCCAGGGGTCGAACCCTTGACCTCCTTCAAAGGAGACAAGGGTTCAACCCACTGCACCAACATGTCTAGTAATCTAAAAAGAAAAAAAAATTATGTCTAGCAAAAATATTTAAAGTAAGCCATCAAACTCTATGTTGGAGAACTGCATCATGAGGTATCACAACCATAAGTAGTGAACATAAAGAACTTCATATTTACGTTGTCTGAAAAATATTGTATGCTTGTCAAGCTTTGACAATAATGTATCAACTAAATGTAGCAAATGGCTAAACATCAAATTGATGACCTAATTACCTAATAGGCTAATACCCCTTTTGAAGGTGGACAGATATTTTGCATGCCTTACTTGTAGTATGAGAGAACAATGCAGACTAGGAACTTAGCTACTTAGCTCATTAAAAACAACAACGTTCAAGTTTCTCTGTAGTTAACAGACTCCTAGAAGTTTAGAATTTATATAACAATCAGCCTTGTAAGTGTATGGATGCCACAATACAACTTCCATCTTCAGGTAATTTCACAAGATAACTTCATTGATTCTAGTCTTTTTTGTTTATAATTAAAATGGAGCACATCAAAGAAGAGCTTTCTGAATAATCATAAACCAAAATAAATCATAAACCAAAATGATAGGTATAGGTTGAAGACAAACAGATACATATTGCATGAAATATTAATTAAAATTTAAAAGAAAGCTAGCAATAATCACACAGAGCGGGATTTAAAAGTTCTTATAGGTGAAAGATACATGAGACATTAATTAGAAGAAAGCCAAGAATGAACATAGGAAATGGAATTCAAAAGTACTTCTAGGTGAAAGGAATTACAAGATGTGTGGGTGTGAAACGAGTGGTGTTCATATCTTTAGTAGCATAATACCAATCGAGCAGTCTTTGTATGTGATCATGCATTGTTGCATCAGTACCAATCCTTGCCTACAAAACAAAGAAAACGTAGAAGGGGAGTAATTAACAGTAATTTCAGAATTAGAGTAATGGACCCTCTTGTTAGGAGGGAGATAGTACAGTCAGAAGTAATGGGATTAGGATTTGGGGGTTTACATATTGTCCTTTATAAGCCTTTTAATATCTTAATTATCTGAATTACTTCATTTACTGTTCACTGTTTATGTTATTGATGTTTACTGATATCGTTTTACTAGTGTTCTTTTTTCTTTTTGAGTCTGGGGTCTCCACAGAAACAACCTTTCTACTACTCCTTAAGAGTAGAGGTTTAACCTCTTCTCTAAGAGGTAAGGTCTACGTACATTTTACCCTCCCCACCTGGTCTTTAAGCGGGATTTTACTAGGTACGTATGGTTTGGTTTTTAAACAGTAGTTACAGAGAAATATTTGCAGCCTAGAAAGTTGAACCAAAAACGTAATCAATTTGTGTAACTTCAAAAAAAATTATGTACGGCGATAATGAGTAATTGACATTTCTTACCTTGTCCATGCATTCCATAAGATCAGCTTCACTTAAAAGGGGTGGTGGTCTAGTAACTCCAGAGTCAAGTGATAAAGTTGTTGGTATAAACTGCAATATTAAACAAGAAAAGCACCGATTGGTTACGTATTATACCAAAAGCTTTTTCAAGAAAATGGTTTTGCCGATAACAGAACTTAGATTGCAATTCATGATTTCATTTGTAAAGCCAATTCTTGTTGTTTAATTAGAACTTACTCCATTTTCTACCTTTTGATGAATCCCAATAGCTACTTTTTTGTTTTAAATACAAACCAGAGTTCCATGATTCCATCTGTGCTATTTTCCATTTGTATTTGGCTATGCACAGTTTTAAATCTGGTTTCCCCGTTTTAGCTATAGCGCCAATCACTGCATTATAAATGGTCTGATAAATTAAAATGAATCCAAATCTTTTCCTTTAATGCAACATAATCTCTAATAATATGATCTAACAGTTAATACAAAACCACTAGTATATGAACTAACTCAGCTTCAGCCACTCGAATTTTCGATATTTCTGCCAGAAGAAGGTGGATTTTTGATTGTGGAAAAAATAAATGGGACAGAGGGAGTAATCGTTAATGACATGATGCATTCCATGCCTAAATAAGGACAGGAGCTCATGTCGCCATATTTTAAAAAGAACAAGTGCAACACTCAGATTTGTGTTCTTGTCTGATATTAGGTACCCAAGTCCGAGCAACACAGAGCATGCCATAAAAAATATGTATTATATAACTCACAGCAAGTATGACTCTCCCAGTGGTGCAAAACAGTTCCCCTGCAATGTCGATATCAACTGTAGTTTCGGCCCCGACAGCTGGCTGGGAAACACAGGCCAAAAAATGGCGCACTACAAGCTCATACAATTTCTGTAACAATGAAAGCTATGCTTCCGTACTAATTAATTACCATGTAAGAATTCACATATTGTAACACAAAAGGGTCATGGGCTTTGTCCCAATTGTTAGATTCTTAGTTATCAACTTATCACCCTCCTTACCGAGAGGCTGACGATTCAAGTCTTGCAAGAGATGTGAGGTGTGGGAATACTAACTAACATATAATAAATAAAATCAAGAAAGAGATAACGTAGAAGTGGATTTACCTGATGGTCAGGAGTCCAGCTAGATTCTCCAGCAGAAAACTTTGTCGGGTGAATGGGTGGATGGGCTTTGTCATCATGACCACCATTACTAGGATTTCTCCAAAGCCCTGCTCCAGGGTCTAAAAGCCTTTGGGCATAAGATCCCCACACAGGATGCTGTTGTTGAACTTGCACAATTGTCTGTGGAACACTAGAACAATTAAGGGTGTCCTCAAACAGGAAAAAAATGTTGACGTCTAATTATAAGGATTTCGGGTGGGAACTGATTCCAATAGGCATGCAAATTTAACTTCAAGTGTCTAGTCTTTAGTTGGATAGTCGCAAAAGCTAATACAGATAAAAGATAGCAATATATAGCAAACTTTTCACTACTAAAGTCTTTTTCATTAATACCGTTTTTATAGTGATAACAACAGTGCCATGCCTAGATGCAGAGAGCTTACAGTTTTTATAAATAGGTTTTATCTTTACATCCATGGATATTCTGAAAGAAATAATGGCACACAAATTGATGCCCACTTAGGACTACAATTGGTTACCAGCCAATTTACCTAACATCAGGTGGAATACAATAAGAAGTTCTGAGTACCAATATATAGGACTTGCATACACAATAAAATAACTTATAATATGCTGATACTTGATATTACTGAAGTTATAATTAAAGAAAAATCTAACATGTAGCAGTAAAACAGTTCAGATGTATCACCTCTACAAAATGACTTTAAGCAAATGGTAGCATCTCGCAAAGCTAAAAAATGTTTCCGAGCAATACGTGTTCTTGCTGTCCTTTGTATTTTGTTTGCTGCATCACAAAAATAACACAAAGGAGAGCACAAAAATACTTGACCAGAGACTTTACATGTAAAAGAACTTGATCAAAAATTTTGTCATCCCCTGGCCTTAAAGGAGAGCAATAATTAAATCTTACTCAACTGAAAACAAAAACATTAATTCCATAAATGAGTTAGTGCCATTACAAAAACATACCAAAGGAGAGCAACATAATAAGATTGAACTCTACATCAAAAAGCCCCAAAGTAGGCCAAGTACAAAAAGACCGCTAACATAAAATCCCAGAATACATGAAAAGCCACAAAAACATTTGTTACAAGTAGCCCTCGGACTGTATATGTGAAAGAATCTTAAGTGTAAGTTCGTCATCATTAACCTTAACATCATCGGCGTCTTCCATCACACTCGTTAGGACTTTGGAAAGGTTTACTCCTTCATGACATTTCAAATGCGGAAGACCACTGTCACCATCATCATCATCCTCCTCATGAGATTCAGTGTCCCATTCAAAGATGGAAAAGTAAAAGTTGTTAATGACAACCCCCGAGCGCGGCTTCAAAGACGGGACATCCAAATTTATTACAGAACCAAACCGATCATGTACCCAGAATCCCTTTTCATTTTTGTACTTTGGACTAGTACAATTTCTCAACTCAACTAGCATATCATCCTCCAGAGTCAACGTCCCCCGATGATTAAAGTCAGAAACCACAACTCTTTGAAGATATATGTGGGCCTTGATCGAGGAGACCAGCATGTGATGAAGATAAATCATGTTGGAATTATGGTCCCTAGATAATTCGAAGAAACCATCATCAGAAAGCATGAGAGATTGCTGTTTTTGTGGGTCGTCAATGTAATGTGACAATTTTTCGTATGATACAAATGAGAGACGATAACTATGAGGCGTATAAGCGGCTTCCCAGAAGATGAAAGGAAGAGGCTTTTGTTCAACCCACATACAGATTTCAGTGCTAGACCAATGTGTGACTTGGAGTGAACGAATGTGCTTGAATTTCTTGAGGATTTTGGGGCAGCACTCGTACAATGTTTTGATGTCGGGATGCCGCAAGGAAAGGGTGGGAACGAGACAAGTAAGGGCATCAAACCGCTTGGAGACGGCTGAGCACCGACCTAATGATTTAATGTCATCAAGAAACTCCTCGTCGTCGTTGCTGCTACTGAGTTTCATGAAAATAATAATGACAAGTTCGTCCGGGAGATTTTTGAAATAATTGTAGCCACTCAATTTCTTCTTAGTCATCATGTAGGTGGTGAGTATTTGAGAGAGAGAGACAGAGATAACGGGAGAGATAACGAGAGAGAGAGAGAGGGGGGGTAGAGATTGGGGGAGGACTGTTTGGTGGCTTGAGTTTATATATAGTGCGATGACATTGACCGGGTTAGCTTCATTTAGAAGAGGTTAGCTTAGCTTGAATTAGAAGTTGAGTGTGAGGTTACGGATCGGGATTCTTGTTTTTTTCAATTTGTTTTTTTCAATCAATGCCAAGACCAATTATGTCAAAAAAAAAAATAATCATAAATAATAATTTATTTGTAAATATAAAAATTTTATGAGAAAATTTTAGAATCTATTTTTTAATCTCATTAATTTATTTGCATTTCGGAATAATCCTGCTCTACTTTTACAATTAAATTAACCCTCCCTCGTCAACATTATAAAATAATAATTCTGCATAATACATTCATATTGATCGACATGAAAAAAAAATGCATCCATTGTCCTACTCAATTCACAATCCAATTAGGCCAAAACTATAACTAACAAAAAAAATACACAACAGCAGAATTTAACTACCGCAGTGATTACACAACAATATAACAACTAAAAATTCAAACTTGCAAGAATAAGTAGTACCTTCCAGCAACAGTAGCATCAAATGTAAAAGTAACAACAAAATTCCCGGGATTCTCTTCATCGGGCTCAACCCGCAAAGAATAGGCGGTGATGATGGTTTATTCCCTTTACTTACAAAATAGGCGGTGATGATGGTTTATTCCCTTTACTTACAAAATAGGAGCTAATAAACCTCCTATACAAAATCAAATAAAAAATCAAGATAATAGTATACATATAAATTGACAACTAAATACCTCTTTTCCTTCCTCAATCACTCACTCCACTTATCACAGATTTACCTCCCAAAGTTGAACAAGATTCATAAACTCAAACCCTGCCACAATGCAAATACACCATATTAATTTAACAAAAACTAAATTCTCCACTTGCAGAATCATACAAATAGAAACACTTCAAAAAACCGGAATAAGTTAGAAATGAATTACCTAAATAAGTTAAAGAAAAAGCCCTAATTGCCTGCAATTTCATAAAAAAATTAGAGAAGTGAGTCGAGTATCTAATTAATCATAAAGGAGAAGTGAGTATTTAATTACCAATTGGAGGTGTAAGGTTTGTAAATCGATTTGCGGAGAGAGTTCGTGGAGAGAGTTTTGAGAGAGAGAGAGAGAGTATGTCGAGAGAGAGAAGTGTTCTTGGGAAAATTTTGTTGAGGGGAAAGTAGTGTTTGAAAATTTTGTAAAGCGGGAAAACTTTCCGCCCAAAATTTCGCTCTGTGCTGTCTAATTTTTCAGTTTGCCGCTCGTGTTTTCATTTGCCGCTCAGCAGTACTCATTATAACAATTTACTTTTTTTTTAATTTTGTAAATATTATCAATTTATTTTAATTTCTTGAAACTAAAATATAATGTTAAATCTATTATTTTCATAATTTTGTAATAATTCGAATTTATACATAACTTAGTTTTCTTTATTAATTTTTTTAATGAATTTAGGTAAAATTTAATAATTTTTTAATATTATTTTATTTTAAAACCTTTTTATTTGAAATTTATAAACAAAAGTTAATATTTATGAAAAATCAATATTTTAATTATTTGATGGAATATTACGTTTTAAAATGATAACTTCAACGATTTTGTCAAAATTTATTATTTTCCAAAGTCAAATAATTATTAAATCATTAATTTTAAATAACATAAAAATTTTGTTCATGAATACTCTGTGGTAACACATCACATGGTGTTGCCCACTGTTAACACCTTTTATAACTATAGTAACATACTTTTGAGGATTTGGTAACACCACAATCACAAGGTTGCGATAACTCAAAAATTTCATATCTATGGTAACATCCATAGTGGTAACACCCATGCCAAAAGGTTGCAATAGGCCATCTATGGCGTAGTGATTATAGATGGTATGTCTTGTTCACAAAGTTAGGTAATTAGGTATCAAGAATGGCAAGTCTTGGTGGCTAAGTTTTGGGATAATTAGCAGGTATCAAGAATGGCAAGTCTTGATGGCTAAGTTTTGGGTGGCTATATAAACATAGTCATATTATGTTTGATGTATGCTTGAGTATTGTTTGGCTTAAGTATTGTGTGAGTGATACACTGAGTGATTGATGTATTATTAATATTGTTAAGATTAATAATACGAGTTTGGGACGTGGGTTTTCCGCGTCAAGTATATTTGTGTGTGTGCTTTTGTTTTATTTGTTTGTTTGAATCTCGTTATTTGTGTAGCCCCTAACCTAACAGTTTTTACCTTCTTGGAAGCTCTAGCAACACTATCAAGTGTTTATAAACACTTAACAAGCCTTAGATAGCCTTTATAAAGCTTAACCCTTAAGATCAAAACAAGAAAAACAATGTAAGTTACTATTCACTACCATTCATCCTCCACTTTGTAAAATTCATATAAAATCGAAAAATAAGAGTTTGGCTCTCAAATTTTTACCACAGCTTCTAATAATCAAGGGCTTTCTTTTGAGGTATAGATCATCAAATTTGAAGCTTGGTAGCTATGGTTTTGAACCCGTTTTTCCTGCTAGACAGAAACTGGACAGTTTGGTGTTTTTGGTGGTGTTCTTGCTTTTTCTCTCTTTTAATCTTCTTTGACTAGTTGGTAAATGATTTTGTGTGATATTTGTGATACATAGCAGCTATTAACACTCTCTTAATACACTTGTAATGCTTGTGTGGTGTGTTAGAAAGGTGGTGATGTGTTGCCTTGTTGTCTCTCTCTTGTTCACACTCCTCATCACTTCTTTTTCTTTTTCTTTTCTTGATTTATTTCCACCAATTTCTCTTAATAATAAACCCTAGATGCTCATGTTGGATTTTTCATCTAGTTACGTATTTAATCCAAAATTTGTTTCGCATTCGCTTGATCGCTTAATCTCGTTATAAAGTTCTAGCGATTTCTAGAACGTTCGTTGCACTAACTCAGGGGTTTTCGTTTTAAATCCTTAAATCACCCTTATAAAATAATAAAATATAAAATCCTCAAATCCTTGATTTAAATATATCACTTGTCTTGATCGCATTTAAATGCTCCTCACTGCCCGGTCAAATATTCCATAAAAATAAAGTTTAGAATTTCTGAATTCTGATCGCGTTTACATACACTTATTTGCATCGTAGATTACTCATAAAACTTCAAAATATCCATTTCCTTTCCCGTACATATGGTAACGTGAAAAATTTCTTAACTCTCAAAATCACTATTCATCCATGCAAACTACTATTCATCTATAAAATCAAAAATTTTCTCAAGTACAAAAATTAGGGTTATTACAGTATAGGAAACGCCATATTGAGTAAATTTTCAATAGGAAACTCCACTTGAAATGACATTTCCTATTGCTTTTAATTTTTTTTTGTTTCTTTGTATTTGGTCATTTTGGAGAAAGAATTTAATAGTTGTTAATAGTCATTTTGAGAGGCTTAAAAAACGTATTTGCAAATATATTCTTATCGTGTTTTTTGTTTCGTATTAAAATTATAACGTCCTACTTGGCTAAGAGCTAAAAATCTCGAAAAAAATGTGTGGAATTATGATATTTTTCGATCCGAAAATGAGAAGAACACATAAAATTCATAACAACTTGTTTGTGGAGGCAGTTTGAGGGACCTAGAAAACATATTTGTACAATTTTCTTTTTTTGTTTTTGTGATCCGTATTAAAATTTGAACGTTCTACTTTGCTACAAAACAAAAATTTCGAAAAAATGATAAGTGTAGTAAAGTATTTTTTGGTTCGAATATGACTAAAAAACATAAAATCATAAAAATTTGTTTGTGGAGACATGTTCAGAGGTCTAAAAAACATATTTCTACACATTTGTTTTTCATTTTTTTTGTTTAGTATTAAAATTTTAACGTTCAATTTTGCTACAACCAAAAAATCTTAGAAGAAATAATGTGGAATTATGGTATTTTTTGGTCTAAAAATGAAAAGAACACATAAAATTCATAACAACTTTTTTGTGGAGGCATGTTGAGGGTTTAAAAAACAAAATTTTACAGGCTTTTTTTGTTCCATATTAAAATTTTAACGTCATTCATTGTTTAAGCTTAAAATTCCGAAAAAATATTATATGTAACTATGGTATTTTTTGGTACAAAAATGACAAGAACACATAAAATTCTAGTGATATAGGGCCCGTTTGGAAATCTTATTTTTCAGAAATAAGTTACTTATTCTGGAAAAAAGTTAGGAAATATGTACTTTTTTCTGAAATAAGTAACTTATTTTTGCAAGATAACGAATATTAAACTCCCCATACACATTTTTCTCTAAAAAAAAGTATGTAAATACAAATTTTTTTTCGAAATAAGTAACTTATAAGCTAATCTTAAGATTTGCCAAACATCGTCCCTACTCTCCCTCTCCCTCCTTTCTAACCCTAGCCTCCATTAAAGAGTTTGGAGGGGGCTTCCATCGATTTTCATCGATGGAAAGCCCCAATTCCTTTTCGTTTTTCCTCCTTTCATATATTGTTTTCTTCAATAAATATCCCAATTTATTTGGGTTTCAATAAATTCCAAATTTATTTGGGTTGTGTTAGTCTCTCCTTAGTGAGAGTTGGGCTTTTTGTTTTGATTGTGTTTGGGTGTTTTCCATGGCCGAGGTTATAGATCGGCAAAATTTTTGCTTCTTGATTATGAACGGGGGTCTTGATTTAGTGATAAAATTCTGTATGGGATTGCAGTTTTGGTCGATAGCTCAGACAATAGCTCCATTGGGGCATGATGATGAAGAGGGTACCAGTAATCCAACGAGGATGCATGAAGTGGGTACTTGTATTTGTATATACTTTATCTTCAAAATATCGTTAAACTGTCTCTTCATGAGAACATACGATTACAATTTACTGTTTGTTCGACTCGATCATTGGTGTAGATGCCGTATGGCTTTTTATTATTGAATTAATATCTTTGTTCTTCAAAAAAAAAAAAGATTTGCCAAACGGACACATAGTTTTTGGAGGCATAAAAACATATTTACACACAATTTGTTTTCGTTTTCTGGTTCCATATTAAAATTTAATGTTCTAGTTCGGTACAAACCCAAAATCTTAAAATTTAAAATGTACAACTATGGTATTTTTAGTCTCGAAATTTTTGGACATTAAAATAACATTATTCTCTATTTTATTTTTCATATGTACCAATGTAATACGTTCAATATTAAGATAAAAAACAAAAAAAGTATGTATATATATATATTGTTTTGAGTAAAATTGTAACTATAATTAAATGCGATTTTGTTTCGAGATTTATATTTTGTATCAAATGGATTGTTCAAATTTTATTACCAAACAAAAATAAAATAAAAAATAACGTCAAAGTATGTTTTTAAGTCACGTCAAACATGATAAGTAACCAACTCATCTAAAACCTTAAGGTATTAGAGGGATGTCTTATATGGATCTTATATTGTATTCTAATACTCCCCCTCACTCGAAAGCCCAATTTTTGGGTCGAAGAGTGGATCACTGGCAGGGAGTCGAACCTGAGTCTCCGCCAACCTGAGCTCTGATACCATGTTAAGTAACCAACTCATCTAAAACCTTAAGGTATTAGAGGGAGGCCTTATATGGATCTTATATTGTATTCTAAGGCCCCATAAACTATCAACAAGTTAACTAAAAATTTGTGTTTTTAGTCATTTTCGGTCCTTAAAATATCATAATTCTACATAATATTTTCTTGGGATTTTTGGACTATACCGTATTAGAATGTCCAAATTTTAAAACGGAAGGAAAAAATGGAAAAAATTATGTACAAATATGTTTTTTAGACCCCTAAAAATTCCTCCACAAGCAAGTTCACTAGAAATTTGTGTTTTTTTGTCAAATTCGGATCAAATTCAAACTTTAATACGAAACAAAAAAGTGCAAAAAATATATGTCACAAATATGTTTTTAGGCCCTCAATATGCCTCCATAAACAAGATTTTATGAATTTTATGCTTTTTATTCATATTCAAACTAGAAAATAACATGGTTACACATAATATTTTTTCAAGATTTTTGGTTTGTATCAAAGTATGACATTCAAAATTTAATACGGAACAAAAAAAATATGCCAAAATATGATTTTTAGGCCCCTCAACAATCCTCCACAAACAAGTTTTTATGAATTTTATGCCTTTTATTCAATTTGGACAAAAAAAGCATAGTTACACATAATATTTTTTCGAGAATTTTGGTTTGTATCAAAGTAGAACATTCAAAATTTAATACGAAACAAGAAAAACGAAAAAAGATATGTAGAAATATATTTTTTAGTCCCCTCAACATGCCTCCACGAACTAGTTCACTTGAAAATTGTGTGTTCTTGTCATTTTGGACCAAAACATACCATAATTACACATAATAATTTTTTCGAGATTTTTAGCTTATAGAAAAGTAGGACTTTCAAACTTTAATAAAGACGAAAAAATGTAAAAAAAATATTTACAAGTACGTTTTATAGGAATGTCAAAATGAGTACTAACAAAGCATTAAACAACTTCTCGAAATGGCCAAGTGTAAAAAACAAAAAATAAATGAAAGTGGCATTTCCTATAATTTTTGCTAGCTATACCATTTTTGAAAGTTTACATTCAAGTGTAGCACAAATGAAAAGTTGAAAACCTATCTCATTTGTGTACCAGAAATGAGAGGGAACCGACTTGAAGCTTAGTGAGGTTCATGACTTCGATGCACAGTGCTGTAGCGGAATAACCAGTTAAGCCGTTAAGGTAAAGAGGTGCAAATGGCCATGAAATTTGCAGCTTCTCTGTTCCACACTACTAGAAAAACTGGATAAAACATCGGTTCTGGGCCGATGTAAAAACTTTTCAAAACCGATGTCTAGGTGGGTGTTGTTAAATTTCCATGTGTTTTACATCGGTTCTAGGCCGATGTTAAAAAGTACTTATTACATCAGTTATGAAACGATGTAAATTGTTGTCAACAACATCAGTTTTCAAAACAGAACCGATGTCTCAACCCTTGTACTACATCGGTTTTAGGTAGAACCGATGTTGTAAACTGTATACTACATCGGTTTTTAACCGATGTAAAATAGCTCCCAAAAATTGCCAAAATAAACTGTATGCTACATCGGTTTTTAACCGATGTCAAATAGCTCCATAAATTTGCACACTATAATTACTAAATTTAAATCACACTAGAAAGTAAGTAACACACTACAATTACCAAAACTAAATCACTAGAAAGTAAGTAAAACTGATTTTTTCATTAACGAAAGAAATACAACATTCTTACATCATTGAGTAAAACTAAATTGGCCTACTCTACATGAGCCTATATACAAAAAACTAGCTTTCATTACATTATCTGAAAAACCAACTAAAACTAGTTTCTAGTGGTCTCTAGCAATGATCCTTGAATAGCAAGGGAATGGTCACCATATAGTACCATATAATCACTTGTCACTAATCAACTTAGAGCAGAACAAAGGTCGCAAATAATTCAACATATAGTGTACCGAATGTTACTGTACTACAGCACCATTCGGTACATTTATTTGAGCACACATTTTGGAAGCTCTAACATTTCTCCTATCTTGCATCTGGTAGATAACTATATAAGGATATAAGTATGTGAAGTTGTATACCACTAGTTCTCTGTACTGCTGTATGAGGACATCAGCATACTGGTCAGGCGTATATCTCCGGCTAGTAGAATAAATATTGGGCATGAAATAGTTGTTAAGGTAGTCATTGCTGCCGAGTCCAATGGAGTAAATGCACTTGCTGAGATAATCTGCTGCAGTATTTTCATCACCTAGTATATTCACCACTTGTGAGATTGTGTTCTTGTAATTTCTTACCTGCCCGCTCACACTAATCCTTTGGCCCTATTAAAACAAAAAAGACAAAGGAAAAAATAGAAAGACTGCATCTGTTAGTATCACATTCAATAAATATCTTTTATACGACTTCTGATAGGTGTAACGATTATAATTATGAAAATGCGATAATGTGCGTACCAATTGCTGGCCAGTTTCGTCTCGAATTCCAGCAGCTGCAGAGGCATAATTTACTCCTCCGAGTATGGATCGACCTCTTGCTTGTGTATAAGGAGGGATTGGATTACTAAATCCCAGTAACTCAGCTATAGTAAAGTGGGGAAAAATAGGAAAAAATTAATTTTATGAACAGATGATTCTTGGACAAACTTCACTTCCTAGTGGAACATACTGAAGACGTCCAGTGATTAGTTTGATTTACAACTAAAATATACAAAATGGAAATATGAGACACGGAGAGAGAACTTACCAACAACATCGACGACTGTTTTACCGTTGGAAAACCTTCCGGTTGGTCCTTGAGGATAATCAATCCCATAAGGTCTGTAGTTAGCTTTAGCCAAAGAGGTTATCTGATTATTGTTGTCGTTATCTACCAAGGAGTCGCCAAAAATAAAATAACAAGGAACTTAAGGCTGAGCATTAGCCCCATTCTTGTACAAAGTTAGCAGCAGAATCACACACACCACCAACCATTTTCTAAGTTCAACACCCATTTTTCGCAATCACAATGACGAACCAAACAAAGATAAAAAAAGGTTATCAGAGAGATATATAGAGAGGATATATCTCTGAATAGCTAGAAAATGGTGGTAATGTGTCTAAAACTATAGAAGGTATATGTGTATTTATATATGCATGAAGGGCAGCTATGCAAGAGAGCAAAATTAGAGTATGTAGAAAGAGTCCATGAAGGGAGTGAGATTTATCTAGTAGGAGTAGAATTTATTGTGGTACAGTTGAGATGTTAGTTGTAGGCATTGATTGATTTCACCCGGACATAATGTGAAGTGAAAACTGACTGCGTATCAGCCCACTCATGTTTTGGTGTACTGCATTTCCATGCATTGTAGTAACCAATTTGTGTGTGTGTGTCATAGCAGATGATTGTTGTAATCCATAGCTAATACCAAGTAATTCAAAGTATCTTATACATCTAATCATTTACCTTAACTAGCTAATTATGTCATAAAGTCAAGTAACTCATTCAGTGATATATTTTGATTAGCATTGCTCGATTCGTTATGATAAATCAACCAAGGATTACAATATCCGAGCTCTGCTAGAAAGCATGCAGCAATAGTAAATACCAGGAAAGCAATCAGGAACTCAAGTTTCCTCACCTGCAAGGATTACAATATCAGATTATAATAAGATGATATGCTAAAACTAGATTACTAGATTTCAAGATTCCATTTATATGTGCTTTAGAAGACTTCCAAATACCCCATACTGCTGTAATGCTAGTAGAATCAATATACTAAGTCCTGTGAGAAGAACGCCAATCCACACTGGTATATGGAAGAGCATGTTTAAAGCAAATGTCGTTCCTATCACTGAACATAAAACAAGAAGAAATTTATGAATTAGTGAATAAATATACTTGGTTATATTCAAGATGAGATCAAAGAGTTCAGCATGATATACGTCTAGCTTATAGACTTGATGCAAGCACAGTTATTCTATATAGATAAAGACTTGATATACCTTCCTTCATACACAAGATGTACAATCTTTGATTGTATGACAATTAGAATCTATATACATTGCCTCTGGTATGTGTACAATAAACAGATAATTCAAGACACTCTGGTAACAGGATGCTAAGTTGTTATCTTTATATACTGTACAAGTTTCAAGACAGAGAGCCTGGGACCTTATAAATCCACAAAAGGTCCAGTAAGGCTTTGTCCGTGAGAGACCAAACTCTTTTCTTGTTTTATCTGTATAAATAACTTAATTTATTCTACAGAATTGGGCACTTTGTCTTTTTATCAGAATAACACTTCAAGAAAGCATAGGCTCAAGCAAAATATATCAGTAAGAAGAATAAGAAAAAAGCAAGTACAAGTCATAGTATATCCAAAATAGAACTACTATTGTATGTTTAAAGAGTGAGAGATCCTTGTTCACAAAACTATACATATGTAGTCTACAGCTTTCCATGAGCAACCTCATATAGGGTTATGCACTAAATGTGGCTAGAATATTACCGGAAACCGAATGTTTGATATTCATAGTGCAGATAGCAGTCTATTAGTCTACTCTCACCTATCCAATCCATTATCACAAAATACTTTGACACTTTATGTAGACCAAGTAGCATGAAAAAAGATAATAATATTTAAAATGTGCGGACAATAGGTCTGAAAATTCCATGCTTATCATTTTCATGATTACAAAAACACAACATAGTGTGAAGTACTACCCGTTGCATGTTTATTTTTGCTAAATTACTTGTTGCATGTTTAAAGGCACTGCATCGTGAAATCTCCTGAGCAGAGCAGGAATTTCACATGGAAAATAGTTTCACATGGAAGTTTTGATGAACGTCACTAACCTGTTACAACTCCGAGGTTTGCAGCCAGGGAATGGATAATCAAGGCAGCAATTGAGGCCACTAGTATGATCCAATGAAGCTAAAAGAAACACAAGTCTCAAGGATAAATAATTCAACCTTTATATATTTGTTTAATTATGTAGATTGAGCTTTAACAAAAAAAAAAGTTACTATGCTACTTGTTCTCAATAGAGGTTTTCATTAGATTATTTTCTGGTTCTAAAGTCAGATAACCCTTCTGGCTTCTACTAACAGTAACGGACTAACCTTTGCTATAGAGACAAGATCTGGCTTGATATTGTATTTGTCATAGCCAAACATAGTTCCCAGTCTTCCAAATGCACAAATCACCTAGAATGCAAAGACAGAAGCAATTGGAGCATAATTACAAGTCTTAGAGTACTTTTATCAAACACCTACCTAATATGTAAAATAAAAACAGCAAACAACGAAATAAAATAAACAGCAAACAACAAACAACAAACAACAAACAACAAAATAATATCAAAAAAATGCAAACAACAAAAATCAAATAAAATGCAAACAACAAACAAACTTGAATTAAAAACCAAAATTTGAATTTTCAAACAAAAATTGAATCGAAAAATAATTACTAATCGAAATCGAAAATACTTACTTACTAATTAAGATTCGACCTAATTAATAGCCTCCAAGAGCACCAATTAACAGAAATCGAAAGTTAGGGTTCGACATAATTGGGATTCGAAAGGGGGGTTTTGAAAACTAGGGTTTTTAATTGGGGGTGTGTAAATCTAGGGTTCTTCACATTTGGGGGTTTGTGAGTGAGATTTGAGTGAGATTTGAGTGTGAGGAGAGGGGAGTGAGGAGCGGGGAGTGAGGAGCAGTCGTAGGAGGGAAATGAAATATATGTCTGAAGGGGGGAATATGTCTGAAAGCGGGCTGAAATTTTACATATTAGAGGGAAATGAAATGTCCGTGTGTTTTTTTAATTTTTTTAAGACATAGTTATGACATCAGTTTAAAGTACAACTGATGTCTAAAATTAATTTTAACATCAGTTTTAGTATAATCGATGTAAAAAACACCTTTAACATCGGTCAAAAACGCAACCGATGTTATAGGGGTGATGTCTTTTAACAGTTTTTTTGTAGTGCCAGCTATTAGAAAAAAACACCAAGACATTGAAGTATGCAAAAGTTTGTTTACAACAGATGTCAAACTATACAATTCATTAAATTACTTGACGTACTGCTACATTTGAACATTTTTTAACAAAGACTTAATTAGCAAAAAACTGGTAATATGTCCTCAGGTGCCAATGTCAATAATAAAGTAACAACTCTCAAGTATGAGGACTATCATCTAAACAATTTATACCCTTTAAAGAGCTATCTGTCGATATCATGGGTTATAAGGATGGCTCTGGTGCTTTCCTTCTAGTGTTTACATTAACTGTCTCCGATGATAAATCGGAGCCAATCATATTAGGAAAGTTCACCTTAGCGCGTGATCCACGCAACTGAAAGGCAGCTCTATCATAAGCCAGTGCTGCATCTTCAGGTGCATCGTATGTCCCAAGCCATATTCTGCCACCTTTCTTGGCCGGATTTCTGATCTCTGCTGCAAATTTTCCCCAGGGACGACGTCTCACACCTCTATACCGCTTCTAATTTGACTGCGTTTGAGCCTTAAGTGCCTTGTCAAAGTCCTTGGTGCTAGAATGATCGACATGCTTTACGTTTTCAATATTTTCATGGTCGTTCTCATCAAAAATTAGATTGCAAAAAGTTGTAATACTCTGTTCATCAATTTGTACATTGCCTAAACTTGAACTTGAGAAATACTCGGAAATGTTTTCAGGATCATCTAGAAGATGTTGTCTTATAGATTCAAGAATCGCAAGGTCCGAGCTTGATAAAGTTTGGGAATACATATCTTGAGTTTGAGTTTGCTTTTTCTACTGATGGATTTGGTTCTTGGTAGCAATGAGTTGAAAGCTTCTTGTCTATATATAGAAGAGCATGCATGTGACAACGTCACTTTATTGCCCTTTAAATTTCAGATGTGACCAATTTTATTTAAGTTTTCTTTTTTCACTTCAATCGTTTTCAGACCTTCATATATTTCATTCAGATAATTCATCTAATTAAGAATACTAATGTATTTTAAAATTGTTCTTAAAATAATACATTATGAGCAACTTGCTGATTGATCAATTTCAGGAATATTCATGGAGGACTCATTTGCTGATTCCAAATTGTCGATTCTGGCAGATTCGAACTCAAATCTCTAATCGAAACACATATCTGTCTGTGGGTATCACCAATATTATTTCAAGGATTCTTGGTGTGAAGATTACACCAAAAAAGAGAGCTCAGAGACCCTTTTATTTCAATCCTTTATCATGCGCTCTTACAGTCTGCATGTTCCACATGTTCTGTTAGTGTCAAAGATCAAAGTACCTCTTTCCCCGGAGCTAAAGCTACTTAAAGTTCCATTATAATCTGTAGTCTTCCTTTCACTGAAAAGCTAATCTTTCATCACCAGTCACTTCATCTATAGATTGCTCAAACTCTGAAAGGCTAATGCGGGGAAAGTGAGATAATATTTGTATTATTTTTTGAAATATTTCTTCACGATTTCCACTTTCCGCACATATGTTTAGTGCAAGTTTAAACTATAATCCATACAATCTAACAGTATATGCTCATTCTGCTCATCTCTTCTACATATGAATCTCATCATGGTAAATTTGCATTCTCTTGTTGTTACAATTCAGAATAAGCAGCGGATTGATGTGAAGAAGTGTTGTGCTAAAAATAAAGAGACATGGCCATGTTTACTACGGGTTCGGAATAATCTAAATACTCGGAATTAAACGATGAAGAAGTCTCGAAAGATCTCACTAGTCTAGAAGAATTATCCCTACGCCACGTAGTTCGCATAAACCACAAAAGGAAACACGTAGCAAGTAAGTGCGATAAATTAAAACACACAAAAAGAAAGGGTGTAAAATTAAAAGAAAAATTCTAAACCTAGGGTTCCCTAATAAAATAACTAGACCTTGCTCCTAACTGTAAGGGCTACCAAAAACTAGGTAAATCAATAATTATTTGAACCGGCTTGGCCAGGTAGGTGCAAGCATTGCCAAGAGGCTAAACACCAGCCTAGACACCAAAACCTTAATTGGCCAGGTCAGCTTTCGCTTTCCTAGACACCAAAAAGTAGGAATAATTAAAGATTACTTCGTTTCTTAAGCACCTTCCTAATTGAGCGTGAAATTCCTAGGGGCAAACGTCTAATTAATTTTATTAAAGGCAAGGTATGCAAAATGAGGGATTAAATTGTTTTTGGGCTAAGGAAAGAGTGATGAAATCCCTTCCCTTATCTTTTGAGAGGTTTTGCCCTTAAAGTTTATTTACAAAATGATGCAACAAACAAAGAGGTATAAAAAACTATAAACATTTATGGATGCTTTAAACTACGTGTTCTAACTAAAGAAAAGAAAGAATTTAACGTACCTTGGGGTCCTCCAGCGATCACCACAATTATAGGTACGAAAAATTAAAAACAAGAAAATAAAAAATCTAGATGATGTGCCCTAAGTGATTAAATGCATGATGCAACAATTATGTATTTACAACTAATTTTTTTGGATTTTTGATTTTTCAATTTTTTTGTGATTTTTGAAATTTTTAATTTTTTTGTGTTTTTCTAAAAAAAATAAAAAGGGCGGAAACAGTGAGATACGGTTACCGAAGCTTGCTTTCCATAAATTCCAATTTTTCCACGCTTCGTTGGGAAGAGTTCCGAAATCTCAAGCTTTCCTAAAAAGAACGAAATAAAAAAAATAAGACAAGAAATAAAACTAACTCGAAAAATTAAAAATTAAGGCGCGAAAAATAATTAGTCCCCGGCAGCGGCGCCAAAAACTTGTTGTGCTAAAAATAAAGATTTAAATTTGAATCGCAAGTGCACAATTCGTTTCGTTGTAAAATTTATGATTCGTTCCTCGGAGACTAGAATTTTCGCAAACCTTAACTTTTAATTTAATCGCATTAGAACAGTTTTGGATTTTTGAGAAATTGGAATTTCTTTTTTTTTTTCTAATTAATTACTAAAAGAAATTTAAACTATTTTTAAAAGAAAACTAAATTTACTCTAATAATAAAAAGAACAAAAGCTAAATTAATCTACAATTTCTAAATTCGAATTAAAAACGATTTTATTTACAGAAAATTTCAATGAAATTTTGACATGAGTTCTTCGTAAATTGAAATTAGCCAAATAATTACCAAACCAATATACACTACTACTAAGATTATTTTTTAAACAGAAGACACTACTAAGCTGCAAACCAACTCGGTAAAACAGTAACCACAATAGGATTCCAGCTTGGTTGACAAGAAAAAAAAACTCATTTATGATTCAAATCTAGCAGACTCCATACACTAGTTATGATTAATTGACATAGCTTTTCTGGAAGGTCAAAACGAAAAGATATATATGGCCACATTCTTATTCAGAAAATTGACAGGAGAAAGCTTAACAATCAGACTTTCTAACACTCAAACCAAACGGAAAAATGCAACTCAAATAAAGCAAAAAAAAAATATCAAAACTTGACTAAGTAAAACAAGAAACTCGACTCAATAAATGGCGACTCAACTTGAACTCGCAAGAAATTCGAACGAAAACAACCAACGGAAATCGCAGCAAAGAATTCAGCTATTCACAAACACATCCACAATCAAAACACTCGGAGCAAAACGTGAAGGACTTAAAACGAACAATTCAAAAACTGGAGACTAAACTCAAACACCAACGACAAGCACTCAATATGACTCACAAAATTCAGCTGGTAACTCTGTGTAAAACAAAAACAAAATGAAAGTGAAAATCTAGATACAAAGTCCTATACTCCTTTTCGTAGGTGTGACGGTTGCATTTGGCATATGCAACAAGCCCTTTAAACCCCTAGGCAGCCCTAGTGGACGAGTGAGGTCTCGTGAGGGCCTATAGTGAATGTACCCACAAAATCCATCTAGTTTGTATAAAAGATCACATGGCAATGCACATCACACATACATGTCCTCTCATGATACATCAACTTAAGAATCAAAATGAAGTTGCAAAGTCTTGGTGTGGGAAATGCAAGGATTCACATAGTCGACTTAAAGAACCATGCAAGAGTGATTATCAGTTCATGTCAAGTGCAAAAATTATTGGTAACCATGCTAAGTCTACAAGGGCACACCTCAGAGTCAAAACTTGAGATCTCTTATGCAAAAAACAAATAAGCAATACCTCACCTTTCACTCACAAAAGAATATTCACTCAAGAACAAGGGTAAGTGTATCACTCAATTCCAACAATATCAAAAACATGCTTGACACTTGGTATCATCCCAACTTAAATCACAACATACATTAATAATGACAATCAAAAGGTCTTTATTAGGGTTGTAATGGGGCTAGGGACAAGGTATGTCAAGAAAGGCCAAAATAAGGTGAAGTGTCAAAAGCTAGTATTAACCATGAATATCATGCACAACATCAAACTTCCTCCCCACACAATTTATTTTTATTTTTTTTTGAACAAAAAGACTTGAATAGTCGAATGAAGGAGGATTACAAAAACATAAGTATGCTCTCATATGTAAATTTTTTTTCATTTTTTTTCTTTTTTTATTCTTTTTTTTTTTCTTTTTTTTCATTTTTTTTATAAAGGAAAATGATAAATGTAACGATAATCCTCCTTTAGATTTAATTTTGAAAATCGACTATCAAGGTAACAACAAATATTTCCACAAAAGTTATGAACAAAAGTAAACCCTATTTCACACACCTTATTGCTCCCTTAAGTTCCTACTAGCCTTTGACAAAATGGGATCAAGAATACGTAAGGCTAAACAAGAAAAAGGTCTTAGGCGAGTAATGTGGTGTGTCACCGAAAGAATATGATTAAGCTCAAAGGGTTAACTAATTGATCACATAAGCATGGTGTGGATATTTTGGGAAATATAGGTTATTCCTAAGTGCCTTTATCATTTTATCATCAATTAATGTCATGTATTTCAAAAAGGAATTCAAACAAGTGCTAGCAATGCAAATGACAAGTGGACACTCAAGCAAAAGAATATAAATGCAAAAGATGTGCATATAGGCTCAAAATCTCACTTGGTGTAGTAAAACATAATCAATCTCAAGAAATGGAATCCTCAGTGCACCTACTTGTACTCAAAGCATGAAGACCAAATCATCTTACACCTAATCATGTCCTTCTAATTTCATGCACAATTCAAATAAGTCTACTAGCTTCACCTTGCTAGTGTAAGTGTGTGAACAAGAACTTTAGCAAATCACTTCTCAAACAAAAGCTAATGGATCATAAGATTATCATAGCATGCAAGGATGCATCAAGCAACTAGCAATCGATTAACAAGACTAGAATACGAAAAGAACTCTTTTTGTGTTTTTTTCATTTTTTAATTTTTTGGATTTTTCAATTTTTACTATTTACACTAAAAACCCCCCATACCTAAATCATGCATTGTCCTCAATGTATGCAAATGCAAAAGAAAAGAGGAATGAAAAAGAAGAAAGGTGAGGAAATACTTGATAAGGGATGACGGAGACTGAAAACTTCTAAAAATTACAAGATAAAACAACTCACATACGCACACACTCCTCCCCCTTACCTATCTTACACGAGGGGAGGCAAAAGAATAAAACCGAATCAGCCTATGCCGGTGGGAAAAGTGGGATGAAGCTGAGAGAAAAATTCAAGACATTTTTGAAAATTTGGATTAGAACAAATTTTGTCCAGCAATATGGGATCATTCAACCTATTAGTACAAGAATCATTAGTGTTCTCCCTAAACCAACTTAAGGCTTCTTTATTTTGTTTAAGCAAATTAGAGATAATGAAAGTATGGTCCTGGGATGAATCACTAGGACTGACAGAAGATGAGTGTTCGTTTTCTCCTAAAGGCTGTTGATCAAATTCAGGATGATACAAAGTCAAGTCAAATGCAGGTGGCGGTGGTCCAACAGGACTCTTATAAACCGGCTCAACACTACCAACAATCTCGGGTGGGGTCACATACCTGGAACGAATTTCTAACAAATCCCCTAAGAACTCACCGAATGTAGGTGGTTCACCAACGGGATTTTTAACAATGGCCTCAACACGAACATCCTAGGGTGGTGTCTCCCACGGGGAACAAATGTCGTCCAACTCCCTCAACATCTCCTCCGAGGTCATATCTCTTAATGAATCAACATACTCTCGGTTACACTCATGGTTGACTTTGAAATCCTCATTGAGAAGAGACTCAATCTCACTATCCTCAAGGTTTGACCAATTAACAATGTTATCAACAAGATTAACCGCTATTGTTTGCTCGTAAAGCTCATTGGGTTCTTTTCCGACATTAAATATGTTAAGGTTAATTGTCATATTACCAAAAGTGAGTTTCATCAAACCATCCCTACAATTAATCAAGGCATTGGATGTAGCAAGAAAAGGTCGTCCAAGAATGATCGGGATTTGGTTCTTAGGATTTGTGACGGGTTGAGTCTCGAGGACAACAAAGTCAACCGGAAAGATGAATTCACCAACCTTAATTAGTACATCCTCAATTATTCCCTTAGGCATTTTGACAGAACGATCGACTAATTGAATTGTCATGTTCGTCTTTTGAAGTTCGCCTAAACCTAGGGCTTGGTAGACCAAAAATGGAAGCAAGTTCACACTAGCGCTTAAGTCAAGTAACGCCTTGTCCACAAAGGTATTGCCTATGACACATGAAATTGTAGGACAACCGGGGTCCTTATATTTCATGGGAATTTGATTTGAAAGAATTGAACTAACATGAGAAGTCAAAAAGGCTTTCTTAGGGACATGAGTGGAACGTTTATGAGTACACAAATCTTTTAGACACTTAGCATAAGAGGGAATTTGTTGAATTGCATCTAAAAGAGGAATGTTGATCTCGACTTGTTTGAAAACTTCCAAAATCTTTTCGATTTGAGGTGATTGTTTGTTTGGGATGAGTCGTTGAGGATAAGGAGCTTTAGGCTTAAAGACTCGTTCATTAGACACATCAGGAAGAGAAGTAGAAAGTGGAATGATATTCGAAGATTTGTTAGGTGGTGAGGATGATTTAAGAGAAGAATTTGATGACTCGGGAGTGGATTTCGATGATGAAGGGTCAAGAGTTAAAGGTGTGAGATTAGATGACTTGAAAGGCTCGGGATTTGGAATATGGTTTGAAGGATCGAGTTTAGGATTGGATTCAACATTTGACTCGTCTTTTTCGTCTTCGGAAGACTCGATTCCTACTTGATTATCGACTTGTTTTCCCGACCTTAAAGAAATGACAGCATATTCACACTTTCATGAGGTCTTTGGTTTATAGGGAATTTAGGGTTAACCTCAGGTTGACTCGGGAACTTATTCTTCTCTCGCTCACACATGGCGTTGGCTAATTGACTCACTTGGACCTCTAACTTAGATAAGGCTTGAGTACTAGCATTCAAAAGTTGCCTATCTTGAGTCATGGTTTGCATGAAAGTTTGTTGAGATTGAACCAAATTAGTCGTTGATTTCAAAAGCGCATCAAGAGTCTTTTCCAAAGAAGTAATTCTCTTATCCGACTCATTAAAGCCGGGTGGGTGGGCGGGTGCTTGATTTGGATAAGAAGGTTGATAAGGACCGAGATTTTGAGTAGGGTTGGGGAAGGGACCTTGATTTGGAGTCGAGAAAGAATTTTGATTAGGCCTTTGAAAAGATGGAGCATTTTGAAAAGGAGGTTGAAGAGAAGGTGGATTTTGGTAATTTTGGCTTTGGTTCCACGAGAAATTCGGGTGATTCCTCCACCCGGGATTGTAAGTAGGAGCAAATGGATCGTTCCTAGTGGGTGGTTGAGACACCGCATTAACTTGATCAGAAGCGGGATAGTCCGAAAAACCTTGATTGAAATTAGGGCACATAGACACATTTGAGGGGGCCTTACTAGTTTCTAGGGCTTCGAGTCTCCTAGTTAGGGTGGCTAATTTGGCATCGGTTGCAATTGAACTCCCAATCGAATGCAAACCCTTAGATAAACTAGACGACTCATTAGACTTGTTAGGTTCCCTAGTAGACTCCCACAACATAGTCTTCTCGGCTAATTCTTCGAAAAATTTCCAACCCTCGTCCTCATCTTTCTCCATGAATTTTCCTTGGCACATAGATTCCAACAATGCAGTTGTTGGTCCATCTAAGGCCTCATAAACGATCTTACAAAGCCTCCATTTTTCTATTCCGTGGTGGGGGCATTGTGATAAAAGATTTTTGAAACGATCAAAATATTTCCAAAAAGACTCATTTTCCTTTTGATGAAATTGATTTATCTCGTTTGTAATTCTTGTAGTCTTATGGTTTGGAAAATATTTTTTAAGAAAAATTACCACAAATCCCTCCCACGTGGAAATAGAATTAACCGGTAGGCTATACAACCATTTCTTAGCATTTTCTTTAAGCGCAAAATTAATGAGTCTAAGCCTAATCGAGTCCTCGGTTAATTGTTGGAGCTTTTGTAAGGCACAAACTTCCTCAAATTCATGAAGAAACACTACTACAAATATAGGCAAAGGAACCGCTAATAAGAGACCACCTTATTCAAATAATTGATTACTTAAGAAAAAAAACCACACTTTTTCAAAAAATGATCTCTTATAATATAAGTAAAGAGACCTCTTATTTAAATAAGTGGTTATTTAATAAAAGAAACCTCATTTTTTAAAAAAGAGATCTCTTATAATACATGAAAAGAGACATCTTTAATTAAAAAGATGGTTTCTTATCATTTTTTAATATTATTTATTTTCTATGGGCTCCATTAATATTAGACACCATCTCATTTTTTTGCATCCGGCCTCTCTTCTCTTATACAACAACGACCCCTAATTTTCTCGCAGCCTCCACTTTTAAAACCCTCACATCTCTCTCTCTCTCCCACTCTCCCAGTCCCTCTCTCTCCAAAACCACACCCACCAATTTCTTTGTAGAAAATAAAAAACTTTGAACCGGGGTAATTGATTTTGTGTGACTGTTTGGAAACTTTGAAAAGGGATAGGAGATGAAGACGGTGGAGGCGTGGTGGTAGTGTGGGCGCCCACACTACGATTTAATTCACAAATCTCAAATCCATTCAAGCCCTAGTTTCTACGATTTGGGAATTTTTCAGGTCAAAGGATTTTGATGCTTGATTAGTTCAAGATTTGGGGATTTTTCGTGTAAGTTCCGTGTAAGTTTTGCAGAAATCTCTCTCTCTCTCTCACACACACAATCTCTCTCTGTTTCTCCCTTGTTTTTTTTATCAATTGTATATTCGGTGATTTGTATATTTGGTGATTTGTATATTCGGTGATTGATTGGTGTTTGATTTTAGTTAATTCTGTAGTTGATTAGTTTACGGCCACAGATGATTCTTTGGTACCTATGATTCTTTTTCTGTGATGATCCATGATAGTTTAAAAGCGCAATTCATAGAAGATTGTTGTGTTAATTATTTATTTTCTTTATACATATTGATGAATGCAGTTCCTCTGTTGTTATTAGCTGTTATTTGTTTGCAAATTGGAATTGGAGCATGTATGTAATGATTGTGTGTTGTGCAGCAAGCTTTTTCCTTACCTTACTTAATGTTTATACCCTTCTTTTGACACACATGTTACTACACAATTTTCCTACAATGTGTCTAATGTTTTTAATTGTCTACCGACATCAGGGTATACTAAGGAGAGGAGCAGTATTGTAGTCATTGGACTCAGTATCCACACCACACCGGTTGAAATGCGCGAAAAACTTGCTATTCCTGAAGCTGAATGGCCCCGAGCCATAGCTGAGCTATGTAGTTTGAATCATATTGAAGAGGTTGCAGTTCTTAGTACCTGCAACAGGATGGAGATATATGTTGTAGCTTTGTCTCAGCATCGGGGTGTCAAAGAAGTGACAGACTGGATGTCAAAGGTAATTATTTCTTTGTTACATCATACAGACTCCTATCTGTCTTGCCAGATTCAGCTTCTTGTTTTACTTCCACGAGTATAAATCATCTTTGGATGCTCAAAATGTATAAAAAAAACATATGAATGATAAAGAGTAACAGGTTATGCACCTGTAAAGATTATAATTTGACATTAGTCATTACAGCTAATTTTTGAATGACCATTAAGTGCTTGTTGTTCATGATGGTTTATCCTTATATTGTTCTTGTCCCTTACCCTCTCCTCCCTCATGATGCTTCAGTTTTAGAGACAGCATGGTTTGTTCAGCTCTCAAGCTGATCGAATCAGATGTGTTGTTCATGTATTTGGCTGTTTGTGTTACTTTTTAGATTGTTCACCATTGTTTAAGTTTTAAACGTTTCTTCCATTTGATTGATAGGTTAAGAAGGTAAGGGCAACAAGAGATAAAGGAAAGCAAATATTGGGCTACAACACTGGATATGAGTTGCCATTTCATCTTTCTATGAACAAGGCAGTTGATCCTTTCAGTTCGAAATTTTAATCACCCGTGTATCTTCAATTGGATGTTTTTGCTTTTTAGTTTTAACTGGTGAAGGGCATAACTGTAGTGTAGATGTGTAGTATGTACATGTTTCATGTTCTCTTTTGCTAGGTTTGCAAGTCCAGCTAGCTCAAAATCTCAAGTAATTGTATTTGGTGAATGGTAATTGTATTTTCGTAATTAGCCAAGTTGCAATTCTGTATATGTACACATTTTGCTTTTGTAGTTGTATATCTGTGCACATTTATAATATTAGTGTATTCATTAGTTAGTTATTTTTTTATAATATTCTGTAAATATTATTTCATAATATTCTGTAAATATAAGAATATTATTATAATAATTAATAATAATAATCTCAATGACAATTAATAATATAAAAATAATTATTAATTTGAGAAATTTAATCCTATTCAGAGCAAAGAGATCACCTTTTAGAGACAACCGATTTTTTTAGAGAAATCAAATAGACCACTTATTGGCCTATGTGGTTTCTTTACTAGAACCAGATAGACCATCTAATCTAAATAAGTGGTTTCTTTTCCTTCCATCTAAGAGACCACTTTTCTGAAATAGCTGGTCTGGTATTTCTATTTAAGAAACCCCCTCAAAGAAGAGGTCTCTTATCCTAAGAGACCACTGACCTAGAGACCCCCTCTTGAGGTGGTCTCTAAGATGGTTTTCAGGTGGTCTCTTTAGGCTTTTTTGTAGTAGTGAAAGAGATACGGGTCCTCACCCTCGCTCCCGTTGAATTTAGGTAACATACTGATGTGGTGAGCTTTAATTTCGAAATTATTACCATTAACGGGAGGAAGGGTGATACACGAAGGTTGGGCGGAACGAGTGGGATAGCAACGGTCCCTAAGAGACATGGCCATGTTTACTACGGGTTCGGAATAATCTAAATACTCGGAATTAAACGATGAAGAAGTCTCGAAAGATCTCACTAGTCTAGAAGAATTATCCCTACGCCACGTAGTTCGCATAAACCACAAAAGGAAACACGTAGCAAGTAAGTGCGATAAATTAAAACACACAAAAAGAAAGGGTGTAAAATTAAAAGAAAAATTCTAAACCTAGGGTTCCCTAATAAAATAACTAGACCTTGCTCCTAACTGTAAGGGCTACCAAAAACTAGGTAAATCAATAATTATTTGAACCGGCTTGGCCAGGTAGGTGCAAGCATTGCCAAGAGGCTAAACACCAGCCTAGACACCAAAACCTTAATTGGCCAGGTCAGCTTTCGCTTTCCTAGACACCAAAAAGTAGGAATAATTAAAGATTACTTCGTTTCTTAAGCACCTTCCTAATTGAGCGTAAAATTCCTAGGGGCAAACGTCTAATTAATTTTATTAAAGGCAAGGTATGCAAAATGAGGGATTAAATTGTTTTTGGGCTAAGGAAAGAGTGATGAAATCCCTTCCCTTATCTTTTGAGAGGTTTTGCCCTTAAAGTTTATTTACAAAATGATGCAACAAACAAAGAGGTATAAAAAACTATAAACATTTATGGATGCTTTAAACTACGTGTTCTAACTAAAGAAAAGAAAGAATTTAACGTACCTTGGGGTCCTCCAGCGATCACCACAATTATAGGTACGAAAAATTAAAAACAAGAAAATAAAAAATCTAGATGATGTGCCCTAAGTGATTAAATGCATGATGCAACAATTATGTATTTACAACTAATTTTTTTGGATTTTTGATTTTTCAATTTTTTTGTGATTTTTGAAATTTTTAATTTTTTTGTGTTTTTCTAAAAAAAATAAAAAGGGCGGAAACAGTGAGATACGGTTACCGAAGCTTGCTTTCCATAAATTCCAATTTTTCCACGCTTCGTTGGGAAGAGTTCCGAAATCTCAAGCTTTCCTAAAAAGAACGAAATAAAAAAAATAAGACAAGAAATAAAACTAACTCGAAAAATTAAAAATTAAGGCGCGAAAAATAATTAGTCCCCGGCAGCGGCGCCAAAAACTTGTTGTGCTAAAAATAAAGATTTAAATTTGAATCGCAAGTGCACAATTCGTTTCGTTGTAAAATTTATGATTCGTTCCTCGGAGACTAGAATTTTCGCAAACCTTAACTTTTAATTTAATCGCATTAGAACAATTTTGGATTTTTGAGAAATTGGAATTTCTTTTTTTTTTTCTAATTAATTACTAAAAGAAATTTAAACTATTTTTAAAAGAAAACTAAATTTACTCTAATAATAAAAAGAACAAAAGCTAAATTAATCTACAATTTCTAAATTCGAATTAAAAACGATTTTATTTACAGAAAATTTCAATGAAATTTTGACATGAGTTCTTCGTAAATTGAAATTAGCCAAATAATTACCAAACCAATATACACTACTACTAAGATTATTTTTTAAACAGAAGACACTACTAAGCTGCAAACCAACTCGGTAAAACAGTAACCACTAAAGGATTCCAGCTTGGTTGACAAGAAAAAAAAAACTCATTTATGATTCAAATCTAGCAGACTCCATACACTAGTTATGATTAATTGACATAGCTTTTCTGGAAGGTCAAAACGAAAAGATATATATGGCCACAGTCTTATTCAGAAAATTGACAGGAGAAAGCTTAACAATCAGACTTTCTAACACTCAAACCAAACGGAAAAACGCAACTCAAATAAAGCAAAAAAAAAAAAATCAAAACTTGACTAAGTAAAACAAGAAACTCGACTCAATAAATGGCGACTCAACTTGAACTCGCAAGAAATTCGAACGAAAACAACCAACGGAAATCGCAGCAAAGAATTCAGCTATTCACAAACACAGCCACAATCAAAACACTCGGAGCAAAACGTGAAGGACTCAAAACGAACAATTCAAAAACTGGAGACTAAACTCAAACACCAACGACAAGCACTCAATATGACTCACAAAATTCAGCTGGTAACTCGGCGAAACTCGCATCGAACAAGAACGAACCAATGAATTCAAAAACGAAATTAGAATTTAGCACCAGTCGAAAACAGCAAAAATTAACTCGGAATCTAATGCTAACACACAGCAAAATTAAACAAAGAACAACATAAACGAAGCTCACGAAGAATAAAACTCAGTCGACAACATGAGAATAGAATAAAACTCAGCACAGTAATGGGACATACGAACCAGACTCACGAAGAAACAGGACTCAATAACAGAGAAATTGGAAAAAAAAAACGGGGAAGGGGATGTGAGTCTGCAGAGAGGGGAAAGAAAGTAAGACCGAGTCGTTTCAATTAAAATTCAAAACGCTGCAAATAAAAACTCAAGCACAGAAACACTCGAACTTAAACCAATTGAAGATGGAAGAAACAAAAATACAGAACTCGTTTGTTTGCATACAACGAAGGAGAAGAGAAAAGAAAAATGGTTGGGATTTGTTTCAGAGAAAGAAAAGAAGGAGAGATCGGGTCTGTTTTGTTTTTTTTTTACGTGGAAGAAAAGAAATGAGATTGAAGGAAAGGGGAGATTGAATTGTGGGAAGAAGAAGAGGAAAACAAAAGATGGGTCTGCTATTTTATCAAAATAAAACAAAACAGGGGATCTAAAAATTGGCTTCGAATTTTAAAAATTAAAAACGAGTAAAAAATTTTTTGTTTTTTTTTATATTTGAAAATTAAACATGCAAATAACGAAGTTTAACTTACGAAATTAAAATTTAAATTGAAACGATGATTTAAAATTAAAGGGCCCACAATAAAATTGAGATTTTTAAAGGGGCAAAATTACGAATTAAACTACGAACAAGAAAATGAAATTTCGTTACTTTCAACCCATAGTGGTTAGCTTTCGCTACTTTGTCCACTACTTGGATTTACGAAAATAACAAAACAAGGCAACAATAACGAAAGAGCAAGACAAGAAGTAAAGAAAATAAAAATTGCATTAATTATAATAAGAGTGTTTACAAGATTTGAAACTAAGAAAAGAAATACAAGAAAATAAAACTACCCTAAAATCTAAGTTACTAAATACAAGGGGGGTGAGGGGGTATTTATAGGATAGAAATTAGGGTTAAGGGGGGTGTTGGGTAAATCCCCACCATACATTTGGGTTGTGTGGTGGTGAAATCCTAGCCATCTATTTGTTTCCTTCCCCCTTAAGCTTTGAAGAGTTGATCTTGGCCATACACTTTTCTAATGTGTTGGGATGATCTCCACCTTCCACTTGTCTTGAAATATTCCTTTTGCTCCAAGCTCCTAATTCTTTTCCTTCTTTCATTTTTGGTCCTTTTTCTTCCTCCTTTTTCCCTTCCTTGCACTTTATTTATTTATTTTGTCATTTCTTTATTTATTTACGATTTACCTGAAATGCAACAAAATAAATTATTAAAACACGAGTTCAAGCAATAAATAGGTAAATAAAATATGCAAAAATATGCACTTATCAAGAAGAGATACGTTTGTGGAGAAAGCTCCATTTTCATTTATCAAACAAACTGTACAAAGAAGTATTTACAAAGTAAAGAGCTGAATACAATCTAATGATCTACATTGTGAATTAACTAACTGAATGGTGAATGAACTATATATATACAAGAGCTTGAGTTGCTAGCTACATAACAGAATCTTGCCAGCTGGTGCCAGCTCACATGACAGCTGGACTGGAGATTTTATCTCAACATCCCCCCTCAAGTTGGAGGTGGGAGAGCAAACGAGCAAACATCCAACTTGAAACTTGAACGCAGAATGATGCAAATGAACACCAAGGCAGAATAGAAAATACAATGGCATGATGACAGTATGGAGCTTGAGAGCATTTGTTGAGCATTTGTTTGAACTTGACAGCATTGGAACTTGAAGACAGAACAGAAAAACTAATCCTGATGGAATCCTCGCAGAGTCAATGACCACACAGGAGCAACACAGATCACCAAGAGACAGGTCTGCATCTGCGTAATCTAGCTCAGGTTGCTTCAGGTAACCAGAAAGTTCTAGAGGAAAACCGCAAGTTATACAATCAAGTGCAAGACCTCAAAGGAAGTATCAGAGTCTATTGTCGAGTGCGACCTTTCTTGCCTGGACATCCAAATCATGTTCAACCAGCAAACCCACAAGACACTTAGCATCTTTGCATCTTTGCGGCACTTAATAAAGCTAACAATATTTGCAACACTGAGACATACTCAAACATACTGATACAACAAGGACATAATCAGCTTGAAACTTGATGAGAGAGAGAACATTCCTTTCCGGCCACGAATGAATAGCAATGACAGATTGGGAAGCAAAGCAACATGTAGGCAACATCTAGTCGACAAACAGGGACAATCAATCCCACAAACCAAATCACAAACACAGCCTGCCTTAAGGTTTTTCAAGGGCCATTGTAGCCTGCCTTAAGGTTTTTCAAGGGCATAGAAAACAACCAAGGAATATTGATGAAAAAATTGATAGAAAACTGATTGCTAGCTCACAAAGGAGACAAGCCAAATCAGCCAAGAAAGTGGTTTAGAAGACCTCACAGAGCCACAAAGTGACTCAAACGGCCAGAAATATCAGAAATCAGTTTAGAAACCTAACAAGATAGGCTTTGAATCAGAACTCACTAAAGAGTTTAGAAATTCAGAATGTTCAGAATTCACAAAGAATCACAGAAACACAATTTAGTTCAGAATTTAGTTCAGGATAAACACATCAGAATTTAGAACCACAAACCCTCAAAGGAGCGACAAGTAACAATTCATTGCAGCGGATAAAGACAATATCAACAAAAACTCACTGACGAATTTCATCGAACAAATAGAGTGTATATGAGATCAACAAGATCAGCCGAAAACAAGATCAACAAGATTGAGTTCACAGAAACAAATTGATTATACAAAATCAAAATGTAATCAACAGATCGATCAAGATCGCTATTGAAAAATTTAGAGAAATCACAGAAAAAACAGAGTGTTCTTGAAGAACATGATGCAGAAATCAATGTTCTTAAGAACGAAACTCAAGAAACAAAATCAGAGATGATTATGAAATGATTTTAGTGACAACGTCGCAAGAGTCAACAACTATGTGTATAATCTTTGAAAGAAATACAGCAAAACGATAAAGAAATCGTTGAAGAAAATGAGACAAATAAACGAAAACACCTGAAGAAGATGACGATCAATGGAAGAAGACGATGACGATCGATGGAAGAAGATGATGATCGACGAAGATGATGATCAACGAGAACGAAACGAATCAGGTCGGATCCGCCATTAAAATTTCTGCAAGCTCTGATCTCAAACGATCGCGAACAAGAATGAGACAACACGTAACAGCAGCGTTGAATGATAACTATCACCGGAGATTATAACTTTCACCGGTGACGACAATCGAGATGAAGATCGCGAGCACGAGGCTCTGATACCATGTTACAATTCAGAATAAGCAGCGGATTGATGTGAAGAAGAGATACGTTTGTGGAGAAAGCTCCATTTTCATTTATCAAACAAACTGTACAAAGAAGTATTTACAAAGTAAAGAGCTAAATACAATCTAATGATCTACATTGTGAATTAACTAACTGAATGGTGAATGAACTGTATATGTATAAGAGCTAGAGTTGCTAGCTACATAACAGAATCTTACCAGCTGGTGCCAGCTCACATGACAGCTGGACTGGAGAGCTGGATTGGAGATTTTATCTCAACACTTGTGTAGTTACTTAAGTATTTTTTTCTCATCTCTTCTACATATGAATCATCTTGTGTAGTTTTCATTTGTTTTATTCTAACAAAATGAAGCGTAAGGAGTTAGATATGAATCATCTGCTATTGTTAAAGTATATTATTTTTCACTGACGTTTCTTCAAAAGGCCGCCTATTATCTGATATTGTTGAAGTATTTATATTTCACTGACGCTTATTACAATGCTAATACTACAAGACCAACAAATTCGCCATTTGATGAGAGCCATTTCATCATAGCTAACCCCTAATTTGATACTACATAACAGAGAGCTTGATATCATAATGTCATTAAATTGTAAAACAAAGGTATACACGTAAATGTATTTGCAAACCAACTGATGATGGACTATCATATCAACTTGTTGAAGTGCTTCAAGAATTAGTAAGAATTTGGAACAAAACTAACCAGATATACTCGTGTGGAAAAATAATAATTATAATACTCAAGTACTCAACGCATGCAAGGGAGGTTACATTTCTTTCTAAGAACACGAAATGAGGATTTTGATAATAATTATGTCTACGATTCATGCTGAATTTGTGACTAATTGCAAAAAAAATTATAAGAATCTGATACAAACCAGAGACACCTAAAATATCATGGGACCCGGTGCCACACATTTCAATAAGTTGTTTTAGGATATCATCTTAACCACCAACGCAACCTGATAAGAGAGAATGGAGATAGATATGGATAATTTAGAGGTATCCAAAAAAAGGAGAAGAAAGAAATAATTCTATGCAGATTAAGTTATTAAGTGAAGGTTGGATGTCAAATGAAGAGAAAAAATGTACACTGAAGGTGAACATTACTGTGCAAGTAACCACACAGGTAGGTAAAAGTATGAAATTAGAAGTGTCTTTTAAATTCTTCAAAACTCAAAAGTTATCATACATAAGCACAGGTAGGTAGAAGTATGAAATTAGAAGTCTCTTTAAAATTCTTCAAAAGTTATCATACCTAGATGTTCTGTACTGAAGTGCATTGGTATTTCAAGCCGATGAAACTTAAAATGGATCTTGAAAACAAGACCTATCTCGCAATTTTTATTTGTCAATAGGTACAAAAGATGTTAGACATGTAATATTTTGACATACAACTACAAATTTCCATAAGGGTCGGAAACAAACAATACTGAAAGTTAAGTTTGAAATCAATAACCTGGAGTGCAAGTACTGCAAACGGTTGTGGTCACAGATGCTTCTGAAATAGGTCCCGGCAGCTAAACAACATTTTTACACTAAAATTATAAGAAAAAAAGTTTAAATTTCATACAATTTTTTTTTTAACAAAAAGTACTGAAAATCATTCTAATAATATTGTCTAGTGGAAGCCTATTTATGTACAATAATATATATTACATAAATGGGGAAAAAGGCCAAATTGCAATGCAAAAGAGTTATATTATCCTCTCACTCCGATGCTCTTAGTCTCCTACCACCCCTTGTGTTTATTTTGGATAGGTTATCAAATTTGATTACTTTGCTTCCTAAAGGTAAAACTGTACTTCTTTGTGATGGAATATCCGTCAGAATTCATTCTCATGCCATTCAAAATGTTTGACTGCCTAAAGACATTTCATTATATGTAATGCTCCTCATTTATTAACTACATCATCAGTATAATTGGATATATTGAGAATTGTTACATTAAGCTGCCTGTATTCCATGCTGAAAGCAAGGTAAATCCATAAAAGTATAAATATGTTTATTAGAAGGGACACTTTCCCGGAAGCTCGGAATACCTATATACGTACTTATCCTTCCTTTGGATAAGCTAAAAACAAACCCTATATAGGCAGAATAAGCACTTAGACTATCTTTCTAGTCTTGTACTGTTGAACTTGAAATGACAAGTAACGTTGGGCTTAATTGCTAATTTTTATTCATATACACAAATGCATAGGTACTAAAATAAGGAAGTTCTTTGCATGTCTCGCTATACAATGTCTAAAACTAACTTACATCTTGGAACAAGCTTTCATCTGCTGCAAACAAGTAGCTAGAACCTCAGCTTTATTCTTTGTCCCTATGCTAACTGCTTTCATGTCAGACTCCATCATCGCACGTAAATATGGTTTCCAGAGTTATGAACTCTATCATAAAACATATAATACTAATATATCATGAAATTTCCAAAGAAAAAGAATATAATTGATGTTATATAGGTTACAGTAGGCAAGACTGTACAAATTTCCTTATGATAAATGGTTTAAATATTTAATACAACACCGGTTTTTAACAAGTAAATTTTTTGCATACAAACATCAAATAAACATAAATACATCACGTTTTGTACATGTTTCTCAATTCGTAAATGTCCAAACTAAACAATGATTGATCCAGCAAGAAATGTGTATACTTATGTGAGTTTTAAACGCCCGCTTCGAATAGTGCTACTGAGGTCAGAATGGAAAGAAATTTACCTTCATGTGTATATTTTATGAACAACTTGGTAATTTTCTCTGAATCCCACTCTGTTTTACCTTGACCCCTATATATTTTAGCCAGGCATTTGGAATGTACTAAAATTATAATTTCCACTTCAATTTATACTCCAGGAGCAATTCACCAAACATGCAATTCAACTCCTCCCAGTGTCAAAATTCTTGTTCTTATTGTTTTTCTTATTTAGTTATCCCTCATGTTCGTTCCATGTTACTACAAATGTTTTCTTTTATGATACTTCTCTCTTTCTCTTCCTCTCCTTTTCATTGCTAGTATCCAATAACCATATATAATTTATAAGAGAAAACTGGGCCTGAGGACAACATCAGGGATCTCCCCTAAGGTTATAACAAATATTACCTATAAAGTAAGGGGGACTCGTAGGGGCACTTTTGTAAATATAAATTTTTTTCAGTAAGTTACATAAATAGCCTTAAATTTGTATTGAAATTGTTTTAACCTCAGGGTTCTACCCTGAGGTCATCCTCAGGCACATGAAACCCAATTTATAATTATATAGTTTCTAATATATAATGCACAACAAAACAACATACTACTTAGTATGCATTGAAAAATGCATGTAACATAATGCAATTATAGTTTGGACAACTATAACGACTGATTATATAACTAAAATTACATAATTTAACTGTACGAAGTCATAAATTCATATTTTAGGAATTTAGGATCTGGTGTGGTGGCGTCGTGACAACAATGTTTTTTATCACTATTAAGTTTCGTACCATGAATTTGACGATCAATTGTAACCAACTCTTGACATACTAGAACTGAATTAAATAAAAGCTGATATATTATAACTGCATTAAGTAAAGACAATATATTAAATTGACTTAGATTGAAAGATGATACTCACCCCATGTCATATCCCATAACTAGTGCTTCACCATGAAACCAGACAACCTTGTAAGCAGCTTAAAGTAATGCAAGCGAAGAAATGCTGTAATGATTCATGGCATGTAATATTAACCAACTACTAATTCACTGCTAGTCTACTACAATTGATGATTGGATAAGTGGTGGTAAGAATCTGTTTGAGAATTATAGCCAAGATAGGAAGGTATACGAAGGCAGAAGGATAAAGACAGGTTTTTTCATCAATCTGTATAATTCCCATAAAATACACTACCAAGCATACCTTAAAAGACTACTAAAACAAATAAAAAAAAGTTCAAAAATAAGAATAAATCATATACAGGAATGCAGTTCGGTAAGCAAACAACATTTACGTGTTGTAGACATTTATTGTTTCTTAGCAAACTCCTCAAGAAAAAGGGTGGAGATATATAAAAAATGAAACTTACTCAGTTATAATACCACTCAAAGTGGTGTCTGAGGAGGGTAGATGTATGCAGACCATGCCCCTATACAATAGGGAGGCTGTTTCCGAGAGGACCCCTGGCCTAATACAAATACAAATACAAAGAAAGGAAACTAATACAAACTAAACTCACACACACCCAGGGGTCGAACCCTTGACCTCCTTCAAAGGAGACAAGGGTTCAACCCACTGCACCAACATGTCTAGTAATCTAAAAAGAAAGAAAAATTATGTCTAGCAAAATATTTAAAGTAAGCCATCAAACTCTATGTTGGAGAACTGCATCATGAGGTATCACAACCATAAGTAGTGAACATAAAGAACTTCATATTTACGTGGTCTGAAAAATCTTGTATGCTTGTCAAGCTTTGACAATAATCTATCAACTAAATGTAGCAAATGGCTAAACATCAAATTGATGACCTAATTACCTAATAGGCTAATACCCCTTTTGAAGGTGGACAGATATTTTGCATGCCTTACTTGTAGTATGAGAGAACAATGCAGACTAGGAACTTAGCTACTTAGCTCATTAAAAACAACAACGTTAAAGTTTCTCTGTAGTTAACAGACTCCTAGAAGTTTAGAATTTATATAACAATCAGCCTTGTAAGTGTATGGATGCCACAATACAACTTCCATCTTCAGGTAATTTCACAAGATAACTTCACGGATTCTAGTCTTTTTTGTTTATAATTAAAATGGAGCACATCAAAGAAGAGCTTTCTGAATAATCATAAACCAAAATGAATCATAAACCAAAATGATAGGTATAGGTTGAAGACAAACAGATACATATTGCATGAAATATTAATTAAAATTTAAAAGAAAACTAGCAATAATCACACAGAGCGGGATTTAAAAGTTCTTATAGGTGAAAGATACATGAGACATTAATTAGAAGAAAGCTAACAATGAACATAGGAAATGGAATTCAAAAGTACTTCTAGGTGAAAGGAATTACAAGATGTGTGGGTGTGAAACGAGTGGTGTTCATATCTTTAGTAGCATAATACCAATCGAGCAGTCTTTGTATGTGATCATGCATTGTTGCATCAGTACCAATCCCTACCTACAAAACAAAGAAAACGTAGAAGGGGAATAATTAACAGTAATTTCAGAATTAGAGTAATGGACCCTCTTGTTAGGAGGGAGATAGTACAGTCAGAAGTAATGGGATTAGGATTTGGGGGTTTACATATTGTCCTTTATAAGCCTTTTAATATCTTAATTATCTGAATTACTTCATTTACTGTTCACTGTTTATGTTATTGTTGTTTAATGATATCGTTTTACTAGTGTTCTTTTTTCTTTTTGAGTCTGGGGTCTCCACAGAAACAACCTTTCTACTACTCCTTAAGAGTAGAGGTTTAACCTCTACTCTAAGAGGTAGAGTCTACGTACATTTTACCCTCCCCACCTGCTCTTTAAGCGGGATTTTACTAGGTACGTATGGTTTGGTTTTTAAACAGTAGTTACAGAGAAATATTTGCAGCCTAGCAAGTTGAACCAAAAACGTAATCAATTTGTGTAACTTCAAAAAAAAATTATGTACGGCGATAATGAGTAATTGACATTTCTTACCTTGTCCATGCATTCCATAAGATCAGCTTCACTTAAAAGGGGTGGTGGTCTAGTAACTCCAGAGTCAAGTGATAAAGTTGTTGGTATAAACTGCAATATTAAACAAGAAAAGCACCGATTGGTTACGTATTATACCAAAAGCTTTTTCAAGAAAATGGTTTTGCCGATAACAGAACTTAGATTGCAATTCATGATTTCATTTGTAAAGCCAATTCTTGTTGCTTAATTAGAACTTACTCCATTTTCTACCTTTTGATGAATCCCAATAGCTACTTTTTTGTTTTAAATACAAACCAGAGTTCCATGATTCCATCTGTGCTATTTTCCATTTGTATTTGGCTATGCACAGTTTTAAATCTGGTTTCCCCGTTTTAGCTATAGCGCCAATCACTGCATTATAAATGGTCTGATAAATTAAAATGAATCCAAATCTTTTCCTTTAATGCAACATAATCTCTAATAATATGATCTAACAGTTAATACAAAACCACTAGTATATGAACTAACTCAGCTTCAGCCACTCGAATTTTCGATATTTCTGCCAGAAGAAGGTGGATTTTTTATTGTGGAAAAAATAAATGGGACAGAGGGAGTAATCGTTAATGACATGATGCATTCCATGCCTAAATAAGGACAGGAGCTCATGTCGCCAAATTTTAAAAAGAACAAGTGCAACACTCAGATTTGTGTTCTTGTCTGATATTAGGTACCCAAGTCCGAGCAACACAGAGCATGCCATAAAAAATATGTATTATATAACTCACAGCAAGTATGACTCTCCCAGTGGTGCAAAACAGTTCCCCTGCAATGTCGATATCAACTGTAGTTTCGGCCCCGACAGCTGGCTGGGAAACACAGGCCAAAAAATGGCGCACTACAAGCTCATACAATTTCTGTAACAATGAAAGCTATGCTTCCGTACTAATTAATTACCATGTAAGAATTCACATATTGTAACACAAAAGGGTCATGGGCTTTGTCCCAATTGTTAGATTCTTAGTTATCAACTTATCACCCTCCTTACCGAGAGGCTGACGATTCAAGTCTTGCAAGAGATGTGAGGTGTGGGAATACTAACTAACATATAATAAATAAAATCAAGAAAGAGATAACGTAGAAGTGGATTTACCTGATGGTCAGGAGTCCAGCTAGATTCTCCAGCAGAAAACTTTGTCGGGTGAATGGGTGGATGGGCTTTGTCATCATGACCACCATTACTAGGATTTCTCCAAAGCCCTGCTCCAGGGTCTAAAAGCCTTTGGGCATAAGATCCCCACACAGGATGCTGTTGTTGAACTTGCACAATTGTCTGTGGAACACTAGAACAATTAAGGGTGTCCTCAAACAGGAAAAAAATGTTGACGTCTAATTATAAGGATTTCGGGTGGGAACTGATTCCAATAGGCATGCAAATTTAACTTCAAGTGTCTAGTCTTTAGTTGGATAGTCGCAAAAGCTAATACAGATAAAAGATAGCAATATATAGCAAACTTTTCACTACTAAAGTCTTTTTCATTAATACCGTTTTTATAGTGATAACAACAGTGCCATGCCTAGATGCAGAGAGCTTACAGTTTTTATAAATAGGTTTTATCTTTACATCCATGGATATTCTGAAAGAAATAATGGCACACAAATTGATGCCCACTTAGGACTACAATTGGTTACCAGCCAATTTACCTAACATCAGGTGGAATACAATAAGAAGTTCTGAGTACCAATATATAGGACTTGCATACTGTTAGTAGTATTTTTGTTGTTCGTTCGCAGGGAAGGAATGAATGTAATATCAAGTTCAAGTATCTTATCTCTTTACGTCTAGAAGTGTGTGAGAAAAATCTTTGGGTTTGTGTTTTAACTAAATTAACCAAGAACTAATTATAAACGCTAAGAATTGATTTTAAACTGAGATTCAAATATGTTGGAAAACAATCTAAGAACTGGGGTTCTTCACCTGGTTTCAATACATGCTCAATATTAATGTGATATCTGTGTTCCTACCTTGCTGAAAACAATTCTTCTAAAGTTATACTGCACCCTCCCAGGCTACAATATAGTGCTTACAGCTACACCGTAATTGACACTCCCGTGATACAATCAAAGTATACCTATAAACTGTTATATGCCAAGAATTATATGTCTCACAATTCTCCTATTAATCTCCCGATCTAATATTCAAATTATGTCTGTTAAATCATGTACTAAGATTGCAACTTCTCTCCCAAGCTTATTACAATCCCTAGAATACAATCAAAGGTTCATGACTCCCCTAATTGTGTTAAGATCTCATTAACAAATCAGCCAGGCAGAAAATCACATAATCAAGCATGCATGAATACCAAGGAATACTACCCAATCCTCAGATTAGAGAATTAGTTACGCATATTTAATAAAGAAATCATAATAATAATGATAATGAATGAAAACATAATATTGAAGAAGGAATTGAAGATCGAAAGTACCTTGATACGATTTACAGCTATGAATTGTTATGATTTACAATGGTAAGATGTGTTTAAATAGGCTCTACAAATCTTGCCCAGCAAGATATTACCTTCTATTACAATTAGAATTCAATTCAGGTATTAAAAATTGCCTAAAATACAATTAGAACTAGAAAAGGGCAAAACAGTAATTTTTCTGCTTCCATCTATCTGCTGGTCGTGCTTCCTGGGCCCACCACACGCGGCCTGGTCGTGTGAAACCTATCCCATATTGTAGAAAATCTCTCAAGCTTCGCGTGGACTGTAAATGGGCTGAAAACGGACTTCTAGAACTCCAGATATGGCCCAAACAGTATAAAGTGCGCAGCCCTTCTAAAAAATCCGAATTTTAATTAATTAATTCTCCAAAAACGATAGAAGCATCAACTTTAATCAACATTCTCGTAAATCTGCACAACTCAGCAAAACACATCAAAACTACAACAACTTGAGTCCAAAACAATCAATTTAAGCCGAACGGAGGCATTCCCAGTGGATATAAAATCCACTTATCAAACCCCCAAACTTAAACTGATGCTTGTCCTCAAGCATAAACAATTACAACTAACTAACTAACTAGTACCACTTCCGTAGGTGATCACGGTTGCATTTGGCATATGCAACAACCCCTTTAAACCCCTAGGCAGCCCTAGTGGACGAGTAAGGTCTCGTGAGGGCCTATAGCGAATGTACCCACAAAATCCATTTAACCTAATGCAATGCAATGCATGAATGCAACTAATATGAAATATGCAACGATCCCCTTCAAACTAACCAAAACCAACTAACAAGCAAATATCTCAAAGAATGCAACTAAATCCAAATAGAGCTCGACCAAGTTCCCGTATACTAACAACACATGAACAGAAACGTGCGTGTGTGCAATGCTCATCAGAAATACTCCCAAAACTAGGTCAAAAATCATACATATCCTTTGCCAAGACAATCATAGGTTTATAAATAGAATAGACTGTAGACACTTCATAACCTAGAAACACCTCCATCCTTATCCAAGGTAGCCAGAAATTCATGCTTTATTACTAACTACTACAACACATATATACAATCATGCTTATTTAACCGTGCAATGGATGAGACCCCGAAAGGCTTATACAATAATACCCATGTAGCGAGTGTTAGGTCAGCAATCCCAAACCACAAAGGGCTTTAGGTTACTAGGACTAAGTCCCCTCAGACTTAATTACTCAAGTATTAAAGAGCTCACCCTAGTTAATTTTGCATATAAACAATTTATTGACTTTTTTTTTTCTTCTTTTTTTTCTTCTTTTTTTTTTTTCTCTTTTGCGATCTGGAACGAGCCTTTATCATTTCCAACCCTAGACTACTCATAAAATATGAGCCGGCTACTAGCCATTTGACACCTAGCCATTATTTAACAATTGATACAACTAGCATGAAATCCCTGTTTTCCCCCAAACTTAGACTTTAATGCTCCTACGCCATCAAGGGAATAACGAAAATTCTAAATATAATCAAGTGATTAAATCTCAAAACATCCAAATAAGCATGACCTCAACCTAGCCCAAAAGTACCCAATGAGACTGTGTAATTAGTTTTGTTTCCGAAACACATAAGTCAATTTCATAGAAACTATAAATCAACCCTATATTCATCATTACCACACTCAATTAGACACCTACCTACCAATCAGAATTAGCTCGTCTTAAGGGATCATGAAATATGCATGCCATGAAAATGCAACTAGAATGAACTCACATGGTATACAGAAATAAAAACAGAATGTCCTATATGAAACAAACGTAGATAACACGAACATATATGCATGAATTACTACTACTAATATGCAAAACATGAAATCCTACATGAACACATAATACAACAACAACTACTAATCCCTCAAAACACCCCCAAACTTGAAAGATTCAATGTCCGCATTGAATGGAAGTAAATACAAGGGATAGTAGAAAACATACCTAGTCGTCCTCGCTGTCGTCACCCTCGTCATCCTCATCATCCTCATCAGAAGAATCCGGTGGAGGGTACGGAGTCCGTGCTCCAAATATAGGCCACTAAACAGGAGTACTAGGTACATGAAACTTTGCCTCCAAAACTATGCCCATGTCCTCAGAATACTGGCGACTGCTCGCATGCATAGCATCCAACCGCCTAGTCATTCGACGAAAATAAGATGCAAAAACGGACATATCCATAGTACTCTGCGAAGAACCTGCCCTAGCCACTTCCGGTGCCCTTTGAACAGGTGGCGGAGCGCCTGCTCTCTGACCACTAGCACCATCAACAACAAAACCTAATCCCCTAGGATGAGGAGTGCCGCCCGGCCACTCCTTCAACCTCAACCGATCAATAGTAGCATCCTTAATAGAAGCCATAGGTTTATGCACGGGCTCACCTTGATACCATTTGACTTTCGATGCCTCACACAAGTACGAGATAATAGAAGCATATGGAATACTAGCTGATGAATTGCTTCCCAAAAACCGAAGAATATTTTGATTAATAAGGTACCCAAGGTCAACATACTCACCTTTGAGAATACCCCATAGCAAGATAGCTCGATCAACAGTAACATCAGAAACATGGTTTGACGGAATGATATTAGAACTGATGAAAAAGAACCATGCCTTTGCAAAACCAGACAATGACGAAGCCGGGAAAATACGTTTTATCTCCGTACCTAACTTACATTTCCACTTCGTTCCCGGAACACATAACTCACCAATGAGTGCATCAAGATCAACATCATCCTTAGACTTTTGTCCCCAATCCGTAGCATCTCTAGGCTTAGGAGGTTGCCTAATCAAATTACGAATAGCACGAGGCGAATAATCCACCTTCCGACCCCTCACAACCGTGGAATTATTCCTTGCTATCGAAGCATTAGCATAGAATTCCCTCACCACATCCAATGAGGCATCATTAGCAAATTCACAAAATAACGTCCAACCCCGCTCACTAATCATCGCAACCATCTCCTCATACTTATATGGCACAAGCCTTCTTTCCTGAATAACCCCCTTCGAAACTAACCTACCATACTCCGCCTTGGCATTCTCATTCACAAATTTTTCCACTCCATCTCCCACAACATCATTCTCATCCGAAGATGGACGAGCACTACTACTACCACCCATTATTCGTTGCCTTTTAGGAGCCATAATCAACAAATATCAAGCAAGGCACAATAATCTCCAAACAATTCACCAAATAAAGAACCCCCAAATTATACACCAAGAACCCTAGCTTGCAAAATTCACAAATTCAAATAAAAGATAAGATAGAATATTACCCACTTGAATCAAAGAGGTGAACTTGCTAGATGAATCCCCAAAAATTTCGAATTTAAATCCCCCTTGCACTTTGAATGGATGAAAGTTAAGAATTTGGGGTTTATAGAGATGAGGTTGTGTATGTATAGGTGTGGTGGGTGTGTATATAATGGATAATGGTGAATTTGATTTAGAGATGAAAAAGGATATATATATATATAATGGGATTGAATTAGATGTAGAAGAGGATTTAGAAGTTAAGGTTTTTAATTTGAGGTGAAATTGGGTTGGAGTATGAAGAATAGGGGATATAAGATAGATTTTATGAAATTTTACACAAAAATTCGAACTGGTGCAGTAGGGTATGGCGCCTGAGGCGCTGGAAACAAGCCTGTTGCGCAGGTCTGAAGCGCGCGACCGCGCCTGTTGCGCATTTCTGAAGCGCGCATCTGCTTATCCTTCTTTTGCCCAAGAACAACACCCACAGCATAGTCACTAGCATCACACATAAGCTCAAATGGCAAGCTCCAATCGGGAGATGTAACTATGGGTGCAGAAGTAAGTTCCTTCTTCAACCTGTTAAAAGCATCAAGACAACTTTCATCAAAGTCAAAAACACGATCCTTTTCAAGAAGATTGCAGAGTGGCCGAGCTAACTTGGAGAAATCCTTGATGAACCGTCGATAAAAACCAGCATGCCCAAGAAAGCTTCGAATTCCTTTCACAGATGAGGGTGGTGGCAATTTTTCAATAACTTCAATTTTTGCTCTATCGACCTCAATGCCTTTGTTAGAGATTTTATGTCCAAGCACAATGCCTTCCTTCACCATGAAGTGACATTTTTCCCAATTAAGAACAAGATTCGTTTCAGTACATCTTTGCAACACCTTTGATAAACTGGCGAGACATGATTCAAAAGAAGAACCATAAACCGTGAAGTCATCCATAAAGACCTCCATGTCTCGCCCTATAAAATCTAAGAAAATGTGGTTCATGAGCCGTTGAAACGTTGAAGGACCATTACACAAACCAAAAGGAAGCCTCCGATAAGCAAAAGTGCCATAAGGACAAGTAAAGGTGGTCTTCTCTTGATCTTTGGGTGCAATAGGAATCTGAAAGTAACCCGAGAATCCATCCAGAAAGTTGTAATACTCATTACCCGCCAACCTTTCGAGCATTTGATCAATGAATGGGAGGGGAAAGTGATCTTTGCGAGTAGCGTTATTCAACTTCCTATAATCAATGCAAACTCTCCAACCTGTTACTGTTCTTGTAGGAATCAACTCATTCTTCTCATTGTGAACGACAGTCATCCCACCTTTCTTAGGCACAACATGAATAGGGCTAACCCATTTACTGTGTGGAACCGAATATATGATACCAGCATCAAGCAACTTAGTGATTTCTTTCTTCACCACCTCTTGCAAATTCGGATTCAATCTTCTTTGTCCCTCAATCACAGGCTTATGATCATCTTCTAAGGCAATTCTATGCATGCAAAGAGCAGGGCTAATTCCCTTGATATCTTGAATTGTCCAACCAATAGCTGATTTATATTGCCGAAGAACATGTAATAACTTTTCTCTCTCATCTTCAATGAGCAAAGCAGAAACTACCACAGGATATGTATCATTAGGACCAAGAAAGGCATACCTCAAATTATCAGGTAGAGGTTTAAGTTCCACCTGTGGTGCCTCTGAAAGTGTAAAAACCATCTCAACTTCTGTGTCTCGAACAACAAGTGCTTCTCCTTCTACTACATCATCCAACACCCGATCTGCTCCCACGAAGTGTTCATTCTCGAGCTGCACAATGTCATCCACTATGTCAATGGTAAAACAAGTTGCTCCAAAAGGAGGCATCTTCATTGCTTTGTTCAGATCAAATTCCACTTTGTCCTCGCCAACATTCAATGTCAATTTTCCAGCTTTAACATCGATTGTAGTGCCAGCAGTAGCCAAGAATGGCCGTCCCAAGATAATGGGTATCTCGACATCTTCATCCATCTCTAACACCACAAAATCACAAGGTATGACAAATTTATCCACTTTAACAACCACGTCTTCAATAACTCCCAATGGATACTTAACAGAACGATCCGCCAACTGAAGTGAAATCCGTGTCTTTTTAAGTTCTCCAAGACCAAGCCTTTTGCAGATTGAATATGGCATCAAACTCACACTTGCCCCTAAGTCGCACAAGGCTTTCATGTTTTCCATCTTTCCAATAGTGCAAGGCAGAGAGAAGCTTCCCGGATCTTTCAATTTCTGAGGAATGGCCTTTTGGATGACTACACTGCATTCAGCATTAAGAGTAATAGTCTCTGCATCTTCAAGTTTCCTCTTCTTTGTCAACATCTCCTTAAGAAATTTAGCATAAAGTGGCATCTGATTCAAAGCTTCAGCCAACGGAATATTAACATGCAACTGCCGGAACATAGTCAAGAACTTCTCGTACTGCTTCTCTAAATGCCTGTTGTGAAGTCTCTGTGGAAATGGAATAGGAGGAACATAAGGTGGTGGAGGAACATATGGCTTTTCTGAATCTTCTTCCTTCTTCTTCTCATCTTCTTTTTCTGACGTGTCTGCAGCAATCTCCACTGACTTATCCTCTTTCTCAGTATCACTCTCCTTAGGCTTAAGAATCTCAACCTCGGGCAACTCTCTTCCGCTCCTCAAAGTAATTGCTTTGCATTGCTCTTTACCAGTCTGGTCGGGTTGACTAGGAAGTGATCCTTGCTCACGAACACCCATCTTTGAGGCAATCTGTCCAATCTGTGTTTCCATCATCTTTTGAGATGATGCCATCTGATCTATTCTTGATTCCATATTAGCCAATGCCCCAGAAGTCCCTTGCATAATCTTATTTAGTGCAACCTCCCACTCAGCTGGTTCTTTCTTTGGCGGAGGTTGATACTGCTGCTGTGCTTGATATGGTGGTCGTGACTGAAAACCAGGAGGTTGATTCTGCCTTGGAAATGCATAGGAAGGATTAGCTGCATGATTATTGCTGTAAGAAAGATTATTGTTTGGCCTTTGATTCGGATTGTAGTAAGAATTATTCTGCACAGGCCAAGGCTGTCTTCCTTGAATAAAAGATGCTTCTTCTGGAAATTGTGGAGCATACGAGTTCTGACTAGCACCATAATCATGATACCCTTCCATAGGTGAAGAAATAGCATTCACATTTACCTTTTGTCCTCGCACCTCCTGAGTTAGAGTATCCAACTTTTGAGCCAGCATGTTGATCATCTCAGATTCTTGTGCTGCTTTTGCTGAGCTCGTCCCACTAGGTGCCCATGAATAATTATTAGATGCTAATTCCTCAAGAAGTGCTTTAGCCTGTGTAGTTGGTGCCTTCTTGAAATTTCCACCAGCAGCCACATCCAAACTCAAACGAATATCTGCATTCATGGCCCCATAAAAAGTACTAATGACCTGCCAATCTTCTAAGCCATGATGTGGACACTTCCTCAATAGTGCCTTGAATCTCTCCCATGCCTGATATAGACCTTCACCCGGTTGTGCTTTAAAACTCATAATCATAGTCCTCAACTGTTGCATCTTGTCAGAGGGATAGTATTTGGACAAGAATGCCGTAGAAAGACTCTCCCATGTAGCAACCGAAGTGTTTGGAAGTTGCTGAAACCATTCCAAAGCTCTTCCCTTAATAGAGTAGGGAAACATATGGAGACGAATCTGATCACTCGTAACACCAGTGATTCTGAATGAGCCACACATCTGCACAAAACGCTCTAGGTGTCTGTGTGGGTCTTCTAATTCAATGTCTCCTTCAAAAGCCTGATTGCTGATCATCTGAATTAAGCTCGGATTAATATGGAACTGAGCTGCACCAATCTCTGGAGTTTTGTACATACAATTGGCTGGATTCGGTGTCTCATGGTCCCAAATAGAAGACTGATCAACATTAACAGCTGGTCGAGGTTCTGGATCTCCCATCTTAGCTTTATCTTTTCTTAGCTTTCTCAAAGTACGCTCGATTTCAGGGTCAAATTCCAATTTTCTAGCGCAAGATGAACGTAGCATACACCTGAAAATCACCAACAAAACAACTTGTGGAACCAATTAAAATCTAAACAATAAGAAACAATTAACCTAAACTCAACTTTACTGCCTTCCCCGGCAGCGGCGCCAATTTGTTAGTAGTATTTTTGTTGTTCGTTCGCAGGGAAGGACTGAATGTAATATCAAGTTCAAGTATCTTATCTCTTTACGTCTAGAAGTGTGTGAGAAAAATCTTTGGGTTTGTGTTTTAACTAAATTAACCAAGAACTAATTATAAACGCTAAGAATTGATTTTAAACTGAGATTCAAATATGTTGGAAAACAATCTAAGAACTGGGGTTCTTCACCTGGTTTCAATACATGCTCAATATTAATGTGATATCTGTGTTCCTACCTTGCTGAAAACAATTCTTCTAAAGTTATACTGCACCCTCCCAGGCTACAATATAGTGCTTACAGCTACACCGTAATTGACACTCCCGTGATACAATCAAAGTATACCTATAAACTGTTATATGCCAAGAATTATATGTCTCACAATTCTCCTATTAATCTCCCGATCTAATATTCAAATTATGTCTGTTAAATCATGTACTAAGATTGCAACTTCTCTCCCAAGCTTATTACAATCCCTAGAATACAATCAAAGGTTCATGACTCCCCTAATTGTGTTAAGATCTCATTAACAAATCAGCCAGGCAGAAAATCACATAATCAAGCATGCATGAATACCAAGGAATACTACCCAATCCTCAGATTAGAGAATTAGTTACGCATATTTAATAAAGAAATCATAATAATAATGATAATGAATGAAAACATAATATTGAAGAAAGAATTGAAGATCGAAAGTACCTTGATACGATTTACAGCTATGAATTGTTATGATTTACAATGGTAAGATGTGTTTAAATAGGCTCTACAAATCTTGCCCAGCAAGATATTACCTTCTATTACAATTAGAATTCAATTCAGGTATTAAAAATTGCCTAAAATACAATTAGAACTAGAAAAGGGCAAAACAGTAATTTTTCTGCTTCCATCTATCTGCTGGTCGTGCTTCCTGGGCCCACCACACGCGGCCTGGTCGTGTGAAACCTATCCCATATTGTAGAAAATCTCTCAAGCTTCGCGTGGACTATAAATGGGCTGAAAACGGACTTCTAGAACTCCAGATATGGCCCAAACAGTATAAAGTGCGCAGCCCTTCTCAAAAATCCGAATTTTAATTAATTAATTCTCCAAAAACGATAGAAGCATCAACTTTAATCAACATTCTCGTAAATCTGCACAACTCAGCAAAACACATCAAAACTACAACAACTTGAGTCCAAAACAATCAATTTAAGCCGAACGGAGGCATTCCCAGTGGATATAAAATCCACTTATCACATACACAATAAAATAACTTATAATATGCTGATACTTGATATTACTGAAGTTATAATTAAAGAAAAATCTAACATGTAGCAGTAAAACAGTTCAGATCTATCACCTCTACAAAATGACTTTAAGCAAATGGTAGCATCTCGCAAAGCTAAAAAATGTTTCCGAGCAATACGTGTTCTTGCTGTCCTTTGTATTTTGTTTGCTGCATCACTAAGAAGCTCTGCTCTTCGGGCATCTAACTAAGTCACGAAGTAACACGAAAATACAAACTAAGTCACTAAGTAACACAAAAATACTTGACCAGAGACTTTACATGTAAAAGAACTTGATCAAAAATTTTGTCATCCCCTGGCCTTAAAGGAGAGCAATAATTAAATCTTACTCAACTGAAAACAAAAACATTAATTCCATAAATGAGTTAGTGCCATTACAAAAACATACCAAAGGAGAGCAACATAATAAGATTGAACTCTACATCAAAAAGCCCCAAAGTAGGCCAAGTACAAAAAGACCGCTAACATAAAATCCCAGAATACATGAAAAGCCACAAAAACATTTGTTACAAGTAGCCCTCGGACTGTATATGTGAAAGAATCTTAAGTGTAAGTTCGTCATCATTAACCTTAACATCATCGGCGTCTTCCATCACACTCGTTAGGACTTTGGAAAGGTTTACTCCTTCATGACATTTCAAATGCGGAAGACCACTGTCACCATCATCATCATCCTCCTCATGAGATTCAGTGTCCCATTCAAAGATGGAAAAGTAAAAGTTGTTAATGACAACCCCCGAGCGCGGCTTCAAAGACGGGACATCCAAATTTATTACAGAACCAGACCGATCATGTACCCAGAATCCCTTTTCGTTTTGGTACTTTGGACTAGTACAATTTCTCAACTCAACTAGCATATCATCCTCCAGAGTCAACGTCCCCCGATGATTAAAGTCAGAAACCACAACTCTTTGAAGATATATGTGGGCCTTGATCGAGGAGACCAGCATGTGATGAAGATAAATCATGTTGGAATTATGGTCCCTAGATAATTCGAAGAAACCATCATCAGAAAGCATGAGAGATTGCTGTTTTTGTGGGTCGTCAATGTAATGTGACAATTTTTCGTATGATACAAATGAGAGACGATAACTATGAGGCGTATAAGCGGCTTCCCAGAAGATGAAAGGAAGAGGCTTTTGTTCAACCCACATACAGATTTCAGTGCTAGACCAATGTGTGACTTGGAGTGAACGAATGTGCTTGAATTTCTTGAGGATTTTGGGGCAGCACTCGTACAATGTTTTGATGTCGGGATGCCGCAAGGAAAGGGTGGGAACGAGACAAGTAAGGGCATCAAACCGCTTGGAGACGGCTGAGCACCGACCTAATGATTTAATGTCATCAAGAAACTCCTCGTCGTCGTTGCTGCTACTGAGTTTCGTGAAAATAATAATGACAAGTTCGTCCGGGAGATTTTTGAAATAATTGTAGCCACTCAATTTCTTCTTAGTCATCATGTAGGTGGTGAGTATTTGAGAGAGAGAGAGAGAGAGATAACGGGAGAGATAACGAGAGAGAGAGAGAGAGAAAGAGAGAGAGAGAGAGAGAGAGAGAGAGAGAGAGAGAGAGAGAGAGAGAGAGAGAGGGTAGAGATTGGGGGAGGACTGTTTGGTGGCTTGAGTTTATATATAGTGCGATGACATTGACCGGGTTAGCTTCATTTAGAAGAGGTTAGCTTAGCTTGAATTAGAAGTTGAGTGTGAGGTTACGGATCGGGATTCTTGTTTTTTTCAATTTGTTTTTTTTCAATCAATGCCAAGACCAATTATGTCAAAAAAAAAATCATAAATAATAATTTATTTGTAAATATAAAAATTTTATGAGAAAATTTTAGAATCTATTTTTTAATCTCATAAATTTATTTGCATTTCTGAATAATCCTGCTCTACTTTTACAATTAAATTAACCCTCCCTCGTCAACATTATAAAATAATAATTCTGCATAATACATTCATATTGATCGACATGAAAAAAAATGCATCCATTGTCCTACTCAATTCACAATCCAATTAGGCCAAAACTATAACTAACAAAAAAAATACACAACAGCAGAATTTAACTACCGCAGTGATTACACAACAATATAACAACTAAAAATTCAAACTTGCAAGAATAAGTAGTACCTTCCAGCAACAGTAGCATCAAATGTAAAAGTAACAACAAAATTCCCGGGATTCTCTTCATCGGGCTCAACCCGCAAAGAATAGGCGGTGATGATGGTTTATTCCCTTTACTTACAAAATAGGCGGTGATGATGGTTTATTCCCTTTACTTACAAAATAGGAGCTAATAAACCTCCTATACAAAATCAAATAAAAAATCAAGATAATAGTATACATATAAATTGACAACTAAATACCTCTTTTCCTTCCTCAATCACTCACTCCACTTATCACAGATTTACCTCCCAAAGTTGAACAAGATTCATAAACTCAAACCCTGCCACAATGCAAATACACCATATTAATTTAACAAAAACTAAATTCTCCACTTGCAGAATCATACAAATAGAAACACTTCAAAAAACCGGAATAAGTTAGAAATGAATTACCTAAATAAGTTAAAGAAAAAGCCCTAATTGCCTGCAATTTCATAAAAAAATTACAGAAGTGAGTCGAGTATCTAATTAATCATAAAGGAGAAGTGAGTATTTAATTACCAATTGGAGGTGTAAGGTTTGTAAATCGATTTGTGGAGAGAGTTCGTGGAGAGAGTTTTGAGAGAGAGAGAGAGAGAGAGAGTATGTCGAGAGAGAGAAGTGTTCTTGGGAAAATTTTGTTGAGGGGAAAGTAGTGTTTGAAAATTTTGTAAAGCGGGAAAACTTTCCGCCCAAAATTTCACTCTGTGCTGTCTAATTTTTCATTTTGCTGCTCGTGTTTTCATTTGCCACTCAGCAGTACTCATTATAACAATTTACTTTTTTTTAATTTTGTAAATATTATCAATTTATTTTAATTTCTTGAAATTAAAATATAATGTTAAATCTATTATTTTCATAATTTTGTAATAATTCAGAATTTATACATAACTTAGTTTTCTTTATTAATTTTTTTTAATGAATTTAGGTAAAATTTAATAATTTTTTGATATTATTTTATTTTAAAACCTTTTCATTTGAAATTTATAAACAAAAGTCAATATTTATGAAAAATCAATATTTTAATTATTTGATGGAATATTACGTTTTAAAATGATAACTTCAACGATTTTGTCAAACTTTATTATTTTCTAAAGTCAAATAATTATTAAATCATTAATTTTAAATAACATAAAAATTTTGTTCATGAATACTCTGTGGTAACACATCACATGGTGTTGCGCATTGTTAACACCTTTTATAACTATAGTAACATACTTTTGAGGATTTGGTAACACCACAATCACAAGGTTGCGATAACTCAAAAATTTCATATATATGGTAACATCCATAGTGGTAACACCCATGCCAAAAGGTTGCAATAGGCCATCTATGGCGTAGTGATTATAGATGGTATGTCTTGTTCACAAAGTTAGGTAATTAGGTATCAAGAATGGCAAGTCTTGGTGGCTAAGTTTTGGGATAATTAGCAGGTATCAAGAATGGCAAGTCTTGGTGGCTAAGTTTTGGGTGGCTATATAAACATAGTCATATTATGTTTGATGTATGCTTGAGTATTGTTTGGCTTAAGTATTGTGTGAGTGATACACTGAGTGATTGATGTATTATTAATATTGTTAAGATTAATAATACGAGTTTGGGACGTGGGTTTTCCGCGTCAAGTATATTTGTGTGTGTGCTTTTGTTTTATTTGTTTGTTTGAATCTCGTTATTTGTGTAGCCCCTAACCTAACAGTTTTTACCTTCTTGGAAGCTCTAGCAACACTATCAAGTGTTTATAAACACTTAACAAGCCTTAGATAGCCTTTATAAAGCTTAACCCTTAAGATCAAAACAAGAAAAACAATGTAAGTTACTATTCACTACTATTCATCCTCCACTTTGTAAAATTCATATAAAATCGAAAAATAAGAGTTTGGCTCTCAAATTTTTACCACAGCTTCTAATAATCAAGGGCTTTCTTTTGAGGTATAGATCATCAAATTTGAAGCTTGGTAGCTATGGTTTTGAACCCGTTTTTCCTGCTGGACAGAAACTGGACAGTTTGGTGTTTTTGGTGGTGTTCTTGCTTTTTCTCTCTTTTAATCTTCTTTGACTAGTTGGTAAATGATTTTGTGTGATATTTGTGATACATAGCAGCTATTAACACTCTCTTAATACACTTGTAATGCTTGTGTGGTGTGTTAGAAAGGTGGTGATGTGTTGCCTTGTTGTCTCTCTCTTGTTCACACACCTCATCACTTCTTTTTCTTTTTCTTTTCTTGATTTATTTCCGCCAATTTCTCTTAATAATAAACCCTAGATGCTCATGTTGGATTTTTCATCTAGTTACGTATTTAATCCAAAATTTGTTTCGCGTTCGCTTGATCGCTTAATCTCGTTATAAAGTTCTAGCGATTTCTAGAACGTTCGTTGCACTAACTCAGGGGTTTTCGTTTTAAATCCTTAAATCACCCTTATAAAATAATAAAATATAAAATCCTCAAATCCTCAAATCCTTGATTTAAATATATCACTTGTCTTGATCGCATTTAAATGCTCCTCACTGCCCGGTCAAATATTCCATAAAAATAAAGTTTAGAATTTCTGAATTCTGATCGCGTTTACATACACTTATTTGCATCGTAGATTACTCATAAAACTTCAAAATATCCATTTCCTTTCCCGTACATATGGTAACGTGAAAAATTTCTTAACTCTCAAAATCACTATTCATCCATGCAAACTACTATTCATCTATAAAATCAAAAATTTTCTCAAGTACAAAAATTAGGGTTATTACAGTATAGGAAACGCCATATTGAGTAAATTTTCAATAGGAAACTCCACTTGAAATGACATTTCCTATTGCTTTTAATTTTTTTTTGTTTCTTTGTATTTGGTCATTTTGGAGAAAGAATTTAATAGTTGTTAATAGTCATTTTGAGAGGCTTAAAAAACGTATTTGCAAATATATTTTTATCGTGTTTTTTGTTCCGTATTAAAATTATAACGTCCTACTTGGCTAAGAGCTAAAAATCTCGAAAAAAATGTGTAGAATTATGATATTTTTCGATCCGAAAATGAGAAGAACACATAAAATTCATAACAACTTGTTTGTGGAGGCAGTTTGAGGGACCTAGAAAACATATTTGTACAATTTTCTTTTTTTTGTTTTTGTGATCCGTATTAAAATTTGAACGCTCTACTTTGCTACAAAAAAAAAAATTCGAAAAAATGATAAGTGTAGTAAAGTATTTTTTGGTTCGAATATGACTAAAAAACATAAAATCATAAAAATTTGTTTGTGGAGACATGTTCAGAGGTCTAAAAAACATATTTCTACACATTTGTTTTTCATTTTTTTTGTTTAGTATTAAAATTTTAACGTTCAATTTTGCTACAACCAAAAAATCTTAGAAGAAATAATGTGGAATTATGGTATTTTTTGGTCTAAAAATGAAAAGAACACATAAAATTCATAACAACTTTTTTGTGGAGGCATGTTGAGGGTTTAAAAAACAAAATTTTACAGGCTTTTTTTGTTCCATATTAAAACTTTAACGTCATTCATTGTTTAAGCTTAAAATTCCGAAAAAATATTATATGTAACTATGGTATTTTTTGGTACAAAAATGACAAGAACACATAAAATTCTAGTGATATAGGGGCCGTTTGGGAAATCTTATTTTTCAGAAATAAGTTACTTATTCTGGAAAAAAGTTAGGAAATATGTACTTTTTTTGAAATAAGTAACTTATTTTTGCAAGATAACGAATATTAAACTCCCCATACACATTTTTCTCTAAAAAAAAGTATGTAAATACAAATTTTTTTTCGAAATAAGTAACTTATAAGCTAATCTTAAGATTTGCCAAACATCGTCCCTACTCTCCCTCTCCCTCCTTTCTAACCCTAGCCTCCATTAAAGAGTTTGGAGGGGGCTTCCATCGATTTTCATCGATGGAAATCCCCAATTCCTTTTCGTTTTTCCTCCTTTCATATATTGTTTTCTTCAATAAATATCCCAATTTATTTTGGTTTCAATAAATTCCCAATTTATTTGGGTTGTGTTAGTATCTCCTTAGTGAGAGTTGGGCTTTTTGTTTTGATTGTGTTTGGGTGTTTTCCATGGCCGAGGTTATAGATCGGCAAAATTTTTGCTTCTTGATTATGAACGGGGGTCTTGATTTAGTGATAAAATTCTGTATGGGATTGCAGTTTTGGTCGATAGCTCAGACAATAGCTCCATTGGGGCATGATGATGAAGAGGGTACCAGTAATCCAACGAGGATGCATGAAGTGGGTACTTGTATTTGTATATACTTTATCTTCAAAATATCGTTAAACTGTCTTTTCATGAGAACATGCGATTACAATTTACTGTTTGTTCGACTCGATCATTGGTGTAGATGCCGTATGGCTTTTTATTATTGAATTAATATCTTTGTTCTTCAAAAAAAAAAAAAGATTTGCCAAACGGACACATAGTTTTTGGAGGCATAAAAACATATTTACACACAATTTGTTTTCGTTTTCTTGTTCCATATTAAAATTTAATGTTCTAGTTCGGTACAAACCCAAAATCTTAAAATTTAAAATGTACAACTATGGTATTTTTAGTCTCGAAATTTTTGGACATTAAAATAACATTATTCTCTATTTTATTTTTCATATGTACCAATGTAAGACGTTCAATATTAAGATAAAAAACAAAAAAAGTATGTATATATATATATATATATATATTGTTTTGAGTAAAATTGTAACTATAATTTAATGCGATTTTGTTTCGAGATTTATATTTTGTATCAAATGGATTGTTCAAATTTTATTACCAAACAAAAATAAAATAAAAAATAATGTCAAAGTATGTTTTTAAGTCACGTCAAACATGATAAGTAACCAACTCATCTAAAACCTTAAGGTATTAGAGGGATGCCTTATATGGATCTTATATTGTATTTTAATACTCCCCCTCACTCGAAAGCCCAATTTTTGGGTCGAAGAGTGGATCACTGGCAGGGAGTCGAACCTGAGTCTCCGCCAACCTGAGCTCTGATACCATGTTAAGTAACCAACTCATCTAAAACCTTAAGGTATTAGAGGGGGGCCTTATATGGATCTTATATTGTATTCTAATGCTCCATAAACTATCAACAAGTTAACTAAAAATTTGTGTTTTTAGTCATTTCCGGTCCTTAAAATATCATAATTCTACATAATATTTTCTTGGGATTTTTGGACTATACCGTATTAGAATGTCCAAATTTTAAAACGGAAGGAAAAAACGGAAAAAATTATGTACAAATATGTTTTTTAGACCCCTAAAAATTCCTCCACAAGCAAGTTCACTAGAAATTTGTGTTTTTTTGTCAAATTCGGATAAAATTCAAACTTTAATACGAAACAAAAAAAAAAGTGCAAAAAATATATGTCACAAATATGTTTTTAGGCCCTCAATATGCCTCCATAAACAAGTTTTTATGAATTTTATGCTTTTTATGCCAAAATATGATTTTTAGGCCCCTCAACAATCCTCCACAAACAAGTTTTTATGAATTTTATGCCTTTTATTCAATTCGGACAAAAAAAAAAGCATAGTTACACATAATATTTTTTCGAGAATTTTGGTTTGTATCAAAGTAGAACATTCAAAATTTAATACGAAACAAGAAAAACGAAAAAAGATATGTAGAAATATATTTTTTTAGTCCCCTCAACATGCCTCCACGAACTAGTTCACTTGAAAATTGTGTGTTCTTGTCATTTTGGAGCAAAACATACCATAATTACACATAATAATTTTTTCGAGATTTTTAGCTTATAGAAAAGTAGGACTTTCAAACTTTAATAAAGACGAAAAAATGTAAAAAAAATATTTACAAGTACGTTTTATTATATATATATATATATATACAATGCATGCGCGAACAGATCTGGTAGTCACTTGATAGTTTTTTGCGAGAACAGTGGGTATTTTGATATAAAACCCTTTGTAGAATTTAGTAAGTTTGTTTGTTTGTGGGATAGACGTGATTATAATCCAAATATGATAAAGGATGTAGCATTTCACATTGATACGAACTAGTGCATTTAATGTCGTTATAAGAGCAAGTTAATATAATGCATATCAAAATTACTAACTTATTATGTGGTGGGTTTTTAGGCGAACTTTACCTGATTTTAAAAAAATACTTTGAATTTCACCGTGTTTGTTACAATTAAATTTAATCAACTTATTTATCACATTCACTGTTTTATAAAAAAAATTGAATTAATATCACAGTTTAAATTATTAGATTGTGTCTGTTATAATACTGGCATATTTTTAAAAAAAGATCATTTATAGTCTTGATTTAATATTTAAGGAGAATTTAAAATAAAAAATTAAACTATTTGTTATTAATTAAAAAGATTTTTCACTGATCAATGCAACTTGACAATTGCATATAAATCCATTAATTTCAAATATCAAATATATTTAAAATATATAGGTTGTAGATTACATACAACGTTATTGAATCAATATATGAAACTCGATCACGATTAAACAAATGGTCGAACGAAATTAGTACAAATATTTATGTCTGATACTAGAAAATAGTTTGTCACTCACACATGTTATAAAATATAATTTTTTTTATTTTAAGTGAAAAAAATAAGAATTCTCAATTTCTCGCGAGATCCCCATTTCCGATACGGGATTAGTGAGCAAAATATTTTTTGTTTGTAAATCGAGACACGTTTGAAAGTCGCATTCGGATTCAGGATCGGGGCAAAAATATCACTCCTCGATCCCGAACTGACCCCATATTCATCACTAACAACATTACTTGTACTCATTCAATTCATGCAGATTACAGGCCACAAATAAGAAAATGTATCATTTTCTTTATAAGTTAAATTAGCAATGTTGTACAAATTAGTAACGTCTTACGTACAAATCAGATGCATTGATACTTAGTCAACTTTACATTTAATATATCTAAAACATTATACATATTTATTAATAAACGAATAAGTAAGAATATAATTGTTATGTATGAATTATGATACAAAAAATTTTAGAAACTGGATTGTGACTCGCACGGGTTATTATGCTAGTTAAGAAGTACAAATGCAACATAAGAATAAAACTAATAAAATAAAACAAAATTTGATTAGCCTTCAAAAAGAAAATGGCCCTGTTTGGCTATTAGCTATTAGCGATTATCGGATTGAGTTAGTTGTTTGACTAACGGATTAAATTAGGTGTTTTATATCAAATTATTTGGTAATTAGTTGTTTGAATTAGCTTTTTGTATATTAACAAGACACATGCAAACCTCTAATTGAAAAAGTTCCTATACGTAACTTTTTGAAAATTAGTTTTTTGAGTCCAAAAAGCTATTTTAATCCGCTGACTACCATACTAGAGCTGTAAACAAACCAAGCTCAGCTCGACTCGGTATAAACCCGACTCGGCTCAGCTCGGCTCGGTTTGTTAACGAACTCGAGTTCGATCACCGAAATTTGTTCAATTTGCTTATCGAGTCGAGCTGAGTTTTTTGGCCGAATCGACTCGACTTGAACTCGGTTCGACTCGGTACTCGACTCGAACGTTCGACTCGGTACTCAACTCGAACTCGTTAAACAATACAATAAAAATAAAAAAAATAATATGTTTTTATTGTTTTAATTTTAGTTTTTAGTTTTTATTACATTAGTAATACAATAAGGTTTTCTTTTTGTTAGCCTATAAATATCTTGTATTCGATCCTTGTTCTAATATAACTGAACCTCTCTTTTATTTTCATTGTTTTACATAAACAAGCACCTTTGTTTTTCTCTATGTAGTTTTTATTCTTTTTTTATTCTTGTCTTGTGTTTCTTTTCCTACAATTACTGCCAACGATTATAATTTACAAGTGATCCTACAAGTCTTAAAATTTAAAAATATGCCAAAAAAAATAATTCAAAAAACTCGAACTCGACTCAGTTCGGTAAGCTCTTTAGCGACTAGACTTGTCTTAGGCATTAACAAACTTGAGTTCGGCGAAAAAAAAAATCTCGTTAAGATAATCGAGCTCAAACTCGACTCGACTCGATAAAAGCCTGAGTTCATTTACAGCCTTACCAAACATTATATTAAAAACTAGCGTAAAAGCTCGTGCAAGGCACGGGCCTGTTAATAAATCGTTAAATTAAATTTTCTATTAGTTATATTATTTATTTTAATTAATTTTATTATTTGTTTTTAAAAATTTTAGTTTTAAACTCATTTATACATTTTGATAAAAATATTTATTGACCGATATAAATTCCTTATTGAGTATATAAAAATAAATATTATACTTAAAAGATAATTAATAAATTAAATGTATATTATGAACTTATATTTATGATTATTATATATTTTAATTTTAATTTTAATTTATGACTAAATTATATTCGTTTATAACAATTTAATGTATTTATTGTAAAAAGTTCTATTTTACAAATCTTTTAATTTTTTTACACAAATTTACTACTCCAATCTAATTTCTTATTCTTAAATGTATTTTTTTTCAAACCCATCTATTTAATTGTATATATTATAAGATTGATTATCATATTTTGTATAATTACATATTATGACCTCACGTTAATATTTTCTTTTTCTCGCAACCACAAATTTTACGGGTACCCACAACCTCTCGTGAATATCCACATTTTTTTTTTTTTAACATGGGAACCCGCAGCCGCTACCCTTCGGGAAATATCCACTTTTACTCATACTCACAATCTATAAATATGATTATATATCATGAGAATACTGATTCGATATCCAACGATGACATAAATTCGTTATTATCTTATATAGTATTGATATTGCAATTAATTATAACTCAAATGCATATTTTATTTAAATATTTAACATATTTCAAATCTAAATTTGTTATATATTATTTTGTTTTTTTTATTTTTTTTTTAAAATTTGTACTAACAAAAATTTTGAATTCAACTTTATGAACTTCATTTCTCATATTTAAAAAATTATTAATAAATAACTCACATATGATGGTGTGACAAAAAAAACTCATATATTCCTAATGTCTGCTAGTATTGTATTTCGAAAATTACTGCTTTTATCCTTCATTTTTTTAATCTTCTTTATTTCTTTGATGCCCTTTTTTGTCATTACACAAGAAAATTACTGATTTTATCCTTCATTTTTTTAATCTTCTTTATTTCTTTGATGTCCCTTTTTGTCATTACACATTATTTGGAGCGACCCAATTTAGATTTGATCGACCCAAAACTAAATCTATTTTTTATCATTACACAGCATTTGGAGTGACCCAATTGGATCGACCCAAATCTAAAGCTCTACTATTATCCTTCATTTTTTTATTAATAATATAATTAATGATAATCAACCGAGTACCTTTTTCAATTAAAAGATGTTTACTTATAATTGATATGATATTACCAATTATAAATACCTAAAATATCATATCTTCCAATCAATAATTAACTAAAAATCTAACGAATATTATTCGTTGTATAAGAATTTTTATTATATTTTGTTAGTGGTTAGAAGATATGATGTCATATTTTTGTGTATGTATAAATTATTGCAATATTATGTTTTAAATTAAAAGTCAACGTGTTTTAATTAGAGAGAAAAAAAATTATTGATTGGAAGATATGATATTTTAGGTATTTATAAAAATTCGAACCTCGAAATTTTAGTAAATAAATTTAATCATGTAATATATTTATTCATTAGATCTAACAGTTAAAATTTTTAACTAAAAATCTAACGGATATTATTCGTTGTATGCGAATTTTTATTATATTTTGTTAGTGATTAGAAGATATGAAGTCATATTTTTGGGTATGTATTTAGTAAATAAATTTAATCATGTAATATATTTAATTATTAGATCTAACAGTTCTAATTTTTAACTAAAAATCTAACGGATATTATTCGTTGTATACGAATTTTTATTATATTTTGTTAGTGGTTAGAAGATATGATGTCATATTTTTTGGTATGTATTAATTATTGCAATATTATGTTTAAATTAAAAGTCAACGTGTTTTAATTAGAGAGAAAAAAAAATTATTGATTGGAAGATATGATATTTTATGTATTTATAAAAGGTAATATCATCAATTATAACTAAACATCTTTTAATTGAAAAAGGCAATCGGCTAATTATCATTAATTATATTATTAATAGAAAAATGAAGGATAATAGTAGAGGTTTAGATTTGGGTCGCTCCAAATGCTGATTGGAGAGAAAAAAATTAGAACTGCTATATCTAATGATTAAATTTATTTACAAAATACATACCCAAAATATGACATCATATATTCTAACCACTAACAAAATATAATAAAAAATTGTATACAACGAATAATATCTGTTAGATGTTTAGTTAAAAATTAGAACTGTTAGATCTAATGATTAATATATTACATGATTAAATTTATTTACTAAAATTTCAAGGTTCGAATTTTTATAAATACCTAAAATATCATATATTTCAATCAGTAATTTTTTTCTCTCTAATTAAAAAACTTTGACTTTTAATTTAAAACATAATATTGCAATAATTAATACATACCCAAAAATATGACATCATATCTTCTAACCACTAACAAAATATAATAAAAATTCTTATACAACGAATAATATCCGTTAAATTTTTAGTTAAAAATTAGAACCGTTAGATCTAATGATTAAATATATTACATGATTAAATTTATTTACTAAATACATACCCAAAAATATGACATCATATCTTCTAACCACTAACAAAATATAATAAAATTCGTATACAACGAATAATATCCGTTAGATTTTTAGTTAAAAATTAGAACTGTTACATCTAATGATTAAATATATTACATGATTAAATTTATTTACTAAAATTTCAAGGTTCGAATTCCGTCAACGATACTATTATCCTTCGTTTTCTTAATATTCTTTATTTCTTTGATGCCCCTTTTTAGCATTACACGGCATTTGGAGCGACCCAATTTAGATTGGATCGACCCAAATCTAACCATATATTATTTTTTGTCTCTACTATTATCTTTTATTTTTTTATCTTTCTTTATTTCTTTGATACTCCTTTTTGTCATTACCCAAATCTATCTCTGTCATTTTTCACCTTCAAGTCCAAGCCGCTCAAATCTTCACACTACTGGATTTTGACGCATGTTTGCACTTTTCAGATTTGAAAGTTGGGTTTTTCACCAAATTAACATCTCAACCCCCTGAAGTAGGGACGGGTCATATATGTTTGGTTCCAGTTTTTAATTTGGCCTTAAAAGTTAAGTTTTTATTGATTTCACAATATTAAAAATTAGACAGGATAATATTTGTTTGGTTTTGATTTTGGTTTGGCATTTAAGAATTAAAGTTTTAATGAATTACCCAATGTTATAATAATATACAGGACACCAGAAAGGTACCTTTAAAATATTTGTTTGGCCTTTCAATTTTTGAATTTACATGTCATAATAACAAAGGTAGTTGGAAAGATTACCAGTTAATAACATTGGCACAGTACCGATACAAGAGGTAGCAAGGATGAAGGGCATACATGAAATCGATCAAATAATTTATTTAAATGGCGGAATCCCACATGTCATGTGACATTTTAATTGGTTGTGTATTTTAATTAAATGTAATGAACCACTTTATATTTAAATTTAAATAAAAATATGTAGACAATCAGTTACAACCAATCATGATGTCACGTTACTTGCACCATGTTATTTGTAAATAATCTTGGGACTCAATTTGATACATCTAGCATTATAGACATTATTTTGTTTTCAAGCAAATTTATGTTCTTTATGGATTTGTTAAACTTAAGGTTCATGGGGTAGACATGCTACGTACCAGAAGGTCTTATGGAATAGCATACTTTTTATCGGATGTCTCCGAAGGACTATGGAATAGCATACTTAAAAGCTCAGGCCCACGGCACAAGCCTCGCCATCTGGGTCAGGCAACATTGCTCTTATTTATGCTCTAAATATCTTCTTTACTCGCGTTCAATTTCACTTCATATATGATCTCATATTTAGCACTTTCACTTGAGCTCCACATTAAAATATAAAAGTACTAATTTTTCCCTTTTTCAGTTTAGTTGGCTTTTTGAGAGAGAATAGGTAGTGGAAAATGTGATTGTTATAATTTGTAATCATACATTATTTGAAGATAAAAGTGAATAAGTGAGCTTCTTGCGGAGACCTGTGTTTTTGGTAAACAGTATTATCCTTCATTTTTTTAATCTTCTTTATTTCTTTAATGCCCCTTTTTGTCATTACACGGCATTTGGAGCGACCCAATTTAGATTGAAACAAAAATTCTATTATGATATTGTACTTATTTTCAGTAATGCTGTAGTATTACGATTGCACCTCCAGCCTTTCTCTTCTCCTCCAGCTACATAATTTTAAATATTGAAAACAAAATACAATACAAGAAGAAGTTTGCATTTATAAATATAGATTACAAGCAGAGAGAGATGTTTAGTTACAGATAGACTACATAGCCACAACATAAGTGATAAAAAGAAAGATGTTAGTTACAGATAGACTACATAGCACCAACATAAGTGATAAAAAGAAAGATGATCTACATGATGATCAAGCTAATAAAGTATTGAAGTAATTAACAAGCCTGAACCACAGAAGCAACTTCCATTTTATAGGTACTGTTTATCATAACGTGGGTAATGGGTTTATGTATTCCCATTAATTTTATTTTTGGTAACCCCTCTGAGTTGATCACAAAAAAACTAACAACCCACCAAAATAAGTAGTTTAAAAATATATTCAAATTATTATTTTCGTTTCAATAAGAACATACTTTTAATATAATAAAGTCAATAAAATAAAAATTCAACAATTTCAGAAAGCGAGAGCCATGGTGAAAGACCTTAATTTGAATATAAACTATAAATCTACTAGAATATTTATCTGATATTTTGACTTGCTTATTTAATTATATAATTTACTTATTTTTAATAAAAGAATCTATATTAATAATATATATACACTGTATTTTCATACATGAATTTACTAATACACTTTAATGGTCACACTCTGGTGAGAATGAGAACAGTGAGAACACACATATTCACTACATTTCAAGCTATTTTAAAGGGCCCCGCTAGGGGTATCTTCACTCTACCCTCTATCCATTCATAAAAAAAATTAAAATGAGAACAGTGAGAACACACATATTCACTACATTTCAAGCTATTTTAAAGGGTCCCGCTAGGGGCATCTTCACAAAAAAGTCTTATAATTATACGCTCTACCATTCATAAAAAAAATAACAAAAAAAATTAAAAAATTGCTTGAAATGTGGTCTCATTGTTCCCCAACATTTACATATTATATTAACTATGAGGTCTCATAGTTAATATAATATGTTCTTGATATTATATGAGGTTTAATGTTTTGGAGTCATTGGGGGTGAAGGGATTATCATTTCCGCATTTGAATAATGAAGACAATTTATTATTGTTTTTCATTAGAGAACAATATTTGTAAAAATATTTATTACTTTTATTGAAAATTTTGATGGATTAAATAAATTTTCAACATTGTTAAAATAAAATTGTATGCTACTTTTTTATATAAATTTTAGCATATCATTATTTTATTAAATACTCATATAACTATATAGAATATCTTTCTAAGAATTGATCATTTATATAATTGCATACAATATCTTTTTAAGAAATCAATCAAATTTGTTAAATTTTTGGTATTGTCATTTTAAATTAAATAAAATGCCGTGTACGAAGTACGGGCAAAATGCTAGTGATTTTTTAAAAAGAAGACAAAAATCTAAATAGATCAAGTAGTCATAAGAATAAACTATGTATCATGAGGTTGTTGGTTCGATGCCAAATGAAAACAAAAAAATAAACTTTTTTTAATAAAATTTTCTAAATAGCGGTACATACGTAATTACACAAAATAGAAGGGTATAACAAACATTTTACTACCATTAAAATGGCAAACTTTACCCTTATGTTTTTTTATTATATATAGTAACTAGTTGATAAAGCCGCGCTTCGCGGCGGCGTTACAATTTTTATTTTTAAAAAAATTCAATACATTTACGTTATATTATAATATTAATATTAAATTTTAATAATTAAATAATCTTCTCTAATGAATCAATTTCTTGTTAAATACGATTCTTTCGATTGAGCCGCTCTCTCGTTAAAACCGAAATCCCAACTTTTTAACATATATTATAAAGACTTATATAATATTTTTTATCCATAAAATCGAACCGTAAAAATAAAATAAATTTATGACTACAGTATCAAATTCTAATAGCTAATATAATCTTTTCTAGCGAGTTGTCTTCCCGTTAAATACGTTTCGAGCCGCTCTTATTTGAAACCGAAATTCTAACTTCACTATATAAAGAGAGTAAATTCCAATTTTTATATTATTTAAACTTTCTAATATTTATGGAGTTTTAAAAGATGAAAATACATCTTATATTTTCTGTATATTATAGATAATTTTGTATAAAAAAGTTAAAATAAAGGATTTTTAGGAAAAAAGATGTATAGTTTATATATTCAAACACCTATTCTACTTCTAGTAGAACATTTATTTATATATTTTTTCTATAAATTCGAACTCTTATTCTCTATAAATTCGAACTCCTATTCTACTCCTATTCTACTTCCAATAGAACTTTTAATCGTATGCCTTATAAATACTTATTATACTTCCAATAGAACTTCTAATCATATGTCTTCCCTATAAATTCGAACTCTTCTTCTTTAAAAATTCGAACACATATTCTACTTCTAATATGTTAATTGATATTTTTATATTTATTAGTGTTTAAAATTCTTAATTCTAGAAAATTAGAAAAATAGATTGAGACGATCTTAGAGCGCCACCTAAACTTCCGCTTTTATATAAATTTTAGCATATCATTATTTTATTAAATACTCATATAACTATATAGAATATCTTTCTAAGAATTGATCATTTATATAATTGCATACAATATCTTTTTAAGAAATCAATCAAATTTGTTAAATTTTTGGTATTGTCATTTTAAATTAAATAAAATGCCGTGTACGAAGTACGGGCAAAATGCTAGTGATTTTTTAAAAAGAAGACAAAAATCTAAATAGATCAAGTAGTCATAAGAATAAACTATGTATCATGAGGTTGTTGGTTCGATGCCAAATGAAAACAAAAAAATAAACTTTTTTTAATAAAATTTTCTAAATAGCGGTACATACGTAATTACACAAAATAGAAGGGTATAACAAACATTTTACTACCATTAAAATGGCAAACTTTACCCTTATGTTTTTTTATTATATATAGTAACTAGTTGATAAAGCCGCGCTTCGCGGCGGCGTTACAATTTTTATTTTTAAAAAAATTCAATACATTTACGTTATATTATAATATTAATATTAAATTTTAATAATTAAATAATCTTCTCTAATGAATCAATTTCTTGTTAAATACGATTCTTTCGATTGAGCCGCTCTCTCGTTAAAACCGAAATCCCAACTTTTTAACATATATTATAAAGACTTATATAATATTTTTTATCCATAAAATCGAACCGTAAAAATAAAATAAATTTATGACTACAGTATCAAATTCTAATAGCTAATATAATCTTTTCTAGCGAGTTGTCTTCCCGTTAAATACGTTTCGAGCCGCTCTTATTTGAAACCGAAATTCTAACTTCACTATATAAAGAGAGTAAATTCCAATTTTTATATTATTTAAACTTTCTAATATTTATGGAGTTTTAAAAGATGAAAATACATCTTATATTTTCTGTATATTATAGATAATTTTGTATAAAAAAGTTAAAATAAAGGATTTTTAGGAAAAAAGATGTATAGTTTATATATTCAAACACCTATTCTACTTCTAGTAGAACATTTATTTATATATTTTTTCTATAAATTCGAACTCTTATTCTCTATAAATTCGAACTCCTATTCTACTCCTATTCTACTTCCAATAGAACTTTTAATCGTATGCCTTATAAATACTTATTATACTTCCAATAGAACTTCTAATCATATGTCTTCCCTATAAATTCGAACTCTTCTTCTTTAAAAATTCGAACACATATTCTACTTCTAATATGTTAATTGATATTTTTATATTTATTAGTGTTTAAAATTCTTAATTCTAGAAAATTAGAAAAATAGATTGAGACGATCTTAGAGCGCCACCTAAACTTCCGCTATCCTCCTTTATATATATATATTGATGATTGATTGATGATTGATAGTAATAATAATAGATAGATAGATTTTAAATGATCAAACCTCTGATTTGAGTTTGAATTCCATACACACCCCAAGCAATTATTTGTTAATACTTAGTATTTTTCGTCCAGGGCCACAGTCTTAATTCTTAAACTACATTATACTGGGGCGACCCGACTACTCTGTGGCCCACATCCGTAACATCTGCTGGCACAAAGCAGCACTCCCTCGCTCTCTCCGCCCCGTAAAACACACGTATATATATCCCAATTCACTCCACTTCACTCGACTATTTTGTCAATTTCCTCCGACAAAACATTGTGCCCAAAACGAGGCTCTTGCTTCTTCTACCTAGGGTTGGTGAAGATGTCTAATCCCGCTAAATTGATGCCCAATCTCAACCAGCAATCCACTAAAATGCTCAATCTCACTGTTCTTCAGCGTATGGATCCCAACATTGAAGAGATTTTGATGACCGCTGCTCATGTTACTCTTTACGATTTCAACATCGACCTCAATCACTGGGTATCATTCTCACTCCTTAATTGTAACTGTGTGTTTGTGTGTGTGTTTTTGTAATTGAAGTTTTTTTATGTGGAATTATACGGAAACACTGTGATCTTGTGTAAATTTATTTCTTGTGCTGATTACTGTTGTTTGTTTCGTCTCGTAAATGAAATTGCAATTAAGAAATTCTGTGTGCTTGTGGAAATGAATTTGGTTGTAAACATTAAGGCATGAGCTGTATTGTAAAATAAGAGAAGTATTGAAAACCAATTAGTTAAAGCTCGAGGATGTGAAGTGTTTAGGTGTTGAAGGCGAGGTTTTTATTTTTATGTACCAAAAAAATGGATTGTATGTACTTGTTAAAATGAATTTGATTGTAAACATTGGAGCTCTGTTGTAAGATAAGAGTAGTATTGAAAACTGATAACTTATAGCTGGAGGAGGATATGAAGTGATTGGTAGGGTAGGGTTGGCGAGGGCCGGCGATGATGTTTACATGCTGTAGGTTTAGGTATATGTTTGGGAGGTGTTTTAATTATGTAGGGTTTGTTAGCTGTGGAGTTTATGATGCTTCTTTTTGGGAGGATTGGTTGTGTGAATTTATTTTACATCCAAGGATGGAAATTGTAGTGACAATTGATGGAAGTACTATGTGGAAATGAAATTATGACATCGGAGGAATGTTACTTATAATGATTGCTTACTTATAATGATTGCTATTAATTGAAAGTGGAATGTTTTTGTTAAGGTTTCGACGGTTCTGTGCGAGATGGATTTTGTAGAATGGACGGAGTATCACATTCACCCCTTATAATACACTTATGTGACTTTACATAAGTAGATCTGATATGTTGACAACCAATTCACTACATTTCTTTTTTCAGTAAGAAATTAAATTTCATTTAACCTTCAATATAGTTATGCACAGATCTGCTTGTGTTTTTTTGTGAAGACAATTTTTATCCCAATTATGGAGAGTATCCGCTTTAATCTCCATATTTGCGGTTGCTTTGCCAAAAGACAGAAAGGCATCAATGAACACGATGTTAAAGTCAACCAAAAAATCGTTGTCATCTACTCATTAATCGAACACTGATACCAAAGGGTTTCATTTTTGTCCATTGAACAACTTGGTATTATTAGAGGTGCTGCTATAAGTTTGGTTTGATTTTTGGCTTCACGTAATTTGTGATTTTTGTGTTGGTTTCAGAATCGCAAGGATGTTGAAGGTTCCCTTTTTGTGGTCAAGAGGTAGCAACCGAATACCTACTTATATGGGTTTTAAAGGATTTACATGCTAGAGGGTTGAAGTTGAACTAAAAGCGATGTATCATAACAATTGCATGGACAAAAGAAACATGAAATAATTGTAGTTTTAAATATCGGCCTTTGAGTAACTGTTGGGTTTCTTTTGCTATCAGTAATTTCATTGGTTAATTTTTGATTTGCAATGTGAGACTGTCACTATAGATCAATTTACTTAATTGCCTACTACTTTTTCTCGCCTTGTAGGAACACTCAACCGCGATTCCAGTTTGTTGTGATGAATCGGCGAAGCACTGGTAACTTTTCTTTGTCATTGAACTGAATGTAAAATGACATTTGTTTGTTAAAAATTACTGTAGTTAGTCACTCATGATGTTAGAATATTTAAAATTGTGATTATTTTACTACCGCATGTACAAGGGTTTATTGTACTCGTATGTACAAGGGTTTATTGTAGTTGTAGGCGCCTACGTTTGCAGTGTATTACATATCTCTTGGGTTGTCATTTTTACGTAATAAAATATGGTCCGATGATATATTTGACCAATATATTGCTCTTTATTTTATCTAGATTCCTCAAAACCTTGTTCTTGTTGGTGCTAATCTATCCAGATCCAGTTAGTATTGTGACCTATGATTGATCTCGACTTCAGTAGTCAAGGTTGTAAAAATATAATTAGTCGTTTTGTAATATTTTATAACACCTACTAAATTTTTCAACAGGAGACTATGAAATCTTTCAGAATCGTCCATATTATTACTGTATCTATTTTTTGCTTCTATCTCCTTGACATTTACTGTGTGTCCACAGAGAATCTAGTGGAGAATCTCCTCGGTGACTTTGAGTTCGAACTTCAAGTTCCATATTTGTTGTATCGCAATGAATCTCAAGAAGTGAATGGTATCTGGTTTTTTAATCCGAAGGAATGCGAGGATGTTGCTAATCTCTTTACTAGGTACCCTTTCTTATTTGGTTCCCAGACTTGTAGAACTTATTAGATGCACACTTGCATAATGTGTGCAGTCTTTTTACAAAGAATGTTTATTCTGACAAGTACCTTTGTTCTGAATTTGTACAGTATATGTTGGGGATACACTAGGACTTGCGTATGACATGATCAAATTGCCTTACTTTTGTATTAAAAGAGAAATAGATAAGTTCAAAATACTGTGCTTAATGTATAGTTATATAGTACTCCCACTAAACATGAAAAAATCCTATTCATATCAGTCTTTCTTGAATATTAAGGTTTTATAGTACGGTCTTAGTTTTATGCACAGGACAATATTAGATGCACTTGGGAGAAATAACTAAATCAGTTTGCCAAAATGCATATCATTGCAAACTAATTTGGACTGAAAAAATACATCTCATATCAAATTAGGGAAAGGAGGTATGAAAATAACTAAAATGAAATAGTTCTGTTGTTAATCTATCTTTAGTATCAAACATCTGGCCAATGTTTGAAGCATGTCCTATGTAAACCTTAATAATTAAATCGAGTAGCTAGACACGGCTATGAGAGTTTCGTGATGCAGCACATAATGGTAATGTTGCTTTGATATCCTGGTATGTAATAATGGCTAGACTTGTATAGATAAATGAATTCTTTTGAAGTTGATGCCATAAAAATATAGTCGATGAGCAAGGTAAATCGGCCATTTGCTTGTGTGGGAAACATTGGCGGAGGCATAGGGGTTCAAGTTGTTTTCTTTTACCAGATTTTTTTCTATCTACGCAGCTTATTTCTTTGAAGCCAACTGAGTAAAATTAACAGGCCCATGTTTGTGGATCGTTTGCTGAAGTGAACCATTACTACTTTATATATCTGGATATATTTAAATATTAAATATCAGTTAATGTAGACATCTTTATTTCTCTATTTGTGCATGACCAATTGTCTGAGTCATTATTAAATCATCTATATACACATGATAATCTAAAAATATCCAATAGACGCGCAATGCGCACCGAAGCACAAAGGCATCCAGGAGCGTAAGCGCAATGCGCAAATGGTGAGCGCACACTTCAACAAAGCAAAATGCACAATACATAAAAACTCAATATTTACCCACATATGTAGATGCTAAAACATCTTAAAGTTGATAAACAATAATAACAATAAAATCAGAAAAGTAATCACTTCAAAGGTAATGTAATCAACAAGAATAAAGATGCAATTTGTGCTTGTAATAACAAAAGTGATGGAAAAACAATTTCACAAGAGCGTTTTAGTTTTTCAACATAATATTCTCCTCTTCATGAATTTTTTTTTTTTTAGAAAAATTTACTATTTTTATCTGTTTACATGTCATTCGTGTTCTATTTGGGCTGCCCAAACATGGTATTTCTAGATCTGATTTTAATTGATTGACCAGATATATTTTTATCTTTTACTTTTCAAAATCTGCCAATTTTATAAGTGAAGCACAATTAAGTGTCTCACCGCACGGAATCAAGGATTTAATAATTAAATATGTCATTATTAATCAAATATAATCTTCCTTTTATTTAGGATCTCACCTGTGCTCTGAATTAGGATATCTAAATATACAGTAGTAATTATCATCATTAATTAGAGTTGAATATATTAAATGAAGAATGTTTTGACATAAATCTGCGGATTTATTGCACATTTTGCTGATTCTCTGCGCAGATAAGCCATTATCCCCTTGTTGAATCCCTTTAGCATCCTTGTCCTGCAGCACTGCGCGCTTATGTGCTCGAAGCCCGCTCTTAAGCGCAGTTGCACCACTCTGTTTCTGTCACACGCTTTAAACTCGTTCTAAGTTGCTTTACTCATAAGGCACACTTTTATTAACTATGCCAGGATATATATGTATATATGTACACATTCCAGCTATTTATTCCATTTCTATATTTACAATTCTAATTATCGTAACTTGTGACCACGAGGAGTTCTCTTATAAGTTATAACTACACAAGTAGAAAAGATTTTCAAAGTAGCGTTGTTGGTCATTTTTTGTGTTCTGAAGATTTTCATGTATGGTGTATTTTCAGATACCCTGAATTATAATCCTGAATTCCTGATTCCTTTACCGATGTAGAAATGGCAGGTTATACCTATATTTGTTATTATTCCTGGTTAAGAAAATGCTCGAAGTAATTAAGTAGTCTGTACCAGGATTTCTTTTCAGCCACTATAATCAACATCTTCTGCTTATACACCCCCACTGCCCACCACGTACACCCACACCCACACACACACATGCACTTAATCGGTGAATCAACCTTAATTGATTTATTAATACAGTAAATCGATATACATTTGAGCTTTCTGTTTGGAATAAGGTGCAAAATATTCTCTGCATATGCTTGTGAAACTTCTAATCTATATTTGTTTTTCTTGTGTTCAGGATACTCAATGCATATGCGAAGGTGTCTCCCAAGCCTAACGCATCCACGAGCAAGAGGTAATGATTGTTTAGTGAAAGTTATAAAACTCAATTACTAATGAGGCCAACCTTGGAAATTGTGAGTAGAAATGGATTCTTGAAATTTGGTTGTCTTGCATTCATTACTCATAAGGCCAAGTCTATACTACCAGAAACAAGTGCGTACAGGGTTTTTGGCAGATTTAAGAAGATGGTGTGTGCATAGCCGCTGTTAAAATTGACACGTAATCAACCAGGCATCCACATGCAGCTTTATGAATTTTTTTTTTGTGCTACTCAAATCTGTAGACCCAACAACAGTTTAGAAATGTTTTAACCTAATATTAGGTAATTCGAGTTATTGGTCTACAAATGAAGTTATGGACTTTAAACTATTTGGCAGTATTAAGATGCGGGGAACTGTATATAAACGCTACCTTAAAATGCAAGTAATTAAAAATGTATATTGTTACTTGATAATCTTGATTGAACTCCAATTCCTTCATGTGAAGCTCTAAGCCTCATTTCTAAGGAGATCCAGATCTCTTCTATTTACTAATTATATTATATTTATGGCTTTTCCGTTCCGATTTGTAATTTCAAACTGTCCTAATTTTTTTAGTGAGTTTGGGGAACCTGAAGCAGCACAGACCTCTGCTGTCACCGGAGAGTCGCTGGAACCACCTTTTCCAACAGCATCTGCAGATGTGCCTGAGGACTCTGCCTTTATAAACTTCTTTAACGTACGTTTCTACATGAACATAGTTTCCACTCACTTGTCAGTATACTCGTGTTAGCAACTGCTTGTTAATCATTTTTGTTCTATAACTACGACTGTTTCTTCTAAATGTGGAAGGGAACCTTTAGTATATGCCATGTTAGAATGTTTGGTATACTGGCTTTTGAGGCCAGCTCTTTCCTAGTTTGTTTAATCAGTACGTATTTCTTTGTTGAATCGGCATCGTGTAAACATTTTCAATTCTCCAATTATCCAACATAACTTGGAACAAAAGAGAAGGAAAAGAGTGACTAGTAGAAGAGGAAAGATATCGAGGCTGTGTAATATTCTATTTCCTTTTTTTTTGTGTATGCAGACAGCTACAAGTATAGGACAGAATCCTACAAATGTTGTTAACTCTGGACAGCCTGGCCCCATCCCTGTGCCATCTCGTGTTCCCGTTGTTGTCCCTGCTCCAGCACCGGCACTTCAGATTCCAACCCATCCTCTTTCTGTTCCAAGCTCTACTCAATTCATATTAGATATGACTACTGAATCAGTCAACAGCAACCATCAGGTAACCACCCTTCTCACACCATCTTCCTTCTTCACACCGCCCTCTTCGTTGTCTGGGCAGTCGGCACCTCTTGTATCTTCATCTATGCCAACTGCTATTCACCCTCACTCAAATGTACAACGCTCTTATGGCGCTCCAATGCTTCAGCCTTTTCCACCACCCTCGCCACCAGTATCTTTCACTCCTATCCCCTCTCCCTCTCCAAATCATGGATCATTAAGCAGAGATCAAGTCCGTGATGCACTTTTGGTACTTGTTCAGGTATGTCAAGTTTTTCTTCTCTTGCCCCTCCTGGTAAAAATGCTGCTAGTGTTACAAGGTTTCTCTATCTGGTGTCTAAAATTTGTCCAAGTTCTTATCTATAATATGCAACTGCTTCATCGTAATTATCCCAAAAAAATTATAGTGAATAGAATCGGTTCATCTTTGATCTGCCCAATCTGTACAAGGTATCTCTTTCTTGTAATCCAGTTGCATCAGGCATCATTAATTAAGGCATGTTGCAAGTTCCTAGCAAATTTGAGTTCCCAACCAATGCATTGAAAGATGTTTTTTTTTTTCTAGTGAACAATGTTAACAGATGTAGCTAATTATTTCCGTAACCATCCATGCTTCTGTAAAAGACAAAACAGTGTCAAAACAAGCAAGCCACATCGATATTGACCCCTCCCTATGTTTTTTTGGTTCCCTTTTCCTTTTACTTTGGGGCATCTGTACATATACGGAGTTAATGTTGTACTTCTAGAAAACAAACTTTCACCCTTAATGGCTGATATACTTCTTTCTAGTTTTACCATAATGAAGCGCTGCATATGCTGCACTTGTGCCAGTATTTTCTATTAAGTTATTTCAGTCTTGATAATTTGTTGATGAAACTTTTGAAGCTGATTCAAAATCATTATTAATATATCAATATATATAGATCCAGCATTTAAAAATATCTCACAATCGGGAAAAAAAAGCAGATATATCATATTCAAGTTCTGTCGGGGATAACTTTTGATTTTTTAATTATCTTAACATAATTGCATGTCTTAATTTTGGCAGGAAAATGAGTTTATTGAAATGTTCTACCAAGCGTTGCTAAAAGTGCAGTAATCATAGACTATTTCAAGAACAAGGGGTGCTCATTCATCTGCACATGGACTAGGAAATGCTTGAAATATCATACTGTGTATAGATGGTCAGCTTTGCAATTTCAGTAGAGAAATTGCACTGTTATCTGCTTGCATTTAACTTGGATGGGATATACAGAATAGCACATGTTTTACCGGGAGTGTACAGACTTCCGTAGACAACAAGTTTTTTAGATTTTAGACCAAATTATGCTGAAGAATATAAATGTGGATTTGAATTTGGTGTTTGTATTTTCGTTTTAGTAGTATTCTGCAGTAGACAAATAAAAATATTCTGGTCTAGTTTTAAAGCAAATTATAAATATTTACTTTTAGCCTAAAACAGCTATCTTGTTACCTTTAAACTAAAGGCACAATAACAGTCCATGGAACCCTTAGGATGAACTTGGTCTTATGGGGAAACTTATATATAAATTAATTTCGGCATTTACATTCCTTGGGTAACCATGTCTTGTAGGAGCAATAGAATTACCTATTAAATTTATTGACAGTTTAAATTTTGAATGTATGATTTGGTTTCCTTAAAATTTTTATTAGCAACTTCATGATTAGTAGACTTAAACTAGCACTAAGGGGTGATATGGAGTTTGGATGCTTAGTCTGACACTTGCATAGTTGCATGTCCAAAATTTGCCCCTTGAGGAAAAAGGAAGGAGTATTTTGTGCTACGAATTCAAAGATGCAATTGAATTTTCTCCCCAACGGTATTTGAATACAATATTATTTTTCTTTAGCAACTGCAGTCAATCTAAAAACTCTAGAACAACCTTCCGTTACAACCAAATATAATCAAATCAAACGACCTCTCACTAGACAAATTTTTGTGTCCCAATCGGACACCAGAACTTAAAATACATTATTACATACAGCTTCGAGAGTATGTAAACTTTATTGCATACATGGAGTACGTTTCCACTTTCCACTACTCTCTTTCAGTGTCAATGGAATTTAGTCGCTGGAACTTCTTTTTCCAGATAATCTGAAGTGTCAAGTACATTAACATGTATACTTAGAGAACTCTTTCTTCATCACTGGGAGAAAAAACTACTAAAAATAAATTTAATCGACTACTCGTGTTCCTATCAATCATATCATTCGTATAATTTCAGTCTAAGGTTGTTTCATGTGTAATTCTACTCTTTCACTGTACTGTTTACAAAAAAGAATCAAGTTTCTCGTGTTTTCTCTTTGGGAACATAACATAGATAATATCTGAGCCATTATATTTTATATATCCTGTGGGTTATAGCAGTCGTTCTTGCACCAATGTTGGCAGCATTTCAAAAATTTGTACCAGCAGGGATGCATCTAGTTCTGGTTTTTTTGTCTGGATTAAAACATAAAAGTGAACCCTGCATACGTTCATTAAATTGTCAGTTTTGGAAAAAACCTTCACCTATGGATTCAACTACCCATTAAGCCAATGTGGTTCTCCGTGACAAGGTAAAATCCTCTCACTTTCGCCTGACTTTGAAGTCTCTTGACAAAAGATGAGCATATAGAAGTTCATTCCAAGTGTCTGGAACTCCGGGTAAGCACCAATGGCTGCAGTCCTGTGGTGCTACAACTGGAGTGCCTGGTTCACGATGTTTGGAAGGGTGACCGTCTTTCCTAAACTCTGTTAGATAGGTGATGTTTAAGAAATACGTCTTTCTCTTTTTTCTTTCAATTTGTTTGATTACATGGGAAACATACAGATTGTTTGGTGTTTCAGTTTCCAGTTTTGTGTAGTCTGTTTCTGGTGAGGTATTACTGTCACAGTGACCTCCATCATTCCATGCCCCGTCCCTGTATGGTACAATAACATTATTTTGTTACAAAAAAACCATCAAATCTTCCAAGTTTGTGCCACTGACTTAATGCACAACACATTATCAACAGAGTGGACACACTAAGTGAAAAGAGTCAGACAAGAGTAATTCTGAGAAATTGTTTTCTTATTTCTCTCTTGTTTCAATCTGATACATTGCTCCTACACTGCATTACTAATCTATATAAAGGAAAACCTATTGTTACTCTAATTATTACAAGAACATCTATAATTACTTACTAATAAAACTAAACATGAATCATTACGAACTATAAAGATATAGACAATAGAAGGTGGAAGAATAAACAAGAGAAGGTGGTAGGACAAGGAGAAGATGCTATATGCTATGCTATTTTCTACACCCCCCCTTCAAGTTGGAGCTGGATTAGTAGAGACAAGTCCCAACTTGAAAGATAGAAATTTATGAGGACCTTCTCCTAGGGGTTTGGTCATAATGTCTGCTAGTTGCAAAGAAGATTTGATATAAATCGTAGAGATGAACCCTTCTTGGACTTGCTCCCGGACATAATGACAATCCAATTTAAGATGTTTAGTACGTTCATGGAACACTGGATTCTGAGCAATGTGGTGAGCTGCTTTGTTGTCACAGAAAAGAGGGATGGGTTTAGGAATAGAAACTTGCATATCTTCAAGTATCCCATCCAACCAAACTAACTCACTACTGGTATGAGACATGCTTCTGTATTCCGATTCAGCTGATGACTTAGAAACAGTCTTTTGTTTCTTAGTCTTCCATGAGATTAGACTCTCACCTAAGAATATACAATAACCTGTAAGAGATCTCCCACTGAATGCACAAGTGCCCCAATCTGCATCACAAAAACCTGTGATGTTCAAATCAGATGTTGCTGAGTAAAATAGACCCCAATCACTCGTCCCTTTTAAATAACTGATCACATGTAAAGCAGCTTGCAAGTGAGGCTTCCTGGGGTTCTGCATGAATTGACTAAGTTGTTGTACAGAATAAGAGATGTCTGGCCTTGTCAAATTTAAATACAACAACTTACCTATAATTCGTCTGTATTGTTCAGGTTCTGTCAACAATTCTCCTGTATTAGTTGAAAGTCTAAGACCTTTCTGCATTGGAAACTTACTTGGTGTGCATCCATTCATCCCTGCATCCTGCAACAAATCAAGTATGTACTTCCTTTGATTCAACATTGTTCCTTGTGAGCTCCTGGACACCTCAATTCCCAGAAAGTATCTCATGAGCCCTAAGTCCTTGATAGTGAAAATGTTGTCAAGCTCTTGTTTTAACATCTGTATGTACTCCTCATCATCACCAGTGATGATCAAATCATCAACATATACTAACACCATAATTGTCTTCCCATTTCGAAATTTAGTAAAGAAACAGTGATCTCTTTTGGATTGTTTCATACTAAAATTCTTCAAGAATTTGCATAATTCCATGTTCCATTCCCTTGAGGCTTGTTTCAGTCCATATATACTTCTCTTCAATCTGCATACCTGTCCTGGTTTAGCCTTTGTATATCCTTTTGGTGGTCTCATGTACACCTCCTCTTCCAAATATCCATGCAGAAAGGCGTTGTTAATGTCAAGTTGGTGTAGATTCCAGTGCTGTGTAGTGGCAAGAGCTATAAGAGTTCTCACTGTAGTGAATTTTGCTACAGGAGAGAATGTATCTGTATAATCCTTTCCTTTGATTTGTTTGTCTCCTCTAGCCACGACTCTTGCCTTCAGTCTCTCAACTTCACCATTTCGTTTGTATTTGGTTTTAAACACCCATTTGCTGTCAATTGCTTTCTTTCCCTTTGGTAAATCCATCAACTCCCAAGTTGCATTTTCTTCAAGAGCCCTTAATTCTCGATCCATTGCTTCCACCCAACCTTCCTCTTTAACAGCTTCTTCATATTTATATGGTTCTCTTATTTTAAGCACATTATTAAGAGAACACATATATTCTTTAGAATAATCACCACTGTTAATTTCACTTAATCCCATTGTTTTTGCTACATTAGCTGAACCTCCTTTTCCTGGAATTTTGTAAACAAAATCTTTAAATTTATCAGGAATGACTGATGTTCTACTACTCCTCCTTCCTTCTTGTTCATTTGACATTTCAATCACAATTGGTTGTTGTGATTCCCTTTCTTCAATCACTGTTTCACTGTCATCATGCTCTCTTATCAGCTCCTGATCCTCAGATTCCATTTGTTGTGTTTCTTCTTCATCTCCTTCATTATTTAATGGTTCATCTTCTTCTATATTTTCAGCCATTCTCTCCACTTCACAGTTAAACTCTCCCAACTTCCCTTTTTTGCCTTCTTTGTTCTCATTTGAAATCAAGAAGGGAAATATCTCTTCCTTGAATACTACATCTCTGCTCACAAAAACCTTTCTGTTCTGTAAATCAAATACTCTATAACCCTTTTGCTCATTTGCATATCCAACCAGAACACATCTCACTCCCTTTTCACCAAATTTATCCAGTTTCCTGTCTGTATTAAAGGCATAACATAAACAACCTATTATCCTTAGGTGTTCATATTCTGGCCTTTTTTTTAATAATCTTTCATAAGGTGTTTCCCAACCTATCACTGCACTAGGCATTAAATTGATCAAGTGTGTTGCTGCTTTAACACATTCTCCCCATAAATACCTTGGCAAACCAGCATATATCATTAAGGTTCTTGCAGTTTCTATCAAGTGCCTATGTTTTCTCTCAACTCTTCCGTTTTGTTGTGGGACTCCTGCAATACTCCTTTGATGTACTATCCCTTTTTCTCTAAATATCCTCTTACATTCAGATTTCAGCACTTCTGTTCCATTATCACTTCTAATGGTCTTTATCCTTACTTTAAAATGATTTTCAACATAGTTAATATAAGCAAACAAGATATCTTTAACTTGATCCTTACTTGACACCATGTGAGTCCAAGTTGCTCTACTGTAGTCATCTAAAATGGTTAGAAAATAACTTTCTCCAGTAACACTAGGAACCTTATATGGTCCCCACAAATCCACATGAACAAGATCAAATATGTTTCTGGCAATAGCATTACTGAGTTTAAAAGGAAGCTTATGGTGTTTTCCAATACAGCATGCATCACAAAAGAAATCATTTAATCCATCTGAATTACAAACCTCAATATGTCTCATCTTAGAAACAGAGCTATGTCCTAATCTAGCATGTAATACATTCAGTTTTACAGCCTCATTGCACATAGCTACATTATTATTTTGTCTCCAAAGACTCCTTCCTTCAACTTGATTTTCTTCCACTCTCACAACTTCTAGTCTATAAAGTCCATTTTCTTCCTTTCCTCTTCCAACTATCTCCTTAGTTGAAGGGTCCTGCAATAAGCAGGAATTTGTATCAAATCTCACATTGATTTTGCTTGTCTTAATTAATTTACTAACTGAAAGTAAATTGTGATTGAACTCTTCAACATACAGCACATCATAGAGAATCAACCTTTTAGATAGTATTACTTCTCCTATCTTATCTACAATCTTAACACTTCCATCAGGTAAAACCACTTTGAATTGACAGTTCATGATCCTTAAATTGCAAAAATTAGCTTTATTTCCACACATGTGATCAGAGGCTCCTGAATCTATGATCCATGTGTCTTTATCATAAGGTCTATTTAAACTAGCTACATTAGATGCCAGAACTATACCTGCAAAGTTAGCCATCTTGGTTTTCCCTCCTGAAGTCTGCTGATTATTGAACATTTTCATCATCTCTTGAACTACTGCTGAGACTAGCTTTCCATCCGGCTTCCCTTCCTTTCCACTCTCACTTCCACATCCCATCTCCAATGGATCATCTTGTTCATACTCAATTTCTTCTCTTCCCACGTTTGCTGCATATTTCTTATTTCCTCCATTTGCCTTTCCTTTTCCAGGATTTCCAAACCATTCAGGGTACCCTATTAGTTTAAAGCATTCATCAACAGTGTGCCCCCTTTTTTTGCAATGGTCACACCATTTCTTCATCTTCATTTCCTTATTCTCTCTCTTTTGTGAGTTCAAGAAGAATTTTTCTTGACTCATTTTTGCTGCTGCAAAGGCACTTGCTTCTCCAACATATTGATTCTCAGCAATTTGTTTTTGTTTTTCAGCTTGCTGCACAAGATGGAATGCCCTGTTGAGAGTAGGCAATGGCTCCATTGCCATGATGTTTCCAGCAATATTTTCATTTTTCTTGTTCAAACCCATTACAAAGTCTATAACTTTATTTCTTTCTTGTATCTCTGTAAACTTCTTCAAAAGTTCACATGTACATGTTTTCATTGCCTCACAAGTACATTCTGGCAATCCCTCCACATCTTGAATCTCATCCCAAATCTGCTTTAGTTTGAAGTAGTATTCAGATACAGGCATGTTTTCCTGCTCCAAGTTTTTAACTTGTTTCTTTAATGAGTACAGGAGAGGAGCATTAGTCTCTCCATACCTTTCCTTCAGCTCATTCCACAATCTTTCGACTGAATCTATATAGGTGAAACTGTTAGCAATCTTCTCATCCATAGACCTGCATAACCAGCCCCTAATCATGTAGTCATTTCTTATCCATAGTGGATATTTTGCATCATCACTGACTGGCTTCTTGACCTTCCCTTCAAGAAACCCCAACTTGTTCTTGGATCCTAAAGCAAGTTTTATGCTTCTGCTCCAATTGAGAAAATTCTCACCATTGAAAATGACATTTCCCAATGGTATGTTTGCATTATCCGAGTTTGCCAGGAAGAGTGGATCTGAGTATCCATTCTCACTTCTTGCTTCTTTGTCTTGAGTAATTGCAATCGTAGTTGCAGCCATCTTGTTTCTTTAATCTGTATTGATTAATGTACAGAACTTAAAACTTTCAACCTTGTAGCTCTGATACCATGAAAAGAGTCAGACAAGAGTAATTCTGAGAAATTGTTTTCTTATTTCTCTCTTGTTTCAATCTGATACATTGCTCCTACACTGCATTACTAATCTATATAAAGGAAAACCTATTGTTACTCTAATTATTACAAGAACATCTATAATTACTTACTAATAAAACTAAACATGAATCATTACGAACTATAAAGATATAGACAATAGAAGGTGGAAGAATAAACAAGAGAAGGTGGTAGGACAAGGAGAAGATGCTATATGCTATGCTATTTTCTACACTAAGCATACAAGACATTTTCGGTCACTGATATTATGTAGGCATAACATTATGCTATTTTTTCTTGTGGAGGCAAGTGCCAATCGATACTTAGAGTCCATGGCATAGGATTAGCATAACTTATCTACTATCAAAGGTAACTAAAGTTCGATAGTGAAGAAAAAATGTTTGTATGGATAATTATGACTTCCAATACTTGAACTGTAGTTTCTTATCTTGTGAAGGAACAGTATGAACTGTGGTATGGTAACCCATCACGGGTGTCCCAGTTGGTTGGGATCCTGACTTAGGGGTTTACTATCCCAACGTCATAGGTTCGAATCCATTGGGAGGCACGGAAGTAAGTGACCTGCCATGCTCGGTGGGTACGAGTGTGCTAACAGTCCTCCGAATTAATTGAGGTGCACGAAAGCTGACCCGGCTACCGGATTAAAAAAAAAACTGTGGTATGGTTTGCGGTATGTGTTTTCCCAGCATATGCTGGCATATATTTGCTCGGACCCCATTATACATATAAAGTTCTATTCCATGTTGCAAAATGTTGTTCTACTATTTTGTGTAAAAGTAAGTATCCCATTTTGGTATAATGGAGGAAAATGTAATTTATGTGAATGCTTAATTTAAGCTTTAGTATTATATATAACATCAACACATTTATCTCCATCCCTTGTGTCCTTTGAACATGTAAAAGATAATGGTAGGCAATTTAGCTCATGCATGCATACCTGTAATGCACGGGGGAATAGCTCCTGTAGAAGACATGGGTCTTTTTAGGATCTAAATTTTGCATCACCCATGATTTCCATGTTGTCAGAGACCTTTGAAATGCTTCTGTGATATTCATTGTCATGTTAATACTCTCTTTTTCTTGAAAATAGAACCCCCTGAAAATCGACACTAAAATCAATAAGTATGACAATTTCCTTTTATTCTGTGACACTTTTTAGCAGAATATGTCATCATTTATGAAACATTTGACCATACATGAACATTTGACCATACATGATAGTACTCATTATATGTATAATTATATATCATTCATTGAATTATGGTTTAGGTAGCTAGCTTTATGGTAAATTAATAAGTTTACAGATAGAGAAGTAAAAGAAAAGAAGAGTTATACATCTTTAGAGTTTTGTCCCGGTTCCACCAGTGTCCAGTATTGAATACAAGAACATCCGTTTTAGTCCATCGAGAGCCAAGCCAGTGTAGCTTGTCAACTCTGATGACTCCTCGGACACCCTCTGGTGCATTCTTAGGCAGCCGCCCTATGACTACTAGGAAAGGTTCCCGAAAGTATTCAACTGTCAAGTTGTAGTCTTGGAAACGAATCGAGAGATAGCCTTTGTGCTTGGTTAAAGGGTTTCCATGTTCTTCATATATAGTTGACATGTTTGAAACTCCAAGTGCAAGCATGCATAATAGTGACTCCCATTGGTTTCTCCCTATGGAGTCGCCGGCAAAGACTATACGTCCATTTCGACTCCTCTCTAGAAAATCAGTTGCATTGAATCTGATAATAGAAAAGAAAAAGAGAAATCACATACCAGACTTATTACTTTGTACTGTACCTGATAAGTTTCAAATATTGTCTTTAATGGGAATTGAGTACACGGCATAATATATTATATATCTACTCTGTAATCCCAGTCGAAACAAATCCTTTCAATTCAATAAACCTTCATATTGCTATTGACTCTAGTTCTTTCTTCTTCTTATTAGACAAAAATATGCTAGTTATGATTATGTATGAAGTTGATAAAGGCTCTTATTAACAACCTTTTACTGATCTTTTGATAAACTTGATTACTGTTATGCAAATCCTTTGTTTTCTTTAGTTATCGCTTATCACAGAAGATAACGTTTGTTTCTAGATTAACCAAATAAAAGTAATGAACAATAAATTAATTTTATTGCATGCTTGTGAGTAGAAAGAATCGAAAGCAATATAAATTGAAACGTATGACTTGTATAGTCACGTACAATTATGCTTTAACTTTTCATGCACCTCACTAATCATAAGGCATGGAGCACGTACGTATACCCAGAATAGCCAAAGTACACATAATTATACCTTGGAAGATCACATTCTTTTGGCTGCCATCGCCAGTTAAGATAATCAACATCTGATCGTCCATTTCTCCGACAACGAAAACCGGGGTCAAGAAAGGGACATTCCTCTGTGTAGAATCTTCCATAGTGATTTTCGTCACGAACCCATTCTCCATTTGAAAAATCACAAGCTTTCAACTTATCAATATCAATAGGCCGAGAGGCAGGACTTGAGTAGTTTTGGTTTTTTGGCAAAATCAAGGATAAGAAAGCTATGCTACTTAGATAATTTGATGGTATGAAGATTACAAAGGAAGTTACAAGTATGAGAAGAAAGAGAAGCAGAAACGAAAAATGTGTAAGTTGTTTTTTGGTGAAGATTGAGAGAGAAAATGAGTGTTGTGGTGGGAGAGAATTCGGTTGAAGAAGATCCATAAGAAAAGGGAGGAGGGTCGGTGGCTTATCTTTGTCAACTTCTCTACTTCTCAGAATTTTGTGCCAGTTTTTAGGGAATCAATATATGGTACTCCTATATACGTTTGTCGGTGTGTGCTTGAACTATCCTTAAAAAAGGAAATTAGTTAACAAATGAAAGCATAATTAATGACAAATTTAAGAACATTATCTTAAGTTTAGATTCTTGTGATATGTGATTCTACGCTAATTAGCATATTTCTCTTGATACATCCATACGCTATGCTCCCGAGTTAAAATCGAGAGAAGAGAAGAAATCGAGAGAAAAGAAGAGAATGGAAGAAAAAATTTTAAAATTTTCTTTCACAAGTGTGTTCCCAAGTTTTTTGGGAAGATAACTTCTCTCCAAAAATTTCTTTTCAAAAATGGAATGATTGGAAGAGAAGCTCTCACATACAATTTCAAAAATTTCCCTCAAACTCAATATTTTTAAAATTTTCTCTCATGATTTAAAAAAAACTAGGGAACAATGAACATGTTAAAGAATTTTTTTTGCCTCTCTTCTTTCCCATTCCCATTATCTTCTCTTCTATTCTCTTCTTTAACAAAAAACTTGGGAGCAAATGTATTTCTCAATTATGCGATAATTTCAAAAAAAAAATATTGCATTATAAATCAAAAGGAGTATTTTATTGCATCGCACAAAAATAGCATGCATGTATATCCAGTTTGGTAAAAAAAAAAAAAACTTTGGTAGTATTCCCTCGGTTCACAATGTAAGGTATTCTCATATCCCAAAATTTAAAATAAATTAATTTTTTATTTTAAATTTTTTTATGATTTTTTTCTAAATAAAAATTTTAAAGCTACTTTTGTTTAAAAGAAGAATCTTAAAAAAAAAAGTTAAAGAAATTTTTTTTATTTAAGATATAGAGATGCGTAATCGGAAGGATATAATTTATTTTTAAGTAATGTTACATATTTTATAAGAAAAATGTTATGTTCCAAAAATTTAATCAAAAATTTTTCAAAATGTTAATTTGTAATCTATATAAAGGACGTTTCAAAAGTTCTTTTTAACTTTTGTGAAATCATTTAAATAAATTTAACTCTAAATTATAAATTATTTCATTAAAATTTGTTAAACCTTGAAAATGTATTTAGAAATAAATTATATATATATGTGGAAACTGGTCACCAGTCACAGTTGGATATTTTTAAATATCTAACCAACCCATCTTATACCATTAAAATGACCGGTCAACGGTCAGGATGCATGGACACTTACGCTATATTATATAGCGTATACGCTATATTATATAGTGTATACGCTATATAATAGAGCGTAATACGCTATATAATATAGTGTATCATTAATTCCCTTTTTACCTTTAAATGTTCTGCTCTATTATATGTCTTAGCCGAGAACTACACCAATTTCAGCTCAAACAGCCATTCATGTTTTGAAATATCATTTTGTGAGTGTTCTTGAGTTTATACCCAGTCTTAAATCATTTGGAGCTATATTTTATACCATCACAAACTTAATGTACACCAATCTATACCTATTTCTACTCTACCAATCTTAATTTATTTTGTCAAATTTTACCCAATTTTTTTCAAATTTGAAGATTTTGAAGATTGAGCTTGGAGTACCAATCCCAAATTAAGATTTTTGGATTTTAAGGTTAGCTCTCTATTTAACCCATGGCTTCTTTCATTTTTTCAAAGTTAAAATCTCCTAATAAGACACCTAGCAAGATTGAGATTGAGGTAGAAAATGAAGATGTTAACGAAAGTCCACACACACCTAAAATAATAGATCTTGATAATGATAATAATGAAGATGTTAAGAATGATGATGGTGATGTTGTCTATGATGTTGTTGATGATGGTGATGATGTTGATGATGGTGATGATGTTGATGATAATGATGATGGTGAAGATGTTGAGAATGGTGTTTCTTTGGATGATTTTAATGATGTTTGCCCATGTGTTGGTCAATTATTCGATAGTTTAGATGAAGCGGAGAGGTTTTATAGAGATTATGGTAGGCGTATTGGTTTTGAAGTAATAATTAGAACTACACATAAACGTTAAAAAAATAACAAGATTTGTTCGCGTTTGTATATATGTCGAAAGGGTGGGAGATTAGCCTCAAAATCTTGGGATGATGAAGATGAAGTTCCGAAAAAAAAAAGAAATAGAGATTTTCTTGGTAGAACAAAATGTAAGGCGCGAATGTATGTTGTTCATAGATAGAAATTAAATAAGTGGGAGGTAACATTGGTTCATTTGGTACACAATCATGAGATGGTTTCACCTAGTGAGGTACATTTCATGCAAAGGCCAAGAAACATAACACCCATCATGCGAGAATTGATTATAATTTTGAGTAAGTCGGGTATTGGGCCTCAACAATCTTTGAATGTAATGGGTGAGCTTACGGGAAGCTTAGAGAATATTGGATTTACTAGTCAAGACATTCGGAATGTTTTGCGTGATATTAGACATCATGTATTTGATTCGAGTGATGCCAAAGAAGGTTTGACATTACTCCAAGAATTGAAATGTAATAGTTTTGGGGAATTTTTCTATAAAGTAGATGTTGATAAGGATAATCGGGTGCGTTCCATGTTGTGGGTTGATCCAAGATCATTAAATGCATATAAAAATTTTGGAGACGTGGTAGTATTTGACTCCACATACCACACAAATAGGTATAGTATGCCATTTGTACCTATTACGGGGGTGAACCACCACTACCAATCCATATTGTTTGGTTTTGCACTAATAAGGGATGAGAAAGAAAGTTCTTATATATGGGTTTTGAAGAATTGGTTGGAAGCTATAGGAAACAACCCTCCAATCTCCATCATCACCGATCAAGAAATTGCACTTGGAAATTCAATTGCCGAAGTTTTACCAAACAAGAACCATCTTTATTGTACTTGGCATATAAGTACTAAATTCGGGGAGAAGTTATCCGGTTTGTACGCATATGAACCACATTTCAAAGAAGATTTCAACTTATGTTTGTACAAGTCAATGACGGTTGAACAATTTGAAGATAGGTGGAATGATTTGGTTGAAAAATATAACTTAGTTGATCATGGTTGGTTGCAAGAAATGTATTCCGTTCGACATAAGTGGGTTCGTGTGTATACTAAACTTCATTTCACTACCGGGATAACCACTACCTCGAGAAGTGAGTCAATGAATGCATTTTTTGACGAGTATGTAAATGCTAGAACCGGTTTGAAAGAGTTTTTTAGAGAATTCACAAAATGCATTGGAGAAACAATATCTTCGTGAGAAAAAAGCGGACTATAAAACAAAATATAAGGAAAGGTCAAGAATAACATCCTCATCATTGGAGAATCATGCAGCATCTATTTATACAAAGGAAATGTTTAGACGCTTTCAACACGAACTTAAACAAAGTGGAGCCTATGTTGTGAATGAAAGAGATTCCATGAGTACTATGCTTGAAAGGCATATGACTCAGCCTATTTGTAGTTCGAGGATCCTAATCCAATTAAACTAGATTGTAATAAGTAAATAATATTAACTGTCACAGAAATCTCACAAGATGATAACCGTCAGAAGAAAAATCAACAAGTCAATCTATAGTTTTGATGTTTTACACTGGAAGAAGATTCAGATATCTGATCAGGCCTCAAGGTAGCATTGAAACAAGTGGATTCATTTTCGAAGACAGAGATTTCTGTTAGTGACAAGAAACAATTTCAGTACCGAATGATTGATGAGAGTGAAGAGTATAAAAGACCACAGTGTTAAAAGTCACGATGAAGAACAGAGATTGGAGTTAGTCGTTCATGAACCAGACAGTACATCGAACGTCAACATCATGCCAGTGTATGTTCCTTATTATAATTACGTGGTTTTCAGCGGAGTATTGACTATTAAAGAATTTATATTAATTCTATTTTAATTGATTAAGTCAAGTAATTAAGTTAATAAATAAATTAATTCTATCAGAATTAATATATTTGTTAAAGTGATTATTAGATTAATTAAATAAGAATTAATATGGAAAAGAATTAATTAGTTAAATGATTTTTTATAAGTCATTTAATTAATTATAAGCTGAAAAATATGAATGATATAACTATCAAACTGATAGTTATACCGATAGTCATATTCAGTTAAATGGAGATAGTCATATTCAGTTAAATGGAGATAGTCATATTTCATTCAAATGGTAAGTTATACCGAATGTTATATTCATTTGGTAAAGTCATACCGAATGTCATATTGGCTAGTTAAGTTATACCGAAAGTTATATTTAAGCTGGACAGTCATATTACATTGATTTGATAGTCATACCGATTGTCATATTAATGTAAAATGATTGTCATATCAGTTTAAATCAAGTAATATGACTATGGCTGTGTATATAAGGCAGAGGAATGCAGAAGGTTGAGAATCAGTCGAACCAAAGAAGAAGAAAATACACAGCAGCCTATCTATCTCTCTCTCAAACTCAAGAACACCTACAAGTTTAATTCTGTAAATTCAAGTTCATCTCAGTTGTAATATCCTATCCATTGGAACTTGTTTACTTGTGATTCTTGTACTACTAGCGAATTAAGTTTCCTAGTTCACAAATTGATATCTTGATTTTATTAACTAAATTAGCAAAGTTCATGTTGAATTTTCTAATTAGTTATTAATCACTTGATAATCATTTGGACTGATTTTGTAACACCCCTCAAGTTAATATATTGTTATATTCAACTTGAAATTTGTGTTATATTATTCCGCACAAAAATATTCGTTTAAGGCAAAATTATTTAACGAATAAATTTTGAGAAAATGGTATAGATTGTATTCAACCCCCCCTTCTACAATCTTAACGGACCTAACAATTGGTATCAGAGCCTATTGATTGATACACAAATCAAGATCCTATTTTTACTCAATCAAAAATTAAGCTCGAATTTTTAACTCTCTTAAAAATTCATCATGTCTGCCAAAGGCAATGTCAAAATTCCTATTTTTAATAAAGATAATTATGATATGTGGAAAAACAAAATGGAGTTATTTCTGGATGTAGCAAACCCAAGTTTTTTGTGGGTTTTGGAAAATGGACCAGCAATTCCCATGCAACATGATGCTGAAACAGTTGTAAGTGGAACTGTAACAGTCCCTGCCAGATCCTATCCAAAGGACATTAAGAACTATACCTCTGAAGATAAGGAGGCAGCTGGATTGGATAAAAATTTGAGACTCATTCTGTTGGATTCCCTAGATGCTGTAATGTATAGCCATGTGAGAAATTGTAAAACTGCTAAGCACATCTGGGAAACTATTGAGGTCATTAATGAAGGGACTGATGAAGTCAAGGAAAATAGACTGCAAATTCTAACTTCTGAATATGAACACTTTAGAGCTGGCCCTAATGAAGGCATTCAGGAAGTGTTCGAAAGGTATAACAAGATAATCAACAACTTGCAAGTTCATGGCAAGCATTATACTCAGAAGGAGATCAACATGAAGTTCTTGCTAACTATGCCTACTCACTTGGAACATAGAATTACTGCCATCAGAGAATCTAGAGACTTGACTCAGGTTGCTCTTGAAAGGCTGTTTGGTGTTCTGAAAACATATGAATTAGAACAAGTACAGCAAAAGGAATTCTATGGCAAAGGCAGAATGGCAAATTCTTCTACAGCTTTAGTGGTTGAGGTTTCTAAGGAAGTGGAAACTAAGGTGGTTCAACCTATCAGTTTTAACAAGGAACAAACTGAAGTAGAACTTGGCCAAACACCAGCTACTCAGGATGGTGGAGAATTTTATTCACTTGAAGAGCTGGATCAATTGGAAGATGAATCTATGGCAATGATGGTGAGACAATTTAGTAACTTCAGATTCAGAAGAAATCCAAAGTTCAGGTTTAAGTCAAATAACAGGTTTCAGAGAGGAGGTTCTTCATCCTCTAGTAACAGGGGAGGTTATAAAACTGGAACTGTTGACAGAAGCAAAATCCGCTGTTTCAATTGTAATGAGTTGGGACATTTTGCTACTGAGTGTCAGAAACCCAAGCAAGCACAGAAGAAAGATTATGTTTCTAAAAAGAAGAAAAGTGGAAGAGCTTATGTGGCTGCTGGTAAAAGCTGGGATGATACAGATAGCGAAGATGAAGAATATGGAAACTTTGCGTTGGTGGCAAATGCTGAATCTTCAACTTATTATACCACTCCGGTAATTCTTACTGATGCTCAGTTAATTGGTAGTTTACGTCTTTCCTTGAATAATGCAGAAAGAGGATACGAGAGAATAAGTCTTGTTAACACTAATCTTGAAAATCAAATGCTAGATTTAAAAAAATTACAGGTTAATCAAGATAAGAATATAGAAGAAATAGCTCGACTTAACTGCAGAGAAATGGGTCTAGGAGAATACATGACAAAACAAGTTGATAAGATTGCTGAACAAGAAACCACCATTAGGGAACTTGAAACACAGGTTAGAGCGTGTTATAATTCTGTTAAAGTTTCTAAAGATTTCTTCAACAAACAAGCATTAGAACAAACTGTAGGAATAGGATTTGATTACAGTCAAGCTGTTGGTTTTTTGAGTAATCATTCCCCTAATTCTATACCAGCTAAAGAAAGAGGTATACCACATATTCTCAAGAATGTTGAAAAACCAATGTTTACAAAATCTGATGCTGGTCAACCAGATATTAGTTCTATGGTTATACATGAAGAAATGAGAAATGAGGATGCTGCAAATGGCACAGTTCTTGTTAAGAATAAATGTGTTAAGAATAAAACTGCTATGAACCATAATACAAAGAATGTGTCATCCAAGAAAAATGTCACAGTATTTGTTAAGGCTAAATCAGTTGAGGACGTTAACAAAGAAGGTGATGATCAAGGTGGTAAGTTCGATACCAAAGCATTTGAAGCAATTTTTATTGGTTATTCAATGAGAGCATACAGGGTGTATGTGATTGATGAACAGAAGATGATGGAAAGTGTTAATGTAACATTCGATGACACTAAACTCCCTAGTATCCAAACTGAGAATCCATCTGAGAAGCTATCTTTCGATGACATGACAGATACAGATTCAGATGATGACAATGCACCTGAGATTTTTGCTGATGCTAATGACAACAATGATGATCAGGGTAATGTTGATGAAATCAATGATAGTAGTCAAAATTCCTCTGACTCTCCTAATCAATCATCATCTAGTCAACCTAGCAACAACTCAGGGGGAGAAAATGAAGGGTCAATTGGTCACACACAACATCCCAATGAAGGTCAAGGAGAATCATCAAGATCCAATCTTCCCAGACAGACTGTTTGGAATAAAGCTCATCCTTTTGAGTTAATCATTGGTGATCCAGTTGTTGGTGTAAAGACTAGAAGAGCTCTTCAGAATCAATGCAATTATTCAGGGTTTCTATCTGAAATGGAACCTAAGAAAACTGAAGAAGCTCTTTCTGATCCTGATTGGGTGATTGCTATGCAAGATGAACTCAATCAATTTAAACAACAAGAAGTTTGGAAGCTAGTACCCAGACCTACAGACAGACCAGTAGTTGGCACAAGGTGGGTATTCAGAAACAAACTTGATGAAGATGGCACAGTGATGAGAAATAAAGCAAGACTGGTAGCAAAGGGTTACTCCCAATCTGAAGGCATTGACTATGATGAGACCTATGCTCCAGTGGCTAGAATTGAGGCCATAAGAATATTCTTGGCATTCGCAGCATTTTCAAACTTTAAAGTTTATCAAATGGATGTCAAGAGTGCTTTCTTGAATGGCAAGCTAGATGAAGAGGTTTATGTAGAACAGCCCCCTGGCTTTGAAGATCAGGATTTAATTGACTATGTCTACTTCCTTTTCAAGGCTGTCTATGGTCTTAAGCAAGCACCAAGGAAATGGTATGACACTCTCTCTGAATTTTTACTTGAAAATGATTTTGTTAGAGGTGTCATAGACAAAACTCTCTTTACAAAGAAACATAAGAATGATACAATTATAGTCCAAGTCTATGTGGACGATATAATATTTGGGTCTACTAATGATCTTTTGTGCAAGAAATTTGCGAAGTTAATGCAGGGTAGATTTGAAATGAGCATGATGGGTGAGTTGAAGTTCTTTCTTGGATTGCAAATAAGTCAAAGGACAGATGGTATATTTATCTGTCAATCCAAGTATGTCAAAGAGCTTCTCAAGAAGTATCAAATGGAGGACTCTTCTTCAGCAAAGACACCATCATCCACAGCTGTCAAATTTGGAGCATGTGAAAATTCTGCCAAGGTAGATATCACAAGCTACAGAGGTATGATAGGCTCATTACTTTATCTTACTGCGAGTAGACCTGATATTATGCATGCTACGTGTTTGTGTGCAAGGTTCCAATCGGATCCTAGAGATATTCATCTCATTGCTGTTAAAAGAATTCTGAGATATCTTAAGGGTACGCCTAATCTAGGCATCTGGTACCCTAAAGATTCTGGTTTTAATCTTGTTGGATATACAGATTCTGACTATGCAAGAAGTGTTGTGGATAGAAAAAGCACATCTGGGAGTTGTCAATTCCTAGGTGGTAGACTAGTTTCCTGGTACAGCAAGAAACAACAGACAGTTTCCAACTCAACGGCTGAAGCTGAATATATAGCTGCTGGAAGCTGTTGCGCACAGATTTTGTGGATCAGGAATCAGCTGAGAGACTATGGCTTTGTGCTTGATAAAATTCCAATTTTATGTGATAATACAAGTGCCATAGCAATCTCTAACAATCCTGTGCAGCACACAAGGACAAAGCATATTGACATCAGGTATCATTTTATTCGAGAGCATGTCATGAATGGTACCGTGGAGTTATTTTTTGTACCCACGGAAGAACAAACAGCAGATATTTTTACTAAGTCTCTTGACGAATCCACATTTACCAGAATTGTTGGTGAATTGGGTATGTTAAACAGTCCTAGTAATTAAACTAGTTAATATCTGAGGTTTGATTTTTTAATAAGTTACAAGTGATTGATGTGTTGATATTTGTTGTTAAATCACTTGTATACTTATTTTATCAACTTATAACCTTGCTTATTTCATCTTAAATCATTGTTATTATCTTCTGTACATATTTTAATTACTTATTATATTTTTAGATTAATTCATTTTCTTTAAAAATATTTTTCTCGAATTTTACAAGCTGTAATTTATGAGAAATCTATTTTTCTTGAAAATTTTATTGTTTTTAATTCAGTTTGATTATTTTTGTTGTTTAAATAAATCATAGTTTCTTTTAGAATAATTTTCTATATGGAAATTGTTTCATTAGAAAATTTATAGATTTATTAACTCATCAGAAATAATTATGTAAATATATAGTATAATTATTTAGTTTTATTTTATTTTATTTTATTTTATTTTATTTTAATTTGTAATGTTTGTCCTTCTGTTATTAATGTTTGATTTCGTAAAAGGGACTACATATGATCGTTTTTATAATTTTTATTAGGTTTTATAATTTTAGTATAAATTAAATTGCTATTTTTGGTTATGTAAATTATTAATGTAATTTTCTTGATTTAAATTCTGTTAATAATCTGTTGTTAGTTAGTTATATTAATAGATTTGTTAAAATATAACTATCAGTATAACAATCTCCTGGATTGTTATATTCGAATGTTTGATTAGTTATATTAGTGTTAAATAATGTAATATAACTTAGAAATAACTTAGATATAACTTTGTTTTTGTTTTTGTTTAAATATAACTGTTAAAATAGTTGATAGTTATATTGAGTGTTTTAAACAGTAATATAACTATCGGTATAACTAAGATTTGATTGTTATATTGAGTGTTTATTCGGTAGTTATATTAGATATTAACAGCAATATAACTTACAGTGCCTAGGGTAGTCATATTACGTTTTATACGTAATATAACTATCGGTATGACTATCACCCGATAGTCATATCACAGTTATTTCATATATATTAGCTAAGTTATATTCTGATTGTCATATCATCTGTGGTTGTTATATTGACGTGTTAAGTCACTCAATACTGTCGAACGAAATACACACAAATACACACAGAATTCGAACGAATTGCTGTCCAAATTCTGCCTCGAATCTTACTCAAAACGTGTTTCTAAGGATTATTCTTGATTACCCAGTCCATAATCTTCTTAATCAAGATTGAATATGTAAGATTTAATCGAGTTTTGAAGTTTTTGAGATTGAAAAAATTCGAATTTTTGATCTAAAAATCCGAACAATTGGTTGTGATTTTGTAAAAACTAAAAATACATGTGTGTTTGTATTACAATCAAGATCATTGTCTGAATTTTTCAGAATTTTTGATAGAGATTTTGATTTTTCGAATTTTTTAATTATTTATTAATTCGAATTTTGTAATTTAATTGGGTTAAATTGTTGAATTTTGCAGATTTACTAATTTTAATCCCTGATTTCCAATGGCTGGTGCTTATAATAATTTTGAACTTGTGAATCACAATTATATTGGATACTTTAATCCCGAGGATTGCCCAGTGGATCGGTTCAAGCCCTGGATAAAGTTTCTAAATGAGCAAAATCTCTGTAGTCACTCTATAACTGCAAATGTTCCAATGAAATTTGGTCCACTCAAATTAATGTGTACTACAGCTGTCTCAGATGAAAGATCGTTTTCATTCGATTTTAATGGCCAGACATATACAGTGGATGAATCTGTCTTCAATGCTGCTCTGGGACTTCCAACTGAAAGATTTGCTGAATTACCTTCAAATGATGAGTTGACTCAATTCTTCACAAATATCAACTATCATGGTCAACTGAATCTGAAACGACCACTCAAAAGCAATCTTGTTCAAGAATGGAATATCTTCTTCGAGATCATAGCAAAGGTGTTTGCTAATTCTACAAAGAGCAACAATACTGTCATCACAGGTATGTTACAGTCAATTGGTTTCGCTATTGCTCACAATAGAAGAATCAATTTTGGCAGTTTGATATGGCCTATTCTGCTGAATCGATTGAAGAAGGCTACAAAGAACTTTGGAAAAGGTAAACCGGTTAAGTGTCATTATCCTCGATTTTTGACACTAATTTTTAATCATCTAATGCCTAAGGATCAACCTGCTCCGTTTCCAAATGATCGAATTCAATGGTCTGGTAAACCAAACAAGAAGTTCTACACCAGGCTGGACACTTCTAAGGTCTTGTTGCATGTTCCTGTAGTCATAACACCTTATATGTCTACATACATACATTTGCCAAATGTCATGCCACAGCCAGATGCTGAGGTACTTATAGTTCAACAAGCTCCACAGCCTGAAGCAGAACAAGTTCCAGTACCTCAACTTGATTCTGAACCCTTGAATGTTCTTGAACATCAACTTCCAGTGGATCAACACACTCAAAATGAAGATGATGTACATGTCAATGATCAGGTATTTGACTCAACTCCACTACAATCTCAATATCTTTCTGGTAGTCAAATGATTGTGAGAAGTGACCAAGGGGTTGTAGATCCACAACCTTTATCCCAGGTCAATGCACCAAACACTGATCCTAAATTCTCCAAACACTATCGTAGAAAGAAATTGTCATTCAAGAGAGCTATTCCCAGTAGTGATAGTGTGAGTGAAACAAGTTTGCCATCTCAAAAGAAAAGTAAAACCATGTCAAAGGCAATCTTAAACCCATTCATTCCTTCAAGCTCACCCCTGTTACTCACAATGGGTGAAGATATTTTTGCAAATGAAGCTGAACATATTGTAATGCAAATGGAGCAAGTTACAGTGCCTGCCATTGTTACGGCAGAAGAACCTTCACAGGTTGATCGGGATTTGCGAAATCCCATTGCACCACCACTGACCTTCCAAGAGGAGGCTAGGGTGATCTCCAGTGCAGGTACAATGGATGCAGCTAAGGATAATGAGAGGAGTGATGTGAGTAGTACTTCAAATCTGAGTGATACACCAGCACGTGAGGTTAGTGATCCTCAGAGAGCTATTGAAGTGAGAGCACACAATGACACATACACTTTATCTCTTATTACTCAACTCAATCAGATGAAAGAAAGTCTTGCTCAAGCTGAAGAGGACAACAAAAACTTGAGATTTGATATGGACAACATGAGAACTATCTTCAACAACAAAATCAATGCACTGAAACTCTCTCAACAACAAGCAGTTGAAGACTCTGGAGATGTCACAGTGGCTCAAGATCTTATTATCTCATCTATGGCTAATCAAATTGAAGATCTTCAGAACAACATAAATGAAAATCATTTAACCACTGAACATCGTCTCAGTCAGATTGAAAAGCAAAGTGATGATCAAGCAAAGGGGTTAAGACATTTATATAATATCATCGGCAGAACTCACTCACTTACAGCAGAAGAGAAGAAATTCTTCGGAGGTAGTGATGAAAGTGACCCTGGAGCTGGAACAAGTCACAAGACTGTAGAGGATTCCTCAACTAAGGGGGAGAAAACTAGAAGGGGAGCAAGTGCAAGTGCAAGTAAAGAAAAATTTGAAGATAGGAGTGAAGGGAAGAAGACAACTCATCAAGCAGCAACAGAACAGGAAGATGATGATGTAGAAGGTTTTTACTATACAGGTGAACCTGATATTGATCTGTTTGCTGACTTACAGTTTCCTGATGTTGGTGAAGAATTTGAAGAACCAGATCTCAGTTTTTGGGATGATGAAGAGCACATAATTCCTGATTCTGTTGAAACACAACAGATGAATTTTGAAGCAAACAAAGAACTCGAACAGAATGAAGCTAATCTGGCTATGAGAGAAGAAAGACTCAAGAAGACACTTGAACAGTTAGCTCATAATGAGAGACTTCAAAAGGCAGAACAGGAAGCACTTCAAAAGGAACATGCTCAGAAGCTGGAAGCTAGGAAGATGTACATCAAGTACAAAAATGGTGATAAGTGGGAACGTGCTCAAAAGGTAATTGACTCACCACAAACTTCTGACTATGATGATCGTCGGATGATTGCTATTTTTGAAAGCTTTAAACAGAAGAACCCTATACATGATATGTATTTGAAAGCTTTAAAGACAGAAATTGTGAGAATAACCACTGCATCTGATCCAAAGAATGGTGAGCTACTTATCTTTGTTGAATGTCATAAGCTCGGATCTCACAAAGTATCGCTTCAGTTCTTCTATGATAGATCTCTGTCAGAGCTTTGGGTGTTGAGACCAAAAGTAAGAACATCTTCTGAACTAGGCATACTGCTTCATGAAAAGTTTCAAGAGTTTGCTGAAAGAGCTGGTCCTGAAGTTATAAGTGACCCCCCACAAGTTAAAATTCTCAAGGGAGAAGTCATTCATACTGTTAATCTTCAGACAGACGAATTGTATACACACCTTGCCAGACACTTGGTATATGTTGAATATGCTCTTCGGAATCATGGTTTTGCATCACAGGAAAAGATTGAAGCTGCAAATCATATTCGATCCTATGCTCAGACCAACATGAAAAAGTACAAGCAGTATCAAGGTGAGTTAAGAAAGAAGCTTGGAATACCATTGGTTTATCCTACAGATGTGGCATCCAGAAGGGATTTACTTGTTGATTCAGAAATGATCAAGAATCTACCGGACATGGATGAACAAGAAGAAGGAGAAATCAATGAGAAAGAAAGTGGTAACTGAAGATTAGCTCTACAAGTTATATCATTAGAGCTTTGATAGAACAAGATAGGATAATTATCTTATATGATCAGTCTAGAGGATCATCTATCTTGTATTTATCTTGTCTGTTTGAATCTGGACAATGTTAATATAAACCAGAACTTTTACATTATTTACTTAGCATTTAAAGTGTTTTCTTTTACTTGTTTAATTGGGATTAGTTGAAGAATCCTCTAGGTATTTGCTTGTTATTGTATAACAAACAAATAGGGGGAGATTGAAAGGCATATGACTCAGCCTATTTGTAGTTCGAGGATCCTAATCCAATTAAACTAGATTGTAATAAGTAAATAATATTAACTGTCACAGGAATCTCACAAGATGATAACCGTCAGAAGAAAAATCAACAAGTCAATCTATAGTTTTGATGTTTTACACTGGAAGAAGATTCAGATATCTGATCAGGCCTCAAGGTAGCATTGAAACAAGTGGATTCATTTTCGAAGACAGAGATTTCTATTAGTGACAAGAAACAATTTCAGTACCGAATGATTGATGAGAGTGAAGAGTATAAAAGACCACAGTGTTAAAAGTCACGATGAAGAACAGAGATTGGAGTTAGTCGTTCATGAACCAGACAGTACATCGAACGTCAACATCATGCCAGTGTATGTTCCTTATTATAATTACGTGGTTTTCAGCGGAGTATTGACTATTAAAGAATTTATATTAATTCTATTTTAATTGATTAAGTCAAGTAATTAAGTTAATAAATAAATTAATTCTATCAGAATTAATATATTTGTTAAAGTGATTATTAGATTAATTAAATAAGAATTAATATGGAAAAGAATTAATTAGTTAAATGATTTTTTATAAGTCATTTAATTAATTATAAGCTGAAAAATATGAATGATATAACTATCAAACTGATAGTTATACCGATAGTCATATTCAGTTAAATGGAGATAGTCATATTCAGTTAAATGGAGATAGTCATATTTCATTCAAATGGTAAGTTATACCGAATGTTATATTCATTTGGTAAAGTCATACCGAATGTCATATTGGCTAGTTAAGTTATACCGAAAGTTATATTTAAGCTGGACAGTCATATTACATTGATTTGATAGTCATACCGATTGTCATATTAATGTAAAATGATTGTCATATCAGTTTAAATCAAGTAATATGACTATGGCTGTGTATATAAGGCAGAGGAATGCAGAAGGTTGAGAATCAGTCGAACCAAAGAAGAAGAAAATACACAGCAGCCTATCTATCTCTCTCTCAAACTCAAGAACACCTACAAGTTTAGTTCTGTAAATTCAAGTTCATCTCAGTTGTAATATCCTATCCATTGGAACTTGTTTACTTGTGATTCTTGTACTACTAGCGAATTAAGTTTCCTAGTTCACAAATTGATATCTTGATTTTATTAACTAAATTAGCAAAGTTCATGTTGAATTTTCTAATTAGTTATTAATCACTTGATAATCATTTGGACTGATTTTGTAACACCCCTCAAGTTAATATATTGTTATATTCAACTTGAAATTTGTGTTATATTATTCCGCACAAAAATATTCGTTTAAGGCAAAATTATTTAACGAATAAATTTTGAGAAAATGGTATAGATTGTATTCAACCCCCCCCCTTCTACAATCTTAACGGACCTAACAATGCTATTTAAGGTGTACGAAGCATATAAGACCATGGTGGCGGAGGAAAATAGAAAAGTGTATCAAATAACCGTGGCCAATGTTATGATAAATTGTATTTGTCGGAAATTTGAAAGTTCGGGAATGATTTGTCGTCATGTTATTCGATACTTGAATATGATGCAATGGACGGAGATCCCTTCAAATTTAATTAACTTGAGATGAACAATTGAAGCAAATAAAATTGTCGGGTCTATATCGTATAAACGTCCTATCATTGGCAATATTCTTCAATCACAACCCGCCCGATATACAACTTTGTGCAAAGCCTTTCAAGATTTAGCGGCTCGTGGAAGTTGTTCGATTCCAAGATTTAAATACGTCATGGGATTGATTGAAAAAGAGGTGGAAGTTGTGGAAAATTTTCCTATAGAGAAGCCTTCTACGAAAAAAACACCATCATGTGAGGATGAACGTGGAGGTGAAGATTTTGATGGATTTGAAGATTTTGAAAATTTGGAAGACCCTATAATTTCCACCACTAAAGGTCGCAAGAGGGAATGAGTGAAGAGTGGCATTGAATGTCCAACTCAAAAAACCAAGGAAATGTAATCGTTGCAAAAAACTTGATGCTAAACATGATTCACGAAATTGTCCAAAAAAATTAGGAGAGTCGATTCCCGAAAAGTCCAACTCAAAAAAACCAAGGAAATGTAATTCATGATTTTACTTTTGAGTGAATTTGGTATTGATTTTGCTGATTTGGTTAGAAATTTTCAATTTGGTGCTTTTGATTTTATTTTTGAGTGAATTTGGTATTGATTTTGTTGATTTGGTTAGCAATTTTCAATTTGTTGCTTTTGATTTTACTTTTGAGTGAATCTGGTTAGAACTAGAAATTTGGTGATTGAATTTGGTATAGGGAAAAAGAAAAAAATAGAGCAAAAAAAAAAAGCTCTGTTATTACGCTCTATAATAGAGCGTAAGTGTTGAAAAAAAGGGGAAGCGCGCTGGAATTACGCTCTATAATAAAGCGTAAGTCCAGCGCGCTTCCCCTATTTTTTCAACACTTATGCTATATTATAGAGCGTAAGTACAGGGCTCTTTTGCCCTGTCCCCTGTTTTTTCAACACCCCATGTATATCAAACTCAAACACAATCTAGTATTCCAAACAATCTCTAAAAACATTTCAAACACAATCTCTAAAAACAATCCCTAAAAATTTCAACATTTCAAACACAATCTCTAAAAACAATCTATAAAAATTTCAACATTTCATACACAATCTCTAAAAAAAATCTATAACTTACAATCTCAACATTTCAACATTTTCAAAATCAAACAAACTAGTAACTTACAATTCCAAAACAAACTAGTAACTTAAAATCTCTAAAAATTCCAAAAACAAACTAGTAACCTACAATCCCGCTAGTCTACTGTTAGGAATATGTTTTACTTGATGATAACTTCACAATCAATCAAATTGTATAAGTATTGTAGCTGTCAACGGATGAGGATTTATAACTCTATCCATTGACAGGTAGCTCATCAACGGATGAGGTTTTGTAGCATACAGTATCTCTATGTTATCAATTGATAGTATTTTTATCCATAGTCATGTTAACCATCAATGGATAGGCAGAATAGGGTAGCCAATTGTAAATAAGCTATGCTATGTAATTCTGTTTAAGTGAAAGTGTATCAACGGATGAAGACAGAACTCTATCAACGGATACAACTCAAATCTACAATATCAACGGATACAGCTCAACGGATGATCGTGTACAATGTCAACGGATAATCATTAACACTTACTTCTATGCTAAGCTGGGGATTAGCAGTTGATAAAGACAGGTTTGACTGACAGATCACATGGGTTGATAGTAGATACAAAAAGCAGTATGGCAGCCATACTTTGGAAACACATGAGAAAGAAGCATTCCGTTTACACTATGAATACAAGAAAGGTGCAGGGGACATGTCTGTTCACAAGGACAACCTTTCGGCTACATGTGTATTTGGACTGAAGTAGCAAGTCAACTTGAATTAGATTAGTATTATCTTATTCCTGTAGTACTTGTAAACTTGGGTCTTATATAACCAAGTGTAGCAACTCTTTAGAAGTAAAGAAAACAGATACATTTGCTTAGGGTTTTCTTGAATATCCTTAGAAAGCAAAGAGTTGTAAAACGGCAGCTGTGTACTTTTGTATCACAGAGTTTTCTTCAAATAAAAGCTTCAGATGGTGCATTTAACCACCTGATTTTATATGTGTTTGTGCATTAATCGTTATACAGCAATTATCTAAGTTTAGATTTCTGGAGTTCTTATCAGAAATTTATAAATATCAAGAATTGTATTCAACCCCCCCCTTCTACAATTATACAAGTGTGTAATCTGGGAATAACAATTGGTATCAGAGCAAGCTTCTAACATATTTGAAGTTTAAAGATCAACACACTTCCAACATGTCTAAGAAGGATTATGGAGTAAGGATACCAGTTCTTGATAGAGAGAATTACTTTCACTGGAAAGTAAAAATGCGTCTACATCTCGTGTCCATTGATGAGGGTTTTGTGGATTGCATTGACAAGGGTCATCATGTTCCAATGAAGACTGCAGCAAGAGTTGGCCTTGCTGAAGATGCGCCTGACACTCTCATTCCCAAACCTGTTTCTGAATGGAGTCTTGAAGATATGGCAGAAGTCCACAAAGACAAAAAGACCATGAATATACTGTTCAATGGTCTAGAAACAGACATGGTTGACAATGTTATTAGCTGTACTACCTCCAAGGAAGTATGGGACACTGTTCAAACCCTTTGTGAAGGAACAGAACAGGTGAGGGAAAACAAGATGCAACTACTAATCCAACAGTATGAACACTTCCATTTCAAGAGTGGAGAAACATTGAATGATACATTTAGTAGATTTCAAAAGCTACTAAATGGTTTGAAACTGTATAGAAGAATCTATCAAGTTAAAGATTCTAATCTCAAATTTCTGAGATCACTGCCCAAGGAATGGAAGCCAATGACTGTTTCTCTAAGAAACACTCAAGAGTACAAGACATTTACTCTTGAAAGGCTCTATGGAACTTTAAAGACATATGAGCTAGAAATGGAGCAGGATGAAGAGATTGAGAAGTCCCAAAAGAAAAGTGGGTCAGTTGCGCTTGTTGCCAACATGGAGAAGAAGGAGGAAAGGACAGAAGCTGCTTGTTCTACACCAAACAGAGAGGTTTGTAAAGATAGAGCAGAATCAAGTAGGAGCAAGGAAAAGGTGTCTGAAGAATTGAATGTCCTTCAGCAGGATGAATTGGATGAGATAGATGAGCACTTAGCCTTTCTATCTAGGAGATTCTCTAAGCTGAAATTCAAGAGAAACTCTGGGGTGGCCAAGCCATTTAACAAGGATTATTCCACAAGCAACTTTGTGGATAAATCCAAAATTAAATGCAACAATTGTAGAATTGCTGGTCACATGATAAGTGAATGCAGGAAGCCTAGATCTGAGAACAAGGGAAAGCCAACTGAAGTTGTTGACTACAAGAAGAAATATTTTGATCTTCTCAGGAAGAAAGGAAAGGCATTCATGACCCAAGAGTATGACTGGGCTGCTGATGGAAATCATTCTGATGATGATGTTGAGTATGTCAACCTTACATTGATGGCTGATTCTGGAGAGCAGGAAGCAAGTTCAGCTAGCAATCAGGTATTTTCTACTAATCTCTCTGAGCACACCAAAGAGGAATGCAATAGTGTTATAGATGAAATGTCTACTGAACTATATCACTTGAGTGTTACTCTTAAATCACTTACTAAAGAGAACAATAGGATTAAAGAGACTAATCTGTTTTTAAGTGATAGAAATGCTGCTCTAGAAGCTCAATTTCTAGAATTTGAGAAAATGAGAGTTTATTGCAATAATGCTAAAAGTGAACTTGAAGTTGTGTTGAAAAGAGAACTGATTTTAAGAGACCGGCTTGAAAAAGAACAAGGGATAATTGCTAAATTTCAAAGCTGTAGGAATATTTCACAAAACATAATAGAAGTCCAGGGAATAGAATCGTTTGTGAAGGAGAACTGGACTCAAAAGAAAAAGGAGCTAGAACCTTGCCTTGAGGATCTAGAGACTATTTGTGAATCAACGGATAGTGATCATCCGTTGACAGATGAACCATCAACGGATGAGAGGTATCCGTCGACTAACAAAAAGTTTGTTAGTAAGAAGGAACTCAAGAAACTGGATATTAAGTATGGTCCAGTCAACAAGAACTTTGTTACTGGTGAGTGTATCCAAACCAAATCTAGTGGGAAGGCTAAGGCAGGTGACTTACACAACAAAAAGGCTGTTGGTAAATCAGATAATGAAAAGGTAGAAATTAAGGGTAAAAAGAAAAAGAACAGAAATGGTAAGATAGGCATCAACAAGAAAAACAATTATTCTCCTGACAAGTTTGCCCTTAGGAAAACTTGTAGTAATTGTAATAGTGTCAATCACCTATCTTCTAATTGCAAGATTGTTAACAAGGCTCCTGTTCATGTACCTCAAACTATACCTTATATGCCTGCAATGCCTGTTATGCCTGGTTTGTATCAAAATGCTAGTTTTTCTAATCCATATGTGAACATGCCATATGTATCTAATCCTTATTTTCAATCTGTGAATATGCCACAAATGTCATGGAACATTCCTAGCATGAATAATATGTATGCCAATTTTCCACAAATGCATGCATCAAATATTCATGCAAATAAGCATTTATCAAACCCCATCAATCAGGCATCTACATCTAAGGTGAAGAATGCCAAGATTGTAAAGTCAAAGGCTAACAAGAAAGGACCCAAGGAAGCTTGGGTATCAAAATCAACTTGATTTGCTTTTGGATGTGTGCAGGGAAACAGGAGGAATCTATGGTACCTAGACAGTGGATGCTCTAGGCACATGACAAGAGATTCAACCCTGCTCACAGAGTTCAAGGAAGGAGCTGGCCCTAGAATTACCTTTGGAGATGACAGCAAAGGATATACTAAGGGATATGGCCTGATTTCAAAAGACAATGCCATCATTGAAGAAATGGCCTTAGTTGAAGGTTTGAAGCACAATCTGCTGAGTGTCAGTCAGATTTGTGACAAAGACTATGAAGTAAGGTTCACAAAAGAAGCCTGTGTTGTTTCTGCCAAGGAAGACAACAATGTGATATTGACAGGCTTTAGAAAAGGAAATGTTTACATAGCTGACTTCAATTCAGCATGCTCAGAATCCATTACTTGTCTTTTCAGCAAAGCAAGTAAGGATGAGAGTTGGCTATGGCACAAGAAGCTGCCACATTTGAATTTTAAAGTTATGAATGACTTGGTAAGAAAGGATCTTGCTAGAGGAATCCCCCAATTGGAATTTATCAAAGATGGACTTTGTGATGCCTGCCAATTAGGGAAACAAAAGAAATCATCCTTTAAGAGCAAGACAGAGTCATCCATTGTTAAGCCACTTCAACTGCTGCATATGGACTTGTTTGGTCCAGTTAATGTCATGTCTATTTCAAAGAAGAAATACTGTCTGGTGATTGTAGATGATTTTTCTAAGTTTACATGGACCTTCTTCCTGCACTCCAAGGATTGTGCAAGTGAAATCATCATCAATCACCTCAGAATACTAAACAATGGTTCTGAAGACAAAGTACAAAGAATCAGGAGTGATAATGGTACTGAATTCAAGAATTCCACAATTAAGATTTTTTGTGAAGAGAATTGAATTGTCCATGAGTTTTCTGCTGCCAGAACACCTCAACAAAATGGGGTTGTTGAAAGGAAAAACAGAACTCTCATTGAAGTAGCTAGAACAATGTTAAGTTAATCAAGATTACCAACATATTTCTGGGCTGAGGCTGTCAACACTGAATGCTTTACTCAGAATATTTTCTTGGTCAATCAAGCTAGAGGAATGACTCCTTATCAGTTGTTAACCAACAAGAAACCAACTTTAGTTTTCCTTCATGTCTTTGGATGTAAGTGTTTTGTACTAAGAAATCATGGAGATAACTTGGGCAAATCTGAAGCAAAGGCAGATGAAGCTATTTTTGTTGGATATGCAGCAGTGAAAGCCTATAAAGTCTACAACCTAAGAACCAACATTGTTATGGAATCTGTACATGTTGTGTTTGATGATCAAAAGATTATAGGTCTAAATGATGGAGGCTCTCATGAAAAGTTGGAATTTGAGAATGAAGGTGAAGGAAGAATGTACTGTGATGATGATGAGTGATAAGTGGATTTTTATCCATTTAGATCATTCTATTTTGGCTTGAATTGATCGCTTAATTCTCGAGTATTTGTGTGGTTTAATGTGTTTTGTGCAGTTTGTGCAGGAATTAAGTTTTTCGCAGGGAGTATGGTGTTTTGTGGTTTTTGGAACAAATATGGTTATGAGGAAAAAACGGCGTGCGAAGAAGTAGGTACTAACAAAAAGTCTACAGAAACAGAATGTTCACAGCGCGACCGCGCTATGTTATAACTGTAAGGGAGCGCGACCGCGCTAAGGGAATTTGCAGATTTTGTGAGAGCGCGACCGCGCCACAATTGCACTACAGGACAACGCGACCGCGCCAAGGAGATACTGAGCCGCCAAAAACTGTTCTAATTCTGATTTTAAAGAGGAATGTTGCCGTTTTCTTATCCTATTCGACATGGAAATACTCTTGGACGGTGGGAATAGTCCAGAAGCTTTATTTGACAAGGGAAGTTGCAATCTATATCATATTTAAAGATGGAATTTGTCAATTTCAATTCCTACTCAAGAATGGCAATTGTTTGGAGAAGAGGCAATATTGAGCTATAAATACACATGTTGGGAGGTCAGATTTACACACACCAACACCAGAGATCAGATCACTTCACATTACATACACACTTTCTAGCACGAGATTGAGAAGCCAAGGCGAGGATCGTGACAACAAGAAGATCTAGACATAGTTTTCTTGTATTCTTACTAGGCGTATCTTTTGGATGCTTGATCATTATTCGACTTTGTTCCATAACTTTGTTAACATTGATTTATTCATTATTATTCTTTTCATATTTATCATGTTTTCATCAAACCCCATGATGACGAACGGTTCGATTATAAACTAATCGCCATCATGGGGTCCTAACGGATTTACTTATGGAATTTAGATGTTGATTGCCTAACTTGATATATGTGTGGTGAATTTACGATATCCTTGCATGGTTGTATTTAATTCATATAGATGCGTAGCTAACATCTATCTTGTTAATCTTAAGTGAAGCGACAGTGAATCTTTTGATTTAGAACTTGCCATGCTAGCATAAGTCCATGAATGTTATTCATGTTTGTGGTGTGTTTCTAACCGTCTCATACTACCTTATGTAATCTTATGGATACTTGCTCTTCAACCATTATGTTTTCAAATTCTATAGACATATAGGGTCTAAGCATAATTGGTGCCTGCATGATTTCTATCTTTTGTGGATATTGTGTAGATTGGTGTGCGTGTACTGAAAGGTAACGTATACTTATTTCGTGTTGTCCGATTAGTTATCGTAACCACCACATGTATTGATAAAAGGGCATGATCTCTAAAGGAAGTTTGTATTGAAGTTAGGATCCCATGTTTTCCATCTCATAAGTAATTTGAAATCACTTAGTTAATTAATTTAGTTGTTAATTAATTCTTATTAGTTAATTTTAGATAATCAAAACAAATTTGTCCATTGTCTTAGTATTGAACGATAATCATACATTGATGCTTAGGTACAAGAACTAAATTATACAATCTCTGTGGGAACGAACTCTACTTCATTCTATATTACTTGTGAACACGTGCGCTTGCGTGATTTTGTGCTAACAAGTTTTTGGCGCCGCTGCCGGGGATTTGTTATAGTTTATGTGCTTGACATCAGTGGTCGTTAAAAGTTCATTGACTCGGATCGGTTAGTAATAGTTTTTGTGTTGTTTTGTGTTTTCAGGTACTTGAGCGTGTATGCGAACGCGTTCTCAAGCGAATAAGGAGAAGTTGGAAAATAAAGAAGAAACAGAAACAGAAGCTCCAGTGATTCAAGTTGTAGAAGATATGGGAGAACCAGCAGCAGCAACTAAGGCTCTTAAGGATTTCTCGCAGCCAAAGATCAATGACATTGCATCGAGTATTGTCAGTGTTAGGTCGAATACACAATATATAATCAAGTACTGTATGAATAAGTAACAAGAACACACGTTTTAACTCTTAAAACTGTTTGGAATTGATAATTCCTCTCTCGGTGATGTAAAGTATCACAGAGAGCTGCTTAGGTTACAAGAATGATATTCGTTCACGATGGATACCCTTCTAGGGTTAACCTAACTGTATTTATAAGATATACAGCTACGTACAATCGTAAATTGATTCTCCTAAAATTAAGCTATACAATTGATATCAATTACGATTGCTACACGTCTTCTAAGTCAACTCAATCTCTTTGATAGCTATCCAATCTTCAAAGATATTGCTTCCATATTAATATTAAATTAATCTTCAAACTCTGTTGACTTGTTGACGCTCCCAGTAGACAGACTTTAGCAAACTCTGTTCTCTCCATGCTAACAGTGTTTGCGCTTCCATGTATTCAGCTATCAGTGTTTACGCTTTCCTCTGTCAGCGTTTGCGCTTCCAGCAATCAGCGTATACTCAAACTCTGTTACAACTGCTTTCAATAACAAGTTAAACTCTCTTTACCTGTAACACTTAAACACTGACATTAAATCACATCAATTATATCTAACAATCTCCCCAAACTTGTTCATTAGAAAAATGTACAAGTTCATAATAATTGATGATGTCAAAACTAACAAATAAAAACACAGTGTTTAACATATAATCAGAGTTTAAACTTGACTTAGCAAAATTTACAGAAAATTCGAATTACTTACAAATTCCGTCTACCTAACCTCCTCAAGATCTGGAGTTGTTCTGAGATAATCAATCAACAACCTCCTCTCAGCATTTTCAAGTTCAATCTCCATAGCTACCTTGATCTCTCTTAAATCTGGATCATTCTCATCAGTTTGAAAAATAGCAGCTCTGAGATCATAGATCTTGTTTCTTCTGATTTCATTTCCCAATCTGATAAACTTCATTTCTTCAGACTTTACATTAAAATCTAGAACAGTAATCCCAAGATCAGTCTTCAGCTTTGTAGTTCCCTTCTGCATTTCAATCAAATTCCCATTCCAGTCTCTGTACTTTGGAACATACTTGCTGTATTTCATATGTCTATTTGCAAGACTCTGTATCATCTTTTGTCTGAGCACATTTGCAACTGATTGAGCTCTTTGATTTCTTACTCTGAAAATGTACAGAACATACTCTAGTTCTTCCCAGAATTTCAAATCAATATCATTCTCAGCAATCTTGAACACCGTTCCATCAGCCATGAAGTATAACAAGAAATCCTTCCCTAAACTTTTCTGATGAACAAGCTGTACTGACTCCAGTCTGTCTAAACTCTCTTGAGTGACACCACGACCTGGAACAGACAATGAAGAAGGATCTCTGGGAGCAACATTCTGTCTTTTATCTCTATGTGAGCCAATGCCTCCTTTGTTATATGCAATTTTACCAGATAAAGCTCTACCATCAGTAAAATCCATTGAAGCTGTAGCTGGAGCTGTAGCTGCAAGACTCGAATCATAAAGAACACCTTTTCCAAATTTTGATTTCAGCTGAGAAGACAGTATTGGTGTAGTCACAACTTGTGTAGCAACAGAGGTTGTGTCTTCATTCTTCTGTACAACATGTGTATCAACAGAGGTTGTAATTATCATTTTATTCTTGCTCTCTTCACCCATCACTCCTTTTAACTTCAGCTTGGCATCAATAGAAGACTTTCTAATCAGCTTTCCTTTATTTTCTTCTTCTTCTTCTTCTTCTTGAATACCAGATAATCTCTCTTTGATCTCAAATCCTTTCATTGCAGGCCTTGAAGACTTTGAAGCTTTAATAACTTTCTTCACTTTATTGGACTTTTGAGCTTTTAAATGCTCTTTCTGCAACAGCTTTTCTTCAGCTTGAATATCCTCAAGTGTAGCTTCAGCATTCTCTTCACGAAATAGTTTCGCAGCCAATTCTTCATCTGTTTGTGGATTGTCAGAGAATGACAAATCCTTTGGCTTTGAACCAGAAGTACTCTGAGCATTTGTATCTATCACCAAGTTAGGCTTTGACCTTGTAGACCTCCCATGTCCTTGTCTAGAATTTGCATTTCTTAATCCCTTCTCAGCATTGGTACCTTCATCATCAAGATGATCTTTCTTTGACAGAGTTTGAGTTTGCTTACACTTGGTTTTAGCAATTCTCTCCCCCTTTTTGACATCATCATCATCATCTTGAATCAGAATTGAGGTGATTAATTCAAGAGAGTTTGCAATGGAATCAACCTTCTCATTTAGTAAAATCTGATTCTTTTCAACTGTGCTCAGTCTGTCATTTATATTTGCTTGAGTTTTAGCAAATTGTTGAAAGAGCTTAGCATTAGCTAATTGAGCTTTCTCTTCATGAGTAGCAACTTCCGTTCGAAGATCAACAATAGATTTCTGAGTATCATCAAATCTATCACCCAAATTCATTAAAACATATCTACCAAAATCAAAATTACTGCCATAGAGTAGAGAATACCCAATTTGCAGACTGTCCATTGGAATAGCATCCCAGTTGGTGACCTTCTTTTGGAATGTCCTGGTGATACAATCAAAGAAAAAATTCCACTCTTTTCTCAAGTTTGGCCTCCTCACACTGCCCAGCTTGGCAAGTGATTCCATGTACCCAATCTCTGTTAGCATTTCCCTCAGATTTTGCTCAGAGACAACAGCATATGAAGTATGTGTGTCGAAATTCATGACATCACGAACAGTTTGTGGAGTAATCACAAACTCTTGGCCTTCATGAGAGAAGATGATAGACGGAGTTCCATTCTCTCCTCCTTCTATATATCTTGAGTTTTGCCAGAAATTAACAACTTGGGAAGCAGATAGAGTAGCCGGTTCAACCAGCGCTTGCCCAATCTCAGAATCTCGAAGAAAATTTTGCATTAGATGAAACGCCTCTGGAGCCCGGTCGTTCTCAAGTAAGGCTGCATAATTGTTAGGCACAAAACGTAGACCAAAGACAGTGAAAGGTTTAGTTGCCATTGAATCAAGAAATAAGCAAGAATCAACTGTGAAAATGTTTTGCAAGAAAGGTGTTTGTGAAAATGCCAAAGTGAAAAACAAAGATGTTTTCTGTTTTGGTAAAGTGAATACGAGTGGGTAAAAGTGATTGTGGCAAAAAATAATTTGAGTTTTAATTAAAAACTAAACTCAAACGATTTTACTTGAAAACACGCAACTGTTCCCTTGAAAAGTGTAAAAGTGAGACATATTGATGAGTGAGTGGGACACGTGTCACACATGCAACGGTTCACTTAATACATGCGCAGTAAAAGCCATTATTACCGCTGTCGTTCCGTTTATCAAGACATGTTACCACTAATTACACCAATTAACAGTTGTCAACTACTCCATTTAGTCCAAAATTTTCAAATTATCTTAATGAAAATTTACCTTAGAGTACATAACACAATCAATCAGTGTTTGTCCAATTTTCAATCTTTATCACAAAAACCCTTTCAAAAATGCACAGTCGTGATTTTCGTGTGTGAGTAGCAGAGTTTACCAAATCAATTTTTATAGCATCTAATATTTCATAAAATCCATAAATCAAAACAATAAACACTGAATGCACAAACTCTCATATTAAACACAGAGTATATGATGAATGCTAAACTCTGTAGTTCCTTAATTACAGAAATCTGAATATCCCTGTTCCAGTTTATGTTCATGATTATCCAAGTAAGCACATAGTCATTATAGACAAAACTATCAAGAGATAAACATCAAAGCATCATTCAGTGAGTTACATGTCAAGGATTGTCTCACAAACTCTCACATCACACAAGTGTTTAGGTGAAGTGTTTACTCTCAGATTCAATCAGTAAAAGCAGATACTACCATAAGCTTGAATGTCCACCAAATCTACACCACTTCGATTATATTTATGCACAAATCAAAAGGACTTTGTTCAGGGTTATAATTGAGTGAAATCAAACAGATGAGAAGAGATGAGAATTTCTAACTGAACAATTTATTTGATCAAAATGTTCAGTCAAATGATTAATACATATTTGTACAAGATGATCAGTATATATACCCCTTTTTTTTTTCATATATATATACTGAGTAAGATATCTTTTCTTAAGAAATACTCACCCGCTTGAATTTGATTTAACAAACGAATATAACTGCTCTTAATACTTCAGTATTCAAGAAAAATGAGCAGTTAATTTGGCTCAAAGGGGTTTACTAAGGGTAGTGTTTTATGAACAGTGTTTATGATCAGTGTTCAAAGATGTTTTGAACAGTGTTTGAAGAAAGATGGTTAATCCTAATGCCTTTATCATCTTCATGCACACATATATCATGTAGTCCCAAAATGGTTTAATGCAAGTTCTAGAGCAACATACTTACTGATGAACATCACACAACAATAAAATCTGATTGATATAAAATGTATCAATCACTTATTCAGCTCAAAATCTCACAGGGTTCAGACATGAACTGTTTCTCACCAAAATAAACAATGACACATCTCAAGTTTTAAAATTTTCACAAGTGCAAACAAAGAATCATCAAGAATCAAGTATGAATTGAAAACAGAGTGTCACTAATCAGAGTTTAGAGTTCATCAATATCAGAGTTAGTCATGAGAGGCAATGCATGCAGTATTCATAGATTCAGAGTTTAGGATCAAATAAACTAAGAGATGCTCTAAATATGAAACAGTATCATGCTGTGTTAACTTACTGTGCAATTTCTGATTAGATTACAGTGACTCAAAAAGAATCTTGATTTTTTTCACTGAAAATCATGCTCTATACATTTTTCTTCATCGGTATTTTCATTCAGACAAAAATCAACTCAGAATTCACAGAGTTTAACAAACGTATTAACAGTGTATGACCAACAATCATGCTGACAGAGTTTAATTAATAAGGTTCACATAGCACTTTAGCAATTTACAGAGATATGAGCAACACATTTTGTTTGAAAGAGTTTGAGTCTAACCAACATGTTTAGTCAAAACCAGATACCATCCCTAGTTCATTGACCAGTCTTGTAAATGTTGCTTCACTTAGAGGCTTTGTGAAAACATCTGCAAGTTGTTGATCTGTAGGCACAAAGTGAAGCTCAATATTGCCTTCCTCTACATGCTCTCTGATAAAGTGATACCTTATGCTGATGTGCTTGGTCATTGAGTGTTGTACTGGATTACCTGTCATTGCAATAGCACTTTGATTATCACAGAAAATAGGTATTTTACTATACCTCAATCCATAATCCAGTAGTTGATTCTTCATCCATAAAATCTGTGCACAACAGCTACCAGCAGCAATATACTCTGCTTCAGCTGTAGATGTAGATATTGACTTCTGTTTCTTGCTGTACCAAGACACTAGTCTGTCACCAAGAAATTGACAACTTCCACTTGTGCTTTTTCTGTCAATCTTACAGCCAGCAAAATCTGCATCAGAGTAACCAAGTAGCTTAAAATCTGATTCTCTTGGGTACCACAGTCCTAAGGTTACAGTTCCCTTGAGATATTTGAAAATCCTCTTCACAGCTGTTAAATGTGGTTCCCTTGGATCTGCCTGAAATCTTGCACACAGACAGGTGGCATACATGATATCAGGTCTACTAGCTGTTAAATAAAGTAGAGAACCAATCATCCCTCTGTAACTTGTCATATCCACTGATGAACCTGTATCTTTGTCCAGTTTTGTTGCAGTTGCCATGGGAGTTGTTGCAGATGAACAGTCAAGCATACCAAATTTCTTGAGAAGATTTCTGGTATATTTTGCTTGATTAATGAAAATTCCATCATCTATTTGCTTCACCTGTAAGCCTAGAAAATAGCTTAACTCTCCCATCATGCTCATTTGATATCTAGACTGCATGAGCTTGGCGAATTTCTTACAGAGTTTATCATTAGTAGATCCAAAAATGATATCATCTACATATATCTGAACTAAGAGCAGGTCATTACCAGATTGAAAGTAAAACAGAGTTTTGTCAATAGTACCTCTGTGAAACCCACTTTCTAGTAAAAATTTAGCAAGTGTTTCGTACCATGCCCTAGGTGCCTGTTTGAGTCCATAGAGTGCTTTGTCTAACCTGTAGACATGATCTGGATATTTTGGATCTACAAAACCAGGTGGTTGTTCAATAAATACTTCTTCTTCAAGTTTTCCATTCAGAAAAGCACTTTTCACATCCATTTGAAAAACCTTGAATTTCTTGTGAGAAGCATAGGCAAGAAACATCCTTATTGCCTCCAACCTGGCAACTGGTGCAAAAGTCTCATCATAATCTATTCCTTCCTGCTGTGAATAGCCTTTAGCTACCAGTCTTGCTTTGTTCCTTGTGATCACACCATCACTGTCAGTTTTATTTCTGAAAACCCATTTAGTACCAACAATAGATCTGTTCTTTGGCCTTGGTACAAGGGTCCACACCTCATTTCTCTCAAATTCATTTAGCTCTTCTTGCATTGTTGTTATCCAGTCAGCATCTTTCAGAGCTTCTTCTACTTTCTTTGGCTCAGTTTGTGACAAGAATGCATGAAACAGACATTCATTTGTTGTTGCACTTCTTGTCCTTACTCTTGCATCTGGATCACCAATAATTAAATCAGGTGTATGTGACTTAGTCCATTTTCTTGCAGAAGGCAAATTGCTTCTGTCATCATGTGATCCTCCCCCTTGATCCATGCTCTCCTGATTTTCTTGGTGCCTTTCTTCACTTTCTGATGCTCCCCCTGAATGTGACTGCTCAGAATTTGAATGTTCAGAGTTTGAATCAACAGTGTTTGATTCAGAGTTATCAATTGAGTCACTATCAGTGTTTGAATTATCACTTTGATGTGATTCTTCATGCTCCCCCTCAACTGGTTCTTTCCTTGTTTCTGATTGAAAAGTTTCTTCAGTGTATACCAGTAGAGGTTCAGAATTGACCTCAACAGAGTTTGTCAGATCTGTATCATCCGAGTTTAATAAATCTTCATTTTCAAAGTGCAGTTGATCATGCTCATTAACATCTTCAAGTCCAGTTATTTTCTTGTCATCAAATGACACATGAATAGACTCCATGATCACTCTGGTTCTCAGATTATAAACTCTGAATGCCTTTGTTGACAGTGGATAGCCAACAAAAATTCCTTCATCTGCCTTTAGGTCAAATTTGGTCAACTGTTCAGGATGAGTCTTCAACACAAAGCACTTGCATCCAAAAATATGAAAATATTTTAGATTTGGCTTCTTCTTCTTCACCATTTCATATGGTGTTTTACCATGCTTGTTGATCAGTGTTGCATTTTGAGTAAAACAAGCAGTTTGAACTGCTTCTGCCCAGAAATAAGTTGGCAACTTTGCTTCATCTAGCATGGTTCTGGCAGCTTCTATCAAAGTTCTGTTCTTCCTCTCCACTACACCATTTTGTTGTGGAGTGCCAGGTGCAGAAAACTCTTGTTTGATCCCTTTACTCTTGCAAAATTCTTCCATAGATGAATTTCTGAACTCAGTTCCATTGTCACTTCTGATTATCTTCACTTGATGCTCTGACCCTTTGTCCAGTTGGATTATATGTTCTGTCAGTGTTAATGATGTTTCATCCTTCTTTGCAAGAAAATATACCCATGTGAATCTGGTATATTCATCAACAATGACTAATGCATATTTCTTCTTTCCAAGAGACATCACATTCACTGGACCAAAAAGATCAACATGTAGTAGATGATAAGGATCAACAATTGAAGACTCAGATTTGCTTTTGAAGGAGACTCTTCTCTGTTTAGCCTTTTGACAAGAATCACACAGTCCTTCTACATTCAACAAGGACTTTGGTAGACCTCTTACAAGATCATTCTTGATTAGCTCATTGATGTTGTTCAGGTTCAAATGAGAGAGTTTCTTGTGCCATTTCCAACTCTCTTCACTGGACATTCTTGTAGACAGACACACTGCTTTGCCATCAGTGTTGGTTGACAATTTTATTTCATAGATGTTGTTGTGTCTGTTTCCAACTAGAGCAACTTTCCCTGTAGATTTACTGATCACTTGGCAATATTCAGGCTGAAAATCTACATGATATCCTCTGTCACAGATTTGACTCACAGATAGCAAATCATGCTTGAGTCCTGGAACCAGAGCTACATTTGTGATGATGACATTTCCAAGATTAATATTGCCATATCCCAGTGTATGTCCTATGTTGCCATCTCCATAGGAAACTTCTGGGCCAGCCTTCTCCTCATACTCTGATAGCAGGGCTTTATTTCCAGTCATGTGTCCTGAACATCCACTGTCCACGACTAGAGTGCTGACCCTGGTGCCCTGCAATCACAAACAATCACTGATTATTAGTTTTAAGGATCCAGACTTGCTTGGATCCTTTGGCTTTCTTAATTCTGTTAGCTTTTGCAGCGGAATTCACATTAACAGAGTTTAAGCTAACTTTTTCAGAGTTTACATTTGCAGAGTTTACTTTAACCCATTTCAAATTTGGTTTGGGTTCATAGTAATTATAGTAAATAGCATGATAATCTCTGCAAGTGTAAATAGAATGCCAAGTACTTCCACAGTGTTTGCATAAAGTCTGTGGTCTTGTTCTCACATAATCACTCTTTACTGCAGTTTTAGAGGGCAAAGAATTAATGTTTTTATTCTTACTGCAGAAATTAGCAAGATGATTAGTGCTACCACAGTTAAAGCATGTTTTCCTAGGAGCTAATGAAGCAAGCATTGGCTTTATTCCTGATGTTATGCCTACCTTACCATTTCTGTTTTTCTTAGGCATTCTCTGTTTGTTGACAGATTTTATCTCCTTAAGCTTATGCTTGAGTTGTTTATCAGTCATTAAACCAATGTTAGCCTCTTTAACAAAAGTTTTAGCATATGACTCTTTAACAGCCTTTTTCTGTGCTTCAGTCTTAGGTCCACCTGTTCCCATGACATTACCCTCAGATGAACAATGTGGTCTAACCTTTACCTGATTTTCAAATCTAAGTTCATCTCCTACAGAGTAACCTAGACCTACTGTATCTGACTGAAACACTTCTTGAGTGTCTTTACCAGAGTGTGTCCAAGTTTTAATGATGTGTTTAGTATCCTCCAATTCAGATTCTAGTTGCTTATACTTACCTAGCAACTCCTGTTCAATAAACACTGCATCATCTCTCTCTTTTTGAATTTTATTCATGTTCTCTAGCTGTTCCTCAACAAGTTTATTTCTTTCTTTGAGTTGAGAACACTCAGACTTTATCCTCTCATTTTCTAAAGTCTGATCCCTATAACTGATATGCAATGCTTTAAGATAAATTCTCAATTCAGTTATATCATCAGTGTTATAAGCATAGGTAGTTGGAGGTACCTTGAGATCATCATTTTCAATCTTAGTAGTAGCCATGAGAGCATAGTTGACTTCCTCATCTGAATCTGAAGTGTCTGCCCAATCTCTGCCTTTGGTGTAGAGTGCCTTTTCAGTTTTACCCTTCTTGCACTCAGGAGCATAGTGACCCATCTCCTTACACTTGTAGCATTGAATCTCAGACTTATCTTTCTTATCAGATTTGAAGTCCTTTCCCTCAGATTTCTTGAAATTCTTCTTGTCAAACTTTGAGTAGTCCTTGGAGAATCTCTTTCCCTTCTTGAAGTTCTTGTATCCCATCTTCTTGAAGGTCTTTACCATCAATGCAGCCATTTGCATCATCTCCTCATCATCTTCAGAATCAGATGAGTCATCTGTGTTTGAGTCAACATCAGTGTTTGATGACTCATTCTCTGAATGAATGACTAAAGCTTTTCCTTTTGCCTTTCTCCTTGATGCTTCCTTCTTTGATGGTTTCTCCTCAGCCTTAAGAGCAACAGACTTTGACTTTCTACTAGATCTTTTGTTTCTCTGCTCCAATTCCAATTCATGGGTTTTGAGTAGTCCATAAATTTCATCAATCTCTGTTTCACCAAGTTCATAATTATCTCTTATAGTGGTTGTTTTCACATCCCACTTTTCAGGTAGAGAGAGAAGAAACTTGAGATTTGAATCTTCTAAATCATACTCTTTGTTCACCAATGACAAATCATTGAGCAGTTTACAGAATATGTCAAATGTTTCTGTCATGGTTTCATCAGATTTTGCCTCAAAATGCTCATACTCCTGAGTGAGTATGTTCCTTCTGTTCTTCTTAATTGCAGGAGTTCCTTGACATCTAACCTCAAGTGCATCCCATATCTCCTTTGCAGTTGTGCAGTTTATCACTTTATTAGACATAACATTGTCTAACGCACTGTGAAGTAAATGCCTTACCTTCGCATCCTTTGCAATAGATGAAAGATCCTCAGCAGTTAGATCTTTCTTCTCTTTTGGAATAACTTTTGATTCCTCACCGGCAGCAGCAGCAGATAACTTTGTAGGTTTGTGAGGACCTTCATAAATTCTGTCCAGATATTCTGGATCTGTAGCCTCCAGAAACATGGTCATCTTCACCTTCCAAATTGCATACTCTAATGGCCTCAGTATAGGAACCCTAATTGTTTCATACCTACTAACAGTAGTAGGAGCTTTCTCAGATGGTGGAGGTATCTCTGCCATTGATTACTATTGTGTTTGGATCTTTAACTGTAATAAAGTAACAGATTTGGCTTTGATACCACTTGTTAGGTCGAATACACAATATATAATCAAGTACTGTATGAATAAGTAACAAGAACACACGTTTTAACTCTTAAAACTGTTTGGAATTGATAATTCCTCTCTCGGTGATGTAAAGTATCACAGAGAGCTGCTTAGGTTACAAGAATGATATTCGTTCACGATGGATACCCTTCTAGGGTTAACCTAACTGTATTTATAAGATATACAGCTACGTACAATCGTAAATTGATTCTCCTAAAATTAAGCTATACAATTGATATCAATTACGATTGCTACACGTCTTCTAAGTCAACTCAATCTCTTTGATAGCTATCCAATCTTCAAAGATATTGCTTCCATATTAATATTAAATTAATCTTCAAACTCTGTTGACTTGTAGACGCTCCCAGTAGACAGACTTTAGCAAACTCTGTTCTCTCCATGCTAACAGTGTTTGCGCTTCCATGTATTCAGCTATCAGTGTTTACGCTTTCCTCTGTCAGCGTTTGCGCTTCCAGCAATCAGCGTATACTCAAACTCTGTTACAACTGCTTTCAATAACAAGTTAAACTCTCTTTACCTGTAACACTTAAACACTGACATTAAATCACATCAATTATATCTAACAGTCAGACCAGCAATCGCAGCTAATACCTTCGAAATCAAGCCTAGCACTATACAGATGGTCCAGAACTCAGTTCAGTTTGGTGGTGCTCCTACCGAAGATCCCAACATGCATATTCGAGATTTCATAGAGATCTGTGATACCTTCAGAACCAACGGGGTGTCTGAGGATGCTGTTAAGTTAAGGCTATTTCCATTCTCTCTGAGGGACAAGGCGAAGAGTTGGTTACACTCTTTACCAGCAGGTTCTATCACTACATGGGAAGATCTTGCACAGAAATTTCTCACCAAATTTTTTCCCATGGCAAAGACAGCAGCTATCAGGAATGCTATCACTCAGTTTTCACAGCAGTCTGGAGAATCTCTATGCGAGGCTTGGGAGAGATATAAGGAGATGCTAAGGAAGTGTCCACATCATGGGATGCCTGATTGGATGATAATCAATTGTTTTTATAATGGTTTGGGTGCACAGTCGAGACCCATGCTAGATGCAGCATCAGGTGGAGCTTTGTGGGCCAAGAGTTATGAAGAAGCTTATGAATTGATCGAGATGATGGCTGCTAATGAATACCAGAATGCTACAGGGAGGTTATCTCAAGGCAAGGTAGCAGGTGTTCTTGAAATTGATACAGCTACAGCCATTGCAGCTCAGTTGAAGGCCTTGTCAATGAAGGTCGATTCTTTGGCTAACATGGGAGTTCAGCAGGTAGCTAGTGTTTGTGAGTTGTGTGCGGGCGCACATGATACAACTCAATATGCCATATCTTCTGAATCAGCACAATTTGTGAGTAACTACCAGAGGCCACAACAGCCAGTTCCAGCCACCTATCACCCGAATAACCGCAACCATCCAAATTTCAGCTGGAGTAACAATCAAGGTGGTAATCAGCAGCAACAGCAATTCGGAGCTAGGCAATTCAATCAAGGATTTCAGCAGCAGTACCAGCCCAGACAACAGTTTCAGCCTCCAGGTTTCCAGCAACAATCTCAGGGGAATGCTGGTCAATCTTCTAATGAAAAAGCTGAGCTTGAGGAGTTGAGGATGATAGTAAAAAGTCAGGGGGCATCTATGAATATCATGGAAAGTCAGATCGGGCAGCTTGCTAGTGCTCTGTTGAACAGACCATCTGGAGTTCTTCCGAGTGACACTGAAGCCAATCCAGGCAAGAGGGAAACCAAGGAGCATGTCAAATCAGTTACTTTGAGATCGGGTAAGGTGACTGGTAATCAGAATTCAGCCATTGAAGAAGAAGAAGAAGTTTAAGAGCAACATGTGGCACCTACTGCAGATAAGGAACAAGTCCAGACTGATAGAGTAGCTGAGCAGTTGGTTAGCGAGGTGGAGAATCCTAAAAATTCTGCTAAGGAAGTTTCTCCAAAGCAGTCTACAGAGAACGTGAAAATCTTTCCTCCTCCTCCATATCCTGGTAGATTGAAGAAGCAGAAGAATGACAGACAGTTTGGCAAGTTTCTGGAGGTATTCAAAAAGCTTCAAATCAATATCCCTTTTGCTGAAGCATTGGAGCAGATGCCGAGCTATGCAAGGTTTATGAAGGGTATTCTCTCAAAGAAGTTGAAACTTGAAGAATTGGATACAGTAGCATTAACAGAAGAGTGCAGTGCCGTTTTACAGCAGAAGTTACCACCGAAGCTAAAGGATCCAGGCAGTTTCACTATTCCGTGCACCATTGGGAATTTACCTTTCAGCAAGTGTTTGTGTGACTTGGGTGCTAGTATCAATCTCATGCCATTGTCAGTTTTCATGCAGCTTGGTCTTCCAGATCCTAAACCTACCAACATCTCTCTACAGCTAGCTGATCGTTCTATTACATACCCGAGGGGTATCGTTGAGGATGTTTTGGTCAAGGTTGATAAACTCATCTTTCCAGCAGATTTTGTGATTCTTGATTTTGAAGAAGATAAGAAGATTCCTATCATCTTAGGACGGCCTTTTCTAGCTACGGGCCGTACCTTGATTGATGTTCAGAAGGGGGAGCTTACGATGCGGGTGCAAGATCAGGATGTTACCTTCAATGTTTTCAATGCAATGAAGCTACCTTCAGATGATGAGGAATGTTGTCAGGTGGACTTGGTGGAGTCGTCAGTAAAGTTGAACTTTGATCAGTTACTGTTGGCTGATCCATTAGAGAGAGCTTTGCTAGGAGATTCTGTAGTTGAAGATGAAGAAAGAGAAGAGCAAATTCAGCAGTTAAGGGCAATTCCGTGGAGAAAGAGTTTTGAAGTGCCAGTTGAGTCACTTGGGCTTGAGGAGCTTAAAAAGTCACAAAGTCGTCTCAAACCATCTATTGAGGAAGCTCCTACACTTGAGCTTAAATAGCTACCAGAGCATTTGAGGTATGCCTTTTTGGGTGAAGCATCTACTTTGCCTGTTATCATTGCCGCTAACTTGACAGATAGTGAAGAGGAGAAGCTCTTGAGGATATTGAGACAGTTTAAGACAGTCATTGGATGGACTATAGCAGACATCAAAGGAATCAGTCCTTCGTATTGCATGCACAAAATCCTGCTAGAGGAGAATTGCAAGCCTACTGTGGAGCAACAGCGTCGTCTCAATCCTATTATGAAAGAAGTGGTGAAGAAGGAAATCTTTAAGTGGCTTGATGCTGGTATTATCTACCCTATTTCAGACAGTTCTTGGGTGAGTCCGGTACAGTGTGTGCCGAAAAAGGGGGGTATGACAGTTGTTGCTAATGAGAAAAATGAGCTCATCCCTACACGTACCGTTACAGGGTGGAGAGTTTGCATGGACTATCGCAAGTTGAACAAAGCCACGAGAAAAGACCACTTTGCTCTCCCGTTTGTGGATCAGATGTTAGATAGGTTGGCAGGCCACGAGTATTATTGTCTTCTTGATGGATATTCTGGATATAATCAGATTTGCCTTGCACCTGAGGATCAAGAGAAGACTACATTCACATGTCCCTTTGGCACCTTTGCATTCAGACGAGTTCCGTTCGGACTGTGTGGCGCTCCAGCCACTTTTCAGAGGTGTATGATGGCTATCTTTTCAGACATGATTGGTATCAATGTGGAAGTTTTCATGGATGATTTCTCAGTGTTTGGTTCTTCATATGACGAGTGCTTACATAATCTTGGTCTGGTTTTGAAGAGATGTGTGGAGACTAATCTGTTGCTGAATTGGGAAAAATGTCACTTTATGGTGCAAGAAGGGATCATTCTTGGGCACAAGGTTTCTAGCAAGGGACTCGAGGTGGACAAAGCAAAAATTGACACTATTGAGAAGCTTCCTCCTCCTATCTCTGTTAGAGGCATTCGCAGCTTTCTTGGTCATGCGGGTTTCTATCGTCGGTTCATAAAGGATTTTTCGAAGATCTCTAAACCCTTGTGCAATCTGTTGGAGAAAGATGTTCCTCTCAATTTTGATGAAGCTTGCCTTGATGCTTTCGAGCTGTTGAAGAAGAAGTTGACTACCACACCTGTTATTACTGCACCAGATTGGAGTGAGCCATTCGAGCTAATGTGTGATGCTAGTGACTATGCCGTTGGTGCTGTTCTTGGTCAGAGAAAGGAGAAAATATTTCATGTGGTTTACTATGCTAGTAAAACCCTTAATGACGCACAGTTGAACTACACCACCATGGAAAAAGAGCTCTTGGCTGTTGTTTATGCATTTGAGAAGTTTTGAGCCTATTTACTTGGCACGAAAGTCATTGTCTACACAGAGCATGCGGCTATCAGATACTTGATGACAAAGAAGGATTCGAAGCCTAGGTTGATTCGATGGGTCTTATTGCTCCAGGAATTTAATGTGGAGATTAAAGACAGAAAAGGAACTGAAAACCAGGTGGCAGATCATCTTTCGAGGTTGGAAGATCATGGTAAGAATTCACAGGCTAAATCTCTGATTAATGAATCTTTTCCGGATGAGCAGCTTTTAGGGGTACAAGTGGAAGAGCCATGGTTTGCAGATTTTGTGAACTATCTTGTTAGTGACATCATCCCTCCTGATTTAACTTATGCTCAAAGGAAGAAGTTCTTACATGATGTGAAGTGGTACCGATGGGACGAGCCGTATTTGTTCAAACAGGGTGCTGATCAGATTATTCGACGTTGCATTCCTTATAGCGAGACTGAAAGTGTATTGCGAGATTGCCATTCCACTGTTTATGGAGGTCATTATGGTGGAGAGAAGACAGCAGCTCGTGTTCTTCAGGCAGGTTTCTTTTGGCCTACAGTTTTTAAGGATGCTCATCAGTTTGTTTTGAGGTGTGATCGTTGTCAGAAAGTTGGTAATATTTCTAGGAGGAATGAGATGCCTCTTAATATGCTCCTTGAGGTAGAGATCTTTGATGTATGGGGTATTGTTTTCATGGGACCCTTTGTTTCATCTTGTAATAATCAGTACATCTTGCTAGCTGTGGACTACGTCTCTAAGTGGGTTGAGGTGAAGGCCTTACCAACCAATGATGCTAAGGTGGTGCTGAACTTTCTTCATAAACAGGTCTTTACGCGTTTTGGCACTCCGCGAGCTATTATTAGTGATGAGGGGACTCACTTTTGTAATCGTCAATTCACTGCATTGTTGGCGAAGTATAGGGTGACACATCGTGTTGCTACAGCATATCATCCCCAAACAAACGGTCAAGCGGAGGTTTCTAATCGTGAAATCAAGAGAATTCTAGAAAAGGTGGTGAATCCGTCAAGGAAGGATTGGTCCTTGAAGTTAGATGAAGCTGTTTGGGCCTATAGAACAGCTTACAAAACACCTTTGGGAATGTCTCCGTATCAGTTAGTTTTTGGAAAAGCATGTCATCTACCAGTGGAGTTGGAACATAAAGCTTTTTTGGGCGATTAAGAAGTTGAATCTTGATATTAGAGCAGCTGGTGAGAAACGGTTATTGTAGTTGAATGAGTTAGAGGAATTTCGATCTCAGGCGTATGAGAACCACAAGATTTACAAGGAGAAGGTGAAGAGGTGGCATGATAAGAAGTTGATTCCTAAGGTCTTTGTGCCTGGTCAGTTGGTTTTGTTGTTTAATTCGCGCCTCAAGCTTTTTCCTGGAAAGCTTAAGTCAAGGTGGTCAGGGCCGTTCACTGTTAAAACCGTATTTCCGCATGGAGCCGTTGAGATTTTTGAAAAGTCACCAGATTGGAGTGAGCCATTCGAGCTAATGTGTGATGCTAGTGACTATGCCGTTGGTGCTGTTCTTGGTCAGAGAAAGGAGAAAATATTTCATGTGGTTTACTATGCTAGTAAAACCCTTAATGACGCACAGTTGAACTACACCACCATGGAAAAAGAGCTCTTGGCTGTTGTTTATGCATTTGAGAAGTTTTGAGCCTATTTACTTGGCACGAAAGTCATTGTCTACACAGAGCATGCGGCTATCAGATACTTGATGACAAAGAAGGATTCGAAGCCTAGGTTGATTCGATGGGTCTTATTGCTCCAGGAATTTGATGTGGAGATTAAAGACAGAAAAGGAACTGAAAACCAGGTGGCAGATCATCTTTCGAGGTTGGAAGATCATGGTAAGAACTCACAGGCTAAATCTCTGATTAATGAATCTTTTCCGGATGAGCAGCTTTTAGGGGTACAAGTGGAAGAGCCATGGTTTGCAGATTTTGTGAACTATCTTGTTAGTGACATCATCCCTCCTGATTTAACTTATGCTCAAAGGAAGAAGTTCTTACATGATGTGAAGTGGTACCGATGGGACGAGCCGTATTTGTTCAAACAGGGTGCTGATCAGATTATTCGACGTTGCATTCCTTATAGCGAGACTGAAAGTGTATTGCGAGATTGCCATTCCACTGTTTATGGAGGTCATTATGGTGGAGAGAAGACAGCAGCTCGTGTTCTTCAGGCAGGTTTCTTTTGGCCTACAGTTTTTAAGGATGCTCATCAGTTTGTTTTGAGGTGTGATCGTTGTCAGAAAGTTGGTAATATTTCTAGGAGGAATGAGATGCCTCTTAATATGCTCCTTGAGGTAGAGATCTTTGATGTATGGGGTATTGTTTTCATGGGACCCTTTGTTTCATCTTGTAATAATCAGTACATCTTGCTAGCTGTGGACTACGTCTCTAAGTGGGTTGAGGTGAAGGCCTTACCAACCAATGATGCTAAGGTGGTGCTGAACTTTCTTCATAAACAGGTCTTTACGCGTTTTGGCACTCCGCGAGCTATTATTAGTGATGAGGGGACTCACTTTTGTAATCGTCAATTCACTGCATTGTTGGCGAAGTATAGGGTGACACATCGTGTTGCTACAGCATATCATCCCCAAACAAACGGTCAAGCGGAGGTTTCTAATCGTGAAATCAAGAGAATTCTAGAAAAGGTGGTGAATCCGTCAAGGAAGGATTGGTCCTTGAAGTTAGATGAAGCTGTTTGGGCCTATAGAACAGCTTACAAAACACCTTTGGGAATGTCTCCGTATCAGTTAGTTTTTGGAAAAGCATGTCATCTACCAGTGGAGTTGGAACATAAAGCTTTTTTGGGCGATTAAGAAGTTGAATCTTGATATTAGAGCAGCTGGTGAGAAACGGTTATTGCAGTTAAATGAGTTAGAGGAATTTCGATCTCAGGCGTATGAGAACCACAAGATTTACAAGGAGAAGGTGAAGAGGTGGCATGATAAGAAGTTGATTCCTAAGGTCTTTGTGCCTGGTCAGTTGGTTTTGTTGTTTAATTCGCGCCTCAAGCTTTTTCCTGGAAAGCTTAAGTCAAGGTGGTCAGGGCCGTTCACTGTTAAAACCGTATTTCCGCATGGAGCCGTTGAGATTTTTGAAAAGTCACCTGATTTGGCGTTCAAGGTAAATGGTCAGCGGTTGAAACATTATTTTACAGGTGATCCAGTGGTTCGTGAAACAGATTCCGTGGATTTGGCAGAAACGTAACGATCGAGCAGCAAGTCAAGCTAATGACGTTAAACGAGCGCTTCGTGGGAGGCAACCCATGTGATTGGATATCATTATTGTTGTATATTCTTTGTATCTTCATCTCTTGAAAAAAAAAATAATATATTGGGACAGCGCGACCGCGCTGTCTAGGAGTGCAAACAGAGCGCGACCGCGCTAAGCCGATTCTGGAGGTGCAGAAAAATTTTCCGGAGCAAAATTCCAGCCCAATTTTCGATTTTCAACCCTAATTCCAGCCCAAATCCATTTCTAATCATTCTATAAATCCCAATTTTCGTGAGTAATCAGACCCTATATCTCACCCTAATCTTTTTATACATCTCTCATATACATATACATACATACACCCTTAAACCATAAACCACGATTTTGGAGCTTTGGAATTCGTGTTCATTCATCGATTGGAGGCTTGATACGCAGTGCTACCTCTCATACAGATTCGTTTTGGGTAATTTCTTGGTTATTCTTGTTATTACGAATTGTAGTTTGCGTATTTTGGGATAATTGTTGTTAGGTTGCTGTGGGTTGCTATTTGTGTATATTTTCTGCTTGTTGGAGATTGTGTAATGACCCCGAAAAGGACTCGTTTTGCTGGTGGTTCTAGTGGACATCGTTCATCTGATTCCGATTCTAGTTCGGAGGGACCCGGGGAAAAGTTTGTTTCTGTGGAGGCCCGGGCGGAGTATAACAGGTTGATGTCAAAGACAGTAATCAAGGATAGGATGTTTTTAGCTGGTCCGTCTGATGGAGATCTGGTGGCGATGATTCAGTCACGAGGTTGGGAGCCTATTTGTCAGTTGGCTATGGATATTCCGTTGTCTATTGTTCGCGAGTTCTATGCGAATGCGAAGGCTGAACGGAATGGTTATTCAGTGGTTAGGGGTTTGACAGTGGACTACACACCGCCTGCCATCAGCCGTTTGCTTGCTTTGCCTGCCAGACCTGCAGGTGCTGAGGATTGGACTTTTAAGTCCAGGACAGAGGTTGACTTGGATGCTATTGTGACTAGGTTCTGTGTGTCTGGTACTGTGTGGAAGATGAAGCTAGGGAGTAATGAGCACTTGCATTTCCCTACTTCTGCGTTGAACAGGTATGCTCGAGCATGGAATTTGTTTATCTGTGCTAACTTGTTGCCTACCACACATCAGCACGAGGTTAATGTGGAGAGAGGTATTTTGCTGTGGGCGATTCTGAATGGTTTTTATATTGACATTGGTTATATGATTAACCAAAATATCTTGAGGTTTTTGAGAGCTAGTACTACAGGGGGGATTCCATATGGTTCTGTGGTTACTAGTTTGTGTATGGCGGTGGGAGTGAGATGGGCTGAGGATGAGCCGATACAATTGCCGAGTGGTGCTATTGATTCTGGGACTATTGCGAGGATGGTGGAGTGGCCGGGCGGCGTTCCACATCCTTGGGGTTTGGGTTACCAGATTGCTGGTGCTGTTCCGCCACCTCAGGTTCCCGAGGATATTCCTGTTGCCTCTCAGTATAGACGGTTGATGCGCCGCATGGATGCTATGTATGATTCTCAGAGCCGTTTTGCACAGGAGTTGACTCAGGCGCTGGGCACTGCTTTTGCTACCAGTGGAGTGCAGGTGGATTGGCCTGTTTTTGGGGCACATGGAGTCTATCCTCCGCCGGATTCTCCTCCTCAGGAGGGTGGTCCAGGTGGTCAGTAGGTATGTTTCTACTTTTCCCTTATTTACTTCCAATGAGGGCATTGGAAATTTCAAGTTTGGGGGTGGATTTGGGAATTAGTAGTTGTTGTGATATATTGTTGTGATATATTTGTGGCATGTAGGAATTCATATTGCATCATATTTGTATGTGTAGATTAGTTTCATGCATGATACCTGTCATATAGAGCATTCTGTTTGCATGTGTGTCGAGTTTTGTATGTGAGTTCATATAGTTGCATTACATGCATTTTTATTTTTCATGATCCCTTAGAATAAGTTGATGCCATAAGGTAGGTAGATGTTGATGTGGGTTTGAAAAGGATGAACAGAGGGCTGATTTTAAATTTTGATGAAATTGACATGCATGTTTCATGAATAAAATTTTTACACAGTCTCGTCGTTTGCTCTTGGACTAGGTTGCGTCATGTTTGTTTGGATTTAGGATTTAATCACTTGTTTATCGATAGAATTTGCTTTATTCTCTTGATGATTAAGGAACACCAAAATATAAGTTTGGGGGAAAACAGAAATTTCATGCTAATGTGTTTGTGTTTGTATTTGTTGGCTAGGCGTCAAATGGCTAGTAGCCGGCTCATGTTTATGAGTAGTCTAGGGTTGGAATTGAGAATTCTCATTCCAGATTCCATGTGAAAAAAAAAGAAAAAGAAAAAAAAAGAAGAAAAAAGCAAAAAAAAAGAAAAAGAAAAAAAAAGAAAAAAAAGAAAAAAAAGAGTGTTGTGAGAGTGTGAGTATGCAGAATTGATCAGGGTGAGCTCTTTAATACTCGAGCAATTAAGTTCTTGGGGACTTTGTGCCTAGTGACCTAAGACTTTTTATAGTCTGGGATCCACTAACCCAACGCTCGCTACATGGGTATTATTGTATAAGCCTTTAGGGGTCTCATCCATTGCACGATCAAATAAGCATGTGTGTTGTGTACATATTGTGTTTGAGTCATAATAAAGCATGAATTTCTGTCTACTTTAGAGGAGTATGGAGGTGTATCTGAAGTGATCTTGAGTTTAACGTTCATTCTATTTATAAACCTTTGATTGTCTTGGAAAAGAATATGTATGATTTTGATCCGGTTTGGGAGTATATCTGTCGAGCATTGCACACACGCACATTCTGATCATGTATTGTTAGTATACCGGAATTTAGTCGAGCTCTGTTTGGATTGATTGCATTCATTGAGATATTTGCTTGCTAAGTGGTGTTGGTTAGTTGAGGGGATCCTTTGCATTCATATTTAGTTGCATTCATGCATTGTATTGTTTGTGTCGTTTGTGTCAGTTGGATTTTGTGGGTACATTCACTATAGGCCCTCACGAGACCTTACTCGTCCACTAGGGCTGCCTAGGGGTTTAAAGGGCTTGTTGCATATGCTAAATGCATCCGTGATCACCTACGGAAGTGGTACTAGTTAGTTGTATATATTTATATCTGTTTATGCTTGAGGACAAGCATCGGTTCAAGTTTGGGGGTGTGATAAGTGGATTTTTATCCATTTAGATCATTCTATTTTGGCTTGAATTGATCGCTTAATTCTCGAGTATTTGTGTGGTTTAATGTGTTTTGTGGAGTTTGTGCAGGAATTAAGTTTTTCGCAGGGAGTATGGTGTTTTGTGGTTTTTGGAACAAATGTGGTTATGAGGAAAAAACGGCGTGCGAAGAAGTAGGTGCTAACAAAAAGTCTGCAGAAACAGAATGTTCACAGCGCGACCGCGCTATGTTATAACTGTAAGGGAGCGCGACCGCGCTAAGGGAATTTGCAGATTTTGTGAGAGCGCGACCGCGCCACAATTGCACTACAGGACAACGCGACCGCGCCAAGGAGATACTGAGCCGCCAAAAACTGTTCTAATTCTGATTTTAAAGAGGAATGTTGCCGTTTTCTTATCCTATTCGACATGGAAATACTCTTGGACGGTGGGAATAGTCCAGAAGCTTTATTTGACAAGGGAAGTTGCAATCTATATCATATTTAAAGATGGAATTTGTCAATTTCAATTCCTACTCAAGAATGGCAATTGTTTGGAGAAGAGGCAATATTGAGCTATAAATACACATGCTGGGAGGTCAGATTTACACACACCAACACCAGAGATCAGATCACTTCACATTACATACATACATACTTTCTAGCACGAGATTGAGAAGCCAAGGCGAGGATCGTGACAACAAGAAGATCTAGACATAGTTTTCTTGTATTCTTACTAGGCGTATCTTTTGGATGTTTGATCATTATTCGACTTTGTTCCATAACTTTGTTAACATTGATTTATTCATTATTATTCTTTTCATATTTATCATGTTTTCATCAAACCCCATGATGACGAACGGTTCGATTATGAACTAATCGCCATCATGGGGTCCTAACGGATTTACTTATGGAATTTAGATGTTGATTGCCTAACTTGATATATGTGTGGTGAATTTACGATATCCTTGCATGGTTGTATTTAATTCATATAGATGCGTAGCTAACATCTATCTTGTTAATCTTAAGTGAAGCGACAGTGAATCTTTTGATTTAGAACTTGCCATGCTAGCATAAGTCCATGAATGTTATTCATGTTTGTGGTGTGTTTCTAACCGTCTCATACTACCTTATGTAATCTTATGGATACTTGCTCTTCAACTATTATGTTTTCAAATTCTATAGACATATAGGGTCTAAGCATAATTGGTGCCTGCATGATTTCTATCTTTTGTGGATATTGTGTAGATTGGTGTGCGTGTACTGAAAGGTAACGTATACTTATTTTGTGTTGTCCGATTAGTTATCGTAACCACCACATGTATTGATAAAAGGGCATGATCTCTAAAGGAAGTTTGTATTGAAGTTAGGATCCCATGTTTTCCATCTCATAAGTAATTTGAAATCACTTAGTTAATTAATTTAGTTGTTAATTAATTCTTATTAGTTAATTTTAGATAATCAAAACAAATTTGTCCATTGTCTTAGCATTGAACGATAATCATACATTGATGCTTAGGTACAAGAACTAAATTATACAATCTCTGTGGGAACGAACTCTACTTCATTCTATATTACTTGTGAACACGTGCGCTTGCGTGATTTTGTGCTAACAAGGAGGAAGAAGAAGATCATGGCCACAGAGATCCACCAAGAGTTGATGTACCAACTAGAAGTGATGCTCACACTGGAAATGAAGCATCCGTTGACAGTCATTCTGGAGCATCCGTTGACAATATTAGAGATGCATCCGTTGACAGAAATTATCAAGCATCCATCGATAGGCAAAATGATGCATCCATTGACAGTCAACTTCATAATTCTGCAAGGACAACAAACTCAGGGGGAGTTTCTCAGGGTCAAAATTCAATGCTAAATCAACATGATCATGCTCATGAAAATGAAGCAACCTCATCAAGATCAAACCTTCCACCTGCAAGAAAATGGACTAGAGATCATCCATCTGAGTTAATCATTGGTGAATCAAATTCAAGAGTCCAAACTAGGAGGGCCACTCAAGCAGAATGCCTATACAGTAGCTTCCTGTCTCAAGAGGAACCTAAGAAAGTGGAAGATGCCCTTCTAGATCCAGATTGGGTCTTAGCAATGCAAGAAGAGCTAAACCAATTTGAAAGAAATAAAGTATGGAAACTTGTGCCCAAACCTGATGATAGAAGTGTCATAGGTACTAAATGGGTTCTCAAGAACAAGACAGATGAAAATGGCATAATTGTGAGGAATAAAGCTAGATTAGTGGCAAAGGGTTATTCTCAAGAAGAAGGGATAGATTTTGATGAAACTTTTGCTCCAGTGGCAAGACTTGAGGCAATCAGAATCTTCCTAGCCTATGCAGCACATGCCAATTTCAAGGTCTATCAGATGGATGTCAAAAGTGCATTTCTAAATGGGGAACTGGAAGAAGAGGTCTATGTCCATCAACCTCCTGGCTTTGAGGATCCAGAATTTCCAGAATATGTATATCTTCTCATGAAAGCACTTTATGTTTGAAGCAAGCACCAAGAGCCTGGTATGACACTTTATCTCAATTTCTTTTGGAGAATCACTTCACTAGAGGTACAGTAGATAAAACCTTATTTCATAGGAATATCAATGGCTCTTCAATACTTGTTCAAATCTATGTAGATGATATTATTTTTGGGTCTACAGATGAGAAGCTTTGCAAAAGGTTTGCCAAACTTATGCAAAGTAGGTATGAAATGAGCATGATGGGTGAATTAACTTACTTTCTTGGCCTACAAGTAAAGCAAGTTAATGTGGGCATTTTCATAAGTCAAACAAAATATATTTATGACCTTTTAAAGAAATTTGAATTAATGGATTGTACCTCTGCAAAAACACCTATGGCCACTGCAACTAAGCTTGAGTTGAGTACTAAGGAAAAGTCTGTGGACATCTCAAGCTATAGCGGCATGGTAGGTTCACTTCTATACCTAACAGCTAGTAGACCTGATATAATGTTTTCTACTTGTGTTTGTGCTAGATTTCAAGCTGACCCTAGAAAGTCTCACTTGATAGCTATTAAGAGAATTTTCAGGTATCTCAAGGGAACACCAAACCTTGGCATTTGGTATCCAAGAGAATCTGGTTTTGATCTAACTGGCTACTCAGATGCAGATTTTGCAGGTTGCAGAATTGATAGAAAAAGTACTACAGGCTCCTGTCAATTTCTAGGAAACAGGCTTGTTTCATGGTTCAGTAAGAAACAGAACTCAGTCTCCACTTCTACAGCTGAAGCTGAGTACATTCGAGAACAAAGCATATTGACATCAAATACCACTTCATTAGAGAACATGTGATGAATGGTACAGTAGAAATGCACTTTGTGCCAAGTGAAATGCAGCTTGCAGATATCTTCACCAAGCCCCTTGATGAATCCACATTCACAAGATTGGTAGGTGAGCTAGGTATGCTTAATTTGTCATAATTCCTGGTGATATTTTATCATACTGCATTGCAGCTAGAAAGGTGTTTTGATTTACTTGAGAATTAAAAACTCTCAGAAAAATTTTCTACAGAAATTTTGACCAAGGCAAAATTATCTTATCAACGGATATCCTTTTATCCGTTGGTAGTATAAACACATTCCTAGATTTTCATATATCAACAGATAACAGGTCATCCACATCATCGATGGATAAACTGTCTTTCAACTATTCATTTCATATCCGTTGATATACATATTTTCTTTTAAATATAACCGTTGGTAAACGTGTATATATATAGGCATGGTTATATTTATTTTCTTTTATTAACTGACAGTTACTTTGACCAATGGATAATTACTTTTAATTATTTCATTTTCAACTCTTGAAAAATATAAATGGCTGTCTTGTGCTCTCACATCTCACTTTTATCGACTTTCAAGATTCTCTTAAGTAAACTGCATCTTCTTCACTAAAACTCTCTACAACAAAAGTTCAAACACTTCAGTGATGCCTATTGTTAAGATGATGTCTTCCACTGGGTTCACCTATGAGAAGAACAACTTCTCGGCCTATGTTGATACAGTGAATGCCCCAGAAGCTTACCACACCTTGATGAATTTTGTGAAGAAATGCAAACTGTCGTATGCTATGACTACCACCACTCCTCTAATCCACGAGGTAATTGAAGAGGTGTGGACATCTGCTGAGTACAACGGCACAGACGGTACAATTTCTTTTTCCTTAAAGGGTAAAAACTATGTAGTTACTTCTGATGTGATAACTGCTTGTTTAAAATTGCCTGAGAATAACTGTCTGAAAGTACCCAGTGATGCTGAAATTGTTACCATGCTTAATTCCATAAATTATGCCCTTAGTACTGAGAATTTAGGGAAAATTGTTAGGAAAGGAATGGTTAAAGAATGGAGTTATTTTTGTGATGCCTTCATTAAAACTTTTTCAGGCAAAATTAGTAATTTTGATGCTGTTACCCATTCCATGCTAATTATGATGTATATGCTTCTGACTGATAAATTCTATAACTTTGGCACACTATTCATGTATGAGATAGCAGTAAAATTAGGTAAAAAGGAAACTAGGAGCAAGAATATCTATTTTGCTAGATTTTTGATGCTCTTAGCACTGCATGTATCTGAGAATAAGCTATCCATTGCTAACCCGGATAGAAAGTTCACATGTTTTGTTCAGGAGAAGAGAGTCCTAAGTGATTTAATTCGAATGAACTCCAATGCAGGAGTACAATTGGTATATCTACCAATTGTTTAGGGAACTATTTCTAACCTTGAAACTCCTATCTCTAACCCCCAAATTTCTTTGCCTTCCACTATCACAATGGAGTCGGTAGTAGTGACCAAACAGGCTCCTACCCAAGTAGCTAAAACAAAAGTTTCCAAACCTAAATCTAAAAGACAAACCTCAGGTGCTTCTCAAAAAACACCTGTTGCAAAAACTACCACAACTCTTGAGGGGAGTGTGAAGGAGGTAGTGAGTGGTGAGGGATAGGGTGCAAGCCCTAAGAATAAGGTAGGTGAGGAGAGTGCACCAAATAGCCAAGCCCAAGTTACATCCTCTCAACAGGGTGTGACTACTAGTTCCACAGAAACTCTGCACAAAAGGGTAAGGGACACTAGCCCTCTCTCAAAAACCTATGAAAGAAGAGTAAAATCTAAAACCATAGGGGAATTACAGGGTGCACACACAGTACAGCAAACTGTACCTTCTCAAATTCAGTTTGATGTGACTTCAATAAATGTGGAGTCACAGCCCCTTGATCTTAACCTTCAAATTGATACACATTACAATCCACCATCACCAACTCCATCTCTGGATGTGGATATGATATCTACATCAATTCCTGATTCTCCATCTTTAAGATTCTTGGAGAAGCCCCACTCTGCAATTGGTGGTCATCATCTTCTAGATGATTTGTTGGGCCATCAATCTTCCATTTCTGAATTCACAACAAAATCTGTGGCCTCATCTTTAAAATCAATCTCCACAGATTCAGTGTTGGTTTTCACTTCAACGGATACTATCTTTCCTTTATCAACGGATATCCTTCATCCGTTGACAAGTGTTTCTCCATCAACGGATGCGCCTATGTCTAGCCATCCGTTGACAGCTATAACTACTCCATCAACGGATATCCCTTATCCGTTGATAACTCACTCTACCACTGCTATATCTGACATTCTTGTGTCAAGTGTGGAGGAGTTCTCAGTAGTTGAAACACTTTTAGGATTGAGGGAAGGGAGTGAGAGGTTGCCTTGTGAGCAGGCAAAAGGAGAGGTAAATACTGAGAGGCTGACCATTTCTTCAGGTTAGGCAAAAGGAGAGCAAGAGAGTTCCACCTTAGTAGGTGAAGGTGAGGGTGTGAGAGGTGTGAGCCAGGGGGAGCCCCTGATGCAAGAAAAGAGAGATGAGAGGAGAGAAGGGACTATAGGAGAAATAAGGCAGGAAGATCCAGCCATTGCAAGTGAGTTAATGGAGGTTAATGAAGCTTCTAAAGAGATGGAATTTCAACAAGAATATCCGTCAATCATTGACTCCATCTCTTTGGATCCTGAAACCTTTACTCATCCTGTTTCTGCCTATCAAGTCATGGCACAACAGGGCAATGTAGAGGCAGAGGAGGCAATGCACCTAGTGCACACCTCACAATCTCTACAAAGAGCAAAGAAAGCTTTGACAGCTCTGCCTTCAGAAGCTGAAAGTGAAGAGTTTGGCAATGATGACAGTGATAGCACAGAAGATGATGAAGAAGTCAATGTGGAGGATACTCCGGAATGGCTATTTTCTACTGCTACTGTGGCTGGTGACTTCAATGTGGAGATTATGAAGTAATATCAATCTGCTAGGGCTGAGCACCAGAATGCAAATCCACAGCGAAAGGCTGCCCTTCAGCAAATAATGGCCTCCCTGAAACTTCACAAGATGCAAATGGTTATTCAAAGAACACAATAGGAGGAGGTCCAAACTGAAATCAGAGAAATGAAAGTAGAACTAGATGCCAGGATTCAGGCACTAGCCCCTACTACCACTCAGAAGGTGCTGACTAGCTAACTTTTAAAAGAAGATAGCCTGGCCAAATCTGTTCAGCATCTTTCCTCCAGAGTGGATAGTATGGAATCTCAAATGCAGACAATCATTGCCAACCAAGCAAAACAGACTGAGCTACTGGAAAGGCTACTTGCAGCCTCTCCTCCAGCCCTTGATGCTAACAAAAAGGGGGAGAAAAAGGTAGAAGAGGTTGCAGCTACTTCTAGTCAATTTCAAGCTTCCAGTAGCAAGATAGCACAATTGAGGGGGAGCAACAGCCAACTATAGTGGTCAATCCAATAGAATTTTCTATAGAGGCTTCCCCTGTGAAGAAACAAAAGGCTTTGCCTGTGATTCCTGACTTATCAGAAATCTCAGATGGTGAGAGGCAAGCCAGAATTGAAGAATTAGAGAAGATCAACAAGGAGGCAAATGAAAGAATAATGAGGACAGAGAGGATGATCAATGAATCAATTGCATCAGCTTTGTTCTCTACTCAGTCTTCTGCTCCAACAATATCAACTATAATTCTGAAGGTGCTCACTCCAGAGATTGTGGCTCCTACATTTTATGATGCTGAACCTTCCTTTGTCAAAGAATTTGAACCCTGCATAAAAACCAGAGCTTACTCTCCACCTAAAGCAAATGGGAAGAACAAGTTACAATTGGACTTTCCATTTCCCAAGGATGATGAAGGGAAGTTAATGGGAAAGCAAATTAAGGAGTTCAAGGAAAATGCCAATAGGAGTGTAAGAGAATGGATGGCTGTAATCTTAAGGAATGGAAAAGTCTTAAATATATCCAACAGCCATCCTAGATTTGTTGAAGAAAAAAGAGAGGAGACCTCCAGACTTCTAAGGGAAGCTCATCCAAGTGAAGAAAATCAATATGAAAACTCAGATGAGAAGCAAGCCAGGCTGGCTCAGGAGTTATTGGATGAGGTAGAGGATGAAATGAGGGAACCTGAGGAACTCCCCAAATCCAAACCCAAAAGGAGAGTGAAAACAAAGGCAAAGAGGCCTGTCTCTCCAGAAAATGTAAGTAAGGAAACTATTGGCTCATCAAAATCTATTTCTGCACAAGTATTCAACCCAGCTGTGAATTTCCATGGTGACCCTATAATACCTAAAGAGGAACCAATGAATCTTGACTCCATTGAGGTTCCTTCATTCTTGCTGAAGCCTCAACAGAAGCCTAAACAGAAGAAAAGGATACCAAGGAAGCAACCTTCAAAGGAACCAATTCAAGTTGCTAGGGTGCCTGCTATTATCAAGCAGCCAATCTTGGAAAACAAGAATGATTTTATCTATCAGGCAGATATTGAAGAATACTCTGGCATGAATCTGTATCTGGATGAATTGTCAGAAGTAAGAGGAATTGACAAATACAAGCATTTGCCTGAGAGATTGGTCTTTGTATACAAGGGAGGAAAGGAAAGGACATGGCCACTACGGAGGGTTCTTGGAGAAAATTATCTGACCTTAACCAAGGTGTTCTCTGCAATTAAGAGATACACAGGGTTCTCTAAGATAGCAAAAGGGGAGATACTGGACAGAATAGAACAGATAAGGAGAGAATGGAACTCACCATCAAGTCTACCAAAGAAGATGAAGATCCCATACAATGGACAGAAAATCCACATTGAACCCTTCTGGATGTTGGAGTTCAGGGATGAAGATGGTAACAGGAGATTCTTCAGGTTAGAAGACCAATTATCAAAGGCTAGTTCTCAATACCTGAGATGGTTACACCAAAAGCTAAATCCAAAAGTTGTTGAAGAAGATGCCTTCTATTGGCAACTCCAAATGCAGATTGAGTCCAACTCTGCCAAAGAAGGAATCAAGGGTGATGCCAACCAGAGAGAAGAAACAGTATTAATCTGCTCAGTCTAGAGGAGCACTTCTCTATAAATTTCTCAAACTTTCTGTTTTTAATTTTAGTAGCTTTATACAATTTGTGCATTGTTCTATATATATCTTTAGGAATGTTTTGTTATCATCAAGGTCCTGAATTTATGCTTTATTTCCATCAAGTATAAATTGGGGGAGATTGTTAGGAATATGTTGTACTTGATGATAACTTCACAATCAATCAAATTGTATAAGTATTGTAGCTGTCAACGGATGAGGATTTATAACTCTATCCGTTGACAGGTCGCTCATCAACGGATGAGGTTTTGTAGCATACTACAGTATCTCTATGTTATCAATTGATAGTATTTTTATCCATAGTCATGTTGACCATCAATGGATAGGCAGAATAGGGTAGCCAATTATAAATAAGCTATGCTATGTAATTCTGTTTAAGTGAAAGTGTATCAACGGATGAAGACAGAACTCTATCAACGGATACAACTCAAATCTACAATATCAACGGATACAGCTCAACGGATGATCGTGTACAATGTCAAGGGATAATCATTAACACTTAATTCTATGCTAAGCTGGGGATTAGCAGTTGATAAAGACAGGTTTGACTGACAGATCACATGGGTTGATAGTAGATACAAAAAGCAGTATGGCAGCCATACTTTGGAAACACAGAAGAAAGAAGCATTCTGTTTACACTATGAATACAAGAAAGGTGCAGGGGACATGTCTGTTCACAAGGACAACCTTTCAGCTACATGTGTATTTGGAGTGAAGTAGCAAGTCAACTTGAATTAGATTAGTATTATCTTATTCCTGTAGTACTTGTAAACTTGGGTTTTATATAACCAAGTGTAGCAACTCTTTAGAAGTAAAGAAAACAGATACATTTGCTTAGGGTTTTCTTGAATATCCTTAGAAAGCAAAGAGTTGTAAAACGGCAGCTGTGTACTTTTGTATCACAGAGTTTTCTTCAAATAAAAGCTTCAGGTGGTGCATTTAACCACCTGATTTTATATGTGTTTGTGCATTAATCGTTATACAGCAATTATCTAAGTTTAGATTTCTGGAGTTCTTATCAGAAATTTATAAATATCAAGAATTGTATTCAACCCCCCCTTCTACAATTATACAAGTGTGTAATCTGGGAATAACATCTACAATCGTGGGAATACAAAGACAAATGCCGAGCTTCGTTTTTATGGAGCTCCCAACCAATACGCCGTCGGAATGTTTCAATCACATCTTCATCCCATTGGACACCACACCAAGCTTGGGTATTGCAAGTCAATATACAATCTATATATTTCATAACAAAAACTCCACAATCAACCCCATTGGTTTGCCTAGGTCGTTCATAGACGTTTTCAACATCAGGGAATACTACATATTCAAATTTTTTAGGATCCAACCGATGCAACATGAGAGGGACCAATTTTTCCTATCAAACAAACATGAATTGTCTTAGTAATGTATCAAACAATATGGACTACTAGAAATTAAAAAAAAAAGGAAGATAAAATATACCACAATGTAGAACTCCGTCTTGTATAGCTCTTTTAATTTCATGTGCTTAGTATCGTCCCTTAGAGGATCAAACAAAGATACTCTAAAAGTGGTCATTGCCACAAGAATAAGATCCAATGACTGCCCGTTGCAACCGGTATGATCATATAGTCGAAATTGGTCACCATTTCCCTCCTTCCTTTATGCCAATGCTCTAAAGTCCGTATCAATGGTCGTCCATTAACTAGCTTTCCTTTTTGCAGGATTCTTCTTCATAGGTTTGCAATGATGAGCCCCCATTACTTGGAAGAACCATGGAGACATGAAGTAATATTTGACGGCACCAATTTGATGACGAAAGAGGGTTCTTTCTCTTTTTTCAAGCAATACAGTATAGCAATCGACTATAGTATCCTCCACTTCATTTCCCGGTTTCAAAGAAATAACCGCTTTTGCACTATAATTAATTGGAAGATTTTTAGGCTTATCATATTCCCACCAATTTTCATTCAACCAATCCACTTTATTTATCTTGATCGGCTTTATAAAGGATCCTTTATCAAATTGAGCACTAGGACCAACCATGTACCTTGGATTTGTTAATAAACCCTAAAATGAACATAGTGAACAAATGAGTTATTAATGACTTACTAATTGACAAAGTGATATTGTGAAATTATAAATAAGAAATTATACCTCAACTGGAGCCTCTTCCAATTCGAAGTGTGCACTAGGATCATCGACGAATTGAGTAGGATTAAGAATTGGAGCACTATGACCAACCATAAAAGTTTCCTGAGTATCATAAGGATGGTCATAGCGTTCATACCCCTTGAAATAATTTTCCTTCTCGGGAATAATTTCTTTGGTCTTTTTTGCCTTTCTTGCCTTTCTTTTAGGCAAACAACTCTTGAAATCGGGCCTTTCATATGTCGGGCCATATGTCTCGAGCATTAATTCATCAAATTTATTCACGAAATTTGGCAATATTTCCTCGTGAAAAATCTCAGGCATATCATAAGAGCAAAGCCTACTCATGTCTCGCGCGGTACATATGATCTACAATACATATGAAGCAAGGACAAAGTATAAATATAAATACAATAATATTCAACGAAACTATCTCAAATAACATACTCTATGTTATAAAAAATACGTACCAAGTCCATTGCATTGGGATTATCGAACTTGTCTTTCGGTTGTTGGAATATTTTCGGATCCTTGGTTAGTTTTGAAGGCGTCAAAATCTTTAATTTGGTAACATTATAGTACCAGTCCATATACTCCTTTAGAGATATGGCATTCAAAGGTGGCCCCAAAATACAAATACCATTATTCACAAATTCATTCCAAACAACTACATATCGAGCAAAATTGAGATAATGTTGATTTACAAAAGAATGTTCAGATCTCATCCTCAACGTTGCCATATCATCCGGTGGCAGCGACGGAATGCTTAAAGGAAAACCAAACTGTCTTCCCACCCTTTCCGGAAGTTGATGTTCAACATCTTCAAAAAAACACAAGGGGCACATGAGCTAAACCGGCTATAAAGGCCCACTGAAAATGGGGATCAAAACTCCGATAGAAGCGAGCATATGGCCTCCACTTAACCCATTGTGTGTCAAAGTTATCGAACATCCCGCGATATGCATCAATATTGTGATGGACATTAAAGTACTTAGATTTTCCTGGGCCAACGGGAGCAACCGCCCATGCCAAAGCCCTAGGCCATATATACTCGGTTTGAGATGCTAGCTTAGGTTGTCCCGGGCGCAACCTCTCACGTGCCCAAAGCATCAATATTGTCAAGCATCCCGAAATGGACTTCCAATCCTTATGACTTGCCTCAAATAAATTCCTATATAGATAGGCAAGTGCTGCTACACCCCAAGCATACCCAAAAATTTTAGAAGTATCAATCAACAAGGGAATTAATCTTGGATGAGAAACATTGTTTGATTTTGTGGGGAACAATATCGCCCCACATAAATAAAACATATACCCCCGTGTATATATTTCTAGAAGCTCCCGATCCACCTTGTGCAGGCACTTGCGCACGCCACCTCTATCCAAAGCATTCTCCCTTTCCTCAAATGAGAGTGTCGGATCCGGCCAATCACGTTACCAAAGATTTTTTTACGTTAATTAGGTCACTCAAAGTTACCGCCACTCCAACAACCGGAAGCCCGTCAACATGTACACATCTTCAAGTGTCACCGTCATCTCCCCGAAAGTAAAGTGGAATGTGTTGGTTTCCGACCTCCAACGCTCCACTAATGACGTAATTAAAGACACATCATTTTACAGCTCTTGGGTTGGTAAAAATTCCGAAACCCCAATGTTGTAAAAGATGAATTTGATATTGCTCTAATTCCCATTGATTAAGCAACGAGGTACTTTGACGGATTGTAAGTTTATCTCGATGATCACCAACCCAAATTCTACTACTTATATGGTTATCTTGGTCGGTAAGGAGAGAACGATCAACCTGACCGCAAAAATCTTCCATCTAAAATCCAATACATACAAAAAACTTTAATACATAAAAAAAATCCAAACTACACAAATTCATACTTTATCCACAAATCCAAACTTTATCCACAAATTCAAAATTTAATCCAAACTTTAATCCAATAAACTTTAAAATGCAAACTTTATCCACAAATCTAAAAATTTAAACCCAAATTCGACCCTAATTCGACACTAATTAGATCCTAATTCCAAACTAATCCAAAAATTCGAACCCTAATTCGAAATAATCCAGAAATTCGAAATATATATACAAAAATCTACATACATACATACATACATACATGTACACAAATCTACAATTAGATGATGATGATACATACATACATACATGTACACGATGATATATAGATACACGAAATGATGATAATACTCACTTTATATGAAGAAATGATGAGCTTTACTTCCGATTTTTGGGTGGTTTTGCGCTTTACTTCCGATTTTCCAGTGGTTTGTGGAGATTTGTGGTTTGTGGAGGTTTAATTTTACAAAAGATGTTATGTTTATTCAACCACAATACGCTTTATTATGTTAAAACTCGATTTTCAAAAAAAAATCGCTTACGCTCTATAATGTAACGTAAGTAAAAAAAAGATCTGAGGGGCATAATTGTAAAGTTGCTTACGCTCTATAATAGAGCGTACTACGCTATATAATAGAGCATAATTCTGTTCATCCCAGCCATTTATTTTGTTAATGGATGGTTATAGATGGGTTGGATCAATATTAAAAAATATCCAATCGTGGCTGTAGAAGGGAATATATATATATATATATATATATATATATATATATATATATATATATATATAAATATGTCATTGCTCCATAAAGAACACTCTTATATAAAGAACAATAAAGAACACTATGGAATCATTTATTCCAATAGATCCAATGGCCCCGCCAAGGGCACCCAATACAAAAAATTCTTATTTTTTTATCCTCTTTCCATTCAGAAAAAAAACGCTGTTCATATATATATATATATACTAGCTTATAACCCGTGCGATGCACGGGTTTCTTTTAATATATTATAAATTTTAATTTATGCTATAATTATGTTTTTATATAATCATTATTTTGTAAAAATTATTTTAACATTATTTTAATATAATTTAATATAAATTTATTTAATGATATGATGATTTAAAATTTATATTATAGAATTTTAAGTTAAATATGTCGTTGACGGGATTCGAAACTTGAATTTTTAGTAATTTTAATCATAAAATATACCTTATAATTACATCTAACGGTTCTTATTAATTACTAAAAATCTAACAGCAAAATGGTATAATATTTTGGGGTATACATTAATGATTGCAAAATTATGTATTCTAAAACTTATATTAATTTTTTTAAAAAATATGTCGTTGACAGAATTTGAGCCTTGAAATTTTAGTAAATTAATTTAAACATATAATATATTTAATCATTAGATCTAACGATTCTGATTTTTTACTAAAATTCTAACGATCATTATTCATTGTATACAGATTTCTATTATATTTTATTAGTGATTAGACGATATAGTGTTATATTTTTGGGTATATATTAATTAGTGTAAGATTATATTTCAAAATAAAAGTTAACGTGTTTTATTTAGAAAGAAATATTATTAATTGGAAGATACGATATTTTAGGTGTTTATAAAAGATAATATCATCAATCAATTAAAAGTAAACCTCTTTTTAATTAAAAAAAGGCAATCGGCTAATTATCACTAATTTAAAGATATGATACGATTGATTTTTTAGGTGTTTATAAAAGGCAATATATTCAACTAAAAGTAAATGTGAAAAAGGCAATCAGTTAATTACCATTAATTATATTATGTATTATTTATTTTAATAAATAGGATAACCAAACCGAAAAGCAAAACTTTTTATTTTAATAAATATAGGATAACCAAATCGAAAACCAAAAATTTCAATGTTTCGGTTTATAATAGTACAGATATTTGTGAATATGATCTATTTGTGTCGTGATTTACGGGATCTTTATTCCTGTTTAGAAAAATATTAAGATTAATATTTGCAGATAAAATTATAATCCAAACAGAGTTGAGTTGAATTTTTATTCAAACTTGATTTGACTATGAATATATAGGAATCGAATTCGAAGTTGAAGCCGAATTTTCAAGTCATCGAACAATTCAAACTTTTAAAATAATTTTTACGAATCTAACATATAGTCCAATCCAAACTTATCAACCCAGTCAATTTCATCATATACAATTATTATTGAAATTGAATCAAGTTCAGTTTGAGCCATATTTTTAGATAAACTCAATTTTATTGATCAAAAATTAAGGTTGATTCAATTTGTTATCGATTTTAATTATTCGTTAGACTGAAGCACAAAGATGAATTAAGACAGACTTTTATTGAGTTCATATGTGCTCGACGGGAATTACAATCTCAAATACATCCAACCTCCTCGATTGGATACATTTAAAAAAACTTTAATAATGATTTCTGAATGTAATGGTAATATTAATATTAATTGGGTATAAGGGTAATTAGGTAAATTCAATAGGTACCAACCAACCAACCAAATTTTTAATGTTTCGGCTTTTATATAATAGTATAGATATGAGTTGCACTCCATGAAAAATACCTTATATAAAGAACAATAAAGAACACCCTTTTTTTAAAAAAAAATAATTTCTGATGAACAGTACCTGCCACGTCAGCACTGCCACGTCAGTAGATGGACCCCCATTTGCTGACGTGGCATGTCACATGGCAGATGATGATGTGGCACTGCCATGTCATCACCTGGGGGTCACCTGCTAACGTGGCAGTGCCACGTCAGCATGCCACGTGGCAGGTACTGTTCATCGAATTTTTTAATCTAGTGTGTGAGGGTGCATTTTAATTGTGTGGGTGCCCTTGGCGGGGCCATTAGATCATAATAGAATCAATGGTTTAGATTGATATAAGGGTGTTCTTTATTGTTCTTTATATAAGGGTATTCTTTATGGAGCAATGACCTATATATATACATATATATATATATATATATATATATATATATATGAGGTTTAGTCCGCAACCACCGTTGGTTGGAACAGCCACTAGTACTGCCGCAACTCTTCATTGCTGCAGCACTGCCGCAAGCCTTCAATGCGGCAGTAGTGAAAATAGCACTGCCGCAACCCTTCATTGCGGCAATATTTATTAGTTGTTTAATTAAAAAAACATAGCATAAGTTTGGATTCGAACTCTTGATCTTTTACAAATTATACAAAACTTTTGCCACTCCACCAACTTGTACTCTAGTAATTTAAACAGTATTATCTTATGTATTATTTAAAATTATTAATTTGATATATATTTATTTATAAAATTAATAAAAAATAGTAAATTAAAACCATTCGTTTGGATTCGAACTCTTGACCTTTTCCAAATGAAACAAATATTTTGCCGCGCCACCAACTTGTACTCTTGTAATTTAAGAAAAATTATCTTATTTATTATTTTACATTATTAATTTGATATATATTTATTTATAAAATTAATGAAAACTAGTAAATTAAAACAAATCTTTTCCATTCTTTTGGATTTGAACTCTTGACCTTTTCCAAATAAAACAAACGTTTTGTCACTCCATCAACTTGTACTATTGCAAGTTTAAGCAATATTATCTTACATATTATTTTACATTATTGTAATTTGATATATATTTATAAAATTAATAAAAAAATAGTAAATTAATAGATAATAACATATAAAAATGTGTATAGACGAGTTAATGAACATGGGATTGACTTCCAACCATTACACATTTAAATTATTAATTAATCAATTTTTAAAACAAATTTAGAAAAAAAAATGTTATGTAAAGTCAAAATTTGAAAATAATGATAATATATATTATTATATTCTTAAAAATGAAAAAAATAGCATAAAATAGTAATGTGAGTTAAAATGAATGAAAGCGTAAAGAAAAATTTTATATTGAATATTTTAAATAGAAAAAATAACAAAAAATGTTACCATACTGATTTATTTTTTAACAGTTATCTAAGATTGAGATGTACATGTCAATCCATCATTATTTAAACTACATAACATTTAAAAAGTATTCATAATACATTATTAAAGATACTTTAAAGTTAAAATTAATATAGTTTATTATTTGGATGCATATTTGAAGATTTACAAATAAAATAAAAAAAATCTTAAATTCCTGCCGCAAGGGCTCTTTGCGGTAGTTTTTACTGCCGCAATGTGTAGTTGCGGCTCAGACAAATTTTTGGGCATTAATTACGGTTGATGGCTGGTAATAAATGAACCACCTGCAGCATTGTTTCATTACTGCAGTTCGCATTTAATACTTCCTGCCGCAATGAAACAATGCGGCAGGCGTGAAATCTGTCACATTTAAGGTTACAGAATTTTTCATCTCCACTTTCCTATTTTCAAACAGCAGAAAATACCTACGATTTTTAAGGGTTTGGAGCTAAAAAATTCATCCAAAATTAAGGTTAGTCCTTTATTCAATGGCTACATTTTTATTTAGCTCCTCTAGTTCATCTAGTGAACGTAATGGTGATGATTATGTTACGGCGCCCGTTAAAAAAACATGTTTCTTGTAAATTATTCGTTGATGATGTAGATATTGATAATTATTATAGTAGTGTTCATAAACGTAGAGTGAATTACAATGTTCATAAAGATAAAATGAATGTTGATGATGTTAGTGGGGAAAAAAATGATGGTGGAAAGGGTAAAAACAAGATAATTATTAGTGATGGTGATGATGAAAAAGATGAGAAATTTGGGATGGGAAAAAATGATGATGAAGGAGATGAAGATATTAGGATGGGAAAAATTGATGATGATGAGGATATTAGGATGGGAAAAAATGATGATGATGAGGATATTGGAAACGAAAATTGTGAGTTTACATTTTCAGATGTTAATAAGGTTGTGCCTTGTGTTGGAATGATTTCGATATATTAGATGAGGCAGAAAGTTTTTATAGAAATTATGGTCAAAATATCGGATTCGAGATAATAATTAGGAATACTCATAGACATCAATGGAGTCATGATCCATCATCACGTATGTTTATTTATAAGAAGTGTGGAAGAGTAGCACCGGAATCGAATTATCGTGATAAAGGAAAACGACGCATTAGGGATGTAGATCCACGAACGAATTGTCGTGCTCGAATGTACGTATGTCATCTAGTGAATGTAAACAAATGGAAGGTAACTTTGGCTGATTTGAAACACAATCATGCCATGGTAACACCGGATAAGAGACAATTTTTTCAAACATCGCGCAACATCGATCCGATCACCCGATCATTGATTGAGTTGTTTAATAAATCGGGGATCGAGACGAGTAAAGTGATGAAATATCTTGGTGAGATATGTGGAGGCATTGAAAATTTAGAGTTTTCTAATCAAGATGTACGCAATGTCATACGGGATATTCGGCACCGAGTGTTTGATTCCGGTGATGCGGAGTGTGGCTTGGTCTTGTTACGAAAATTACAACAAGAGAATGCGTTTGGTCATTTCTTCTATCGAGTGGATATGGATAACGAGAATCGTGTTAAAGGTTTGGTGTGGGTTGATCCTCGATGCATGAACGCTTATAAGAATTTTGGTGATATGGTGACGTTCGACTCAACTTATCGAACGAATAGGTATTGTATGCCTTTCATACCTATTACGGGGGTGAACTACCATTACCAAAATATTTTGTTTGGATTTGCACTCATGAGAGATGAGACCGAGACATTTTATAAATGGGTTTTAGAAACTTGGTTGGAAGCCATTGACAACAAACCTCCCACTACAATATTTACCGACCAAGACATTGCTTTGGGAAATGCTATTGCCACGGTTATGCCCGAAACAAAACACTTATATTGTACATGGCATATAAGTAGTAAATTTCCCTAGAAGTTATACCCCTCCCGTTCTTGGTAATGTTGGTGCATCACAAGCATCAAGGTATAGTGCATTGTGCAAATCATTTCAAAGTGTAGGCGCTATTGGTAGTTGTTCCGTCCCACGTTTCAATTACGTGATGAACGTGATTGAGCGAGAGTAGTGTCACGTGGAAAATGCTTTTCCACAAGAAGATAAGACCGAAAAAATGGATGAGTCGTTTCATCAAGATGATTGGGATCATGATCCGATATTCGATCCTCCAATGTCACAAACTAAGGGACGAAAGAAAGCGGCAAGATATAAGTGGTATTGAAACGTCAACTTCAACAACCAAGCAATGAAAGTGCGGAAAATATGGGGTGGTAGGAGCAAACCATGATAGAAGAAATTGTCCTAAACGTTAGTTTCAATTGTATTCTGTAATATTCTGTATGGTGGTGGGGGTTAACCCTCCTCTGATCTATCGGCTCGGCCCATGCCAATGCCCTCGGCCAAACAAAATCCTGATGAGGTGCTAGTTGCGGTGCCCCAGGTAACAACCTCTCAAAGGACCAAAGCTGCAAAAGCATGATGCACCCGTTAATAGCAGTGGCAGTCTTCTGAGCAGCCTTGGTCAAGCCCCTGAACAAATAACTCAAAACCGCAGCTCCCCAGGCATACCCCTTAATCTCACGCGAATTCTGGATTAACTGTAAATACCTGCAAAAATTCAGGAAATGCAAATTAAGGTAAGAATTCAATAATTGGAGAAATTAAGGATAAACATGCAAGAAACGTGAAATTTAAGGCATAAAATGCAAGAATAAGATAAATTTAAGCATAAATTGCAAGGACTAGAGAGAGAAATGAAGTTAAGAAGTACCTAGGATGCATGACGTCTCTGTTCGATGAAGGAAACAACACACCCCCAATGATGTAAAAAAGATAAGCCCGGGTGTACACAAGGTTATCATGCTCGATAAACTCAGGAGAAGGGTTCCCCGGTTTCTTTTTATAGATTTCCCTCAACCTATGAAGCTTCACCCCACCTAAATTGCAAAGAAATGAAAATTTAATGTCTAACATGCAAGTATTAAAGAAATTAAGGAGTAAAATGTAAGAAATTAGAATTTATGGGCTAAAATGCAATAACTAGATAATTATCTTCCTAAATTGCAAAGAAATGAAAATTTAAGGTATAACATGCAAGAATTAAACAAATTAAGGACTAAAATGCAAGAAATTAGAATTTATGGGCTAAAATGCAATAACTAGATAATTATCTTCCTAAATTGTAAAGAAATGAAAATTTAAGGTATAACATGCAAGAATTAAACAAATTAAGGACTAAAATGTAAGAAATTAGAATTTATGGACTAAAATGCAATAACTAGATAGTTATCTTCCTAAACTGCAAAGAAATGAAAATTTAAGGTATAACATGCAAGAATTAAACAAATTAAGGACTAAAATGCAAAAATTAGAATTTATGGGCTAAAATGCAAACCTTTTTTATACATATTTTTGCGCTTGGTCTCAGTCAACCTCAAATCATGCCACCGTCTCATCCAATATGGAAGCGGTGTGGAAAGCTCCGTATGAGTAACAACACGACCACGAACAGGCAAACCCAATATCGTGTAAACATCCTCTAGAGTGATGGCCATCTCACCAAATGGGAAATGAAAGGTGTTGGTCTCTGGCCTCCACCTCTCCACCAACGCCATGATCAATCGGATGTGGTTCTGGGGAATCGAGCGTGGGTTGGTAAACGCTCGGAAACCCCAGTCTGTCAGAAAACTAACCTGGGTCTCATCAAATACCCACACGTCGAGGTTGGCTGTCAATTGGCGGACATCCAACTTCTCCCGATCACCCCCCTGCCATATGTGACTACTAATATGATCTTCCTGCATGGTCAAGAGGGACCTATCGAGAGGCCCGCACTGCATATCCATAGTATCTGCAATGTGCAAAATCAAAGAAATAAGGCACATTTCATAAACATGTACCAAATTTGGCTAAAATTATCATTCCATGAAGACATATTTAAAACAAGAATAAATTAACAATGAATATCATTTATCAAATAAAATGCAGTACTAATAACATTAATTAATCAAAATTCGAATTAATAAATCATATTAATTCATAAATTCGAATTTAAAACTCAAAAATTCAAATTAATAATTCAAAATTCGAATTAAAATTTCCACAACTCATAAAAAAATTTATAATTATAATTTCATAATTTTAAACCCTAGTAATTCGAATTAATTCATAGTTTTAATAAAAATTCGGATAATAATTCGAATCATAGTTCTAAATTGGGCAATTCGAACTAATTCAACCTAATTGAAGATGAGAAACCCTAATTTCAACTCAATTGAGGGTAAAAGCCCTAATTTCAAACTAATTCCAACCAAAAATGGGTAAAATTCGAAATATAAACCCTAATAATTCGATTTAATTCATGATTTTAACTAAAATGAAGCAAATAAACACCACCCACAGTTAAAAACGAATCAAACCATGTAAATATAATCATGAGTAGCAATGTATATAGTAGTGCGTCTGTGTATGTATAACTATGTGCGTGTATGTGTAAGTATCAATTAGAAGATACCTAGAGAAGGAAGATCGCCTGAGATTAGTTGGCTCTGTATGTTAATCGCCTGGAATCGGCTGGAAATCGCCTGAGAGTCGCTTGAGAGTCGCCTGTGTTTATTTAGGGTTTAGTTCGGGTCGCGGTAACCGCAATGGGTGATTGTATATTTTCTGGACTCCGCATTGTATCATTGCGGCAGCCACTAAGGGTAAAAACGTAATTTCAGATTTTCATTCCTCCGCATTGTATCATTGCTGCAGTATTTTGGAGGGTGAAAACGTAATTTCATATTACTAGTTTCTATATTTGAAATTAACAGCTTTTATTAATTTATTATTTTTTATAAATTTTATTAAATATAAAACTATAATAATTTATTTAAAATTTTATGTAATAATTTAAATTTTATAAACATTTTATATTTTATTATGTATTAATTTACCATTTTTTATTAATTTTAATAAATAATAAATATAAAAATATAATAATGTAAAATGATATGTAACACTGTTTTGAGGATAATTAACAAAACGTTTATTTGATGTAGTGGTAAAGTTGTTGTTACCTTTGGAGAATGTCCTGAGATCGACTCTACAAAATATAAAGTTTTTTTTAAGTTAAAAACACTGTCGCAAGCCTTCATTGCGGCAGGTTGTGTTTTTTCCTGCCGCAATGAACACTTGCGGCAGTGTACGAGCTGGTGGTTGCGTGCCATTTTCCAACCAACGGTGGCTAGGGCTGCACAAAGATCCAAAACCGAACCGGACCGGACCGAAGACCGGATTTTATTGAATTCATGGATCGGGGACCGGACTGATCAAAAACGGTCTTGGGACCGGACCGGACCGAAAAAACCCGGACCGAAACCGGACCGGTATGGACCGGTTAGTTAATATTTATAAAAAAATTTAATTTTTATAATTTAATTTTCATTCTTTGTTGTTATTTAAATTATTTGGTAAGTTAATTTAAGTTTAAAAATAAGCAAATGTCATATTATTTGTAAAGTAACATTAATTTGTAAACGTAATTATAAATTATATATAGTATGAAATATGAAATTTAATCATTTATATTATAGTGTTTACATATACTATTTCATAAATTTATTATTTACCAGTTTGGATTACTAAAATATGTTATATGTTAATATTTAATCATTAAACTATATAATTTGAAAGACAAAATAGTGTAAAATTAACTATATATAAAAAATCCGGTCCGATCGGGTCCGGACCGGGTGTTTTCGGGGTTTGGACCGGACCGGACCGAAGTCCGAATTTTTTTGATTTTATGGATCGGGGACCGGACCGGTTATATTCGGTCCGGTCCGGTCTTCGGACCGATAGACCCGGTCCGGTCTAATTTACAGGTCCAGACCGGAAAGTTGTGCAGCCCTAACGATGGCTATGGAAGGGCACCCTATATATATATATATATATATATTGAAATGATATAAATTTCTAATTTTGTTAATGAATTAATGATTTAGGATCAAGGATTTTGAAATAGAAAGAGTACTTCTGTCAAAGAAAAAGTAAAAGAAAAAGAAAGAGTACTTAGAATGAAAAAATAATTAGGAATTTTTTTATAATTCTTAGTACTACTACTTTCAATTAGGCTCCTACATTAGAAAAGAATAGTCGAATCCAGTGCGGGACCGTGTTGCTACTACAATGTACTAACTACTAACACCGCGACGGAGTTGCTTCTTCATCAAACTAACTGTATGTATCACTTAACTTCTCACCTCAATATCTCTATTAATATATCTATCTATCTTTTTATTTATGGTTATAATTGTTGTTATTTGCTTCGTGTTAGATGATATATGCACTCCAGGTGTTTGATTTTTTGTCCCAAAGATATTTATAAACCATTTATGTTTTTTGCTAAAACTAGTGCATGTCCGCATATAAATATACACATTCAATTAGGTTTTTGTCTCACATGTTATATATGTCAGTTTGAAGACGTTACTTGTGTGAAATGCTAGAGGAATCATGCCTTTTCTAAGTACACTTGTTTTTAAATTATTCAGATTATATTTGGCTGAACAGAATGAAGCTCAAGGTGGTCTGGAGGAAAGTTTCTGATTACGTTCGGTATGACTTGAAAGAAATTGCATTTCCGTCTTCCTTGCCCGACCCACCTCATTTCAAAAAGCGCAGAAAGTTAACTTGGAAAGAGCGCTACCTCGTGAGTATTCTTCTCTTTTATCTTGTCAACGTTTTTGTCTACGCTATACTTGGAAATGCTCTAATTGATTTTTCAATTGGTATATACCTAACCCTAAGCGATATCCTACTATAGTATTGCATTTAAATAAGAACAAGTTTTAAGTGTCACTTCTACTACAATACAATTACTAATTGCCATTCTACATATGTTGATATGATTTCTTGAATTCCTTGGGCCATGGGGAATTTTAATTTACCTTGATGACACCTATCTATGTTACAAATAAGAACTATATATTTTGCCTTATTCAACCAGTTATATGGAAAAGATAGGCCGAGTGTTTAATGGGGAAAATGGAGGTGGTCTCTTAATGATATAGTAACGATTACCCCTTTGTCTCATGCATTTAGGTGTTTCTCGTGTACATTCAACTGCCCTACTTTTTTGCTCGTTTAAGGGAAAATGACATGCATTTATGTTAGTTACTGAGAATTTGGATACTTAAATGGAGCACTGGTAATAGCTTGAACTAACAGATATTGTCTAGATTAAACCAAGTCTCGAGTCCAGGGAACACTCTACGTATGGAGTTTGATAAAGATCTCTGTCCTCTGACAGAACAAGAACTATTAGAGATCCTGAGCTAAAGTTTTTTATCACCGGTTTTTAAGGCCAGACGGGGATTGAAAACTTTCTACTGAACCTAGGCTAGCCTCCCCTTGGTTCTGCCGCAGGATGATAATTAGTCTTGTATTACGGTGCATCTAGTAATTTTGATTTCAGTCAGTACGTATTTTTAAAATCTTATAATAATTCTTTACATTTTTGTACATTTGAACTGAAAAATGATGACGTGAACTTCCTTACAACTCTGTTTTGCCAAGTCCTTTGCAAGCATTAAATATTTCTATCATCACTCTTCAGGTTTTAAAGGAAGCATCTAGGTTGTATTGTGCAAGCTGGGTAAGGGATATTGGTCCTGATCTTCGCCCAAATGACTATAAGAAGAACGAATGGAGCGAAGATAAGCCCGATGGGGTAGACAGTATAAACAAACAGAAAGAGCCCTCAACGTTAGAAGATCTCGGTAAGAAACTCCTTTAGCAAACTGTTAAGTCCACATTATAAAATTTGAAATACCTGATTACCAGATAAAGTATAGATGTACAGATGCACACAGGACACAGCTATTAAAAAAATGATTACGTTTTTCTGCAACAATTATAGGGTTCATTGAGCTTGAGAGGAATTCAGTCTACGATCAAGTACTAGTAATACCTCAGTTGTTCATCTCAATAAGCTTAAAAATAAAGAATAATTTCTCATATCTTCATTATGTTTAGTTGCCCTTTGTCTTTACTTAGATCATAAAATTCTAAATATCACTGCAAATTAGGTATTGTAGTACTTGGTAAATTACTTTTGTTGAATAAAAAATTATGTTGTAAATCCTTACTACTATGTTTACAATTATGATGTAGGTGATTTTACTTCAGTTTCCTTACTAGACTACCTCCCTGTGTTATCAGAACATAATGCGTATTCTGTTTCTGCATGTGATAAATTTTCACTCTATATTTTGTTAGCGATTGCTGCAAGAGGTGGCATGGAGGCTCTTAGGCCAGCTTTGCAGCGTGTTTACATGACAAGAGCTTCAGCTTATAGAGATGGTCTTAAGAGCTTTATACAAGGGTATCAAGAAGGTATTAAAGAAGTCATGGAGAAAAAAGAAGAATATGATTCTCAGAAGAAAGAAGATATCGAAAAGAAAGAGGACACTCAGAACAAAACATCCTGAACTCTCGATAAAGCATACCATTTTGTGAGTTTTTCGGCATATTAAGTATTGCAACTGGATGTTTAGTTTCAGTATGAAAGTATGGAAGATCTTGAATGAAGTATCCAGCTGTTTTATAGTTTGCTGTTATGTAACAAAATCATGGTGACTATAATAATGGAAGATTTTAGTATCTCCCGTTTCCTTCCTGACACTTGTGCCATTTCATGAAAGTCGTGATTGTATTCTTTGGTTTGCCCTATGTCCATTTCATAAAAACTTGTTTCCTTTTCTTTTCATGCATTTTTTATTTAAAAAAAAAAAATAGAATTACAGGATTACTCAAGAGTCCCATTCATTATATAGATTGAGAATCTGATGTTGTAGCTTCAAATTTTTGGATTCGATAAATCCGTACTAATTTGAATTCACATATTTTTGAAAATGTTCTGCCAGTTGTAATTCATTGGCTGAATGTGTGCATCTGCAGTTAAATACAAAAGTTGATTGATGAGACAGAAAAAAAATTCCTAGGAGTGTAGGACATTATTATCTATACTTTGATAGTTTGATGCTAATGGGAGGAAGAGTTTGCTAGTTTTCCTTCCTGAAAGCTCTTTTCCTTTAGTTACTCCAAAACCACCCGGTAAACGTTTCACTAAGGGTACACGTGCCTTACGCGTATAGAAGTGAATTTTTGAACCCCCTTGCCAACTGCCTACATATCCTATTTAGTTCTCTAGGTTATGGACGTCTTTCTTGATGATCAAGCCACGTTTTTGATATATTTTCCCTTCTGATAAGGCTGATCTTGTTGTATTTTAGTTGATAGGAAGAGTCCTAGCTCCCATAGGACTATGCAGAAGCTCATCCAAGAAGGTATATTTGCATATATAATGTATATAACGTATTTATCCCATTTGCTGTGATAGAATTCATCTTAAAGTCCACTTCTTGAAGATATTTACGTGCTCCTAAAGAATAGGAGGAAGAGTCCTTATCCAAATCCACTTCTGTCAAGTGCAGGTGGAGCTACGGCTGTACTCCTACCCCATAGCTACGACTGCCCTCGTACCTCACAGCTACGGCTGTATCAGGACCTCTACAGCTATGGCTATATCGGTACCTCCAAAGCTGCACCAATATCCTTACTGTACCTAACCACGACTGGACCTGACCAGCTGGACCTGACTAGCTGGACCTGGCTAGGTGGACCTGACTAGGTGGACCTCCTTATTATACGTAAACCATTGAGATTGGGCCTCTAATGCTCCTGGGCCTAAAATTAGATCCATTACAAATTTTGGGCACAACAATTACCCCCGGTTCCTTGATGTCATTAAATCCGAAAGGAACCAATACAAGAAGAGGTCCAATCCTTCCTTACCTTCTCAGATAGATACATAGCTTCAGCACCGGACTTCCAAGCTTACATGAGCTAACTCGACGTAAGAAACAGGAAGCACAATGCTTCCACATATGTACCTCAATCTGAATCCTTGAATGAAACCCTTCCGTATACCTCAGATCACGTACGACATTCTAGTTCCAATTATAAGCTACCTCAGCTTCGTACCTGAACCTATCAGCTTCCAGCCTTTTCCCTTGAAAACCAACTCCTCGAGATGCTCCTTTTTCCTTCCAAGATAACCTTCGTGTAAGAATTCCTTATGTACCAAACCATGGAGCTTCTGCAGGGAGCTCCCGCTGTTGTAAAGATACCTTAAGCTTCCAAAACCTGAGCTACGACAATAACTAGAAACGGTGATTAGTAGCAGGAGCTAAATAGCTCACATACATAATGCATACAGCTCATACACATAGAAAACATTCATGCAAATATGAATATGCAAACACAAATGATTTTGTATATAAATTCGTTGCTGCCTCTACAATCAAGCAGAACCTTGGCGAACACACTCTTCAAGACATAATGCCACAATTTTCAGAAATTTTCATGAACCCATCACAATGGACCTCCAAAGAAGTTGTTGAGTATTTGGAGGACTTCTCCTATAATGCCCATAAATCTTTAGGCTTTTCGAGTGTTATAACTGATTTCATATATGTACCACAAGAGGGACCAAGGGAAGGCTATGGAAACCTCCTCAATTGCTGCTATGTCTTTCCAAGTGGTTACATTATGGGCATATAGCGTGCCTAGGTACCTACTTGACAGCTTCAGCTAGCAAGTTTGAAAACATTTTTGAAAACCACGCATAATTCAAATAAATGTATATGGAATGATGACATTTTTCTTTATAAATTCATGTAAGCTTCTCTCTATAAAATCATGAGATTTGGATATTTAGTTAAACATGAGTTCATGCACTTCAAAAGATATTGATCTATCCAAATAGATGAGGTTCGAATCAAGTTTTAAGCTTAACGCTATAAAAAATTTCCTTATACGCACACAAAACATGTATGATAATGAATATGTAAAAGCATGAGAATAGAACTTATCTGTTTTCTTATGGTTCCGCTTTAGATCATGTTCGGCCGTCGAACCTACTTGGTAGAAGCTCCTTCTCTGCAAGCTTATGATGAGAACCTCTTTTCCAATTTGCCAGTTCCTCAATGAAAATCTGATGTACCCCCCAAGCTATTATGACGCACGAACCTCCTATAGCTTGTTGGTTGAATACCACTTAACCTGTTTCGATCATATACAAACTAGTTTCATAGGATCTCCGCGAGCCAGAATTCATTAAGGTACCTCGCGAACCTATTTTCATAGGAGCTCCGCGAGCCTGATTCGTTAAGGCACCTCGCGAACCTATTTTCATAGGAGCTCCGCGTGCCAGATTCGTTAAGGCACCTCGCGAACCTATTTTCATAGGATCTTCGCGAGCCAGACCTGTTCCATAGCTTCATAGACTCTCATTTCAAAATCTTCAGGTGCACCATTTCTTTGACGTATAACTTTTCAAGATACCCTTTCTCTTGCTTCTGAAAGGTCTTCATCACCATATCCCTTTTCTCTTGCCATGAAAGGTCTTCAATAACTGAATTAATGAGCTCATATTTTTTTTCAAAGACCAAGTCCATACTCCCCGTGGAGGTCCGTAACTAAGAGGTTCGTACCTAAGAGGTTCATACTTAAGAGGATCTACCTAGCAGGTCCATACTTCCCCTACCCCCTAGTTTTTTAACATATGACTAACAATGATAAAGAGCTAAATCCAATCATTCAAGCATGCAAGATTCACATATATTCCACAAATTTACCAAGAAAACATGTTTCATGTATCATATAAACGAAAAACACATAAGCATGTGAACATATAATCCACATAAATCATGTAAACATTTAATCCACATAAGTCATATAAATAGAATGGCACACATTTTATTGACGACTCAATAGATCAAAACATGAACCTAAGCGTGATAGTCGTACCTTTTAAATCATTTTATCTCTCCTAATCCTGAAAGAGGTCTACCAAATCCCTACCCAAAGGTGTCCACCGGGGAGGTTTCTCCAAAATTCCAATATCCAAGTCCGTCCAAGTCAATTCCATGAATACTTCAAGAATCAAATTTTTTAGAGGTTCACGCACCAGAACCTCAAAAATCTCCAGATAAAACCAATGCACCTGCATATTGTAGATGAAACCAGTGAACTTGCTGCCAGCAGGTGAAGCCAATGAACCTGCAACCAATATATGAGTTCTTAATGAAGTTGCGACCCGCAGCTAAAATCCAATGAAGCTGCACCTGCAGCTGAATCCAATGAACCTGCAACCAGCAGGTGAATACCAAAGAAACTGCACCTGCAGCTAATCCCAATAAAGCTGCGACCAGCAGCTGAAATCCAACGAAGCTACACCAGTAGCTGAATCCAATGACCCTGTGAATACCTAAGAAGCTGCACCTGCAGCTAATTCCAATAAAGCTGCGACAGCAGCTGAAATCCAACGAAGCTACACCAGTAGCTGAATCCAATGACCCTGCAACCAGCAGGTGAATACCTAAGAAGCTGCACATGCAGCTAATTCCAATAAAGCTGCGAGCAGCAGGTGAAATCCAATGAAGCTGCACCTGCAGCTAATTCCAATGAACCTGCAAGAGCTGCAACAGCTGGAGAAGAGAATTAACCTTTAACCCGCAGATGATTATCAATGAACGTGACTCATTCTTTGCTTCAAAATTCCATTTGCTTGAAAATTTAGCCCTTTCAAGATGTCATCCTGGGTGGTATGTCATCCACTACCCCCCGGTTCCTTGTAGCCATTTTATGCAAGAGGAACCTTATATAATTCGCAGCCAGGTTCGACCACCCTTCACCATGAATCTCTAAGCTTACGTGAGCATACTCATTGTAAGAAACAAGAAGTATCACAGAAGAAGCAGCCACGACTTGTAATACCCCTTCCATGAAAGACCATGTTACTCTTTCTTAATGATGATTCCATAATTCCAGTTGTAGAACCTTCTAACAGTTCATGCTTGATACCCGTATACCCACACATACTTGCTATATAGACACACCTTTGCATGCTGATGATTGTACTCACACCATCATTTAGTTAATCCTTCAATCAAAATGTGTATGTTATTCGTTCCATGATTCCATTGAAGTAAGAAATTATATAACTTTAGCTTCCATAGGTTCAGTTGTTTGGACCTTTTGCTACCGGTTTCAGGTACGCATACTTTTAGGATCTTGCTCCAGGTGGATGTCATGAATATAGCCGTACCTGAACCTCACTCATATATTTATTTGTTCAAAAATCAGGTGCTTTTATAAAATCTTCCGTGTAGCATGGTACCTACTACCCCCCGACTCTTCATTGCATTTTTTCTTGAGGAGAACTCTGGATAAACATCCCTGAAGCTGGGCCTTGCACGACTCGTCATAGCTCCAACAGGTGCTGATAGCCGTAGCTCCAATAGGTGCTGATATAGCTGTAGCTTCTCCAACAGGTGCTGATATAGCTGTAGCTCCATTATTTCTTGAATTTTCATAGCTTCTAGAGATTTTTCCCTTGAGAGGTTCTTGATTTCATGCCTTTAACATAGATTTCCATTCTGCATCCGTCGGATAGTAGGGAGCTCCATATGTGAACCTCACACTACTTCCTATAATAACCGAGAGGTCATTCGTACCTCCTTCTTTTTCTAGTAGCATCTTTTTCAGATCCTGATTGAGATTATTATCATTAACTCCATCTGCAATTCCTTCCACGAGGTATCCCTAAATCCCAGCTTCCAGTAGTATTCGAGGAGCTTAGAGCAGGACGACCTCTTTGTGTGACACCTTCCAACTTATCGTGCCTAAGGGGCTTATAGTATAAGAACCTCCTCGATATTCTTCACCATGATGATTACCATAATTATACTGCTCGAAGCTTTCACGAGCTGAGATGGTTCCTTTCAAGGAGCTTCCTCTTATTGTTGGCTCCTCAATCAGTTGATCACCTTAGAGGCTTCATATGCCCCTTCTGCTGTATTTTTTAGAATAGGTCACTCGCCTCTTCAATTTATGAGAGGTACCAATTCGCCTTCAGCTTCCCTGATAGCCTTTTTTGATGGAGCTTCAGCTTCCTCTAGATCATACCTTGGCGCCTTTTGCTCGATGCCTTTAACTAGATATTCTGAGTTTCCACCTTCCACTATTGGTTAAGCTTCCGTTATGAGCACCCCTATAAGTTGCTTTGACCTACTTCTGTAGGTGCTGCCACATGACCACCCAAGAATACCTCAAGGTTCCCTTGTACTTTTTTTTTAATCCTCAATCATAACTTTCACATGGTGCGCCTTGCCTTCATTATCCTTCATTAGTGCAGCCATTTGTATCAATGCCATGGATGGTACTACCCCCGAAAAATTGGAACCTTCATCGTGAGGTTCCTCCATTGGAGCTACTGGTAATATGATTCCTTCATTATTTTAAATTGAGCTTCCTTTAGAGAAATTCATCAAGGCACAAGGTGAATCTTTTAGAACTTCAATCAATTGCAGTAGCTTGTTGTAGTGGAAGCTCCAGGTTCAACTATCGCACCTCAAGTTACTTGGTATAACCACCACGGTCATCCCTGCTGCTAGGATACATATGCTTACCCATCCAGGAACGCCATTTAGATAACTGACCTTTCTTAATAGATCCAGGTACGACTATAATTGAACCTCTGTAATAGGTCCAGGTACGACCATAATGGAACCTCTGTAATAGGTCCAGGTACGACCATAATGGAACCTGCATAACCATGAGAAGCTTCCTGCTAGATAAAACCTCCCTTTCAATGCCCCAAAACTAGGTCCATGACTGGCATCAAGTTACACCCTTTTATCACTTCCCTTGTGAAGGTCATGAATTGTCGGTATCTCTTTTATTCCTCTTGTATTCTTTAGTAGGTCTTTTAGGTGGACCTCTTTGTCTCGATTTTCTTCCTTAGGAGCCTCCTCGTCAGATGTGAAAACCAGATGTTTAAAGAATCCTCCATATCAATGGACCCTTCATCATCGAAACTTTCACCTAAGAACCTCTTTTCTATGGAGCTCCTTCTTTAGAGACCTATTTTCACCAAACTTTTGAGGCAGTACTTCATTATTAAGCCTTCAGCCTAGTTTATCAACCATGTCAGTGCCTTTGGTAGGTGAAGCTTCTAGATGTTGAGACTTGTCTTTTGGAACCTGCCATCATGGAACCTTCATTCTAGTTCCTCTTCATTACTCAAGAGATTCACATCTTCATGATTTTCCACGTTAACCTGTACCTCCTCGATCAAGAGGTTCGCATCCTCATATTTATCCAGTACCTCCTTATAAGAATCAAGTGCCAACTTTGAGGTCCTTACATAACTCCACCTCTGTAAGGTGAAGGTGGAACCATAATCGTACCTGCACCTCCTCAGCTATACCTGCACCTCCATAGCTGTACTTGCACCTTTCCCATCTCCAAGTAAAGCTACATCCAAATATCCAGTATATTGAATAAACAGCTTCAACTGCGTACCTGGTCCAGTTGTACCTCCTTAGTCAAGAGGTTCATATTTAACTTCAACTGTACCTCTTCCATCAAGAGGTTCGTGCCTTCTTTCCCACGCAGGTTCACCTGTTTACTCTCCTTATGACTTGTAGTATGGTAGGAACTAGATCTTTACTTCATAATTTTCACTATGGGAGCTTCAATAGTCCTTCACCTCCAACCGATTGAACCTCTAAATAGAGATTTTCCATTTTCTGACCATAAGAACCTTCTAACCATATCCAACATGAAGTATGGGGGGGACCTTATAGAAACCTTCTTCCATAGGTACAACCTCGAGATTGAGGTCTCTCCTGTCTTTGCCACTAGAAACTCTCGACCGAACCTCTCTAGATGGTCGTACCTCCAATAACAGGTGGATGTGGTCGTACCTCCATTAGCAGGTGGATGGGGTCGTACCTCCATTAGCAGGTGGATGTTCAACTTCACCTCTCCTGTCAAGCATATCAACACTCCTGATGTGAGAAGCTGCTGGGTCATAGAAGCTCTCATTGCGGGACCTCGTTTCTGGGTATTTCTGATCGGAATTAACATCTGAAAACTTCATTTTTCCGGCCATTCTTTCCGGGCCTCTTTCATCAAGCCAAAATTACGTGCATCTCGGAGCCATATATCGTACTTTACGCCTTTTCACCACCAAATACTAGAATGAAGGTGGTTATCTCCCTTCTTCTTCGCCTTTTATTTTTCAACAAGCCATGATTTCTCCATCGTTTCTCCATCTTTTCGGAATTTTTTTTTAGAGTAATGATTCTCCTGACCATACGTGGAATTCAATCCGTGAAATTCTTGCTCAAGACTTTGTTTTCGGGCTCATTTTCATGATTATAGCTGTCTTTCTTCAAGGTACGATCATCGCCGGAGCTTTTAGACATTGTTCTTCTCAAAAGATCGGAGATTCCCCTCCTTCTAGCGCCAAAAATGTTGTGAGAAAAATCTACACCAACACCCCGAGAGAATATCGCTGGAATAACCGAATTTGTCCTTGGATATTGGACATTGAAGCAGGTTCGCACGTCCGCAGCTTCAGCTTCGCACCTCCGCAGCTGCAGCTCCAACTGCCGGAGCGGATGGAGGTTTGTGGTGATTTGGGACTGAATTAGCAAGGTCACCGGACGGAAATGGCTATGAACTCCGGCCAAAACCACCTGGTAAACGTTTGATTAAGGGTACACGTGCCTTACGCGTATAGAAGTGAATTTCCGAACCCCCTTGCCAACTGCCTACATATCCTATTTATAGGAATCAAGCTCCGATGTAGTTCTCTAGGGTATGGACGCCTTTCTTGATGATCAAGCCACGTTTTTGATATATTTTCCCTCCTGATAAGGCTGATTTTGTTGCATTTTAGTTGATAGGAAGAGTCCTAGCTCCCATAGCACTATGCAGAAGCTCATCCAAGAAGGTATATTTGCATATATAATGTATATAACGTATTTATCCCATTTGCTGTGATAGAAGTCATCTTAAAGTCCACTTCTTGAAGATATTTACGTGCTCCTAAAGAATAGGAGGAAGAGTCCTTATCCAAATCCACTTCTGTCAAGTGCAGGTGGAGCTACGGTTGTATTCCTACCCCACAGCTACGACTGCCCTCGTACCTCACAGCTACGGCTGACGTTTACAGCTATGACTATATCGGTACCTCCAAAGCTGCACCAATATCCTTACTGTATCTAACCACGACTGGACCTGACCAGCTGGACCTGGCTAGGTGGACCTGACTAGGTGGACCTCCTTATTATATGTAAACCATTGAGATTGGGCCTCTAATGCTCCTGGGCCTAAAATTAGATCCATTACAAATTTTGGGCACAACATTTTCTTTTGAAGAATTTTAATTCTTAGTTGGATTTCTCTAGACTTGTTGTCATTTTTCTTCCCTTTACTGGCGACAAATTTCTTGTATATTTTTCTCTCTATTTTATTAAAGCAAAAATAAATTAAAAATTACCCAATATAGGACTGGGGAAGGCGATGGTGGATCCCCCTTTACATGTCTGTTCAGAACTTATTTCTTTGGTTTATGATAAACTAGAGCTTAAAGTTGCTTATTCAATTTTGAAGTGGGGAGAATGGGAAATATGGACTTGATGTTTATGCAACTTAGGGCAGGGTGGGAGTTTTCAAAGGGACCCTGATAGCAGTTGATAAGAATAAAAATTGAGGCTGTCAATCACAATGCACAAACATGCAGAGGTTGAATTAGGAGATTCATAAAGGTATGAAATAGTTGAAAGCAGACGGGGAGTTCTAGTGCCATTAAATTAGGTCAGGGAGTGAAGTGGGACTAATAGATGCTTGAGAACGACTTGCATAATGTGAATAGCAGCTTTGCTGGACCAATTTATGGAGTTGCACTTTCCAGATAACGTGGTATGAAACATTACAAATGTGATATTGTCAAACTGTACCAATTTTTTCCAAGTTTGGGCCTCCTTTCTGTTGCTTGACTCAGATATGTGGGCATATCTATTTGTTAGTTGTTGGTGGGGGCATATATTGCTTGATTCAGGTCTTTTGATAATAAGGGTCTTGCCTTCTTAGTCACATGATCTAAGATTCCTCTTTTCATCTTAAGAGCCTGCAGCTTTGTCACTGGTTCTGAATCCTTGGCTGTGAAGCATATAGACTTGGGTCTGTTTTTCTTGTTATATCTGGTATGCTGTGTTGGTTCAGGGGTTTTGATTGGTTCTTTCGTGCGAGTTATTGTTTACGAACATTTAGATAATTGAGAAAGAGCCTGATTTTTCGACTCTTCGTTGGTTCTTTGGTGCTCAATTTTGTCTATAAATATTTCGGAAATATGGATCAAGAGTTTGAAATGATCGTTTTTAGCAGGTGTTTGAGGAGCTTGACTCACATGATCCCCAGGTAGAAATAAAATTGACAATAAATGCATGGATGCTGTGCTTAGGCACAACTAATTACTTTTCCTCGCACTTAATTTTGAGGACTCTATTTAATCTTTGCTTGTTCACTTTCCATCATTCAAGGACCCTGAATTCCCAGAGCCACTAATTGCTTGGACACACCACTGACAGTGGAGACCATTCGGTTGCATTCTTGTCTTAATCCAGATGGGTCCATTTAATCAACTGATTTTTTTTCTCTATTCACAAAGGTAATACATCCCTTTCTATGCACTCTTTGTTGTTGTTTCTCAGCTGCTCCTTGTGTCACAGTTTTTAAATTTACTTGCAACTTGTTCAATCATATGACTGTAAATTGGTAAACTTGTAGCCATTACTTCATGGAGGTTATGTGTCTCTGGAATTATTAAACATTTTAAATATGTTGCGTATCCAATTACTTAAAAATTTTGGTAGGTTTTGAATATTTGCATGGTTGTAAGACAATAGAATAAATTGTTTGTTGCACTATTAAATCTTTAGAGAAGGCTCCATTTAGTTATATGTCTTCTTACAAAATAGGATAATTAGGTTAAATGTATGGCTCCCAGTCGCATTCTTATATTAATATCCCTTAAGACGACGCCCCATCTGTACTTCTATATTATACTAGCAGATTAACCCGTTTCGTAATAAATTATTTTAAATTTTAAATTTTTAACTTTTTTTAATAAAATAAAATCTTGAAGCACCAAGTCGTAATATAATATTTAATATTAAATTAATATTTAATATTGTTATTTTAATTAATTAAATTTACATAACTTTATTCTGGTAATATAATATAAGAGTAGCTATATTATTAGACTTTTATTTCAATTTTAGTTAACAAACTCATAGTATATAATTTCATTATTAAATTAAATTATTATATACTATTACAATTTTAATTAAATTAATTAATATTTATAGGCATACCAACTCATAGTATATAATTTCATTATTAAATTAAATTATTATATAATATAATAATTTTAATTAAATTAATTAATATTTAGTGGCATACCGTGCATACCGCAGTATACATGGCATACCATTTAAAGGGGGTTTCTGCTTTTAATAAAGAGTATAGATATCTATCTATCTATACCATAATAAGCAAACAGAGTTGCACTCCATGAAGACATGAAGAACACCTTATATAAAGAACAATAAAGAACACCATTATAAAACTCATATTTAATCGAATCTAAGAGTTCCGCCATGACACCCAATACAAAAAGTTCTTGTTTTTTTACCCTCTATCCATTCAGAAGAAAAAAATCACTGTTCATGATGACGTCACTGCTGACGTCGTCAGTGAACAGTGATTTTTTTTTGCTGAATGGAAAGAGAATTAAAAAATAAGAATTTTTTGTATTGGGTGCCCCTGGCGGGGCCATTGGATCTATTGGAATAAATGATTCCATAGTGTTCTTTATTGTTCTTTATATAAGAGTGTTCTTTATGGAGCAATGACCTAAGCAAACATGAGTATATCCCTCATTTTTTATTATCACTTTCATGTTAGATCTTTCAACTGAAATAGATTATGACCGTTAGATACAATACTAAAAGTTGTTATATACAAAGGTCCAAGGTTCGAATCCCGTCAACTACATTTTAATTTATATGTAATACTGAAAGTTGTTCTATACAAAGATCTAAGATTGAATCTCGCTAACAACATAGTAAAATTAACATTTATAATTCACTACACAATAAACAAATTAAAACAAAGAAAATTGAGAAAAATTAAAAGTAATCTGTATTTTGCACGTGCTGTAAGTTAGTTATCTTAAAGCTTACATATGAGTAAGCCTACATTGAGGAAGAAGGATGCTCCACATTTTATAAGAGTATTAAATTTCTTAATCACTGTACTTAATTCTCATCTGACAAACAAATGGACACAAAATTCCGCTGTTAACATACAAATCCAGTGAACATGTATCACGTTGTTCTCTTTTGTACTTCATGAAGCATGAATATCATCGTCTTTAAAAGAAATTTATTGTTGAGGCCAGTAATTAATTATCTCCAGTTTAGTTTGATTCAGAAATTCAGTTAGGATCCATTTGCAACTTTTAAATAATCGAGCCAAGTAGTACAATCTTTGTAGAGCAAGATAGAATAGAGTATGAAGTCGTTAAATATTCTTAAAATGTCTTCCCCTTCTCTTTTTACTTCTCCATTCTAAAACTGTGGGAGCAGTGTAAGGAATCTGGAGTGAATGACAATCAATGTAACTGAAAAAGAGTAATAGTAAAAGCACTGCCACAAAAACTAATTAACCATTAATTTTGACCATGGGTTGGCAAAATTTAGGATATGAGAGAAGTTTGGACTCGAGTTTTATTTATCACATGTTAAACAAAAACCGTAATTTACAAAAAAAAAAAAAAAAAAAAAAAAAAACAAGGTAACCACTTGGAAGAGATAATATTTGATGAACATTCCTAAAAAGTTTATGAGAAAGTAAAGATAATCTTTAAATTCCATCTTTTGGAAAAGAAAGATGTACAAGAATGGGCTTAGTAGTGTCAGAGTCATCCAACCAAAGTCATTTCCCCTCCATACCCACTACTAACCCAACATACATTTCCCCCTACTTGTTATGTAAAGCAAAAAAAGTGATATGATGATGATGGTGAATTCTCTATGCAAGATCTGTAGGTACAGAATCTCAACAGTAACATTCTGTATATGTTGAATCCTGGTTTTGCAATGTACGTACCAATTTATTCTTACTCTTTGGGCATTTAGTTACATTAACCCTACATTTGGTGGCCCCCATCTCCCCCTTGTTTTTTCCTCTGGTTTCACCCCATCAAACAATCCTCCTTAACATTCTGATCCTGCTGCTATAGTAAGTAGTAGTAGAGCCCCTCAAGTTTTTCAAATTTTTTTTTTTGGTTTCACTAAATTAAAAGAGGATGAAAAAATGTAGCTAATGCATTTGTTTCCTCAGTGGTCCAAATAGTCAAATCTTGGATGTCAACATCTGGAGATCTTATCCTTGGTAAAACTTCATCTGATTGACATCTCTTGAGAAGTTGATAATATCCTGTAGCAATGATACACAAGTGTGAAAATACAACAATTACTAGTATTCCTTTCCTTTAATGAAGATTAAAAGCATTGACATTATATTTAAACAGTGTTGAGCACATATGTATAAATAAAAACCTCCTTTTTATATCTCCCATTCCTATGGTGGACCACATATTAATTGATGATAGAGAGAGCTCAGTTATTGCTACATGTATTTCATTACAATTTCTGAATACATGTGTGTTGTACACATATAAACAATATTTGCATTTTCTGTATTGTCAGGGGACATCATTTCCAATCACTTGTTGACTAGTAAGAGTTGAAGAAACCTGACTCATCCAAACTAGAATCTTCCTTTGGAAAGATACCAGAACCAGATCAACTAATAAATATCTCCTCCCATTTTTAACATTGTGAAATTTCTTGGGGGTTAGGTTTTTATGGTTCATTCCTAGTTTACTATCTGGTTAAAAAAAACAAGGTTGGTCAGAAAGTAATGGACCTGAAATGCTCATCCATTTATTGACTACCCCGGCCCCTTTATATGGGAAAACTTGCTATCCTATCCTGTGCTTCTCACTACAATTGTGGACCAATCTTCTGACTTTCAGTACATAGGTAAACTAGCTTGGCTGGCTAGGTTAATCCCCAAAGTTGTTTCTTTGATGAGTTCATACCCTTTGGCCTTTTCTCTACGCACACCAATGAAACTCATGTGCTACTTGCATATACCTAGTTATTTACCATCCCCCTGGGGAATTTATCTACTATACTATATAGTCCATACATATACATACAAACTCATATAGTAGTAGTTAATTACTTCCTGTATCATTTACAGCTTGCTAGGGCAGGTGGGTACTGGTATGTGTCTGTTCATAAATACATGATTAGCTGGTGTAGCAAGTTAGCCCAAAATTTCTGCAATATCCTTCAATTTACTGTAAGTACAGTGAAAAGATATTTACTTGTCCAGACTGACCAGATATGGCGAGACACTGGAGTTTACAACTGTTGTTTTCGAAGTCAGATATGGGTTGGACCTACATTTCCCCCCGAATATGATACTACATTTACTTTCTGAAACAAGTTATATATCATACATACATGTTAGGTTGGTACTACATGCATAGAACAACAAATTTCCTTCCTTCTGGAAATATCAGTTTTTCATTCTTATACAAGTTCTTGATTTCTATTCAAGTTATGTGAGGCCATGCCCAATACATTAATACCAACTATTGAAATATTACATTTGAGGCTTTGCTACAGTTTGGTTTCAATATTATACAGTCTGATTAATTCTACATTTGCTGATTATGCATTCTAATTAGAAATGACATTACATCTCCTTAATATGGACCTTGAAAAGTCTGCTTTTAGTTGGGTATATACGTAGTATGGACTGAATTGTACAGTGAATTTCAATTTGTTAGTACTTAAGACACAAATCTCATTTCCATAATTGAATAATATAATAATCGTTCACTTGTACACAAACAACCACAAAGAAAGTTATCCTGGATAAAGTTGTCCCATTAGAAGAGACACATGGAAAACTTAAACTTGAATTGCTGGCATATACTACAAATACTACTACTACTTGTTAGGTTTTGCTAGTCAAAACTACAATGGCTTACCATGTGGTGACTACTATGATGCTTGGAAACATGAGCTCCACCATTAGAGTAATTATAATGCTGGTGGACGTGGACATGAGCCTGATCCTCACTCCGGTTCGAACCATCTGCACCCACGCCTGGTTCGTCTGACTGGCATTCTAAATTCACCCCAAATAGTCTCACTGTCTTGGAATTCCCACCCCCAGCTGTTGTTTGATTCTGCATACCACCTAATCCTCCTCCTCCTCCTCCTATAGTAACAACACCACGTGCATGTTTTTACATAATCAAATATACATTTTACCAAAAATTTTGAACAGATCAACAGCAATATCGATAACTTGACTAGCACAAATTTGTCTTCCGTGTCCTATATGCACATTTTTATTGTATGTACGAGTGCAGAAATGTTTAAAGACAAAAAGGGTCAATTAACGGCAAGGTGGGGATTCGGATGTCTAATCTGTGTCGTTTCTAAAATTTATTAAAAAAACTGTATCATGAAACATACAAAGAAATTAATTAAAATTGTGTCGATTAGTAGGGTTATGGGTTGTACGAGACATTATTAGACTTAACATTATATCAAACTGACGGAAAATTTGGTTGTGGCAACAGTACTGCTGTTTCTAATTAACGTCAATAGAAAAATCCGAAAAGAAGATAGGGTTTGAGCTAGGCTAGGTTGAATAGTACCTGGTGCATGAAGACAGTGAGGTTGGTAATTCGTAACAGGCTGCCCGTTTGAAATCACTGTTGGATAAGGATAGCCCGAGTAGTAAACTCGGGTCCATCCACCGCCACCACCACCACCTGATTGAGCCACCGCGTTTTCCGGTGGTTGAGGCGGAGCAGCGTTCCGCCTCCTCCAGCCAACAAACAAGCGGTCACCGTCCTCCCGTGACCTCTCGAAAACGACAACATCACCAGCATCAAGCCTTTTTTCTTTAACAAAACGGCTCCACCCTTTAGTTAAAACATAGCTCTGGCTACTATTCCAGTAAGAGTAACGAAACCTCCATGTCTTGCCTGACTCATCCTCAAAACTCAGCAACACTCCCTTCTCCACCGATTCACCACCGCCATTGCCACCGAGTGGGAAGTACTTCTCGGCATGCTGTTTGGGAATGACTAAGCGGTTGAGCTTGCCAACATCACTCGGTGTCAGTGGCTTCTCAAACATAGATTCTTTCTGTATATATATTACTTGTTCAACAGAGTCTTCTTGATGTTTGTCTTGTTCTTCTGTTTCATTTTCAAGATTAAGGTTAAAACTGAGAGGGGTGCTTTGGGTATTTTGGCGGTGGTGGAAGTTTGTGTTTGTAGGAATTTGTTCCATTATGGGAGTATGATGTTGTTGTGTCCACCACTGTGTAGCTGGAAGCTCTTGGTTTATGGACATATATGTTTATGAGAGAGAGAGAGAGAGAGAGGAGCTAAGGGGGGTTTGGTTGTGGCGGTGATTATGATTTTGATGTGGAAACTGTGGAAGCTATATATATAGAGCTAGCTATGTGTACGCATATATGGGAATAAAAGTGAGATAGTTATAGGGGAGTGTATGCGTATGTACTTATTATTGTGCAAGTACGACGGGTGCTGAAATTCAACTTTTAAGGTTTTGCGTAAGGAAAAGTTTCAAATCATTTAAACAAACTACTACTCCTACCATACAAAATAGATACGCCTCTCTTTTCATTACTTTCGGCTAGTTGCTCACCTTATATACTGTAACAAAATCATACCACATTTTTTGTATATTTGAATTTATCTTAATTATACTAATGAATAGTATTATGGCTTGCATGTTAACTATACTACGTTGTACGCAAGATCATGTTCGCCGTAAATTTTACGAGTCATAGATTACAAATTGGTTACAGTAACAAAATTTATCGGTTTAAATAATTATCGGGGTTATAATTTGTTAATTAAGATATGTGTATATATTTTTATGTCAATAGCACCCATATATATACGCACACAATGAGAAAAATGACTCCTAAACTACTCTAAAGCATTATTGATGCAGAAGGTATGCTATATGTTCAGTATGATTGCATCTTATCAACATCTAGGTAGACATGTTTTGACTTTAACCATAATTAACCTCTGTTCAAATATTCAACTTTCGACCATAGGAATTAATCTCTAAATCAAAATTGTTTTTAACATTGTATTTATAATGTAAAGGTATACACAAATAGTGATGGGAAGGGTAAAATTAACTATAGAAGCAAAGTTGTATAGAAAACTTGAATCAAGGGAACATTTATGTGGCTGGCTAGCTAGTTGCTTAATATATAAGAAAACCAACATTCAAGTCCTGCAAAAATAGACCAATTCATCTGTGAATGCTACTACTACTTATTGTTAAGAGTTAATTGTAAAAAAGTGGCCAGATTTTACACTCATTTTCAGAAAAATGGCCATACTTTCAATTTTGCAAAATGGTGGCCAGACTTGCCTTTTTCCTTTCGAAAAAGTGGCTGGAGATGATTTTCGGCTTATTTGGCAGGGGTAAAATGGAAAAATATGTTATTTTACTAAAAATAAATGCTAAAAATCACAAAAAAATTATCAAAAAAATCCCCAAATTAATATGTGTCACCATATGATTGGTTATATTCGTAATAATAATAATAATGTCCCTCATGCATGCACATAAATTGATTAATTAAATCTTGACAACTCATATTTGTGGATTTTTTGGTGAATTGATGTATATACATGGGGGGCATTATTATTATTATTACGAATATAACCAATCATATGGTGATACATATTAATTTAGGGATTTTTGTGGACAATTTTTGGGATTTCTAGCATTTTTTCCCCATTTTACCTCTGCCAAAAAGCTAAAAATCGCCTGCAGCCACCTTTTTGAAAGGAAAAAGGTAAATCTGACCACCATTTTGCAAAACTGAAAGTCTGGCCACTTTTTTGAAAATGAGTGTAATATCTAGCCACCACTTTGAAATTTACTCTATTGTTAATGTACACATGAAATATGAACGTATGATTATTAACGCGCATGTTACTTTATCTTAGCATAATTCAACCCATGGGAGTTTGGGACCAACCTGACACACTCATTCTTGCCATGCATACTACCGCTTCCAACTTCCCATCCCCCCTCTCCGCTTTCAATATCTACACTAGCCTATTTTTGTCCAGATATATACGGAATTCCGAAAAAATTTAATGTCATTTAGATGATTAGATTTTTAAGTTGGGTAATAATGTAGTATTGAAATTTCATTCTCAATCTCGTTAACAGGATTAAAGTTCCATAATCCGAACGGTGACCTACCTGGTACACGTTACAACCTTTCTTGTTGAAATGTGCAATACAATAGTTGATGTGAATACTGCATAGTGCAAGCTGTATGTTTTAAATTGCAGAACCGTAAATGATTTAAATACAATACGAAATTTCATGTAGAGTCCCTGCAGGGCAGTAAGTATGTGTGATGTGTATATGTACTGTATGTATTATTAGTAGGTAGGCAGTAAAGTGTGTTGGGATCAGGATGAGGTGAGTTTAGAGTGTCGGGTGAATGATCAGATCTGGCAGCTTGCCGCCCTATCTGCCTGCTATATATATATACCCTATCTATGAAATATATTTATGTACAGTACGAGCAAAGTAAAAGATAATAATATATGTATATCCTAAATTTATTGTTGAACACCTATTTGCTTAAATAATTAGAATAACTTTTATCAAACTAATAACCCTTAATTGTTGATTCATTATAATTTTTTGAGAAAAATTGAATCATCTTTTTATTTATTTGTTTTTAATCACGAACGGTACATGATATTTGTATGTCTAAATTTAAGATTAAGAAATGAAATTTTATTAGTTATTGATATATAATTATAATTGTAATATATATTAACCCTTCCTTATTCCGCTATTAAGTTTATTTGTACCATTCGATAATAATCCATAACTAAAAAAAAGTTATAGAAAAAAAAAATTAAATTAACCCATTTTGACCAAAGAAATTTAATCGATAATTTCAATAAATATTAATATTATTAGTTTCATTATATATTTTCATCTCCGCCATATTAATTAGCATATATTTTTGAATAATGTTTTGTTGGTTCCATATTTATAAATAATCTAAATGTTAATAATTTATTTATTATTTTTATATTTATTAATTATTTAATGAGTGTATTAATATTATAATATAACATGAATACAAATTATGAGGGTTGATGTAGAGAAGTGGTAATATGAATCACGTGGAAGAGGACAGCAGTATGATTGATGTTAGGCCATTCCTAGTTTATCAACTCAGCAAGAAAAAGATTGGCATTGGGCCTCTCAATCCTCCCCCCTCCCTGTTTATTTATCCTTTTCTTCCATTTATTCTATATATTAAATACTCCTACTCTATATGATCCACAATTTAATACAACTGTAGTAGCTATCGTATGACTAAGATCTAGAATAATCTTGTGTTTTCAGCTTTCAGCTCCGATCAATATTATGGGTCCGTTTCAGGTAACTTAAAAAAAGTAATTTATTGCTTTAAGTTAATAAGTTGATTATAAGTGATAAGTAAATCAGAAATTATAAGTTAGTAAAGTGTTTGGTAAATCGGAAATTATAAGTTTACTGTAGAACACATATTTTTAATATAATTTTTCTAAATCGTATCGAAATATAGCACATATGGTATGCAAAATGATCGTTGAGAGATGGAGAAAAATATGGTGAAGTTAGATTTGAAAAAAATATCGTCGATTGACGGGAAAAAACAAATTAAAAACGAAGGGATTTAGGAATAGTTAATAAGCTGGAAAAAAGTTGGGACTTTCTAACTTTCAACTTATGAACTTATAAGATCATAAGTCATTAAAATAAGTTGGTAGACAAACACTTGTAAATAAGCTGGAACGGACTTAAAATCCAATAAGTTGGCTTATAAAGCCTGCCAAACACCCACTATATTCCCCCTAGCTATATAGGGGGTGTTTGGCAAAACTTTTTTCAGAATAAGTCAACTTATTTTAAAGCAGAATTGGAGATTCCTAATTTTTTTTTGAAAAAAGTTAACTTTTTTTTTTTGCAACTTATGGAATATCAAACATACATTAAATATTTGTATAAAAAAGATTATTAAAATATGAAATTTTTACCCAAAAATAAGTTTATACGGAATTAAATTAAGTTGAGCCAAAGAGGCTCATAGTTCGTGACTTCGTGTATCTGCTCTACCGGTGTAAAGGACCGCCTCGGTTAAAAAGTCGACCAATTTTTTCTTTAAGTTCGTGATATATTTGTATGGATTAACCGTCCAAAATATACATAATGTAATGCAAGGTCACAAATATATGTAGGATGGCCTTCCACCGTTAATGTTGAATGTCAATCACTTGAATGGGAATCATCTGTGACAATGAAAATTTGTTGTAATTGAGGATCAATTTTCATCTATGTATTTTAAAATGATATCTTGGTCCCTTTTCCTCTATAAATGTCAGATTTTCTAATTTTGTTAAAAATTCAAGAGATAAGTGTATTTAGTACTGTGAAAGAGAAATGTTAGAATTTTAGAAAATTATTTCCAAAACAGTTTCCGAATTCCGAAAGCTAAATTGTCATCTTGTAATTGGTTATCATTTCATAATTGAAATGGGAAAATAAATTCTTTCATCCCTGAACTATTCCGGTTTTATTGTTTTAGTCCCTGAACTAAAGATTCCGTATTTTACGTAATTAAACTTTTGAATTTTTCTGGTTTCAGTCCTTCCGTTAAAAAATGGTTGACAGACGTTAAATTGATCGGAATCTGAAAAATGTGTAGAAACCGGCCACCGAAAATCTAGAAAACAGTCTCAAAACTCAAGAAATCGATCATCTTACAATTTATACACCTTTATAAACAACTACGGCCCATAATGACATCAAAATCCACTCACAATAATAAGAAAATCCGATGACACAAACATTTTTAGGCAAACTAAAAACAAGCCCAAAAATTCTGAAAAAATTATATAACCTTCCCAATACATGGATATATACGTATATACAAGTAAAACCGTCAAACGATTAAATAAAAACAAATTCCGGTCAAAATCAAGAACTCCGGTGATACCGAAAATTAAAGATTACCGAAACTTGATTTTGATGATGGAGGTGGATAGAAAGGTGGAGAGAGGGTTGTTTTGGATATTCACATGCTCGATTTGGACACCAAAATCACCACGAAAAGTCGGTTTGATTTTGCATTTTGTAAAGAACTAAGATTCTAGTAAGTAAGATTCTAACGTTCGTTAGAATCTTTTTAACGGAGGGACCTAAATCAGAAAAATCCAAAAAGTTTAATTACGTAAAATACGGAATCTTTAGTTCAGGGACTAAAACAATAAAATCGAAATAGTTCAGGGACGAAAGAATTTATTTCCCTAATTGAAATGGGCTATTCGTTCATTAATATGAATTGCACAAATAAAACGTTGTTAACTTGGGAATATTTTTGGAATCCCGAAAATGTAGCAAGTGGGTTTTTATTTTACGAAACGAGTCTAAACATTGGGGCAGGATATTAATAACTAGCTAGAGTTAAATGACAGAGGAGTTATCACTTGATAATTGGTCCGTTTGGCTTGCCTGTAAATAAGTAATTTATAGCTTAAAGTGATAAGTATCATATAAGTAATAAGTAAAGTAGAGTTTATAAATAGAGTGTTTGGTAAATGAGAACTTATAAATAGTAGATTGTTTGGTAAATCAGAACTTATAAATTAACTTTTTTTATTATTTTCAAAATATATGTTTTTTAATATATATCAATGGATAGATCTCGATAAGTAGAGAAATTTGATATATATACATATCAATTTTCTAATTAACGGATCAAAAGATATATAATTCTAAAAATTTGAAGAATGTTATATACTTCGTGTATCAAAAAATAAAAATAAGTTGAATGTTAGAATTCTAACTTCCAACTTATTTCCAAAAAACTAGCAAATAAACCCCTCACTTATTTAAACAAACACTTCTTCAAGTAAGTGTTTTTGGACTTTTAAATCCAAAAACACTCATTTAAAGTGTTGCCACACAATGTTTGGGTTTGGTGATAGAGAGAATTGAGGCAATATGTACTACCTCCATTCCACAAAGTAAGATTCTCTTATTTTTTCAAGCATTTCAATGTGTTCGGATCGGATACTTGTGAATTATATTTTTTAATTTTTTTTAATTTGTATAAAAGTATAAAATTTAAATTTTTATACAAAACAAAAAATTTTAAAAAATATTATTTATAAATACACCGTCCAAGTATATTAAAATGCGTACAAAAAGAAGAGTGCGAGAGAGTAATTCGTAAGGAGAGAGAAGAGCGGGGGTCTTTGTAGGGTATACATATAAAAAAAAATAAGCGTTGATTTGGAGAGGAAAGAAGGAGAGGGAGATGATGGAGAAATGAATAAAAATAGAGGAATTTTCTGAATAAATGAATGGAATAGAGAAGGAACAACCAACCCCTTCAAGTTTGCATTCGTGTTCCATTCCACTCCCCACACATTTTCTCGCTCACCTCACACTCTCACCTGGACCTCTCTCTGTCTGTCTCTATCTCCCCTTCTCTACATATTTTATCATCTCCCTTTCCTTACTTACAAACACATGTGACTTGGAATCTTTTATTAATTATTAATGATTGGTCGGGTTAACAACAAGAAATAGGCAAAAAACTAAATAAATCATATTCAACAATTATGGTACCTTTTTTATATTATTGCTATCATTCAAAAAATATAACTTTTTCATTTTTTAAAGGTAACAATTTCGATATGATTAGAAGTTGTCTAGTTGAATATTGGTTTAGACGTTTATCCAAGAATATCTAATCGTGAATGTTAAGTTGAGTCTTCGTTTCGTCTAGACGTTCATCATGAATTCGATTCTAAATTCGCTTTCAAGAATCAAAATGAATCTGATAGTACTTGAACAGAGCATGTGTGACATGAAATTGTATGCAAAAGGCACCTAAATATCCAGGCAGATAGATTCACAAGCAATTATTTTCCTTCCTTGTCAAAGTTTGATGCATGTAGAGTTGTTGCTCCACACAAACTTTTAGATGTGTGTGTGTATAGATGTGTTTTAAATCACCATGGGGACAGTTGAATAAAATATGGGGTGGAACAAGACAATCCCAACATATATTTGGGGAAAGTGATGAGTTGAGTAATATAATCAAAATATCTGCATTGATTTCCTCAACTTACTATATTTATGCACCTGGTCCGTAAACACCATCTGTCATGACCTGCATATTCATCTATCTTCTTGTTGTATATCTTTATAGACAACCACATTTACAATCGTACGCTCCAGAGTGAACATGTTTTGCTGTAAAATTCATTAAGTATATATCTCGATTTTATAGCTTAGTTCCGTAATTATCATTGTGATGAGTTTGTTTATTGTAATGATCCGGCCTACACCAGTACAATGTAACAACATAAGTGTCCAAATATGTACTTAAGACCAAGATCAGTGTACGCAAATCTAAAGGTTGATCCGCATCTTTAGTTCTTTTTTTCTTTTGACAAACAAAGAATCTTTATAAACTTGCATCAACTCAAATCACAGTCAGGACAAATCCCTGAATGATACTACAATCTGAATAGAAACAAATAAACGGTCTAAACACATAGCCGCTTATGTTTTCAGACTGTTTAATATCATGAATTTCGAAATTCTTTGAATTAAAAAAGATTAAAATGGTTTTCCGATCAATCAATCCTGCACCAATCCTGAAATCAGTCACAAATGACCTTCACGTAAGCACCATCTGTAGTCCAATGTTCAGAAACATCCCAGTTATCTACATGTCGAAAACCAGCTATAGACATGCCGAAAGTGAAAGATCTCATAAGATGAACAAATTTTAGTTGTGAAAAGTAAGCTATTGCAATATCCGACACCAGCCCAAATCCAATGCACGAATTACAGATCTCCCACAAAACCACATGAATCATTTTCAAAGTAACCAGGAATAAAACACATACCAACATCAAAAAAACATACCATAACATCCCAATAAAAAGGGTAACACCCGCCAAAAGGCGAGACTAAAACCAAAATTCAAAGACCTCGGAATGATACCAAATTTTGGTATGATGTTAAGGAGGATAACTTGAATCTAAATGTACTTTGTATTTGCGGAATCGGACTCAAAACCAATATAGATCTGAGAAATAAATTCTAGATGTTTGGCTTTTGTTCAATTTTTATTGAAAAAGACTGAAACAAAAACAAAAGAGCGGGGATTAGATGATTGGGAGGAGAACTTAAGGATGGATTGATGGGGGGAAACGAAGATGTGATGAAGAAAAGGGGCGGCGGCTATGGTGATGGGGAGTTTACTCTCATACGGAGAAAACATATCTAAAAAAAATTTCCATATATGCATCGAGATGCTATATATACTCTCTTTGCTTTCGAATATCTACTTCTTAACTTTTTGACATGAATTTTAAATTGCTTTGATCACATACCCAATCCTTTAGTTTTCTTTCAATTTCGTTGATTTCCTTTCAATAAAACCCAATCTTTAGGGTGTTTGTGTGTCTCTCCTTTTGTAGTGTGTGTTTTGTCTCTCCTTTTGGAGTGTTTTGTTATGTTCTTAATTAGTCATGTTTGGGGTTGTCTGGTGTTGGATCTATTGAAAATGATTTTGTTGATGTTTTGGGGATCTGGAAAGGCTGCATTGAAGATGGGACGGTGGCGATAATTGCAAGAGCTCACCTTTCACAATCAAAGATTATTCATCCTTTGGGGGTTTTCACTTTCGGCATGTCTATAGCTGGTATCCGGCATGTAGACAGCTGGGTTGTCGTTCCTCTAAACTCACTTTATTCAATTGGGGCTTCTGAATACTGGGCTAATAACCGTTGTTATGTGATAAGGTCAATTGTGATGCTGCTATTTTTACGGATGTTGGTGCAGTTTGGATCGCTGGGGATGTCTTCGATTTCATTTTTAATTTCAAGAATTTTTAAATTCTATGTGTTAAACGATCAAGAAACAAATCAGCTAATTGTTTTTAGTTTGTTATTTGTTTTCCAACCTGGTTGTATCAGCCGTCAGGGATTTGTCCTGACTGTGTTATGATTTATTGAATGAAAATAGCTTTATTTTCTGACAAAAAAAAAATTTTTACTCATAAGTAAATTTTTGGATGCCAAAACAGAATCGGTTAACAAAGCGATTTAAAAAAATTAATTAATTTTCCAAACTAATTTATAAGAGTAAGTCCAATGGTGATGTTAAAATATTTATAGTTATTGCTATATTTTAAAATAAAAAAGTGATTATTTAAAATAAAAGAAATATTTTCCAATGAATAATTTCAAAATGACACTATACATTTCTAAATAAAACTATATTTCAACTTAGACCTGGCAAATTGGGTCTGGATCCGAAGGACCGATCCGAAATTCATGGAATCGAGATCCGATTTTATATCCGAATTAGATTAACCGAAATTTAACAAAATCCGAAACAATCCGATCTGAACCGAAATCCGATCCGATATAGTCAAATCTGATTATTGTCCGAAAACCGATCCCATCCGATCCGAAAATTACCCGAACCAAATATCTAACCGATAATAATCCGAAATATACTTGATCCAATGATGATCCGAAATCGATCAACTCCGAAAAAAAATATTATCCGAACAGAATATGACTCAAAGTACTATATCCGTTCTAAATTGGAAACTAAAAACACCTATGCTAAAAATTATGTGATGAAATAATATTTTTGAGATTATATTTTATTTCTCTCTCTGTCTCAAAATATTCAATATTTTAGGACCAAACATTTCAAGATATCATATATGTATCAAAATATTCATGTATAGTTAATATTTTATGTTGGAAATAAAAACGAATAATATTATTTATTCTAGAAAATAGGTATTAAATATACTATATATCTACACATGTTGAACCTTCATATCTCGTGGATACACATGTTTAGTAATTAGTATGTTTGTGAATTGTAATTAAATATATACGAAGTATTTTTTTTTTTTTTACATAAAATAAGGTAATAACTAATAAATAACTAATAACTATTGCTCATTATTAAATAATGGTTTTTAAAAAAATACTCATTCCTAATATGTATCACCCCATCCCTTCAATATTATTGTCACTACAAAAAAATCGACTAAATTCGATCGAAATCAAACGGTTGAATTTAGCTAAATTCGATCGCATATGGTTTAATTTAGCTAAATTCGACCATTCTTTTTCCTGTCATTTTTCGCTAGGTTGAAATTAATATCGCGGTCGAATTTCGATAATTTCGACTGGCCAAATTCGACCGACTATATTCGACTGTTTATTTTCGACAGACACTTTTCTACTACATCTGATTGTTTTTTTACTTACCGAATCAAAATTATAAATTCAATCGAATCTAGTCAAAATACTAAAAATAACCGAATTGGGTCGATTTTAAAAAGCCATTTAAAAAAAAAATCAGCTTCCGCCCAGAATCCGACTACCGGAACCAAAATCCGGCAACCTCAAGAATTTTCCGACGAAATAAAAAGTACCCAAAAAATTATGAAATTAATACCTAAGCATAAACAAATATCGATATACAACCTTGCAGGCTCAAAATCATCAAAAACTCCATCAAACCTTCAAATTGAATTAAACTCCAAATATTATCTTGAAAAATATTTGTTCGAAATAAAAAATATTTATATTAATGTATAGAGCTCGATTTGTAGAACATATACATATATAAATCATTGATTTTGGATGAATAGATTGAGAGATATAAATTTTTGAAAATTAAATTTTTACGTATACAAGAGAGAGATAGAATTGCACGGCCAAGCAGCGGAACGGGGACGGGGGGAGGGGGTAGTTAAGCTAGGTATTAATGTTTAGGTATTTTATATATACTAGCTTATAACCCGTGCGATGCACGAATTTTTTTTATATGTAACAAATTTTATTTTAGGTTACAATTATATTTTTATATAATCATTATTTACAATATTTTATTTTTATTTTTATTTTAATAATTTAATATAAATTTATCTAATGATATGCATGGTTTAAAACTTATATTATAAAATTTTAAAATAAATATGTCATTATAGAATTTGAACCTTGAAATTTTCGTAAATTAATTTAATTGTATAATATATTTAATCATTAGATCTAACCATTCTGATTTTTTAATAAAAATGTAATGATCATTATTCGTAGTATATGAATTTTTATTATATTTTGTTAGTGATTAGAAGATATGATATGATATTTTTGGTTATATATTAATTATTACTAGATATAATATGATTTGACTGATGTTTTTATGTGTTCATAAAAGTAATATCTTCAACTAAAAGTAAATGTGAAAATGTCAATTACTAATTACCATTAATTATATTATGTTATTATTTATTTTAGTTGTTTTAATAGTATAGATATCATAAATATTTTTCTTTATAATAAAGGTTAAATAAGTAAATTCATGAAATACTATGAAACATATACCAAAAAATAGGTACCAAAATTTTTAATATTTCGGCTATTATATAATTAATTAATTTTAATTTAATATAATTTAATATACTCATATTTACGGATTATACTAATGTTTCCTTATTGTAAACAACGTATATAGATTTTTAATATATTTTATTAATAATAGAAAAATATGATGTGATATTTTTTGGTATATATTAATGATTGTAAGATTAGTTTTAAATTAAAAAGGTAACGTGTTTTAATTCGAAAGGAAATATTAATGATTGGAAGATATTATACGATTGATATTTTTAGGTGTTTATAAAATGTAATATCTTCAATTAAAATTAAATGTAAAAAAAGGCAATCGATTACTTACCATTAATTATATTATGTTATTATTTATTTTAGGAGTTTTAATAGTATAGATATCATATATAATTTTCTTTATAATGAAGGGTAAATAAGTAAATTCACAGCGTACCAAAAAACAGGTACCAAAACTTTTAATGTTTCGTCTTTTATATAATAATATAAATTTTGGTTATATATTAATTATTTCTAGATATGATATGATTGGAAGATATGATTTGATTGATGTTTTTAGATGTTCATAAAAGGTAATATCTTCAACTAAAAGTAAATGTGAAAAAGGCAATCGACTAATTACCATTAATTATTGATATGGGCTGAAAATAAGCCCTAAAGACACATTTAAAGTGGCATTAATTAGGCCGAGAATAGTCCAAACGTGGGGCCCACCAGCTGGGCCCAAAACCCAAAATATAATATTAATTTCGTAATTAATATTAAGGGTAATAAACAGCTCAGCAAATAAGAGTTGGATAAGGATAATATCCCTTTCAAACTTATCCAATAAGGCATCCAATTCAATATGGAAACTGATTCCTACAAGGAATAGATCTAGAACATTCCTCAAAGACTTGTCCATCAAGTCTCCGAATCCTACCATAATTCTAAGGCTTCTCAGCCTATATAAAGGGCCTGACCCCTCATTCTCAGAACTACGTTTTATTGGCTTGATTCTCTAATTTACAGAGATACGTAGGCATTCTGTGAGGACCGTTTAAGTCTCGAACGCAGAAGCAGCCATTAAAGCACGAAGCTCACGAACCCTTGCATTAAATATACAAACCCTAGCCGCAATATTTTCAACCTAGTTTTTATTCCACAACATTTGGCGCCGTCTGTGGGAAGAAGACATTAACCATGGTTACCACTCGAAGAACAACACCAATCTCAACCGAGGCTACCTCCGGAACCATCGTTCCACCAATCACTGCTCCTCCTGTTGGTACAGGGCCAGGGTCTGTACCCCCATTGACGGAAACAAACCCTCGTAGTCAGGCCTCTCAACCACAAGGGACGGATCCCCCCGCTGAAAGATCTCAACCTGAAATCGTCCCTCTAGGACAGGAGACTAACCCGCTTCAGATGGTGGTCTCTCCTCTCCCTCTGAGTAGCCGCCCGCCGCATCACAGTCTCTCCACTTCTTCGCTCCCTGTCAACACCAACCCAATGTATGGGCTGCCTAATTACCCCCAAGATCCAAGGGATCCAGGACCAAGCGGTCATGCTCGGTTGATTCATGGGCAACAACAATCCCCTTATCTTAGAGGCCCGGCTCCTCCTGAACCAGGATACTATGATTACTCTGGTCCTTATACCGGAGACTCGTCGTCTGAAGACGATGATCGAGACGAAGCCCCAAGGAGGCGACGCGCTAGTAAGGAACCTCTAGGGAGGAATCCATCAAACCGAGATGGTCCTTTAACAATCGCAGAGAAAATTAAGGCTTATGAAGCCGAGATTCAGAAGCTGAAGGACGACCAAGCAAGGGAACTAGAGAGACAGAACCCTAATCAGACTCGACCTCCTCCGACTTCAGGAGGGATTCCCTTCATAGATCTGGAGAGGTCTTCAAGGAGACACCGAAGGGCTGAAGCCCCAACCAGAGGAACTATCAGGGTGGAACCCCCCAAGAATAATCCTAGAGATTTAATGCTACAAGGAGATCTGGATGATCCGACCCCTCCATTCACTGAGGAGGTAATGAATGCACATATTTCCCGAAAGTTTAAGATGCCCACGATCAAAGCTTACGATGGAACGGGGGATCCCGCAACTCATGTGAGAACGTTTACAAGCGCCTTGTTACTGCAGCCTGCCAACGATGCCCTTAAGTGTAGGGCGTTTCCCCAAACCCTGTCGGGCATGGCGCAACGTTGGTATAGTCGTTTACCTCCAAACTCTATTAGCTCTTTCAAGGAGTTGAGTACCGCTTTTGTCAGTCAATTCATTAGCGGAAGAATTCATGAGAAAAGCTCTGCATCCCTTATGTATGTGACACAGGGAAAGAATGAGAACTTAAGAGATTACATCAAGCGATTCACTAAGGAAACTCTGAATATAACCGATTTGGAGAATAAGGTGGCCATGGTAGCCTTGCAGCATGGAACCACGGATCTCTTTTTTAAGAGGTCGTTGGCAAAACACCCCCCTGAAAGCATGGATGAACTTCAACGAAGGGCGGACAAGTATATAAAAGCTGAGGACAGCATCAAGAAAGAAGCCACGTTGGGCAATGGAGGGAACAAGCGGAAGCAAGAACAAGAGTACGATGCTAGGGACAAGTATCCCCGAGCTAGCAGAGACTCTGAATCTGCTCCAAAAAAGAGCTCGGGTCCAAGGTTTTCAGAGTATGCCAGACTTAATGCTCCAAGAAGCCAGATCCTGTTGGACATTGAAAAGGAAAAGGATTTCCGATGGCCGAAGCCACTTAGAGGAGACCCAGCTAAGCGAAATAAGGAGCAATACTGCAGGTTCCACAAAGATGTGGGACATGACACCGACGATTGTAGGCAACTCAAGGATGAGATTGAGTTCTTGATACGAAGAGGAAAACTAAGTCAGTTCACCAAGGGTGATGACCGTGGGAACCAGAGAAGGGACAATGACAGAAGAGACAATGAAAGGAGAGATAATAATAGGAGGGAGGACAACCATGATCGCAATCCCCAGCCCCGAAGGGCAGTTATCAATATGATCTGGGGAGGCCCGACAGCAGCCGGCACGACTAAGAATTCTCGAAAAGCTTATGCTAGAGAAGTAATGCACATTGTGGGAGAAGCCCCGAAGCGTGCTAAAACCGAGATGGTAATTGGTTTCGATGATTCAGACTTGGAGGGGGTGAAATTTCCCCATGACGACCCGCTGGTCATAACTCCCGTGATTGGAAACTCCGAAGTAAAACGAGTCTTGATAGACAATGGGGCTTCTGTGGATATTTTATTTCATGATGCATTTGTAAAGATGGGTTACAACGACTCTCAACTGACTCCTACAAACATGCCTATATATGGGTTTAACGGAGTGGAGTCCAACGTTGAAGGGACTATTCAGCTACCCGTGACTATTGGGCAGGAGCCTAAAGAGGCGACTCAGATGTTGAATTTCTTGGTGATCAAGGCAGCATCAACATACAACGCAATCCTTGGAAGGACTGGACTTCATGCGTTTAAGGCTGTGGCCTCTTCCTATCATATGAAAATTAAGTTTCCGACACGGAATGGTGTCGGAGAACAAAAGGGTGATCAGAAGATGGCAAGAAGTTGCTATGTGGCCGCACTAAGGGCCGATGGAGCCGGGGGGCAGGTCCTTCCGATTGAAGACATGGATGTCCGTGATGATGAAGAGCATAGAGGGAAGCCAGCAGAGGATTTGATTCCCATACCTCTAGAACCTAATGATCCTGAAAAAGTTACTTATGTTGGAGCATCTTTGAAAGAACCCCTGAAGGGCAAGTTAATAGAATTCTTACAGAAGAATAGCGACGTGTTCGCTTGGACAGCAGCTGATATGCCAGGGATTGACCCCCAACTCATAACTCATAGGTTAAATGTTGACCCCAAAAGGAAGACAATAAAGCAGAAGAAGAGAAACTTTGCTCCGGAGAGGCAAGAGGCCATTAGGCAAGAAGTGAATAAGCTCTTGGAAGCTGGTTTTATTGAAGAGATTCAGTTTCCTGAATGGTTAGCGAACCCAGTCATGGTCAAGAAAGCAAATGGGAAGTGGAGAATGTGTATAGACTTCACTGACCTGAATGATGCATGCCCAAAAGATTGTTTTCCCCTGCCGAGGATTGATATGTTGATAGATGCTACAGCTGGACATGAGATGTTAAGCTTCATGGATGGATTCAGCGGCTATAATCAGATTAAGATGCACAAGGATGACATACCTAAGGTATCTTTCATAACTGACTTTGGTGTCTTTTGTTATCTTGTCATGGCTTTTGGTCTAAAGAATGCAGGAGCTACTTACCAACGATTGGTGAATAAGATATTCGCTCATCTGATTGGAAGAACCATGGAGGTATATGTTGATGACATGTTAGTCAAGAGCCTACTTAAGGCTGATCATATCAAGCACCTTGGAGAGGCATTTGAAGTGCTGAGGCACCACAAGATGATGTTGAATCCCGCCAAGTGTGCTTTTGGCGTTGGATCGGGGAAGTTTTTAGGGCTGATGGTTTCAAAAAGAGGCATTGAGGCCAATCCTGACAAGATCAAGGCGATTTTAGACATGGAGCCACCACGCTCTATAAGAGAAGTGCAGAGGTTGACGGGTCGAGTTGCAGCCTTAGGAAGATTCATCTCCAAGTCTGGAGACAAATGCTTGCCTTTCTTCCAAGCGTTAAAAAAGGTGAAAAATTTTGAGTGGACACCTGAAAGCCAAGAGGCCTTTGAGCAACTGAAGAAGTACATGGTTGAAGCCCCGTTGTTGACTAAACCAAGTCCTGGGGAGATTCTTAGTTTATACCTGGCGGTATCCGAACAAGCCCTGAGTGCTGTCCTTATTCGGGAAGAGGAGAAGGTCCAGAAACCTATCTACTATGTGAGCAAAGTGTTGCATGGGGCTGAGTTGAATTACTCACCCATAGAAAAGTTTGCTTTGGCATTAGTAACTGCCTCAAGAAAGCTGCGGCCTTACTTTCAGGCACATAAGATTCAAGTTCTGACAAACCAGCAATTGAGGAACATATTGCATAGCCCTAAGGCCAGTGGAAGGCTAATCAAATGGGCGATTGAGTTAGGAGAGTTTGACATCACATACAAGCCTCGGACAGCTATCAAAGCTCAGGCATTAGCTGACTTCGTGGTCGAATGTACTATTAACGACCAAGAAGTCGGGGGGCAAGAGATAATGACTACCCCTGGGCAAGAGGATAAAGAAGAGGAACTTACACCTGATCTAAAGGAATATTGGGTGCTGTATTTTGATGGAGCATCAAAAACAAAATCTAGTGGTGCAGGTTTGGTTTTGCAAAGCCCCGATGGGTTCACAGTGGAGTACGCTTTAAAGTTGGATTTCCCTACTACCAACAACGAGGCGGAATATGAGGCATTGATAGCTGGTTTGGGCTTGGCCAGAATTATGAGGGTCAAGAATCTCAAAGTTTGTGGAGATTCAAGGCTTGTGGTAGCACAAGTAAATGGTGAATTCGAGGCTAAGGATGAGACTATGGCAAAATACTTGAGAGTAGTAAAGGCTGTTATGTCCCAGTTTGAGGAGTGCTATGTTGGGCACATTCCAAGAGAGGAAAACATTAAGGCCGATGCCCTATCTAAATTTGCTTCTTCCGAGATAGAGAATTATGCTGGGAGTGTCTATTTTCAGGTCTTGAAGGCCCCGACCGTTAATTCAAAGTTATTGGCACCAATCGATATAGGAGGCTCTTGGATAGACCCTATCAAGGCACACCTTGAGACCGGATGGCTCCCAGACAATGCCTTGGAGGCACGAAAACTTTCAGTAAGAGCACTGAGATACACTTTGATCGAAGGCATCTTGTATAAGAGGTCGTTTGTCATTCCCTACTTGAAATGTTTAAGGCCTCAAGAGGCAAAAGAAGCATTGGAAGAAGTTCATGAAGGGATCTGTGGGCAACACTTGGGGGGCAGAGCCCTAGCTCACAAGATAATTCGTTTAGGGTTTTATTGGCCGGAGATGTTGGCTGATGCACAAAACTATGTTAAGAGATGTGAGAGATGCCAGAAGCATGCCCCAATTGTGAGGCAACCGCCTGAGATGTTGACCTCGATTAACTCTCCCATTCCATTTGCAATGTGGGGGATGGATATACTTGGTCCCTTTCCCATGGCTTCAGCACAGAGGAAATTCCTAATAGTAGCAATTGATTATTTCACTAAGTGGATTGAGGCTAAACCCCTGGCCAAGATAACCACCAAGCAAGTTTCCCAGTTCTTTTGGGAGAACATAATCTGCAGATACGGAATCCCACGAATCCTTGTGACAGACAATGGGACACAATTCAATAATGAGGAGTTTAAGAAGTATTGTGAAGAGAATGCAATTGAGCTCCGTTTTACCTCGGTGGCACACCCTCAGGCCAATGGGCAAGCTGAGGTAGCTAATCGAATTATCCTTGATGGACTGAAAAAGAGGGTCGAACGCTCTAGGAATACATGGGTAGATGAGTTGTTGCCCATACTTTGGGCATATCGTACCACTTGTAAGGTAACGACTGGAGCAACCCCATTTTTGCTGGCTTACGGAGCCGAGGCAGTTGTGCCTTTAGAAATCATGCAAGCATCACCTCGAGTTGAGGCATATGAGCCAGAAACTAATGACGAAGGAATGAGACTCGCCCTTGACTTAATTGATGAGGTTAGAGATGGAGCTAATGCGAAGAATGCTGAATATCAGAAGAGAGCATCTTTTCACTACAACCAGAGAGTTAAAGAAAGATTCTTTCGACAAGGTGACATGGTTTTAAGGAAGATTGAAGCCTCAGGAGTTGGCCAGAAAGGAAAGTTAGCACCAAACTGGGAAGGACCATACCTAATCAGAAAGGTGTTAGGGCAAGGATCCTACAAGTTAGAAACCTTGGACGGGGTTGAGGTGCCCCGAACTTGGCATGCTGTGAACCTCAAAGTTTATTATATCTAAGTTCTTTTGACAAAGGCTCGGACTTTTATCTATTTATTAGGAATAAGGTTCGAATGAAACCATTTTAGAGCATGTTGCTCCCAGTAGAAGATAGAGTATTTATGTAAGGGTTGAACCCATTCTATTGATATCCATTGACAGCATAATGGAATTTATATTGTTTTCTTTATGAGTTACTTCTCTTTGTTAAAATAAACACGAAAGGCAAACGTTGAACTAACTTATGAGTTTAGTACCAGCCAGGAGGCCAAGTACTTGAGAAATTCTAAAGTTTAACGAGCAATAAGCAAAAAATAAGAACATGGAAACAAAAGGAACTACTGCATAAATAGAGTTAAGTCATAAGCCCCGAAGGGCAAAAGTTCAGAATAAATAAAGATAAACAGAAATAAGCCACGCAGGGCCATCTACTCATCTAAATCCTCAATAACTACATCTCCCTGAGTGGAAGAAGGATCTGCTGTCTCTACCCCAGGAGAAGAAGGTGGATCCTGAGTGGGCTGAGAGTCCCCATCCACTGCTGTCTCTGTAGCGATCTCCAGGGTATCTGTCAATCCAGGGATAGCAGGTACCGGGAACTTCTCCAGGGATACCCCCTCGATCTTCCCACTCAGCTCCTCGATGATCCCTTCCCAACACTCCTTGAAGGTGCCAGGAAAGTTTGCATCATACTCAGCATTCAGGACATCTTGAAAGTCCTTAGAAGCCTTGTAGTCAGCAATAATGTGTTCCCTGTTCTGCTGCACCTCCAGCTGAAGCTTCCTGTTCTTCTCTTTCTCAGCAGCCAGCTCCTTCTCCACCTCCCTGAAGCGAGCAAAGTTTGCCTCGGAGGAATCAAAGTATCTGTCCCTATCCCTCTCAGCAATGGTCTTTTCAGCACGCACCTCCTTCAGGTTATGAACAGCGGCCTGAAGGTAGGCGTTCATCTGCAAAGGAAACAAGTAAATAAGGGAAAAGTAAATGCAATTAAATTAAAGAAGTTGAATAAGAAATTACCGAAGCAACAGCTTGAGCCCCGAGAAGCTCAATCTGCAAGTCATCAGAGGACTCCACAATGTGGACCCTGTCCCGTGGAGTAACCACGCTCCTGGACCACTCAGCTGCAGCCCTGGAGTCACCTACAGCTGTGTCCCTATTGCATAAACCCCATCCCACTGTAAAGGGAGTGAGGTCTTCCTCAATAGGAACTGGTTTTTCTTGAAGAAAACCAGGAACACGCTCCACCGCGGGAGTAGCCTCATCTGTCCTGGCCCTTTTGGCCCTAGGGTTCTCTGTTACCACCCTAGCTGTGGCAGCAGTCTCCCTCTGCCTAAAAATCGCTCCCAGGGCAGTTTTGGCTGCAAAATGATTACAAGAAAGTTAGATAATTATATCTAACATAAAATGTTAACAAAGCAAGAGGTGAGAATTACCCTCAGGGCCCAAATCGCTTAGCCCATGGGCCTGCAACGAATCTTCAGAAATCAAATTTGCACATTGATGCAAATTATCCGATGTTAACAAATTTATGGCGGCCTCTTCTTCCACGCCCAATTTTAAACTCCTAACAGGCCCATCAACGGCTCTGCAGAAGTTGGGCCGAAAATAGTTGTCCCAGTCGTCCCCATCCAAAAAGATATAAAACCATTCCCTTTTCCAATTAGGAAGGGAATCAGGAGCGGAATCCGAAACAAAACAAGAACGGGCCAAGGAACGATGTTGGATTTTGACCCAGCCCGAATTGTCAGAAGAATTGACAAATTTGAAGAGGTATCGAAAAACAGAGATACTGGGCTCAAGCCCATGTTTCTTACATTGGACCAAGAAACAGTAGATAAAACGCCATGCATTTGGCATAAGTTGGGTTGGACAAACCCGGGCTTCGGCCAAAAGGCGATAAACAAAAGGAGGAGGAGGTAGGCGAAAACCAGCATAAAAAGTTTCTTTATAAATCCTAATGGCCCCAGGCTTTGGGTGACAAGCCCTTTCGTTTGAGGCCGGAACAACGGCCCTATAAGGCCCATTAATATGAAAAAGTTGGGCTAAAATGTCTACCCTGTGTTGTTTATATTTCGATTTATATTCATAAGCATCTAAATGAAGGATGTTTGGAAAAGCTTGGCCAAATTCATTTAAAAGATCCCTAAGGGAAAAAACACTGGCATGGACAAGAGATGTTTTAGGGTTCTTACCCCTTGAAAGCCGTGGAGCGGTGGTGGAAGTGTTAGCGAGCTGAGACTGGCCTGAAGAGCTAGAATCCTCCATTAGTATGCTTCCCTTGAAGGCTTGAAACCCAGAAAAGTTGAAAAAAGAGGGTGAAAAAGATGAAGATTCAACGATCTTCAAACGGAAACTGGAAAGTAGGGCGGAGTAAAAACGCCGGAAATCGCCTCACGACAGAACCCTAGCAGAGCTTTTTTGAAAAATATTTGTGATAAGGGAATGATAATTTTTGCTGAATAGTGAGATGAGAAATGAGGGATGTACGCTACTCTTTTATAGAGTTCAAGGTTGGTCATTCAACCGGTTATATCCAGTAAATGGGCTGCCAACAGGTGACTGGGCCATTGAATAGGCGGGAAGCCCATGAAATTCAAATTTTGAAATAATTCTAGAATGTTCTACGACATTTTTAGAAAAAAGGATAAAATCCCGTTAGAATTTAAAGGCAGGAAGCCCAATTAAAAGGCTATACCCACACCCAGGAGACCAAACCTCCTAGGCGTGCCTAAGGAAGGTGTCTCCTTGGCGGGGGTACCCACGCCTAGCTTGATTTTCTCTAAAGAAGGGTATACCCACGCCCAGGAGACCAAACCTCCTAGGCGTGCCTAAGGAAGGTGTCTCCTTGGCGGGGGTACCCACGCCTAGCTCGATTTTCTCTAAAGAAGGGTATACCCACGCCTAGGAGACCAAACCTCCTAGGCGTGCCTAAGGAAGGTGTCTCCTTGGCGGGGGTACCCACGCCTAGCTCGATTTTCTCTAAAGAAGGGTATACCCACGCCTAGGAGACCAAACCTCCTAGGCGTGCCTAAGGAAGGTGTCTCCTTGGCGGGGGTACCCACGCCTAGCTCGATTTTCTCTAAAGGAGGCTGTACCCACGCCCAGGAGACCAAACCCCCTAGGCGTGCCTAAGGAGGGTGTCTCCTTGGCGGGGGTACCCACGCCCAGGAGGCATTTCTTGCCAAGGTGACTTTTTTAAAAGTTAATACTTTAAAAAATTTTTTTAAATAATGTTGGGAAATTAAAAAATAATTCCTAAATTATTAGGAAAAATTACAAAAAATACCTGTTGGTACATAAAAATTCCTAAATTATTAGGAAAAATTACAAAAAATACCTGTTGGTACATAAAAATTCCTAAAATATTAGGAAAAGTACAGAAAAATACGAGGAAAATTATAGAAATATTTTCTTGACAAGTTGAGCAATAATATATGCTAATAATGCATAAAAACTCTATGAAAGTGCCGAGATTGCTAAAAGCAAGCACAAATTAAAGCCTCGAATAAGGCAAATCGTCGTAAATGTGTAGGTCGCTCCACACTTTACAAGCAAGACGATACTCGTGAAACACTAGTGTAAACCAAAACTCCCATATAAGGGTAGGAAAATTAAGAAGTCCCAGGTAAGGGATAAAAACGACCCCGAGTCTCGATTAAGGCAAATATAACTTCTACGAAAACCTGATCAGTTTTCCTAAGAAGTTGGGGGGCAAATGATATGGGCTGAAAATAAGCCCTAAAGACACATTTAAAGTGGCATTAATTAGGCCGAGAATAGTCCAAACGTGGGGCCCACCAGCTGGGCCCAAAACCCAAAATATAATATTAATTTCGTAATTAATATTAAGGGTAATAAACAGCTCAGCAAATAAGAGTTGGATAAGGATAATATCCCTTTCAAACTTATCCAATAAGGCATCCAATTCAATATGGAAACTGATTCCTACAAGGAATAGATCTAGAACATTCCTCAAAGACTTGTCCATCAAGTCTCCGAATCCTACCATAATTCTAAGGCTTCTCAGCCTATATAAAGGGCCTGACCCCTCATTCTCAGAACTACGTTTTATTGGCTTGATTCTCTAATTTACAGAGATACGTAGGCATTCTGTGAGGACCGTTTAAGTCTCGAACGCAGAAGCAGCCATTAAAGCACGAAGCTCACGAACCCTTGCATTAAATATACAAACCCTAGCCGCAATATTTTCAACCTAGTTTTTATTCCACAACAATTATATTATGTTATTATTTTTTAAAGTGTTTTCATAGTATTGATATCATATATATTTTTCTTTATAATAAAGGTTAAATAAGTAAATTCACGAAATATTAAAAAACATATACCAAAAAATAGGTACCAAAATTTTTAATGTTTCGGCTATTATATAATTAATTAATTTTAATTTAATATAATTTAATATACTCATGTTTACGGATTATACTAAAGTTTCCTTATTATAAACAATGTATACAGATTTTTAATATATTTTATTAATAATAGAAAAATATGATGTGATATTTTTGGGTATATATTAGTGATTGTAAGATTAGTTTTAAATTAAAAAGGTAACGTGTTTTAATTCGAAAGGAAATATTAATGATTGGAAGATATTATACGATTGATGTTTTTAGGTGTTTATAAAATGTAATATCTTCAATTAAAAGTAAATGTGAAAAAAGGCAATCGACTACTTACCATTAATTATATTATGTTATTATTTATTTTAGGAGTTTTAATTGTATAGATATAATATATATTTTTCTTTATAATGAAGGGTAAATAAGTAAATTCACAACGTACCAAAAAACAGGTACCAAAACTTTTAATGTTTCGGCTTTTATATAATAGTATAGATTATAATATTATAGATTTATTTTATTAAATAGAATAGTCTTTGACATAATTAGAAAAGAGAGGTTTTAGTTAGAGAAAATAGAAAGGTAACGTGAAGATGACATGATTTATGTGAAGAAGATAATTGATTAGTTTATAGTAATTATAATTTAATCATGTTATTTTACTAAATAAAATTGTTTATAGTTTTTAGAAAATTAGAAATTAATGTTGCCCGTTATATTTCTAGGAAAAAAGGAATTTAATTAGAAAAAATAGAAAAGATGATATTTTTTAGTTGAGAAGGTAATCGGTTAATTATTAGTATTATAATATTATTATTTTAGTTTTATTAAATAGAAATGCCCGTGATATAATTGGGAAAATAGAGATTTTAGTAAGAAAAAATAAAAAATGTAACGTGTTCTAACTAAAAAAGGTAACCGTCCATGATATAATTGGAAAAAGAGAGATTTTAGTTAGAGAAAAGGTAACGTATTTTGACTGAAAAGGTAATTGATTAGTTAATAGTAATTATAATATAATTATGTTATTTTATTAAATAAAATTACTCGTAATGTATTTAAAATGGAGAAATTTTAGTTAGAAAAAATGTAAAAGATAATCTATTTTACCTGAAAAAAAGAAATTATTTAGGTATTGAAAAATTAAAAGGGTAAAATGTTTAACCTGAAAAAGGAAATTGAATAATAAAGGAGAAATTTTAGTTAGATAAAATATAAAAGATATTGTATTTTACCTGAAAAAGAAATTATTTAGTTATTGAAAAATAGAAAAGATAATATGTGTAACCTGAAAAAGGAAATTGAATAGTTAGTAGATCTGTAATTGAGTAAAGGTAAATAACTAAAATCAACAAGTACCGTACCGACCAACCGACCAACCAAACTTTTAATGTTTCGGCTTTTATATAATAGTATAGATTAGAATAGTCCTTGATATAATTAGAAAAGAGAGGTTTTAGTTAGAGAAAATAGAAAGTTGACGTGAAGATGACATGATTTATGTGAAAAAGATAATTGATTAGTTTATAGTAATTATAATTTAATTATGTTATTTTACTAAATAAAATTATTTATAGTTTTTAGAAAATGAGAAATTAATGTTGCCCGTTATATTTCTAGAAAAAAAGGAATTGAGTTAGAAAATATAGAAAAGATGATATTTTTTAGTTGAGAATGTAATCGATTAATTATTAGTATTATAATATTGTTATTTTATTTTTATTAAATAGAAATGCCCGTGATATAATTGGGAAAATAGAGGTTTTAGTAAGAGAAAAGAAAAAAAGTAACGTGTTCTGGCTAAAAAAGGTAACCGTCCATGATATAATTGAAAAAAGAGAGATTTTAGTTAGAGAAAAGAGAAAAGGTAAAGTATTTTGACTGAAAATGTAATTGATTAGTTAAAAGTAATTATAATATAATTATGTTATTTTATTAAATAAAATTACTCTTAATGTATTTAAAAAGGAGAAATTTTAGTTAGATAAAATGTAAAAGAAAATCTATTTTACCTGAAAAAAGAAATTATTTTGGTATTGAAAAAATTAAAAGGGTAATATGTTTAACCTGAAAAAGGAAATTGAATAATAAAGGAGAAATTTTAGTTAGATAAAATATAAAAGATATTGTATTTTACCGGAAAAAGAAATTATTTAGTTCTTGAAAAATAGAAAAGATAATATGTGTAACCTGAAAAGGGAAATTTATTAGTTAGTAGATCTGTAATTGAGTAAGGATAAATAAGTAAAATCAACAGGTATCATACCGACCAACCGACCGACCGACCGACCAACCAAACTTTTAATGTTTCGGCTTTTATATAATAGTATAGATATCTAATTTAGTGATATTCCCAAAATTTTAAAAAATAACAAATTAATTTGGATAGTAAAATTAGTAGTCAACTATTAATTTGACTAATATTACTAACTAGTACTTTGTCCCAGATTGTTGTTTCTATTTTTTGAAAAATATTTCTCGAAGATCCAATCGTACAGATGATAATATCTAATGATTTTAGTAATGTGCATATTTTTTTTATAAATTTCAAATTAATATTGTATGATTTTTTTGTAAATAAACCACTCATTTTCTCCTTCACTCTCTCGTTTATGTATCAAGTTGAGAAGAATTATTTTTTCTAATCATAATTACTCTTCCAAATTTTTTTATTAAATGTAAATATGTTATATGTCATCCTAAAACACACATATTTTTTTTTTATATTTTTTAAAAATTAGTAGACATTTATTTTATATTTCTGAAACTATTAAACAAATGAAAATTCGATGTTTTCTTATTACATTTAACATTTCTTGATAATTTTTAAATAAATTAAATTTTAACTTGTAATAAACGTTATACTTTTATGTTTACATTTTTTTATTATGTATAAAGATCTTTATATAATTAATTATTAATTTTAAAATTTTCTAAAAATATAAATTCAACCGAAATCGGTCAAATATATAAAAAACAACTTAAATCGGTCGAAAAAATATTTGAATATTTTGACCAAAAATAGGCGGCATATTTCTCTCCAAATAGGTTAAATTTGACTGACCCAAAATTCAACCGATATCTATCGAATCTATAAATTCGACCGAATGTAGTCAAATATATAAATAAAACCAGAATTAAATATGATCGAATTGAATATTTAGTAGTATTTAAAGTTAAAAACGACCGCACAAAAATGGTCGAATATAAATTCGACCGAATTCGGTTGAATTTAGCTCTGACTAAATAAATGTTGAATACTCAAAAAACAATCAAGTTTTATATTACTCAATTGTGTATTTATTTTCGCGTTATAATAATACTTTTACAAACTTACTAATGATATTTATTTAGTTTCAATGATAATTTAAAATTGATACAACATAATTGAAACCAAATTTTTTCGATCTGACAAAATCCAGTCCGAAAAAATCCGAACCGAATTTTATCTAATCTTAATCTGAAATGTATCCGATTTTAATCTGAAATCGACCCGATCCGAAACTAGATCCGAACCGAACTGAAACCGATTAGAATTTTGTAAAACCGATACTAGATCCGAACCGAATTAGATCCAATCCAATCCGAATTTTATCAAAATATATCAAAACCGAAAATTGATTCCAAAACCTATCCGAAATGGATTCGATCCGAAACCGATCCGTTTATCCGATTTGCCATTTCTATTTCAACTACATAATCTTCTTTACATGCACTATTATTGCAAGTGTAGCGATTAGAGTAATATTTATATGATTATATCCCATTGGAGTTTTAATGTTATATTATAGGAATAGCACCATTTTTAAAACCATTATCGGACTTGCTCTAAGGACAAGAAGAATGAACGAATGGGGTTGAGAGTGCGAAGAGATAGAAGGGGGTGGGGGACCTTGTGGTACATAAATGGCTACCCGCACAAATGGTTGGCATGGACCATCTGCATTGGCTACCCGCACCTTCCTTCGTCCTCTCACATTTGAATTCTACTGCACAATTGGCTCACACATTTGTTAATGTTTTTGGTTTCTTCTGGTTTCCAGAGCATCTAGTTTCATAAGCTTAAATTCTACTGCAGGACACATTGAAATATTTGTGCTAGCTCTTCTGACATCTTACGGCGCCGCAAATAAAGGCTGCTTCAAGTTACATGCATGTAGTAATTAATTCGGCTCCCGATACCAGCTTCATACATACGCAAAGTTCTAAAATGATATATATGATTAAATTTTGAATTAAGTAATAGGTTTTTATTTATTCGACTGAAATTTTAACTACGTTTAGCCTTGTAATACTATCATCAAGTTGCAAATTCGTAATATTCTCAGAAATTCATCAAAAGGCTTACGTGACTACACTAATTTGAAATTTGAAGAAAAGATCATTTTTTTCCAGCATGTATAAAAAACAAATCCGGCCCCAGCAACTACATGAACATAAATACAAATTTATTAATGTTTACGTTTCCAATTTGAAAAAGCAGTTGAGTTAAACGCATGCCATCCTCTGCGAAACGATCGAAGACGACAACTACAAAATGTGGTTAGCCCAGTGACAGAAGAGACACGAGAAAAAACCAGAGCAGGAGGAGGCCTGTTTCTGACACTAGAATTTACGTAAAATTGGCCTAACCCGCCGCTAGCTGCCCCTACCTTCACTTCACGGCTTTAATTGCCATAAATTAAGACATCTGGTTCATGACATCTTTTTAGTCGTTTACCTCCTCCGGCTACTATTGTTAAAAGCTGCCCACGGAACTTACAAATTTTCGTATCATATGTCGCGGTTGCCGGTTGACGTTACATACTCTTATACCTAAATTTAATTGTTATTTGAAATAACTTATTTCTATTACTCCTTTGTACAATTTTACTTATGCATTGAACATTACTAATTCAATCCAACTGTGCACACTCCGAATTATGGCTAATACACTTTGCTCTAACGAAAAGATGAAAAATAGAAAATTCTTGGGAGAAGCTTTGGATTACTTTGTTAAGTAGATTCATTAAGTCATAATTTATTTACATCATACCTTTGTAATTCATTATCAAAAAATACCTTAGTATTTTATGATAACACTGTCATTCTGTCACAATGACTCCTCCTTTTCATCTTACTTATTTTATTATTCACACCCACCGCACCCATCAACAACAATACCGCATTTCGGTAAAGAAAAAAAATAGGAGAAAGACGAGTTATGGCATACGGATGGTTATCAGTACACCAACAATGCCAACAATGAGCCAGTGATATATATTAAATAAGAATAAGTAAATAATCGATTAATAAAACAAATCACGAAGGTATAAACAAGAATATAATCAGAAACTGTAATTAATGAAAAAAAGTAAAAAACTTATCTCTTACAGAAGCTTTATCAAGTACTGATAAGAGAAATAACAGCTGAGTCACCAAATCCTTCGAGAGGACTTGACTGTTTTTGAAGAAATTATTGCCCCACTTACACTGTGTTGGGTTCCAGCAATATCACTTACAGGATAAAACAGCACAGATCAAACCGATCACAGAAACGGAGAGATCAACAACGATCAACACCTCAGTTCGCCTAATAATTATGTATTACATCTGTATGTATTTTTGAGTGCAGAAAAAAGAAGAAGGCGGCTAAGGTTTTCTATCCTTCGAAACGTATCACTCAACGTTCTATTCTGTATGTATATAATACAAAAAATAAAACGTAACTAATACTCCATAAATGGAAATAATTATTCTGATTTAATTGCGTTAACAGCAGCATCAGGAGGTATTCAACTTTCCACTAATTTGCTAAAGTCATGGATTTAGAAATATTTGTGGGAAATTTATATGTAAAATTATCAACGTCAAATTTGTAGTTACTAGGCAATATTTTTTTTGGATTTGTAAATTATAACATTTGTAATAAAAAAAATCAAAAAAAAAAAAATAAAGTAAAAGATATGTAAAGATACATTATGCAAGTATTTATACCTACGTACATCATTTTATCTTTCACTGCTTCTGCTTCTTCTTGGCTGGTCTCTGAAGGTACGTAAGCTTTTTTTTCATCATTTCCATTCTTGTTTTTTTGCATCAATTGTGGTAAAGTTATATGAGTATGTGTATGTTTTTGATATGTAATACATATATATACAACATGTTTTTTATTACATATGATATTATATTGTCGATTTTATTAGGCCCCAAAAGTGTTACAATAGATGTTTATGTAACGCTTTTGCTAAAGAAGTGTATTATTAGGTCCCAAAAGTGTTACAATAGATGTTTATGTAACGCTTTTGCTAAAACTCGGCGTTGCATTTGCCGGCATTGCCTATGCCTTCTATAGCAACACTTTTCGAACTTATTGCAACACTTTCTAAAGTATTACAATAAGAGTTTGTTGTAGTTTGTTGTAACACATTTACATGTTTTAGCAACATTTTCAATATATTACAACAGACTAATGCAACACTTTTTTGCAACATTAATTGACTTAAAATGTTACAAAGTAAGTTTATTGCAACATTTTTATGCAACATTTTGATGCATTTTGCAATACTTTTGGTTTTTTTTGCAACAATTATCTGCAACATTTTGGTACCTTTTGCAATACTTTTTGATATTTTTGCAACAATAATCTGCAACATTTTGATACCTTTTGCAATACTTTTTGGTTTTTTAGCAACATTAATCTGTAACATTTTAATTGCTATAGTAATATTTTTAAATTTTATCTGCAACAATTTAATTACTATTGTAATACAATGACGTTTAACTCTTTACACAAGATAATCACTCTCATATTGTTTGTTCTATCTTTTCTGAAACTGATATGAATTCTGTAGTACATACAATGTAATTAAAAAGTAAATTACATGTATTAATGTCGAAAGTACTTAGATATAACATTGCTTGTGTCGTCCCCTATTTACTTCGTCTGTAGATCAGCTTCTTATAGCTTCCAGTATATGCCCAATTTATGTAACATACCAGAAGCCACTCCCCAGAAAGTAATTTCTGCAAACAATACGTATAACAAAGTTCCTACTCTCTCCGAGTGCCAAACATCATTAAACACGTGTTCTTGAATCCAATTAACCTGATCACAATATCATTTTGAGTTGTAACTTGATGGTCTTCTGTCTAAATGTTTTTGAGATATGTAAGAGACATAGGAACTTACTAGATTGTTATCCGGGTTCTTGTAGTACCATCCATTGATGGATCCTGCAAATATACCTTGTGCTGCCATTACAAACACCAGCATTGCACTTAAGCCTATCCATTCCAGGAATAGGAATGGAGTCCGCAATCCCCAAATATCAATCTGTTCATTTGAGGAAGGAAACACCAAGAAGAATTAGATTGATACATTTATTGTTAACTTTAGCTCAAAAATTACGTTAACCTCATCAACAGATTCTGGGTAAATATTAGCAATCATGCATGCCTGCATATATGTAGTGACTGATATGAGAAAGCATTACACAGAGCAAGAATAAACTGGACAAGTGAGGTTGAGGTAAATTGTCAAAATCCATGCTTGCCTAGTTTTTTCTTGTACTGCGGGATGGTATTTAACCTCTCATTTACAAAATTGAAGATTACCAATATTGTTGGATTAGTCAATGCATGTGTTCACCACACCCCTATATGTGTACTAATGAGAGCATAAATGATAGTGGTGCAATATCACACAGTTACAACCGGTAATCTAGTACACGATATTGATAGATACTTCTGAAACCTGCTTGTCAGAAAGCTATTTGTTTCTTGTATCCAAAGTTGATAATCTAACTCAACAGTGGTATTAAATATTGAACAGATATCAAACTTATAAAGGAAACAGTATTCCAAGGGAAAGTAACATAATGCCTATTTGTTCTTTTCTCTTGTAATCTTCGTATTGTAGGTCTGTAGCTATACTTCCATATATAGCTTTATTAAATATTGTTTATCAAAAATAATCTATAACTAAATTTCTCATGGCTCTGTTTCGTATCTTTCTTGCTACTTATGTCTTAAGAATCTATAGTCATCCCATTTTGCTAAACCACAAAAGTACCAGCTTCCATTGATGTGGGAGATTTCACAAATTCTTTTAAGCAAGTAACAAATTTGATATCATTTTAGCAAAACTAACAATATTATAGGCTACGCCTCAAAAGACAAAAAGATACTCAAGTCAAAAGCACATGATAAAAAGACAACAATCTAACCATAACAATTATATATTGAAAGAGTAATTTCTTAAGTGGAAAGATAAAACAAAGAAATTGGCAAAGAAAAGGGATTTCAGGAGATGGATATCTTACTTCTCGCATATAAAAGAGACTATGCTGAGACTCTTGTGATACTTCCGCATCATTCGTGTCAATATTTGCTAAATGATCTGTTTCCATAGTCATTGTCGATAATATTTTTCCTATCTGTGCTTCAGAAGTAATTTTCTTCCATCTCATTTTGATGATACTCTTTCCCTGCTTTGTCAACTTATACCCCTGTGAAAGGAGCAAAACAATTTTATTACAACCACAACTGCAGTTGAGCTACATGTAATTTACTAGTATGTCACACTTTTAAGTGATAACGCAATGTCACAACATACCTTCATCTAAAATTTTAGTTGCTAAAGTAGTGGCATTTGTTGCTGATAACACAATATACTATCATGCTCATACATGCTTACAAATAACACAACATACATATAACACAAATGCAGTTCATCTCTCTAGTTTTTGGTTGGATCATCCATCTGTCAATGTGTAAAGGATTCATTAGGACAAAATCTATGCTTGCCTGGGAAGTAAATCAGATTTTTTTGGAACAGGGAATCTATTCCTAGTTACTCAAATGCATTAGGACAAAGGAGTACTGACTTCTACTGAGGTCCCCATTATCATAATGGAAAAGTATCTCCTCGTTAAAGTTACGTCGATATCCCCTTCTGCTTGTATCTAACCCTATCTTTATGAAACTCATTTCTATTTTGCATCGGTTGCCAGAAGAATTCAGGACTAAGAGGGTTTGTAACAAAACTTAATGATAAAAATACAGATGAAGATTGCCCAGTGGAAGTATTTTCAGAAAATCAACATTCACAGATTCACATATTCTTTTCACCAATAGCAATAGAAAGTTACTTCAATTAAACTATTATAAGGATACTGAAGTATTTCTTTCACAGACTGTGGACTAGTATAATTATCACTGCCTCTCTTGGCATGGTGAAGTCCCTTGTCAAATGAACTGAAAACAGTACAACGCTTTTAGATATGAGATGTAATGCTAATGAACAAAAAAGGGAAAAGAAATATAAATTAATATTATATAAGGAAACTGTTTTTCTTTAGAGAGGCAAGTTAAACTTTAAGCTGCGCCTCACATTGGGATTTTTATAGTCGGATCTTCAGAGAGCACAACCAGCTCTTGAATTCCTTCCAAAATCTGAGCAGCTTCACAGGCCGTCAGGCATGTCACATTCTCTGGGAGGTCTGCTTAGATATAACAGATATACTAACGGAGATTAAATTGCAAATCACATTAATACTTATAATTTATGTATGGATACAAATATTCTCCATAGATGGTGTTGTAATATGTATGCAGGAGGAAAATATAGTATCTGTAGTGCATGAAACTCTTAAAGGATGCAAAAATAGATCAATTCCAGCTATAGCATAACATAGGTCAGAACATAAACATTCTTATTTTCTCCTATAATTTGTATGGCTATCTGTAGTGCTGGAAATGTTGTTTTGCAAAATAATACAAGATATTAGGTGTTCACATGCTACTACCAACCTTACCAGCCAAAGTTAAAGAATCAAAAGCTCAGCCAATGATTCTCATTGTATCTGTCAGGAAGTGTCATAGGAGCTATGTACAGCTGCAGACAAAGCAAGATAAAATCAGTATTAATTGCTATTAAAAATGAAATCATTTATTAGTCCAATTTCAGATACAGGGGAAAAATAAATCATTTATTAACAGAATATGATGATTCTTCATGCCAAACAACTATATGGTTGTTCCTCACAAGTCTGAAGTGAAGGATGCTAAGGAAAACTAATTATAACTCTATACAAACTGTAAAACTTAACTTACAGCTCCTATATCACGATCCAGACATGTATGTGTAGCGCGTCTGAGCTCCAACCGTAAGCTCAATTAGTTTTGCTGTAGATTAAGAAACAATACTATAATATCAGAAATCTGTTATGAAATAATATATACAAATAAGGTTAAAGAAATCCAATGTGTGATATTGTTGAATCCTATAGCAGTGTGATTTAAAGTCAAAAGAACTTACGAAATAAGAAAATGCATTTAGTAAAGCTCAATAAAGTTCAAGGACAAGAGGGATTACCAGGACGATAAGAATTAACATTGGCACCCAAGCCAATCAATGTTTTTGCAACATTACGAAGCTCTGGATTAAGGCAAGCCACTATAAGTGGAGTTTTTCCTTCTTTATCCAACCACTGCAACCAAACCAATCAAACTCTACTTATCAAAACCATAAAACTACCTTTACCTAACAAATCACAAGCAATACATCCATTCCACCGCAAAAATAACATAAAAATCAAGACTTTTATGAGAAACAAGCAAAAACAATCCTCATTCTAAGTCTCATCTTTCCAGATTGAATTACCTCAATTAAACTAATTTATTTCACACTCTTACGAGTTACCTCATTACAATTCCAACAAATTACGAACAAATAGCACACCAACAAGGAATTAACAGAGCACACAAGAGAGAGGGAGAGGGAGGGAGGGAGAGAGAGAGAGAGAGAGAGAGAGAGAGAGAGAGAGAGAGAGAGAGAGAGAGAGAGAGAGAGAGAGAGAGAGAGAGAGAGAGAGAGAGAGAGAGAGAGAGAGAGAGAGAGAGGGAGGGAGGGAGGGAGGGAGGGGAAAGAGAGGGAGGGGAAAGAGAGGGGGGAGAAAGAGAGATAGAGGGAGAGAGAGAGAGAGAGACATGTTTGGCAGCAAGTAGATGACCACACTCTTGCTTAAGAAACATCAACTCATCCTCAATCTTCTTACTATGTGTGTTCTGTAGTTGTGTATATCAATATTTTCAAATTTTGAAACCCTAGATCTAATCGATTTGGGGTTTTCGGATTTGAATTAGGGATTTGAAAGAGGTGTGAGAGATTAGTGAGAGAGATGAGTGAGAGAGATGAGAGAGGTAGAGATGGTCGAGAGAGATGAGTGAGATCTGAGAGAATGAGGTTTGTGAGGGAGAGTGAGATCTGAGAGATTTGTTTTTGTGTAATAAAACATAATTTTTGTGTAATAAAGTTTTTGGCACGAAAATATTTTGGCAAAGCCCGCCAATGAAAAATTGGAACTCCCGCTTATAATTTTGGTCAAGTTGATCAAAGTGTTGCAAAATTGGATCGTGTATTGTAACGCTTTTGCTAAAGTATTGCAATTGTTATAAAATTTCAAAATGATCATTTTGTTTGCAACACTTTTTGTATTTGTTGCAACATTTTTAAAAATATTGCAATAGACTACAAAGTTTTCTGTCTATTGTAACACTTTGTGTAACACAAATACATATTGGTGTTGCAATAGGCCATATTTGGTGTAGTGATATGTAAACATTTTTGAATTGATTAGCACTATAATGGGTGATTCACAAAATGCAAAAAAAAGAATTGGTTATGATCAATGGTCAAAAGACGATGGTGATGGATTGTTAGAACTTATGGTTGATGCTGCAAATCGAGGATGGCGTGATAATAGTGGTGTCCTTCCTAAACAAATAGTGGTCGATCGAATTCTTCCCCCTCTTAATGCAAAATTTCATTGCAATAAAACTTATGGGAATTATCAAAGTCGACTGAAATGGTTCAAAAGTCGATATACTTTTTACTCAACTCTTTTAGGTTTTAGCACTGGTTTTGGATATGACTCTGTGTCAAAAAAGTTCACTGCTCCAAATGAAGTATGGGATGGGTACATTAAGGTATAGCTAACTCTTTATGCTATTATTAATCTAAGCACAAAAATATTTTCGTTATGCTAACAATTTAACAATACGATGAGAACGAGGAACACATAAATGAGGAAGACTAGATGAATAAGCATTTTTTTTTTTATTTTGTTCTCGAATCTTTAGGTTTTTTTTTGAAATACTATCACTCAATATTTTAAAATTTTCGGACTATATTCATTTTGGACTATTTATTTATATATAGTTATCTTTAATTGATATATAGATATTATAAAATAAAAAAAAATGAAAGAAATCAATCTCGTAGAATCTGTGGGATTTTGTAATTCTACAAAAATCCATCAAAATCAATCCATCAAAATCCATCAAAATCTATATGGAATTAAAATAATCTTTGTAGAGATTTTAAAGAATCCATGGATTTACACATTCCATTAGAATCCATGGATTATTAACAATCCACCAGATTCTCAAATGAATACACCCCTCTAAGAGGGGTGTATTCATTTGAGAATTTCGTGGATTTTAATGGATTCTCAAAATCAGCAGGTATTCATTTGGGATTTTAAACAATCTTTTAAAATCTGCAGGTATTCAATTCGGATTTCAAATAATCTTTCTAAATCCGTGGGTATTCAATTGAGATTTTAAAAAATCTTCTAAAATCTGTAGGTATTCAATCCAGATTTTAAACAATCAATCAAAATCTCAAGGTATTCAACTTTTCACTGATTTGCTAAAGTCATGGATTTTGAAATATTTGTGGGAGATTTTATATGTAAAATTATGAACGTCAAATTTGTAGTTACTAGGCAATATTTTGATGGATTTGTAAATTATAACATTTGTAATAAAAAAATAAAAAAAAATAAAGTAAAAGATATGTAAAGATACATTATGCAAGTATTTATACCTACGTACATCTTTTTATCTTTCACCACTTCTGCTTCTTCTTGGCTGGTCTCTGAAGGTACGTAAGCTTTTTTTTTCATCATTTCCATTCTTGTTTTTTTGCATCAATTGTGGTAAAGTTATATGAGCATGTGTATGTTTTTGATATATAATACATATATATACAACATGTTTTTTTATTACATATGATATTATATTATCAACTTTATGAATCATTATGATATGTAAACATTTTTTAATTGATTAGCACTATAATGGGCGATTCACAAAATGCAAAAAAAAAAAAAAAAGTGGTTATGATCAATGGTCAAAAGACGAGGGTGATGGATTGTTAGAACTTATGGTTAATGCTACAAATCGAGGATGGTGTGATAATAGTGGTGTCCTTCCTAAACAAATAGTGATCGATCGAATTTTTCCCCCTCTTAATGAAAAATTTCAATGCAATAAAACTTATGGGAATTATCAAAGTCGACTGAAATGGTTCAAAAGTCGATATACTTTTTACTCAACTCTTTTAGGTTTTAGCTCTGGTTTTGGATATGACTCTGTGTCAAAAAAGTTCACTGCTCCAAATGAAGTATGGGATGAGTACATTAAGGTATAGCTAACTCTTTATGCTATTATTCATCTAAGCACAAAAATATTTTCGTTATGCTAACAATTTAACAATACGATGAGAACGAGGAACACATAAATGAGGAAGACTAGATGAATAAGCATATTTTTTTTATTTTGTTCTCGAATCTTTAGGTTTTTTTTTTTTTGAAATACTATCACTCAATATTTTAAAATTTTCGGACTATATTCATTTTGGACTATTTATTTATATATAGTTATCTTTAATTGATATATAGATATTATAAAATAAAAAAATGAAAGAAATCAATCTCGTAGAATCTGTGGGATTTTGTAATTCTACAAAAATCCATCAAATCAATCCATCAAAATCTATAGGGAATTAAAATAATCTTTGTAGAGATTTTAAAGAATCCATGGATTTACACATTCCATTAAAATCCATGGATTATTAACAATCCACCAGATTCTCAAAGGGGTGTATTCATTTGAGAATTTCATGGATTTTAATGGATTCTCAAAATCAGCAGGTATTCATTTAGGATTTTAAACAATCTTTTAAAATCTGCAGGTATTCAATTCGGATTTCAAATAATCTTTCTAAATCCGTGGGTATTCAATTGAGATTTTAAAAAATCTTCTAAAATCTGTAGGTATTCAATCCAGATTTTAAACAATCAATCAAAATCTCAAGGTATTCAACTTTTCACTGATTTGCTAAAGTCATGGATTTTGAAATATTTGTGGGAGATTTTATATGTAAAATTATCAACGTCAAATTTGTAGTTACTAGGCAATATTTTGATGGATTTGTAAATTATAACATTTGTAATAAAAAAATCAAAAAAAAATAAAGTAAAGGATATGTAAAGATACATTATGCAAGTATTTATACCTACGTACATCTTTTTATCTTTCACTGCTTCTGTTTCTTCTTGGCTGGTCTCAGGAGGTACGTAAGCTTTTTTTTTTCATCATTTCCATTCTTGTATTTTTGCATCAATTGTGGTAAAATTATATGAGCATGTGTATGTTTTTGATATATAATACATATATATACAACATGTTTTTTGTTACATATGATATTATATTATCGATTTTATGAATCATTATGATATGTAAACATTTTTGAATTGATTAGCACTATAATGGGCGATTCACAAAATGTAAAAAAAAAAAGAAGTGGTTATGATCAATGGTCAAAAGACGAGGGTGATGGATTGTTAGAACTTATGGTTGATGCTACAAATCGAGGATGGTGTGATAATAGTGGTGTCCTTCCTAAACAAATAGTGATCGATCGAATTCTTCCCCCTCTTAATGCAAAATTTCAATGCAATAAAACTTAAGGGAATTATCAAAGTCGACTGAAATGGTTCAAAAGTCGATATACTTTTTACTCAACTCTTTTAGGTTTTAGCTCTCGTTTTGGATATAACTCTGTGTCAAAAAAGTTCACTGCTCCGAATGAAGTATGAGATGAGTACATTAAGGTATAGCTAACTCTTTATGCTATTATTCATCTAAGTACAAAAATATTTTCGTTATGCTAACAATTTAACAATACGATGAGAACGAGAAACACATAAATGAGGAAGACTAGATGAATAAGCATATTTTTTTTATTTTGTTCTCGAATCTTTAGGTTTTTTTTTGAAATACTATCACTCAATATTTTAAAATTTTCGGACTATATTCATTTTGGACTATTTATTTATATATAGTTATCTTTAATTGATATATAGATAATATAAAATAAAAAAAATGAAAGAAATCAATTTCGTAGAATCTGTGGGATTTTGTAATTCTACAAAAATTCATCAAAATCAATCCATCAAAATCTATATGGAATTAAAATAATCTGTGTAGAGATTTTAAAGAATCCATGGATTTACACATTCCATTAAAATCCATGGATTATTAACAATCCACCAGATTCTCAAATGAATACACCCCTGTGAGATTTTGATTGATTGTTTAAAATCTGGATTGAATACCTACAGATTTTAGAAATTTTTTTAAAATCTCAATTGAATACCCACGGATTTAGAAAGATTATTTGAAATCCGAATTGAATACCTGCAGATTTTAAAAGATTGTTTAAAATCCAAAATGAATACCTGTTGATTTTGAGAATCCATTAAAATCCACCAAATTCTCAAATGAATACGCCCTCTTAATTTTCAGTTACAGAAGCATCAGGATTCGGTACCTTCAGGATTTTATGTCCATCAGGACTTAATCCAAATACTGATCCTTAGTATACTGCCGTAACAAATAAATTCTGATTTCTTGTTAAAATAAATCAATAATTCAGGTAATAAAATTTCTCGCTCAGGTCGCCTTGCGTACGCGAGGTGCCGAGACATTCGCCCAAATCGCCCTTCGACCCTACCTGTGTCGTGGCGTGACGAGGCGGCGGTGTGTGCGCGAGGCCCACACTACAACCATGCACACCCACATGCCTTAGTAGTTGTGCACTACACTTGCACATGGAGCTATATAAAGCCACCAACCTTTCATTACCAATTCAATGTGGGATACATGTTATTTCAACAAAACAACCCACATAACCCATTTCAAACATCCTTCTTTCAACTCAATTTATTTATGGATTATACTAAGAAAATGTCTTAGATCCAAACATGAAAGTTTAAGTCGTCATTACAAGGAACAACCTCCACTTGTTAGTTTCCGGAAATTGAATCAAGAACATATTTAAAATATTCCTCAAACTTTCCATTTTCTAACAATCCCCCACAAATCCATACAGAAATGCATATCTATCCTCATCATGACTTGTTTTTCAGAGTAGGTACCCTTCGAAGTTTGAACCCACCTAAGTCCCCTACTTCGATGGCTATCGGATACAGATGGAATGTTTCACCTTAAATCTTTATTAGTTTGGTGTAACTACACTCCATAGACGACGACAAGTCAAAGGCTATGGTGATAATCTACGGCTTTAAGATGTTAATGGTCATGTCTCGATCCTGTTCATCGAATGCTTCAAGGAATAACCATTTCCTCTAATTGTGACCACACAATTACATTCGCTTAGCTGGGCATCTCCAGAGATGTACTGCTAGCATCTCGTCATATGACTTGATCCCATTCAGAGTTCAAATAACTCTTGCTATTCGGGCAGTTATAGTACCTTTTAGGTTTACAGGGGATAGACTCTAGATACGTGAGTGTCGATCTATGTAGTTAAAGGTGTAACCAATTCACCCTTACAACTTGTTATTACCACATTGAATACACTTTCGAGGGATATCCTCTCATGTATATTGGGTTCCCGCTGTAGATGAATCATGATGGGCTATCAGTCCCATCCCCAACCTAGACTTAAGGACAACAACATGCTCAAGTCCCTTAGTCAAAGGATCAGCTAGGTTATGTTGAGTTCCAATAAACTCAATAGCTATGATCCTTTCAAACATTAGACCCCTTATAGACTTCGGTCTAACTTGGATATGTCTCTTTGTTTTCACATTATACTTCTTACTGTTAATCTTGTCGATAGTTGTACGGCTATCACAATGAACAGAAAAAGCAGGAAGTGGTCGGCTTACTACAGGTAACACTGACATAAGTCCATGTAACCATTCGACCTCAGTCCCTGTGGCATCTAATGCACACAACTCAGCCTCAAAAGTATACCGAATTATTACAGTCTGTCTAGAAGACTTCCATGATACTGCTCCACCCGCAAGGGTAAACAAGTATCCAGTCACCCCATTGGAACTAGACTTCTTAGCTATCCAACTTGCATCACTATATCCCTCTAGCACTCCAGGAAATCTCCTGTAATGCAAACCAAGATAGATGGTGCCTTTCAGATATCTAAGTACTCTGTCAATAGCATTCCAATGAGTCTTGTTTGGACAGCTTGTATATCTTGTTAACTTAGACATTGAATATGAAACATCCGGCCTAGTTCTATTAGCAAGATACTGCAAACTCCCAATAATCTGAGAATACCTTAACTGAGACACGGGAACTCCTGAACTATTCTTGACAAGGGCAATTTTAGGATCATACGAAGTACTTGCGATTCTACAATTTGAATAACCATACTTCTCAAGTATAGATTTCTCTATATAATGAGATTGTGACAAGGTTATTCTAGCAGTTGACTGAGTCAACTTGATTCCAAGAACCACACTAGCCTCTCCCATAACCTTTATTTCAAAATGCCTTTTCAAGAACCTTTTTGTCTCATTAATAATCTCAATATTGGTTCCAAACAACAAAATATCATCAACATATAGGCACACAATAATACATTCATTTCCTTTAACTATGTAGTAGACACACTTGTCACTTTCATTAACTACAAACTCTGACTCTAAAACAGCTTCATCAAACTTTTTATGCCAGTCTCTTGGAGCTTGTTTTAAGCCATATATAGACTTGATTAACTTACATACTTTCCTTTCATTACCAGAAGCAAAAAATCCTTCAGGATGATCCATATAAATCTCTTCTTCAAGTTCACCACGAATAAAAGTTGTCCGTTTGATGGATGATAAGACCATGTACGGAAGCCAATGCTACCAGCATTCGGATTGTTGTCATTCTAGCAACAGGAGAGTATGTATCAAAGTAATCAATGCCTTCCTTTTGCTTAAAACCCTTAGCTACTAGCCTAGCCTTATACATATCTATTAAGCCATCCGGGTTCATCTTCCTTTTGAAGACCCATTTACATCCTATAGTAGAACACCCAGGAGGTAGATCAACTGATAAATGCATATTTTTTCATATTTTTATTACCTATTTATTGCTTGAACTCGTATTTTAATAATTTATTTTGTTGCATTTCAGGAAATTCGTGAATAAATAAAGAAATGACAAAATAAATAAATAAAGAGCAAGGAAGGGAAAAAGAGGAAGAAAAAGGACTTAAATGAAAAAAAAAAAAGAATTAGGAGCTTGGTGGAAAAGGAATCTTTGAAGACATGTGGAAGGTGGAGATCATCCCAACATACTAAATAAGTGTATGGCCAAGATCCACTCATCAAAGCTTAAGGGGGAAGAAAACAAATAGATGGCTAGGATTTGTCCACCACATTTAGAAGGTGTAGGGCCAAGGCCCAAGATTAACCCAACACACCCCTTAACCCTAATTCTTATAAATACCCCTTACCCCCCTTGTATTTATAAACTTAGATTTTAGGGTAGCTTTAATTTCTTGTTTTTTTTTCAAATCTTGTAAACACTTTTTATTTTAATGCAAAATTTCCGTTTCCTTTAATTTTTCGTCTTGTTCTTTCATTTTTGTTGCATAGCTTTCGTTATTTTCGTAAATCCGTTTAGTGGACAAAGTAGCGAAATGCTAACCACTATGGGTTGAAAATAACGATTTTTATTTTCTTGCTCGTAGTTTTAATTCATAATTTTGCTCCTTCAAATTTCGATTTTATTGTGGGCCATTTTAATTCCAAATCAAATCCTCGTTTTAGTGTAAAATTTTAATTTCGTAGTTAATTTCTTTATTATCGTATTTAGTTGTTTTTAAAAATAAAAAACACACAAAAATATTTGTTTAAATTTTTAGATCGTATTTTATGTTTCGTTTTAATTGTTAAATTCGTAACTAATTATAGCCTCCCCTATTTTTGCAAGCCCAAACAAATCCCTCTCTTTTGTTTCTTCTTCTTAACATTACAAACAGACTCTCCTCTCCTCCTTCTCCCCTTTCCTTCATTCGAATCAATCAATCCCCATTACCCAATGTCCTCGTTTTTTTTATTTCGTTCTTGAATTAGTCTTCGATCGATTGGTGCTGAATTTGTTGGTTTCGTAGTTGTAGTGAGTGCCGAGTTGACTCAGTTGAATGTAATGGTTTCGTGAGTTTGTTTGATTTCGCTTCTAGTCATAGCTGCGTTTTTCGTTGTTTTTGAGTTTTGTTGTGTGGCTGTTTTGTTTAATTATGTTCTGTTTTGCCGTTTTGATTTCGTGCTATTTTCGCAGAGTTTGTAACTTCCAAGTTAAAGCTCTTTGTTAGATTGTAACTGAGTTCGAGTTTTGCTGTTTCGAGTTCTGTGATTGTGTTAGTGGGTTTTGCAGTGTCATTGTTCTGAGTTATGAGCTACCGAGTCATGAGTAGTATTTGTTCGAATGGTTTGTCGAGTTGAATCTAAGTTTTGAGTCTGTGTTGTTGCCAATCACAGTTCTTGACCATTGTTGATATATGTTGTTTGTTCTCTTTTGTTTTCCAGAATTTTCAGTTCAAAATGGCTAGTACAATATGAAACTATGTCTAGGATTATTACAAATATTAATTTTTCGTAAAAAAAAAGATTTTATTTCTCTACATATAAACGGATCGGAGCTCCGATCCGATAATCCGTGATCCTAGCGAATCCGGATATGGATCATGTTAAAAGAAATCTGGCTATGATCCAATCTGAATCCGGTAAAATTAAATTGATCAGGATATGGATCATGCCTGATCCAATCCAGATCCGATCCATTGACAGCCCTATATGTGTGCCTACGTTTCCAAAGAGTAATAGTAGGCACTTCCACTTTGAATGGTTAAATCAAATTTAATAGAAATTTATATATATTAAAAATTAAGAAAAAAAAATTATATAACTAAAAATAAATCGTATATATTTTGAATTTTGAATTTTGAATTTTTTAAAATAATAACAAATAGTTTTCAATCTTCAATAAAAAATTGATCATTCAATTTATTTTGTACCTAATATCCATGTATGTGCCTACGTTTCCAAAGAATAATAGTTAGGCACTTCCACTTTGGATGGTTAAATCAAATTTAATAGAAATTTATGTATATTTAAAATTAAGAAAAAAATTATATATAATTAAAAAATATATCTTATATATTTTGAAATTTAATTTTTAATTTTTTAAAATAATAACAAATAGTTTTCAATCTTCAATAAAAAATTGATCAATCTATTACTATATATTAAATGGCAACACAAGGGCAAAAAGTATCAAAATAATACCCATGAAATTACCAATATGGTAATATACCCTTCTTTATCACATAATTACAAAAATGCCATTATAGTTTGCTTTTTAAAAAATAAAGTGGATGTTGGGAATTGAACCCATGACCTTAAACTTAGAAGTGACAATCTTAACCACCATGCTAGATGCTCATTTTGATCAAATTTTGAAATTTATTATCAATATTCGCAAATATTCCATATGTTATATTCTATTTTGGTCTCTTCGTATAATCTACGTTGCAAATTAGAAAATTTATCTATACAAGTGTCTTAAAATCATTTTTTTCACTGGTACTTTTGCAAATCTAACTATACTTGAAAAAATCTCGCGTAAGAATAAGTAGACACAAAATATTATGAAATTGTTCCGTTAAAAACATGATTATATATATATAAAAAGGATTACATTAGTATTTTTATATTCTAAATTTATTTATTTACATTTAGTGTGTAATGTCTCAAATTTTATATGCTATTAGACTACAAATTGCATCGTTTATCGTACCAATTTTTATGTAACTTAATATACTCAACAATTTTTACGTAATCTTTTTTACTTGTTTGAGTTTTTTTTTTAATAAAAGAATGTGAAGTTAAAGATATTTAGTTCAATAAAATTTATAATCGAATTGAATGATATGATATATAAAATTTGAACTCTATATCAATTATCACTTGGGTAATTAGATAAAATCTCAAATTTAAAAAAATAGCTGTCATGCATACACGTTATTGCAATCGTGGTGCAACGTCCATGATAGTTTTCGCAATCTCAAGATGTGTAATTGTAGTTGAGTTTCACAACAAACATGAATCAGTGAGTTCTCAATTGTTATTACTTGAAATGAACAAGCATCAAAATTATGTTTATTTTATTTTTCTACTCTCTATAAACAAGAAAGAAAAGTCGATTATGATATATTCGTGATTTCAACTACTCGACGGTAAGATTATTTTACTTCTCATATCAATATGTATTGTTATTTATATTAAAAATCTAGAATTACGAATACACAATACAAATATTAATAAACTAACCAGCAACATTTTACTTAAATTAAAATTAGAGACGTTCATAAATAAGCTCATGGCTTGCACGGGGCTGGTTTTAACATAAAAAACCAAATTGTACAAGACCAAAGTAATGTTGATTTTGCTGCTGAACATACGCATACAAGATACAAAGCAGTAAGGGAGTGAGTGTGGCTAAGGCTGAATTTCCGATTTAACCGGAAATATTAGTAAAAATCATACATTAAATTGCAATTAGTTTTAAAAATTATTGAACTTTTATTAAATAATAATACTCCATCAATATCAATCTAAAAGTTAGAATAAAATTTTGAGTTGGTCCTGGATACAAGTTGAGTATAACTTTTAATCAGAAAACACGTGCTGCAAACCATCAACCTTTGGACAGAATAACGTGTGTTTGATTAGTCAGAAATTTGACGGATCAAGTAGATAATTATGTGGGGTATATTTACCAAAATAATTACAGAAAACAACATAATGTGGGGGCACCGTCAAATTAGAATTGGTTGTACATTTGCCATGCACGGTATGCACCCAAGTCACACAATTAAAAATTGTAGTACCAAAAAGTGTGACATAAATTAACATGAGCAGGTGAATTATTTCAAGGGAAAATTTGGGTGTTTGGCAAAAAATTGAAAAAAAGGCGTGCATCGAATGAGTGATGATGAATTCATGGAATTTCAATGTGGTGGCCCCTTGAAATATCATTCTTCCTGCTTCAGCATGTGGCAATGGAAGAACGAATACAAATTAGGATGATAATTTATACCGATCCGATGGATACCCGATCCGTTTCGATCCGAATGGGTCCAACCGAACCCGAAATTTTCGGGTTTGGATTCGGGTTTGGGTTTGATTTTTAAACCCGAATCATTTTCGGGTCGGGTTTGGGTTTTGCCAATACCGACCCGAACCCGACCCGAAAACCCGAAACCCGTATCAAACCCGACCGAACCCGAACCGAAACCCGAATTAATATATATTATTATTTCTATTATTTTATACATAATATTTAACATTTAATATATATTATCTATTATTATATATATATATTTAATATTTAATATGTAATAAAAATAAAATATTTTATATATTTATGTTTTATATTATTTTTAATAAAAAAATTATTATTTATTTATTTTTTTGGATTTCGGGTCGGGTTTCGGGTACCCGAAACCCGTTTAGTATCCAACGGGTTCGGGTTCGGGTTTATAATTTCGGGTATTTTCGGGTTCGGGTTCGGTCAAAAGAATCGGGTTCGGGTTTGGGTTTGGCAAAACCCGACCCGCCCGACCCGATTGCCATCCCTAATACAAATATAATGTACGTTTTGGTTTTGACAAAAAAACAATGAAGAACATATAAAGATTTAACTTTACTTTTCATGCTTGTATAATATTGTATTTGCCTTAGAAGGATGGAAAAGAATGAAAGGATTAAATTTGCTACACGTTTAGTGGAAAGATTCGAAAGAAAAATAAATGAGTGTAATTTATTAGTTATAGTAAAAGTTACGAGAAAAATGTGTACAAGGAGTGTTTGAATTCTGATTTAAGTTATTGAAAAGAATAATGCTAGGGGCACCAAATTTAGTTCCCAAATTTTTTCTCAAATATACGTGACGGATCCCGATTTGTTATAATAATAAATGGTCACTCTGTATTCACACCAACATTACCAATCAAAAAATTTCAAACTGCCAAATCATCAAAGCCTTGTCATTTGGGAATAATATTTTGTACATAATTTTATACCTGTAGCACTACTCTATTGAAAATGATTTTAATTTAGGTTATTGAAAATGAATGGGATATGGAATGAAAAATGTGAACAATTCTATATATTTTAATTTTTTTTATTCATTTTGACCAAAAAGTTAATTTATTCATAGCAATTAAATACACTAAAATATATTTTTATCCATAATTAATGTGAAAAGTACGAATTTATAGGTGATCCCTGTTGGTCATGCATCAATCATACATCATCTTTCACCACCTTTTTTTTTTTTTTTTTTTTGAATAAACATCTTCCACCACTTGTTGCTTTGTTGGACTATGTGCCCGTTTGGCTTAACTTAAAAAAATTAACTTATGACTTTAAGCCCATAAGTTGATTATAAGTGATAAGTAAATCAGAAATTTTAAGTCAGTAAAGTGTTTGGTAAATCAGTAGAGTGTTTGGTAAATCAGAACTTATAAGTTAACTTTTTTTATTAATTTCAAAATATTTGTTTTTTAATATATAATAATGGATATCAATGAATAGATCTCGATGAGTAGAGAAATTTGATATATAAATATCAATTTTTTAATGAACGGATCAAAAGATATATGATTTTGAAGATTTGAAGAATATTATATATCACGTGTATCAAGAAATAAGTTAAGAAAAATAAGATGAATGTTGGGACTTTCTAACTTTCAACTTATGAACTTATAAGATCGTAAGTCAGTAAAATAAGTTGGTAGGCAAACAGTTGTAAATAAGCTGGACTGGACTTAAAGTCGAATAAGCTGGCTTATAAAGCCAGCCAAACAGCCCCTATATATGTAGCATATCATCTTTCTTTTATATATTCTACTCGTATTTTTGCATTTGAATTAAGTTGGCAAAAAAATGAAAAGAAAAGGAGGTTGCGAATATTTTTACAAAAATTAGCATATGCGCTGCGGCTGCGGGCTGCGAAAAGAAATGAGGATATATCTGACACGTGGCACGTGACGCTGTTGGACTATTGGGTGTAACAAGAGTAGTGGGGTTAGGTGTGGGACCACTATCATAGGAGGAACCCCCACAAAAAATAGTAAAGGGTCAAGTGTTGAGTGGTCCATGGGAGGAGAGGCCCATAACCGCCCATGACCATAAATGATTGTGGGTTTGAAAGTGACCCAAATAGAGCCAAACTACTCCTTAGCTGTTTTTGTTGACAAAAAAAAAAAACTAAACCAAACTCCTCCTCCCTGCCTGACCAAATGAATTTGAGATTTGGGTCAGATGAAAATGAGACTATCTATTTCTCCTTTCTCACCCAATTATTTCACCCAATTTCTAGTATATACCTTACTCTTTTCTATTCTTCTCAAAATAAATATCCCTCCAAATCAATGCCCTGTCCTACTAATCATCAATGCCCTTGTTCTCTAAGAAAATTTAAATATTTTCGATTGAGAATTCGTTGATAGTCTTAGTTTTCCGGATTATCGCTACTTGTGTGATCTTTAATTTAAGAGAAAACTGGGGCTCTAAATCTCAGGGATCACCCCTATGGTTATGAGAAATATTACCGGTAAATAAGGGGTCGGGGTATTTTTGTAAATATCAAATTTTTATCAGTAATTTACACAAATATCCTTAAATTTGTATTGATTTGTTTTAATCTCAAGGTTCCAACCTGAGGTCATCCTCAGGCACATGAAACCCATAATTTAATATATGTTGATAAATGAGAAAACCTGATCTCGGCACTTACCTGAGATTATATTGATTTCTAATATAAATGATGAATGACATTTTTGTAATTATATAACTTACCCTCCTGTATTTACGAAAATAACCTTGACTTATCTATATATATTATAATGCTTGGAGATTGGAAAGTTACCAGAAGCGTTTAAAATATTTTTCTTTAATTTTCGTTATTTTGAATTTTATTAAAATTATTTTCTTACATTAAATAGCTCTTAATGACATATTAATTAGTCATTAACTGTACCTAATAAATATGTATTAAATTTTTTTTATTCATAGAAAAGATTATAAAACTTTATTTGACCATTATAATTAATATTTCATTATTAAATATTAATCATAGATATAATTAATTTTATTTTTTGGTAAAATGAAGACTAAAAATTGTTTACATTGCGTCCTTTTTTATTCCCTGTCGAATACCACTCCAATTTCTTTTCGGAGTAGTACAGACGATCTTTAACTTCTCAAGCAATCTTTATTATCAGTGATTATGGAAATCGTAATAAATTATAGAAGTATATAAATATTAGCTAAACACCTGTAATAAAAATAATATAAATAGTTTTTTTAATTTTACACATGAATAAATTACACATGGGTTGATCAAATTGATTAAATTGAAAAAATCCAATTTTATCGGTAGATTAAATCGATAAAAATTAAAAAAAAATTATACACCCGTTGTTTATATTGTGTCGAAATAAATTAATATTCAAATTAAATAAATTCTTACACTATATTGAACATGGATAATTTTTTATCGTAAAAACTACGTTTATACTATAATTGCTACTTTTTATGTTTATGATATTTTTGAGATTATGAAAATTTTAGATATATGAAGAGAGTATTCAAACTTATAATTCATGTAAATTGTTTTCAATCAATTTTTTAAAAAAATTCTTAAGAGACCAATCAATTTTTAATAAAAGTAAAAAAATTCATTTGTTTTCACCAAAAGCGTTTAAGATATTTTTCTTGAATTCTAACTTTTTTGATTTTTTTTTATTAAATTTTCTTCTTGCATTAAGTAGCAGCTGTTGTGGAACGAAAAGTAGGGTGTATTTATTGCGTATTGAATTCTAGGATTAAGGAGAGCTTCGAGCTTCAATGGCTGATCAAGTGTTTCGTGACTTAATTCGGATCCTCACAAGATGCCTACGTATCTTGCAATTTATCAAGAATCAAGCCAGAAAAACGTAGTTCTAGATTGAAGGATCAGGTCCTTTATATAGGCATTGGATGCCTTGGAGTTAGAGTAGAATTAGATGTCTTGATGTGCAAGCCACAGCTTAGGCCCAATTCTAGAGCCTTCCAACAGATAAGAAGATAAGAATTGGAATTATATGCCTTGAAGATCACTCTTAATATGATTAGGTTTCCTTGTTGACTCAAATATGGAGTCTTTTATTTGCTGAATAATCAATTACGAAATTAATAATTAATTAGGGTTTTGGGCTCCATTTAATGGGCTTCTACCCTTGGATCATTCTAGGTTCATTTAATGCAACATTAAATGTATTTTTAGGGTTTATTTTTAGCCCATATCATTTGCCCCCCAACTTCAAGGAAAACTGATCAGGTTTTCCTTGGAGTTATTACGGCCTTGTTCGAGACTTAGGTCAGGGTTTATCTTTGATATCGTTTTGATGTAAAGCGTGGAGCGACCGACGCGTATACAACGACATTAGATTATGCCAACGATATTGAACGGTGCTAGACGGCACTATATGGAGATAAACAACCTTAAATGACGTTTAAACAATGTTAAACGACATTAAACGGCGTTAAACTGCGCTAAACGGCACTAAACGGCACTAAACGGCGCTAAACGACGCTAAGCAGTCTTAAACAACGTTTAAACGATGTTAAACGACGCTAAACGGCGTTAAACGGCGCTAAATTGAAAACATTGAATTGCGCTTCGAGCATAAATTATTTTATTTTATTATTTTTTTTTTGTTGCCACCAGGCTTTAGCTGTATATTCAACCTACTCGTGGTTCAAACACGAGCAGGAGAAATTCAGCAAATTTCTAATTGCCACCAGGCTTTAGCTGTATATTCAACCTACTCGTGGTTCAAACACGAGCAGGAGACATTCAGCAAATCTCTAGTTGCCACCAGGCTTTAGCTGTATATTCAACCTACTCGTGGTTCAAACACGAGCAGGAGACATTCAGCAAATTTCTAGTTGCCACCAGGCTTTAGCTGTATATTCAACCTACTCGTGGTTCAAACACGAGCAGGAGACATTCAGCAAATTTCTAATTGCCACCAGGCTTTAGCTGTATATTCAACCTACTCGTGGTTCAAACACGAGCAGGAGACATTCAGCAAATTTCTAGTTGAATTTTAAGGCTCCATTTATAGATGCATGCATGGTTGTGCAAACAGGCTACTCGTTGTACAACCACGAGCAGGGGACAATTTACAATCCACGAGCAGGAATATCACCTGCTACTCGTAGTAGCGTATACAATTTCTTTTAAATCCCCAGTTGGTCGCAGCCTTCTCTGTCTCAGTTGTTTGCAGAGATAGGAATACAACTTGCTCGTGGTTTAACAACGAGCAAGATACATACTTTTTGCCACGAGCAAGTATACTATATTTACACCTAGGGTTCTTCAAAAACCTGGGCCTGGGCTTGGCCTTTAATAATTATTATACAGAGTAACATCTTTCCTCAATCTGAAAATACAAGCCACTCGTTGTACAACCACGAGCAGGAGACATGCAAAAACCAACGAGCACCATTGATGCCTTCTAGTATTGGATTTTCTCATTATTTGCATTGTACTCGTGGGTTAACCACGAGCAAACCGGCTTTACTTGTAACTTCCATTATGTCTTTTTATAGTACTTTTACGTATCTTTCTGGAAGATAACTAAATAATTAATTTCTTATTTTTTACGAGGAATTCTTCCTCAGAACAAATGGGTTTCAGACCTTTTCTTGGAATTTTCTTTGGGCCAGACCTTTATACTATATAGGTTTAGCTCTTTTTAAGCCCACGAACCTTTTTTTTCTGACTTTCAATATATTTGCTTAGAATCTCAAATTTCTAACGGTAATATGTCCGTTAGAAGCTTCCAGAATAAGTTTATGACTTGGGCTGGCCCATAAACCTGAAATTTTTATGGGCTTTTCACTTTTTACCGCGTACAGGCAGTTACCAGGTGATATCAACCGGCTGTTTTGCAGCTATATAATAGTGAGATGAGGCACTTGTTTTCTCACTTTTCTTCTCTCTAAAATTTCTTTCATTCAAGTGAAGTTTCAAAAGGTTCTTTCTTAGGGTTTCAAGAGCATTGTTCTAGGGTTCCACCCAAGGCGATCACCGTCCACCGTGCTTTACCAGTTTCCGGTTGAAGATTTAAAGAATCTTCATCTTTTCCGTTTGCTACTAATCAATTTCTGGGTCTCAAAGCTTCATCCTACCATTATCAATGGCAGATTCCGGCAATTCCCAGCAATCCGAGCAATCTCAACTCAACCCAACGGTGGCTTCAACTAAGCCTCCAAGATCTGCAAGAGGTAAAACCAAAATCTCTCTTGTTCATAGCAATGTCGTTACACTTAGGGACTTGTTAGAGGAATTTTCTACTGCTTTCCCCAATATTGCTCATCTTGATGCATACGATATCCCTAGCAAATATGATCAATCAAAAGTAGATTTAATATCCACTCTTTTTGGTATTGTAAGCCCTTATAGGGCCGTAGCTGCTAGTCCATTTGATAGAGCCTGCAACCCTAAAGAGGGTGCCATTTGTATTTTTAAGGAGACATTTTATGCTGGGTTTAGGTTGCCTCCTCCACCCTTTATCTTTCGCCTCTTGGCTGAGGTAAGAGTTTGTCCAACTCAATTATATCCTAATGCTTGGAGATTCATATATTGCTATATGGTTCAATGTCGTAAACACAATCTTGAGCCTAGTGTCTCTATATTTAGATATCTTTTTAAATTCACGAATTCCCCAAACAACACGGGTTGGGTTCAAATCTCTCATAGGAGCCTTTCTCGCACTTGTTTCATCCCTGGTACTTCCCCAGATTCTCTTCCTAATTGGAAAAAAGAATTCTTTTACCTTTTCATGGATGGGGCAAATTGGGGAGACTTTTTTAGGCTTAACTTTTCTAAAGCCGTAGATGGGTCTATGCGAGACATTAAATTGGGTGTAGACGAGCGAGCTGCTATTGAGATCCTTACAGCTGATGGCACAAATCATTGTGCTCAATTAATCTCTGAGGGGTCCCTTCAAGCAGCAAAGCTAAGTGATTTGGGAGAACAGGGTAGACATGCTTTCCTTTAACTTAATTTTATGCCTCTTCATTTTTGTTTGTGGTCTTATGTATTTTCATGTTTACAACAGCCTTGACTGCGCTTAATGCTGTTTTCCAAAAGAGGGAGAGGATGGCAGAACAAAGGTCAGGAGTGAACACACAACGATCCAAGAAGGTCAAAACTGGCCTTACTACTGAGGCTGAGGGATCTGAGGTAGTTCCTGCCTTTCTCACTCACTCTGAGAGGATTGATGTTTCTGAGGATTCCTCCTCTTCCGAAGTTGGTTGGGGACTTCGGAAGAAGGACACAGTTGTTGGTGATACTCATCGTGCGGCTGAATGGTCTCGGAGTATAGTTACCCCTCGTGACCGGGTTAATGTGGTGGAGTCTTCTGATGACCTCCAGGTTGAGAACCTTGGGGCTCATGGCATTGCGACGGTATTACTCTCCCTTTCCCTTCTCGTTGCCTTAATTTCTTTATTCCAATTATTTCTTACCACTTTGTTTTGTGTTATTTTTTAGATTAACGCTTACTTCCAGGCTGGGCTTCATAACCTAAAGAAAGTTCGTCAGGAGCTAACTATTGCAGAGAGGGATCGTGACAGAAACCAAGCTAATGCAGATACTAACTTTGCGAGGTTTCGAGCTGTGGAAATGGAACTTGCTGCGGAGAAGGAAAAGTCTAGAAGATTGGAACTAGAGCTTGCCAAGGGTAAGGAGCAAATTTTGAAGGAGTATCGTTCCTCTAGGGAGTTTGAAGAGCTCCTTAACGCTGAGTACGATGCTAACTTTCCAGCGACTTTTAACATGTGTTGGGAGAAAATCATCGAAGAGCTGGGACAAAAGATTTCTGGGGTCACTTTAGCAAAGTTCCCCGCACCTGCCATTCCAGGCGCCTCCAGTTCTACCCAGGAGACTGTTTGTGAGACAGTTGCTCAGTTCTCTACTCAGCCAGCCAGCGATTCCCAGCCCTTGCCATCCCAGGAAGGAGTTTCATCTCCTATGGTTGAAGACTTGGAAACTTTCCCTGTGGCGAATGACCCTGCTTTCACCCATTCCACTGATGTGGGTGAATCTCTCAAGGATCTCGACATCTAGATAGCCTTGCACGGCTTACTTTTGTATTTATTTATTTGAGACTTTTACCCTTCGGGGATTTTATCTTATCTTCAGCTTAACTCTAACTTATGCCTTGCATGGCTTATTTGTGTATTGAACTAACCCTTCGGGGGTTTTATTTATGGTTTGTTTATCATGCTTTTTAGAGTTTTCTTAGTACTTGACCTTATGGCTCACACACACCCATGCTTTGGTACAACATTTGCTTTACGTGTCTATAATAACAAAACAAAAAGAATAACTCAATTGAAAACAAGAAACAAACTTCATTAATAGGTTTGACGAAAAATGTCAATAAATAGGGGTCAACCCTTACATAGATACTCTACTTCCTATTCGGAGTTTTTAAACTCTGATATGGTTTCATCGACCTTATTTTTAGTTACCTATGAGCTATGTCCTACTTAGGATAATTAAACATAATAGACCTTGAGATTCGATGCATGCCAAGTGCGAGGCACCTCGTTTCCTTCCAAAGTCTCCAACTTGTATGATCCTCGTCCCAGCGTACTTTTGACCCGATATGGGCCTTCCCAATTCGGTGCCAACTTCCCCCTTTGTCCCACTCCGGATGCTTCAATCTTTCTGAGTACTAAGTCTCCCTGACGGAAAAACCTTTCCTTTACCCTTAGATTGTAATAGAAGGAAGCTTTCTTCTGATGTTCAGTATTCCTAGCGTGGGCTTCATCCCTTACTTCATCGATCAAATCGAGGGCTAGTCTCATCCCCTCCTCGTTTGTGTCTGGTTCGAAGGCTTCCACTCGTGGAGATGCATGCATAATTTCCACGGGTACCACAGCTTCGGCCCCGTAAGCTAACATGAATGGAGTAGCTCCAGTAGTCACCTTGCATGTGGTTCGGTATGCCCAGAGTATGGGTAGTAACTCATCCACCCAAGTATTCCTGGAGCGTTCCACTCTTTTCTTCAGTCCATCAAGGATGATTCGGTTGGCAACCTCAGCTTGTCCATTAGCTTGAGGGTGGGCAACCGAGGTGAATCGAAGCTCAATCCCATTCTCTTCACAATAGTCCTTGAATTCTTTGTTGTTAAATTGTAATCCATTGTCCGTAACGAGGACTCGTGGTATTCTGTATCTGCACATGACATTCTCCCAGAAGAATTGCATGATTTGTTTGGTTGTGATTTTAGCCAAAGGTTTGGCCTCAATCCACTTTGTGAAGTAGTCAATAGCTACAACTAGAAACTTCCTTTGAGCAGTGGCCACAGGAAAGGACCCAAGAATGTCCATCCCCCACATAGCAAACGGGATGGGGGAGCTAACGGATGTCAACATCTCTGGTGGTTGTCTAACCACTGGTGCATGTTTCTGGCACCGATCACACTTTTTCACGTACTCTTTGGCATCAGCCATCATCTCAGGCCAATAGAATCCAAGCCTGACTAACTTGTGAGCTAGGGACCTGCCCCCCAAATGTTGTCCGCAAATTCCCTCATGGACCTCCTCAATAGCTGATTTGGCCTCTTCGGGCCTCAAACACTTTAGATACGGAATCACAAAAGATTTCTTGTAGAGTATCCCTTCAATCAGAGCATACCTCAATGCCCTCACAGATAATTTTCGTGCTTCCGTGGCATTAGTCGGGAGCCAACCAGTCTCGAGGTGTGCCTTTATGGGATCTATCCAACATTCCCTCACCCCAATAGGTGCGACTAACTTTGAATCGATGGTAGATGTTTTCAGAACTTGGAAGTAGACACTTCCAGAGTAATTTTCTATCTCAGAGGAGGCGAACTGAGACAAGGCATCAGCCTTGGTGTTTTCCTCCCTTGGAATGTGCTCAATGTAGCACTCATCAAATTGAGTCATTATTGCCTTCACAAGCCTTAAGTATTTAGCCATGGTTTCATCCCTTGCCTCAAACTCTCCATTGACTTGGGCCACTACTAGCCTTGAATCTCCATAAACTTTAAGGTTTTTGAATCTTAGGGCTCCTGCCAAGCCAAGTCCAGCTATCAGAGCTTCATATTCTGCTTCATTATTGGTTGTTGGAAAGTCTAACTTCAAGGCGTATTCAATCATGAATCCATCGGGACTTTGTAAGACAAGACCTGCGCCACTCGTTTTTGTTTTTGATGCCCCATCAAAATAGAGCATCCAGAATTCCTTCTCCTCTATTATGGGTTCCTTTTCTTTCTTATTGCCTACCTGAGATATCTCCTGCCCCCCGACTTCTTGGTTGTCAATGGTGCATTCAACCACGAAGTCAGCAAGTGCCTGAGCTTTGATGGCCATCCTTGGCTTATACTGAATATCGAATTCTCCCAACTCAATTGCCCACTTGATGAGCCTACCACTGGCTTTAGGGCTGTGTAAAATATTCCTCAATGGTTGTCCCGTAAGGACCTCAATCTTATGTGCTTGAAAATAGGGCCGTAGTTTCCTAGAGGCGGTTACCAATGCTAAGGCAAACTTCTCAATAGTGGAGTAGTTCAACTCTGCTCCGTGAAAAACTTTGCTCACATAGTATATGGGTTTCTGAATCTTGTTTTCCTCCTTTACCAGCACCGCACTCACAGCTTGACATGAAATTGCCAAGTAAAGATAGAGGATTTCTCCCGTACTTGGCTTGGCCAACAGCGGGGCCTCAGACATATACTTCTTCAACTGCTCAAAGGCCTCTTGGCTTTCTTCAGTCCACTCAAAGTTTTTTACCTTCTTCAAGGTTTTAAAGAACGGCAAACACTTGTCCCCGGATTTCGAGATAAACCTCCCTAACGCAGCAATCCTCCCGGTTAACTTCTGTACATCCCTTATAGAACGTGGTGGTTTCATGTCCAAAATAGCCTTGATTTTGTCGGGGTTGGCCTCAATTCCCCGTTTTGAGACCATGAGACCCAAAAATTTCCCAGACCCAACACCAAAAACACACTTGGCCGGATTCAACATCATCTTATGGTGCCTCAGCACTTCGAAAGCCTCGCCTAGGTGTTCGATGTGATCTGCCCTGTATAGACTTTTCACCAGCATATCATCCACATAGACTTCCATAGTCTTTCCAATGAGATGAGCGAAAATCTTGTTTACCAACCTCTGGTATGTAGCTCCTGCATTTTTCAGCCCAAAAGCCATGACTAGGTAACAATACACACCGAAGTCAGTGATGAACGATACCTTAGGAAAATCATCCTTATGCATCTTAATCTGATTATATCCACTAAAGCCATCCATGAAGCTTAACATCTCGTGCCCAGCCGTGGCATTTATCAACGTATCGATCCTTGGCAAGGGAAAACAGTCCTTTGGGCATGCGTCGTTTAGATCAGTGAAGTCTATACACATCCTCCACTTTCCATTAGCCTTCTTGACCATCACAGGGTTGGCAACCATTCCGGGAACTGGATTTCCTCAATGAACCCTGCCTCTAGGAGTTTGTCAACTTCCTGTTTTATGGCTTCTTGCCTCTCAGGTGCGAAGTTTCTCTTCTTTTGTTTTACCGTCTTCCGGTTTGGATCCACATTCAGGCTGTGTGTTATCAATTGGGGATCTATCCCTGGCATGTCAGCCGCTGTCCACGCGAAGACGTCACTATTGTCTTGCAGAAAGGAGATCAATTTGCTCTTCAAGGGGTCTTTCAAAGATGCCCCGATGTAAGTAACCTTCTCAGAATCTCCCAACTCCAAAGGTATGGGAAGCAAGTCCTCTGCTGGTTTTCCTCTCCGCTCTTCATTCTCCCGAACATCCATATCCTCGATTGGGAGGACCTGCCCCCCGGTTCCATCCGGCCTTAGTGCGGCCACATAACAACTCCTTGCCATCCTTTGATCACCTTTCTCTTCTCCTACTCCGTTTCTGGTTGGGAACTTAACCTTTAAATGATAGGTAGAGGCAACCGCCTTGAAAGCATGTAGTCCTGTCCTACCTAGGATAGCATTGTATGTGGATGTAGCTTTGATAACCAAAAAATTTAACATCTGAGTTGCCTCCCGTGGCTCCTGCCCTATAGTCATGGGTAGCTGAATTATTCCCTCAACTTTTGACTCCACCCCGTTGAACCCATATATGGGCATGTTTGACGGTGTCAACTGAGACTCAGTATACCCCATTTTTAAAAAGGCATCGTGAAACAAAATGTCCACCGATGCTCCATTGTCAATCAAGACTCTCTTCACTTGGGAGTTGCCTATCACAGGTGAGATAACCAGGGGGTCATCATGGGGAAACTTCACCCCTTCGAGGTCCGAATCATCGAATCGAATTGAGACCTCCGTCTTTGCACGTTTTGGCGCTTCCCCTACAATGTGCATCACTTCTCGTGCATACGCTTTTCTGGAATTTCTACTTGTCCCAGCCGCTGTCGGGCCACCGAAGATCATGTTGATCACCGGTCCCCGGGGCTGCTGATTGCGGTTATGATCCTCATCTTTTCTATCATGATTTCGCCTTGGATTTTCCCGATCCCCATCTTTACAGAATTTATTCAATTTCCCCTTGCGGATCAAAAACTCGATTTCATCTTTCAGTTGTCTACAATCGTCGGTATCATGTCCCACATCTTTATGGAACCGGCAATACTGATTCTTATTTCTTTTCTCAGGATCAGTCCTTAGTGGCTTCGGCCATCTCACATCCCTATCTTTTTTTATCTCCATCAGGATTTGACTTCTTGGAGTGTTCAGTCTAGCGTAATCCGTAAACCTTTGCCCGGGAGTCCCCTTTTTAGGGGCTGAATCAGAATCCCTGCCCGTACGCGGGTACTTATCTTTAGCATCATATTCCTGTTCCGACTTCCGTTTCTTAGAGTTGTCACCGTTTCCGGTGTTCCCCATCCCTGGATCTTTCTTCAGACTATCCTCCGCCTTGATGTACTTGCTCGCCCTTTGCTGGAGCTCCACCATATTTTCAGGGGGATGTTTAGCCAATGACATTTTGAAATAAACATTCGAAGTTCCATTTTGCAATGCCACCATGGCTACCTTGTTTTCCAGGTTTGTAATGTTGAGTGTTTCCTTTGTGAATCGCTTGAGATAGTCTCTGAGGTTTTCATTCTTTCCTTGTATCACAGTCATGAGAGATGCGGAATCTTTCTCATGAATTCTTCCTCCTATGAACTGGCTGACAAAAGCATTACTTAGTTCTTTGAAGGAGGCAATGGAGTTTGGTGGTAGGCGACTGTACCAACGTTGTGCCATGCCAGCTAATGTTTGGGGAAACGCCCTACACTTCAAGGCATCACTGGCGGGTTGCAACAGCAATGCATTAGAGAACGTCCTTACATGATTAGCGGGATCTCCCGTTCCATCGTAAACCTTTATGGTAGGCATCTTGAACTTCCGTGATATATGCGCATTCATTACCTCTTCAGTGAATGGAGGGGTTGGATCATCAGGATCTCCCAGTTGCATCAAGTCTTCAGGATTGCCTCTGGGAGTTTCGACCATCGTGGTTCTACCTCTAGGGACTTCGATCCTTCTCTCTCTCCTTGGGGTGCTTTCCAAATTAACAAAAGGAATGTCTTCTCTCGTCACTGGTGGGGGTCGATTTTGATTCTGTCTTCGCTGTTCCCTTTCTATGTCCTCCTTTAATTTTTGGATCTTGGCTTCGTGAGCCTTGATTTTTTCAGCAGCCGTTAAGGGAGGTCGGTCATGGGTTCTTCGACGTCCAACGGGTTCCTTACTTGGACGACGTCTTCTTGGGGCTTCGTCCCTATCTTCTTCCGAGGATGAATCATCAGAGTACGGGCCTGAGTAGTCATAGTATTGCTGGCCTTGATTGGGTCCTAAACCCCTGATGTAAGGTGGATTGTACTGCTCGTGTATCTGGAGGGCGTGACCACTCGGTCCGGCCTGATACGGGGGATAATTAGGCAACCCATAAAGCGGGTTCGTGCTTGCGGGGATCACTGTAGTAGAGATCTGAGCGGTGGGTGGAACGGACTGCCCTCCGAGAGGGGCGACCACCATCTGAAGGGGATTCGTCCCTTGGGTGGTGGGACTCGTGCTCAGGGGTAACGAGTCATGAGGTTGTGCTTCAGTTCCTTGTGGCCGAGTGACTAGCGGTTGAGAATTCGTCCCTGGGGGCACTTGTTCCCCAGTCGGGGGTGTGGTGGTGTTAGTGATGGTTTCAGAAAGTGTTGGTGTTCTCCGGGTGGTAACCATGGTTGATATCCGAATGTCCCACAGACGGCGCCAAATGTTGTGGAACGAAAAGTAGGGTGTATTTATTGCGTATTAAATTCTAGGGTTAAGGAGAGCTTCGAGCTTCAATGGCTGATCAAGTGTTTCGTGACTTAATTCGGATCCTCAAAAGATGCCTACGTATCTTGCAATTTATCAAGAATCAAGCCAGAAAAACGTAGTTCTAGATTGAAGGATCAGGTCCTTTATATAGGCATTGGATGCCTTGGAGTTAGAGTAGAATTAGATGTCTTGATGGGCAAGCCACAGCTTAGGCCCAATTCTAGAGCCTTCCAACAGATAAGAAGATAAGAATTGGAATTATATGCCTTGAAGATCACTCTTAATATGATTAGGTTTCCTTGTTGACTCAAATATGGAGTCTTTTAGTTGCTGAATAATCAATTACGAAATTAATAATTAATTAGGGTTTTGGGCTCCATTTAATGGGCTTCTACCCTTGGATCATTCTAGGTTCATTTAATGCAACATTAAATGTATTTTTAGGGTTTATTTTTAGCCCATATCAGCAGCCTAATGGCATCTTAATGACATTTTAATAATCATTAATTACACTTATTAAATAAATATATATATTAAATTTACTTTATATTATTTATATAAAAGATTGGCAAATTTTATTTTAGCATTATAATTATTATTTCAGGAATATTAATTATATGTATAAAATTATATTATTTTTACGTAAATTAACGACTTAAAATTTTTCACATTGCGTCATTTTTTATTGTGCCAAAATGTTATACACATGTTGTTTCATTATATTGTGTCAAAATAAATTAATATTCTAATTATATAAATTCTTATACTATTACTAGGTATGTATATTATGAGAGGGGTGTCAGCTTTAAAAACGTTATTTAGTTATGTTTAATATTGTAATTGCTATTTTTCATGTTTATAATATTTTTAAAATTATTAAAATTCTTGATATATAATGAGAGTATTATTCCAACTAATAATTCATACAAACTATTTTAAATAACTTTTTTTAGAAAATTTTTACAATACCTTTTAATTTTTATATTAATTTATATATTTTTAATAATTAAAAATAAATTTTTATTAACCGCGCGAAGCGCGGCTAAGTTACCTAGTAATATATTATGTTTTAACCTAAGCCAGAGGTTGTCCTCAGGCCCAGGATACTCTTGATAAATATATCGTTATATAATTGACGGAAACTAATTGGCAACTTGAACATATCAAAATTCTGTAATATATTCTGTAAGAGAAAACAAAACGGAAAAAAGGGTTTCTACAATATCATCTTCTCAAATTTCAATATAGCTTCTTAGGACATCTTCAAGAGACTCTCTATTCAAGCTCTTAACTCAAAAAATGAGGAGAAAGAATGAAAATGTTGTTCCAAGAGATTCTTAGTGGCTCTTAAAAACACTAAGAGCCTCTTCTCTGTCCTCATTTATAAGAGCCACTAGTAGCTCTTAACTTATATTTTAATAATAAAATATACATGTCCACCAATTCTTGCATAACTTTTGGTTATAGTGGGATTAATTTATGAATAAATTATAAATAAAGAGCTAATATAAAGAGGATTGTTGGAGTTTGACATATAAAGTAATAATTAGCTAAGAACTATTTATTTATATTATTTTGAAGAGTAAATGTAGGAGTCTTAAAGCATTCACATCCCATCCCCCATCCCCCATCCTCATCCTCATCCCCATCCCCATCCCCATCCCCATACCCATAATTTGAGGAGTTGTTCAACTTTTCTTTTAAAATACCCCTCCATCCCATTCCCCATTTTGGGGTTTAGTTTTAGGGTCATAACTCAAGTCCCCATATTTAGGGACTTTGTTCATTCCCCCAAAAACTTCCCCAAACCCCCTCTCTCTTCATATAATAATATTAAATTGTATTTATAATAGTGGGTGAGTTTTGGTAGTTAAAATTGTAAGTGAAAGAGAGAGAAAGAAGTAATATAAAAAAGAATATAGGGATAGGGGAATGGAAAATGGGGAATGGGATGTAGAAACTTTTTGATAATTTTGGGGATTTACTATTTTTATTTGAGGATTTACTATTTTTAGTAAGTTTTTGGGGTTGGGGTTGGGGTTGGGGTTGGGGATGGGATGTGAATGCTCTTATGGAGATCTCTTAAATTAATTTGCTAAGTTAATTTGCTATAGCTTTCCTTGTTCTTCGACTAATTAAAATCTTGGGCCTAGCCTGCTGGTAGTCATATATATCTGACTCCCAACTTTAATGGGTTTGGTGCTTATATATAGTGAGCCCAAAGACAGGGTACTATACTATGTACAAGCATCTGGTGAGCCGACTACCCAAGGATAAATTAAAGGGAAATTGTCAATGGTACTCTTTTCTTTTTGGATTTTTCAAGTGATGTTATTTCGTATTTTTTATTTATGAATAGTATCATTGTATTTTATGTTTCATAAATATTATAACATTTCGTTATACAAACATTATTTAGACATTAAAATATAAGAATATCACACGTAAAAGTTTAAAAAATAATGGCATTTGTTGAAAAAACGAATAGACAATGACATCATAAAGAATTTTTTTGAATTTTTTCTATAATTTTAAATTACATTTTGTTTAAATAATTTGATGATGATGTTTCTAAATGTAGTACATTGTTACCGATGGTGAAAGCGTGAAAAATTTGAAATTTAAATAACTAATGAAGTTATTTACTTAAATTTTAATGTGTGGCTAATGGAATTGCAAAATAACGGTGCAACTTAAAATACAGGGATATTACTCCTAAATCAAAAATAAACAAGACATCATTTGAAAAAGTCAAGAATAGAAGAACCTAAATTTAAAATAACTTAACCCTAAATTTAAAATGACTTAACCGGGCCGTCTTCAGTGACAAACTATCTAAGTTCAATCTAATCGCCACGCAGTAACTCGCAAATACCATGCCGGGCTGCTCCCTGGTCCTCAATCAAACATTCCACAAAGGTGGCGACTGGCGAGCAAATGTAGTTATAATGTTTCAGAATATAATTGTGAATGTTGGCGGTCAACAGCAAACTGTTTGTTATCATTTGCTGTTATACTTCACGTACCGAAAAAAATTTTACGGTACGTAAAGAGATGCCCCTGTATTCATACCCAAAAACCCTATTGTACACGTACCCTGAAAAGTTTCTATTATACGTGTTCATCGTTTACCCTAACAATCGTTTGCCAAAGACGATCCCAATTGTTAAATAGGTATATGAACTACTTCAGAAACACTTGTATGCAAAACAAAATGTCCATGGACAATTAAATATTCGGAAATTCCAAATGGTACCATTATACAAATGACTTTTCCATTTGGTACCATTTTCCATGTGGTACCATTCACTAATTAACTTACGATGTGCCAATTAGAGGCCTCTATACTTCTATATATGTTAAATACTACATGCCCCAGTATCTTATTTAATCGTTATACATATAATTATCCGACTAAGAGCCAGGTGTTCAAATTTGTTGGATAGTACACTGATTGTAGATATATTGTTATTGACGGCCACATTAACCCACCCACGAGCCCTTGCCTGAAGCATGCAAACAATAATTTGCTCCAGTCTCCGGATAATCATTTGGATTATTAGTTCAAACTTGTTTGAAGCTGAAGCTAAGCTGGTTGAAACTCTTCCGCGCTTAAATGAACACATGAATATAGAATCATTTGACGTGCACTAAGATATCAAAGCCAACCCATATAATTAATACTTTAAACGTTCTTCAATTACAAAAGATGATTTTGTACAGGTTACAGAAATTGACACAACTTTCTACAAAATTTTACGAAACCACGCTTTTCTACAACTAAATACTCATCTGTGTTCAGCAAAACTAAAAAGTCAAGTAATTGAAAGATTAAGAGAGCTTTTGTTATGTAAATTAACAGGATGTTAACTTTATACCGTCAAGGTTCTCATCCTCAGATTCCTGGCTCAATTTATAGGTTGACGATCCTGCTAAATCAAAGTACGCCTTTGCAACAAACTGAATAAATAGCATTACTACATATCAAAAGAACTCACCTTCTTGATCTTCTCACCATCTGACCTTCCCCTCTCACATCAACTAGCCTCGACTTTGAACCACTACCCTGCACAGCATGAAGTCTCTCCTGAACTAGTTGAACAGTGTCGACGGAATGTCGTGATTGCGCCACTTGTCGGACTGGACTTGGAAAATCTGCAGCTGACCCTGTCCTTGAATTCGCCAATATCTGATCCCTGAGACCCTTCACGGATTTATATCGCTGCAAGTCGTCTCCATATCCTTTTCGCTGAGTTTGCTTCTCAACCTCAAGAATTCTCTCATGATTGAGTGCATCTCCAGAGTTCTGCATAGTTTTGGTTTGGTTACCCCATTCAAATCCATCCGATGCGCTCCTCTGAATATTAGTGATCTTCCTTGGAATGTCTCCAGAGACGGAATTCCTGCCTCTCATTTTGTCATCAACTGAAACTCTTCTAGAATCATAAGCATTGGCAGACGTATGGTTCCATTTAAAGCTCTTATTGTTGTTGTCCATGTTCAGTTCTATAGAATGAAGGTCGCTTTCTCCAGAGTCTTCATCAGTATCAACTTCATTCTCTACTTCTCCGTCATCTTCTTTTTCATCATTCTGATCAAAATCAAAGTTAGTCCTACTTAAGTAGGTGGGTATCTCATCATTGTTTCCAGGAGTCAATGGATGAGTGCCCTTTTTCTTAGTTTTCTTGGGTCTGAGAAAAGCTTCAAGTTGATTCCTCAGCTTGTCAACGACTGCATTTTTCTCTTCAAACTGGTGTTTAGCTTCTGAGAGTTTCATCTGAACCCTTTCCTCTCTCAACTTATCAGCTAACTGAAGCATCTCCCTTTCCCGTTCAACCTCTTCGTGAGCTTTTGCAGACTCCCTCTTCAGCACTTCAACTTCAGCCCTATCTCCACCGATATCCAACGCTAATTCATCACACACTTGCTCCAGTATCTCTCTTGCTCTCTTCTCGCTCTCTAGTTCATTCACTGTTTTCAATAAAACTGCTTTTGTGTCAGCTAGCTCCTTTCCAAGCTTTTTGTTAAAACTCTCAGAACGACGCCTTAACTTCCTCTCCGTATCAAGTTCGCCTGCAATGGATTCAATAGCAGCCTCTACTGCTTGCTGCTGTTTACTTTTCCACGATGCCTTCTCTTTAGCAAAACATTTGACCATATAATTTATTTCATTCTGCTCTGAAAGCTGTTCCTTAATAAGCCTATTCACCTGCAGACGAGTTCTCTCAAGCTCAGCATGTAAGGCTGAGACAAGAGATGCACTTGATGTAGGTGGGTCATTGTGCGACCAGATGCGGACAATTATTTTTAGTAACTCTCTAGATGTGGTCAAAGCATTACTGACATCCTTTAAACGGGTCCTGACACCAACTGCAGGCCCACTAGGAGTCTGGGCTTGAGATCTACTTTCAATCTGCAACACAAGAACAGAGTGAATAAACTTCAAACATGTGCATTTTAAGCTTACATTATAGAAGTAACAGATGAATTTCGTACACTCAAAAGATATATAAAGGGAATATGCCATGACCTCCATTAAACTTGCACTGCTACGAGAGTCCACTTGCCCAACAGTTTCTTCTGAAAGTCTATGCCTCTGAGAAACTGAGGGTGTCCTCCTCTGAATGCTACCCACTACAGACCTATCCATTCTCTGCATATACAGGTCCGCAGGAAATATTAGAATCTAAAACAGTCTGTCGTGAAAGCACTCCAGCATTTGCATGTAAATCCACTTCAGACTACAATTACAACAAATGACTGAAATTCTGATATCAATATTACAATGCTTTGTTAGACATACCATTCAAATTACAAATTTGATATGTACATTAACGCAATAAAAGTATTATTTTCAAACTGTGTATTAAGTTCCAAATATTTCTGGTTATTTCTAAAAAGTTACCTCAGAAAACAATTCCAAGAAAAATACGAAACAGACTGGGTCTGCATCTAAAAACTATGACTATTTTAGTAGTATTTTCATGCCAACAAAATAAATCATAAACTTGAAAATGACAATTTGAAAACCAAGACCAACTTTTGTCATGACTACCATGACAAATCTTCCCCATTCATTTGGACATATTATTACATTAATCAAATACAAGTAAACCAAACAAAAAACTCTCAATAAATCCAAATATTCCACTAAGAAGCAGAGGGCAAAATGTACTCAAACCTTACCCCTATCCCAACTCAAAAAGATACGAATAGTAAATCATCCTAAGCTTAGCAATCATCATAAGCATCTTAAATTTACCAGAAGTCAACTATAAGAACACAAGGATCAGAAATATATACAAGTCATTTTCAACATAATAAACAAACTCAACCAGAAGTTACATTCTAATCCATGGACAATAATCGAGTCAGGTTCTAGGCCGTGTGTCGTGTCGGACATCAACACCCTTAGGCCATGTTTGTTTCAAGGGATTATAATCCCCAAATTATTACCTTATAAATCCCAAACGTAAGGGATTATAATCCCATGAATTCACATTTTGATCATTGTTTTAGTTCACTCCCATGGGATTATAATACCTTGTGAAAGAAGGTATTATAATCCCATAGAAATGAATCAAAAAGATGATAGCAATATACTTCCATGGGATTATAATCCTTTAAATTTAAGAAAGATAGTGTAATTTTCCGAGGATTATAATCCCCTAAAACAAACATGGCCTTAGACCTTATTCCTAGTTTCTACCAATCCTCTACCAACAACCATAACAACCTTAATAAATTTAAATACATAAACCAAATCAACATATGTCAATTTATCTACCTAAAGCCTAAAGACCACAATAAAAAACAAACATATCAACTCAAAATTACACATTAAGCAACATTACAACAAACATACACATACATAACAAGAAAAAAGAGAGAAAGAGAAAAAAACCCACCTCAGAAACAGGACTATGTGAAGGATCAGACAAATGAGGAGGCAAAGAACCCGAAACAACGGACCTCAGTTTCTCTTTTTTCTTCATAATCTTCATCTTTTCTTCCATTGCTTTTGGCATTTCATTCATTTCCCAAAGTGTAGCAGCCAATTTTCTAGCAGACACAGGCCTTGACTTACTACTACTCTCATACTTAGGTGACTCAACCACACCTCCACTCCTCAGCAACGACGTCGTTTTCCAAGTCGGAGCAGGCGTACTGGATCTTGACCCGAGTCCCTTCCGGGTCTTATTACCCACCAAAATGGCCCGTTTAAATCTATAATTGTGAAGCTTAGATGATGTAGAAGAGGAAGACGAGCAACCCCTTTTTCTAATCTTGCAAGAATCGTGTATTAAATCTTCCATTACATGATTATGTCTCGGCATTTGTGGTTTCTTAAATAAAGTTTGGACCTTTAGACACAAATAGTTGTGTGTACATATAAAGATTGATTCTTGAGTGGAGAATTCAAATGGGTTTGTTTAAAGAAGCCAGTAGATCTGAGAATTGTGATGAAAAGAATCCTAAGAAGCATAGGAAAGGTATGATCTTTGGTGAAAAAGGATAGACACAGGTACAGTGTATGTATAGGTAGTACTTTATGTAGGAAGGAGGAGTAAAGAATATGAGAATGTAGATACAACGGTGTTTGTATGTATGTATGATAATAATGTATGTAATGGCCAATGAGGTAATGGAGTAATGAGTGAGGGCAGTAGTAGTACAATATACGCCTGATGATGAGTTGGGGCAGTAGCAAAAAGGACGACGAGATAGGTGTTAATTGTCCTAAATTTTCTTTTGAGCTGTCATAAGTCGTAACTAAGGTTCTAAAAATTTTCGATTTAATTGATTGATCTTCGATTAATTTTCTGTAAGATAATTAATTAATTTGATTTTTGAAATTCGATTAATTTTATGAATTTATTTAAAATAATATATTTAATTATAAATTAGAGTAATATATTAAATATTATTATAATATTCAATTAATACTTCAATTAATCATTCCGATTAATCCCTGATTACCCAATTAATCTTAAATCGGTACTCAATCGATTTATACCGCTTAACGACTTTTACAACCATGGTCATAGCCCTTTTCTTATTAAAGGGTTTTTTTAGAATATATATCACGTCAAGTATTGTAACCCTTTTTGAAAAAAAAAATATGGTGTACTAAGAAAAATTACCATGATATGAATATCACTCTGTCGTGTGTAACCGAGCTTCATCAACCCCTGTTCCAAGCCAAGCTGCAGCAAAATCTCTTTTTTACTGGGCAAGTTATACCATTAAAAACTTACCGGGGAGCGTTTGTGGAGGCACTTACGCCATATTAAGAAAAATAAAAAGTAAGCTCTCAAAAAATTCATTATTTCCTATTTTTTAAAATTTATTATTGTCTCGTCTATGACAGAAGATATACATATAACGATTTTTGTACAAAAATAATATTAGTGTAGAATATAAAACTCAAATTCATCCGATATTTAAAATCCTAAACTATCCTAAAATAGTGATAATGAAATCGATAAATATGAAAACTCCCTAAAAAGTAAAATAAGGTCATTAATCAAAAAAAAAAAAAAAAAATCACGTTCATGGACGAACAAATCTATATCTACAAAGTATGGTAGTCGCCTATCAATTATCATACAATTATAACTTATTTTTAGCATAAGTTTGTGTAATCACCTGGTGTATTTGTTGCAATTCATTACTCCATATAAAATATAAAATTTGGAAGGTCTTGCATGTTCATCACCCTGCAATAACCACCAACACACACGAAATCATTAAATAGTTTAAAACCTATCCACATAAACCTATTATAAAGAGGAAGACAAAAATTAAAAGAATATGAAAATAGTTACAAACATGATGATAAAATTTGATTATTAAAAATAATGATTGTATATATATAATAATATAATTTTTTTTTCTATTTCGAATATGTAAATTTGAATTATTCTTCCATGCAAATTGGAAAACCCTTTTCAATTTCGAATATGTTAATGTCATGTTAAAAAAGGAAGTTTTGACTTTTTTTCTAAAAAATAGGAACTAAAGAAGGAAATTTTAATTTTAGTTATTTAAAATAGTGGAGCTCTAGAAAAATAGATAAATATGAATCGAGCGATTCTAAAGCTCCACCAAACTCCCGGGGAATTTCCTTTATATATATATATATATATATATATACTAGCTTAAAACCCGTGCGATGCACGGATTTTTTAAAATATTATATAAAATTTTTTGTATTAATTTAAATTATTTTTTGAAATATTAATTTTGGAGGCTTAAATTTTTATATGAGATGGTTTGATAATTGTTGTATAAATGTTATCCATGATATTTATAAAAATGGATAGATTTTAGTCGGAAAATGTAGAAAGATAGTAGGTTTCAGTTGAAAAAAATAATTGTTTAATTATTAGTAATTATAAAATAATTCTTTTATTTTATTAAATATAATTCCCGTGTAGTGATTAGAATAAGAGAGGATTTAGTTAAAGAAAATTAAAAAGGTAACATGTTTTAGGTGAAAAAGGTAATTGATTAGTTTATAGTATTTATAATTTAATTACGTTATTTTACTAAAAACAATTGCTCGTAATGGTTTTTGAAAAGAAGAAATTAATATTGTACGTGATATTTCTATTAAAAGAGGGATTTTAGTTAGAAAATATATAAAAGATGATACGTTTTAGCTGAAAAAGAAAATCAGATAATTATTAATATTAGAATATTATTAGTTTCTTTTATTAAATAGAACCTCCGTGATATAATTGGAAAAAAATATATTTTAGCTATAGAAATAGAAAGGTAACGTGAAAATTAAAAAGATTATACGATTTATGTGAAAAGGGTAATTGATTAGTTTATAGTAATTATAATTTAATTAAGGCAATCGACTACTTACCATTATTTTAATTAATGAATTTTAATTTAATATAATTTAATATACTCATGTTTACGGATTATATTAATGTTTCCTTATTATAAACAACGTATACATATTTTTAATATATTTTTATTAATAATTGAAAAATATGATGTAATATTTCCGGGTATATATTAATGATTGTAAGATTAGTTTTAAATTAAAAGGGTAACATGTTGTAATTTGAAAGAAAATATTAATGATTGTAAGATATGATACGATTGATGTTTTTATAAACAACGTATACAGATTTTTAATATATTTTCTTAATAATTGAAAAATATGATGTGATATTTTCGGGTATATATTAATGATTCTAAGATTAGTACGTGTTTATAAAAGGTTATATCTTCAATTAAAAGTAAATGTGAAAAAAGGCATTCGACTACTTACCGTTAATTATATTATGTTATTATTTATTTTAGGAATTTTAATAGTATATATATATATATATATATATATATATATATATATTTTATAATGAAGGGTAAATAAATAAATTCACTTAGTAACAAAAAACAGATACCAAAACTCTTTTATTGTTTCGGCTTTTATATAATAGTATAGATATTTGTGATTGTAAGATTAGTAGTTGTTTATAAAAGGTAATATCTTCAATTAAAAGTAATTGTGAAAAAAAGCAATCGACTACTTACCATTAATCATATTATGTTATTATTTATTTTAGGAATTTTAATAGTATAGATATCATATATATTTTTCTTTATAATGAAGGGTAAATAAGTAAATTCACTTAGTACCAAAAAACAGGTACCAAAACTTTCAATGTTTCGGAATTTATATAATAGTATATATATATATATATATATATATATATTGATTTAGTTTGTAAAGATGTGATTTTCTTATCGTTTTTTACGAAAATATTTTGTAAACTTTATTTACGTGCTATTAATAAAAAAATTGATAAAATTTAATTTAGGTAACACATAATCAAAGTTTTATTACCTCGTTAGTAGCTTACAATCGCTGATCATTATTTTTGATGCAAAACAAAACTTTTATTAATTTATCTATTTGTTTATTTAAAATGAAGAACAATAGAAAAAGAGTAACATGTATGTTAAAATATAATATAATTTGGTTTTTTTAAATATTTTTGAAGCGATTAATTATTAAACATGATATCAGTATTTTAACAAAAGATTCACGTTCTAATTCTTTGTAAATATCAATATTTTCAATATTTATTGTATACATAAATGTAAATTTATTTCCCAAGGACCATTTACTTTTAGGTCAGAACGTGTCATGTATTTTCTTCTTTGTGTTTACAGGTCGGTATTCCTTTTTTTTACTATGTAAAAATAAACGCGTAAGAGCATCTTCAATGGTGTTATATAGATATTAATTATGTAAAATATTAATTATGTAAAATTTATCGAATTTATAAACTAACGTACTCTAGTAATATTATGTAAAATGATTGGTTATATGTTGAAAAAACAAATAAAGGATGATGTTAGGATGATGTGTTCAAATTTAAAACTTTTGTAAAAAGTTTAGATATTTGCTATAGAAAAAAAGGATCCTGAGATTGATTTCAGGGAACTTTTGCTGAGATACTTACAAAATATACTTTAAATTTGATTGGGCTCGCATGGGTAATTAAAAAATTCTGACCCACCCCATATTTATATATAAATCTCATGTATGTCAGAGAACTTACCTGAGATACATCTCAGGTTTCCTAATCTTTTGGCTATATATGGTCAACATGAAACAAATTATCTTAATTTTTAGATAAGGGGAAAGATGGTTGGAGATGAGAAAATGAATTCTTATGTAAAATTAAATACTACATCATCTTTTTAGCTAAGAGGAAGTTAGCATTGAAGATTGTTACAAGCATAAATTCAGAAATTTCTATGCAAATATCAAGAAGATTTATTGATGAAACTAGTATCTCTGTACATTGTGAAGAAGAAGATACACAAAAACTTATTCTACTCTTATGTCCCTCATTGTTTGTATATATAAAGATTCATTTCTAACTATCAATCCTAACAAACTTTCCCGCCATAACTCTTATTTGACTTGTTGACTTTGACACCTGGCCTCTCCACGCTGTCCTCCTTCTTTTCTATTTCAGGCACATTATCTATATAGTTAACATCCCCCCTCAAATTAGGAGATTGAAAGATATTGCAAACTCCTAACTTGGAAAGAAGAAACAGCAGCTAATAAGATGGAAGAGATTTGGTGAAAAGATCAGCAGGCTGTTCAGTAGTTGGCAGATGATGAGTAACAACAATACCTTGTTTGACCTTTTGTCGAACTAAATGACAATCAATTTCGATGTGTTTTGTACGCTCATGAAAGACAGAGTTGGCAGCAATATGCAGAGCAAATTTTTTATCATAGTATAAAGACACTGGAGTGACTGATGGAGTATGTAACTCTTTACACAGAGAAAGAAGCCAAGTAATCTCACAGCAGGAGTCAGCCATGGCTCTATACTCAGCTTCAGCTGAGGACCTTGATACTGTATGCTGCCTTTTACACTTCCAAGAGATTAAAGAACAACCCAGAGTAACACAAAAACCCATAATAGACTGTCTAGTTTGTTTACAACTACCCCAGTCTGCATCTATAAAGACTTTAAGAGTAAAGTCAGTGGTACTTGACAATAATATGCCTTGACAGGTGTATTTGATATATCTGACTAACTTGAGAGCTGCCAACCAATGAACCTCCTGAGGTTTATGCATAAATTGTGCCAAAATGTGAACTGAATAGGATAAATCTGGCCTTATTACGGTTAAGTATATGAGTCTGCCGATCAACCTTCTATAAGCTGAGACATCAGTAAGTGGTGGAGAATCAGACTCAGCAGTCAAATTATGATGTTGATCAAGAGGAACAACAGTATGTTTAGCATCCATGTAACCTACATCTCTGAGAATATCAAGATAATATTTTTTCTGATGTAGATAAATGCCTACAGCTGACCTCTCTATTTCAATGCCTAAGAAATACTTCAAAGCACCTAAGTTTTTAATTTTGAACTTACTAGCCAGAAAAGCATTAACCTGAGCCATAAGTGTAACAGCCCCAGATCCGGGGTCGGGGACCTGGTCGTTACGGTCTTAGTTCCATCAATAATACTTGACTTGAGTCCACATAAATAAACACATGCTGTGATCCCGCAATAATATCACATCACACACACACAAACAGTTATAGTCCCAGACATGAAATTGAAATAAGTCTTCTACTTATAGGATCCACAAATAAAAGTTATTACAACCCAAAAGGATAATAACTTAAGTTTAAAATTTTTGCCGTTGATTACATTAATCATACATATAATTAGTGGTGAAACAAAAGCTGCCAATCTACCTCAACAATGGCAGCGATAAACTCAGCGGGTAGTCCTCTGGCTGGGGTCACCTGCTTGCGCCGAGTGCGCCTTACGCTGGCCATCAGACCTAGCTGTTGTTGTGATATAATAAATAAAGCAAGGGTGAGCAATAACCCACCGAAAGTAATATATATGTGAACACCAGTATATATATAACAATTCAAATATCTGTGAAACCATACGCCATGAATTAACGAACATAGTACCAGTATAAGGTAAACGATGAAGTTACAAGGTAACTCAAAACATATATTCTGTAGAAATATCTGATGTGCAAGGTAAAAGCAAGACATCATCATATGTCATAAATGAAGGGAATTGCAGGAAAATATTGCAATCCCAGTTTTGAACATTTTTCAAACTCCTGCCAACCTGAAAGAAGTCTCTTCGATACGTGTTGCGGGGAATGCCCGTCAACCTGAAAGAAGTCTCTTCAATACGTGTTGCAGGGAATTCCCAATTTGGGAGATGAACTAATACTGGAGTTATCACGCGCCAGCTATCCCACTCCCCGATGATCAGTCGGAGATGGTATAGCCCAATATAGTTTACTACCGATAGAAGGAAGAACTGACAGATTTACTTGTCTACCGCCCTTTTTAGTAACTCCCCGGCCAACGATTGGGCCTTGTGATGGACCGCGCGACTCAGGCTCTTACACACGACTCCTAGTTCGAATAAATCCATGACCCTGAAACGTAAAGTTCGTCCTCCTTTCCCCAAGTGTAATACTCGTTGATAAGACTCCACAAAGCAATCGTATCTAATTGGAAAGAAAAATTCACCAATATTTTCCAAGCTGATGCTTGTTAATGGATATAAACTTGTTCCATCAATCTTACCCCTCGAGTGTTGAGGAGGTAACCAAAAAGACTCATATCGATGTTTGAAAAGAATCAAGATGTGAGTGAAAAGGTAGTTTAACAAGTATATGACCGGGCAGTCAAAGAAATAACATCTCTCAAGCAAAGTTCCCTTATATTTTAGAAGATAGATTCGAATGAAGAATAGAGTTTTGAGAACATTCCTTGATAAAAATAATAATAATACGACTCAGAGATAATTTACATAGTATTTGAATATCAAGGAAATTTTTGAATAAAATATCTCATTTTGGAACTAGTTGAAAGAATTAAATAAATATTCAAAGAATATTTATTAAACCAGAAATAGTTCAAGAATATTGTTAATATAAATATTGCTCATGATTAACCCTCGAATAAGTATATATAAAATATTCATTAAATAAATAATTCCTCGAATAAATATTCAAAATAATATCCAAGAAAATAATTAAAACCTTAAATGAATATCCAAGATAATATTCATTAAGTAAATAAGCTCAAATGAATATTCGAAAATAATATAAAATAAACAATTAAACTTAAATAAATATTCGAAATAATATTCATCTAAATCAATAGCCTCAAATGAATATTCAAAATAATATTCATTAAATAAATATTCTCGAATGAATATTCAAAATAATATTCATATAATACTTCTCGAATGAGTATTCAAATAACATTCCTCGAATAATTTCCAAGTACTTAATACTTATGGAAATATAAATAACGTTCATAAATAACATCCCTCAAATAATCTGTCACTGGAATCCCTCCGGGTTTCCATGACTATCTCTATATTACAAAATACAGACTCCCGGTCTTTATTAAAAGAATGAGATCATATGCCCTTCACCAAGGGTCTTAGCAATATCCGGCTTATAATTAGTATATCTTGTATCTAACTTATAAGCCAACATCAACCAGGGAACAAGTATTGCAATAGACTTGAAAGTAGGCATGCATGCTATGGCATATGTATCAGAAAACAACAGATATATATTATCATAACAACAGTTCCAAAGTATTGGAAACTTGCCTGGTAGTCGGGTAGGGGTAGCGTGTCCTGGGTCTGCTCGGTGATCTATAAACAATCAAAGTATTCGAGATTAATCACTTAACACTTTTTAAAAGGCTAAGTATATACTTAACTTAAGTCGAAACACGTTTTCAAGTTATCTCGTTATGCACCCTTTAGTGTACTCTTTTTATCACCGATATGATCCGACATTTGTTCGTTATTAAGACATGTCATTATACTTACACTTGGTATATACTTAAGTCGTATAAGTTCTAAGATCGGTCGTTTATGAACCAAGATTATACCTCAAGTTTTATCGCCCGTTTTCTAAGTGATTAACCGAAGTTATAACCAAGTGTACTTTTTAGGGGTTCGTTCACACTTAACCTTGATTCGAACATTTTTATAAAATCGAAAAACAATCCATTTGACATGAGGTTTTCTCCTACACCTTCCTTATGATCTCTAATATTTAATTACCAAGATTATCCACTGAATTACATATTTTACAGGGGTTCAATTTCAGTTACGAACTCTCGTTTACGGTTTCGAACTACTTTTAGTAAATCGGCCATAATTCCTAAACCGTAAGTCCGTTTGTTTCGATTCTTTCGTCAAAACGATCTATGACTCGTGATCTATAAGGGTATGTTATACACTTAACTAGTTTAGACATTTAGAGCTACTGTGATGCACGGTTTTCAAGGTTTAACGAAAATTCGGCATTATGACGGCTATAAATCGAACGTTTCAAAATTACTTTCAACAAAACCAAGCCACACCGGGCATCCATACAACTTATACACATGCTATTCATCTCAACAAGTCCAAGAATACATCACTTCATCATCATAATCATTATATAGCTAAACCAACTATAAGATCATGCTTTCATGCTTAACATAACATCATAATCATATCTAAGCTAAATCCACCAAGAACATGCTTAAAACTCAAAGTAAGATCTAGGGTTCTAAAGAGATATACCTTCCTTGGAGTATGCTAAGACCTTATTAAGCCTTGTATGGTCCTTGTATAGCCTTAAGTTAGCTTAGATCAACCAAGAAATCAAGAAAAACAAAGTTAGTTCATGAAGATTACTATTCATCACCTACTTTGATGATTTATTTGAAAATGGAAAAAGATGAATTTGAAGCTAAGATTTCTAGGATATCACTTTTATGAATTATAAGACTCACCATAAATGTTTCAAGATGAAACAATGGTGGGAAGGATGATTTTGGTTCTTGAATTATGGTGGAGGCCGAATGGAAGGTTTTTGGAAAGTGGTGGTGTTTGTTTGGTTTCTCTTGCCTTAGTCTCATCTAAAAATGAATTATTGATGAAGTTTTTAGATAATATCTTGATAAACTAGCTTTAATAAAGGTGGGATGTCATGCATGATGCATTTGGATGGACAAGTGTTGATGATTTGGTGGTGTTCATGCTAACTAGTAGTTTGATTGCTAAGTACTTGGTTGATCTCTAAGTGTTCTAGTTCCTTGTTGTAACTAGCTTGGTCACTAGATATTTTCTACTTTCACATGCATGCATCTTGCTTCCCTGCTTGCTTCTTTGTCCGGTTATTGCTCAATTTCTTTGATCGTTCGGAGGAATATCTCAAGGATTTCTAGTTAGGGTTTTACCGAAAACCTTCTTATTATTTCTACTATCATTCTTATTCCTCCTTTATACTTCTTGCATTTAAATTTCTTAAATCCTCTTAATAAATCCTTAAGTCTTTCAGTGTCCAGGGAAACCTCGGAGAAAATAAAAGTGCTAATTTTCTGAATCTGATATCGTTTACATACACTTATCTCGCCCCTGGATCAAGTGTCCATAAGATTACATAAGGTAGTATGAGACGGTTAGAAACACACCACAAACATGAATAACATTCATGGACTTATGCTAGCATGGCAAGTTCTAAATCTAAAGATCCACTGTCGCTTCACTAAAGATTAACAAGATAGATGTTAGCTACGCATCTATATGAATTAAATACCACCATGCAAGGATATCGCAAATTCACCACACATATATCAAGTTAGGCAATCAACATCTAAATTCCATAAGTAAATCCGTTAGGACCCCATGACGGCGATTAGTTCATAATCGAACCGTTCGTCATCATGGGGTTTGATGAAAACATAATATGAAACAAAGAATCAATAATGAAATAGATGAAAAGAGTAATAAGGTTCAGAAACAAATCCGTTAAAAGCATCCAAAGCTAACTCCTATTACAAAGATGGGAAATTAAGAACTTTGTTGCTTCTTCGTGCTCTCGAACTCGTCTCCTTTGCCTTCAAACTCGTGTGGCATACGAATGTGCAATAGTGTATGAATGGTGGTGTATTGTGATCTGATTGTGTTCTGGTGGTGATGATTAAATAAGCCTCCAAGGACGTGTATTTATAGCTCTACAATGCCCTTGCTCCAAGTAATTGCCGTTTCTTAGTAGGAATCAAAAATTACAAGTTTCCATCTTAAAATAAGATAAGAATTACAATTTCCTTGTCAAATAATGTTTCTAGAGTATTCCCACCGTCCTACAATGTTTCCATGATGATTAGGAGAAGAAAACGGCAATTTTTGAATTAAAATTCAATGCAGAATGGAATTCCAGGAAAAGCTTCAGCGCGGTCGCGCTACTCCATAGTTCAAATACAGCGCGGGTGCGCTATGCCAATTCCACTATTTTCCTCAGCGCGGTCGCGCTACTCCACAGCTCATACATGGCGCGGTCGCGCTCTACCTTCCCAGCTTCTGAAAATTCTGACTCCACAAACTGATTTCTTCCTAAGCCACTTGTAAAATGCCATCCTAAGATTCATAAAATCTCAAATACACCATGTTAACCTGTAAAATCATGAACCTGCACAATCTCACGAAACACATTAAACCACACAATAACTCAAGGATTAAGCGATCAATTCAAGTCAAAATGGAACGTTCCAAGTGGATAAAAATCCACTTATCACACCCCCAAACTTAAACTGATGCTTGTCCTCAAGCATAAACAGCATATCAATACATACTAACTAGTACCACTTCCGTAGGTGATCACGGTTGCATTTGGCATATGCAACAAGCCCTTTAAACCCCTAGGCAGCCCTAGTGGACGAGTAAGGTCTCGTGAGGGCCTATAGTGAATGTACCCACAAAATCCAACTAACACAAACGACACAAACAATGCAATGCATGAATGCAACTAAATATGAATGCAAAGGATCCCCTCAAACTAACCAACACCACTTAGCAAGCAAATATCTCAATGAATGCAATCAATCCAAACAGAGCTCGACTAAATTCCGGTATACTAACAATACATGATCAGAACGTGCGTGTGTGCGATGCTCGACAGATATACTCCCAAAACCAGATCAAAATCATACATATTCTTTTCCAAGACAATCACAGGTTTATAAATAGAATGAACGTTAAACTCAAGATCACTTCAGATACACCTCCATACTCTTCTAAAGTAGACAGAAATTCATGCTTTATTACTACACAGACACAATATATACACAACACACATGCTTATTTGATCGTGCAATGGATGAGACCCCTAAAGGCTTATACAATAATACCCATGTAGCGAGCGTTGGGTTAGTGGATCCCAGACTATAAAAAGCCTTATGTCACTAGGCACAAAGTCCCCAAGAACTTAATTGCTCGAGTATTAAAGAGCTCACCCTGATCAATTCTGCATACTCACACTCTCACAAACACTCATTTTTTTCCTCATTTTTTTCTGTTTTTTTTCTTTTTTTTTTCTTTTTTTTCACATGGAATCTGGAATGAGAATTCTCAGTTCCAACCCTAGACTACTCATAAACATGAGCCGGCTACTAGCCATTTGACACCTAGCCAAGAAATTTTTGTTTTCCCCCAAACTTATATTTTGGTGTTCCTCAATCATCAAGAGAATAAAGCAAATTCTATCGATAAACAAGTGATTAAATCCTAAATCCAAACAAGCATGACTCAACCTAGCCCAAAAGCAAACGACGAGACTGTGTAAAAATTTTTGTTCATGAAACATGCACGTCAATTTCATCAAAATTTAAAATCAGCCCTCTGTTCATCCTTTTCACACCCACATCAACATCTACCTACCTCATGGCATCAGCTCATTCTAAGGGATCATGAAAAATGCATGTAATGCAACTATATGAACTCACATACAAAACTCGACACACATGCAAACAGAATGCTCTATATGACAGGTATCATGCATGAAACTAAACTACACATACAAATATGATGCAATATGAATTCCTACATGCCACAAATATATCACAACAACTACTAATTCCCAAATCCACCCCCAAACTGAAAATTTTCAATGCCCTCATTGAAAGTAAATAAGGGAAAAGTAGAAACATACCTACTGACCACCTGGACCACCCTCCTGAGGAGGAGAATCCGGTGGAGGATATACACCATGTGCCCCAAAAATAGGCCAATCCACCTGCACTCCACTGGCAGCAAAAGCAGTGCCCAGTGCCTGAGTCAACTCCTGTGCAAAACGGCTCTGAGAATCATACATAGCATCCATACGACGCATCAGCCGTCTGTACTGAGAGGCAACCGGAATATCCTCGGGAATCTGAGGTGGCGGAACAGCACCAACAATCTCATAACCCAAACCCCTAGGATGTGGAACGCCGCCCGGCCACTCCACCATCCTCGCAATAGTCCCAGAATCAATATCACCACTCGGCAACTGTATCGGCTCGTCCTCAGCCCATCTCACTCCAACCGTCAGACACAAACTAGTAACCACAGAACCATATGGAATCCCCCCTGTAGTACTTGCTCTCAAAAACCTCAAGATATTTTGGCTAATCATGTAACCAATGTCAATATAAAAACCATTCAGAATCGCCCACAGCAAAATACCCCTCTCCACATTAACCTCGTGCTGATGTGTGGTAGGCAACAAGTTAGCACAGATAAACAAATTCCATGCTCTAGCATACCTGTTCAGCGCAGAAGTAGGGAAATGCAAGTGCTCATTATTCCCTGGCTTCATCTTCCACACAGTACCTGGCACACACAACCTAGTCACAATAGCATCCAAATCTACCTCTGTCATGGACTTAAAAGTCCAATCCTCAGCACCTGCAGGTCTGGCAGGCAAAGCAAGCAAACGACTGATGGCAGGCGGTGTATAGTCAACTGTCATACCCCTAACCACTGAATAACCATTCCGTTCAGCCTTTGCATTCGCATAGAACTCGCGAACAATAGACAACGGAATATCCATAGCCAACTGACAAATAGCCTCCCAACCTCGCGACTGAATCATCGCCACAAGATCTCCATCCAACGGACCAGCTAAAAACATCCTATCCTTGATTACCGTCTTAGACATCAACCTGTTGTACTCCGCCCGGGCCTCCACGGAAACAAACTTTTCCCCGGGTCCCTCCGTATTAGAATCAGAATCGGATGAATGATGTTCACTAGAACCACCAGCAAAACGGGTTCTTTTCGGAGCCATTACACAATCTCCAACAAGCAGAAAATACACACAAATAATAACCACAGCAACCCACAACAATCTAACAGCAATTAACCCAAAATACGCAAGCTACAATTCGTAATAACAAGAATAATCAAGAAATTACCCAAAAACGAATCTGTAGGAGAGGTAACACTACGTAGTAAACCTCCAATCGATGAATGAACACGAATCCCAAAGCTCCAAAGTGGTGGGTTAGGGTTAAGTGTATATATGTATGTGTATATGAGAGATATGTGTATAAAAGAGAGATGGTATAGTGACTGATTAAAAATGAAATTGGGGATTTATAAAGTGATTAGGAGTGGGTTTGGGCTGAGATTAGGGTTTCAAAATCGAAAATTGGGCTGAAAATCTGCTCCGAAAATTTCTTCTGCACCTCCTGAATCGTAATAGCGCGGTCGCGCTAGGATTGTACTGCCAGACAGCGCGGTCGCGCTGTCCTTTTTTTTTTTGAAACAAAGAATATACAACAATAATGATATCCAATCACATGGGTTGCCTCCCACGAAGCGCTCGTTTAACGTCATTAGCTTGACTTGCTGCTCGGTCGTTACGTTTCTGCCAAATCCACGGAATTTGTTTCACGAACCACTGGATCACCTGTAAAATAATGTTTCAACCGCTGACCATTCACCTTGAACGCCAAATCAGGTGACTTTTCAAAAATCTCAACGGCTCCATGCGGAAATACGGTTTTAACAGTGAACTTAAGCTTCCCAGGAAAAAGCTTGAGGCGCGAATTAAACAACAAAACCAGCTGACCAGGCACAAAGACCTTAGGAATCAACCTCTTATCATGCCACCTCTTCACCTTCTCCTTGTATATCTTGTGGTTCTCATAAGCCTGAGATCGAAACTCCTCTAACTCATTCAACTGCAGTAACCGTTTCTCACCAGCTGCTCTAATATCAAGATTCAACTTCTTAATCGCCCAAAAAGCTTTATGTTCCAACTCCACTGGTAGATGACATGCTTTTCCAAAAACTAACTGATACGGAGACATTCCCAAAGGTGTTTTGTAAGCTGTTCTATAGGCCCAAACAACTTCATCTAACTTCAAAGACCAATCCTTCCTCGACGGATTCACCACCTTTTCCAGAATTCTATTGATTTCACGATTAGATACCTCCGCTTGACCGTTTGTTTGGGGATGATATGTTGTAGCAACACGATGTGTCACCCTGTACTTTGACAACAATGCAGTGAATTGACGATTACAAAAGTGAGTCCCCTCATCACTAATAATAGCTCGCGGAGTTCCAAAACGCGTAAAGACCTGTTTATGAAGAAAGTTCAGCACCACCTTAGCATCGTTGGTTGGTAAGGCCTTCACCTCAACCCAATTAGAAACGTAGTCCACAGCTAGCAAGATGTACTGATTATTACAAGACGAAACAAAGGGTCCCATGAAATCAATACCCCATACATCAAAGATCTCTACCTCAAGGAGCATATTAAGAGGCATCTCATTCCTCCTAGAAATATTACCAACTCGCTGACAACGATCACACCTCGAAACGAACTGATGAGCATCCTTAAATACTGTAGGCCAAAAGAAACCTGCATGAAGAACACGAGCTGCTGTCTTCTCTCCACCATAATGACCTCCATAAACAGTGGAATGGCAATCTCGCAACACACTCTCAGTCTCGCTATAAGGAATGCAACGTCGAATAATCTGGTCAGCACCCTGTTTGAACAAATACGGCTCGTCCTATCGGTACCACTTCACATCATGTAAGAACTTCTTCCTTTGAGCATAAGATAAATCAGGAGGGATGATGTCACTGACAAGATAGTTCACAAAATCTGCAAACCATGGCTCTTCCACTTGTACCCCCAAAAGCTGCACATCCGGAAAAGATTCATTAATCAGAGATTTAGCCTGTGAATTTTTACCATGGTCTTCCAACCTCGAAAGATGATCTGCCACCTGGTTTTCAGTTCCTTTTCTGTCTTTAATCTCCACATCAAATTCCTGGAGCAATAAGACCCATCGAATCAACCTAGGCTTCGAATCCTTCTTTGTCATCAAGTATCTGATAGCCGCATGATCTGTGTAGACAATGACTTTCGTGCCAAGTAAATAGGCTCGAAACTTCTCAAAAGCATAAACAACGGCCAAGAGCTCTTTTTCCGTTGTGGTGTAGTTCAACTGTGCATAATTAAGGGTTTTACTAGCATAGTAAACCACATGAAATATTTTCTCTTTTCTCTGACCAAGAACAGCACCAACGGCAAAGTCACTAGCATCACACATTAGCTCGAATGGCTCACTCCAATCTGGTGCAGTAATAACAGGTGCGGTAGTCAACTTCTTCTTCAAAAGCTCGAAAGCATCAAGACAAGCTTCATCAAAATTGAAAGGAACATCTTTCTCCAACAGATTGCACAAGGGTTTAGAGATCTTCGAAAAATCTTTTATGAACCGGCGATAGAAACCCGCATGACCAAGAAAACTACGAATTCCTCTAACAGAGATAGGAGGAGGAAGCTTCTCAATAGTGTCAATTTTTGCTTTATCCACCTCGAGTCCTTTGCTAGAAACCTTGTGCCCAAGAATGATTCCTTCTTGCACCATAAAGTGACATTTTTCCCAATTCAGCAACAGATTAGTCTCCACACATCTCTTCAAAACCAAACCAAGATTATGCAAGCACTCGTCATATGAAGAACCAAACACTGAGAAATCGTCCATGAAAACTTCCACATTGATACCAATCATGTCTGAAAAGATAGCCATCATACACCTCTGAAAAGTGGCTGGAGCGCCACAAAGTCCGAACGGAACTCGTCTGAATGTAAAGGTGCCAAAGGGACATGTGAATGTAGTCTTCTCTTGATCCTCATGTGCAATGCAAATCTGATTATATCCAGAATATCCATCAAGAAGACAATAGTACTCGTGGCCTGCCAACCTGTCTAACATCTGATCCACAAACGGAAGAGGAAAGTGGTCTTTTCTCGTGGCTTTGTTCAACTTGCGATAGTCCATGCAAACTCTCCACCCTGTAACGGTACGTGTAGGGATGAGCTCATTCTTCTCATTAGCAACAACTGTCATACCTCCCTTCTTTGGCACACACTGTACTGGACTCACCCAAGAACTGTCAGAGATAGGGTAGATAATACCAGCATCAAGCCACTTCAAGATCTCCTTCTTCACCACTTCCTTTATAATAGGATTGCGACGACGCTGATGCTCCACAGTAGGCTTGTAATTATCCTCTAGCAGAATTTTGTGCATGCAATACGAAGGACTGATTCCTTTGATGTCTGCTATAGTCCATCCAATGGCTGTCTTAAACTGTCTCAATATCCTCAAGAGCTTCTCCTCTTCACTATCTGTCAAGTTAGCGGCAATGATAACAGGCAAAGTAGATGCTTCACCCAAAAAGGCATACCTCAAGTGCTCTGGTAGCTGTTTAAGCTCAAGTGTAGGAGCTTCCTCAATAGATGGTTTGAGACGACTCTGTGACTTTTTAAGCTCCTCGAGCCCAAGTGACTCAACTGGCACTTCAAAACTCTTTCTCCACGGAATTGCCCTTAACTGCTGAAGTTGCTCTTCTCTTTCTTCATCTTCAACTACCGAATCTCCTAGCAAAGCTCTCTCCAATGGATCAGCCAACAGTAACTGATCAAAGTTCAACTTCACTGACGACTCCACCAAGTCCACCTGACAACATTCCTCATCATCTGAAGGTAGCTTCATTGCATTGAAAACATTGAAGGTAACATCCTGATCTTGCACCCGCATCGTGAGCTCCCCCTTCTGAACATCAATCAAAGTACGGCCAGTAGCTAGAAAAGGCCGTCCTAAGATGATAGGAATCTTCTTATCTTCTTCAAAGTCAAGAATCACAAAATCTGCTGGAAAGATGAGTTTATCAACTTTGACCAAAACATCCTCAACGATACCCCTCGGGTATGTAATAGAACGATCAGCTAGCTGTAGAGAGATGTTGGTAGGTTTAGGATCTGGAAGACCAAGCTGCATGAAAACTGACAACGGCATGAGATTGATACTAGCACCCAAGTCACACAAACACTTGCTGAAAGACAAATTCCCAATGGTGCACGGAATAGTGAAACTGCCTGGATCCTTTAGCTTCGGTGGTAACTTCTGCTGTAAAATGGCACTGCACTCTTCTGTTAATGCTACTGTATCCAATTCTTCAAGTTTCAACTTCTTTGAGAGAATACCCTTCATAAACCTTGCATAGCTCGGCATCTGCTCCAATGCTTCAGCAAAAGGGATATTGATTTGAAGCTTTTTGAATACCTCGAGAAACTTGCCAAACTGTCTATCATTCTTCTGCTTCTTCAATCTGCCTGGATATGGAGGATGAGGAAAGATTTTCACGTTCTCTGTAGACTGCTTTGGAGAAACTTCCTTAGCAGAATTTTTAGGATTCTCCACCTCACTAACTAACTGCTCAGCTACTCTATCAGTCTGGACTTGTTCCTTATCTGCAGTAGGTGCCACATGTTGCTCTTGAACCTCTTCTTCTTCCTCAATGGCTGAATTCTGATTGCCAGTCACCTTACCCGATCTCAAAGTAACTGATTTGACATGCTCTTTTGTTTCCCTCTTGCCTGGATTGGCTTCAGTGTCACTCGGAAGAACTCTAGATGGTCTGTTCAACAAAGCACTAGCAAGCTGCCCGATCTGACTTTCCATGATCTTCATAGATGCCCCCTGACTTTTTACCATCATCCTCAACTCCTCAAGTTCAGATTTTTCATTAGAAGATTGACCAGCATTCCCATGAGATTGTTGCTGGAAACCTGGAGGCTGAAACTGTTGCCTGGGCTGGTACTGCTGCTGAAATCCTTGATTGAATGGCCTAGCTCCGAATTGCTGTCCTTGATTATGCTGAAAGGGCTGTTGTTGCTGCTGATTACCACCTTGATTGTTACTCCAGCTGAAATTTGGATGGTTACGGTTATTCGGGTGATAGGTGGCTGGAACTGGCTGTTGTGGCCTTTGGAAGTTACTCACAAATTGTGCTGATTCAGAAGATATGGCACATTGAGTTGTATCATGTGCACCCGCACACAACTCACAAACACTAGCTACCTGCTGAACTCCCATGTTAGCCAAAGAATCGACCTTCATAGACAAGGCCTTCAACTGAGCTGCAATGGCTGTAGCTGTATCAATTTCAAGAACACCTGCTACCTTGCCTTGAGATAACCTCCCTGTAGGATTCTGATATTCATTAGCAGCCATCATCTCGATCAATTCATAAACTTCTTCATAACTCTTGGCCCACAAAGCTCCACCTGATGCTGCATCTAGCATGGGTCTCGACTGTGCACCCAAACCATTATAAAAACAGTTGATTATCATCCAATCAGGCATCCCATGATGTGGACACTTCCTTAGCATCTCCTTATATCTCTCCCAAGCCTCGCATAGAGATTCTCCAGACTGTTGTGAAAACTGAGTGATAGCATTCCTGATAGCTGCTGTCTTCGCCATGGGGAAAAATTTGGTAAGAAATTTCTTTGCAAGATCTTCCCATGTAGTGATAGAACCTGCTGGTAAAGAGTGTAACCAACTCTTCGCCTTGTCCCTCAGAGAGAATGGAAATAGCCTTAACTTAACAGCATCCTCAGACACCCCGTTGGTTCTGAAGGTATCACAGATCTCTATGAAATTCCGAATATGCATGTTGGGATCTTCGGTAGGAGCACCCCCAAACTGAACTGAGTTCTGGACCATCTGTATAGTGCTAGGCTTGATCTCGAAGGTATTGGCTGCGATTGCTGGTCTGACAATACTCGATGCAATGTCATTGATCTTTGGCTGCGAGAAATCCTTAAGAGCCTTAGTTGCTGCTGCTGGTTCTCCCATATCTTCTACAACTTGAATCACTAGAACTTCTGTTTCTCTTTCTTCTTTATTTTCCAACTTCTCCTTATTCACTTGAGATCGCGTTCGCATACACGCTCAAGTACCTGAAAACACAAAACAACACAAGAACTATTAGTAACCGATCCGAGTCAGTGAACTTTAACGACCACTGCTGTCAAGCACATAAACTATAACAATTCCCCGGCAGCGGCGCCAAAAACTTGTTAGCACAAAATCACGCAAGCGCACGTGGTCAAAAGTAATATAGAATAAAGTAGAGTTCGTTCCCACAGAGATTGTATAATTTAGTTCTTGTACCTAAGCATCAATGTATGATTATCGTTCAATGCTAAGACAATTGACAAATTGAGTTTTGATTATCTAAATTAACTAAGAAGAATTAATTAATAACTAGATTAAATTAACTAAGTGATTTCGAGTTACTTATGAGATGGAAAACATGGGATCCTAACTTCAATACAAACTTCCTTTAGAGATCATGCCCTTTTATCAACACATGTGGTGGTTACGTTAACTAATCGGACAACACGAAATAAGTATACGTTACCTTTCAGTACACGCACACCAATCTACACAATATCCACATAAGATAGAAATCATGCAGGCACCAATTATGCTTAGACCCTATATGTCTATAAAATTTGAAAACATAATGGTTGAAGATCAAGTGTCCATAAGATTACATAAGGTAGTATGAGACGGTTAGAAACACACTACAAACATGAATAACATTCATGGACTTATGCTAGCATGGCAAGTTCTAAATCTAAAGATCCACTGTCGCTTCACTAAAGATTAACAAGATAGATGTTAGCTACGCATCTATATGAATTAAATACCACCATGCAAGGATATCGCAAATTCACCACACATATATCAAGTTAGGCAATCAACATCTAAATTCCATAAGTAAATCCGTTAGGACCCCATGACGGCGATTAGTTCATAATCGAACCGTTCGTCATCATGGGATTTGATGAAAACATGATATGAAACAAAGAATCAATAATGAAATAGATGAAAAGAGTAATAAGGTTCAGAAACAAATCCGTTAAAAGCATCCAAAGCTAACTCCTATTACAAAGATGGGAAATTGAGAACTTTGTTGCTTCTTCGTGCTCTCGAACTCGTCTCCTTTGCCTTCAAACTCGTGTGGTATACGAATGTGCAATAGTGTATGAATGGTGGTGTATTGTGATCTGATTGTGTTCTGGTGGTGATGATCAAATAAGCCTCCAAGGACGTGTATTTATAGCTCCACAATGCCCTTGCTCCAAGTAATTGCCGTTTCTTAGTAGGAATCAAAAATTACAAGTTTCCATCTTAAAATAAGATAAGAATTACAATTTCCTTGTCAAATAATGTTTCTAGAGTATTCCCACCGTCCTACAATGTTTCCATGATGATTAGGAGAAGAAAACGGCAATTTCCGAATTAAAATTCAATGCAGAATGGAATTCCAGGAAAAGCTTCAGCGCGGTCGCGCTACTCCATAGTTCAAATACAGCGCGGGCGCGCTATGCCAATTCCACTATTTTCCTCAGCGCGGTCGCGCTACTCCACAGCTCATACATGGCGCGGTCGCGCTCTACCTTCCCAGCTTCTGCAAATTCTGACTCCACAAACTGATTTCTTCCTAAGCTACTTGTAAAATGCCATCCTAAGATTCATAAAATCTCAAATACACCATGTTAACCTGTAAAATCATGAACCTGCACAATCTCACGAAACACATTAAACCACACAATAACTCAAGGATTAAGCGATCAATTCAAGTCAAAATGGAACGTTCCAAGTGGATAAAAATCCACTTATCAGAAAGACAGACCAGAACACAGCAAAATCCTGGAAAAACACAGCAGTTTTCTCTCTCAAATATCAAGAACACCAAGAACAAATTAATTCACATAATTTCAAGTTCATCATCTTTGTAATATTCTATCCGATAGAACTTGTCTACTTGTGATTCTTGTATTACTAGCGAATTAAGTTTCCTAGTACTTATCTTGAGATTTATTAACTAAATTAGAAAAGTTCATGTCGAATTTTCTAATTATTTATTAAACACTTGATAATAGTTTGGATTGATTTTGTAACACCACATCAAGTTAATATACAGTTATATTCAACTTGAAATCCGAGTCAATTTATTCCGCACAAAATATTTGTTTAAGTGAAAATTATTTAACGAATAAATTTTGAGAAATTGATATAGATTTTATTCAACCCCCCCTTCTACAATCATAGTGGACCTAACAATTGGTATCAGAGCCTATTGATTGATACACAAATCAAGATCCTATTTTTATTCCGTCAAAAATCTATCTCGAATTTTTAACTCACTTAAAAATTCATCATGTCGTCAAAAAGCATTGTTAAAATTCCCATGTTTAACAAGGACAATTATACAATGTGGAAAAATAAAATGGAGTTGTTTCTTGATGTCGCAAATTCTAAATATTTGGGTGTTCTACAGAACGGACCTATAATTCCACTCGAACATATACCTGAATCTATTGTTGGAGGAAGTGTTGTAACACCTGCATCATCTGTTCCAAAGCATGCTGATTCTTTTACTCCTGTTGAAAAAGAGGACGCAGGACTATATAAGAATTTGAGACTTATTTTAATAGATTCCATGGATCCTGTGATGTACAGTCATGTGATAAATTGTAAAACTGCAAAACACATGTGGGAAACTATTGAGACTATCAATGAAGGAACTGATGAAGTCAGGGAAAACAGACTTCAGATTTTAACCTCTGAGTATGAACACTTTAGAGCTGGCCCTAATGAAGGCATTCAGGAAGTGTTTGAAAGGTATAACAAAATTATCAACAACTTGCAAGTCAATGGCAAGCAATATACACAGAAGGAGATTAATATGAAGTTTTTGTTGACAATGCCCACTCATCTTGAACATAGGATAACAGCCATCAGAGAATCAAGAGATTTGAATAAGATTGCTCTTGAAAGATTGTTTGGTGTTCTGAAAACCTATGAATTGGAACAAGTACAGCAGAGGGAGGTCTCTGGTAAAGGAAGAGTGCCAAGTTCATCTACAGCTCTTGTAGTTGAGGCACCTAAGGAAGTGGAAGGTAAGGTTGTTCTACCTTACAGCTCAGACAAGGAAAAGACTGAAGTAGAACTTGGTCAAACACCACCTACTCAGGATGGTGGAGACTTCTATTCATTGGAAGAGTTAGATCAACTGGAAGATGAATCCATGGCATTGATGGTAAGACAATTTGGCAGCTTCAGATTCAGAAGAAATCCAAAGTACAGGTTTAAGTCAAATAACAGATTCCAAAGAGGAGGCTCTTCTTCCTCTAGTAACAGGGGAGGATACAAAACTGGATCTGTTGACAGAAGCAAGATTCGTTGCTTCAACTGTAATGAATTAGGGCACTTTGCCACTGAATGTCAGAAACCGAAGCAAACTCAAAGAAGAGATTTTGCTGCTGAGAAAAAGAAACCTGGAAAAGCCTATGTTGCGGCTGGTAAGAGTTGGGATGACACGGACAGCGAAGATGAAGAATATGGAAATTTTGTACTTGTGGCAAATGATCAAGCATCTGATCATCATAACAAACCGGTAACTCTTACTGACACTGAGTTGATTCGTAGTCTTTACAATTCATTAGGTAATGCACAAACTGAATATAGAAGACTAGATCTGTTAAGCACTAATCTTGGCAATGAAGTGTCAGAATTGAAAAAGGTGCATATTAATCAAGATCAACAAAGAGATGAAATAACAGTGCTTTATAAAAAGGAGAAAGCTATTCTAGAAGTTGTAGGCAAACAAATAACTAGAATTACTGAACTTGAAACACAGGTCAGGGCTTGTTATAATTTGGTTAAAGTTTCCAAAGAGTTCTTTAACAATCAAGTTGTAGAACGAACAACAGGTATAGGGTATGGTTACAATGAAGCTGTTGGATCGTTGGGAATAAATTCCCCTAACCCTGTTAGTGCTAAAGAAAGGGGAATACCACATGTGCTCAAAAATGTTAAAGAACCTCTATTTAAAAAATCTGATGCTGGTCCACCAGATATTCTTTCTATGGTTATCCAAGAAGAAATGAGAAATGAGGATAGTGCTAATGGCACAGTCTTTGTTAAGGATAAATGTGTTAAGGATAAAATTGTTAAGAACACTAATACAAAGAATGTTTCATCCAAGAAAGATGTCACAGTCTTTATTAAGGCTAAATCAGTTGAGGACACTAATACAACGAATGTTTCATCTAAGAAAGATGTACCTAAAGTGTCAGTCAAAGTTGTTGAATCAGCTAGTTCTTCTAAGACTGGATTAGGTGGTAATAAGTTGAAACAGAAAAATACCATGCCTATCATTGATTCTAATCATAAAGCATGTGGTGTTATCAATTGTATGTCTTGTGCTTTTAACAGTATGCGTGCTTATTTTAATGGTAGTTATGCATGTGTTAAACAGAATGCTCCTCGACAGCACATGAACAGGAACAATAATGTTCGATCAAAGACTGCTTTTCCTCCTCAAGTTAGGAGAGAGACATTTGTACCTAAGCCTAAACAAAAGGTTACCAAGAATGTTTACCTGGTCAAATGTCCAGTCAATGACACAAGTGTTATTGCTGCTAGAGAAACATGGATACCCAAGATAAAACAAAAGATTTTCAAATCTGTTTATAAGGTTAAATGTTTATTGACTAAAGATGTTAAAATTAAAGATGTTGTTTTGCCTGATAAAGGTCAATACTTTAAATCCGCAGGACCCAATCAAATTTGGGTCCCGAAGAAGGTTTAATTCATTTGTCATTGCAGGGTATTGAACAGGTTGAACGAGTAACCTGGATCTTGGACAGTGGATGTTCAAGGCATATGACTGGAGACAGAACCCTGCTGACAAATGTGGTGGAGAAGGCCGGCCCAGTAGTTACCTTTGGAGATAACAGCAAAGGTAGAACTGATGGATATGGCAGACTTGAAGCTGGAAATGTTATCATTGAAGAAGTGTCCTTTGTAAAAGGACTTGAGCATAATTTGCTCAGTATCAGTCAATTCTGTGACAAGGGATTTGAAGTCTACTTTAACAAAAAGAATTGTCTGATTACACATAAAAGAAGTGAACAACCATCTCTAACGGGAGTCAGAAAAGGAAACTTGTATGTAGCCAACATTAACACTAGAAGCACTGAAGAAATCAATTGCTTCTATTCTAAAGCATCCACAAATGAAAGTTGGCTATGGCACAAGAAACTTTCTCACCTAAATTTCAAGACCATGAACTCTCTGGTCAAGAGAGAATTGGTGAGAGGTTTACCTTCTATGGAATTTACACAGGAAGGACTATGTGATGCCTGTTAAAAAGGCAAAATAAAAAGGGCAACTCACAGAAGCACTGATATGTCTTCAATAACTGAACCTTTACAGTTACTTCACATGGATCTATTTGGTCCAGTGAATGTGATGTCTATGTCAAAGAAAAGATATGCTCTTGTGATTGTTGATGATTTTTCAAAGTTCACATGGGTCTTGTTCCTGAATTCTAAAGATGAGACTCCACAACTGGTGATTGATCACATCAAGTTAATTGAGTTGGACTCCAAGTATCCAGTAAGGGCTATAAGGTCAGACAATGGAACTGAATTCAAGAATGCAGTTCTGAATGACTTTTGTACTGAAAAAGGTATAACCAGACAATACTCAGCTCCAAGAACTCCTCAGCAAAATGGGGTAGTTGAAAGAAAGAATAGAACCTTGATTGAAGCTGCACGTACTATGTTAAGTGAATCAAGGCTTCCATTGTATTTTTGGGCTGAAGCTGTCAACACTGCTTGCTATACTCAGAATCGAACTCTTATCAACAAAGACTTGATGAAAACACCCTATGAAGCTATGAATGAAAAGAAACCAACACTCAAATACTTTCACGTATTTGGAGCAAAATGCTTTGTACTTAAAGAAGGAGATGATCAAGGTGGGAAATTTGAAGCCAAAGCACATGAAGCAATTTTTGTTGGTTATGAAAGAAGAGCTTATAAAGTGTATCTGATTGAACATCAGAAGATGATGGAAAGTGTCAATGTAACATTTGATGACACTAAACTCCCTAGTATCCAAACTGAAGATTCATCTGAAAAGCTATCTTTTGAAGATATGACAGATCTAGATTCAGATGATGATAGTCCACCTGATGTTTTTGCTGATGCAAATGACAACAATGACAATGATGAGTCTAATCAGAATAATAGTGGTGAAAATAATGATAATATTGAAAACACCACTCATACTTCTGAACACTCATCTAATCATCCTGGCAACAACTCAGGGGGAGCTGATGTAGGATCTACTAGTCATACTCAACATCATAATGAAGAACAAGGTGAATCATCAAGATTAAATCTTCCCAGACAGACTGTTTGGAATAGAGCTCATCCTTTTGAGCTAATCGTTGGTGATCCAGATGTTGGTGTAAAGACTAGAAGAGCTTTTCAAAATCAATGTAATTATTCAGGGTTTCTATCTGAAATGGAACCTAAGAAAATTGAAGAAGCTCTGTCAGATCCTGATTGGGTGATTGCTATGCAAGATGAACTCAATCAATTTAAACAACAAGAAGTATGGAAGCTGGTACCCAGACCTACAGATAGAACAGTGGTTGGTACTAGGTGGGTATTCAGAAACAAACTTGATGAAGATGGTACAGTAACAAGAAATAAAGCAAGACTGGTAGCAAAAGGTTACTCACAATCTGAAGGCATTGACTATGATGAGACCTATGCTCCAGTGGCTAGACTTGAGGCCATTAGGATATTCTTGGCATTTGCAGCATTTTCTAACTTTAATGTTTATCAAATGGATGTCAAGAGTGCCTTTCTGAATGGAAAGCTGGATGAAGAGGTATATGTAGAACAACCACCTGGTTTTGAAGATCCAGATCTATTGGGTTATGTTTACTTTCTCTTCAAAGCCATTTATGGTCTTAAGCAAGCACCAAGAAAATGGTATGACACTCTATCTGAATTTTTACTTGAAAATGAATTTACTAGAGGTGTCATAGACAAAACTCTCTTCACAAAGAAACATAAGAATGATACAATATTAGTTCAAATTTATGTGGACGATATAATATTCGGGTCTACTAATGATCTTCTTTGCAAGAAATTTTCAAAGTTAATGCAAGGTAAATTCGAAATGAGCATGATGGGTGAGCTGAAGTTCTTTCTTGGGTTACAAATAAATCAAAGGCAAGATGGTATATTTATTCATCAATCCAAGTACATCAAAGAGCTTCTCAAGAAATATCAAATGGAGGACTCTTCTTCAGCAAAGACACCATCATCCACAGCTGTCAAATTTGGAGCATGTGAAAATTCTGCTAAGGTAGATATTACAAGCTACAGAGGTATGATAGGCTCATTACTTTATCTTACTGCAAGTAGACCTGATATTATGCATGCTACGTGCTTGTGTGCAAGGTTCCAATCGGATCCTAGAGATGTTCATCTCATTGTTGTTAAAAGAATTCTGAGATATCTTAAGGGTACGCCTAATTTAGGTATCTGGTACCCAAAAGATTCTAGTTTTAATCTTGTTGGATATACAGATTCTGATTATGCAGGAAGTGTTGTAGATAGAAAAAGCACCTCTGGGAGTTGTCAATTCCTAGGTGGTAGATTGGTTTCATGGTACAGCAAGAAACAACAAACAGTTTCCAATTCTATAGCCGAAGCTGAATATATAGCTGCTGGAAGCTGTTGTGCTCAAATCTTGTGGATTAGGAATCAACTGATGGACTATGGCTTTGTATTACAAAATATTCCTATTTTGTGTGATAATACAAGTGCCATAGCAATCTCCAACAATCCTGTGCAGCATTCAAGGACAAAGCATATAGATATAAGGTATCATTTTATTAGAGAGCATGTCATGAATGGTACAGTGGAATTACTGTTTGTACCCACTGAAGAACAAACAGCAGATATTTTTACTAAGTCGCTCGACGAATCCACATTCACCAAAATTGTTGGTGAATTGGGTATGTTGAACAGTCCTAGTAATTAATCTAGTTAATATCTGAGGTTTGATCTTTAATAATTAACAAGTGATTAGTTTGTGAATATTTAAAAAAAAATAAAAATTATCACTTGTTTAATTATTTTATCAACTTACTTTTCTTGTTGGTTATTGTATTTATCACTATGTTTAATTAAATAGTTGTTATTCCATATTTCTATAATTTTAAAATAATTGTATGTATTTATTTTATTTGTTTAGAATATTTTATTAAATGTTTTGTAATGTTTGTCTTGTTAATATTGTTTTATTTCCGTTGATAAATTAATCTATATTAGTTATTTTTTTTATTAATTGTTTAATTTATAATATTATTCTTAGTATATTTTTCTGTATTAGTAGTTGTAAATAATTGTGTGTCAATTAAGTTATTTGCATTTTCTTTAATTAATTTTAGGTAGATATGACTTATAATTAGTTTAAAACTGCGTTATGACCTGTTGTTAATTTTTTAATGGTCGGTATGACTTATTTAGCATAGTAAACAGATTTAGTCTTATTTAGATCAAGTCATATTCGATCATATTTAATTAAGTCATAACGAGTTAAGTCATATTTGTTAGTAATTAATTAAGTCATATTCGTTTATTTTGTTTATAGCTTTCACTACTAGAAAAAAAGCTCAAAGACATCGGTTTCTGGCCGATGTCTATGAAAAAACCATACCGATGTCTTTGTCGGTGATGTTAAAAGTCCTATATCATAGACATCGGTTTTTGACTGATGTCCAGTAAGCTATTACACATCGATTATAAACCAAAAAATGATGTTTATATCTAATTGTTTTGCATAAATTGCATGAGCCTAACTTTTCTACCGTACTATTACAAGTGCTAGATGCAATTTAACATGTTGTACACAACTCATAATTCGACATATACATCATTATTTGGAAGTAAAACGATGTCTAACGCCTTATTGGACATCGGTTTTTTGTAACGCTTAGACATCAGTTCTGGACGATGTTAAATATAACCTTAGACATCGATTTTCTTTGTAATAACCGTTGTGAAAGAATATATTAGACATCGATTTTAATCGATATTTAAAAGATTTTTAATCGATGTGTAAGTTGCTATTAGACATCGCTTTTTAACAAATAATGTTATATAGGTAGTTATTAGACATCACTTTCTTAATTATAATCATTGTCTAATTTATTATTAGACATCTATGTTGTACTACATTTTTGTAGTATATGTTGTTTTTAAATATCGATCTTTTAATGTATGACATCTAAAATTGATGTTATTTTTTATATTGTTACAAACAACTCGTTTTTATAAATATTGATGCCCAAACTAACAAACCAAAATTACTCAACCCGTCATTGACAAAATATCCAACCACTGTCATCATACAACCATAATTTAAACATTCATACCATAATCCAAACATCCATACCAAAATCCAATAATCCATAATTAGTACATACAAGGACACATAAGCCTATTGACAAGCAGCCTGACCAAGTTTCGGAGTCATCGGGTGCCATGCATTACCAGCCAACCAGCACCACTCTGCCTGTTGATGCGGAGGGACTTATGTTTGGCCACAACCAACGGTCTACCAGTGGTGTTCGAATCATTATATCATCAGCTGTGACATCTATGATGTTTAGTAGCTCCGGTGGCCAGTTTTTAACCAGTTCACCAGTTTGTTTCTTCAACAGTGATGGATCAGTAATCTTTGGACCTGCGATAGATTTTAAATAGATATTAGAACAACCTATAATGAATCTGTAATTCATCTTGCCTATAACCTTTTATAGCTTGCCTAAAAGATTGAAGAAATGATACTAATTCAGGTAAGCACCCAATTTCACCTGAACAGAGTAACTAATCAAGAGAGATACGTAATAACATGGACAGAAACTCAATAAATGAGTTAGTACTCCTGGTATGGGGATTTTGTGAAGCAAGTCTCTGTCCACAAGTTTGGAGTGAGGAAGCCATAAGTCTTCAATAAGTCTTCAGCAGACTATCAAAATTAACCTGCAAACACATTACATTAGCAGCAAGGAAGCCATAATTCTTCAACAGACTATCAAAATAATTACAGGGGATGCAGTCCATAAAAAGGAAGCAAATTAATCTCTTTATGAACGTATTGTAACAATTATTAACAGCATCAATACAACACTAATAAATTTAACATTAATTGATAATGTATGCATTAATAATCTGACACCAAGTCACCAATAATACTTTCAAACCAGCCTTTTCACTAAAAACTCTATAAAAATTGAATCTAAAATTTACATTTTAACACTCCTAACTTCATGTTCACAACTAAAATATGTGCAGCACATCAAGCCCTATCTGCAAGAAAATTAAAACTACCAAGTTCAAGAACATGAACCAATGTAGCAAATTCACTAAGAAGTTGAATAAGAATTAAGAAAATCAATCTACTATGAAGAACTGATTACATATAACACTATATTGGCAAACTAGAAATATATATATTTCTTTGTAAATGGTAATTTGTATATTTATGTGTTATATCGAAGGTCCAGAAAATCTGTTTGCAGGAGAAAATTTGTAACACGATAAGGAAGTTAGGGTTATTTGCACCTATTTATGCGTGATAGAGCAAGAACACAGATTGAAACTTCTGAATTAGTAGTAACAGAATTACCTCTTGTAGATGCTTCTCAATAAATTTCATTTTTGAATCTGCTTCCCCGTTGTCACGAGCTAACTTAGTACGTATTCCTCCGACAATATAATAGCTTAATGGTATTACTCCGACAATATATAAATAGGTGGGCAATAAAATCAGGAGGCATGGTCTAACTAAGTGTTAAAAAAATCAAGAACAAGGGAACCTGTTACATATTCGGCTAAATCTATCAATATGTACATTAATTAATAATAGGTTTATGTTATTATTCCAACAATATATATACAAACATAAATCTGCAGGCTACAGAAAAGTTTACATCATTGAAAAGATTAAGCAAGATATACCTGACGATTATTAACGTACTCCAAAAATGAAGGAATATCTAGATATCTATACTTCTCTTCGTTCTGAGGGTGAGGGTATTCTGGAAGCATATTATGTCCCCATCTTCGATCTGCAGACAATTATCAATAATACGTGCAAGGCATCTCAGCTGGATATAGATTGACCAACAATAGCGATAGATACAAAACATACCTGGCTCAATCGAAATGAAGCTCTCTTGTCAAGTCGTTCACACATCACACACGGCTCAAATTTAACCTCCCAAACATATCACATGTTGCGTTACTAAAAACTATTTAATTCATTAAAACTAGGATTTCTAAACAGATCTAACACAATGGTTATGGTTTTTTATTTCAAAAAACATTGAAAGCATTTTACTTTTGTTATATTAAACCACAATGTGCAATATTTCTGGTGCTCTCCGACTGTAAAAGCAAAACAAACCACCAAAAAACCAATACAATTTGACTTGGAAACCAAACCTCAAACAGTTCAATTTCCTCATCAGTATCAAAACCACCCATTTCATTCAATTTTGATAAGATCTCAATCGAATTTCCAGTAATATTTACAAAAAACCTACCAACATATCTAGACACATGACATAGATCATAAAACAAAGCAGTTAAATAACACGGTAATATATGGTGTGTGTCAGCGTGGGTAAAGCACTACAATTTCGATCGCACTGGGTAAGGATCATACAAAGAAGAACAGTATATACTTTTATGGGTAGACAACTAGATCCAGTACAATAAGTTTGTCTTTGAAGCAATTGATAACAGTAAGAACAATAACAAGCCAGAGCAGCTTCCTGAGGGCCTCATTAGATTTTGAAATGTATTAAAAACGTATACAAAGTTGTTAATAAAGAAATGACTTATGACATGTTGAGTGATTGTAGGATCCTTTAAGAAAAAGTAAACTTACCTCCCTAGAATTGACAGAGTAAATCTTTATTAGAACTTGAAATAAAACACTACGCCAGCTCATGTGGCCAATTAAAGTAAAACAAAACAGGAGAAGCTGAACCAACCATACCATAAAGATGGTTATACACTATTTTTGTTGCCCCGACAGCACTGATGCATTTCAAACGAGCTTTAAGAGTACTTTGTGCTTTGATTAGAACAAGTTTAGCATCCAGAGACTCCATGGATTGTTGCAGATGTACAAGAGACTGCTTGACTCACTACCTTGAAACTCTTCCCGGGTAAAATTGCCCATCTTCCTGGGGACACCATATAAACACAGGCAGAACAAAACCATCCCTAGCACCAGCAACCAAAGCAGGATTATCATTAATACTGAGATCCCCCCGAAACCGAACAATAGTCTTATAGTTACCGTCTATCTTCAATAACTTAATCCTTCACTAGAATCACTACAATATTTATCTTTTCAACCTAAACTCCTTCAAATCCAAGATCAACTAAAACCTACATATCCATAATACAAGAACCCATGTAAGTATATTTTTCGATACCACATAAAACCAAACATAAACAGATTCACAAACAAGAACTCAAATTTCAACAGCTACCTCTTCTACAAGTCAAAACATCCCAATTCTGCAGTTCAACCAAAAAGCTCAGATCTTTAACAACCAAACAAGCAAACCATCAATCAAGCTCAATACACACAGAAGAATAAATTAAAATGAACAAACACATGCAGGATAGTCAATTAAAATGAACAAATGAACATTCACTTCACTAAAAATAAATAAACATTCAATAAAAAAGCAAACTAATTTCAATTAGGGTTTCGAGTTTAAAAAGCCCAAAATTAAAACAAAGAAAAACATTTATCCAATCACCAATTAAAATCCCCAAATAAAAAAATTAGGGTTTCGAGTTTACAAATCCCCAAATTAGTACTAAATCGAACAAATGGTTCAGTTCAAGATAATTTGAGTTTAATGCAAGCTAAATCGAGTTCAGTGCAAGCTTACCCAAATCGAGCTTTGTAGAAATCGAGTTTAATGCAAGAGCGCGCTTAGTACTCGAACAAGTCTCCAGTCGAATAAGCTTTGAGAGAGAGAGAGGGAGACAGAGAGAGGGTGAGAGAGAGAGGCCGGTGAGGGTGTGAGATTTAGGGTTCTTGAGAGGAAAGGGGTGAGTACCGTGAGTGAGAGAGAGAGAGTTTGTTTTTTTGTTTTGTGATTTTATGTTTTTGTGTTTTTTAGTCTGAATAAGCTTTGGCCTTTCAGTGTGTTTGATAAATTGGGGGGGAAAAAATTTGCCTAAGGGGGGAAGCATTTCAACAAATTGGTGAAAATATTCTAAGGGGGAAACTATTGGGGGTACGCGCGGGAATTTTTCATTTTTTTTTTAGCTTATTTAAGACATCGGTTCTTCTTGAAAGCGATGTCTTAAAACTCAAAGACATCGGTTTTACTTCAAGCGATGTCTTAAAACACAAAGACATCGGTGGCATTACTGACCGATGTTAAAGGTGTGATGTCTATTAACAGATTTCTAGTAGTGTTTAAGTCATAATCAAGTATTAGTTTTATTTAAGTCATAATCAAGTATTAGTTTTATTTAAGTCATAATCAAGTATTAGTTTTATTTAAATCATAATCTAGTGTCAGTTTTAATTAAGTCATAATGAGTTAAGTCTAAGTAATAACATTAAGTCATAATCATGGTTGTATATATTTTAAGTCATATTCGTAGTTTAGTATATATATATCAGTTGTGTTAAGTCATAATAAGTTTAGTCTTTTTCATTGTTTAAGTCATTCTCTTCATCTCTCGTGTTAAGTCACAGAGAACAATACATACACATATACACACACGCATATAGTAACGAATTGCTACCCATTTTTTCACTCAAATCACACAGTAATCGAGCTTTAAGAACGTTTAAACGATTCCTTGTGTTCTCCTCTTCAATTTGACTGATCAATCGACGTTTTTGGTCGAATATTCAAGATTTTCATTTCCGAAAATCGATTTTTCGATCTGAAATTCCGAACGACTGGCTTTGATTTTGTAAAATCTAAAAATACTGGTGTGTTTGTGTGTGTATCAAGATCATTGTGTGAATTTTTCAGAATTTTTGAACAACTTTGATTATTTTCGAATTTTTAATTATTTATTAATTCGAAATAAATCAATTTAATTAATTATTTTATAAAATATGAAATTTTCAAAGTGTTAAAATTTGATAAAAATGGCTGGTAATAACAATGTTCGATTTGAAATAGTTAAGCATAATTTGATCGGATATTTTGATCCCGAAAAATGTTCACTCGAACGTTTTCGACCGTGGATTCGTTTTCTGAATGATCAGTCACTAGTTCGCACTGCTTTGAGGTTAGATACTCCTTTAAAAATTGAACCCCTGTGAATTATGTGTACTACTGCTGTCGTTTCTAAAGATAACAGATCGTTTGTTTTCACTCTTGGAGACAATCAGTACACAATGGATGAATCTGTCATTAATACGGTCTTAAACTTTCCAAATGACAATTTTGAGGATTATCCGTCAGATGAGGAATTAACTAATTTCTTTGCTGGTATTCATTATCAAGACAGAGCAGATCTTCCTGTCTTGAATAAAAAGTTTCTAGTTCAGAAATGGGATTATGTGTTCGACACGCTAGCCAAGGTCTTTGCCAATTCAACAAAAAGCAACTTCGGAATTTTACCTTCCTTTATGCAGCATATTGGATTTGCAGTTGCTTATAATCGAAGAATCAACATTGGCAGCCTTCTGTGTGGACCGATGGTTAGAAGAGTGATCAATGCTAAAAGAAATTTTGACAGGGGCGATAAAGTTCAATGCTTTTACCCAAGATTTCTTTCTTTGATTTTTAATCATTAGGTAGAACTACAATATCATGCTCCATTTCTGAATAGTGAAGCATTGGTGTCGGGTAAACCTTCGACGAGATTATTCACTGATTACGGTGTCAAACCTAAATTGTCAAATGTGCCAGTAGTTGTCACTCAATACATGTCAAACTTTATACAACTACCCATCATTGCACCTGTACCTTTACCCGAAGAAAATGAACCACTACCTGAGCAAGCAGAACCAATAGTTGAACCTGAAGCTGAACAAGAGGTACCTATTCAACAAATTGAACCTGTTCAAGAACAACTGGTTCAAACTACTCAAGCTGCAATCTCTTCGGCACCTACTGACCAGGTATTGACTTCTAATCTCTCTATTGCTGAACAATCTACTTCTGGAACCCAAGTGGTTGATAGGGCTGACCAAGGGATTGTAAGACCGCAATCTCGAACCCCGGTCATAGAGCCAAACACTGAATCTACATCACTTAAAACTTTTCACTCCAGAAAGAAAATTCTCTTTCAAAGAGCAAAGAAAAGAAGTAATATAATGAGTGAACCCACAACTCTGCCTCTACAAAAGAAAAGTAGAACTGATTCAGAGGCAACTGTAAGCCCATCCGTATCTTCCCAACAAGATATGGACATTGATATGGCCATGCAACAGTTACTAGGATCATCCTCTCAACAGGATGATACTATTGAAATTCGCCATAGGGCCATGGCATCCTGTAATGTGTCAAGCACAACCCCTTTGTTATTACTAACAATGGGAGAACATATAGATTATGATGTAAATAGGGACACATTGACAGGAGAGCACATCGAGTCTGAAACAGTGCTTACCATAGTTACGGTAGAAGAGTCTTCACAGACTTCTGAGGGAAATCTTGGTTCCTTGCCAACTTTAATGGAACCATCATCTCCCCTCCTAGGAGAAACATTCCTAGATCCCTCAAGGAAGTTTCCACTCGCAGTTTCGACTGAAGAAAGTGGAATGCAACTTGATCAATCTACTACTGAAGCAATTCAGATTACAAATCCAAATGTACAAGTAGAATTTATTGAGGACAGGGATTTGCGAACTCCCATTGCACCACCACTGACCTTCCCAGAGGAGGCTAGGGTGATTTTAACTGCAGGTACCGCTTCTGGAAAAGCTAAGGAAATTGAGAGGAGTGATGTGAGGATCACCACAAAATTGAGTGATACACATGCACATCAGGTGAGTGAAATTCAGAGTGAAACTCAGGTGAGTGCACACACAGACACATACACTCTCTCATTGTTACAAAAGATACAAAATCTGGAAAGGGAACTGGAAGCAAGTAAAGCTGAAGCTAGATTACTTCGAGCACAAGTGGATAAACAGTCTTCTCCAGCCACCTTTGTTGATAATCAGCTTACTTCGATAAAGGGTGACATCAATAACTTGAAGACATTCTTCAATAATAAAATCAAAACTCTCGAACTTTCTTATGAAAAAGCTCTTGATGATTCTGGTGAGGTCACTGTGGCACAAGATAAAATTATTGCTGAAATCTCCAGCAAGGTTGACAATCTACAGGAAGAAGTGCAAGAAAATCAGCGTTCTACTGATTTTCGACTAGATCAAATTGAGAAGCAAAATGCATATCAAGCTAAAGGATTAAGGCATTTATTTCATCTGATAAGTCAAAATCGCACACCAACTACTGAAGAAAGAGAATTCTTTGCAAGAACAGGTGGTGATGATGATGAGCGAGATCCTGGAGCTGGTGCAACTGGTAAATCTGTAGAGGATTCCTCAACTAAGGGGGAGAAATCACAAGGGGCACAGAAATCACAAGGTGAGAAATCACAAGGGGAGAAAGGAGATCAATCTTATACTGACAGTGAAGACAGGAGGAATAAGGGGAAGAAGAAAGTTGTTGCAGATGATCAAGTCAAAGACACAGAATATTTCTACACGGGTGAACCGGATAATCTTGATGTTTTTGATGACTTTGATTTTTCTGATGAAGGTGAGAAATTACCTGAACCAGATTTAAGTCACTGGGAAGAAGAAGAACCAGTGACATCTGAATATGAAGCTCAACAAGCAGAGAAAGAATCTGAAGAGTTATTTGCTCAAAGGGAAGCTAATTTGCTGATGAGAGAAGAAAAGCTTCAAAAGTCATTAGAGCAAATTGCACGAAATGAAGAACTTCAGAAAGCTGAACAGCAAGCACTACAACGATTACATGCTATAAATGTTGAGAAGAGAAAGACATATATCAGACTCAAGAGCGGTGACAAATGGGAACGTGCTCAAAAAGCAATTGATTCACCTCAGAGTTCTGATTATGAAGATCGTCGTCTTGGAGAAATTTTCGAGGAATTCAAACTGGCAAATCCAATTCATGATGTGTATATAAGGGCCTTAAAGGTAGAAGTCATCAGGATAACTACTGCATTTGAACCCAAATCTGATGAGCTGGTAATCTTTGTGGATTGTCATAGTGTTGGAACTTTCAGAGTATCTATTCAGTTCTTTTATGACAGATCGCTGACAGAGATTTGGGTACTTAGGCCTAAGGTGAGAACATCGTCTGAGCTAGGTGTTTTGTTACATGAGAAGTTCAAAGAATTTGCTGAAAGAGCTGGACCAGAAGTGATTAAGGATCCTCCACAAGTAAAATTTCTTAAGGGAGAGGTACTTCATTCAATCAATCTTCAGACAGATGAGTTATATGAACATCATGCAAAACACTTGGTATATGCTGAATATGCTCTCAGAAATCATGGATTCTTGACTGAAGAAAAGGTAATAGCTGCAGATCACATTCGATCCTATGCACAAACGAATATAAAAGATTACAAGAAATTTCAAGGTGAACTGAGAAAGAAGTTTGGAATTCCTTTAATCTTACCTCAAGGATTGTCATCAAGAAGAGAGCGTCTTGTTGATTCTGATTTACACATGAAACTTCAAGTCACAGATGAGCCAGAAGAAGGAGAATTTAGACGAGAAGACAGTAGTTGAAGAACAGCTCTACGTGTATTATCTTTAGAGCTAGATAGGTCAAAATAGAAATATGTTAAATATGATCAGGCTAAAGGATCATCTATCTTGTATTTATCATTTTGTTTGAATCTGGAAATGTTTAATATAAACCGGAACTATTTGATATTTGCTTTATGTTTAATATTTTATCTTTCATTTGGTTAAGTTGAATTAGTTGAGGTATCCTCCAGGTATTTGGTTGTTATTGTCTAACAAACAAATAGGGGGAGATTGAAAGGCATATGAATCAGCCTATTTGTAGTTCGAGGATCCTAATCAACTTAAACCAAATTGTAATAAGTAAATATCCGTATGATCTGTCACAGGAATCTCAGGAAGCAATATCTGTCAGAAGAAAGAAGGAAGTCAATCTATAGTTTTGATGTTTCACACTGGAAGACGTATCAGGTATCTGATCAAGCCTCAGTATAACATTGAAGTGAATGGATTCATTTATAGTGACAGAGATTTTTCAAGTGATAGATTGAAAATCAATCAAAGTACAAGAAAATTGAGAGAAGAACTAAACCACAGCTTAAAGTCAGAAGTGAAGAAGAATCATTGAAGTTAGTCGTTCATGAACCAGACAGTACATCGAACGTCAACATAAGTCAGAGATAATTCTTTATTATTTTCCGTGGTTTGGAAGAATTAAATTAATTAGTTATTGATTTAATTTAATTTGTTTTTAATTGATATAAATCATTTAATTGATTTAATTAATGAATTAATTCTAATAGAATTAATTTATTTATTAAGTTAATTATTGTATCAATTAATCATGAATTAGTTAATCATTAATTAATTAAAAGGATCAATATGACTTAATTAAATGCTGAATGGATTATGTCTTGACTAAGTTTAGTTCGGTATGACTTAAATTAGGTCATACCGACATAACTTAAATCTAAGTCATACTAAGCATAAGAAGTAGGTCATACCGAGCTGCTGAATGGATTATGTCTTACCGACCTCAAATCTGCTAGGTCATACCGATGGAATTAAGTCATACCGAAGCAAGATATTTCTGGAAAGGTGTTAGGTCATACCGACAAAAGTGTTTAGGTCATACCGACCACACTGTTGAAGATTAAGTCATACCGACACATTTTCTAAGTCATACCTACAAAAAATTATGTCTTGGAGCAAGATTAAGTCATGCTGACAGCTGATTTAATAGGTCTTGAAGCAGTTTAAGTCATATCTAATGAGTACAGACCTATATAACACAGCAGAAGCAGCAGAATGAAAGACAGACCAGAACATAGCAAAATCCTGGAAAAACACAGCAGTTTTCTCTCTCAAATATCAAGAACACCAAGAACAAATTAATTCACATAAATTCAAGTTCATCATCTTTGTAATATTCTATCCGATAGAACTTGTCTACTTGTGATTCTTGTATTACTAGCGAATTAAGTTTCCTAGTACTTATCTTGAGATTTATTAACTAAATTAGAAAAGTTCATGTCGAATTTTCTAATTAGTTATTAAACACTTGATAATAGTTTGGATTGATTTTGTAACACCACATCAAGTTAATATACAGTTATATTCAACTTGAAATCCGAGTCAATTTATTCCGCAAAAAATATTCGTTTAAGTGAAAATTATTTAACGAATAAATTTTGAGAAATTGATATAGATTGTATTCAACCCCCCCTTCTACAATCATAGTGGACCTAACAGTACCTCATAAGGTGACAACCCTTTGAGAAGAGGAGTAGGGGTTCTATTTATTAGATAGCAGGCTGTTAACACACAATCACCCCACAAGGAGAATGGAAGATGAGCATGAAACCTTAATGCTCTAGATACATTTAGAAGATGCCTATGTCTTCTTTCTACAATCTTATTCTACTGTGGTGAGTAAACACAAGTGGTTTGATGAACAATACCATTGGTGACACACAAAGTATGAATTTGTTGATTCACAAATTCAGTACCATTGTCAGATCGAAAATTTTTAATAGTGACACCAAATTGAGTTTTCAATAAGCAACAAATTAAGTTAAAACTGAATGCATAACAGATTTACTAGAAAGCAAAAGTAACCAAGAAGCTCGAGACTTGTCATCAACTATTGTTAAAAAATAAGAACAGTTGCCATGAGTTTTGATTCGATATGGACCCCATAAATCTAAATGAACAAGATCAAATACAGATGTACTGAAAGATTCACTTAAAGGAAAAGGTTTTCTTATCTGCTTTGACAGATGACAACTATCACAGTCTTAAGTCAACTGAGATTTACATTTGAAAGGAAACAAAGTAAGAACAAAGTTAGGAACATGTCCAGTCCTAGCATGCCATAGAGTAGTGAGCACTGATTGAGTAGAAACAGATGCACAGTGAGCTCCCAGAGCCAGATTGGAAGAATTAAAAATATACAAGCCATTAATGGCTTTACCAATCTCGAGGTCCCTCATCAAGGTGGGGGCCTGTAGAAAACACTTATTATTGTGAAACAGTACAGTAGAGGAAGTACCAGTCAGAAGTTTAGATATGGACAGCAAATTGTATTGAAAGTTGGGAACACAGAGGACATTATCCAAACATAAATGATTATTGAGAATAATAGAACCTATATGAATGACAACAGCTGTGTTACCATTAGGAAGATGCAGAACTGAATTGCAAGTTTTTAGATTGTGTAACAGGTGTTTATAAGGTGTGACATGATCAGTGGCACCCGTATCAATAATCCATTCATCAGCACTATGAGCAACAGTTTGAACAGTACTAGCAAGATGAAATTGTGCAGTGGTACCTGCAAATTGAGCACTATTGATAACAGAATAAGGGTTGCCAGCTGCTTGTCCTCCATTGTTGTTTTTGAGTGTCTGCTGCAACATCTGCATAAGTTGTTTACACTAATCATCAGTAAAAACTGTAGAGTCTGAAGTACCATAACCAAGTTTTGAACTAGCAGAAGAGTCTTCATCAGCTGTTGGAGTTGATTGTACTTGAGCCACTGTCACATTCCTAGCTGACAGATGCTTTGGCTTAGGCTTTGGTTTGCCATGGAATTTATGCCAAGGAGGATAGCCATGAATACAGAAGCAACAACCAAGATGTAACCATATTGTTACACCTTACCCAGTGAACATACAGGGGTGTAGTTGCAGCAGGTTGCACATATGTACCATCAACAAAACCTAGTTTAAGTTTGGAAGACAAAGCAATTTCTCTGGATCTTTGCCACTGACTGTAATTTTGCTCATCAAGTATAACAGTTGTAAGTATTAACCCTGGATTATCCGAGGGATTAAGATAGTATGGATGATTAACATCCAGTAAAGTTGTAGAGGTAGTAGAGCCCATAGTAGCTGCAGAGTATGATGAAGTAGTCATGATTACAAACCCTAGCTATACACGTTGCAGAAATAAAGGAACAAACACTATATAGATGAACAAGATCTACACATATGTCATTGAGACAAAAGAACAAACAGATTGAAGACAACACAGAAGATATTCAGAGATGTGTAAGAGAGATGATGCGAGAGAGACTAGTGTGAGAGAGATGAGTGCGAGAGAGATGAAAATATAACAGACATCAACATAGCGCAATTGATTATACAGTTATCAGAATTGTCATGTATTAACAAAGATCAGAGAAGCTTCAAGAACACATCAGTACACTCGCCATTGAGTAAATGCTTTATGCTTGCAGAAAAGCGGATCGAATTGAACTAATCAATTAAGTTTACACCTGCTTTGATACCATGTTACAATCATAAATTTAGAGATTTCTATGAAAATATCAAGAAGCTTTATTAATGAAATTAGTATTTCTGTACATTGTGAAGAAGAAGATACATAAAAACTTATTCTACTCTTATGTCTCTCATTGTTTGTATATATACAGATTCATTTCTCTTTTTTTTGACGAAATGCATGAGGATATATTCATAAATCAAACCAATACAACATAAAACAGTGGGACAAACCCCCGACTGTCGATACGACGAGATTGAAAAACAAATAAATTGTTTTCTCATCGTTTAACAAATTGAACTTAAAAGTTCTTGAATCTAAAAATGAATTCGAAGACATCCGAAATGATCCAAACTGTGCCAACATCCCTGAGAGCAGCGGTGTTACAATTGACCACGTCACGTAAGATCCGTTGATACCCCAATGTTCAGAAGCCTCAATTGGAATTCCACTCCAGCTATCTACATGCCGGATACCAGCTATAGACATGCCGAAAATAGGAACCTCCCAAGGATGGGTAATACCCCAGCTATCTACATGCCGATTAACCGCTATAGACATGCCGAAAGTAAAAACCCCCAATAGATGATGAACAATATTTGGTTGTAAGTGGTGAGCTTTTGCAATAATCATCAGCTTCCCAGCTTTGATGCGGACATTCCAGATCCCCCAAAGCATCATCAAAGTCATTCTTAGCAGATCTAACCAACCAAACAAACCAAACATGCTCTCACAAGGAGAGAAAAACAAGCTCTCACAAGGAGAGAAGAACAAGCTCCCACAAGAGGAGAGAAAAACCCAAAAAAACACTCGCAATCCTCACCAAAGGAGGATTATTATTGAAAGGAATCGAAAATTAGACAGGAAAAGGCCTCCGGCCGGTGAATAAACCACCGCCGGAGGAGAGGAGCTCACGGAGAAGAGACAAGCAGAAGCAGAGAGAGGAGAAAGTTTCTTTCAGTAATTTCCAGTCTTATACAGATTCATTTCTAACTATCAATTCTAACAAACTTTTCCGTCATAACTCTTATTTGACTTATTGAGTTTGACACTTGGTCTTTCCGGTCCTCCTTCTTTTCTATTTCAGGTTCATTATCTATATAGTTAACAAAGATGCTCTAAAGAAAAAGGATACAAGTAAAATATTGTAAATAATAACCCCCAAAGTCGTTGCACTTCAAGAACAATTAAGCAATTGGCGAATTAATCAATCAACTTTTTCAAATTTTAAATTGAATGAACTAAAAGCGTTAGTTAAAACTTAGCGAAATTTAAACTGATTAAGTGGGGGAATCATTCTTTTTCTTGACCGAGGATTAAGTGGGAATCATGACCCTTCAAAAATCAGTATTTACATACCACGATAGTATGAGCCTGTTTGGGCTTTCATTTTCCTGTGGGCTTATGGCTTATAAGGCCATAAGTCCTTATGGAGGCTGTTTGCCAAAATAAGTTTTAGCTAAACTTATGACTTATAAGTTCATAAGTTGAATGTTAGGAATTCTTAACTTTCAACTTATAACTTATAACTTATTCTCGATATACGTAATATATAATATCCTTCAAATCTTCAAAATCATATATCTCTCGATCCATTCATTAGAAAATTGATATGTATATATCAAATTTCCCCATTCATCGAGATCTATCCATTAATATCCATTGTTATATATAAAAAAACAATATTTTGAAAATTATAAAAAAAATGTTAACTTATAAGTTCTGATTACCCAAACAGTCTACCTATTATAAGTTCTGATTTACCAAACACTCTACTGACTGCTCTACTTATCACTTATATGACATAAGTGCTTATAAGCCATAAGCTACTTGTTTTAAGATACCCCAAACATACACTATGATAGTATACTACCACCTTTTTCAACTGTTATTTTAACAAAGCCTTTTCAACTTTTAGATAATATTAAGTCCGTCTTAGACACGGCATCGACGTAGTGTTGGTCATTCCGCTTTTTTTTTTTATTATTATTATTTGTGAAATTGCAATTTGAAACTTCATTCTTATTTTTCGAAGGGAAAATGCTAGGTATCCCAAATTAGTATCCAAAATAATTCCCAAATGTCAAGTGTCTTATTTTAATTAATCATAACAAAATGGATTCCCTACATTCATGCCAACCTCCCCAATCAAAATTTTCTAATCTGCCACGTCATCGAAGTCACATCATTTAGGAACAATTTTTGGGTACCAATTTGGGGTATCTAGCACTACTATTTTAGAAGATGCAATTTACAAGTTTATTGTTTAAGGATTCGGTACTGGACCCTTGTGCTATACTGGATATAATTTCTCAAGAGTGGTTTGTATTGATAAACAAACGCTTCCAAGATTACATTTGATGATGACTGCATAATGGGCAAGCACGCTTGATATTCGATAAGGATTTGAGAGTTGTAAAGATTATCCAACACATGGAGAATCACTTTTCGGTTGCATTTTAAAATTAAACCAATAAATAACTACTTCCTCCGTTCCATCTATTTGTTTACATTTCTGAAAGAGTGTCTGACACGTATTTTAAGGTGCATATAACATATAGTTCCGTAACTTATTTTTACAATTTTATGATTTTGAATAAAAGTAGAATGTTTATATTTTTATTCAAAAAAAGAAAAATTTAAAAATATGTTGTAAAACTATACTTTATATTTATATTAAAATGCGTATCGAACACTACCTCACAAACATAAACAATTGGTTGTACTAAGGGAGTAGTTCTTAGTGTGTACCGGTACTTCTACAGATATTACTGTTAACGTTTCAACAAAGATAGACCCACCCCTCATCCCAAATTCATTAGTTATGTTAACAGTTAACTAATTGATGACCATCATGATTATAGCAGCACGTTTACAGCACTATACTACCAAATCTCTTCCTAAGAATGTTTCTGATTTCTCCAAGCTAGGTAGTGCTCTCTCTTCAATCTTTACTCGGTTTCCTTTCTACAGATGCCTTATTTAGGGGAGGATGGCTTGTTTATCAACACAAGAAAAGCCTACCCCGAATTGGTTATAAAAAAAAAAGTCCCGAATGATGTGGCATGAATGAGTTGGAAGTATAAACGATTTTAATTGGTGAGATTGATATGATTCGGGTCCATTAAAGTTATAGCCAATCAGGGAGTGACATATGTAATTTGGAAAAAAATTTGGAATACAATTCGGGGACACTACAATTTTCCAAAAAAGAGAAAGGAATGCCAACAAAGATTGTGAACCAAACTTTATATATCACATCTACTGATCTACATACCATACCACAGAATGGTTGCCTTTGTAATCCTATATACGTACATAAATAGGAATTTTCTCTTGGCAATAATGAATCACTATCCAACATGCACATAAAATAGAGAGAATAATGAGTATATTGCTCCCGTACCATTGATGATCAAGGTCAAGTAATTGTATAAATTTTTTCTCAATAATTAGAAATGTCAAAAAAATGCCGAGAAATGCTCTACATGGGTAATCATAACCATGTAGGTGTATGTATGACTTTATAAATAACTAACTTAGAAACCTTAGTAATCAATGCTGAGTTTATTTAGGATAGATGAATTTGATGAAGATGGATCTCTTGGAGGAGAAGTGCTCTAGCCCGATTAATAGCAGCAAAGCACAGACACAAGTGCTCCTCAAGATCAGAGAGCTGCCGGAGGAAATTCAGATGATTCTTATAAAGCTGCTTTGCTACCTCTTGGATAGCATGTCTGTCACTGCCCCTCTCCAATCCAAGACGAATCAGAAGCTTATCTCCTTCAATCTCAGTATGCAAACGAGCCACCAGACGGTCTATAGTATCTAGATCATTAAGCAAGACATACGTATTCTTCGCAGCAGCATCAAGTAGTGCCATATGTGCAAGCTCCTTTTTAGTGATATTTGAGGGAAGGAATGTCGAGCAGACAGGGCAAGCAACAAGGGCAACGAGTGCATGGGTGGCAATGGCAACAGCAGTCAAGGTAACACCAACAACCGTACCAACCAAACAAATGGCACAACCAACTGTGGCCCGTCGAACATGTCGGATCCTAGAGCGGGACTTAAGGAGGCTGGTATCCAGCTGTCGTTTCAGCTGGGAAAAGAAGTCCCGCATTTCACTGAAGTTCTCGGAGTAAGGGTGGGGAAAGGGATTCTCTAAGAGGTCAAAATCATGGAATACTTTAAAGGCTTGGTCACACTGTAACTGGTTAAGAAATTCAGAATCAGAGTCAAGGGGAAGGACGGCAATGAGACTGTGTAGAGGGACATAACTAGAGCGTGCACGCTGTAAACTACGGTGAAGGAGGAGGCAGAAGCGTGAGGTGTGCTCACTTTGTTCAAAATAAGATGATATAAGGCGGGTGAGGGTGCTGTTCTTAGCAGAGCGTAATGCCTCCTGGACACATTCTCGATTTGGGTTTAGGACCTCTTCTAATATATGTTCTTCTTCCCCTTGGCCATCCAAATGCTGTGATTCTACCTCATGCAGATCAGAGTTGTCAGGGTATAACTTAGACCGTATTTCTCCGTAAGAAGTGGTTTGCACTGCAGATTTGTACGCATTACTGAGGTTGACTGTAGGAGAAGGCTGATCACTTGACTCTGGTGTACCCACATCAGAAGTTCCTGCAATAAACTCAAAAACAAAGTGTTAAAAGATTATTATAGTAAAGATTGACAGAGACCAAGGGAGATAATACAGAAGTGTACCTTGAAAACATGGTGATAGAGGATGAAGATGTCGCGTAGCGGCTAATGGTGTTGGCCTCAAACAATGGAGCATTTGGGATTATAGCCCAAAAGCAGGTCCTGTGATAATTACTGTTAGCATCCATTTCCACTAAACAAGCAGAGAATACACAAGTACAAGGTTGAGCTTTTCATATTAACAACAAGGTGAGTCAAGATACATTAAAGACCTCAACATAATAGCTTTCGGAAGCATTATTATCTACTTTATAGCATAGTGTAAAACTAGGCATCCTAAAACTGTCATGACATAAACTTACGACCATACTTACTTATTAGTAATAACCTTGGTACAACTCATCGTATACGAATTGCATTCAATAAGGAAGGCTATTGATTGCTAATTAACAGACTAAGCAATACATGACCATGTACAGAGGTAAAACTTGAATGGTGTTGCTAATGTCCAGCAATCAATCACATTATCTTATAGAGTATTATTTTAAATGTTTATATTTAGCAGTTGGAGTATCAACATAAAAAATTACAACTATCTACTCTCCAATAATCACAAATTTTTAGGGCAGTTGTTTACTCCTCACTACTACTCAACACCATTATTAGTCAGTAAAAACACAAGAAACAAAAACACTTGTTTACTCACGAAAAGTTGGACTGTAATTTGAAAACAAATAGGGAATTCCCAATCTCACTAATTGAGAAATTGAATTAATTAATAAATTGGGGAAAACGAAGTGATTACCAAACCTAACATATCTATGTACAAGCATGTATGTATGTATATAACAGAATGAAGAGAATAGGAGTGCACCAGGTGAGTTTGTTATATGTCAGCAAAATTGTGAGTGGTTTAGTAGAGGAGGAGAGTGTAAAAGGGTAAGAAAGTAATAATATTAATCTTCAAGATATTTACGGAGGCGTTGTTTGACGAAATCAGCGCGAGCTTTGGTGCGAGCTTGTTGAGGAGCTATGTTTGTGAATGAGAGGTGAACTCCGACGCCGAATAGGGTTGCGCCGGTGAGGAACAACACGGTTGAGACTGCCAATTGCTTGGGCGTAGGTGGGTATGACCACAGTACCATCCCCGACCCTTCCCTCTTATACTTTCTCTCTGTGGCTTGGCTTGTCCAGGACGACTCTCTTTGGGTCTTTTTGTTCCTTCTTTGACTTTTATTAACCCCCCTCCCTCCCTCCCTCATTCATACGAGTTTGACTTTCCACTATGTTAATTTCGAGTTTTCCTGTTTTTCATTTATTCTTTTTTAAATTAAGATTAGTTAATGAATTTTAATTTTCATTATTTATTTTAAGACAGTATTTCTAAGTCAATTTTTTAATTTGTTAATTACAAAATCTAAATTTTGAAAGTATGCGCATTGTCACTTGGTACATTTCGGTGTATCTAAGATTATTGTTAAAAATTGTTATAATGTGGAAAAAAAATTGATCAAATAAGTATTGTTGTGGAAATCATATAATTATATTTGTTAACATTTTTTATATCATTTAATATAAAAATGAATTTTTTTTAATAAAATTAAAAAATTAAAAACAACTATTTTTCAAAAATATGAAAAATCTACCTTAAAAAATCATTTTTGAAATTTACTAAAAAAGATTTTATCCGTTTCTCAAAACTTAAGGCCATATTTGTTTCATAGGATTAAGTAGGGGATAGGACTATAATCAATTAAAAATTTTAATCCCATGTTTGTTTGTTTTTTTTTATGAAAGGTGATAATTCAATATATAAAAGTCATACGGCATCTACAAGAATGATCGAATCGATCAAAAATGAAACAGGATAAAAGCCATACGGCATCAACAAGAATGATCGAATTGATCAAACATGGAACAGGATGACATGCTCGTCCTCATAATCAAAATGAGACAAATAAGCAGATGTTTGTAAAAAGTGATATATCTATAGATACTTGCTCTACGCTCAATATCTTCGCCAAAATCCGTTTGAGCTAACGACCACAAATGAAGTTCCGAATAAGCTCTTATCCTTAAATCCGAACCAACTCTCACAAAAGAATGAGATAAATCCACACCTCTCACCAGGGAGAGAAATCAAACTGAACTTACAAACAAAATTGAAATTACACAAAAAACCAAACTAAAATAAGTCTTAGATCTAGAAAATGGAACCTCAAAAACAAGAGAAACCAGATCCCTCTTGAGACCGAAGATCCACCAAGAATCTGGAAAGAAATCGGAGATCCACCACAAATCAGAGAAGAAAATCCGGAAACTCCGAGGATTCAGATCTAAGAAATAGGAAGGGAACAAACAAATCTCACAAGGAGAACTAATTATTGAAGAAAACAAGAACAAAAAACAAGGAAATCGGGCCTCCGGTCGGTGGAGGAGCCACCGCCGGAGGAGTTGAAAGACAGAGGCGGTTTACTTTGGGGAGGGGAGAGAGAAAAGTTAGAGAGATCCCATGTTTGTTTTTAAAAATTTATTTGGGATTAGATTAAGGATTATAATCCTTAAAATAACAATTCCATGTTTGTTTGGGTGAGATAAAGGGTGGGATAAGCGATAGGATTATAATCCTCTATAATAATTGGTTGGAGGAGGTATTATTTACTCCCATCCTACAAGTCATTTTTTTAAAGGATTATAATCATTTCACTATAATCCCTCCTAAAACAAACATAGGATTAGAAATTTTAAAGGACTATAGTCCAATCCATAGGTTATCCCTCAAAACAAACATGAGATAGGATAATTTAAAGGATTAAATTTTTTTAAAGGATTATAGTTCAAGCCTAGACTTAATACTTCAAAACAAACATGAAATATGATAATTTAAAGAATTCTAATCCTAAGGATTATAAATGATGAGATTATTATAATAGGATTATTATCCCAATATTATAATCCCTCCAAACAAACATGGTCTAAAAGATTTTGCGGCCTTGGCCATCAAAAATTTATAAGAATATCGGCTTCTTTGATGAAGGGGCATGATTTGTTTATTACAGTAGATAGTTGTAAGACTTCTTGGTTCGTGGCTGGGCTCGGTGATACTTAGCTTGGCATTAGTCGGTGGGCGCGGTTTTGGGTTTCGGCACAGTGAATTGATCTAGCAGCTTAGACTCTAGTTGACAGCTATTAGTGATGGTTATTTACAGTTTTGGGTGTCCTTGGGCAGTTAAGATGGCAAGGGAAACTGGCAAATATCATGCACACATGTGGCAGTCAAGCAGTTGAGCAGTTGGAGGGAGTTCGTGCACAGGATCAGTTTTGGTAACTGCCCAGCAGTTACAAAACTGCCAAGAACTGCAGGCCATGACTTCTATATATATGTTAGGCATTTCAGATGTAAACATATAAGAGATAGTATTGTATTATATAGAGGATATAGATACAATAGTGGGAAACACTTGGGCTGGGAAAGTTTAAGTGTATTTTGGGTAGATATACATGAGAGATGAAACTTGGGGGAGTATGATGTCTTGTAAACTCCTGCCATAACTCTTATGTTCCTTTGTAAATATTGTGGTAATAATACAAGGGTTGGCTTCGGCTGTATATCTTGTGTATTGCATTATATTGTGGCATTGCATACATAGTAGATAGTTAATTGTGGGTAAGGCTGACTGGTCTTGGTCGTTTGGGGCACACGGGGCATCGAGGCACTCGGCATACTTGGGGCGACAGGAGCAGGCCGTGCGGGCGACGTTGGAAAAAAAAAAACTGACCCGTAACACTAGTCCACTATCGCTCCTTTTTATTGTTAAAGGGACCTGCTCTTTGACAAACGATTGTTGCATACCGTATCGTAGGAACTTTTTGCGTTACGTGTATAGTTTGGTTTTTGGTGTGAAAATATGGGTTCATCTCTTTATGTACCGCAAAAAATTTCTGCGATACGGCATGCTATAACAAACGTTTGCCAAAGACCGCCGGCCATTACTAAATCATCTCAGAAATAAGAATTCTATTTATAATTCACGGAAGAAATCTATTTTTATCAAATTTCAAATCAACTTTCCATGTCATAGTACATCATACTCCCTCTATCCCTCTCATTCATTTACACTTTCCTTTTCGGGATGTCTCTCTCAATTTTTTACATTCCAAAACTTACCCAAAATAGTAAAATTTTATAATATAAAAAGTAACTACATCCACTATTTTCCTCCACTAAACTCCCTTTATTACATAAAATATTGATTGGTCCGACCACTTTACTTACCTTTCTTATTTTTCGTCGCTACTTTACACTTTTTCTTAACTTCCGTGCCCAACTCATATGTAAACAAATGAGAGAGAGGGAGTAGTACGAATGCATGTCATTCTAGGCTTCTAGCTCTACACACTACACTTCATTACTAGTCGTGGCTGATATACTCAATCACTGATTATGAAACAATGCAATGTATGACATGTAACTTAAAGTAAAGATTATATTGCCTTGTAACCATTTTATCTGGATCATGATCTACACCTGCTTTCACAACAAGAGTACATCATGTTATATACTAGCATCACCAGCATGACTATCTAGATAAGAGAGAGCCACAGCAGCATGTAGAGCTGATCCTATCGGAAGAGCTTCCTCATCGATATTAAAGTGAGGAGAGTGAAGTGAGCAGTCTAATTTCAGTGTCTCATTCTTTGTTCCGATGACAAACATGGCAGCTGGCATTTTTTGAGCATAGAAGCTAAAGTCCTCACCACCCATAGTAACCGGAAAAATCTCCATGTTCTGTTTTCCAAGTAATATCTCCGCAACTTCTTTTCCATGTCTGTATAGTAATTCATCATTCTCCATCACCGGGTAAGGCAGAGGTGTCTCCTCCTTGAAGTCCACCACAGCTTTACATTGATGCACTGCTGCTTGCATCTCTATTATCTGTCAGGTGTTCATATGGTCTTTTATTTGAAAGAGTAGGATTTACGATGATTGCATAATTAACACACAATAAATACGGGAAGACTTATTTATATCTAGTGTATGTGTGCCAGGGATGATAAGCTTTTGATGGTTACATAATTATGTAAGAGGTTGAAAGTTTTATAAATCTGAGTCCAAGGTAGGAAAACTGAAGACTAATACCGTAATACGTAGTTCCCTGCCATATTTAGCACAGAAGAAGTAAAAACTGTGGCAGTTGTTGAAAATGAGGATATGATAACAATAAAAAAAATATGTCGCACAGAACAGAATATGAATGTGTACTACCTCTTTAATACGTTCCTGTGTGTAAGAAAGACCATCAGCACTCAAGCTTCTGTAAGATCCTCCAAATCTGACGGTCTCTGGAATTACATTTGCGCCTTTCCCTCCCTCAATGAACCCAACTGTCACAACCTAAAGGAATTTAAATTAGCTTTAAATGCACTGCATCCAAAAGACTCACGCCTCTAGTTGGACACATTCACAAATTGAATCATCTTAGAATTTTCGGAAATGCGCAGATCTATTTTTGGGGTTAACGATTACAATCCAACCGCGGAGGATGCTTAAAACCTGAATGGAAGTGATGTGTCAGAATAGTCGGATGCCACAATGGTATTAAATATCCCTGACTTTGACATAGAAGGGAATCTCAACCATGTACACAAGAGCAGAGCGAAGTATGATAGTACATCCTTATTTTAGAGTCAATTCGAAAGGTTAATTTTTATGATGTAAGGTCATAGAGAATCATAGAGATTGTTCATAATTGCTATGTGAAAGGGTATTAAAAGGAGATTACTCTGGCCTCAAGTGGATCTGCTTCTCGAGACACAATCTGTTGAAGAGCTACAACTGCCAACGATGCTGCAACAAGTGGATCTCTGGCTTGGTGTGGGCTCGACGCGTGCCCTCCCTTGCCATGAATTGTGGCTGTAAACAGCCCAGACCCAGCAAGCATTGGCCCTGGCCTCGAAGCAATGGTTCCGGTTGGTAGAGATGGTATAACATGTAGACCAAAGATGGCACTGATGTCGTCAAGAGCACTATGTTTCAACATATGATAGGCACCAGCATATCCCTCCTCGCCTGGCTGGAAAACAAGCTTCACAGTTCCCTTCAAGAATGAGCAGCTCATTAGGATGAGAATATACAAAAAAGTGCCGATGCCTTACATTTTGTATGCTATTGTTAATGTAATTGAGTATAATACCTTCACTTTGTCTTTCCTGGATTGAAGCAACTTAGCTGCTCCAAGCAACATAGCCACATGTGAATCATGGCCACAGGCATGCATCTTTCCATCGACTTTGCTCCTATAATCCACATCAACGAGTTCCTTCCACATGGCAATTTTAAAGCAAATTTCATCTTTATTTAAACCGCAAGAATTTGCTACAAGGTGTTAAATTGCTTATAGAGACCAGCATTGTCATGTTGCAACAGTGTACAATAAAACTAAGAAATAATGTCGGGAAAAAAACATTGGTGGTGTTTGAATGAGCTTATATTCCACTTATAAGCCGACATAAGTTCCTACGTTCACCTAAACATGTACTATGTGTGTGTAGAGTGTATTCAACCATCACAATACACAGGTGAGCTGACTACAAAGTACAAAATAATGAATCATTTGAGTAAAGTATCATATAAGAGACCCTACCTCAAAGATTTTCACACAACAAAATTAACCAATTAAACAAACAATAACACACACATACTGTATACATTACCTGTATAGGGAGAGCATCCATATCAGCACGGAGAGCAAAAACAGGGGAGTCCCCGGAACCAATGGAAGCCACAACCCCAGTTTTAGCGACAGGCCAGACATAGTTGATACCAAGCGAGTCTAGTTCAGACCTGATGAGTTGACTCGTCCTGTGCTCCTCAAATCCCAGTTCAGGGTACTCATGGATCTGCCGTCTTATCCGTCTCACATACTCCAAGAAATGAGGCTCCCTGGCTGATTCAAGAAGCTCTTTGCCCAGAGGCCCAACTACATCCGAGTCCAATAACGAAGTGGATAGTTGAAGAAGAGAAGCCGATAATAATAAAATGATGAACGAAGACATTTTTCTTATGATTATGATGAAGAAACCAAAGTTGAAAGTGTGTGTATTATACTGGTTGCAGACTTGTAGTAGTTTGAGTAATACTCTACATTTTTTATGTTAGTATTATGTACAGCTGTCTTCAATTGGCCTTAGCCTTACATTTTTATGACGATACGGCTAATACACTGCCAAAATGAGCAAAAGCACCTTGAAATGGAGATGATCATTTTTCACGGGAGGACTACAACTTGGTATAATCTTTTAGCAGTTTGATTTGAACCCAATTTCAATTTCAATTGCATTGCATTGCAAGATTTGGTCCAAAACAAGTTGTAAAATTCACAATTTCTGATGAAAGGAAATATTTGTTTCATTATCTGTGCGTAGTATTTTTTTATCTCCCGAAAAAAGTACATTCATATCATTCATAAATTATAAATAAGTAACTTATTTTTGGTTTTTTTTCAAAACAGGGCGACACACGCAGTTTCCTTTTTTGGACCCCTCAATTCAAACACAGAGTCATTATATAATCAATCGAATTTGGAACTCCCAATAATATTGATATTGGCAAGTACTAGAGTTACCAACTATAAGGGTAAATATTTGTTATACCATAATTGAGATGAAAAAAAAATGTTATTAAATTGGTATTAAGTTATAAATTTAACCAAATTTACACCTTTATTTTGCAGATAAATTTCAGATCTCCAATCTCCCTTATTCGAGGATTTATATTAACCTTGACTATCCTGATGTTTATTATTTCAAGTAGAGGTATTTTAAAAAAATGAATATTTGCTTTACACACGTAGTAGATTATCTTTTGTTTTTATATATGATAGAAATTCACACTTGGTTATTTTTTAGGTTGATTAATGAAGGATATCAGCCTCCTCCGCCTCCTCCGTTCTTTGAGGAATGAACGAAATGAACCACTGAGTCAGCAAACATTCAAAAACTTCCTACATCTACGTCTTTGAGGATTATATTTCGATTATTTATTTTTCTGATTTTTCCGGATCTTTATTTATTAGTATTGAATAATTAGTAATGATTGCAATATTATCTCTTTTTATTCAATAAGATTATTTATATCCATCAAATTTTTTGTAATGAACATGTAAATAACATGGTCGTCTAGGTATACATTTTAATTTTAATTCACTTAATTTTGTATAAATAAGTTTGATCAACTATCGTCGCCATTGGACATTTACCGATTGGAGGATCAACTTTTGTGTGACAAGTGGTCTTCGGTTTCATTATAAACTTTAAGAGGATACAACTTGATTGTATTGGACCATGATTTAAGTATATGGTTTTAATAGGTATATGACATATGATGGAATTATATGTTGATCTCGATATCTTTTCGTATAATTGTCATGTTTTATTTTTCAATCATCAATTAATTAGATTAATTTTCCGTGCGCGAAGCACGGACAATATTGCTAATATACTCTTAAAGTGTAATGAGGAATTTACCCAGTGGGTAAAAAAATTTACCCATGGATCTTTTATAATACTAACTTCTCATTCATTTTCAAAAAATCTGTGGACTATCCATATTATGACCCGTTATAATTAATTAGTTAGGAGTCAACATAATCTTTCTATATATTTTGCAATTAATTTTGAATTTTAAATTACTCATTTAAGGAAACTCTGACTTATTCAAATTCTAAATTGATTTTGTCTTATCAATTCATTTTTATGTTATTTCCAATTATTTTTGAATTCCTTTTTTTTTATTTAAGTTGAATTGTCTTAAATGGACAAAACTAGCTTTTATTTTCTTTGCTTTTTATAAAATCCGTGGATGATCCACATTAGTTCCGGTTATTTAATAACTCAATATTTAGTAATGTATATATGGTAATAAATATCGATATTAACTTCAAATACTAATCAAAGATCCACATTTCACGTCTAACAATAATTTAAAATTCAAAATTATTGAATTCATATGTTTTATGGATTTTGATATACTTATTATTCAAATGCACGAAATTTATGGATCCATCACGTTAATTATTTGTGTTCGGATTTTGAAATGGCAAAACAAGCTATTAAACTCTTTGATTACTATCAATTTTTATCTGATTCCATTCTCATCTTATTTTTCGTACTTATTTTCTCTCTATTAGTCTTTACTTTGAATGTATGTGTATGTGAATGTATGTATATGTGAATGTATATATGTGTGTCTATAGATGTATGTGATTTATTTCTTGTGCAATTATATATTATTCAGATATTTGGATTGATATTGATGTATATATTGTTTTAACCTTTTGTTATTAATTATACTATCGATAATGCAGGTCACATACGAATTCGGCTTGCTCTCTCCCCATCTGCTTCGTCCAAACATGGTAAAACTACTTTGTATTTAGTGTACATATCATGTATACCTATATATATAATCGATTCTTTTCTCATATATTTTTTTAATTTAGTTGCAGTTTGAACGTTGTTGAGGAGGTGTTCGATGATATGTCCAAGAAAAAAGTTAGACAAAATTTTCAATTTGAAGGTATTTTTAAAAATTTCAATTTGAAGGTATCTTTTCCTAATGTGCAGTTTGATAATTATTCTTTGTTTTGTCGATAATTGATACTTATAAATATTCGATTATATATGTGATACATGTATCCAACCAAAACTATTGTTAACTAGTTGATAAAGCCGCGCTTCGCGGCGGCGTTACAATATTTTTAAAAAAATTCAATACATTTACGTTATATTATAATATTAATATTAAATTTTTATAATTAAATAATCTTCTCTAATGAATCAATTTCTTGTTAAATACGATTCTTTCGATTGAGCCGCTCTCTCGTTAAAACGGAAATCCCAACTTTTTAACATATATTATAAAGACTTATATAATATTTTTTATCTATAAAATCAAACGGTAAAAATAAAAAAAAAAATATGACTTCAGTATCAAATTCTTAAAGCTAATACAATCTTTTCTAGCGAGCCGTCTTCCCGTTAAATACGTTTCGAGCCGCTCTTATTTGAAACCGAAATTCTAACTTCATTATATAAAGAGAGTAAATTCCAATTTTTATATTCTTTAAACTTTCTAATATTTATGGAGTTTTAAAAGATGAAAATACATCTTATATTTTCTGTATATTATAGATATTCATGTATTTATTTACAGTTTTCGCATGGGAATGTCTTTCTGTTATGTTAACATATCAAAAAAAAGTTAAAATACTAAGACTTTTCGTTACGGGAATAATATTACATTTATGGATATATTTTTGTAATGCAAGTATAATTAAATTGTATAAAAAAGTTAAAATAAAGGATTTCTAGGAAAAAAGATGTATAGTTTTAAAAAATCGTATAAGACGTCTCCACCTTCCTCGTATTCTACTTCCAATAAAACATTTTATTTTTTGTATTAATTATATATTTAAACATCTTTTATACGGTCTTATCTAATGAACCGTTTTCTTGTTAAAACACAGTTATTACTATTGATTCGCTCTCTTGTTAAGACCAAAAACGTAACTTTACACATATTACTTGTATGATAATGTTTATCCATAAAAATCAAATCCTAAAAATAAAATATAATTTATAACATCATAAGATATTTTAATAGCTAGTACAATTTTTTATAGTGAGCCGTCTTCCCGTTAAACACGTTTCGAGCCGCTCTCGTTTGGGATCTAAATTCTAACTTCATTACATATTATTGATGATACTTTTCTTACATAACAATTTTTTTCCTTGAAATCAAAACCTAAAAAATAGAGTGAATTCCAATTTATACTTTCTCTAGATTTTCTAAAATTTTTGGAGTTTTAGAAAATGAAAACACATTTTATTTTCTCTTTATTTTATAGATACTCCTGTATTTATTTAGGATTGCTGCATGAGATTATTTTTTTACTCATTGTTCTTTTATTATGTTAACACATCAATTCTTTTCTTTTTAAATACGGTGACTTTTTTCATGACAATAGTATTGGATTTATGAATAAATTTTCCTAATATAAATATAATTAACTTATATAAAAAATATATTTTAAGAAGATCGTACTTTCTATAAAATATTTAATTATATGTCTGCTCTATATATTCAAACACCTATTCTAGTTCTAGTAGAACTTTTATTTATATATTTTTTCTATAAATTCGAACTATTATTCTCTATAAATTCGAACTCCTATTCCACTTCCAATATAACTTTTAATCGTATGCCTTATAAATACTTATTATACTTCCAATAGAACTTGTAATCATATGTCTTTCTATAAATTCGAACTCTTCTCCTTTATAAATTAGAACACCTATTAGTTCTAGTAGAACTTTTATTTATATATCTTTTCTATAAATTTGAACTCTTATTCTCTATAAATTTGAACTCCTATTCTACTTCCAATAGAATTTTTAATCTTATGCCTTATAAATACTTATTATACTTCCAATAAAACTTATAATCATATGTCTTCCCTATAAATTCGAACTCTTCTCCTTTATAAATTCGAACACCTATTCTACTTCTAATATGCTAATTGATATTTTTATATTTATTAGTGTTTAAAATTCTAGAAAATTAAAAAAATCGATTGAGACGATATTAGAGCGCCACCTAAACTCCCGCTATCCTCCTATATATATATATATATATATATATATATATTGATGGTTTTGATATTTGCGATGATATGGATGTAAGTTTCTTTCAAGATAGTGAGGCACATAATGATTTACTGTGATAAGAATGTGTTTGATCATTTGTCCCAGAGAAGAATTTGATAAATTTGTCCCAGACAATGAGACAGATTTTTTTGGAGGTCCAAATCTCTTGACTCGTGAGAGATTTTTACTTAAAGTACCCTAAACTTTATTAATTAATTTATTAAGTTTGACGTTATATAATTGTAGAGGGAAAATTGTACTTCTTATTTGCCTAGATCTGAGGGAGGATGAAATAGTTAATATGTAATAATAAACAAATAATAATAAGTTAATATGGATACATGTATTTTTATATATTAACTAATATCTTCATTGCTTATGTTAATGTGTTGTATTCTTAACTTTGTAAAGTTTAATTTTTAAATTATTGTGATTTGTATTAGAGGTTGGAAGTCATGCAACATTCTTTGCAGTCTTCCAAACATGATCTGAATTTTTTTTAAATAAAACTTCACAAGAAGACTCCGGGTTGAGGTGACAGACTTCGAGCTTTTGGTATGAAACTATATTTAAAAATTTTGCTGAAGAGCTAAACTTATTTTGAGTCGATGCTCTTATTGTTGCAGGTGGAACATGTAGATTGGAATAAATGAGTGATCCTTATGAGGGTACTCATGGATCTGCCGTCTTATCCGTCTCACATACTCCAAGAAATGAGGCTCCCTGGCTGATTCAAGAAGCTCTTTGCCCAGAGGCCCAACTACATCCGAGTCCAATAACGAAGTGGATAGTTGAAGAAGAGAAGCCGATAATAATAACATGATGAATGAAGACATTTTTATTATGATTATGGTGAAGAAACCAAAGTTGAAAGTGCGTGTATTATACTAGTTGTAGACTTGTAGTAATTTGAGTAATACATTTTTTATGTTAGTGTTATGTACAGCTGTCTTCAATTGGCCTTACATTTTTATGACGATACGGCTAATACACTGCCAAAATGAGCAAAAGCACCTTGAAATGGAGATACTGTATCATTTTTCACGGGAGGACTACAACTTGGTATAATCTTTTAGCAGTTTGATTTGAACCCAATTTCAATTGCATTGCAAGTTATGCATATATTTTAACAATTTACGAACTTTTTATCGTTGTATTTTGTACATAAGTTATTTATCTAAATCATAGAGGGATGTATTCAATCCGGATTTTAAAAAAAAAAATTGAATTTCTAAAATCGTGGAGTATTCAATTTGGATTTTAAAAAATCTTTTGAAATATGGTGATATTCAATAAGGATTTCAAAAAATTCATTAAAATCTGGGTGTATTCGTTTTAGATTTTAAAAAGTCCATTAAAATCTGGGTGTATTCGTTTTAGATTTTATAAAATCCTTTAAAATTTGATGGTATTCAAAATTTCATGGATTTTTTTTGTATTTGATAAAATGATGGATTTTGAATGATTTGTTAGTATATTTTATATCATTTGAAATCTCATCAAAATCAATGAGATTTTGAAGAATTTGTTGAAAACTCTAGTTAAATCAGCAAGACTCTACAAGATTTTTCATAACTCTACCGAAATTAATATAGAATTGAAATCAACAAAAATCTTCTAAAATCCATGAACTATTATCAATCTGTTAAAATCTAAATTTATTATTTTTTTGTTAATTTCTCAATCGTTGGACGAAAAAACCGCAAGCTAATCGCAAGTAAAACAATGATCACCAATCCATGTGTGCACATTTCCTTGCACCAAGGATTTGCATCCATATGTAAGTTTGAGATTTATTCTATGTACGTCATTTCTCCAGTAGTGCAGCTAACAATATTTGTTTTCATTCATCCCTGACCATTTTATGTCCGCATGTTTCTCCTTGTGACAGCGCACAAATCAGTCGGGTCTCAAGTGAATCATGTCTGGTATTTTATCAAAAACAATCACTACATGCTTATACGATGTTAAAGCTCACAGTGGTGACCTGGTGAAGAGCTTCTGTGTGGAATTACGGAAGTTGTCTTCGAAATAATAGCATATGCCAACCTAAATCCAATTCAAATGGTTTGGATTAGGCATTAAAAAACTGCTGTTAACTAGGGGGACCGGAGAAGAGCACAGTGAAGGGGGACTGTGTGCAGCAGCAACGCCGAAAAGGAAGTTTCCGACTGCCAACATCAGAGGGCATGGCGAGAGGGGGCATTGTTGCATATAAAAGATAGTGTCAGCTGCCAACAGCAAAGAGCATGGCAAGAGGGAGCATCGTTGCGGATATTGCAGTTAGTGCGTCAGCAGCATTATCTATCAACCAGGTTTTAACAGGGATATTGTTAAAGACATAAAATTGCCTTGATCAAATTTAGGTGAAAATCAATATAACAAACCATCTTAAGTAACCTATCACAAGGATTAGTTAGTTGGAAGTTTGTTAAGCTCAACTTACTACAATTAACCCAAAAAGCTATGCCACAACCGAACCCTTATCATATTTTGGCTCAAGATCCATTCTCTTTTTCTTGGTGCGCATTTATCAGATCACAGAATACCACCAAGGTTTTAACTATAATGTCAACATCCTCATATGTTGACATGGTGTAAACCAACTTCACTGTTAGGATGTTGAAACAGGATTTATCTTTGAATGTCCATACGGCTACCATGATAAACACACGTTTGACAAATAAACAACAACATTTACTACCTTGAAAAAACCAAAAAGAAATACAAAAGGAATGTAAATTGCAACTCCAAGCCTCTGGAAGAATGCACGACTTGTTAAGGAAAAAAAGATGCTTACCTATGGGAAAGCACGATAACTTGTAATCACAGTGACCATGCAAGAACACAAAATAACACTCATTCCATTCAGTTAGGAAGCTTAATTCAAAACTGAACAAATGATCTAACAAAATGAAGCCAAATTTAACAACGCATCAATGGACAGACTCGTAACAAAACCAAGAATGAGTAAAATTTGTGAATAAGCATTTCATGTACTCTGCAGTGACTGGACGGTAATGGACAACAGATAAAAACAAGGCTGTGTTAAAATCATAGTAAATTTCTGAAGACAATTTTCGTAAAGTACAGAAAATAAGATTGAAGTATGCTCTGAAATCATAGGATTGTGTTCCCAAGCTCTAGAAAACTCATGGTATTAAAATTTTCCTCATGAAAGGAAAACAGAGCACCTCCCAATTCAAATTTGTAGTATTAAAATAATTACTTGCAAAGTACTGCACTAAAAGACTCGCAATAAGGCAATGAAAAGACCTTCCACAAAATTTGATCACAACAAATTTATACGAATCCATGACACTTTCACACCAAGCTTGCAATAAACAGAAAATTCTAGACGTTCTCACTTTCAGACATTGAGAATTTACACGACCAGTAACAAAAATGATTCTACGCAAGCAAGACACACAAACCCAAACACTTATATACAACCCATTATCAAAACTGATGCAGTGCGTAGTAAACAATTCTAATCCGAGGAATAATCATCTCCATAAGCTCCCCAAATATTAATAACCTATCCAATTCCGCAAAATAGTTGTGCAAAATCCACATTTCTACCAAGGCATGTCACATAACATACATACCCACAATCAGCAACAAAAAAACCAACACAAACATAAATCCAAACATGATAATTAAAAACAGTGATTAAATCCTCATAACATCCAGCAACAAAAATAAAACTATGATAATCGAAAAAGTCTCGACATTACAAAACATAAGAACGAAAGAGAGACACAAATACTCGAAACCCCAATCAATACCTCCTGGCACCGCCACCACGCCCACCAGGAGCAGCGTAAGGCACAGCCACAACAGGAGCCTGTTCTTCCTTAAGCACAATCCCTGGAAGCTCACTCATTCCAAGAGAAGCCAACAAATCAATAGTCTCCTTATCAACTTCAATCCTATCAGTCCTAATTGCTGACTCATCAGGCACGAAATCCATGCGCCTCTCTCTCTCCTCTTCCTGTAGCTTCAGCGAGATTCCTCTAACAGGTCCTTTCTGAATACGCTTCATCAAGTGAGTTGAGAATCCAGCGATCTTGTTACGGAGACGCTTCGATGGAATGATGGCCACTTCTTCTAGAATCTTCTTGTTGGTGTGGAAATCCAAAGTCATTTTGGAGTAGTATTTCTCGATCACTTGGCGAGATGATTTTTTCACGGTCTTGGTGCGGACGCGTCCCATGGTTGCTGCGGCGGCGGTGGGTTTTAGGGGAGACGAGGAGTGGCTGATAGGGTTTTTTTAAGATGTGTGTGTTTGGGTGAAAGGTAGGGTTTTTAGGGAAGTGCTTATATATTGATTGGATTGTGTGATTTACTTGGGCTGGATGAGGGATGGTGCTCGTTGGACTGTTGATGTGATTGGGCTGGACTTTCTGTGCTGTGCGATACTATTGTTGATATAATAATGACATGGCCAATATTAGGAGTATTTTAAATTTTATAATTAGAGTAGCTAGAATTAGGAGTGTTTTAAGATTTTATTAATAGTTAATGTTAGTAATACTAGTTTTATAAGTGCATGGATTATTTTTTATATATTAAAAATTTTATGTTATAATTATATTTTCATATTATCATTATTTTCAATAGTTATGTTAATTTTAATTTAATATAAATTTAATTAATAGAAAAAAATAATGTAATTTTTATCCCCTCTCTCACTCTCTCCCCTCTCATTTCGATCACCATGGTCACTACCATCACCGCTGTGGTGGTGGGTTCTTCCTCTAGCCACGCATAAACACACACATAATACAAACACACACTACGCCATAAGTAAGCATACACAACCCCTCTTTAGTGTTGCATAAGGTCTGAATAGCGTTGCCTAAGGTAATAGGCAACACCATGGCAGCATTGTTAATACGGACGTTGCGTAAAACCTCTAATGCAACGCTTTTACTAGCTATTGCAACGCTTCGAAAGTATTGCAAAATGTCTATATTGCAATGCTAAAAGCATACAAAGGCAACATCACATGGTGTTGCATAAGATTTGAAGTCATTTCAGCAGTGGGGTCCATCATGGTGCCACGTCATAAGTGAGGCCCACCTGGTGCCACGTCAGCAGTGGGGCCCACCAAGGTGCCACATCAGTAGTGGAGCCCACATGGTACCACGTCAACAGTGGGACCCACATGGTTCCACGTCAATGAAGGGTTTCGAGCATCAAACGCAGCGGAGTTAAACGCGAAAAAAAATAAAAATCAAAATCCTACCGCAGGATCCATGCAAAAACATGATATTTAATTCAGAATTAGATGATTACCTTAAAGAAGCTTTACAAAATGATGACAGATGGAGGTCCAAAGCAATCACCACGTAGCCTTCTTCGAGATCTACGTTGCCAAAGTAGTCCACACGAACGCTTGATCGTCCAACGATCACCGGAGCCGGTACTAGCCGAATAACCTGCCTCTCTCTCTAGCCTCTCACACGTTTTACTCTAAAAACGAATTGTAAAAGTGTGTCCCTAAACAATACATCATAATGTATTTATAGGGAAAAGAGATTGGGCTAAACCCTAAATCGAATTGGGCTTCTCCAAACCCATTCTGATTTTGTTTTAATATTAAATTCGAATTCAATTTAATTATAATTAAGACCAGCTCAATTAATTAAATATCCAATTTTGAATTTAATAATTTAAATTCGTAATTTAAATTAAAACTCCTTTTAAACGTTCTTATTGTGTAACCCTTTAGGTTATTATTACGTTGGCAATAATTTTAATATCCAATAATATAATTATAAACAATGAGCGGCATCTAGTAATACATCATTGCTACCCAAGTAATAATAATAATTGGTAATCCAATTAAACCTCTCGTGATATAATGTTTCCGTGTAATATAATCAATTTAACCAAATATTATAGATTAAACTCGAGGCATGTTATTAGTCATCCTCTTCAATGTTTAATCCGGGTTTCCTTGATCAATGAGTAGACTATTAAAACAAATCAATATTTGAGCATGGTCATCTCACCTTGTACGGTAAAAGGAGCTTTAGTCATTTTGCCAATGAGACATGGTTCACATTCTTCGTATGATTCAAAATCAAACTTATCCAAGTATCCATCCTTATGTAACTTGGAAATGCGATTCTATGCATCATAATGTATCCTACACATGCATTCATACATTAATATGTAAAGTGCAGTGTGTAAACGTGGTTGGTTATGGCCTTTAATCCTAGAAGATCCTTTCAAGCTAATGAAAAGATCAAGGTCAATCTATGGTAGAATAAAATACTATACTATTACATGTCATCTTATTTGCTGCTACAATGCCTCCTTGGATTGCCTCCTTGCTTGCTTATCTTCATGTACATTACATAAACAAAACAACTATACTAATGTACTTACAAGGAGAACTCGAATTACATTCGAGATTTAATCATTACAAGGAATAACGACATGCAAGTCGTATTTAGAAACCAAACCATAAACAAAAACCTCTATCCTATGGGTCTCATAGCCATAACCATCCACCATGCTCAAGTAACAATTAAAGAACATGTCATATTATCTAATCATGTTAAACCATATCATATTTCAGATGATCCAATCAAAGAAATCATATAACGCAAAAATCAGAAAATCAGAGTCAAATTCTAAAAACAATAAATCGTCGTTTTCAGGCACTAAACGGCGTCAAACGCCTTACAGATGAGTCGATGATAACATTGCTATCTGTTTTGTTCAGACTCTCGTTTCTAGTCAGAAAACACATATCGTTTGCGAAAATCGGACACTGGACACGGATTTCACCAAATCTTAACAACGTATACAGAAATCATATCGTATACAATCCCCATATCAAGAACAAACAAAAATCATATATATATACAGATTATATGATCATCATCAACATATCATATCCAATATGATCTAATAAGTTATAACTCAAAAACAATTTTCAGAAAATTCGAATTTAAATCAGAAAACCATAAATCGCTATTTACAGGCAGTACACTACGCCAAACGGCTTACAAATGCGAACATGACTTTGTCAGTCTTGTTCAGTGGCCTCATTCCAGTCAAAAAACATATCTTTTTTTAGAAAATTGGACACAATACGCAAATTTCACTAAATGTGCATAGTTTTTCGGAAATCGTATCGTATACAATCTCCAAAAATTAGAACAAGCATGTATCATATACATTCAGCAATATATGCAATCATCTCATGATTATAAAATCCACTAATATATCATATGTTCAAAACATATACATACACATCTCGTAAAATCACAAAAACATGGCAAATCACATACATGCTTATATACACCAAAATTGTTAAACACATAACCGAATTAAAAGCGTTTTGCAAGTAGCTATGATGCCATTGAAGAATCGCCTTAAAAGGTATATCCAGTCAGAAAACACATATCATTTGCGAGAATTAGGCCACTGAACAAGATTGACAAAGTCAGGTTCGCATCTGTAAGCTGTTTGACATAGTTTACTGCCTGTAGACAGCGATTTATGGTTTTTTGATTTAAATTCGAATTTTTTGAAAATTGTTTTTGAGTTATAACTTATTAGATCATATTGGATATGATATGTTGATGATGATCATATAATCTGTATATATATTGATATATATATATATATATATAATTTATGTTTGTTCTTGATATGGGGATTGTATACGATACGATTTCTGTATACGTTGTTAAGATTTGGTGAAATCTATGTCCAGTGTCCGATTTTCGCAAATGATATGTGTTTTCTGACTGAAAAAAAGTGTCTGAACAAAACTGATGGAAAAGCTATCATCGACTCATCTGTAAGGCGTTTGACGCCGTTTAGTGCTTGAAAATGACGATTTATTGTTTTCAGAATTTGATTCTGATTTTCTGATTTTTGCGTTATATGATTTCTTTGATTGGATCATCTGAAATATGATATGGTTTAACATTATTAGATAATATGACATGTTCTTTAATTGTTACTTGAGCATGGTGGATGGTTATGGCCTTGAGACCATAGGATAGAGGTTTTTGTTTATGGTTTGGTTTCTAAATACGACTTGCATGTCGTCATTCCTTGTAATGATTAAATCTCGAATGTAACTAGAGTTCTCCTTGTAAGTACATTAGTATAGTTGTTTTGTTTATGTAATGTAAATGAAGACATGAAGACAAGAAAGCAAGGAGGCAATCCAAGGAGGCATTGTAGCAGCAAATAAGAATACATGTAATAGTATAGTATTTTATTCCACCATAGATTGACCTTGATGTTTCATTAGCTTGAAAGGATCTTATAGGATGAAGGCCATAACCAAGCATGTTTACATACTGCACTTTACATATTGATGTATGAATGCATGTGTAGGATACATTATGATGCATGTTTTAATTAGATTAATCATGTATGAATGAATGTATTACATACATCACCCATGCCATGCCTCCTTAAACAAGATAAAATCTGTAACAACTCGAGATTTTAAAATTAAAAATAATGACTATGAGATTTCTATGTTTATGAAACACGGAATTAAATACGAATTTTCAATTATTTCGATATGGGGAGATTTTGTCAAAAACGGGTCATACCTGTAAGGAAGTTGGTTATTAAGTGAGGCCGCTTGTGACTCCTCCAACAACCTGGAAATCAAACCATTGGTGAATATTGATTTGAAATATTTAATTCAAGGAAAAATTGGTAATCTCTTTATGATGGGATCATGGTCGTTTTAATTAACAAACCCCTAAGAAAAATATTAACTTTAAGATGCCTTCAAAATGGGAAACACTCGTCAAGACCTAGATCGACAAAGGGTAGGTGCGCCAAAGTGGAGTACCCTCGTTTATCGTAGTAAGGCACGATCGAGTAAATTAGTGATACTCAACTGTTAGACCATTGGGTTCGACTTGACTAAGTGACCACAATAGGATTGTGAACTTAGAGGCATAGAGTTTGGTAAGATTTATTGGATAAATTGGAACAAATGTTGTTATGTGAACAAATATTGTTCTACCAAACTATACAAGAGTTATATATGATATAATTTACAAATGTTGTCTACCTAAATAATCATTTTAAGGAGAAAAGCCAAAGCTGGCCTTAAAAGGGATGAAATATGGATCTTGGCTCACTAGAAAGGTTTAGAGACCCTTTTCCAAATTGATAGGTAGGGCTATTGATTTGATAAAAATAGTAGGAGATATATATTTTGAATATATAAGAATAATCACTTGAACATAATTTAATAAATCCGTAGACTAATTATTTTATGCATTTTAACATTGTAGAAATTTGAAATGGAAAACAACTCAAATAACTTCTCTGTATGATCGGTCCTTGAGAAGGACAAGTTGACAAGAACTAACTTCCTAGATTGGCAAAGGAATGTGAGGATTGTCCTCAGGCAAGAGCGAAAGCTCTATGTCATAGATATTCCTCGCCCTGGAACTCTCCCTGAAGGTGCAATGGAGGCTCAACGAAATGCTTATCAGAAGCATTTGGATGATGACACCGATGTCACCTGTTTGATCCTTGAGACTATGAGTCCAGAGCTGCAGAAACAGCATGAGAATTTTGATTCTTATATCATGATCGAGCACCTTAAACGTATGTTTGAAAGACAGGCTCGTCAAGAGAGATTTGATACAAGCAAGGCCTTGTAAGCGTGTAAACAGGGTGAAAGGAAGAGAAACTGTCAAAATTATTTGGAGGATCTAAAGAAACTGAATGCTGTTCAGATTTCTGATTCAGGTATTTATGTTATAGAAGTCAATTTATCTACTTCTACATCATGGGTATTAGATACTGGATGTGGTTCCCACATTTGTATAAATGTGCAAGAACTCCGAAGAAGTAGAACTTTGGCGAAAGGAGAAGTCGACCTACGTGTTGGCAATGGAGCAAAGGCTACTGCCTTAGCTGTAGGGACTTAATATTTATCATTACCCATTGGGCTTATTTTAGAACTTGAGAACTGTTTTACGTGCCTGCAATTTGCAGAAACATTATTTCCATTTCTTGTTTGGACAAGATTGGTTTTTCATTTTTGATTCAGAACAATGGTTGTTCGTTTCCATTGAATAATGTTACCTATGGGGTTGCACGTTTGTTTAATGGTTTATATGTTCTTGATCTTGATACTCCTGTCTATAACATAAATAACAAACGTCTTAAAACAAATGACTCAAATCAAACATACCTCTGGCACTGTCGTTTAGGCCATATAAATGAGAATCGCATTTCCAAGTTACATAAGGATGGATACTTGGATAAGTTTGATTTCGAATCATACGAGGAATGTGAACCATGTCTCATTGGCAAAATGACTAAAGCTCCTTTTACCGGACAAGGTGAGAGGGCCACCAAATGATTGGAACTGATACATAGTGATGTATGTGGTCCAATGCGTACGATGGCAAGAGGTGGCTTTTACTATTTCATAACCTTTACTAATGATTTTAGTAGATACAAATATGTGTATCTTTTGAAGAACAAATCTGAATCGTTTGAAAAATTCAAAGAGTATAAGGCTGAAGTTGAGAAGCAATTAGGCGAAAGTATTAAAACTCTACGATCTGATCGTGGGGGAGAATACTGATAACGTGTATTTTATATACGTTTTGTCTTTCATTCTCTTACATTTTTGTTAGTTTCGAATGTTATTTTATCGATATTAATTACGTTTTTCATCTTTCAGTGCCTCATGCTTAATTGTCGAAAAGATGACTTATTTTGGGCTTGAAAGCAAAGATTATTCAAGAGGGAAGTTAGAAGATGCAAGCTCGCGATATCGGGAGGTGTTTAATGTATTATCTTGAAGATTTTGTCTCGCATGAGCTACTGTACGGCCATTCACTAGGCCGTTCGAGGAGTTTTAAAGGAGCAGTTTCTTGTACGGGCTGCTGTACGGCCGTTCGACAGGCCGTTCAGCTCTTGCTGGAAATTTTTAGAAGCAATTTACACTCTTATCCTCTTGTCTAGTTGATGTATTAATAGAAGAGAAGTGAGGCAAAATAACATATCTTATCTTCATCTCATCTTTACCTCTTCAACAACATTCAATTAGGGTTAGTGAGTAGATAGAAACATTTATTACTCATAATCTTGCATTGATTATGAGTAACTAACTCTATTTATTTGGCTCAAGGAAGGAGCTCTTGTACTAAACTCACTTCATTTTAAGTAAGATCTACTTCACTCTATCTTGAATGCTTGTGTTGTAATGTTTATGATTTTGCTAGGAGATTTGTAAGTTGCTTCATCTTGCTCTTCTTGTAATTTCAATTGCTAATTATTTGTGTTAATCCGTAATTGTTAGTGCATTCATTGTAGTAGCACAAGGTTTAGTTTACCTAAACTCACAAAATTCAAGTGCAAAATACCTAGGTTGAGCTTCTTATCCTTGGGTTTGTCTAAACCTCTCTTTGTTTAATTCCTTGACTTGGTTAAATTGATAGTGCTTCATTATTGGTTGCTAGTGTCAAGAGAGCTAATTTATGTGCTTCACGAAATTAGTGTTTTTAGAAGAGAAATAAGTGATTGTGTGCTTCACCAATTATCTTGGTTAGGTAGTGTTGATTATATCTTGCTTACATTTGTTTGGGTGTAATACTTGAGTTTCCATAATCCTTGGGTCAAATATCTCTTTATCTTGCTAATTTACTCATTGTGTCTTGTTGTGTTGGTAAATTTGGATGATTGCAATTTACTTAGTCATATTTCTCTAGAAATTTATTTCTTGTATGCAAGGTGTTTGATAAAATACCTCAACAAACTCAAAACCCCCTCACCAATTTACTTTACACTAGTATTGAACGCTATTCCCTTGAGTTCGATCCCTACTTGCCACGTTTGCTATATTTTATAGTTAAGTGCGAACATAGTAGAGCATAAATAAATCATTTTCAATTTGGCGCGTCGACGACGGGCGTGGCCAAATTTTGGCGCCGCTGCCGGGGACTTAGTTTTAGTTCAATATTAGCGCACATATAAAATTATGAATATTTTAGTTCATTGTGCATATTTATCTTTTTCCCTTGATTTTAGAAATTTTTGCTATGTATGACTCGATCCTCTTGTTTAGGTGATCTTGCATATTCATCCAATCCCGAGAGACTCTTGCGAAGGAATCTAAGGAATTCAAGCGCCAATATAGATTCATCAAATCAATCTCATTCTAGCACACCTTCGGAAGAGGAAGAGGAGTTGGACGAGGGTCCTCCCCTTGTTATTCCTATCTTATCACCGGACGACACCATTGATCAAGTCATGGAAAATCCTCATCAACGCACACTCAAGGAGATTGCTTCTCCTAGCTCCGTTCAACTACCATTATGCATTGTTTTTCCGGGAGGAAAACCATTTGAGCTAAAGGGTGGTCTTATTGGCCTCCTTCCCAAGTTTGGAGGTGAAGGCACGGAAGATCCTTTTAGGCATCTTCAAGAATTTGAAATGGTGTGTTCTTCGATGAGACCAAGCAATGCTACGGAAGAACAAGTGAAGTTGAAAGCATTTCCCTTTTCTTTGAGAGACAATGCCAAGGCAAGGTTATTTTACCTTTCTCCAAACTCAATCACTACATGGGAGCAAATGTGAAGTGCTTTCTTGGAGAAATTCTTCCCTACATCAAAGGCTACGGGCATCTCCAAAGACATTTGTGGCATTCGACAATACTCCGGAGAAACATTGTATGAGTATTGGGAAAGGTTTCAAAAGCTTTGTCAAAGTTGTCCTCCATACTTGATATCGGAAGAGTTGCTTATTCACTACTTTTATGGAGGCTTGGAAAATAGTGCTAAATTGCACCTTGATGCTTCAAGGTGAGTGGTGGAGTTCTTGTGGATAAAATGCCGGATGAGTCTAGAAAGTTGATAACCAAGATTACCAAGAATTCCCGCCAATTTGGGGATCGTCAAGTGCATGTCAAGAACCATTCCGTGAATGAAATGTCAACTCAAAGGTTAGAAGGCCAAATTTCGGACCTTACATCATTGGTTCGTCAATTAGCCGTTGGGAATCTCCAACAACAAAAATATTGTGGTGTTTGCAATATGTCGGATCATGCTATAAATGAATGCCTCTCATTCCAACAAACCGAAGAGCAAATTAATGCTATTGGAGGTTTTTCGGGACATCCACCTCAAAGGAAGTATGACCCCTATAGTAACACCTACAATCCCAGTTGGAGAGATCACCCAAATTTTCGATATGGAAATCCCAACACACCAAACTCTAACCAATACCAATCCCAAAATCCAAACACTTACAACAACCAAAATCAACAAAACCTTCATCCATACCCACAAAAACGCCCAATTTCAACCTCCAATTGTCATCATTTGAGGAGATGATGAAACAAATGGCGGCAAACAACCTCCAATTTCAAAACAACACTTCTCAAAGCATATCCAACTTGGAAAAGCAAATGAGCCAACTAGCCACAACCGTGAATCGTTTGCAAAGCCAAGGTTCTAGGCAACTTCCTTCTCAAACGGAGGTGAACCCCAAGGAAAATGCTAGTGCCGTGACTATAAGGAGTGGAAAAGAATTGGAGGACCTCCATGCTAAGGCCAAGGGTAAGAGTGTGAATGATAATGATGGTGGAAAGGTTGAAAAGAATGATATCTTAGAGGCTAATGATGAAAACATTGAGGATGAGATGGAAATTGAGGAAGAGAAAGTTGATAAGGGTAAAAAGGCAAGTGTTCAAGAAGACGTTCCACAAGCAAAGAAGGCAAGGTTCATTGATGATGTGGTTATTTGACTTCCATTCTCATCCAAATTCTCTAAGCCAAAGAAAGAAATCGTTGATAAGGAGATGCTTGAGACCTTCCCAAAGGGGAAATCACTCTCCCGCTCCTAGATGCCATTAACCAAGTTCCGAAGTATGCAAAATTTCTCAAGGATTTGTGTACCAACAAGAGGAAATTGAGAGGTGACGAAACTATAGTTGTGGATGAAAATGTCTCGGCCGTGATTCAAAGGAGGTTGCCTAAAAAATTTTCGGATCCGGGCACATTCACCATTCCTTGCAAGATTGGAGGTAAATTCTTTGAAAAAGCTATGCTTGATTTAGGTGCCTCAATCAATGTGACGCCCCTCTCCATATTTCAAACTTTAAATTTGAGGGCACTTGAGAATACCAATGTGATCATTCAACTTGCGGATAGATCAAATGCCTCTCCCGAAAGGGGTAATTGAAGATGTGCTTGTTCATGTTGATAAAATGGTCTTTTCCGCCGACTTTTATATCTTGAAAATGGAAGATGGTCCATCAAGCATCAAGTCCGCCCCAATTCTCTTTGGGTGTCCATTCTTAAAAACGGCGAAGAACAAGATTAATATGGATGATGGTTCTCTCACTATGGAGTTTGGCAATGAAGCTGTCAAGTTCAATATTTATGATGCCATGAAATTTCTTAGTGAGTCACACTCAATTTGCGCCATTGATGTCATTGATGGTTTGGCCCAACAAGCTTTTGACATGGGAAATAAAGAAGCTCTCCAAGTAGTTATTGAGGGATGTGCAATTGAAGATAATGGATTCCCTAATTCGGAAGAGGCCAGTGAGGCAATTATGGAGCTCAATGCATTGCAACCTTTACCCCAAAGGTATGATCTTGCAAAAATTGATCTTCTTTTGTCTTATTCTAAATTACTCCCTTCTATTGAGAATCCTCCTACTTTGGAATTGAAACTATTGCCTAACCATCTCAAATATGCTTATCTTGGGGATAATGAGACTCTTCCCGTAATCATAGCTTCTAATTTGAGTAATTTGCAAGAAGAACGCCTTTTACGGGTTCTTAAAGATCATAAAAGTGCCATTGGGTGGACAATTACTGATATTAAGGGAATTAGTCCTTCTACATGCATGCATCGCATACTCTTGGAAGATGGAGCTAAGCCTACTAAAGACCCTCAAAGAAGACTTAATCTGGCAATGATGGAAGTTGTTAAAAAGGAGATTCTCAAACTACTTGATGTGGGTATCATTTTTCCAATCTCGGATAGCGAATGGGTGAGTCCGGTGCATTGTGTTCCTAAGAAGGCGGGTATCACTCTTGAAGAAAATCTTAAAGGAGAGCTTGTTTCTACCCGAGTCCAAAATGGGTGGCGTATGTGCATAGATTACCGCAAGTTGAATGCGGTATGTAAGAACCCAGATTTTTGGTAGGAATTAAAACTTTTATTATGTAATGGATTATAAGTGTAAAAGTTGTTCTAAGGAATGGAATGGATATGGATTCCAATGTTTATATGTCATGAAGAATGCAATGGGTTGACAACTTAGATTAGAATAATCTGTCTCCTAGAAAGTAGGATATGGTGATTCTAAATGAGGAAGATGGTTCTCATGTCATCCAAATCGATATCTGTTATAAGTCCAGTGGTTTCGTAAAAAGGTTAAGGAACGCTCGGGAAAGCGCAAGGACATTTTTCTAATTATAAGAATTAAAGAGAGAATAAGTGATGAATGTGTTTTTGGTGGAAATTGGAATATTATTAGATGACACTATATAGAAGTACCCGGAACGGATTTCTGAGTTCGTATTATTGATCCAACGGGAAAAAGAGTGTATGTAAAAGTTATCGGATTCTGAAAAACAACACTTTAATTTTCTCCGAGATTTCCCTAGACACTGAATGATTTAAGGATTTCTTAAAGAGATTTGAGGAATTTAAATTCAAGAATTTTAAAGGAGGATTGAGAATGATTGTATAAATATCAAGAAGGTTTCCGGTAAAACCCTAACAAGAAATACTTGAGATATTCCTCCGAACGATCAACGAAGTTGTGCCACAGTAAAGCAAGGGAATGCAACATATAAGTCGTAACGTATTGATTTATTTAACAATACAAATAGGGAATCTAATTGGCGGAAGAAAGAAAGATCAAAGTGACTTACATATAAGTCAACTAAACAAAGGAGTGGTGTTTTTGTACTTTAGCCAAAAAGGGAATGCTTAATGTAATGGCAACAAGTGGTCAAGTAGATTGGCCAAGCTCTAAATTGTAAGAGGAAATCCAAGCTTAAACCATTTAACAATTCTCATATTAATTAGGTGAGTTCTATATTTCCTAACTTAGATATCCTATGAATTATAGCCTCTAATTCCATGTCTTTCATAGTCAAATAAAATCATGAAGATGAGGATGAATAGTAACTTTATGATTTTCATGTTTTGTTTTCTTGATTGTATGGCTTCGAAAGGATGATCTAAGCTATACTAGGGTGATACAAGGACTACCCAAGGCTTATTAAGTTCGTACCCACTCCACGGAAGGTATAACTCTTGACACCCTTGGTTGAAACCTTGAGTTTTAATTGAGTTTTGGATGTTATATGCATGTATAGCTCTTAGAGATGTGATTAGGCTTTGAAAAATGTAAAAATAGTTTATATGAATGGAAAGGCAGTGCTTGGACTTAGTTTAATATTAAATAACATAAATATGTGATTTGGAATGGAAACCATGATTATTGGGGGATTGTAATTTTGGAAATATCCGATTTATAGCCGTCGTAATGCCGAAATTTCGTAAACTCTTAAAATCCGAGCATAACAGTTAGGATAAATGCCTGACCTTAATGATGTTATGGACTGACCTTATATTTCTCGAGTCATAGATCGTTTTGGCGCAAGAATCGAAGCAAACGGACTTACGGTTTAGGAATTATGGTCGAATTAGTAAAAGTAGTCCGAAACCGTAAATGCAAGTTCGTAACTGAAATTGAACCCCCATAATATTATTAATTCAGTGGAGAATCATGATAATTAAATATTAGAGATCATAAGGAAGGTGTGAGAGAAAACCTCATGTCAAACGGATCATTTTTCAATTTTTTAAATATATTTGAATCAGGGTTAAGTACGAATGAACCCCAATAAAGAACGAGTGGTTATAACTTTGGAAAATCACTTAGATAACGATCGATAAATCTCGAGGTATAATCTTTCGACCTTAGAACTTATATGGCTTAAGTACCTACCAAGTGTAAGTGTAATGACATACCTTAACAGCGAACCAATGTCGGATCATAACGGTGTTAATAAGAGTTACACTAGAGAGTGTATAACGGGATAACTTGAAAACGTATTTCGACTTAAGTTAAGTATATACTTAGCCTTTTAAAAAGTGTTAAGTGCTTAATCTTGAATGATTTGATTGTTTATAGATCACCGAGCAGACCCAGGACACGCTACCCCTACCCGACTACCAGGCAAGTTTCCAATACTTTGGAACTGTTGTTGTGATAATATATATATCTGTTGTTTTCTGATACATATGTCATAGCATGCATGCCTACTTTCAAGTCTATTGCAATACTTGTTCCCTGATTGATGTTGGCTTATAAGTTACATACAAAATATATTAATTATATGCCGGATATTGCTAAGACCCTTAGTGAATGGCATATGATCTCATTCTTTTAATAAAGACCGGGAGTCTGTATTTTGTAATATAGAGATAGTCATGGAAACCCGGAGGGATTCCAGGGACAGATTATTTGAGGGATGCTATTTATGAACATTATTTAAATTTCCATGAGTATTAAGTACTTGGAAATTATTCGAGGAATGTTATTTGAATACTCATTCGAGATTATTTATTTAATGAATATTATTTTGAATATTCATTTGAGGCTATTGATTTAGATGAATATTATTTTGGAATCTTCATTCGAGTCTATTTATTTAGTAAATATTATTTTTAATATTCATTTGAGCTTTATTTATTTAAATGAATATTATTTCGAATATTCATTTTAGTTTAATTGTTTATTTTATATTAATTTCGAATATTCATTTAAGCTCATTTACTTAATGAATATTATCTTGGATATTCATTTAAGGTTTTACTTATTTTCTTGGATATTATTTTGAATATTTATTCGAGGAAATATTTATTTAATAAATATTTTATATATACTTATTCGAGGGTTAATCATGAGCAATAATTATATTAAGAATCTTCTTGAATTATTTATGGTTTAATAAATATTCTTTGAATATTTATTTAATTCTTTTAACTAGTTCTAAAATGAGATATTTTATTCAAAAATATCCTTGATATTTAAATACTATGTAAATTATCTCTGAGTCGTATTATTATTATTTTTATCAAGGAAGGTTCTCAAAACTCTATTAATTCATCTCCCAAATCGGGAATTTCCTGCAACACGTATCGAAGAGACTTCATTCAGGTTGACGGGTATTCTCCGTAACACGTATCGAAGAGACTTCTTTCAGGTTGGCAGGAGTTTGAAAAATGTTCAAAACTGGGATTGCAATATTTTCCAGTAATTCCCTCTTTTATGACATATGATGATGTCTTGCTTTTACCTTGCACAGCAGATATTTCTACAGAATATATGTTTTGAGTTACCTTGTAACTTCATCGTTTATATTATATTGGCACTATGTTCGTTAATGCATGGCATATGGTTTCAAAAATACTTTTGAACTATTGTATATATTATTGTTCAGTATACGTTATTGTTGGTGGGCTATTGCTCACCCTTGCTTTTTTTAATTATATCACAACAATAGCTAGAGAAGATGGACGTTCAAAGAACACTTGGCGCAAGAGCGTGGGAACCGTCAGAGATGTTGGGTTTAAACCCAATACGAATAGTATGGGTTTTGGTGATCCAAAACATATATGGATTGGGTAATAATTATGTGTTTAGATAATTATTATAGATGGTATATTTAGATACCAAGTATGATAAGGATTGTAATTGGAAACCAAGTATGAAAAGGATATCTTGGTGGCTAAGTTTGTGATGGCTATATATACATAGTCATATTGTATTTGTTTGGGGAGGTGAAAGAATAAGAGATGTAGTCTTAAGTATTGTTTGGGTGATGCTTGAGCATTGTTGGCTCAAGTATCGGGTTGGGACACCTTCAAGGTGTTATTGTTTTGATGTATTATTGATAATTGTTTGGATTAATAATACAAGTTTGGGACGTGGGTGTTTCCGCGTCAAGTATTTGTGTGTTCTTGTTTTGCGCTTTAGTAGATCTTGTCAACTATAATCGATTGGGTGTATGTGCTCTGTATTTGTGATTGTGAATCTCGGATTGTGTAAGTCCCCTAACCTAACAAGTGGTATCAAGAGCCAAGGTTCGGGTTCGTGATGGATGAGGTTAAGGGAAAGTTCGAGGTTCAATTGATCTGGCAGAGTACAATGAAGGATTTGCTGACAAGGAGACTACTAAAGCGGGTAGAGACAAAGTTACGTGCGGTATGGATTATTCGGTTGGCCTTGCACCGTGGATCAATCCTGTGCGGACTCAAGATGGAAGAAGATAGAAGAGGTCATCGCAACTATTTCAATGGCTTGATCAGCCAGGTGAACTATTTGGATGATACTAGTGATTTTCTTCAGGAGACCGAAGGATTGTGAAAGCAAGGATCGGGTGACTCAACATGTGGAAGAGCACTCGTGGTGGTTGATGCACGTGATTTTGTAGATGGATACATCGTTATGGTGAAGAACGATGGTTTGGATGGTTTGGAGGGTCACTATACGGGTTTTAGCGACACTCAAGATTGGAGGAGCAAGATGAGGAGATTCTTGTTCGAGGGGAGGCATTGGCGAATGGATGTCAATGGCTTTATGGGTACTGTTCAATCCAATATGGGTATTGGGTTGAAGGGGAGGATTGTTGGGTTTAAACCCAATACGAATAGTATGGGTTTTGGTGATCCAAAACATATATGGATTGGGTAATAATTATGTGTTTAGATAATTATTATAGATGGTATATTTAGATACCAAGTATGATAAGGATTGTAATTGGAAACCAAGTATGAAAAGGATATCTTGGTGGCTAAGTTTGTGATGGCTATATATACATAGTCATATTGTATTTGTTTGGGGAGGTGAAAGAATAAGAGATGTAGTCTTAAGTATTGTTTGGGTGATGCTTGAGCATTGTTGGCTCAAGTATCGGGTTGGGACACCTTCAAGGTGTTATTGTTTTGATGTATTATTGATAATTGTTTGGATTAATAATACAAGTTTGGGACGTGGGTGTTTCCGCGTCAAGTATTTGTGTGTTCTTGTTTTGCGCTTTAGTAGATCTTGTCAACTATAATCGATTGGGTGTATGTGCTCTGTATTTGTGATTGTGAATCTCGGATTGTGTAAGTCCCCTAACCTAACAAGAGAGTTACCCGCTGATGTAGCTACCATTGCTGAGGAGGAAGCTATTGGTAGGCTAGTTTTCCGCTTTTAATCATCGGATATATTCATCCATATAACTTATGTAAATGGATGGCAAAGAGTATGTAAGTTAAATTCTTTTGGGTTGTAATAACTCAAACTCGTGATTAATAATATTTGATAGTTACTCTGATTTCATCTCTGGGACTATAACTGGTGTGTTTTATGTTGTTGTTTTGGGTCACAAGGTTGTAATTTAATTTATGTTGGTTTTGTGGATGGATATTGAGTCCGTAACGACCGGATCCCCGACCCCGGATCTGGGGCTGTTACAGAAATGGTATCAGAGCAAGAGTTATGTATCCCAGAGATGAGACGACGTTATAACAATAAATTCACTAATATAATAATAACTCTTGCCAAGTTCACCTAAAACCCTTATGGGAACTCTTAAGTATCATAATAGTAAATTAGCTCGATATCGTATCAACGAGCAAGGCAACAGACCTTGAGGCTTACGAGCAGCAGCATGGTGATGCTTTATTATATGCTGATGATCAGATTGTGGATTCGATAGAGTACCCTACTGAGGACCCGGAGGAGGTTCCAGCAGAGGATGAAAATCCTGTTAAGGATAAGGAGCTTACCCTTGAGGAAATGAGGGCTGCAGCCAGAACGACTGCCAGGGCTAAGATTATAGTGCTCAGAGAAGTGAGCGTAAAGAACTGTGACATTGTTAAGAGAACTAAGGATGCATATTGGATTCATAGTCGGACTACCGGATGTAGTACCAGCAAGTAAGACGGATTGGAAGAATTACTTGGAATCTTATATGGGGATAGATAAGAATCCTTAGATACTTTCAGATTAATGAGAAAAGAGTTAGAATGATGCCTGATTATCAAAGACATCGATATAGGATGGGGAACAGAGTCTCCAAGAGCAGTTGAGATAGAGGCAGCAAATGCCATATCATTTGATAAATGGATTAGTATGAATACTGTCAATAGTAATTCGCCATGAGAAGGCAGGTTTTATAGGTTATAATCTATAAAGTCAAATTGAGATTGATGAGGTGGGTTGATTCAGAGAAATGTTCATTTTATAAATAGATCAGCTTAGAAAGTAAAGACATTGGAAAGTGATGGCATGATTGGATAAAGTTATATAAGGAAGTAGTAAGCGAGACGATGATCTCAGAACATACAAGAGGAAAAGACCAGTGAGTCTATAATACACTCATAATAAGACTACCGTCAGGGACTAAGTATAGGTTTATTTCAACTCAATGAAATGATGAACCAGAAACATTAGATGCATGTGGTTCAGAGGAATATTAAATTCTTTCTTTTCCTTGAATGGATTATAGTAGTTACATTAAGTTTACTCCGACGATGAATCATAAATGGATCAAGTAATACGATCAGTGGTTTAGAGGTAATGGAGAATGTTTTGAGATGAAACCTGAAAAAGCAAGTGCATGCCAAGTTCTCGAAGTTTGAATTCTGATAAAATAAAGTTCAGTTATTAGGACATACGATCAATAGTGAGTAGTGATTGGTTGACCCCGCCGAGTAAAAGCAGTTTCAATTGAGAAAGGCCAACCACACCAACTAAGGAAAATGTGAGAAAATCTTCCTGGAGTTAAAGAGGAAATTGGAGGCGACCCAGCGTTGCCATTGCCTAATCGAAAAAGGAAGACTTTGTGATATATTATGATGCACCACATATAGGTTTAGGTGGTGTGCTTATACAGCACGACAGAGAAATTGTGGATCCATTCGGACAGCACGGTTCACCAGATTCGGATGGCCTTGATAGTGCCAATGTTGTGGAACGACTAACTCCGATGGTAGTGGTCCTTCTGAGACTAATGGTTAGGTAGACTGACATTTGGTAGTATCGACTATTAGGATGTATAGGTATCAGGGAGGTGTGGCATGTTTCAGTTTCAAACTCCGATTTTCCTTCTATGGGATGTATATATTTGGTTCCTTTCCAATGGGTTAGACTCCCAACCTTATGTCAATCATACCGTTATCATAACTGCTTAAGATTCCACCTTCCTGGATGCTCATAGAACTTTTCTTTAGGTTTCGAAATGGATCTTCTTAGTATTACCAGTGGGTGGATAGGTTAACCAAGATTTTCCTGATTCAGGAAAGAAATCCAACCAATTTTGGTAAACCTTGTCTTTCTGATTATCAGAAAACGTCATTGAAAGGAGTAGAAATTGGAGCGAACCATTTGGATGGGGTAAGGTAGCCGCTATATGGGTTGGTGGACAGACCCTGATTATTACAAGTGATTGAAGAGATAAAATGGGAAATTTATTTAATGACCAAAACGGACTGAGAGATTCCGGGATTGACTTAAATGAAAAAGGTATTATGCCAAAAGTGTAAGCTTGTGTAGCACGTGGGATTGATAAGAGAAGTTGAAGATAAAAATAAAGGAAAGGTGACCGGAGACGGTACCGAGAAGTCGATTGAGACTTATATGGAGTAAAATTTTGAAAAGATCAGAAGGTATCAAGGAAAAAGGATGAACGAAGAGTGGCAGTGCTCGAGTTGAGTGACTATGCTACTCCGGTATCTAAGATTTGCTGTGTAAAGGAAAGCAGTGAACACATACAAAAAGGAAGAAGTTTAAGAGTACGTGGGAAAAAGCATATTGGTAACCGTAACCTATCCCAGATAAATTATATTCGCTATAGACGAAGGAGGCACCAGGCCGGTGATTGCTAGAAAAGTAATGCTATTAGCTAACCCCTAAACTCACATATTTTAGTGTGGCCACTTGGGGCCATGTCACAAAGGATTATTAAATGACTAAATCAGTGATGTCAGGACAAAGCGGGGTTGCTTTTAACCAAGCGCCGACCGCGAGAGCTTTTGGATATAAAGTGAAGTGATGCATGTGTATATAATTGACCAGATTCTGAGTAAGAATAGAAGCGTGGTGATTTGAGATACATGATGTTGGGATATTATAAATGCAATGGATGTATTACGATCGAGATAGATGATCAATCTAAGTGTATAGAAATGGTCAAAGTTTGTTCGGTATGATACAGAAATTTTGTCTGAAGCTAATATCTTGGATAAAACCAATAGGTACTAAGAGATCCACGTTAAACTCGACCAATATCTTCCAGAACATCCTTGCTACCATTCCCCAGTTCTGAAAGAAAGGCAGATAGACATATGTTATCTTTTGGAAGGTCATGTAGACTGATATCCATGTGAAAGAAAAGGTTAGCATTAAGCTACCTATAGATTATCAAGATGAGAATAATTGGAAAGAGACCCTTATTAAGGATATAGGATTTGATTGTCAATTAAAGGGTGTAAGTATTTCTTGAAAATAGAATTGAGGATAGAATATCCATAAATTAAGAAGAACTCTGGGGATGCACAAAGGATGGCATTACCCTAATAAGGACATTGTGAATTTGGGTGATATAAGTTGGATTGACCAAGGCATCGATAATCTTTAGGGATTTATTGAAAGGAGTTTGGGAAAGTACATAGACAGAATTATTCTAGAATTGATTAATGATATTGTGATATACCCTGTACCTAGAAAAATACAGGAGGAATTATGAGGATGACCTAAGAGATTTTTTCAAAGAAAGAGTTAATATCCTAAGTTTCAAAATGGAAGTTTGATAAGGAAGGCACGACATAATAATAATAATTCCAGATGAGGCATGTGCGGACCCATGAGGGAGTATGGATTGAACCAATGAAGGTTGAGTTTATCCTAAAACAAGAAAGAATTAAGAGAAGAAATATCCTAGGTATGATTGGGAATAACCGTGGTAAAGTTCCCACGGAAAGGTGGAAGCAATGACTTATGGAAAAAGACTGATGGATACTTTTTTCCTCCAGCAGAGCTTAAGGGATAATACTTTCACCCAACAGTGATGGGAATGAGGTAGAAAAAATTTGAGTTGGAATATATCCAGAAAACATTGATTACAAGAAATTGTTATTATCAGGAAAGGCCAATGAGGTAGCCGACACTTTAAGTATAGAGGAGTAATTATAAATGCTCATACCGAAGAAACAGAATGATATTTGGAAGGACCTTGAAGGTCATATTGGAGTGGAGGAAATTACATTCCTTCTGATGATTGTGCAAGAATCGACTGTAATAATAGTTTAAGTAAAGATTCGATTAATGATATCTTCTTAATCAAATTACACACTTTAGGAGGTCCTATTTTGAGAAAAACCAGGACCATGGTACGAAATTGATTAAGTGAACCGTTAAGCTTCCAGTCATCTACTGAAGACATATGATTAATAATTCCATCAGCCGGTCATAGTTGCCATGCTTGAAACTCTTCTGCAATTTTATCTTTTTACATCAAGTTCAGGAAGTATTCCTTATGGATAAGGAATAGTAATTATTTTGTCTCTCTAAAGGATTTTGATCTGACAATTATGAAACCCGTATGATTAGCTATTAAAGCACTATGTCAACGATAAACGATAGTGATTCAACAATGGACTACATTAATATAGTGGTGCTTCTCCTGAGAAATTAGGTGATAACGAGCGTGGAGATGTCGGAATGAAAAATAGAAATAGTTGTATGGGATCTAAGTTAGAGAAATCGTCAAGGTTCATTTCAGATGGTTTAATTTTGGAATGACGTGATGCCTGAAATAAATGATAATGCTATGATGGTTCATAAAGAGATTATAGTCGAAATAGAAACAAGATAACTGCTGAAAGAAATGTAGAGTTGAGGATATAAAGGAAATAAAGTTTAGGAACAATAAGGGAGTTAGATATGCGGAATCCTGAGAAACCCCAGCGATGAGGCTAGAAAAGTACATGGCAAAGGTTGTTGGTCAAAACGGAAAGTTGAAATTGAAAGTATAAACGACATACAGATTAACTCCCTTTAAGTTGGGAGAACTCGAGGAAATTTGGAATAGAATGATTGAGTAATAAAGAGACTCATGGATCGAGAAAGTGAGAATTTAGATGGTTGAACAAAGGAAAGTTTGACCTCATGAATGTAATGCTTAGGGGGTACATGTGACGGGGTACCAATAGCGAAATACCAAGTACAAAGGATATATCAATAGTGAGATGACGGTGGAGATAAATAATAGAAATGAAGAAGGATCAGATAATAAGAAGGATGTGATTGATAAAGAAAAGATTGGGAAAGTAATTATGGAATGAGAAGCAAGGAATGTTATGAATGGATTGATGAATGGCTTTCTAACAAATTCTCGAGATGACATCTTGATAGTGTTAGTATTATGAATATGAAAGGGCTAGTAACGTGGCGTAGAATGTCAGTAACAATGATGTCAAGCGAGAAATCTTAGATTTAACCTGAGACTTGAAGGATTTCCAAAAGTGAGTGTTGCTAAGATTGAACAAGAGTATAGGTCCATAGAATGATGGACGGAGCAGTAAGGATATGTTGACACGTGAGATTACGATAAAGTAGTATTTGATACGAATACGATTATTTTTTTTCTTCTCTGATGAATCTCTATAGTTCAGAGGTCAATTCTAAGTATGATATTTTGCAATCATGAAAATTTTCTATAATCCTTTGAAATTCTTTTCTTTTCTTCTCTCTTATTAACCTTTTTTTTGAATTGAGAAGAACAACCCTTTAAAGAGGGGAGGTACTGCTACGTGACTATCTGTTTGTGTGATAGAAGTCTAAGTGGAATACCATGACTTGTTTAATTTCTTGCCAAGTACTAAAGGCTGCCCCCCTTCTGTACTAACTATGCAATATAACAAATGTTCATTGATCATAGTGATCTCTCAATAAATCTTTCCACTTCTCTATACTGATCGAGATTGCGAAGATTAAAGCGATCAGGAAATGCATAGTACGAGTGAGGTTATCTCCGAATTCGTAGCACGATAGTGATACCAAAGTCACTGTAGATACCAATAAGGATAATAGTATATGACTGAGTAAGAGCATAACCCGGATAGTGTGTTATGCGAAAAGTAGAAAAGTTGATGGAAAAAGGATAAAGTGTGTATTGTAGCACCAGTAGATGTGCTGAGAAAAGATTGGAATGTTTAAAGATTAACCGGGCAACTGGAAAGCGAAATGACAAACAAGTATCCAATTATTTCCTACCTGATTCCGGGACGGAATCCTTTTAAGGAGGGGAGACTGTAAGAACCCAGATTTTTGGTAGGAATTAAAACTTTTATTATGTAATGGATTATAAGTGTAACAGTTGTTCTAAGGAATGGAATTGATATGGATTCCAATGTTTATATGTCATGAAGAATGCAATGGGTTGACAACTTAGATTAGAATAATCTGTCTCCTAGAAAGTAGGATATGGTGATTCTAAATGAGGAAGATGGTTCTCATGTCATCCAAATCGATATCTGTTATAAGTCCAGTGGTTCCGTAAAAAGGTTAAGGAACGCTCGGGAAAGCGCAAGGACATTATTCTAATTATAAGAATTAAAGAGAGAATAAGTGATGGATAGTGTTTTTGGTGGAAATTGGAATATTATTAGACGACACTATATAGAAGTACCCGGAACGGATTTTTGAGTTCGTATTAATGATCCAAGGGGAAAAAGAGTGTATGTAAAAGTTATCGGATTCTTAAAAACAACAATTTTATTTTCTCTGAGATTTCCCTAGACACTGAATGATTTAAGGATTTCTTAAAGAGATTTGAGGAATTTAAATTCAAGGATTTTAAAGGAGGATTGAGAATGGTTGTATAAATATCAAGAAGGTTTCCGGTAAAACCCTAACAAGAAATACTTGAGATATTCCTCCGAACGATCAACGAAGTTGTGCCACAGTAAAGCAATGGAATGCAACATATAAGTTGTAACGTATTGATTTATTTAACAAGACAAAAAGGGAATCTAATTGGCGGAAGAAAGAAAGATCAAAGTGACTTACATATTAGTCAACTAAACAAAGGAGTGGTGTTTTTGCACTTTAGCCAAAAAGGGAATGCTTAATGTAATGGCAACAAGTGGTCAAGTAGATTGGTGACACTTGGTCCAATAGCTTGCTAACAACATAAAAGAGAAGATGCATCCATATATAGATAGGCATTACATGTATCAAGTCATTACACTTAACAAAACAATTAGCAAAACAAAACCAAACACCAAGAACACACCAAAGGTGCTCTCGGCCAAGCTCTAATTGCAAGAGAAAATCCAAGCTTCAACCATTCAACAATTCTCATATTAATTAGGTGAGTTCTATATTTCCTAACTTAGATATCCTATGAATTATAGCCTCTAATTCCATGTCTTTCATAGTCAAATAAAATCATGAAGATGAGGATGAATAGTAACTTTATGATTTTCATGTTTTGTTTTCTTGATTGTATGGCTTCCAAAGGATGATCTAAGCTATACTAGGGTGATACAAGGACTACCCAAGGATTATTAAGTTCGTACCCACTCCACGGAAGGTATAACTCTCGACACCCTTGGTTGAAACCTTGAGTTTTAATGGAGTTTTGGATGTTATATGCATGTATAGCTCTTAGAGATCTGATTAGGCTTTGAAAAATGTAAAAATAGTTTATATGAATGGAAAGGCAGTGCTTGGCCTTAGTTTAATATTAACTAACATAAATATGTGATTTGGAATGGAAACCATGATTATTGGGGGATTGTAATTTTGGAAATATCCGATTTATAAGTTAGATACAAAATATATTAATTATATGTCGGATATTGCTAAGACCCTTAGTGAAGGGCATATGATCTCATTCTTTTAATGAAGGCCGGGAGTCTGTATTTTGTAATATAGAGATAGTCATGGAAATTCGGAGGGATTCCAGGGACAGATTATTTGAGGGATGTTATTTATGAACATTATTTAAATTTCCATAAGTATTAAGTACTTGAAAATTATTCGAGGAATGTTATTTGAATACTCATTCGAGATTATTTATTTAATGAATATTATTTTGAATATTCATTTGAGGCTATTGATTTAGATGAATATTATTTTGGAATCTTCATTCGAGTCTATTTATTTAGTAAATATTATTTTTAATATTCATTTGAGCTTTATTTATTTAAATGAATATTATTTCGAATATTCATTTTAGTTTAATTGTTTATTTTATATTAATTTCGAATATTCATTTAAGCTCATTTACTTAATGAATATTATCTTGGATATTCATTTAAGGTTTTACTTATTTTCTTGGATATTATTTTGAATATTTATTCGAGGAAATATTTATTTAATAAATATTTTATATATACTTATTCGAGGGTTAATCATGAGCAATAATTATATTAAGAATCTTCTTGAATTATTTATGGTTTAATAAATATTCTTTGAATATTTATTTAATTCTTTTAACTAGTTCTAAAATGAGATATTTTATTCAAAAATATCCTTGATATTCAAATACTATGTAAATTATCTCTGAGTCGTATTATTATTATTTTTATCAAGGAAGGTTCTCAAAACTCTATTCTTCATTCGAATCTATCTTCTAAAATATAAGGGAACCTTGCTTGAGAGATGTTATTTCTTTGACTGCCCAGTCATATACTTGTTAAACTACATTTTCACTCACATCTTGATTATTTTCAAACATCGATATGAGGCTTTTTGGTTACTTCCTCAACACTCGAGGGGTAAGATTGATGGAACAATTTTATATCCATTAACAAGCATCAGCTTGGGAAATATTGGTGAATTTTCCTTTACAATTAGATACGACTATTTTGTGGAGTCTTACCAACAAGTATTACACTTGGGGAAAGGAGGACGAACTTTACGTTTCAGAGTCATGGATTTATTCGAACTAGGAGTCGTGTGTAAGAGGTCGAGTCGCGCGGTCCATCACAAGGCCCAACCGTTGGCAAGGGAGTTACTAAAAAGGGCTGTAGACAAGTAAATCCGTTAGTTCTTCCTTCTACCGGTAGTAAACTATATTGGGTTGTACCATCTCCGACTGATCATCGGGGAGTGGGACAGTTGGCGCGTGATAACTCTAGTATTAGTTCATCTCCTAAATCGGGAATTTCCTGCAACACGTATCGAAGAGACTTCTTTCAGGTTGACGGGTATTCTCCATAACACGTATCGAAGAGGCTTCTTTCAGGTTGGCAGGAGTTTAAAAAATGTTCAAAACTGGGATTGCAATAGTTTCCTGTAATTCCCTCTTTTATGACATTTGATGATGTCTTGCTTTTACCTTGCACGGCGGATATTTCTACAGAATATATGTTTTGAGTTACATTGTAACTTCATCGTTTATATTATATTGGCACTATGTTCGTTAATGCATGGCATATGGTTTCAAAAATACTTTTGAACTATTGTATATATTATTGTTCAGTATACGTTATTGTTGGTGGGATATTGCTCACCCTTGCATTTTTTTATTATATCACAACAACAGCTAGAGAAGATAGACGTTCAAGGAACACTTGGCACAAGAGCGTGGGAACCGTCAGAGAGTTACCCGCTGATGTAGCTACCATTGCTGAGGAGGAATCTATTGGTAGGCTAGTTTTTCGCTTTTAAGCATCAGATATATTCATCCGTATAACTTATGTAAATGGATGGCAAAGAGTATGTAAGTTAAATTCTTTTGGGTTGTAATAACTCAAACTTGTGATTAATAATATTTGATAGTTACTCTGATTTCATCTCTGGGACTATAACTGGTGTGTTTTATGTTGTTGTTTTGGGTCACAAGGTTGTAATTTAATTTATGTTGGTTTTGTGGATGGAAATTTAGTCCGTAATGACCGGATCCCCGACCCCGGATCTGGGGTTGTTACACGGTAACTCGAAAAGACCATTTTCCTCTTCCTTTCATGGATCAAATGTTAGAGAGGTTAGCCGGAAAGGAATTCTATTGCTTTCTAGATGGAATATTTAGTGGATATCATCAAATTGTCATTGCTCCCGAAGATCAAGACAAAACCACATTCACTTGCCCTTTTGGCACGTTTGCATTTCGTAAACTCTCATTTAGCACATGTGGTGCTCCCGTAACTTTTCAAAGGTGTATGGTGAGCATTTTCTCCGATATGATAGAGAATGGAATTAAAGTCTTTATGGATGATTTCTCTATTTCGGGTGAATCTTTTGATGAATGTCTTCAAATTCTTACACATGCTTTGGATCGATGCTTGGAGACTAATCTAGTGCTCAATTATGAAAAATGTCATTTCATGGTCCAAGAAGGTATTGTATTGGGGCATATTGTGTCTAGAAAGGGTATTGAGGTTGACAAGGCAAAAGTTGATGTTATTGCAAGTCTTCCATACCCTTCGAATGTCAAGTATGTGCACTCTTTTCTTGGTCATGCCGGATTCTATAAGAGGTTTATCAAGGATTTCTCCAAAGTTGCTCTTCCCCTATCATCTCTTCTACAAAAGGATGTGGAGTTTAAAATTGATGAAAAATGCAAGAAGGCTTTTGACCATCTCAAGGAAGCTTTGACTTTGGCTCCTATCATTAAAGCTCTGGATTGGTCTCTTCCTTTTGAGATTATGTGTGATGCTAGCAATTATGCGGTTGGTGCGGTGTTAGGGCAAAAGGTTGACAAACGATCTCATGTGATTTATTATGCCTCGCTCACACTCAATTCTGCCAAAGTAAACTACACCACCACCGAGAAAGAATTGCTTGCTATTGTCTTTGCACTTGACAAGTTTCGTTCATATCTCCTTGGTTACAAAGTCATTGTGTGCACGGATCATGCCGCCTTAAGACATCTCTTGGCAAAGAAAGAGTCAAAGCCTAGGTTGATTCAGTGGATCCTTCTCCTCCAAGAATTTGACTTAGAGATCAAGGATAAAATTGGTGCCAAAAACCTAGTGGCGGACCACTTGAGTCGACTTGTGAGGGAGGAAGATGCTTCTCCTCTTCAAGAATTATTTTCGGATGAGCACTTATTCGGAATTCAAACCGAGGTACCATGGTATGCGGATCTTGTGAACTACATCGTGTGCAAAACTTTTCCTAATGGCATGCCTAAGTATCAAAGGGAGAAATTGAGAAGTGAAGCCAAGCACTACATTTGGGATGATCCTTATCTTTGGAAACATCGTACAGACCAAGTCTTGAGAAGGTGTGTTCCCGAGTCGGGAATTGCTTCAATTCTTCAATTTTGTCATTCTTATGCTTGTGGAGGTCATTTTGGGAAAGATAGAATGGCACGGAAGGTGCTTGAATGTGGATTTACATGGCCAACACTTTTTCGTGACTCTCACGATTTTTGTAAGCAATGTGAACCTTGTCAAAGAACCGGCAATATTGAAAAAAGGAATGAAATGCCCCAAACTCCAATTATTGTGGTTGAAATCTTTGATGTGTGGGGTATTGATTTTATGGGGCCATTTCCATCTTCTTCTCATGGAAATCTCTATATTCTCTTGGTCGTTGATTATGTCTCTAAGTGGGTGGAGGCCAATGATAGTGTTAGTGCCCTAGAGACAATGTAATTCTAGGATAGACTATTTTGTTATTCAGTGATTATGTTATATCGATTATTCAACAATAAATTTATTATGTCTTTATTTACTGCGATATAAATATTAGAACAATAAATGTCCTTAGAATATGTAACATGTATTCTATATCTTTAAGTATGTGACTTAAAAATGAGATTATAAGAATAATGTTAATATTCCTAAATATCCCTAATCGAGCATTATTAATATGGGACAATTATAATGCATAAAGATTAGTATGTTTGTTGACTGATGACCACATCTCATTGGTCATAGGTATAGTGATACTAAAGTCAAGAACATAGGTGCATGTAATATTCTACATGGCACTGGATTGACCCACAGTGAGTTTCTACATGTTGATAATGTCATTAGAAAGACTCACAGTGATAATGGTGTAATGATCCTTAGACTTGAGATCATTATATTTCTATACGAGGATTAATATACTTTGACTACATTAAAAGTTACCTTTGACCGGGTTATGATAAAAATGTACATCGGGTATATTATGAGACGTATGAGAAATATGAATTATAGATAAAGGATTTAACCCTCCTATTCTTAGGAGAGATATTATTGGCCTCTTGATTGAGTGAGACTATGAAAATGCATGGCCATGCTCAAATATTGATTTGTTTTAATAGTCTACTCATTGAACAAGGAAACCCGGATTAAACATTGATGAGGATGACTAATTACATGCCTCGAGTTTAATCTATAATATATGGTTAAAGGGATTATATTATACGGAAACATTAATCACGAAAGGTTTAATTGGATCACCAATTATTATTACTTGGGTAGCAATGATGTATTACTAGATGCCGCTCATTGTTTATAATTTTATTATTGGATATTAAAATTATTGCCAACGTAATAATAACCTAAAGGGTTACACAATAAGAACGTTTAAAAGGAGTTTTAATTTAAATTTCGAATTTAAATTAATTGATGATAAAATTCGAAATTGGTTATTTAATTAATTAAGTTGGACTTAATTAGATTTCGAATTTAAATCATTAAAACCCAAATCAGTTTGGTTTTAGTAGAAGCCCAAACCGATTAGGGTTAAGCCCAGCTCATTCTCTCTTATAAATACATAGAGATGTATTGGTTTAGGGTTAGACTTTGCCAAAATCGTTTTTAGCAAAAACCCTAGCAGCTCTACATCAAGAGAGGCTAGAGAGAGAGATCGAGATATAGGGCAGATTACGGCTAGTACCAACTCCGGAGATTGCGGAGACAATCGTGCGTTCGTGTGGACTGATTAGCGAAGCAGATCTCATGAAGAGGGCTGTGTGGTGATCGTTCTTGGACCTCCATCTGTCAACCGAATCGGAAAGCTTTTATAAGGTACAGATTCTGTTCTCCATAATCAGCATGTCTTATACACGGATCCTAGGGTTAGGTTTCGGTTTTTATTGTTTATTATCGTTTTTCCGTTGTGCTTGTTGCCCCGAAACCTATCAGCCAAGGCAACAAAATCGGATGATGGTAAGGCGATTGTTGCATTTCTCAAATCTCATATTTTCAACCAATTTGGTGTTCCTAAAGCTATCATAAGTGATCAAGGTACCCACTTTTGCAACAAATTGATTGGGAATCTTCTTAAATCTTATGGGGTCTATCATCGAATGGCAACGGCTTATCATCCTCAATCTAATTGTCAAGCCGAAGTCTCTAATCGGGAGATTAAATCTATTCTTGAGAAGGTGGTGAAACCCTCAAGGAAGGATTGGTGTGTTAGTCTTGAAGATGCTTTGTGGGCCTATAGGACGGCATTCAGAACTCCTATTGGCATGTCTCCTTACAAGTTGGTTTTTGGTAAATCTTGTCATCTTCCCGTTGAGTTAGAGCACAAAGCTTATTGGGCAATCAAGGCTTGTAATATGGATCTTAATGTTGTCGGGGCTCATCGGAAACTTAACTTGCTTGAATTGGAGGAAATTCGTAACAATGCCTATGAGAATGCTCAATCATATAAGGCTAGAGTGAAAGACTTCCATGACCGTTCACTCGTTCCTAAATCATTTTATGTTGGGCAAAAGGTTCTCCTCTACAACTCTCGTCTCAAGTTAATGCCCGGGAAGCTTCTTTCTCGTTGGTTGGGTCCATTTGTTGTTGTGAAAATCTACCCTCATGGAGCGGTGGATTTGCGAAGTTTATCTACCGACAAAGAATTCAAGGTGAATGGTCACCGTCTCAAGCCTTTCTATGAAGGATTTCAAGAATCCACCGTTGATGTCATCTCATTAGCGGAACCCCTTCATGGATGAGCTTCTCTTATATTAGTTTGTGTGTTGGTGTTACGAGGCACATCCGGGAAGTCGAGCCAATGACATTAAACAAAGGCACTTTTTGGGAGGCAACCCAAGGTACACATATAATTATAAATTATGCGTGTGTCATATTTTTTTCCTCGCTTACATTTATGTACGGTGTTATGCATATTGTGGGTTTGAGGATTGATCTAAATATTAGTGAGTGGAGGCTCCTTTTCATCTATTCTAATTCATAAGAAAATAACCCAAAAATATATAATATTTAATTATTATATGTTTTTGTGGTGTGACTAATGAATTTTATAATAGAGTAAAAAAAAAAAAAAGCTCCGCTCAATAATATTTAGTATTGTTAATTCTAATTTTTATAATTTTTATATTTGTTTCACTCGTGCCTTGATGTTTTTGTTCATGTTTTCAGGAATTAATATTTTATTCAAGGATTTGTGTGAATTTTCTTTAAAAAAATGCAATTTTATAAAATTTTAGGACCACACAGGCTGTCGTACGGGCTACAAACCGTGCAGCAAACCATTCCACAGCCCGTGCAGTTTTTTCCAGCTTCTACCCGTGTTGTAGTTCAAAATGAGGGAAATTTTCAACGTACTACCCACTTTGTGAACGGCCGTGCAGCTCTTGTAAAAAAAAATAGAAATAGACAACAGAGCATAACGATCCTTTTCAACCACACCCATCTCATCCTATCCTTCCTTCCCCCTTTAATTCTAACGCACAAACCGCGGCCACTTCCTCAGTTCACCTTCAACATCCCACCTGCTTAAACAACACCATCTCCTCCATTCAATTTCTCCACCTCTTTACCACCATCCTCCATTCCCATTTCTCCCTCTTCCTCTGTTTTCACCAATATTCCCCAACGCAACTCACCAACAACCCACCATACCTGCTAACATCACACCAACCGCTCCTCCTCTTCTCCCTCACACCTTCTTCATTTTCCGTTCACCCTTCTGCCTCCACTCCTCCGTTCACCCCATTCTTCTCCGACCACCCACCACTTTAACCTCCGTTCCCATTCCCCTCAACTCGAAACAACACTCCACCACTACACCTTCCGCCCATTTCATCACAGCACACACCCATTTTATTCACGCGCCTTCCCCTCTGTTTATCTCCGTACCTCCACTCCGTCCCTCCACCGCGCTTCCACCGGTCAACAGTCACCATTCCGCCCAGCCACCATTCTCCCTCTTCCCTCCTGTGTTCAATTTCACCACAACCACAACCACTTAGTCCTTCTCCACCGTACCCCCACCTTCACCATCGCGCTCTTCTTCCATTCCGCCCAACAGCTATCAATCACACCACCACTGCTTCTCCTCCCATTTCCCATCTCCTTCTACAGCCTGATCTTCTTTCCGTCCACCCATTTCCATCAATTCCCTTTCCCCCATTTACTTCTGCCACTCGTCCATTTTCAACACAGCCCCATCCCATGTTCTTTTTGTTTTATTTTATTTTGATTACTTTTATTCATTTCTTTTTCATTTTTGATTTTGATTTTGATTTTTTAATTTTCTAAAACTAAACAATTTATATGAATTCAAAAATTAATTTAAATTCAATTTAAATTTGATTTTTGATTTTACTATTAATTGGTTAGTTAATTTATTTTATTTTATTTATTTTATCTTTAAAAAAAACAAAAACAATTATTTAATTATTTCTATATCCTTAACTAGTGTATTAAATTAGCTACGAGGGTGTTAGATTTTGGCTTGTCGGTTATTTTTGTTGGGTTGATTGTCGTTTGTGGCATTAGTTCAATTCTTGGCTTGTAACTTTCGGAGTTGGATTTTGACAAGAATGAGTGGCGTTTCTTGCCCTTGCTCCTGGTCCTTGTTATTTATTTTCGGGGGAGATCTCTTTCACTCCTATCTCTACCTCAATTTTATTTGTCATGCATGAGGACATGCCATGTTTTAAGTGGGGCAATGATTGTTTATGTTCATCCTTGTAGTATAGTATGTAGCTAGTATTAGTACTATCTTTTGTTTCATTCCATGTCCGTCTCGTTTGCATTTAGAAACAAGTTTAGTCATAAATCTTGTTTACTTGTTTGTAAAATTTAAGTCATTGTGAGCTTGTAGCCTTGTTTTCTCCTATTTTTTGCCTAGCATTACCAATTTGATGTGAATCTATAAGTTTAATGCACCTTTTTGCGCACACACACACACACACACTTAAAATGACATGAAAAGTCTAGATTGTTGTAATTAAATTGTGAACATGACGGTTATCTCTTAGCATTCACGGAAATCAAATCGAGAAGATGTTATTAACTTAAACCTTGTGAGGCCTTGAACGATGATTTCTTTTGCTTGTGTGTTTTTCCCTCTTTATGTGTGTTTGTTGCTCTAGGGCTTGCATTAAACCTTAATTTATGGATGCACCATAATAAGGAAATTCTATTTAGGATAACCATTTTTGCCTTTTTAGCTTGTGAACCATGAAAATAATCCCTAGTTACCCCTTTGAAGCTTATATCCATGTTTTTCTTCATCACTTTCCCCTTTTATACATGAGTCATAGCAAAATACTTCACTCTCGACCTAGTTGAGCTAGTTGAGTCTTGGAAAGAATTGGTTGATGAGCATGATAATTTGGAGATGTTGTAAAGAGGAAGAATGCTAATTATTGTAAGTGGGAACTAGTTTGATGTGTATGTCTAGATGTGGTTCAAAAATCCTTTGTAGTATTTAATTATTTATATATGTAATGCATCCCCTTTGCAAAAAAAAAAAAGAAAGAAAAGAAAAAGAAAGAAAGAAAGAAAATAGAATAAAGGGGATGTAAAAAAAACAAAGAAAAGCAATAAATCTTTATATTTTATTTTGATTCAATTTTCTTGGTAAATGTGGTTGTGTTTTGTAATTGTAAATGAGTGGAGATATGCTTAGTTTGAGAATTTGGTGTATGAAGAGAGCAAGCGTCATTTTGACTCAACTAGCGAGACTTTTACACATTTCTTGAACTTAAATTTTCACACCTTCACCCAAGCCTTGTTACAACCCATGTTATGAATTCCTTGTTTCTGGTGCAATTCGGAATTTAGGTGGACATGCAAGGTCAAGTAGAGCGCATGCATTTAGACTTGGAGTTGAGTGAAATCTCTAGCCCATACTTGTGTGATGCATAATTGAGAGATGTGAGATTTTTCACCATAAAAATTTCATTATCTTAATGCGAAGCCATGTATGCCTTGTGATAATCTTGTCTAGTTTTCACGATTGAAGTGCATTCATTCTAGCTTTAATGTCATGATTACATTTTGCACAAGGTGTGTTATCTTGATTCTTGAATAGGTTGTTAGCTCGTTGTAGTGGATGACATGGTGAATAGCTCTATATGTTTGATTTTAGTTACAAGTAGATATAACACCATGCTTGGCTTGCTTCATATTTGTATGACGATTCAGGCATGTGAATGTAGTAGTTAGCTTTATTAGTAGGTAATATTAGTGTCTTGTTGGTTAGTGACTTTTGTGATTTTGTGGGTACATCATCTATAAACCCTCACGAGACGAAACTCGTCCTCCAAGGCTACTTGGGGGTTTAAACGATGGTTTGAATGCTCTTGTTCAACCATTTCTCTTTTAAGTAATGAATTCAGTTTAGTGATTTAGTTGTTAATATTAGTTTTCTCGGGACTAGCAAAGTTCAAGTGGGGGAAGTTTTGATAACATGTATTTTATACACGTGTTGTCTTTCATTCTCTTACATTTTTGTTAGTTTCGAATGTTGTTTTATCGATATTAATTACGTTTTTCATCTTTCAGTGCCTCATGCTTAATTGTCGAAAAGATGACTTATTTTGGGCTTGAAAGCAAAGATTATTCAAGAGGGAAGTTAGAAGATGCAAGCTCGCGATGCCGGGAGGTGTTTAATGTATTATCTTGAAGATTTTGTCTAGCACGGGCTGCTGTACGGCCGTTCACTAGGCCGTTTGAGGAGTTTTAAAGGAGAAGTTTCTTGGACGGGCCGCTGTACGGCCGTTCGACAAGCCGTTCAGCTCTTGCTGGAAATTTTTAGAAGCAATTTACACTTTTATCCTCTTGTCTAGTTGATGTATTAATAGAAGAGAAGTGAGGCAAAACAACATATCTTATCTTCATCTCATCTTTACCTCTTCAACAACATTCAATTAGGGTTAGTGAGTAGAGAGAAACATTTATTACTCATAATCTTGCATTGATTATGAGTAACTAACTCTATTTATTTGGCTCAAGGAAGGAGCTTTTTACTAAACCCACTTCATTTTAAGTAAGATCTATTTCACTCTATCTTGAATGCTTGTGTTGTAATGTTTATGATTTTGCTAGGAGATTTGTAAGTTGCTTCATCTTGCTCTTCTTGCAATTTCAATTGCTAATTGTTTGTGCTAATCCGTAATTGTTAGTGCATTCATTGTAGTAGCACAAGGTTTAGTTTACCTAAACTCACAAAATTCAAGTGCAAATACCTAGGTTGAGCTTCTCATCCTTGGGTTTGTCTAAACCTCTCTTTGTTTAATTCCTTGACTTGGTTAAATTGATAGTGCTTCATTATTGGTTGCTAGTGTCAAGTGAGCTAATTTATGTGCTTCAATAAATTAGTGTTTTTAGAAGAGAATAAGTGATTGTGTGCTTCATAAATTATCTTGGTTAGGTAGTGTTGATTATATCTTGCTTACATTTGTTTGGGTGTAATACTCGAGTTTCCATAATCCTTGGGTCAAATATCTCTTTATCTTGCTAATTTACTCATTGTGTCTTGTTATGTTGGTAAATTTGGATGATTGCAATTTACTTAGTCATATTTCTCTAGCAATTTATTTCTTGTATGCAAGGTGTTTGATAAAATACCTCAACAAACTCAAAACCACCCTACCAATTTACTTTACACTAGTATTGAACGCTATTCCCTTGGGTTCGATCCCTACTTACCACATTTGCTATATTTTATAGTTAAGTGCGAACATAGTAGAGCATAAATAAATCATTTTCAATTTGGCGCATCGATGACGGGCGTGGCCAAATACTTAAGCTTGGAATTCAAGAATTTCCTAAAGGAATGTGGTATCGTATCACAACTCACTCCTCCTGTAACACCACAATGGAATGGGGTGTCTGAAAGGAGAAATCGTACCTTGTTGGACATGGTACGGTCGATGATGAGTCATGCGGATCTTCCAATCAGTTTAGGGGGTTATGCCCCAGAGACGACTGCACAAACACTAAATCGAGTTCCTTCAAAATTGGTTCAAAAGACACCATATGAGATATGGACTGATAAACGTAATACCGTGTCATTTATGAAAGTTTGGGGATGTGAAGCTTTTGTGAAACGCTTGGTCTCTGATAAGCTTGGACCGAAATCAGATAAATGTAATTTTGTAGGATACCCATTAGAAACTAAAGGGTATTATTTCTATAAACCTTCTGAGAACAAAGTGTTTGTTTCTCAAACAGCTGTGTTTCTAGAGAGAGAACTGCTTTCTAAGAAAAATAGTGGGAGGACAATAGAACTCGATGAGGATCGAGAACTACAAGATAATGTTGAACCAGAGTTGGAACATGAGCAGAATGAGACTCAAGATGTTGAGAACAATATTGCTCAAGAAACACATGTTGTTCGTAGATCTAGTAGGATTCGCCATGAGCCAGAGAGAAATTATGGATTTCTCCTGACTCAAAGTGGCAATGTGATGCTTGTAGATAACGATGAGCCTCTCACCTACAAGGATTCTATGAATAGTCCAGATTCTGAGAGATGGCTGGAGGCCATGAAATCTGAGATGGATTCCATGTATGAAAACCAAGTATGGACTTTGGTTGCACCACCTGATGGGGTAAAATCTATAGAGTGCAAGTGGGTTTTCAAGAAGAAAACTGACATGGATGCAAATTTATAGACCTACAACGCAAGACTAGTGGCGAAAGGTTTCAATCAAATTCATGGTATTGACTATGATGAAACTTTCTCACCAGTAGCTATGGTCAAATCCATCAGGATTTTGCTTGCGATAGCAGCTTATTATGACTATGAAATCTGGCAAATGGATGTCAAGACCGCTTTCTTAAATGGGAGCTTAGAAAAGGATATGTACATGACATAACCTGAGGGTTTTTTCGATTCAAGGTTTGCTAGAATGGTTTGTAAGTTGCGACGATCCATTTATGGATTGAAGCAGGCCTTAAGGAGATGGAACATCCGTTTTGATGAAACAGTCAATGAGTTTGGCTTCATACAAAATGAGGATGAGCCATGTGTTTACAAGAAGGTTAGTGGGAGCCATGTGGCATTCCTAATATTATATGTAGATGACATATTAGTAATATGGAATGACATTCCTTCTCTACAGGCTGTGAAGACTTGGTTGGGAAAAAGTTTCTCGATGAAAGACTTAGGCGATGCTACCTATATCTTAGGAATCAGGATCTATGGAGATAGATCTAAAAGATTAATCGGCTTAAGTCAGAGTACATACATTGACAAGGTGTTGCATCGTTTTGGGATGCAAGAGGCAAAGAGGGGATATGTCCCAGTGTCTCATGGGATAGTGATCTTAAAGGAAAACTGTCCTAAATCATCAGATGATAAGGACCGTTTGAGTAAAATACCATATGCTTCGGCAAGTGGTTCTATAATGTATGCAATGATATGTGCTCATCCTGATGTCTCGTATGCTTTGAGCATGACGAGCAGATACCAGTCTAATCCAGGTGAGGGTCACTGGGCAGCTGTCAAGAATATTCTTAAGTACCTTAAAAGGACTAAAAATTCGTTCTTGATATACGGAGGATATGAGAAGTTGGTTGTAAGAGGTTACACTGATGCTAGTTTCCAGACAGATAGGGACGATTCTGTTTCCCAGCATGGATTCGTGTTTTGTCTAAATGGAGGTGCTGTAAGGTAGAAAAGTTCTAAGCAAGAGATAATAGCTGATTCTACAATGGAAGCTGAGTATATTGCTGCCAGTGAAGCAGCCAAAGAGGCTGTTTGGATTCGGAAGTTTATAACAATGGAGCCATTGCTCAGACTAAGGAACCAAGGTCCCATTCCAAGGCAAAGCATATACTTAGGAGATATCACCTTCTCCGTGAGATAAACGAGAGACGAGATATACATATATGTAAAGTGCATACTAATGATAATGTTGCGGACCCACTGACTAAGGCTTTGTCGCAGCAGAAGCACGAAGGTCACACTAGTTCCATAGGTATTAGATACATGGGCGATTGGCTCTAGTGCAAGTGGGAGATTGACAGTGTTAGTGCCCTAGAGACAATGTTATTGTGCTTCTAGGAAAGACTATTTTGTTATTTGATGATTATGTTTTATGGATTATTCTACATTAATTTATTATGTCTTAATTTACTGCGATATAAATTTTAGAGTAATAAATATCCTTGGAATATATAACAAGTATTATATATCTTTAATTATGTGACTTAAAAATGAGATTATATGAATAGTGTTTATATTCCTAAATATCCCTAATCGAGCATTATTAATATGAGACAATTATAATGCATAAAGATTAGTATGTTTGTTGATGGATGACCACATCTCATTGGTCATAGGTATAGTGATACTAAAGTCAAAAACATAGGTGCATGTAATATTCTACATGGTACTGGATTAACCCACGGTGAGATTCTACATGTTGATAATGTCATTAGAAAGACTCACAGTAATAATGGTGTAATGATCCTTAGACTTGAGATCATTATATTTCTATATGAGGATTAATATACTTTGACTACATTAAAAGTTACCTTTGACCAGGTGATGATAAAAGTGGACATCGGGTATATTATGAGTCGTATGAGAAATATGAATGATAGATATGGGATTTAACCCTCCTATTATTAGGATGGATATTATTGGCCTCTTGATTGAGTGAGACTATGAAAATGCATGGCCATACTCAAATATTGATTTGTTTTAATAGTCTACTCATTGATCAAGGAAAACCGGATTAAACATTGAAGAGGATGACTAATAACATGCCTCGAGTTTAATCTATAATATTTGGTTAAACGGATTATATTAATGTAGTCAAAGTATATTAATCCTCATATAGAAATATAATGATCTCAAGTCTAAGGATCATTACACCATTATCACTGTGAGTCTTTCTAATGACATTATCAACATGTAGAATCTCATCGTGGGTTAATCCAGTACCATGTAGAATATTACATGCACATATGTTTTTGACTTTAGTATCACTATACCTATGACCAATGAGATGTGGTCATCCGTCAACAAACATACTAATTTTTATGCATTATAATTGTCTCATATTAATAATGCTCGATTAGGGATATTTAGGAATATAAACACTATTCATATAATCTCATTTTTAAGTCACATACTTAAAGATATATAATACGTGTTCTATATTCCATGGACATTTATTACTCTAAAATTTATATCGCAGTAAATTAAGACATAATAAACTAATGTAGAATAATCCATAAAACATAATCATCAAATAACAAAATATTCTTTCCTAGAAGCACAATAACATTGTCTCTAGGGCACTAACACTATCAGTCAACAGTGGGGACCACACTTATGCCACATCAGTAGTGGGGCCCATCCTATTGCCACACCAACAATGGGGGCAACTAAGTGTAATGCAACACTAGGAGACATTATTGCAACACTACTTTTTTCATTTAGGCAACATCAATCTGTTTTAATGCAACACCAATTTTTTTATTGCAACATTAATTATTTTTTTTTAGTAATACTGTGTTTATATACTGCAACATCATATAAAGTCAAATGCAACACTTTTTATAAAAATTTTGAAATGATTGTTTCGTTTATACATTAATCCCAAAAATAATAAACCAAGACAACAAGATACTTAATGTCCAAAACCAACAAACCAACCGAGCAATGCAGCCAACCAAACCAACCACCAAATTCTTACCAGCATATACTAAAATCAGGTTACTGCTACTAATTCTTACAAACTTTAGAATTAATTAAGCACAAAGATTAATATATGTCAGATAGGTGTTGCTTCTTGTATCTGTTCCTTAACTCTTCTATGATTTAAAACTTCCCTTGCTCGGGCACTCCTGTGCTGCAAACACTGGTGCAGTGTCTCAGACATCTGGTCAAAGAAGTCAAGGTCCTACCTTTGTATCAACAAAGGGTCTTCTGCTAAACAGATGTAAATTGATGTAACAACACTTTCTACCATAACCATTGCAAGAGGAACGCAACTCACCAGGATCAGACGTGTTAATTGTTAAAATTTGATATTAATATTAAAATTTTATTTAACTTCTTTTGAGATTTGTTGACATATATGTCAAACAAAATACAAAAGAATAAAAATCAAAACTTACTACCTTTTTAGGCTCCAGTTTTTAGAGAATTTTTTTTACAAGTATCCATATTATATATTAAAAAGACAAATGTATCCCCAATCCTAAATATTTATAATTCTAAATTTTTAGCTTCATATAAGTCAAAAAATTTGAAAAATCAAAATTTACTCTTCTTTTAGGTATTGATTATATGGAATGGAAATTATTATAGAAAACAAGTATACATTATATATGTTAAATTTAAGATTCGGGTATTAAGGACAGAACGGCTCACTAGAGAGAAACGTATTAACTTAATATATAAATATATTTTGGAAATATAGAAAAAAAATTCTAATTTTTTAGAATTTTAAATACTAATAACTAAAAAAAATCCATTAATATATTAGAAATATCATAAGTGTTCGAATTTATACTGGAGAAGAGTTCAAATTTGTAGGAAAGATATATAATTAAAAAATTTCTGAAGAAAAAGAGAATATGTGTTCGAATTTATAGAGGAGAAGAGTTTGAATTTCTAAGAAATACATAAAATTAAAAGTTTTGTAGGAAGTATAATATGTATTTGAATTTATAAAGGAAAATAGTTTGAATTTATAGATAAAACATATGATCAAAGTAGGGCTGTCAAACGGATATTTCGGATACGGATATGTTAATATCTGAATCTGAATCATATCCGAATTTGTATCCGGATCTGATAATATTTGAAAAAATATCCGAATCTGACGGATACTATCCGAATCCGTTTTTCAGTCAGATTTTTTTTATTTTAAATTCGATTTTTAATTCAAAAAAATAAAAATAAAAAAATAAAAAATCGATTTTTAACTTGTCTAAAACTAAATAAAAAATTAAATTTACTTGGACAGGTTTTATTTTTTATTTAAAACAGTTAATTTCAATATAACTTCTTATGTATATTTTTGTTAATCTTAAAATATTGAATTTATATGATATTTATAGAAATTTATACCTATATTATGTGTACAAATATATTTATCTCATATAAATAAATTAGTTGATGAATAAAGAACATAATAATTTCTAAATTATATGTATATAAATATAAATATAAAATTTATAATATATATATGTAAAATTTCGGATTCGGATATTATCGGATACGGATGTGCCTATATCCATATATGTATCCGAAATTGTCGGATCCGGATATGGTTAATATCCGATTCATTTCGTATACGGATAATATCCGATTTATTTCGAATACGGATAATATCCGATTTATTTCGAATACGAATACAGATATTTCGAACGAATATCGGATTTTTCGAATTTTTTTGACAGTCCTAGATCAAAGTTCCATTAAGAATGGAATAGGGAGTGTGAGAGCTGCCTCAGTGGAAACGAGGCCTAGCGTTGATCCAAAGGGTCACGGGTTCGAACCTCACCCGCCCCCTGCGTGTAACCGTGTTGGAGAGACAGTGGAAACTTTGACCAAGACAAGACGCGGTGTATCTTGCGTATCGTAGGGAAGCCCAGCCACTGGGTCTTACCGCACAGTTAGCATGATTTACATGCCGGTGTTGACCATGGGGTTGGTCGGCCGGTCCTGGTATATAATCCAGGCAAGCTAGCGTGTCCTGAACAACATGTTTTGACCAAAAATGGAATAGGTGTTTAACAAATGAGTCCATTCTATTTGAACGGATTTTCTAATTTTTTTCTTGCGGAATCTTTAAAAAATACCAAAAAAATTGGAAAGTTCGAATTCCAACTTCATCTTTTCTTTTAATCTTTTAGCAATACGTCCGGACAGATGGACTGAGTTTAAAACTGGCCACAAGGTTATTAAAACTAAGAGCAAGTCCAACAATGTCCTAGTTGGTGCCCTATAAATATAATAAAATATAGTGTCCTAGTGATTTAAGTCATGATTTTTGTGTATCAATTCCAACAACATGCCTTATACTTATGCCTTATAAATTAAAATAATAATATATTTGAATTTGAATTGGAGGGAGGGAAAAAGGAGAGGAGAGAGAAGTGTAGAAAAGGAGGGAAGTTATTTTTTGATTGTTAAAAATGATTTAGGATAAGTATAGAAGTGCCTTAAAAAAAGGGCATGAGATGGATGTCCTAATGTTTTAAGGCACCACTAAGACATTGTTGGAGCACAAAAAGTGATTAAATGTCCTAAATATTGATTTAGGACAACATTTAGGACATTGTTGGACTTGCTCTAAAGTTCCTCTTGCACAGTTATGTCATACGAAAAACTACTAATTTACAGGAAAAGTGTTGGGCTTAAATTGGTTTCAGAATCGCTCAAAACGTGTTTATGTGTTTGGTGGAAAGACGACTCATTGGGAAAAATCTTATAAATTATTAGAATTAGAATTTGATATATGTAAAAGTTGGGATTTCGGTTAAAAAAATGGTTCAATAGGAAATACCATGTTTAACGAAAAAGCGATTCAGTTGATAAAATTGTTTAGCTATTAAAATTTAATATTGATGATATAATAAAAGATAATATATCTTGATTTTTTTTAGATGCCCTTAATATATTTTTCTAAGTTTTTAGAATTTTAGAAATTTAAATACTAATAATTAAAAAAAATCTTTTAACATATTAGAAATATAATTGGTGTTCAAATTTATAGAGAATAAGTATTTGAATTTATAGGGAATACATATAATTAAAAGTTATATTGGAAGTAAAATAGGTGTTTGTAAGACAATAATTAAATTTTTTATTAAAAGTAAACTAGGAGTTCTAATTTATAGAGAAGAAGAGTTCGAATTTATTGAAAAAAACATATAATCAAATTTTTATTGAAAGTAAAAAAAGGTGTTTGAATATATAGATAATACATATAATAAAATGTTTATTGAACGTAGAATACGAGAACGATGGATACGTCTTATACAATTTTTTAAAACGGTATTTCCTTTTTCCTAAAAATTCCTAATTTTAATTTTTTTATACAAGTTAATTATACTTGTATTAGGAAACTATATCTATAAATTCAATATTACTCTCATAACGAAAAATCTTCATATTTAAAAAGAAAAAATTGATTAGTAAACATAATAGAAACACATTTTCATGCAAAAGCTGTAAATAAAATAGGAATATCTATGATATACACAAAAATAAGATATATTTTCATTTTTTAAAACTCCATAAATATTAGAAAGTTTAAAGAACGTGAAAATTAGAATTTACTCTCTTTTAAGATTTTAAGGAAAAAGGTTCATTTATAAGACAAGTATCATCAATAATATGTAATGAGCTTAGAATTTCGGTTTCAAATTAGAACGGCTCGAAACGTATTTAACAGGAAGACGGTTTACTAGAAAAAATTGTATTAGATCGATGTTATAAATTTTAATTTATTTTTAGATTTCAATTTTTATGGGTAAAAATTATTATATAAGTATATTTTAAAGTTGGGATTTCGATTTTAACGAGATAGCGGCTCAATAAAAATAATTGTGTTCAGGGAGAAAGCAGTTTCCTGGAGAAGATAATCGTGTTTAGGGAGAAAGCAGTTTCCTGGAGAAGATTACGTAACTTCTAAATTTCTATTATATATATATAATAGGCCAACACAAGAAGAAAATGTGAGATTTTTTAATGCACATGAAAATACCAATTTGCCCTCATGTTTAATATTTATTAAAAAATGTGTTGTTCGTGAGAATCGAACTTGAGTCTACCAAATAACTTAGGCATGCTCTTACCACTACGCTACAATGTCACATATGTTTTCAAACCATACACATAATAAGTGAATGTCGTTTAAGAGTAATACATTTGTAAATAACTATGGAACTAAATTAAACTTAGGTAAAACACCAACACATTTTTATTAAAAAAGTGTTGTTCATGGGAATCTATCAAGTAAATTATGCATGCTCTTGCCACTATGCCACAATGTCACATGTGTTTATAAATCATACACGTAATATGTGAATGTCTTAACAGTAATACATTTGTAAATAAATTTGGAGCTAAATTAAACTTTAAAATAATAATAATAATAATAATATAATAATCAACATAATATTCATAGGGTCACCAATTTAATTCACACATCTTTCTATCACTAAATCATAGTGAAGTAAAAAATTTAAGTCAATATCTATTTGACTAATATTATATTATGAGTGACTAATGAATAGTTAAAAATGTAAACATAAAAATAAATTTGATAAATTATCTATTTGAATGATGATATTAATTTTAATCAAATAAAATTCTCAAAACAAAATAAGTCATTCAAAAAAGTACCTCCTACCAACTTTTGACTTGAAGCTATTTTTTTAACTTCAAGTCAATTTCTGACTTATTACACAAATAGACATTTTTTGATTTAAAGTAAAAAAATGACTTTAACCTCCGACTTAAAGCCGTTGCCAAATAGGCTCTTAGTCTCATGTGTTTTAAATCATACACATTATAGATGTGTGTGCATGCATTACTTGAGTGAAACAATTAACAATTAACAAATATTAATTTTTATTATTGTAACATATTAACAATTTTTGGCTATATTTTATTTTTACATTTATTGATTCGGATTATAGTATATTATGTTATATCATTTATTAATATTATTCTCTATCGATGTCAATATTTAGAACTATACAAATTATTCATTTGACGAATTTATTGATTTATCAAATATTTATTTACCAAGACACAATTAATTAAAGGTAAAAATTTTAATTTTTTTAAATAATTAAAATATCAATTAAAAAATTATAATAAATTTTAGAAAATAAGTAAAGCTAGCTAGAGACTCGTAATTCAACAAACTCATTCAAGTCTTTGGTCTATCAATTAGAATCCAATAATAAACTTGTAGTTACACAAGATATATTTACTCAGTCAATTAGAATTATCTGGTGTTTTACAAGTCTAGCGGACGGAGGAATAGTAAAGGACAAAGGATGCTTAAAATGAAGAAATTAGAAGAAATACATGAAAGAGTTGGAAAGATAGTTTTAAGAAGTCAAAGTGCAAGGCAAGAGTAGAATATTTGAAGATTTACAAAGTTTTTGATTAATATCAAGAGTAAAACCTACATTCGCAAAATGCAATATCTTGAAGCCTATTTAGTTTGTATCTTGAATATTATTGGAGATCGAACTAAATGGATGTATCATTTTCAAAGAAGTGGAAGAACAGTTTAGTATTGTAAGTGTTTTGAAAAATCTTCTAAATTAGACGATGCCTATAAAACACTCGAATTCTATTATATGACTCATAAAAAGAAAAAGTAACATGACTATTATCAATATTACTCATATTAATTTTCAGATTACAAACTTGAACATACTTAAATAAGTACACAATAATAGCATATGTGCCATTAACAAACAAAATTCCATTAGAATCAATCACATGGAGTACTTTGAAAGACATTGATCATGCATAATTTAATTTAAAAATACAATTTAAAATAGCGACCCGTGCCTCGCACGGGTTTTTATGCTAGTTATATTAATAATATAATAAAACATAAATATTTTTTAATTTAATTTAAAAAAATTATTAGATAATGGAACTAAATTTTATACATTATCTATCTAGGTGAAAAAACAAAGCTTAACAGTCTCCATTATCATTCTCACGAGAGAAGTGGCAGCATCAGCACGGGTCGGGTCAAATGTATTTCTAGTCAATCCAGTAGCTCTAGTCACCAAATCGTACAATTACGATCACCTGGGAATTCAACAAATCAAAGCTTCTGTATTGGTATTGGTATGTCATCTTCTCATCATACCTCAAACTTCATACGTTTCCTTATACTTTGTTTGTTTTTACTTACTTTGTTCATATAAATAAATACATACATGTAGGCGTTGCTTCAAATTCAAACGAATTTTGCAGACTATCTATAAACTTGTGATTTGTATTTCAAGGCTCTAAGTTGTAGCTAGTAGAACTGTATCATTATCTAATTGCGGGACTGTCTTCTTTACTAAACATCAATAATTAATGGGATTCCGAAACTTAATGCAGTCACTATATATTACCAAAAGGTTTGATACTTTGACCTGCTAACGTAAATAAGGAAGAATGATTATTAGTGAAATTGCATACCTACATATTTGTAATCTTCCAAACTAGTGGCATGACAATTTTTTGGGAACTTAATAGTTTAAATTTGTTGTTTTCATATATCACACGTGAAGGAACAAAGAATTAAAACATTAATTTGTTTTTATTTTATGTTATTACTTGAGAATAGATTTGATTGTAATTTATTAGGTATTAGTTACATTAGATAAATAGATTATTAAGAATATTCAGATTATAGGAGCAGAAAATAAAAAGGATTTGTTTCCTATATTAGAAGATTTTTACTTGGCGACTATGTTTATGGATTTAGTTCTATATAACATGTAATATTTTATTATTAGGGAGACTTTGATTGATTAATTGAATTGAGATTGTTCTCTCTATTGTTATGGGTTGCGATCCGCGGTTGAGAAATCCTAGGGTATCACCTTAGGCATGGGTTTTCTGCGGTTAATCCACAAATATTTGTTGTTTTTAATAGTTGTCCTGCATCAAAAGTGGCATAAGAGCTTAGGTTTCAACATCAAATTCTAATTTGGTGAGAGATCTAGGATTTTTTAAAAAAAAAGAAAAAACACCATAAACCACCATCAGCGGACACCAGCAGCCACCATTAGCCTCTAACAACCGCCAGCAACCACCAACAGCTACCATCCAGCCACCAGTAGCCACCAGAAAGGTACAAAACTGTCCCCAATCTTTCTGAAATTTACAAACCAGGCCCTGAAACCTATAAATCAGTCCTTCAACTTGCAAAACAACCCCTGAATTTTTCGGGACTTGTAAATCAGCCCTTAATCTAACAAAATGGTTAATGCTAGCAATGTGAACAACCTTCTTGACACCGAGAATAACAATCTAAAGTTAATAAGTTTGGAGAACAAAGTTGAATATTTGAGTTTGCAAATGAAAGATGTGAAGGCAACACTCAAAGATATTATGGATAAACTTGGCGTACAACATAATCCTCCACTCGTTAGACCTCCATCCCCGCCTCAACATCAACCTGCTGGTGAAAAAGTGCCAAGAGAACCTTTTAAACAACACAAGGATATTAGATCACATAGTACACATAAATAAGAGGTAGAGACATCTATTCAGTATTTTAACATTGAAAAAGAAGATGTACGAGGTCATTAAAAGTGAAGAAGTTGTAAACCGCGAGAACATCAGCAAGGTGGAATATGTTGATTTTTTAGGCATTGACAACATAATGGGAATGACTACCACATCAAAAAATCTTATTGTGCGAATGTTGTTTCCAAAGATCTTCCTTATGGAGTTGGAATTTGATGTCTTCCCGTACTACGACAAGTCATCTCTTTGTTCATTGATTCTCAAATTTTATCAAACTCGAGGACGAGTTTTTTTAAAGGCGAGGAGAATGATGCGGAACAAGGAATTAAAACATCATTTTCTTTTTATTTTATGTTATTAATTAAGAATAGATTTGATTGTAATTTATTAGGTATTAGTCATATTAGATAAATAGATTATTAAGAATATTCTAGATTGCAGGAGCAGAAAATAAAAAGGATTTGTTTCCTTTATTAGAATATTTTTACTTGGCGACTAAGTTTAGGGATTTAGTTCTATATAGCATGTAATCTTTTATTATTAGGGGGACTTTGATTGACTAATTGAATTGAGATTGTTCTCTCTCATGGGTTGCGATTTTAACAAACTTCTCTTCTGCGATTGAGAAATCCTAGGGTATCACGTTAGGCATGGGTTTTCTGCGGTTAATCCACAAATATCTATCGTTTTTAACAGTTGTCCTGCATCAACACGCCATGTATATTGGACGTACGACAAACCCACGAACATAGGTCGAGACATTATTAATAATTGTATTCTTGTGTCAAGTAAGCATAATGTCCGGGCTTGACAAATGTGTTACAGTACTTGAGCTTGATGCAGGACAACTATAAAAACATAATATAAAGATAGATGATTGTGGATTAACCGCAGAAAATCAACACCCTGAGGTGATGCCCAAGGGATTTCTCAACCGCAGAAGAGAAGAAGTTTGTGAGGATCACAACCCATAACAACAAAAAACAATTCTCAATTCAATTAATCAATCAATGGCCTCTTAATAATAAAAGATTACAAGTTATATAGTACTAAATCCCTAAACTTAGTCACCAAGTAGAAATCTTCTATTGAAGGAAACAAAATCCTTTTGATCATTCTATTCCTATAATCTAGAATATTCTTAATACTCTATTTTTCTAATATCACCAATACCTAATAAATTACAATAAAATCTATTCTTAATTAATAACATAAAATAAAAACAAATTAATGTTTTAATTCCATGTTCCGCATCATTCGCTTTGCCTTTAAAGAGTTTTATGAAATTTGAGAATCAACAAACAAAGAGATAACTTGTCGTACTTGAAAACATCAAATTCTAAATCCATAAGCAAGAACTTCGGAAACATCACGCGCATTATAAGATTTTTTGATGTAGCAGACGTTCCAATATGTTGTGAATGCCTAAAAATTCAATACATTACACCTTCACAATGTTCTTTTCGTGGTTTACAAATTCTTCACCTGTAACGACCTCTTCTTTTTCCATGCTATCACACTGAAATATCGGAAATCAACATTTGAATTTTCTTCAACAATTAAAACACAATCACTATTTGCTCTAGTATCCGCATGTTGAATCAGCTCTCTCGAATCTTTTTCTCCATCAGCAACTTCAAGTTTCACGTTCCATTCACCCTTAGGTTGATTTTGGGGCGGGGATGGAGGTAGGTATTGCAGGTGGAGGACTATGTCATATGCCAAGTTTATCCATAATTTCTTTGAGAGTTGCTTTCACATCTTTCATTTGCAAACTCAAATCTTCAACTTTGTTCTTCACACTTCTTAATCTTAGATTGTTATTCTCGATATACGTATTAAGATGACTGTTTACTTAGCTAGCATTAACCATTTTGTCAGATTAAGGGCTGAATTACAAGTCCTGGTTCAGGGGCTGTTTTGCAAGTTAAGGACCGATTTATAGGTTTCAGGGCCTGGTTTGTAAATTTCAAAAAGATTGGGGATAGTTTTGTACCTTTCTGGTGGCTGGATGGTAGTTGTTGTGGTTGCTGGCAGCTGCGTGGCTGCTGGCAGCTATTGGAGGTTAATGGTGGCTGCTGGTGTCTGCTGATGGTGGTTTATGGTGTTTTTTTTTTTTGAAAAAATTCTAGATCTCTCACCAAATAAGAATTTGATGTCGAAACCTAAGCTCTGATGCCATTTTTGATGCAGTACAACTATTAAAAACAATAGATGTTTGTGGGTTAACCGCAGAAAACCCACGCCTTAGGTGATATACTAGGATTTCTCAACCGCGGATTGCAACCCATAAGAGAGAGAACAATCTCAATTCAATTAATCAATCAAAGTCTCCCTAATAATAAAAGATTACATGTTATATAGAACTAAATCCCTAAACTTAGTTGCCAAGTAAAAATCTTCTAATAAAGGAATTCAAAAGCACGATGGCTTAAAATTCTTAGCCTCCAATATCTAGCTATTGATAAGACAAAGGATTATGCTGCTCCGTTCCAGGGATGTATGTAGTTATATTTATGTTTAGTCAGTATCTGCAGTTTAAGAATATGGAGCGGAATAGTCCTCACTTAGGAAGGGACCTAGGGTAGACCTTATCCTTGCCTTCAACTAATGAGCTTTAAAATTTTGCACATCTTGTTATTCTCTATACTCTATAGAATTTTATGTCTTTGTGGCATATCATGTTTGCTTTATTATTATGTTCCTTATTGGTAATCTGCAATTTTTTCATTGATGAAGGTTTGAAACATTTTGCTTATTAGTTTAGCACTGTGCTCGTCAAGTTCAAATGAAATGCTTTACCAAATGCTTAACTTTATCTACTGTGCCCCTGCTGTAGCCTGTTTGCCACTTTATTGAACTAGTCACGACTTCGTGGCTCGCATGCGTTACTCATAGTTTAACTTTTTCAAACCTAATCATGCAAACAGCTAAACCCAAATCATGAATGGAACAAATTTTAAATTTTTATGTCCGTTTTTATGCATTTATTATTTGTGGTCCAGAGCTGAATTTTTCTCTTATCCTCTGTTTTAAGTTTTCTAATTGCGGCCAGATGTACTCAAGATTGGTGGAACTGTACTTTTTAGTTGTTTGGATTTCTAGGAACTTTCATATAATTGATGAAGAAATAATCAAATTAGTACGTCATGGTTGGATTGATTTATACACATTATGTTTTACCAAAACATCCATCGTTACCCCCAAAATCCTTTTTAAATGTGGATATTATTTAATTATAAACACACGCGCACACATGTATGTTTATTGCAAAGTTGCTTGTAAATTAAATATCTGGTATTTATATATTATTTAACCTTCCATTGGCAGGCGATCGTGCTTTTATAAGGATTGGATAATCAGTTACTTAAAAGATAATCAACACAATGTCAAGGCCAATTCTCCTGGTTTTCCTGCTGCTGTTGGTCGTATTCACATCTCAGATTGATTGGAACCAACAGATTCTTAATGAAGTTGAAGCGAATCCTAATTTGTCACGCAAGCAACTAGATCATGTAAGCAATCAAGAATCCGTCAAAGAAAAGGTGAGAGTTTGAAATATGAATCAATAGAGATTAATTTCTACATTACATAGTTTTTAGTAGTATAGGACCATTTCGCCTTTAGTAGTATAGTATAATCTATTATTTACGAAATTGTATTAAGTTCTTACTTCATCATATTATTAAGAATATTCCAAAAAAGGGAGGATTATGCTAGTAGAGTAGTAGTTATTGTTTCTTGGACTAGTAGAGTAGAGGAGGAGCATAATGGGCTCTTCTTTGGGAATATGTTTTGACACATGAATACAAGATGAGCTGGACCAAGCATTTACTCCAGAAATAGAGATTCGTTTGTATCTGTAGCCAAACTAAGATTTAATGAATGATTTAGAACTCCGGCCATCCGGTAGTGAAGAGTGGCTGTATAAGTTCCTGCCACCTGGGGCGCTTCAACAATCTGAATTTAAACCTTGAGATTGTTATAGATAAGAAGGTCGTCAAGTCCTAAATTAAAGTTCGTGAAGAAAGTTACGAACACTATACCAACATTGTGCGTAGTTTGCACCGTAGCAATGCATTCATGTGAATGTTGTTGAAAACATGTGTCCAGTTCTTGCGACTGGCAAGCCTTTTCCTCCATGGAGAGTTGAAGCCTTTCTAACTGCTCCAAAGTGAAGATTGGTGTATCTTTGCATTCGCAATTGGCCTGACAATGAATCTCCAAACTGTAAAGGAATAAGTACTTCACTTTTAGTGGAAGGAGTAGGTAATTGTTTGAGTCTCAATGCTAAGACAAGTTCTTTGGTTTCAGGGCCTTGTTCGATAAAAGAACATGTTTTATGGCCCGGGAGACCGAATTTTGTATTTTGGTAAAGGTTATGTATGGATTTAACGAAGGAAGTTAGATAATAGGAATTTTACCATCTTCGTGAAGAAATTCTGCAGAGTAAAGGAAATTTGTTCGAGTCTCGATGCTGAGACAAGTTCTTTGCTTTGCAAATAACACATCCATGTTAGATGCAATCCAAGGATTTATTTTTTACCTGTCATACGTGGAGATGTTGGACTCTCGTGGACAAAGATGATGAAAAGAAAGTGAGGAATGAGGACCATTGGTTGAGTTATGTCAAGTGACTGATTTCTATCATGTTATGAGACTCCTCCTACTATTGTATTGTTAGCTATCTGAACCAACAACAAAATTGTATCTTTCAATCATTCATCATGGCATCATGCCAACACGACGACGTGCTCACCATGTTTTCCTGCCCATATCTGTTTTACCTGCCCACATGTATTCTACTAAGCCAAGTTAATTTCGACCCAATCAATGTGAGCTAGGTTATATTAATACGTCTTGCTTCAGACGTATTTTAGCAGCAACCAGATGAGGGATTTCACCAAACTACGGCATCTACCTCTGGTGTCTTTGTTTCATCTTGTTTAGTCTTCTATATTCTTGTTTTCTTCTTCCTACCCCAGTTTGTTCTGTTATTGTTTTATTTTTTATTCTCTTTCTTTTTCTTCTCATCCCAGGTAATAGCCGAATATAGTTTGTGATTATACCTTGTTATTTAGGTTAACCATAATATTACTTGATGAAATATGTAATCTATTATTATAACTCATGATTATATTTTCTCAAAAAAAAAAACTCATATTTTATATTATAATTGTTTTCGGAGAAATTAATAATTTCTGTATATTTTTAAATAACAACACTCATACAGTTACATAACAATGATTATTACATGATATAACCATTGAGAACTGACGTTGATATATTATATATTGTAAGATACTGGGATCATTTAACAGTAGTATGGTACTATGTATATATATGGAATATTGATACATTGATAACAATTAGGGGCCCTTTGGCGTAACTTAAAAAAAGCAACTTATTGCTTTAAGTCAATAAGTGGATTAAAAGTTATAAGTAACTCAGAACTTATAAGTTATGTAGGTGTTTGGATGAGTTTACTTACAAGTCAGTGAAGTTTTTGGTAAAATATGAACTTCTAAGTCAAAAAAGAAAATTGAAAAATAACTTATGTAATACAATAATTTTAAGAAATAAAATGAAATACAAGTTACCAGAAGTAAAGAAAGAAACGCAAAAATTACAACAATTATGTAATATGAGCAGCAATAGTATCACGTTTTGCAATCCAGAGCTCATCTGTATCGTCCTCTCTTTCAGCCTCTTCATCCCTGTTACTAGTTCTCGAAGTTGAAGTCTCGGGAATGTAAGTTTCACTTTCGGCTGTTTCAAACGAACTATCTCTGGTATTCGACTTTCTAATGTAATTGTGTATCTCCATTGTAGTCAAAACGATATCTGTTTGAGTATTTATTTTATACATTGACATATATGCTAAAATAGCAAATCTAGCTTTCCACACTCCAAATGTCCGTTCGATAACCATTCTACATGAAGAATGTAGATGATTAAATTTTTCTTTTGCATTTCGGGGTGCACGTGCGGTACCATTAGCCCGACGAAAATCTTGAATATGATATCTTATTATTGCACCTTTGTATGGAGCTATATATCCTCTTTTGTGCGGATAACCTGCATCTACAAGATAAAATTTATTTTCAGTTGGATGTAGAAAATTGAGTTCACTTCTAGTCTTAGCCTCAGATAAAATACGACTATCGTGTGCTCCGCCTTCTCAGCCCGCCCAAGCAAAAGTAAAACACATTTTAAAATCACACACTGCCAGGATATTTGAGTGGCATATCCTGTTTGTCCAAAATAAGACGTACGTTCTGTTTCAGGTATTTGATATTTAATATGTGTACCATCAATAGCTCCAATAGCATTCTGCAATTAATATAAATATAAAAACATCAATATCGACATTTACTAATAGATCCAATTACTATGTAAATTATAATAATAATATTTACATAAAAAATTAGATATGTACGTATAAAATTACTTTAAATGTGGATAATATCGGGGGTGTTGAGGTCTATGGTATCCGATTCCATATTCCATTATTATAATTTGAATATGGAGTTATGATATCCCGTGTTATTCTGCATACGGCTATTAAAACAGAATGAAAATGACGACTAATAGTCTCCCCAGAGTGAATAAACGTTTCTTGCATTAAACGATTTCCTGTTCCATCATTAGGAACATACCCACCTCGTATTCAGACATTCCACGAATGGGAACCAAATAACCAATCCATATCGGTCAACCAAAATTCGACATAAGGATATAAATACATCCTTATTCATACGAAAATCTTGATAGCACCGAGTTTAATTTCCTTCTTGTATTTTTGTAATTAATCTTGCTCCTGTGCGAATTGAACTATGACAGGACTCTTTCTGTATAAATGTTTCATAATAATAAGCACAAGTGTATGTATGTAGCAGCAGTACATACAGCTTGCCACTCAAGTAAATTCTCTTCACTTTATTCGTCATTTTCAAAAGGATCAATGTAAGATTGAGTGAAAGGAGGATGATTAGAAGATTGAGTGAAAGGAGTGATTGTGTTATAAGAAATTTCCAAAGGATGATTAGAAGATTGAGTAAAAGGATTGAACATATTAGAAGAATTTCCAAAAGGATCATTAGTAGAATTCCCAAAAAAATCATTGGAAGATTGCCCAAAATAATTGTTTGGATTGAATGGATCCATTGGATGTTTTGCAGTAGGGTGTTGTAACAGTTTTTTTAGAGAATACTTTGAAGAAGAATGCGTTGATATTGAATGGATACAAGTGCCTTTGCTGTGAAGTTGATTTGTAAATAACTTCAACATTCCTGTACATTCCTGTGTGCATGTGATTTTGAATTCAATGGATCAGTGTAAAGTGTAAAATGTACACTCTTATCATGTACACTCCTGTTTGCATGTGAACATTAGCAGACTAATGCTTCAAATAAAAACCAGAGTTTTCAAATGCACTGACAAATAAAAACAAGAATTTTCAAATACACTAACAACTCAACAGTTACATTACTGGGTAAAAGATACGAAAATCTACTTTCATAAAGTAGATACGAAAACCTTATCTTCCAGCCCTAAAATTACACTAAAAATAATTGCAATAAACAATACACTGAAGGCTGTTAATACACTAAACAAATACAAGATGCTTCTGAAGATGCTAGTTTCAATGCTGCGATTGTATCTGCTTGATTCCATGGAGCATCTGGTTCCCGCCGGTAGTGACATGTACTACTTTGCCGGACAACATCTTCGTGACAATGCAAACCGTACACTTTTTTTAAGGCGCGCAACGAGACATCCGTTATGGACAACTACTGTACCATTATAAGGTTGCAGGACATCAGTTTAGTGGCCATTAATTTGGCTAGTTGTGTGTATATGGGACTTGAGTGTATTGTTTAGTGTATTAACAGCCTTGAGTGTATTGTTTAGTGCAATTATTGTTTAGTGTAATTTTAGCGCTGGAAGATAAGATTTTCATATCTACTTTATGAAAGTAGATTTTCGTATCTTTTACCCAATCATGTAACTGTTGAGTTGTTGTCAGTGTATTGGAAAATTCTTGTTTTTATTTGTCAGTGTATTTGAAAACGCTTGTTTTTATTTGAAACATTAGTCTACTTATGTTCATATGCAAACAGGAGTGTACACTGATCTATTGAATTCAAAATCACATGCACACAGGAATGTATAGGAATGTTGAAGTTATTTATAAATCAATTTCACAGCAAAGGCATTTGTATCCATTCAATATCAACGCATTCTTCTTCAAAGTTTTCTCCTAAAAAAACAGTTACAACACCTTACTGCAAAACATCCAATGGATCCATTCAATCCAAACAATTATTTTGGGTAATCTTCCAATGATCCTTTTGGGATTCTTCTAATAATCCTTTTGGAAATTCTTCTAATACGTTCAATCCTTTTACTCAATCTTCTAATCATCCTTTTGAAAATTCTTATAACACAATCACTCCTTTCACTCAATCTCTTAATCATTCTGTTGAGCATACAACAACGAAAGCAAAACCCAAAGCGAATAAACAAGAATAAGAAAATAACGACAATCACACAAGACAAAGATTTACGTGGTTCGGAAATTCCTACTCCACAAGCCACGCTAATTTTGTATTGATCTCTCACAATTGTGTTGTGTTGTGTTATGTTACAATTACATGAGTATTTATAAGAGAAGAAACTGGGTCAACCAATCAGAGTCTAATTCTGAAATTCCTAACTCTAATCCTAACTCTAATTAGAGTCCAATTCTGGAATTCCTAACTCAAGTCAGAATCCGATTCTTAAACCTGATAGACTCCACAAACCCAACAATCTCCCACTTGGAGTCTGACCACATCTTCACTTCACTCTTGTAAATCTAGTAACAAATAATCCCTCGATCAATAACTCTAACTAGTGCAGCGCCTTCTCATCAATCAGTTCTGAAGGCCAGTTGAAACTATGCAAAGCTTCAACTTTTCATTAGTAACCACCTTAGTCAACATATCTGCAGGATTCTTTGAACCAAGGATTTTCTTCAAGGACAAAGTACCATTGCTAATCAACTCTCTTGTAAAGTGATATCTCAGCTGAATATGCTTCGTCCTAGCATGAAACACAGGATTCTTCGCAAGATGAATAGCACTCTGACTGTCGCTATACAAAGCACTGTCCGCCTGTTTCTTGCCCAACTCCTCAAGAAAATTCTTCAACCAAATCATCTCCTTGCTAGCTTCAGAGATAGCCATATATTCTGCTTCTGTGGTTGAAAGAGCAACACTCTTTTGAAGTCGAGACATCCAACTAATTGCTGTGCCACCCAACGTGAAAATATATCCCGTAGTACTTTTTCTTGTATCCAAACATCCACCCAAATCTGCATCAGAGAACCCTTCCAAGATAACATCTTTCTTGCTGAAACATAATGCAACCTTAGATGTGCCTTTCAAGTAGCGCAACAACCACTTGACTGCTTCCCAATGCTCTCTTCCTGGATTAGACATGAACCTGCTAACAACTCCCACTGCATGAGCAATATCTGGCCTTGTACACACCATAGCATACATCAAACTGCCAACTGCAGATGCATACGGAACTTTAGCCATATCTTTCTTGCCTTCATCCGTTTTAGGTGACTGCTTTTTCGTGAGATTAAAGTGAGTCGCCAACGGTGTACTTCTGGTCTTCGCATCCTGGACACTGAATTTCTGCAACAATTTCTCAATATACTTCTCTTGAGATAATTTCAAAGTACCTTCAGATCTATCCCTTATGATGCTCATACCAAGTATCTGTTTTGCTGCACCCATATCTTTCATCTCAAACTCCTCAGACATCTGTCTCTTTAACCTGTTGATTTCCCTCATGTTTGATCCTGCTATCAACATGTCATCAACATACAACAACAATATGATATAAGATGAATCAAATTGTTTAAAATAACAACAATGATCCATAGCACTCCTAGTGTACCCATTCTTCATCATAAAGCTATCAAACTTCAAGTACCATTGTCTTGGCGCTTGCTTCAAACCATACAAGCTTTTTATAAGCTTACAAACAAGGTTTTCTTTCCCAGCTACCTGAAATTCTTGTGGCTGTACCATGTAGATGTCTTCCTCAAGATCACCATGTAAGAACGCGGTCTTAACATCTAGTTGCTCTAGATGTAACTCCTCTGCAGCCACAATACTTAGCACAATTCTAACAGTAGTCATCTTAGCAACCGGAGAAAATATATCAGTATAGTCAATACCCTTTTTCTGTTGATAACCCTTGACTACTAACCTCGCCTTGTATCTCTTGCTGCCATCAGGTTCTTCTTTGATCCGGAACACCCACTTATTCTGTAAAGCCTTCTTTCCTGCTGGTAACTCTGTTAAAGACCAAGTCTCATTCTTCTCAAGAGAACTCATCTCTTCTTCCATGGCTGATTTCCACTGAACTGAATCATCCACCTGAACTGCCTCTGAATAACACTGAGGCTCTCCATCCTCAGTCAATAACATATAATATGCTGAAGGAGAAAATCTTTGTGGTGGCCTCACAATTCTGCTAGATCTTCTTACCTCAGCCTGTGGAGTAACTGGAACCGTGTCATTACCATTCCCCAAACTCCCACTATTTCCTGCAAGATCTTCTTCTGTAATCTCTTCAAGCACTGCTTTCTCTTTCTCATGTTGTTCCTTTGCAAACTCAGAATCGACTGCAAGCTTATCCTTGTACACTGCACTTTCGTTAAAAGTAACATCTCTACTTCTAACGACCTTCTTCGTTAGTTCATCCCAGAAACGGTAACCCATATCATCTGAGCCATAACCAATGAAGATACACTTCTTTGCTTTTGGATCAAGCTTGTCCCTATCAGAATCTTTAACACGCACATAAGAAACACAACCAAAAACTCGCAAGTGTGAAAGATTTACCTCCTTTTTCTGCCACTCTTCTTCAGGAATCTTGAACCCCAAAGGAACTGAAGGTCCTCTATTTATGAGATACGATGCTGTGCTAACTGCATCTGCCCAAAAAATCTTTGGCAACCCTGCATGCAATCTCATACTCTTGGCCCTCTCATTCAAGGTTCTATTCATGCGCTCTGCAACACCATTCTGCTGCGGTGTCTCTGGAATTGTTTTGATCATTCTAATTCCATATTCTGCGCAATAGCTTTTAAACTCATCACTACTGTACTCACCACCATTATCTGACATCAAACTCTTAACCTTCAAACCGGTCTGATTTTCAACTTCGGTCTTCCACTTCTTGAAAGTAGCAAACACATCTGATTTATTCTTCAAGAAATAAACCCATACCTTTCTAGTGGAATCGTCAATGAAAGTGACATAGTAGCGAGATCCTCCCAACGACGCAACTGCTGTTGGACCATATACATCTGTATGAACTAGCTCTAACCTCTCAGCCTTGGGTGTCCTCCCTGATTTTGCAAAAGTAACTCGTTTCTGCTTTCCAAGAACACATGGCTCACAGAACCCAACTTCCACATTCTTCAGCTCTGGAATCTTACCCTTCGAAGTTAATAGCTTCATACCTTTTTCACTCATATGACCAAGTCTTTGGTGCCACAAAGTTGAAGACCCAATCTCATCAGCAACTGTATTTGCTTCATAGCTAGATTGTTCAACTATGTACAACGTCCCCTTTTTCTCTCCACGAGCAACAACTAGATTCCCCTTTATAACCTTCCACTGTCCGTCTCCGAAAGTAACTCGATACCCTTCCTTATCTAACTGACCCACAGATATCAACATCTTCTTCAGTCCAGGAATGTACCTTACATCTTTCAACGTCCAGCTAGTCCCCAAAGAGGTCTTGAGATTAATATCTCCCATGCCCGTAATATCCAGAGTCTCATCATCAGCAAGACGGACTTTACCAAAATTTCCAAGTCTGAAATTTAACATCAAATCCTTGCAAGGGGTAGCATGGAATGATGCACCAGAATCCATAACCCATGATTCAACCGAACATTCAACACAACAAATCAAAGCATCGTCACTCACCACCTCTTCAACTACATTAGCTGAATTATCCTCTTTCTTCTTTCCTTTAGGAGCTGCGGGAGCCGTACACTGATTTCTGAAGTGACCTTTCTTCTGACAATTCCAACAAACAATCTCCTTGCGATCTTTGGACTGTCCTCTCTTCTGTGACTTCGATCTGCTACGCCCCTGATTCTGCCCCCTATCGGACTTTCTGCCTCTACTCTCAGTACTCAACAAGGAACCTGACGACTCTCCTGAGTTTCTCCTACGAATATCTTCTCCAAGAATCGCATCTCGAACTCCATCAAAAGTCATCTTACTGCTCCCAGATGAATTACAAATAGCAGTGACAAATCCTGACCAACTGTCAGGTAACGAGGATACCAACAATAAGGCTTGTACTTCATCATCGAATTTAATATCCACTGATGTCAATCTTGATAGGATAGAGTTAAATTCGTTCACATGATCAGCAACACAATCACCTTCATTCAATTTTGTGGCAAACAACAAGCGACACAAATATACCTTATTCGAAGCAGACGGCTTCTCATACATATTTGATAACGCCTTGATCAATCCATAAGTTGTCGTTTCCTTGACGATATTGTAAGCAACGTTCTTCGCCAAAGTCAATCTGACAACACCCAGGGCCTGCCTATCCAATAGCTTCCAATCTTTCTCATCCATCTTTTCTGGCTTCTTCTCCTCCAGCGGTTCGTGTAGTTTTTTCTGATACAAATAATCTTCAATTTGCATCTTCCAAAACCCAAAATCTTTGCCATCAAATTTGTCGATCTTTACTTTCCCTTCTTCTGCCATCGCTCCCACTCGCCTGAAAACCTAGGTTCTTGATACCAGTTGTTGAGCATACAACAACGAAAGCAAAACCCAAAGCGAATAAACAAGAATAAGAAAATAACGACAATCACACAAGACAAAGATTTACGTGGTTCGGAAATTCCTACTCCACAAGCCACGCTAATTTTGTATTGATCTCTCACAATTGTGTTGTGTTGTGTTATGTTACAATTACATGAGTATTTATAAGAGAAGAAACTGGGTCAACCAATCAGAGTCTAATTCTGAAATTCCTAACTCTAATCCTAACTCTAATTAGAGTCCAATTCTGGAATTCCTAACTCAAGTCAGAATCCGATTCTTAAACCTGATAGACTCCACAAACCCAACACATTCTCCTTTCACTCAATCTTACATTGATCCTTTTGAAAATGACGAAGAAAGTGAAGAGAATTTACTTCAGTGGCAAGCTGTATGTACTGCTGCTGCATACACTTGTTCAAATTCTCATTATTATGAAACATTTATACAGAAAGAGCTCTGTCATACTTCAATTCGCACAGAAGCAAGATTAATTACAGAAATACTAGAAATAAATGAAACTCGGTGCTATCAAGATTTTCGTATGAATAAGAATGTATTTATATCCTTATGTCGAATTTTAGTTGACCGGTATGGATTGGTTCCCACTTGTGGAATGTCTGAATACGAGGAGGTGGGTATGTTCCTAATGACCGTTGCTCATGGGATAGGAAATCGTCTAATGCAAGAAATGTTTAATCACTTTGGGGAGACTATTAGTCATCATTTTCATTCTGTTTTAGAAGCCGTATGCAGAATGACATGGGATATCATAACTCCAGATTCAAATATTATAATAATGGAATCGGATACCATAGAGACCTCAACACCCTCGATATTATCCACATTTTAAAGTAAGTTTATACGTACATATCTAATTTTTTATGTAAATATTATTATTATAATTTACATAGTAATTGGATCTATTAGTACATGTCTAATAATGATGTTTTTATATTTATATTAATTGCAGAATGCTATTGGAGCTATTGGTAGAATACCTAAAACAGAACGTACGCCTTATTTTGGACGAAAAGAATATGCCACTCAAAATATCGGCAATGTGTGATTTTAACATGTGTTTTACTTTTGCTTTGGCGGGCTGGGAAGGCGCACACGATAATCGTATTTTATCTGAGGCTAAGACTAGAAGTGAACTCAATTTTCCACATCCAACTGGAAATAAATTTTATCTTCTAGATGCAGGTTATCCGCACAGAAGAGGATATATGGCTCCATACAAAGGTGCAAGAATAAGATATCATATTCAAGATTTTCGTCGGGCTAATGGTACCGCACGTGCACCCCAAAATGCAAAAGAAAAATTTAATCATCTACATTCTTCATGTAGAATGGTTATCAAACGGACATTTGGAGTGTGGAAAGCTAGATTTGCTATTTTAGCAAATATGCCAATGTATAAAATAGATACTCAAGCAGATATCGTTTTGGCTAAAATGACGATACACAATTACATTAGAAAGTCGAATACCAGAGATAGTTCGTTTGAAACGGCCGAAAGCGAAACTTACATTCCGAGACTTCAAGTAAACTCATCCAAACACCTACATAACTTATAAGTTCTGATTTACTTATAACTTTTAATCCAGTTATTGACTTAAAGTAATAAGTTACTTTTTTTAAGTTACGTCAAACGGCCCCATTCTCAACTTCTGAATTAGATCGTATAAGACTGATTTAAGCCCGCTGGACATTTTACCCAAACACTTACATTTAAGTTGGGCTGGACTTAAAAGTCCAAATAAGCCCAATATATATGTGGCCAAACGGGCACTTAAAGCTAATACACATATATATAAGTCGAGTTCTGCTTAAAACGATATAAAGATACAAATTTGAAAACTTTCATAATTTATATATAAATTCGAAAATAAATTTAGTATATAATACATAAATATGTGATTGCTGAGAATACAAATAAGGTTCATTGAATAACTAGAATATTTAATACAAATGCTATTCAATCATTTGTAAGTTGTATGCCAATTTGTTTGTATATGAAATAATCGCTCAGTATTTTTGAAGTCATATGTGGTGAGCAATCGCCATATGAATGCCTTATCGTTATGGCGTCCTGCTGCCCCTTATGAGCGATGTGGCACAATGGTGCTGTATCAACAGTGGTTTGGGCTGTGTCAGTGTGTATTATTTTCTTTTAAAAACAATTCCATACTTTTGCTTCGTTCAGTGACTTTCGTTTAGTGACTTTTGTGTATTTTTGTGAGTTCACGCATTTCACAACTGGTATCTCCACTTTGCACGAGTATACATAGCGGTGCTAGAGGAACATGTTCCATTACTTTAAGTTTTCCATTAAGATGATGGTCCGACTAGCAAATAAAGAAATGGATACGGTGACCACCTGTTATTTTCTCTAGGGCAAATAAGAGCTTATGGTTCCTCTAAAGACAACAATTAGAATATGTAACCCTAGGCATAATTAATTGATTAATTAAATATATTTAGATACCCTACTGTCTGAGTGTCTGGCCGGAAATAATTGATGTTGGGCTGTTAAGATTTAAAAAGTAGGGCTAGGTCTAGTATCATTATTATACTGGTGTAACCTGGACTGTTGAGATCATGTTATTGGGTGGCCCATATGGTTTCTACATCTGGGCTGCTTGTGCTTATGAATTAATAGTACCTTCACGTACTGTATATAGTTTACCGGAAAGTCGAAAACAAATTTTGTTGTTTTTAGTGTTGCATATTGGTAACTTTGAGGTGAGTCGATTCTCAAATTACTCAATGATTCTCTTTTAATTGCTTATATGTTGAGATAATATAAATTGTATACAGCGTGCTTCGCGTGGTTTCGATAATTATAAATACTAAATTCTGTACCTTAAAGTGCGTTATTGTGATTGATCTGCACTCTATTCCGTTAAAGTGCTTACCTTATTTTAAATTTTCTTATTTAGACCGGAAACATTAATGTTGAACTAACTAATGGCTGTTCGCGAGTATTTTAGGGGGAGAAGAGAAGATGAAAGAAGTTAAAAGAAGAGAAGGGAACCAGGAAAAAAAGTTCTTTTGTATGCTCCTGAGTTGTTATGAAGGAGAATAAAGATATCTATGGAAGTATTATTACATTAGAGACTCCTTTTTTCTAATATCCCCAAATCCCACTTTTGGGAAGAAGATTATAGAGGGAAGTGAGCAGTTGACTAGATTTTCATCATCCTCTTTTTTCGTTATCCCTTAATAAAAAACCGGAGAGCACGATTGTGAGAGATCTCCTTTCTCTCCTTTCTTTTCCGTTCTCTTTTTTCTTAATCTTGACTCGGCAATACATCCCAAGTCCAGTGAGCTTAGAGGTTGGGCAATCTCCTTGAATTTGAATTCCAGTAATGTGATAGTTGAGCAGTTAAGCGCACGGTTAAATGTAATAAGGAGGTTATATAACTAAATTATTTCAATGGTGTTTAGTGTAGACCTTGTAATTCTTAAGTAGAATATAAATCTGTTTAACTGGAGATCTTCAGATCAGGTACTAGGTGCTATTAGTTGAAAGCTATTTCTACATTATAGGTGAAAAGTTATATGTGTATACTTTCAGTGTTTTTGAACTTATGGATCTTATTGACTCTGCGCAAGCTGCTGCAGATTATCCTATCCCAAGAGAAAAGTATTCAGAAACTTAATAAGCTGGTGCAGAGTCTTCAAGAACAGCTGGTACAGTGCAGGATATTAAACGGGGATATAGATGACCCTTCTAGCCCTTTAGCTGAACTTCTCCATGAACTTGAGCAACAGCAACTTCTTGATGCATAAGGTGGAGACCATGTTTTAAACCGTCATTTTGATATGTGCAACTGGTACGTCATTCGCCCATAAAGCAACTTACACCACTGCATATTACCAGGGTTTATCTTTGTATATCTTGCACCACTCTGAATTTTACTTGCAGTAATATTGAAAAGCGTGAAGTGTTAAAAAGATGTAGATATGACAGAGTCAACATCCACAACTAAGTGTAATAATATTAATGTAATGGCAACTTTCTGTTGGAGCAAAATAAAGAGTTATATCTAAGTGTACCATTTTCATGGTTTTATTGATCATTCTACTTGTATTATCTCTTGCAAAAGCTGAGTTCCTTTCTCTGATCGACATGTTGGCATAAAATTGATTAATATGTTTGGGGTCGTGGTCATGAAGGCTTTAAGGAGCTATCATATTTATTTTAGACACTGACCACCACTTTGCATTTGTTCAGGCTTTCATATCTGTAGCTAAAGTTAATATTTTGAGCTAACTGTAAAACAAGTAGGTTGAAATCTTTCATAGATAGCTTCCGAAAGCACTTGGTAGTTATATATAAACACCTTGCACTGAATCAATCAAATTTTCATTTCATTTTATTTGACATTAGACATGGTAAACAACATACTAGAGACAACGAAGAATGAAAGCCTATTTATCCGATGCAGATTCACATGATTTATACTTCTGGTTAAATTTGCAAACCATACTTGCACTGTCCTTCTAGATTCTGGTTAGATAGCATAACTAATCTCATCCTTGAAAAAAAGCTAGCAACCACGGCAGAAAAACAAACATTCCATGGATGATATGATTACGAACATTCATTCAAACGGTGGAACGGCATTTCCTCCCAAAGATGGCAGTGCCAGCCTATCCAGACAAGAGTTTTCATAACTGTAGTTATGACACTGCGCTATGCATAATGTAAAGAGGTTGGGAACCTGAGATATATCTCAGGTAAGTTACCTAAGATATCCATATTTTTTATGTAAAAATAAGGTGGGTGTTTTAGTAAATTCACAATTTTTTTAATTAGGCCTGCGGGTCCAGGAAAATTTAGAGTTAATTTGTATGTATCTTAGGAAAAGTTCTCTGAGATATATCTCAGGGTCCTTTTTCTCTAATGAAGGTTACAAGTCAAACACAAATGACGCATTTGGTTCATGATATTCAAATGTCTCCATGAAAATCGTGAATAATTTAACATTCAACCGTTTCGTATAAAATTACATAAATATCGTAAATAATTGGATAAAGTCACCCAATATTAACAACCCCTAGCACAACTCTACTGCGCCAAGTACATAAAAAATAATTGGTCCATGTGCTATATGCTTTATGCACATCTATTCCTATTCCTAACCTAGTTTCCCCTCCATAACCATCATTAAGACCGATGATCGAACCTTCTTCAATCTGATCGGCCATTGATTTCGTCTCTAACTTTTCATTCTATGTAATTATTACAATTATTAAGCACCTCAACCAAACAATTAATCACTCCCTATCGAGGAGTAATTAAATAGCTCAACCAGATTTTATTTAATGTAGTGCTTGAAAATTTAAATAAACATAATTGATAATTACATGGATGTGATTTGTCACAATATGCATTTAGTTAGAATCAGAGCAACTCAATAAATAAAGCTTAAGAAATTTCTTTAAAAGGGATCAGTTTTTTGGCACATTATGATTTCCTACTTATTTGGACTCTAAATTTGGGCTTCATCTCACTTTCAGGGCCCATCACTTCATTATCTTCAACAGTTCCGATACAAGTACGCAAATTTAATCATAACCAGATCTAACCACACCTATTGGTTACGGGATACATAGAGGTTATATGATTGATTTTTTTTTTTTTTTTTTGAAAATATTTAGGTTTTTTGCCTTACAAGTAACTATCTGTTCAAACAAATTTCGGGATGAGCGAGAATCGAACCCTAGACCTGAGACGTTCTAACAAATCCTGGGATGAGCGAGAATCGAACTCAGGATCTGATACGACAAGAAATAAGTTCTATACCACTTAAGTTATCTCGTCGTGCTCAGGATATATGATTGATACTATAATTTAACGGAACCGTATACAAATAAGTTGAATTAATTTTTTTAATTTAAAATCCATCTAATTTTATTCTGAAACCAAAACTACTATTTAATCAAGAAAGTATATTAATTTAAGGGTGAAAGCCCTCAATAACCAAAATTTAAAGTGGAGTGTCCAAAATGACCACCGGCGGGAACGGTGCCCAAAATAACCAGGGGGCTACGCATTTGCGTTGTGCGTACAGGGTACACGCATGTCACACATGCGTATAGGGCCTATACGCATTATATAGATGCGTGGAGTTTGTAAAAGTGAGGCATGGGACGTGTTGAACGGGCTTGGGATACGCATGTTCAGAATGCGTGGGCTGGGATGCGCATGTAGAACATGCGTAATAGGCACTGTTCATCGTCTCCTTCGGGACGCCGTCAGACTCGTTTTCTAGTCCAAATTTTTGACCACTTCGTTCACCTCTTTCCAACAATCTTTCACTAGCATACTATATATCAAATTGATCGCCTTTTCACCCTCTACATGTCTATACCATTCGTTTTTCATTTGTTTCGCCGGATTAAAAAGACCCAAAACATGACCTCGTTTTCCGATTTGCTTTCCGGTGGGTTCATACACGTCCCTGCGAGGCCAAAAATCAATAAATTAATGGATTAAAATAGATAGGGAGTTGTGGGCTTCCTTTTGATGCCCTCAGAAGCAGTGGACATTGCCGGAATGTGGTGAACGAAGTAGGCGATCATAGAGGCAATTTTGAGTGAGAGAGACGACCGGAGCTGCAATTGCAAAAATGACGTCACATGACATCATCACGCATCTGTGTGATGTGTGACCCCAGATGCGCATGTTCAACATGCGTATCCCAGGCCACGCAGACTGCAAATGCGTAATCTGTGGTTATTTTGGGCACTGTACGCGCGATTGGTCATTTTGGGCAGCTGGGACGTGTTATTGTGTGATTTTGGTCATTTTCTCTTAATTTAATGGTACAAGTTGAATTTGGAAGCATTTTAAAGTAGATTGTGGATATATTAATGTCGTTGATGCATAAATTAATATTTAACAAGTTATTAATTATGAGACTATTTCTACGTAAATACTACCAAAAAAAAATAGGGATAATCTCAAAACTACCCGTCCTTCAAATTATTTTTTTAAAAATACTACCACTTTTAAAACTATTTATAAAAATAATTTTTTAAAATTCTTTTTTCAAAAATACGTTTTACAACCTTTGCAACCTCATTTGCAACTTCAGGGCGGCGCCAGCCGTGTGAGTTGCAAATGAGATTGCAAAAGTTGCAACTGAAAACTGGAAGTTGCAAATGAGGTTGCAACTGAAAACTGGAAGTTGCAAATGAGGTTGCAACTTAAAACTGGAAGTTGCAAATGAGGTTATAAAAGTTGCAAATGAGGTTGCAAAAGTTGCAACTGAAAACTGGAAGTTGCAAATGAGGTTGCAAAAGTTGCAACTAAAAATTGAAAATTCGTCTGCTCCCCTATATAGCATCGAAGTTGCATATTAGATTGCATATGAAGTTTCATATGCAACCTAATATGCAACCGAAAACTGAAAACTGGAAGTTGCAACTTACAGTTTTCAGTTGTCATTTTCGACCAGTTTTTTGGAATATATATATATATATATATATATATATATATATATATATATATATATATATATATATATATATACTGAAAACTGACTTCGAAGGTGCATATTAGGTTGCATATGAGGTTGCGTATGCAACCGAAAACTGAAAACTGACTTCGAAGTTGCATATTAGGTTGCATATGAGGTTGCGTAGCAACCTCATATGCAACCGAAAACTAAAAACTGACTTCCAGTTTTCAGTTATCATTTTCGACCAGTTTTTCGATATATATATATATATATATATATATATATATATATATATATATATATATATATATATATATATATATATATATATTTCAAAAAACTGGTCGAAAATGACAGCTAAAAACTCACACGGCTTGCGCCGCCCTGAAGTTACAAATGAGCTTGCAAAGTTGCAACCCATATTTTTCAACAAAGAATTTTAAAGAAAGGTATTTTTATAGAAGATGGTATTTTTTTTAAAAAAAAATAGAAGTTAAAAACAAAGACGGTAGTATATTTAGAAAACTGAATGTATACATTTGAAACCCCATTTTAAAGATAGTAAAAATGTAAAAAAAAGTTAAAAACATATATACTTTTGTAAATATCCCAAAATAATATTTAATGTAATTTAATTCAACAAAATAATATTATTTAATAATGATAATAATAATTAGTATTATAATTATTATTACCTTAACCAGTTGCGTATTAATTTATCGTATTTAGGGTACAAGTCAGCCTAGACACTAGACATGCATGAACGAGTCATGTGACAGAATCTCATGTCACGTGATACTAGGGATCTGAACCATGTTGCAAAAGCAGCAAATCTGAAAGATACATACATTAGCAACTTTAATGGTCATTGACTCACTGAAGGGCCTCATAGGAAAATGTAAAAATATTTATGATGGGGTGGGGGAAGTGCGTTAAGAAACCCCATTTAATTGCAATTTAAGTCGATTTATATAAAAGATAAAAAAAAGGGTTTGTCTAGTGTGCGTACAAGGACACATATAAGTTGGAAAATTTTGATTGGTAAAGATTTTTGTATATATAGGGGGATCCATCATTACTAATGAAATTTCTACCAATCAAAATTTAACAACTAAGCGAGTACGGATTCTTAACATGTGTTCTTGGACACACACTAGAAAAACCAAAAAAAAAAAATTGTTTGTAGAGTGAACATTTTAATGCCCATAGTGGCTGGGTTTTAATTGCCCTCAGATTCTTGATGGGGTTTGGTTGGCACCATGATCTCTTGTTAATGGTGTTTTGAGTGCTTCACTGCCTTCCTTCAAGGATCATATAAATCTTCCTCTCCTCACTTTTCGCAAAATTGATATGTTTTTTTATTAATTAACAATGCATAAAATATTGCGTTATCCGTAAAATTATGCATGAACAAATAAAAAAAATCAAACGTATCTGGTATTTCGGCACCTCTATATGTTGGTCTATATAAATTATAACATACTACTATATCTTAAAATGAATAAAGAAGAGAATGTTTTATGAAGATTTTTGGTAGGTGTATTAGATAAGCTAGGATGTAAAATTTGATACTGATTAAATTGTTGGAATTGAAGAGGAAGGATCATGAAAAAATGGGTCCGGAATTGAATGTTTATAGAGTAACATGGATTTTTGATTCATGAAGAGTAGCAGCTGGTGTTTGGTTGGCATGAAAAATAAATCCCTTTAATGGAGTTTCAATGCTTCTTCTGTTCAGCCGGTGTAGAGTTGAGAAGAAGTGAAGGGCACACAGAAACACACACATCCTTAATTAATCCCAGTGTCTAGCTAGGTGTATATCACTTAATGCAATTCATTGGGGGAAGTTGGATGTTAATTTCTTTTCATCAATGGATGGTTTAAATTTATGACATCCACCACCTTCAACTTGCTTTCTTTGTACTTCTATTCAAATTTATGAACCCCTACTTTTTATATCTCCTATCCTTTATTATAATACCTGAGTCTACCCAGTTAGATGCAGTTAGCCAATCAGAAAACTATGAATTATTTTAGGACCAATCAGAGATTATTCCTCAAATTTAGACCAATCATATTATATCAAAAGTTTTCCTTATTTACTATTCTTATCCCGTTATACTAACCATGGTTAGTTAATAATTTTAATTTAAATATAGTAATGACTTTATTTAACATATCCATATATTACATATTTTTTTAATATCAAAAATATTTATTCCAAAATTGCGTATTTATTAATTGTTTTTAACACAAATGTATTATTTTAATGAATGGGTCTATTTTATTTATAATATAAAATATAATATCTTAATATCTCAAACACTCGATCTACAATCATAAGGTGCAAACAAATTTGAATAAATCCACTCTTATTCAATTAAATATTTTAAAACTTTAAAAATATTTACTACACCATTCCAAATACACCTTCAAAATTTAAGTAATATAAACTTTTAATTAATCAATTAAAAAAAATAAATTTAACCAATTAAAATATTAAAAAATGAATTTTAAACCAATTATCATTAACATTTTACTTATCAGTATTTTTTAGTTATGCATGAATTAATGGGACAAATAAAGTGACTTGGCGATATATTTGAATTATTCAAGATACTGAATAGACTCTCAAATAGTACTAGACATTATTTGGTGTATAAATTATCATTCCAAAAAATAAAATTCATTAAGAGTCAATAAAAATATTGTTAGTGAATATTTTCATAGCAAATTGCTCAACTCAGCGCAAAAATTCTAATAAATCACTATTTTTTGATATTTCATAGCAAATTGGTCAACTCAGCGCAAAAATTTTAATAGATCAATTTTTTATAGATAATTAATCTATCAACAAAAGGGCATATGTCATCTACACAAATAATCATTCATTTTTTTTTTAAATCACAATTTTTTATAGGTAAATAATTTATCAATAAAATGTCATACATCTACAAAAATAATTAAGATTGGACAAATACATATTAAAATAGATCATATCAAGATAACAAGGTTTCCTTAATCCAAACTACAATCGCTGACAGATCTTAAATTGTGGTACATCACTGAAATATATAGTCTTTTGGGCGAAATAATCCAACAATTTATTCTAATCGTCGGGGAAATACATATGCGATTTGTGAGAACGTTTTCGAACTAACCATAACTGCGATTATATATTATCCAAATCAATGAACCAAAATAATAAACCTAAGTCTACCCAGGTATACAGTTAGATGCAGTTAGCCAATCAGAAAACTATGAATTATTTAAGGACCAATCAGAGATCATTCCTCGAATTTAGACCAATCATATTATATCAAAAGTTTTCCTTATTTACCATTCTTATCCTATTATACTAACCCATAGTTTAAATATAGTAATGACTTTATTTAACATATCCATATAATACATATTTTTTTAATATCAAAAATATTTATAATAAATTAATATATTAAATTAAAATCAATTAGAATTATACAAATATATAATATTAAGCGATTTTCGCAAGTTGAATTTTCCATTCTTTCGATTTACAATATTACGAATTAATTTTCATAAAAATATATAAGAGCAAATTAGAATTTACCACTAAATAAATTAATTAGAAAAAGCAATCAGAATAATATATTATTACATACTAGCACATCTGTTCCTTGCGCCACTCTCTACGTATAGAGCTATTTTCCAAAATTGCGTATTTTTTTAATTGTTTTTAACACAAATATATTATTTTAATGCATGGGTCTATTTTATTTATAATGTAAAATATAATATCTTAATATCTCAAACACTCGATCTACAATCATAAGGTGCAAACAAATTTGAATAAATCCACTCTTATTCAATTAAATATTTTAAAACTTTAAAAATATTTACTACACCATTCCAAATACACCTTCAAAATTTAAGTAATATAAACTTTTAATTAATCAATTATAAAAAAATAAATTTAACCAATTAAAATATTAAAAAATGAATTTTAAACCAATTATCATTAACATTTTACTTATCAGTATTTTTTAGTTATGCATGAATTAATGGGACAAATAAAGTGACTTGGCGATATATTTGAATTATTCAAGATACTGAACAGACTCTCAAATATTACTAGACATTATTTGGTGTATAAATTATCAATCCAAAAAATAAAATTCATTAAGAGTCAATAAAAATATTGTTAGTGAATATTTTCATAGCAAATTGCTCAACTCAGCGCAAAAATTCTAATAAATCATTATTTTTTGATATTTCATAGCAAAATGGTCAACTCAGCGCAAAAATTTTAATAGATCAATTTTTTATAGATAATTAATCTATCAACAAAATGGCATATGTCATCTACACAAATAATCATTCATTTTTTTTTAAATCACAATTTTTTATAGGTAAATAATTTATCAATAAAATGTCATACATCTACAGAAATAATCAAGATTGGACAAATACATATTAAAATAGATCATATCAAGATAACAAGATTTCCTTAATCCAAACTACAATCACTGACAAATCTTAAATTGTGGTACATCACTCGCTTATATCACTGAAATATATAGTCTTTTGGGCGAAATAATCCAACAATTTATTCTAATCGTAGGGGAAATACATATGCGATTGTGAGAACGTATTCGAACAACTAACCATAACTGTGATTATATATTATCCAATTTAATGAACCAAAATAATAAAATCCTGTAGATCTAATATCCTTGATGCCAAAATAAAGGAACCTCTCTCAAAAGAGAAAGAACAAAACCCAATATATGGATAGACAAAATCCACTAACGGGATACTAGACTTTCAATAAAGATATATATTTATTGAAAAACAAAGTAAAATCAAGAAAAAGAAACGGGAATTATCATTCATAAGGGAAAAGTACAAAATCCAATATACCAGTAGATAAAACCCACCAACGTAGTACTAGACTCTCAATAAAGAGAGATATTTATTGAAAAAACCAAAGCAAAATCAAGGAAAACAATAAAAATGGGCTTATCATCATCCAAAACGCAGATGTCAACCCCTAAACTTTAGTTTACTATTTTTTTAGGAGAGGAGGGGAGAGAGAAAGGGCTATAGCAATCATTTAAAATTAAATATTATTGATAACTATATAGGTCGATACATATAAAATTATATATTGTTTCTAATAAAATGTGCCCATTTTAATTTTGTATTCTTGAATTCAAGTAATAGTATTCAATTCTCATATCCTAATGTAAGAGCAGACATACCGAATTTGCTTGGTTGCTTAATAATATTTATTTTTAATATCAACAAAACCTTAAATATAGGTAAAAAAATTTAATAACTTGGTAGATATATTCTAATCAAATAGATATATTTATTAACAATAAACAAAATAAAAAAAATGGAGAGCTTCATTTTTATGTACTCTACTCTTAGTTTTATTTTGTAGCATTTCAATGTTATTTCCAATTATATAGTAACATACTTAGATAACTTGGACAGAGAGAAACATTACATGTAATTGTCATATTTTTTCTTTTCGCGTAATATTTTCGTTTCCTCTACAAAATAATTACGTAGTTTAGTAGCATTTAGTGTTCAAATTTTGTGTACGCAAAATAATTTTATGTCATTTTCATGCAAAACCCCAAAGACACATGGCATGAATGTACAAATCACAAACGATTTTTCACATCTACGTTAATATATGTTGGAAAAATATACTCACTGTAAAATTAAAATGAATTTCATGTTTTTTAACCCAATAATTAAATTACAAGGACACATATATAATAATGTGATTACGTGTTTATATATGACACATTTGATTTTAGTTTCACGTACAGTTTTCTATTTTAACATGTTAGTCTTAGTCAAATAGAAAATAGATAGGTGATACTCATTTTCAAATGTCTTATTTTACGTGTTTGGAGACAACGGGTTGGGTTTGATCCGAATTTTGTAAAATCCAAACTCACATCCAAATATTTTTGAATTGTAAAAATAAATCCATATCCAAAATTCAATATCCAAAACCAAATTCGTCGGATTTTGGATTATATTTTTCTTTTGGGCATCCAAAATTAGTAATAATGTAGTCAAATTAAAATAATTGTTGAACGCAAACAATATTAATTATATTTATACAAAAATTAAAAATTAAAATGATTAACTTTAGTCAAATATAACATATTATACGAATTAACACATTATGTAAAATTTTAAAATATGTTAAAAAATAATTATTTGTATACACAGAAGTGAAAATTTATGTAAATTAAAGAAAATTATATCTTAAATATATCAATAAAATTTGAGATTGAAAAATAAAAGTTTTAATTACTAAATTAGTATTGACTATTTCTAATAAAATATTTGAATAAAAATAAATAAAAAAAATATGTCTTACATCTAAAATACAACATAAAATAATTTCAAATTATAATATTATATTATTTGTGTATCGGGTTTCGATAGTGGATCGGATTTCAGATTTTGGATAGGATATCGGTTCGGTATAACTTAAATCCAAATGCAAAACGAAACTATTTCAGGTTTAAAATTTATATCCAAACATGAATGCAAAAATTCAGGTTCGGTATATCCAAAATTTTGGTGTTCGGATCGGGTACCATTAGATTGAATTAATTTTCCTTCCTTATTTATGGGTAAAAAAAACTAATATTTTCCTTTTTGCCAAGAAATAAAGCTTTCATTCAACTTTCAAATCGTTTAACAGTACATGAATAAAATCAGAGTGGACATTTTCCCCACCCAAATACGGTCAGCTATTAAACTACCGTGTCTCGCTATAAAGCTGAATATACCATATTCTGATAAAAAAGAATAAAAAAATCAACATACAAACTCCGAAACTGAATATACACATTTTAAGTTGTCATTAAAAATAAGCTGATGGCAATCATCATAAACTCTAACAGTCATATCTTACTCAAAGAACGGGATATATTGGATTTGTTTGCTTAATTGATAATGTTTATTTTTATATAGTAAATCAATTCACTAATAGAAGAACATAAAATTTGTAAAAATGATATGGAAGAAACATACAGGAAACTATATTATATGAAAGTTTTCCATTGTCATAATTACGTTCGTTTAATGGATCTTGCACAGTAGTGATCCATTATCGTATCGCTGAAACATGCAATCTTTTTTTGAGAGACAATCTAATGATTTATAACGATCGTTAGAAATTAATGTTTCTGAATTTCTAATATTTATTTGAAAAAATGATCACGATCCATGCAAATATTTTGAATATTAGTATAATAAAAAATATAGAAACTCATTGTACTGCACATATAAATATACCAAATTTTCAAAATAACAAAACTTACAATATGGATAAAAAACTTATGAACTTGATTGAAGATTCTAAAAAATGAGAGAAATCAAATGAAAAATAAAATTAAGAAAAAAAAACCAATAAAGAGGGGCGTATCATGGGTAGAATGCTAACCAATAAAAATTTGACAACTCACTTTTGGGGATTTTTTTTGGTACCTTTAGAATTTCTCCCAAAAATTGCTCATTTCCTATTTTATTTGCATTTATAGAATGAAAAATATGTATTCGATTTAGTTTTCTAATAATAATAATTGTGTTTTTATTGTTCTCTACGACTGATCTTCAAACATGATTATATTAAACCGATTTTTCTGTAAAAATAGCATAAAATGTCATTAAATTACTTGGGGAAAAACAAAAGGGAATAAGAAAATTGAAATATATATCGGGTAAATTTTATCATATATCAAATGAATATGTTTTGATATTAATCTTTTTTTATATACACAATTTTTCAAACTTTTAACATGCGTCCATACAATTACACATAATTTGAGGATATTTACTTGAGATTTATATCGGGTTCGTTACTCTCAAAGCAAAATATAACAAAATAATTTATTTTTTGATACACTATATATTTTTGTAACTATTTTAAAATTTTAAAATTGTGCTTTCGGTGCGTAGCACGGGTAAAATGCTAGTATTAATTAAGGGTATTCTTATTACTTTTTTAAGAAAAAAAATAACTTTTCAGTTTTCAGTAATATATATCTCCATAAAATTAGTTTAATACGCTCCAATTCAAATAATAATCCATTTTACAAAACATATGCATATTAAAAAGTTTATATGAATAGAAAATTTTCATATGTACCTTCACCTATTGCATTTATTGAAGGATAGTATGCGGAACAAAATTAATTTTAAAAATTAAAATTGAAACATTAAAAATTTAGTTGGTCGGTATCTAATTTTTAACTTAATTATTATTATTATTATTATTATTATTATTATTATTATTATTATTTAATATTATTATTATTCTTATTATTACTATTAGTAAATTAATTTTTTTATCTATACTATTATACAAAAATCGAAATATTGAAAGTTTTGATTTCCAATTTTCAGTTCGCCATTCTATATAATAGAATTACATAACAATATTATAGTTAATTACGATTAACTAATCAATTTTTTTCAGATAAGACACATTATATTTAATCAAACCAAAATTTCTCCCGTTCTAAAAATATTACGGGTGTTTTTATTTAATAAAACAATATAATAATATTATATTTATCCTGGATCGCATCGACTATAGATCAACGTTAATCAAATATAATAACAAACACAAAAGTAAAGAACATAACAAATTAAGGTGGATATCCCTCAAAGGAGGGTAAAGCCACAAATTCACTAAATATAAATGTATTACAAGATTGGAGTCGCTCCCTCACTCGACACTTTTGAATACATTCGTCTCATCTTGATTAAAAAAGCTCTCCTTCTTGTGTACCGCACATATTTCTCTAACTTTTGCAATTCACCAAAACCCTTACAAATATCTATATTTATAGGCACCACAAATATTTTAATCCTAATCTATTTCAAATCCTATTTGTGACAGTTATTACCTTCATTTCTAATCTTGGATAAAAATCTTTCCACAATTAATGTTCCTACCAAAATAAGAATTATCTCAATTATCACAAATTAGAATTCTGCTCATAATAGGATTCTTAACTTAATTAGGAATTCGGGGCGAATCTCAACAAATCCTCTCTCGGCTCTAATTCCCTATACCTCAACCGTTTCTGAGAATCTTACCTTTTTCTCGGTCTTCATCGTCGTTGTTTCCTCATTTAAAAATAGATGTTCTTCTTATTCATCATCCCTAGTAGAATCAAGCTCTTTCCATTATACACCTTGCAACTTCGCCCTCGTCCAACGAATCTGTACCCATGTGATGCCAACACACTAGAAAACAATATAATCTTTGATGCATCTAGTACGTATCCCACACTGAGAGCTTTCTTGATCGTACCATCATGAAGTTTTAGACGAATAGTTCCAAATCCTTGAACATTCATCTTCTCATCATTCCCCACAATTATATTACCAAGATTTTCATCAATGCATAAAATTAACATCCCTCGATCTCTACATATATGCATGGAAGCAGCAGAATCCATCACTCATTCTAATTTATTCTTCACCGAACCAGGAACGGTACCCACACTTGTCATAAAAAAGTCTTCATCCTCAATCACAAATGTAGTGTTCGAATAATCAAATTTATTATTTCCCTTCATATGCTTAAAGGACTTCACATCTTTAAAACTTATCTTCTTTAAAGCTTGGACAGAACATTTGCATATGATCTGTTTCACCACAATGATAGCACTCAACAGTGCTCATATCCTTCTTACTCGACCGAGACTTATTTCTTCCTTATAGGTCATTGCGGTTTCGACTCCTCCCACTTTCAACACTTTGGACAGCTAAAACTGCCTCACCAATTTGAGAAACAACATCCTTTGTCATCCTCTCGTTATCTTTTAATGCCTACCTAACATCATCAAGCGTAAGAGATGTCATCCCTACTAACATCATTTGCTTAAAATATTGAAAGGACTCCGACAGTGATGACAAGAGCAACAGAGCTTGTTTCTCTTCTTTCATCTACTCATCAACATTAGCTATATGACACACTAACTGATTAAAATAACTAATGTGATCAAGGAGATTACCTGCCTTATCCAATTTTAAAGAGTACAATTACACCATCAAATTAAGTCAGTTGGTCAATGACTTTGATGCATAGATGCTTGTTAACCTGTCTCATATCTCATTAGGACTCGCCGCTCTCTTCTGGATTTTTACCAAATTTGTATCACACATCTTCGTTAGCTTTTCCATCTCTAAGGCTTCATTAAGTCCTTATTGAACTAACACATCCTTGACGGTTAATTGGCACAAAGTGAAATCCGTCTTCCCATCATACTTGGGTGCATCAATCCTCAACGACTTTAGATCCTTCATCAAGCCAAGAAAATTAACTCAAGACCAACTAAGAACGCGCAAATAGCTTGCTTCGAACACCAAAATTAATACCTTTACGAACAAAATCCGATCTCCACCTTTTAGATTTTAGATATTGATGTAACGAAGCTACTGTCCAAAAATCAGCTCGATCTGACCATGGATAGCTTCCCAATCGTCAATTCTTCAACAGCTGCGCAAACCAGAAAATTCCAATGAAATTATGTAATTAATCCGTGATTTCCTTCTCTTTAACGCCGAATCTAGTTCTCGAGCACAAGCTCTGATACCAATTGTTAGGATCGCATCCACTATAGATCAACGTTAATCAAACACAATAATAAACACAAAAGGAAAGAGCACAACAAATTAACGTGAAAATCCCTTAAGGGAGGGTAAAACCACATATCCACTAAATATGAATGTATTACAAGATCGGGGTCTCAACTTGATTATAAAAGCTTTCCCTCGTGTGTATCGCACATAATTCTCTAACTTTTGCAATTCACCAAAACACCTACAAATATCTATAGGCACCACAAATATTTTAATCATAATCTATTTCAAATTCTATTTTGACAATTACCATCTTTTTTGATCTTGATGCTCATAATATGATTTTAACTTAATTACGAATTCGAGACGGACCCCAACAACCAATCACCTTTTTCGCCTAAAATACGTTATCTTTTCTATTTTTTCTAATTAAAACCTCTACGTTTCTTATAATATGACGACCTGTTCTATTTAATAAAATAAAATAATAATATTTTAATTACTTATAATTAACCGATTATATTTTTCACCGAAAACATATCATTTTTTATATATTTTTTAGTTAAAATCTTTTATATTCTACAAGGACCACATATATATGTCATAAAAAAACATATATAGATAAAAATTTAAGCTAAAATTCATGTCATAAAAATTCAATTAAAATCAAATGAAAAAAATTATATCAGATTAAAGAAAATCTGTACATCGCACGAGTTTTAAAGACGAAATATTAAAAGTTTGGTCGATTGCTCGTTATGATACTTGTTTTATGGTGCTAGTTGTTTTTACTTAAATGCCCTATTTTTAATATATTTTTAATAATTACTAATCAATTTCCTTTTTAATTAAACAAGTTATCTTTTTTATTTTCCAATAACAAGCCAATTTTTCTTTTCAGGTAAAATTTATTATCTTTCATTTTTTCTATTATATTCTTTCGCACTACGGACAATTTGAATATCTACACTATTATATTAAAACTAAATATTGATGGTTTTCGGCCTTTTATTCTAATTAATAAATAAGAAAATAATATAATTAAGGATCATTACCATCATTACATTTTCTAAATAAAAAACAATATCTTTTAATTAAAGATATTACCTTTTATAAACACATAAAATCATCAATTGTACCACATCTTCCGGGGATCAATAGATTTTTGTGATTAATATTTCTGGTGATCTAATGATAAGTTATATTATATATCTAAATTAATATACTAAAAATTCAAGGTTTTATTGGGAATTGTACCACATCATTTGTGCGAGGAACATATTGTTAGTTAATAAGTAGCCAAGTAAATTTCATTAGTATGAGTACTTTTGGGAGTTACCCAAAAACAAATTCGTGCGGACTTGGCCCAAAACGGACAATATCACACTAGTGTAGAGTTAAGGCTTGCTAACAGCCCAACAAGTGATATCAGAACCATGCTTTTAACGGTTCATAACAATCTCAAAGGCTCTAGAATGGACCTAGGAAGAGGCAGGTGGATTTCCCCCAGGATGGGCTAAAGCGGGAGGCAGGTGGACCTTCTAATATGGGTCCGAGAGAGTCAAAGAGCCAGATGGACTTCTAGTTTGGGTCAAGGGGGAGCTAGATCACACAGAATGGTGGCAACTGTCGATCCCGATTTGTGAAAGTCGAGAGTGTTGGGAGTTGTCATCGTTTGTGTGAGGGTCATATTGCTAGTTAATAAGCAACCAAGTTAACTCCATGAGGCCTTTTGGGAGTTACCCAAAAACAAATCCGTGCGGACTCTATCCAAAGAAGATAATATCATACTATCGTGGAGTTAAGTCTTGCTAGTGACCCAATAAGTGGTATCATAACTATAGTTGTGATGGTTCATAACAATCTCGAATGGGTTCCCAGAATGGGCTTAGAAATAGGCAGATGGACCTTCCAGTATAGGCCCAAGAGAGTCAAAGAGTCAGGTGGACTTGCAGCATTTATCAAGGGGGAGCTAGATCACAAAGGATGGTAGTAGATTCGACAGTTGTGGAGCCCAATATGTGAAAGGGTAGATTGTTAGGAGTTGTGCCACATCGTGTGTGGGAGAGCCATATTGCTAGTTAAGAAACTCCATTAATATGATACCTTTTGAGAGTACCCAAAAACAAAACCGTGTGGGCTCAACCCAAAATGGACAATATCATACTATTGTGGATTTAAGGCTTGCTAGCAGCCCAACGTGTTTGAATTCTGTAAACAACATGTTTGAATTAAAAATTTATAATATAAGTTTTAAATCATGTAGGCGATTAATTAAATTTATATTAAATTAAAATTAAAATGTGTTTGTTGAAAAAAATGATTACAAAAATACATAATTATAACATAAAATAAAATTTATAACATATAAAAAAACTCGTGCATCACATGATTTATAAGCTAGTATAATGTAAAACGTGCTTTTGTAAGCTTTTTTAAAAGAAAAATACATAAACAATTGAATATAGACAACTAATTTGAAAATATATATTTTGGAAAATAAATTATTATTTTTTAAACGTAGAGAGTACTGTAATATATACTATTTAAAAAGATAGATGTCCCTAAGGTTAAAAGCTTTCTAAACATGAATACAAGGATAATTATGTAAATTAAAGTGAAGAAAATTAATATTTACAGCACTGCCATTCAAAATTTTGTACTGCAAATACATATAAACTCAAGGAAAATCCTGAGACCATCCTCATAAACAGTTTTCTCTTATTTATATATATATATATATATATAATTTAAAATCAAGCTGATTTTTATAATCAGTTTTCCAAAATAGTGGATCACGTTAAATTAAGTAAATATTTAGCTTATAACCTGTTTAATGCATGAATCTCTTTATATTTACATATATTTTTTGATTTCATAATGTTATTGTATTTTTTAATTTAACAATATAAATATTTATTTTTAATATGTTATTGAAAGGGTTTTGAAATTTTAAAGAAGTAATTTACGTATGAAAAGGATTTTTTCAAAAATATCTATGTTACAATTTTTTTTTAAAAATGCGGTACAACCTCATATGTAACTTGAAATGCAACTGTTGCAAATGCTACTGTGTTTAACCTATGGTGCAACCACAAATGAAATATACCGTATTTTTGAATATTTTTTTTTGAAAATATGGATTTTTCGAAAATTTACCTGAAAATTGTAAAATTTCTTATATTAAAAATCAATCAAATTGGAGCTAGAACAAATAAAAATTAATATTTATCAGATTTGAGTAATTCATTTTACTCTTTTGAGTTCTAAAAATCAGATTTGAACGAGTTTATAGTTGTGAAGCTTACAGAATAATATTTAATTTAGTGACAATTTAATAATTATTATTAAATATTCATAAACTAAAAAGAAAAGAAAGTTATAAAATTTTACATTAAAAATTCTATGCAACTTAGGAAATTTACTAATATCTAGTATAAATTATTAAAATACCCTTTTAGTGTTTAAATACAATTTTACTTAACAACCAAATATACATTTTAATATTATGTACGACGTTTCTCATATATCTATCTTAAAATTTAAAAATCCTTATCGCTTTGACGGATATACACGATTTTTTATATCCAAATCTTAATCCAACATAAATTAATAAAATAAAAAATATTTTTATTAAAGAATTTAATCTAATGTTTGTTATTCTTTTCACAATATCTGACTATCAAAATAATGAGGACAAAAAATTTTGATATTATCATTATTACCGTCTTACGTTGTATATAAATATAAGGATATACCGTGGCTTTGACTCTGCTATTTAAAAAAAATGATTTTGTCTCTTTTGTCACTAAAAACTTTAAATAATATTATAATTTACAAAAATAAAAGTATATAAATTATTAGAAATAATAGTAATTTGGTGATTGTAATCAAATATTTAAAATATTTATATACTCGGAGAGTATGAGTTCGGAGTATGATTACCATCAGAAGTTAAGTTAATCAGAATTTAGGTTCGTCTGACTTGAATTCGGTCCAAGGCCCCGAGCTAGGTTTATCCGAAACTGAAGATATCAGAACTTAGTAATTGATTTCAAAAATTAGTAAATGTGTTTTTTAAAGTGATAATAAATTCTACTAAATTCTAGTAAATTCTAGTAAATTAGTAAATGTGTTGATTTCAAAAGTGTTAGTAAATTGATATCAGAACTTAGATATCGGGTTGATTCTTATATTGTTCCTCCTGAGGGTTTCAAAACATTCCCTCAAATCTTCGGCATGATCCCTGAAAAAGGACTTAACAATCATGTCATCCACATAGCATTTCATATTTCGACCTATCTACGCCTTAAAGACCTTATTGATCATTTTCTGAAATGTTGCCCCCGCGTTCTTCAGTCCGAAGGGCATCTTGATGTAGGCATAAGTGCCGTTCGGGATGATGAATGTTGTCTTAGGTATGTCCTCGGCATTCATGACGATCTGGTGGTATCCAGAGAAAGCGTCCAGAAAACTGAGTATTTGATGCCCCGAAGTAGCATCTATCAGTTGATCAATGTTCGGCAGCGGATAGTGGTCCTTCGGACAGTGTTTGTTCAAGTCAATATAATCCACACACATTCTTCACATATCGTTCGATTTTTTGACCACTGATGTGCCGAAAATATGACAATTAAAATCGCAAGCGCACGATCATCGTTTTAGTATTTGAGATTCGATCCACATGGAATAATATTTATTTCGCGATCTTTAACGATTAATTTAAGTGATTTTGGATGATTTTTGATTTACCCCTAATTAATTACTTAATGAAAATTTATTTAACTAATCAAAACTGAATTATTCTAAAACTTAATTTTCTAGAATTATCTTACAAATTTAAAAATTCTAATTTTGAATTAAATTCAAATTCTAAATTATTCTAAGAATTATTTTTAAAAGGCTAAAATTTATTCTTAAATTATTATAAACTTCTAAATTTAATTTAAAAATTTGATTTTATTCTAAAATTCTTTTTTTTTTTCTTTAAGAAAATTAAATTTATTCTAATTTTAAACTAACTAATTAAAAATGAAACGAACAAAAATTAAATTATTCTAAAAGTTCTTAATTCCAAATTCTAAATTATTCTAATTTATTCTAAAATATTATTGAAACTAGATTTTATTCTAAAACCTATATTTTTTTTAACAGAACACAATTTAAATGCAGAAAATTTTAAGGTCATTTCGACATGATTTATTTTGTTTATTTACCTAGCCCATAAACACAAATAACTCGATACTAACACAAGCAGCAAAACGATTGGAAACTCTATACTCGGACTCGTAACTCGGTAAACAGCATATGAACTTCACATAGTCGACTTGACATCAACCGGACTTAATTGCAAAACTCGGAATCAGATGCATGACTCAGCAATTACAACAGACATAAAACGAAGAAGGAAAACGGAAAACGCAGGCAGACAACTCAGCACAGTGGAAGCAAAACAAGAGCAGAAAATTAACTCATATTTCTCAGCAAAGAAACTCGCGACTTAACTAAAGACTTGATCAAAACATAAGAATGGAAACCAGCAAACAACTCTACGACGATTTAGCAGCCCTACAACTCAAAATAAACAACATAACTCAAAAACTTAAAAACTAACAAGGCGAAGTTGATTAGTCTAAGCCGTATGGCGTCCACGGAAAGTTGATGGAGTTTTTGCAAAGCGCAAACCTCCTCGAATTCTTGTAGAAAAAGATAAGGATCCTCATCGTCACTCCCGCGAAAATTAGGTAACATGCTAATTTGATGACCCTTGATTTCGAAATTGTTAGCACTTACGGGAGGTAGGGTGATGCAAGAGGGTTGGGATGATCTGGTGGGGTAACAACGATCTTTTAACGAAACTGCCATGGTTACTACGGGGTCAAGAATTTCTATGGGTTCGGATTCTGAAGAGGATGAACACTCAATTGGTCTCACTAACCTAGAAGATTTATCTCTAACCCAAGTAGTACGCATGAACAGAAAGAAAACACTTAGCAAATAATTTGTGAAAAATTAAGCACACAAAATAAAAGGTGAAAAATCAAAAGAAAGATTCTAGACCTAGGTTTCTTAATAAAGTCAACTTGACCTTGCTCCTAACTGTAAGGACCACCAAAAACTCGGTAAATCAGAATTTATTCAGACCGATTTGGCCAGGTAGGTGCAAGCATTGCCAAAAGGCTAAACACCAGCCTAGACACCAAATCTTAATTGGCCAGGTAAGATTTCGCTAGCCTAGACACTAACGAGTCGGAATAATTAATGATTACTTTGTTTCTTAGGTACCTTCCTAATTGAGTGCGAAATTCCTAGGGGCAAACGTCTAATTAATTTTATTAAAGGCTAGGGTATGCAAAATGAGGAATTAATTGTTTTTGGGCCAAGGAAAGAGTGATGAAATCCCTCCCCTTATCTTGTGATGTGGTTTTGACCTTAAGATTTATTTATGAATGAATGCAACAAACAACGATATATATACAAAACTATAAACAATTTTGGATGCTTACACTACGTGTTTTAACTAAAAGAAAGAAGAAATTTAACGTACCTTTGGGTCCTCCAACAATCACCACAATTTATAAGGTACGAAAAATTAAAAACAAGAAAATAAAAATCTAGATGATGTGCCCTAAGTGATTAAATGCATCAACAATTATGTATTTACTAGCTAATTTTTTTTTTGATTTTAAATTTTCAATTTTTTTTTGTGAATTTTTTTTTGATTTTTTAATTTTTTTGTGATTTTCTAAAAATAAAAAGGCAAAAAAGAGTGAAATACGGGTTACTGAAGCACGATTCCAAAAAATTCCAATTTTCCTTCACGGTGATTCCCGAAATTTCAACATTCTCTAAAAACAAAACGAGATAAAAAATGAGACAAGTAAAACTAATCCGAAAAATTAACAATTAAGGTGTAAAAAATATTTATTCCCCGGCAGCAGCGCCAAAAACTTGATGTGCCGAAAATGTGAAAATTAAAATCGCAAGCGCACGATCATCGTTTTAGTATTTGAGATTCGATCCACAGGGAATAATATTTATTTCACGATCCTTAACGATTAATTTAAGTGATTTTGGATGATTTTTGATTTACCCCTAATTAATTACTTAATGAAAATTTATTTAACTAATCAAAACTGAATTATTCTAAAACTGAATTTTCTAGAATTATCTTACAAATTTAAAAATTCTAATTTTGAATTAAATGCAAATTCTAAATTATTCTAGAACTAAATTATTCTAAGAATTATTTTTAAAAGGCTAAAATTTATTTTTAAATTATTATAAAACTTCTAAATTTAATTTAAAATTTTGATTTTATTCTAAAATTCTTTTTTTTTCTTTAAGAAAATTAAATTTATTCTAATTTTAAACTAACTAATTAAAAATGAAACGAACAAAAATTAAATTATTCTAAAAATTCTTAATTCCTAATTCTATATTATTCTAATTTATTCTAAAATATTATTGAAACTAGATTTTATTCTAAAACCTTTTTTTTTTTTAACAGAACACAATTTAAATGCAGAAAATTTTAAGGTAATTTCGACATGATTTATTTTGTTTATTTACCTAGCCCATAAACTCAAATAACTCGATACTAACACAAGCAGCAAAATAATTGGAAACTCTATACTCGGACTCGTAACTCGGTAAATAGCATATGAACTTCACATAGTCGACTTGACATCAACCGGACTTAATTGCAAAACTCGGAATCAGATGCATGACTCAGCAATTACAACAGACATAAACGGAGAAGGAAAACGGAAAACGCAAGCAGACAACTCAGCACAGTGGACGCAAAACAAGAGCAGAAAATTAACTCATATTTCTCAGCAAAGAAACTCGCGACTTAACTACAGACTTGATCAAAACATAAGAGTGGAAACCAGCAAACAACTCTACGACGATTTAGCAGCCCTACAACTCAAAATAAACAACATAACTCAAAAACTTAAACTAACAAAACCCAGTACAACTGCAAACCAACGACAATGAATAACAATGCAGTAGAGCTCGAAACTAAACTCTAAAAACAACTCAGGGAATACATAATTCGACCACCATTTACAAAAAGAACCTGCAGCAACGAGACAAAACTCGTAAACCAGGACATCAAATAACTCAAAATTGATACCAAAACAGAATCCATAAACTCAATAATAACAACAAGCTCATTAACAACTCAGTAAATCACCCGGTCGACTCGACGATTACAAACTCAGTGATAACAAGAACTTAGCAACACAAAACTTTAACAAAACAGCACATAACTCCGTCAAGTAAAACGGAGACGAAACAAAATCAACACGAAAGGGACTGTCGAACTCGGTAATCGAACAAACAGCAAACAGTCATATAGATTTCAGATTGTAGGAAGAAAAACAAAGGAGGGGCGTGGGAGTTTTAGGGAAAAAGAGATGAAAAGAAGACTGGGGAAGTGAGGATTTCGCGTGTTTAAATTGTGAGAGAGAGAGAGAGAGAGAGAGAGAGAGAGAGAGAGAGAGAGAGAGAGGGAGATTCATTTGGGAAGAGGAAGGAACAAGGGAGAGATTTGTTAAAATCGGAAAAGAGAAGAAAAATTAGAGACAGGGGAGAAGAAGGAGGAGTTTATGAGAAGAAGATAGGGGATGGAGTAACGGAAGGGAAAGATTATGGTTTTGGGTGTTTGCAGAGAACAGGGAGTCGGCAGGGGAGGAGATTGTATGAAAAAGAAAAGAAAAAAAATTGAAGAACAAGAACAGTGCGAATAGGGAGGAAAAACAGGGGACTTGACAATTCTGCTTCGAATTTAACCAAAATAACGAGATAAAAAAAATACAATCTGAAGATAGAACAAATTTATTTATTTTTATTAAAAAAAATTAAATACGAAATTAAAGAACTTAACTGATAAATTAAAATTATACTATAACAATGATTTAGAAATAAATGACCCACAATAAAATGGAGATTTAAAGGGGCATAATTAATATTAAAACGAAAATTTAAAATTACGAAATCAATTCTTAAATCGATACTTTCAATCCCATGTGGTTAGCATCGCTACTTTATCCACACAAGAATTTACGAAAATAACGAAATAAAGAATAAGGAAAGAGATGCGAGAATTTAGAAGAAGGTTTAAAATTTGCATGAAAATAAAGAGTGTTTACAAGAAAAATAGAAAATTACAACTACAAATTTTAGAGATGAACTACTACTAACCTAATTCTAGTAAGGTAATGGTGTGTTTTAACAAGAGAAGATGAAGGTATTTATAGGCAGTAATTTAGGGTTTTGGTTGGTATGGGCTAATCTTAGCCATTGATTTAATTTTGGGTTGGCTAAATCTTGGCCATCCATTTGGTTTTGGCAAAATGTGCACCACCCTCCATCCTCTTTCCTCTTTCTTCTATTTTGGTCCTTCTTCTTCTTCTTTTGTCATTTATTTCTTTATTTTGTCATTTCTTCATTTTTCTCAAATTTTCCTGAAATGCAACAAAATAATTTATTAAAATACGAGTTCAAGCAATAAATAGGTAATAAAAATATGCAAAAATATGCAATTATCAACCACCACCACGTTCGCCAACCAGTCGGGGTAGTCTATCTCCTCAATGAACTTTGTCTCAAGTAACTTTTCCACTTCGGCTGGAATGACCTTTTTCCTTTCCATGGCAAAATTTCTCTTCTTATGTTTCATAGGTTGGGCATCGGGCTTGACATTAAGACAGTGCTTTGCAACCGATGGATCCAATCCTGGCATATCTTCGGGACCCCAAGCGAACACATCTTCCCTAATGACTTCGAAAACTTTCTTTTTTAGCTCTAGCTCCATGCTCTTCCCAATCTGTATCATCTTCCCTGCTTGCCAGACGAACAACTCAACTTCCTCGGTTTCTGCAGCTGGTTCGGCAATTGGGTTAGACAAGTCAGCCCCAAACTTCTCCAATTCAATATTTAACAGTTGATGGCTGCCCCCAGCTTCGTTCTCACTTCTCTTTCTCTTGCCAGCTTCGGCCATCTCAACATCTTTATCTTTCTCCAAATCTTCTAACATTATGATTCGGGCGGCCTTCTGGTCGCCTCTCATCTCCTCAACTCCGTGCTCAGTCGGGAACTTCAACTTCAAATGTGGGATAGAGGACACAGCATGGAATAAAGATAAGGCTGGCCTTCCCAGGATTCCATTATATGGGCTGTCAACCCTAACCACATAAAACTTCGCTTCTTTCACCACAGTATATGGCGCTTTTCCCAAAAAACAGACAGTGTGATGGTTCCTTCGATCGGTACAGGCTGATTATCGAAGCCATATAATGGTGCCTTATGGCATGGCTCCAGTTGTTCGCCTCCCAAGTTCATCTTGCAATATGTCCGGTGATACAAAATGTTTACCGAACTCCCTTCATCTCCCAACACTTTCCAAATCTTGTTTTCCCCAATCACTGGGTTTATAATAAGTGGGTCTTCGTGCGGCCATATCACATCTTCAAAATCATCCTCCGTGAAGGAGATAGGCAACGATTGCTTAGCTACGCTCGACTAATAGAGGCTGTAGATTTGCCTGGCATACTTCTTTCGGGCTGTCTTGCTGTCCCGATCGAGTATAGTTCCTCCGGATATTGTCCTAACTTCGCCCCTGTACTTTTCCGACCCATCTGCATCTCTCTTCTTTTCCTTAGACTCGAGTTTATCCCTCAAGTCCCCCACAAATTGGGTCAATGCACCATCCCTGATCATTTTTTCATTAGCTTCTTTAAGTGATAACATTCATCGGTTTTATGACCTTTGTCCCGGTGATAGTCACAATACTTGTTTTTGTTCCTCTATGCTCATGGGTCTTTAGCCTGGCCGGTCGAACGAACCCAGGCTTACCCTAAATCTCATGGAGAATCTTCGAGATGTGGGTGTTTAAAGGTGTGAACACCGTGCTATCTCTATCCCTCCGACGTTCGGCCCCTTTGTCCGGCCTTGTGTCATTCAACCTACTCTTGACATCACCACGACCCCTTCAGTCACCCCTTCTATCGTCTCTTCTATCATCTCCATCGTTCTTCTTACTATCCTTATACCCCCCAATAGATTCCATATTTCTTCTAATAGCCTCTCCCCTCAAATATATATCATTTAAAGACTTCGGAGGCATATCATAAAGTGAAGATCGAAGCTTCTTACCTTTAATGGGGTCAAGCCCAGCAGAGAGGAATCCAGCTGCCTTGACCTTGTCCAGATTCGTCACCATCCCTGCTTCCTCTTTGAACCTCGCCAGATAATCTCCCAGATCTTCATTCGGCCTCTGCTTACAGTGAATCAATGCTTCGGTATCCTTCTCTCTTCGGTATAAGTGAGAATAGTGCCTCAAGAACTTTTTCTTGATCTGTTCATACGAACCGATCGACCTGGGTCTCAGCGAACGATACCACATGGACGCTGGCCCCTTCAGGTACGTCTTGAACATCTTGCAAAGCATCATATCACAGTGCCCCATACCAGTCATGAGAGATTCTTACTTCTCACAATGGTCTTCGGGGTCACCCTTTCCATTAAACTCATGCATTTTCGAGAAATGCCTTCCTGGAGGCGGTCGAAATTGCTCAATATCTTCAGTTACCACGGGCTCGTGGCTGATCCTTCTTTCCGCAAACATGACTTTCTCGATCATTTGGATTCTATCATCGGTATGAGGACCTTCTTCCTCCGAATCGAAGGAGTATACTACCTTCGATCGGGATCTTCGTGAGTACGATTTGGAGTCCCATGACTCGTCTTCATCGTCTCTCTCTTCTACCTTCGGTTCTCAGTTTCTGGAACTTCAGCTTCCAAGGCATCACGAAGCACCTTGTCCTCCAGTTCAATTTCTTCTCTTCGGAGCTTTATAGCTTGAAGCCTCAGGCGATCGACCTCTCTCTGTTTGGCCAATCTCTCTGCCTCCTTCTTGCTTCGTTCGTCGTCCCTCACTCTTTGTTTTTCCTTTACTTTAAGACTCTCCCTCCATTGGCTCACCAACAGCCTCTGTTCTTCGAGGGTCGGCACGGACCCTTCTTCCTCAAACTCCAGCAAATGGGGGGTGATGGGAGGAAGGTGACGACTGCTCTCAGTCCTCGGGGTGGTTTCGTTCACCGGGCGACGATTGTTATCTGTTCTAGGAGTTGTTTCATTCGGTGGTACCGTTTCATTCGTCATAGCTCTCACTGGATCACCAATTCACGTCGACAAAACTAACTCTACGTTCCTATAGACGGCGCCAAATGTTGGAACCAGATTTCTGACGAGCCTCACTTCGATCGGACCTGCAAGTGAGAAGAATGCGAGGGATTGGCCCCCCGACTCACCTCCGGTGTGAGAATCAGTTAACTGGTCTTAAGGTAAGAATGAACGTAGAAGAACTTGTCTTGTGTGTAATTTTGAATGAATAAATCAAACCTGACTGATCTCTTTTGTTTCTCTCTGTTGGCGGTTCATCAGGAGGTGGCCAAGCGGGCGAACGTGTCCCACATTCTCAGGAATCCACAACTGATCAAGCCGTTGCTGATACATGGGTCAGACTGGTGCGGGCTTCCAGTTTGAACTTCTTTGGGCTTTCGGTCGGGCCCACTAGAAGATGGGCCTCCAACATCTACTAAATTCTTCCCGTTTAAGAGCATCTCCAATTTGAAACATAAGAATTATAATATTTTGCATAATCCTTTAGTAAAATTATCGCCAAGCTCATTGCGTTGGCCATATTTACTAAACATCTAGGAACTTTAGTCAACTCCACATCATTTTTTGCTATACTAAAATTATACATTCTATTTATAATAACTTAAAATAATATTTCTTCTGTCCCATTTTATTTGAAACTTATTCCCTTTTGGGACGTCCAAAAAGAATGAACTTATTATACTTACTATTTTTGAACACTATTTTTCACTATTACACCCACTACTTCTCTATTTTATACTTTTTTTTATTAAATAAACACTATTACACGGCTACTTTCCTCCAGTATCTCAAATCTATTATTAAATATTAATAGGTCTCACCACTTTACCCACTTTTCAACTAACTTTACTCTTTTTTTTACTACATTTTCTTAATCTCCGTGATGTCACATATTGTTGGACAGAGGGAATAATAACATACCATTTTTAAAATGTAACAAATCGTTATAATCAACTCCATTGAAGCATATTACAGATTCATCAAATTTTACATAATCAATATTTTTTACACCCCCTGTCACTCTCATTTCTTTACACTTTCCTTTTTGTGAGGTCCCACCAATTCTTTACATTACTATAAATGGTAACTTTTAATAATAAAATACATTATTACACCCATTACTTCACTCCACTTTTTCAATACTTTACACTATTACACCCACTATTTTACTTATTTAAATAAAAATCACTATTACACCCACTACTTCACTTACTTTAACAATAAATTATACAATTACACCCACTACTTCACTTATTTTAATCATAATTCTTGGTCTCCGTGCAAAAAGCAAACGTAAACAATCTGCAAAGACGGAGAGAGTATCATTTTAATTAACTATTTTATTATAATACAATACAATGGAGATGGTCTACTAAATTATAAAGTAATGAATCGTTAATGTTCACTATTGAATATTTACATAAATGTGATAAAAATATATTTGATGCATAAATGACTACGACACAACATGAAAAAATAAATTTCCTAAATATCATCATTTTTTTATGTCAATTAGGGGGTGTTTGGAAAATCTTTTTTCCAAAATAAGTCAACTTATTTTAAGATAAAGTGAGATATTCCTAACTTTTTTTCTGAAAAAAGTTAACTTTTTTTTGCAACTTATAGAATCTCAAACATATATTAAATAATTGTGTAAAAAAAAATTATCAAATTATGAAATTTTTATCTAAAAATAAATTCATAAAAACTTATAAAAAGCTGAGCCACGCTCTTAATATCGTGTTTTGGTGTCGTGACTCGTGCGACATCGCCGACATGTAGTTTTCGAAGCACCAAAGTACAAGTACGGAGCAATTTTACTAATTTGGAAGTGACATGACCATGCCAAACAGCTCCCCAATTTGGTACAGACTGCTAGTCTGTGACCACAAAGAACGTACTTGATGATATTTTTTATCGGTTATTTTATTCTGTGCGCAAAGACACATGTTAAGAATTCGTTCTCACTTAGTTATCAAATTTTGATTGATAAAAATTTTATTAATAATAATGTACCTCCTGCATGCACAAAATTCTCCAGTACCAATCAAAATTTTTCAACTCATCAAATACTGATTTTTAACATGTGCCTTTGGAAACACAGTAGACAAACCCATTTTTTATAACAAAATATTTATATTATAAGTTTGATACCTGTGTTTTGATAACGACCCGAACTTTTAATTATTATTTAAAAGTTCTGTAATTTATTTTTCAGAAATGACCAACAAAATTCAAATAATGTTTCATTCTAGTTGTATTAGAACTTTTTATCTTTCATTTTCCCCTACTTTTCTATAAATTCTCACTACTGTACTACTACCCCGTCTCGTCTCATAAATATCGTCACTGTGCATTAGTCTTTGACGCACATATTTTAAAATGTTAAAAAAAAATATTGAAGCATAACATTTAAAAAAATTTCTTTTTTGTATAAAAGAAATATATATTTACACACCTTCAACTAATTTTGACGTTTCTTTTAGTCCATCAAATCTCTAAATTTTCATAGCTGAGTTTTTGTGATGGACTGGTAGTTAATGAAAGTGAGCTATCGGTTCTTATTGTTATGCATAAATACATTTTTATGTATCTTAAAATGTATATAAAATATAATTATGATAAAAATTATGAGATGGAAAGAATTTTATTTTGGAGTTACAAAGATCGTATTTGAATCTCTTTCAAATGAAAAACATTGTACTTGACTTGTGCCAGCATCGAACTATTTTTGTGTGGCTAATTTTAAGGTTCTCTACAGCTTGTATTGTATTTTTTGTTTGGTGTCGCAATGGCTCATACATCTTTAATTAGTTGAAGATGCTTGTGTTATATATTCCATCAAATCTCTATACTTTCATAACTGAGTTTTGTGGTAGTTAATGAGAGGCAGCTATGGGTTGTTATTGTTCATGAGCCTTAATTGGACTATACGAATAATTGATGAATTTGTTTTTAATTTTTTTTTTAACAAATAGTCTAGTAAAATTTGTTGTAAACTAGATTAATTGTTAACATATTAGTAGACCAATTGTTTAAAAAATTTATCTAAAACAATTAATCGGTACTAAAGTTATTAAAATTTTGTAATGAATTTCCATGACTCGTTACATTTAATATTAAATAAATATATAACAAAAAAATTACGTTACTTTGTCATAGATTAATATATTTTGGAATTATACACGTCTTAAATAATTAAAATGTACAAATTACTAATATTAAAAAGTAGAAGCAAAGGTTTTAATATTAGTACAAACAAAGTACTAATATTAAAAAATGTAGACAGCGGTTGAGTACCGTGGGATTGAATGTGTGGAGTCCAATCTACAGTATCACTTATTTCATTTACATTTTAATCTTTTAACTTATGGTTTTGTCGTACCAAGTATGGGACTACGTTTATAACTAGTATCCTATATTTATGGATGTAATTAACAGCCAGTTTGGTAACAAGTGCTTAAAGTAAAAATTAGTTTTAAGTTGTTTTTGGGATATTTGGCAATCTCGGCTTTAAATCGATTTTAAGTTAAAAAACTGTTTTAAGTCATAAGTTTCATTTAGGTACTTTTGACTTATGACTTATGACTTATGACTTATCGAGTTTTTTTTTTTTTTTTTTTTTATGATTCTTGTAAAGTTCAAATATTATGAATTTAAAATTTTTTTAAGTCAAATTTCACTTTAAGTCAAAATTATTAAACCCCCATTTAACTTTAAGTAAAATTACCCAAACATTTTCATTCAACTTAAAGTAAACAACTTTACTTTCTTCTTTAAGTTAAAAACACCTCCATTAATTCAAAAATAACTTATTTTAAGCAATCCCAAACGACCTCTAAAACCTAGTTAGGGTTTAAAGGCATGGTTGTTGCAAATCATAAATTGTTTTGAATGAATAAACCGGATTTAACATATAAATATCGTTTTTCTATTTAGAAGAAAAAAATATCGTTTTTCTAATGGGTTTCAAAGGACACACAATAAAAATTTAGTTAACAATTTTTTATTGATTTATTTTCATTAATAATGATGGACCTCTTACATGCATAAAAATTTTAATCAATTAAAATTAATCAACTCATTAAAAAATAGTGATTAAAATATGCTACATTAGAAAGATCCTATAAATATTTATGCTATTTTACGGGAAACAATGAGTTTCAAATCCACTGCCTCCCGACATTGACCTGAAAAATGGTACTCCCTTTGTCTCCCCTTGGTTCTTTATCTTGGGGGACGTAATTCTGGCACGGATTTTAAGATGCATTTTACGGATTGTTTCATAATTTATTTTTAAAATTTTCTTTTTTGTATAAAAATAGAATTGTTCTATTTTTATACAAAAAAAGAATATTTTAAAAATAAGTTATGGAAGTATACTTTTTAGAAGCCTTAAAATGCGTGTCAAGCAGTTGATAAGTGGATTTTATATCCACTTGGAGCATTCCATATCGGCTTAAATTGATTCACTTGGCCTCAAGTTTATTGTAGTTTTGATGTGTTTTGATTAGTTGTGCAGATTTACAAGAATGTCGATTATGGTTGATGCTTCTATCGTGTTTGGAGGATTAATTGATTAAAATTCGGATTTTGCGGGACGGTTGCGCAGTCTTTACTGTTTTGGCCATATCTGGAGTTCTAGAAGTCCGTTTTCAGCGATCTTACAGCTCACGCGAAGCTTGAGAGATTTTCTACAACATGGGACAGAAAGCAGGTGCAGGGAGCGTGTAGTTAAAATTCGCGCACGTGTTCTTTGTGAAGCAAGGCTGGAAAATTACTGTTTTGCCCTTTTCAAGTTCTAATTGTATTTCGGGCAGTTTTTAGTACCTTAATCGAATTCTAATTGTAATAGAAGGTAATTTATTGCTGGGTAAGAAGTCTAGAGCCTATTTAAACACATCTTAGCATTGTAATTCAGAGAGTTTTAATTATTGTATCATAGCTTAGATCTGCAAGGGAGAAAAGGAGAGAAGGATTCAACGCTCGTGACAAGCAACAGATCTAGATATACTTCATATTTTGTGTTATTCTGGATTCTAGATTTGTTTTCTTAACTCTTTGTTTTATTAATATTATTACTTCTTTCATTCATATCTTGTTTATTATCATGGTTTCATCAGATCCCATGATGACGAGTGGTTCGATTATGAACTAATCGTTGTCATGGGATTCTAACGGATTTATCTATGTAGCTTAGTAGTTTGTATGCTTTAAAGATTTATGTGTGGTGAATTCTTGATATCCTCGTATGGTTGTGTTTCATGTATTTAGATGCGTCGCGAACATCTAATTTGTTAATCTCTTGCGAAATGAGAGTGGATCTTGAGATTTAGAACTTGCCATGCTAGCGTAGGATAGGTTGATGTTTTAACATCATGATTTGTGGCGTAAATAGAGATATTATGCTACCCTATGTGATCTATGTGGATAACTTGTGCTTAAACCTTTATGTTTTCAAATTCTATAGAGATATAGGGTCTAAACATATTTGGTGTCTACCCATCTTCTATCTCTTTTGTGGATGCATGCGTAGTTTGGTATTAGTATACCGAGAGGTAACTTTTACTTGTTTCGTGTTATCCGATCAGATATCAAAACCATCACATGCATTGATTAAAGGCATCGAATCTAAGTGAAGTAGATAATGAAGTTAGGATCCCATGTTTTTATTCTTATAAGTAATTCAGATTTAATTCTCATTAGTTAATTAGTTCTTACTTTGCATCTTAGCTTAATTTAGTTAATTAAAATCTCAATTTATTTATTGTCTTAGCAGTGAATTAAAATCATACATTGTTGAATAGGTGCATTAACTGAAACGAACTTAACCAGATCTCAGTGGAACGAACTTTAATTGTATTACTTGTGACCACGTATACTTGCGTGATATTGTGTAAACAGCAGTGAAAAAAAATGTAAAGACATGAGAGGGACAGAGGGATTAGGTCAGTGGCGGAGGGAGAAAATTATTTTAGGATGAGCTTAGAATTTTCAATAACAAAATTTGTATAGCATAAAAATTGCTTTTTTATTCATTAATTGACTGTTTAAAACAAAACAATTAAGATACTAAATAATGTTATTAAAGGTAAAATTTGAAGGAAAAAATGATTTCAAATTCAAATAAATGATACTTAATAAAAATACAGATTAACAAAACTTCAAACAAATAGATAATTTGGTTACTTAATTTTTAAAAAAACACATAAAATGCATAACTGTTATTTTTTTGACACCACTTTCTTCAGTTGTTGGCTAGTTGCTATATAAAAAAAAAAAGTTGTACTTCTCAAAATTCAGGGTGAGCGGTTGCTATACGTAGCTCCGCCCCTGAGACCAAACTGGACGCTGGCAGTTTTTAAATTTCGGGGAAGGGAAAACATTTTTGAGAAATAAATATTTATATTAGAATTATTTACATTTTTTCGTAGTAACCGTGCATATCGTATAAAAGAATCTATAAAATCATTTATTATTTCCAGTGATGCCATGCTAGTTGATTCAAATATGTACAGATTTGATTACTACAAACGGCGCCACACAATATCGACCGATGTATTCATATTGAATCGAAATGTAGCATTTTGTGCAAATCAGTTATGCGTTTGTTGTTCATTAAATGTTTATCGACTTATCATAAGATGTATATATATCAATTATGGGAATATTTATCATTTATTCTAGATGCATACAAATAACTGGATATAGAAATATACATATCATGATATTATAAACAGGGGTGCAGAGTGTTGGAGACCCACCTTCCCAGTTGGCTGGATCGAAGGCCCAATGACTCCAATCCGAGTGAAGCCCAAGAACGAAGATGCAACTGAGTACGCTAAGAAGTGCAAACAGTGCCAGCTATTCCGAAGCAACCTCCCGAAGAGATATCTTCAGTCCTTAGCCCTACTCCATTTACTATGTAGGCAGTTGACATCGTAGGGATCTTGCCTACCAGTACTCAACAAGCTAAGTACTGCATTGTGGCGATCGACAACATGACCAGGTGGATAGAAGCCAGACCCCTTTCAGCCATTACCGAAGAAGCAATAGTAAAATTTATGTTGGAGCAGGTAATCTTGAGGTTTGGTATTCCTATGGTATGTGTATCAGATAATGGGACTCAGTTCATTGGAAGGAAGTTCCGGAAGTTTTTGGCCCAGTTCGGAATTCAACAAAAATTTAGTTCAGTCGGGCATCCTCAAGGGAATGGGGCGATCGAAGCGGCCAACAAAATTATTTTCGATAGGATCAAGAAAAGACTGGGAGAAGCTAAAGGACTTTGAGCCGAAGAGTTACCTTGGGTTCTTTGGACATACCGAACGACCGCAAGATCTTCGACCGGGGAAACACCATTCAAGTTAGCCTTCGGGACAGATGCTCTTACACCAGTTGAAGTTGGCTTAGAGTCTTATCGAACACAAGTGTTCAACGTGGATGATAAGTGCATATTTTTATTACCTATTTATTGCTTGAAATCGTATTTTAATAAATTATTTTGTTGCATTTCAGGAAATTCGAGGAAAATAAAGAAATGACAAAATAAAGAAATAAAGTGCAAGGAAAGGAAAAATGACTAAAATAAAAGAAGAAGGAAAAAGGAATTAGGAGCTTGGAGCGAATTGGAATAATTCAAACACACCCCTTTCCCCTTTAAATCACAGCTTGTTGAATTTGTCAAATTTTGCCAGAGAGTCATACATTGTTGGCAGAAAAATTACAACATAAATTGTTAATGCAGCAGCCTTTGTTTAAAAAATGGTGATGTAGCCTGCCTATAAATAGAAGGGGAACGGATGAAAGGAGGGGACACACTTTTACTTTACTTTTTTTTTTTGCAAAACTTTTGCTTTAGTTTTTGTTTGGCCGATTGTTGTTTCTCTCTTCAAACACATCTCAGTTTAATTTAGTTACCCTAAATTTTGTAGCCTCCATCTTATAAACACTTTCATTTTATTAATGCAAATTTTCATTCCCTCTTTATTTTCTTTTCTTTTTTCTTTTTTTCGTTTATTTCGTAAATCCGTTTAGTGGACAAAGTAGCGAAATGCTAACCACTTGGGGTTGAAAATAACGATTTTAATTTCTTGAATCGTAGTTAATAATCGTATTTGAGCCCTTTTAAATCTCAATTTTATTGTGGGTTTGTTTATTTTTAATTGTAGTTCTAATTTTTATATTTATTATGTAAGTTAAAAAAAAGGAAAAAAATCACAAAAATATTAGTTTTATTTTCAGTATTTACTTTCTATCTCGTTTATTTAGTGTTAATTCGAAGCTTTATTCATTCCCTTGTTTTTCTTAATTACAGTGCTGTCATCTCTCGTCCCCTGTTCCATTACCAATTCCATCGAACCCACCCCTCCTATTCTTCTCGTTTTCCGTCCAAACCAATTACTTCCATAAAGTCCCTTTCATTTTCAAGTTTTATTTGAGTTCTAATTTCCTTTGATTTTTTTGTGCTTCGATTAAATTTTCCAGAGTTGTCGATTCATTTTTAATTAATTAGTTTAGAAAATAGAATAATAGTTTTAATTTTCTTTTCAAAGTAGTGTAAATTTTCTTTTAGGAATTAAATAGTAAAAATCCAAATTTTCCAAAACCCAATTGTTCTAGTCCGACTAAATTAAAATTTAAGGATCGCGAAATAAATATTGTCTCTATGGAATGAATCATAATTATTAAAACGATGGTCGTGCGCTTGCGATAATTAAATGTCATATTTTTAGCACATCAAGTTTTTGGCATCGCTGTCGGGGACTATAATTTTTCGTGCCTTAATTTTTAATTTTTCGGATTCGTTTTACTTGTCTTATTTGTGTCTCGTTTTTTTAGGAAAGTTGGAATTTCAGGAAAATTCTCACGGAGCTTGGAAAAATCGGAATTTTTGAAAGCGTGCTTCGGTAACCCGTATTTCACTCTTTCATCTTTTTATTTTTAGAAAATCACAAAAAAAAATCAAAAAATCAAAAAAATCACCAAAAAAAAAAATTTAAAATTTAAAATCAAAAAAAAAATTATTTAGAAAATACATAACTGTTGCATCATGCATTTAATCACTTAGGGCACATCATTTAGATTTTTATTTTCTTGTTTTTAATTTTTCGTACCTTATAAATTGTGGTGATCGCTGGAGGACCCAAAGGTACGTAAAATTTTTCTTTTCTCTAGAATTTAGGACACGTAGTTTAAAGCATCCATAATTGTTTATAGTTTTTAAATAATATCGCTGTTTGTTGCATCATTTTTAATAAATCTTAAGGGCAAAACCACTCACAAGATAAGGGAAGGGATTTCATCACTCTTTCCTTGGCCCACAACCACTTAATCCATCATTTTGCATGCACTTAGCCTCAATAAAATTAAATTAGACATGGTCCATAGGATTTTCGCGCTCAATTAGGAAGGTACCTAAGAAACGACGTAATCATTAATTATTCCGATTTTTTGGTGTCTAGGCAAGCGAAAACTTACCTGGCCAATTAGGATTTGGTGTCTAGGCCGGTGTTTAACCTCTTGGCAATGCTTGCACCTACCTGGCCAAATCGGTTCGAATAATTATTGATTTACCGAATTTTTGGTGGTCTTTAAAGTTAGGAGTAAGGTCTAGTTTATTTTGTTAAGGAACCCTAGGTCTAGAATTTTTCTTTTGATTTTTCATCATCTCTTTTGTTTGTTTAATTTATTGCACTTATCTGCTACTTGTTTACTTTCGTGGTTTATGCGAACTACTTGGCTTAGAAATAATTCTGCTAGGCTAGTGAGATCATTTGAGATTTCTTCCTCTTCTGAATCTGAGTCTATGGAAAATTCTGAACCGGTAGTAACCATGGCCATGTCTCTAAAAGATCGTTGTTACCCCACCCGATCGTCACAATCTTCTTGTATCACTCTTCCACCGGTTAATGGTAATAACTTTGAGATTAAAGCCCATCACATTAGCATGTTACCTAAGTTTACCGGGAGTGAGGGTGAGGATCCGTATCTTTTCCTTCATGAATTCGAGGAGGTTTGCGCCTTACAAAAACTCCAACAATTAACCGAGGACTCAATTAGGCTTAGGCTCATTAATTTTGCGCTTAAAGAAAATGCTAAAAAATGGTTGTACAGCCTACCGGTTAATTCTATTTCCACGTGGGAGGGATTTGTGGTAATTTTTCTAAAAAAATATTTTCCTAATCACAAGACTACAAGGATTACAAATGAGATAAATCAATTTCATCAAAAGGAAAAAGAGTCTTTTTGGAAATATTTCGATCGTTTTAAAAGTCTATTATCACAATGTCCCCACCATGGAATAGAAAAATGGAGACTTTGTAAGATTGTTTACAAGGCCTTAGATAGTCCGACAACCGCTTTGTTAGAGTCTATGTGCCAAGGTAAATTCATGGAGAAAGATGATGACGAAGGGTGGGCCGTTTTCGAGGAATTAGCGGAAAAGACGATGTTGTGGGAGTCTACTAGGGAACCTAATAAGTCCAACGAGTCGTCTAGTACATCTAGGGGTTTGCATTCAATTGGAAATTCGATTGCAACCGATGCCAAATTAGCTACTCTAACTAGAAGACTCGAAGCCCTAGAAACTAGTAACGCCCCCTCACCAGTGTCTATGTGCTCGAATTATAATCAAGGTTTTCCGAACTTTCCCGAGTGTGAGCAAGTCAATGCCATGTTTCAACCAAACCAAAGGAATGATCCTTTTGCTCCCACTTACAATCCCGGGTGGAGAAATCACCCAAATTTCTCGTGGAACCAAGGACAAAACTACCAATCTCCGCCACATTCTTTTCAAAAGCCGAACTCTTACCCGACTCAAATTCAAGCTTCTTATCCAACTCAAGCGCCATTGAACCCTCCCGGGTTTAACGATTCGGATAAGCGACTTAATTCCTTAGAGAAGAGTATCGAGGCTTTATTGAAATCTCAAACTAATTTCATGCAAACCATAACTCAAGATAGGCAAGTGTTGAATTCTAATGCTCAAGCCATATTTAAGTTAGAGGTTCAATTGGGTCAATTAGCGAACACCATGTGTGAGTAAGAGAAGAACAAGTTCCCGAGTCAACCCGAGGTCAATCCTAAATTTCCTCTCAACCAAAGACCTCATGAAAATGTTAACGCCATCATTTCTTTAAGGACGGGAAATCAAGTTGATAATCAAGTAGGTGTTGAGTCTCACAAAGAAGAAGAGTCCGATGTTGAACCAAACCCTAGCCTTGATCACTCCACACAACTCCCAAATCCCGAGCCTCTCAAATCATCTAGTACACCACCTCCACCTCTTGAACCTTCATCTTCAAAATCCATTCCCGAAGAACGTAGTGAACGTGTCTTTAAGATTAAAGCTCCTTATCCTCAAAGACTCATTTCTAATAAGCAATCGGCTCAAGAAGATAAGATTTTGGAAGTCTTTAAGCAAGTCGAGATCAACATTCCTCTTTTAGATGCCATTCAACAAATTCCTTCTTATGCCAAGTGTCTAAAAGATCTGTGTTCTCACAAGCGCACCACCCACGTTCCTAAGAAAGCCTTTTTTGACCTCTCTAGTTAGTTCAATTCTTTCAAATCAAATTCCCGTGAAATATAAGGACCCCAGTTGTCCTACAATTTCATGTGTCATAGGCAATACTTTTGTGGACAAGGCGTTACTTGACTTAGGTGCTAGTGTGAATCTCCTTCCATTTTCGGTCTATCAAGCCCTAAGGTTAGGTGCACTTAAGAAGATGAACATGACACTTCAACTAGCTGATCGTTCTGTCAAAACGCCTAAGGGATTAGTAGAAGATGTCTTGATTAAGATTGGTGATTTTATCTTCCCGGTTGACTTTGTCGTTCTCGAGACACAACCCGTCACGAATCCTAAGAACCAAATCCCTATCATTCTAGGAAGACCTTTTCTTGCTACATCCAATGCCTTGATCAATTGTAGGGATGGTTTGATGAAACTCACATTTGGTAACATGACCATTGACCTTAACATTTTCAATGTAGGAAAAGAACCCAATGAGCTTTATGAACAATCAAAAGGGGTTAATGTTGTCAACAAGTTTGTCACATGGTCTAGATTTGAGGATGGTGAAATTGAGTCTCTTCTCAAGGAGGATTTTAAAGTCAACTATGCGTCTAATCAAGCGTATAATGAGTCGTTAAGGGATATGACCTCGAAAGAGATGTTGAGAGAGTTGGACGACATTTGTTCCAAGTGGGAGAAACCACCCGAGGTTGTTAGTGTTGAGCCCATTGTTAAGAGTCCCGTGGGAACACCACCCGCATTTGACTCAACTTTGTATCATCCCGAGTTTGATCAACAGCCCTCAGGAAAAGATGGACTCTTATCTTATATCCTTCCTAGTGATTCAACCCATGACCAAACTTTCATTGTCTCTAATTTGCTTAGACAAAATAAAGAAGCCTTAAGTTGGTTTAGGGAGAACATTAGTGACACTTGTTCCATAAGGTTGAATGATTCCATGTTGCTTGAGAAAGTATTTTCTAATCAAAATTTTCAAAAATGTCTTGATTCTCTCTCGAAGCTGCATCCCAATTTTCCCACCGGTATCGGCTGATTCGGTTTTATTCCTTTGCCTTCCCACATGAAAGATAGGTATGGGGGAGAAATTTTGTGCGTGAGTCGGTTAATTAGTTGTTTTTCATATTTGTTCGTCTCCGTCATCCCTTATCAGGTATTATCTCCTCATTCTTCTTGTCATTTATCTTGCATTTACATACATTGAGGACAATGCATGATTTAGGTATGGGGGAGGGTTTTAGTGTAAATACATAAAATTGAAAAATCCAAAAAAATAAAAAAATTTGAAAAATCCAAAAAATAGAGATAATTTAACTTAGTTGTCCTTCCCTTTCTTTAAACTTTAGAACTAGTTGGTGTTAACTGTTTTTCAGAAAAAAAATTATATGTATAATGCCTTTAGATAATTTGAACGTAGTCAAGTAAGGTTTTCCCCATTAAACTTGTGTCGAACAAATTTTTGCTTAAAAGTCCAAGACGACACATTTGCACAAGACTTTTGATGGAAAAATTGTATAGGAATGTTATTCGATACCTGAGAGAGAACCCACATGTTAGAACAATGTCGAATCAAACCTTTGCGAGATTTGTCCCTATAGTGTCTTAAAAAAAAAGCAAAAAAGAAAAGGAAAAAAAGAGAAAAAAAGAGAAAAAAAAAGTCAATAAAATTTTGTAATTGTAGAGTGCTAGTGTAATTTTGTAATAATAAATTCTTAGTAGGGAAATCAGCTAGGTTGGGCTCATTGATAACCCGAGTAAGTAAGTCTGAGGGGACTTTGTGCGTAGCAACCTAAGGTCCTTTGTGATCTGGGATTGTTGACCTAAAACTCGCTAAATGGGTATCGATGCAGAAGTCTTTCGGGACCTCAGCCATTGCACAGTCGGTCTAACTACTAAGAACGTGAAATTTGGCTAGATACTTGTTTTGATAGAGATTGGGTCAGTTCAATATTGGTTGAAAAAGAGAAAATATTCGTATGCACTTATCCATCAAAGGCCTTAAATTCACTACACACCTTGGGATTTTTTGTAAACATTTAGTGTCTACTCTTGTGGATTGTGGGAACCTATAACTTGGCTATTATTAGAATAATCTTTAGGGTATATATTTTCCTACAAATTGTTTTGTTGACATCAATGAAAGCTAGGTTGAAAGAGGAAAGTTGGATACTTGCTGACTTATCTCAAAGATTTTATGGGTATATCTTCTGTAAACCCTTATGAGACAACACTCCTCTTGTAATGATCGTCTATGAGTTTAACGGGTTGGTAAACCTAAAATTACCCGTGATTCCTACGACAGTGAGTATAGGTTTTTTATTCTGCATTTTTCTTTTTGTTTTACTCGAGGACGAGCAAAAGATAGGTATGGGGGCATTTGATAAGTGCATATTTTTATTACCTATTTATTGCTTGAATTCGTATTTTAATAAATTATTTTGTTGCATTTCAGGAAATTTGAGGAAAATAAAGAAATGACAAAATAAAGAAATAAAGTGCAAGGAAAGGAAAAATGACTAAAATAAAAGAAGAAGGAAAAAGGAATTAGGAGCTTGGAGCAAATTGAAATAATTCAAACACACCCCTTTCCCCTTTAAATCACAGCCTGTTGAATTTGTCAAATTTTGCCACGGAGTCATACATTGTTGGCAGAAAAATTACAACATAAATTGTCAATGCAGCAGCCTTTGTTTAAAAAATGGTGATGTAGCCTGCCTATAAATAGAAGGGGGACGGATGAAAGGAGGGGACACACTTTTACTTTACTTTTTTTTTTTGCAAAACTTTTGCTTTAGTTTTTGTTTGGCCGATTGTTGTTTCTCTGTTCAAACACATCTCAGTGTAATTTAGTTACCCTAAATTTTTTAGCTTCCATCTTGTAAACACTTTTATTTTATTAATGCAAATTTTCATTCCCTCTTTATTTTCTTTTCTTATTTCTTTTTTTCGTTTATTTCGTAAATCCGTTTAGTGGACAAAGTAGCGAAATGCTAACCACTTGGGGTTGAAAATAACGATTTTAATTTCTTGAGTCGTAGTTAATAATCGTATTTGAGCCCCTTTAAATCTCAATTTTATTGTGGGTTTGTTTATTTTTAATTGTAGTTCTAATTTTTATATTTATTATGTAAGTTAAAAAAAAAGGAAAAAAAATCACAAAAATATTAGTTTTATTTTCAGTATTTACTCTCTATCTCGTTTATTTAGTGTTAATTTGAAGCTTTATTCATTCCCTTGTTTTTCTTAATCACAGTGCTGTCATCTCTCGTCCCCTGTTCCTTTACCAATTGCATCGAACCCACCCCTCCTATTCTTCTCGTTTTCCGTCCAAACCAATTACTTCCAAAAAGTCCCTTTCATTTTCAAGTTTTATTTGAGTTCTAATTTCCTTTGATTTTTGCGCTTCGATTAAATTTTCCAGAGTTGTCGATTCATTTTTAATTAATTAGTTTAGAAAATAGAATAATAATTTTAATTTTCTTTTCAGAGTAGTGTAAATTTTATTTTAGGAATTAAATAGTAAAAATCCAAATTTTCCAAAACCCAATTGTTCTAGTCCGACTAAATTAAAATTTAAGGATCGCGAAATAAATATTAGTCTTTGTGGAACGAATCATAAATATTAAAACGATGGTCGTGCGCTTGCGATAATTAAATGTCATATTTTTAGCACATCAGTGGAGACGAACGAGTTTGGACTCTGGGCGAACGTTGATCTACTGGAGGAAGAGAGGGAAGCTGCTCATCAAAAAAATCTAAGGTACCTGCTCCAAGCAGCACATATTATGATTCGGGAGTGAAAAAACGATCGTTTCAAGTCGGGGACATGGTGCTTCGGGAATTGGCTACTTCCATGCCTGCCAAGCAAGGCAAACTTATGCCTAACTGGGAAGGTCCCTACGTGGTGATTGAAGTGGTTCGGCCATGCACCTACAAATTAGCTCATTCGGACGGCAACCCAATTAAGAATACATGGCACGCTGCTCGTCTTCGCCGTTTCTACCAGTAAGCTTACTGGACGCATTTTATTGTTTTTAATTCAGTATCTTGCTTCATGCAATTTCATTTTGAATTCCTCAAGTAAGCATCAAACTGTAATCTGAAACTATGTACGAGTTGTTACATGATTAATGAAAGATTGTTTGCTCCATCTTCATGTCTACTGTTATTAGCTAAGTACACTTACAGCCAAATGGTTGAGTACACGAAATTAAGCTGAGCGGACCCATGTTTGGGGCCGACCGAATAAAACATGTGTCCTTAAACTCGTATTAGTAGTTAAGTACATTGCAAAGGCTCAACGGACCCATATTTGGGGCCGATCGAAGAAAAATATTGTTCCTTATAATTGTCTTAGTATTAAAATCACTTTGACACTAATTAAGGCCGAGAAGAAATAATTCACCGACCGAATGGGACCTTAATCATTTACAAAACCCCTTAAATACTGGGGGGGGGGGCAGCTAGGTTATGACCGAAAATGCATAACATGCTAGGCTGAAGCCGAAGATGCATAAAAACAAAAGGAATTATGCTAAGGCAAAAAGAGCCGAACATGCATAAAAATATGAGTATTTATGCTAAGGCAAAATGAAGCCAAAGATGTATAAAGACAAATAGAAATTATGCTAAGGTAAAGAAATACCGAAGATGCATAAAAATAAAAATAAATTCTGGCATGGAAAATAAGCAAAGCCCGAAGGCGACAATACTTCATAAGCCCGAAGGCAAAAATGTAAAGCCCGAAGGTAAAGTTAAACGTTACAAGGCACGGGGGCCACCAGAATGGAAACATTAATAATACAAGGGAACTAGTCCGAAAGCGCCTCATCCTCACCTGAAGAGACTACTGGGAGTTCATCAACACTTTCCCGACCAACTGGATCGAACATACCAACATCCAGCAGTTTTGTATGATCGAAACCAGCGGTATGAGCCTTCAGCACGGCATCATCATACCCCATCTGGTAGCATCTCTCTTCGGTCAGATCGAGAGTCTTCCTCAACTTACGGATGCTTTTCCTTGAAGCCCTAAGCTGCTGGTTCCTCCATTCAATGCCCAAGAGACCCCCTGAAAATAAACAAGGGAAAATGTTAAAAGCCGAAGACAAGTAAACAATACAAAGGAGAGAAACTTACCATGGACAGAAGGGCCAACATTTCAGTACAAGCCCCAACATTTTGGTCGAACAACGGCCGGTCGGCCGGAAGAACGAGACCCCTACAAAGTTCAGGACCCACATCCCTAGCAGGGGCCGGAGCTGAGGCGATGATTTTGTCACTCTCTAAGACACCCCATTGAGGGGCGTACACTTTGAGCTCTACGGCATCCGATCGGACTCTCTTCCGTGGATTGGTCAGGACCACATCTCTTACCTCCCGTTCACGGGGTGAAGTAGCCGGTGGCGTGGCGACCACATTCTCCCTTATCTCCAGTTCCCTCTGGTCGGAAGCAGATTTATCCGTTTCAACGGCCGTCGGGGTAGAAGAATTAGTAGCGGCAAGAGCGGCAGCGGCAAGAGCGGCAGTGGCAAGTGCAGCAACGGCAGCTTCGGCCGCCTTCTTGCGCTTGTGCTCTACAATTTCTTGGTGGGAAGACACTGCACAAAACATGACAAGTTAAATATTTATGTGTCACAATGGGCAAGTATGTAGTACAAGTATGTAGTACAAGAATGCATAATTAACGAAATAAAACAGAAGAATGTTACCACTACCCCAAAGGCCGATTAACCAGTCTTTGTCTCTACTGTCCGACAGAGGAACCCTATCCATATTAAGTTCGCAGAGAAGGCGATAGTCATGTTTATCCGCCTCTAAAAGCTCAGGATATATTATTCTTGACGGGTCGACTTCACGCCAAATGCCGAACTTCTCTATCCTCGGGCCCGAAACAAACGCCCACTTGTCATGAGTTCCTTTGTTGCTGGAATTTGTTTGAGCCCAGTCAGCCCTGCCGTTCTGATGGACTATGGTATAAAAGCCACGGCTCTTCGGATTCCTACGAAACTCATAAAGATGTCAGAATAAAGTTGACCTGGGAGTCATCTTCATCGCCAGACAATGGGCCTGGAAGGCATTTATATGAAAAAACTATTCGGATCTAGTTGTCCTATGGCGATCCCTACCTGCTTCAGTAATTTTTTGAGGAGAGGCAGCATAGGCAACCGAAAGCCGCATTTGAACGCCGCTTCGGATATGCCCGTATCCAAACCTCCCCCGCAAGCTGCTGGCACTTCAGGGTTATACCAAATTCATTCTCTCTTTCTTGGAACGAAGAAGGACCATGTGCTCCTTTCAACTACGTACTGGCCCGAAAATGTCTCAATATTCTCTGCGGTCAGCTTCGACCGAATGTTGACTGCCGGATATAGCTCAATGTTATTAAAAGTAGAATTCTCCAAAGGGTCAGCGCCTTCGCCTGACCGATCCATGTCCCTACATCCGGAAATGAAGAGACGTTAGCCTTGTACTCGGGCAGAATAAAGAGGGGAAATTAGAAAAAGAAAAGGCCGAGTACAGTGGGCCAGGACCGGTCGGGGCATCCTAAAGTCTAGGGTGAAGCAATTTAAAAAAGATCTAAAAACCACAAGTTGGAGATTGGGACAATCCAAAGAGAAGTCTTAAGGTTTGAAGATCCCGAAGGAAGCTTTTGCCCAGAAGAATCCCCAGAGAAATGTAAAAAAAAAAGGTAGAAAAAGAAAAGGCTGAGTACAGTGGGCCAGGACCGGTCGGGGCATCCTAAAGCCTAGGGTAAAGCTGATTAAAAGATGGCCTAAAAGCTACAAGTGGGGAATCGGGACAGTCCAAAGAGAGTTCTTGAGGTTTGAAGATCCCGAAGGATATTCTTACCCAAACAACTCCCAGACAAGTCCCAGAATCCCAGGAAAAGGTCATGCAAGGGCAAAATAGCGAAACGAAAAGCACAAAGTGTCACAAGTATGCGTATATTTTGCTTAAGAAGCGCAGGTAATTCATGCATATACATACAGATACATACTTGTAAACACGAAATGCAGGACATGGTGATAAAGGAATGAAAGGGAGTACACCATAGATACATGGATAATCAAAAAGGAAAGGGATGAAAGCTTACTGTTTTGAAGTATTTACTCTCTGAGGGAAGTTTCTTGAGGATAGACTTCGTGAAGGTAATCTTCAACGGGTACCGGAGGACTGGGAACTTCTGAGATCGAGATTACGACACCTAAGGTCGTCGACGAACGTCTGGGAGATTTCCGAGATTGGAAGGTTTTTGCCCTGAGAATTGGTGTTATGTTGTAACTGTAAAATGATAAATGAAGAATTTTTGGGGTTTAAGAAGGGGGAAGTGTCGTTTGGACAAAAATCCTTTCGAATTCTACAGACACGATTCAAGCACAGATCTCGGGATTGAACAGCTGTAAACATTTAAGAGGCACGTCTTCCCAAGAGCCGTCTTGTCAATCTATGTTGTCATCCTTATCCGAAGGAAACGTCAGAAGAGTAAATTCCGAAGATGGGCCTAGGCTTTGGCCTTCGTCCTGAGGATAACTCCGAACGAAGCCCAGGGACATGTTGGAGGCCCACCTTCCTAGTTGGCTGGACCGAAGGCCCAATGACTCCAATCCGAGTGAAGCCCAAAAACATGCGGCCCATTGCCTACAACAGTCTTATGGTTGTGTACTCCTCAGTAAGTGGGACACATTCTCCGACCTTCCCCACTCTTCGGGTAATCGCTGCAGGTGAAAAGAATATGATCTGGTCAGGTTTGATATTCATTCATGCACAATTTTACACACAATACACAAGCTCTACGTTCTATTTACCTTACAAAGAACCGACTGACTTATTCTCACACCGGAGGTGAATCGGGGGGCCAAACCCTCGCATTCTTCTTCTGCAGGTCCGACCAAACTAAGGTCCGGGAGAAAACTGGTCGCAACACAGAGAATTATTTAGAAGTGTAATGCATAGTGATCGATCTGATATCTCTATTTCGATTATTAAAAAGCAAGTCAACAAAGTTACCTATTTATTAGCTAGGGTGTCTTACGAGGTTAATTGCTTTAACAATTTCTAGTTTCCTCCACAATTAGTTTTGGAAATTCTCATGTTAGTCGATTTAATAGAAAAGCCTTATTTTCAAAAACTAAAAAAAAAAAAAGATTATTCTCCAAATATGTGTATAAATTATCGAAATAAAAATCAATTGAATACCAGTAGTTTTTTTTTTAAAAGGTCAATGCCTCAATTACAGAAAATACAAACCGAAAAGACGCAACCCAAACAACCAAAATGGTGCTTCGAAATCGCAAAACACCAAAGAACACAAATTAAAATTTGGTGGACAAGAAATTTAGTTTTCTACCTTACATGTTTCAAATATTAGTAGGAGACACCAAGATTCAGATTCTCGTATATATCAAATATATGATATAGCAAAGATAAAAATGTAACAGTAAACGATTTCCTGGTCCCAACCTCTGTCTTTTTAATTTTTGAAAAAAAACGAGATACAGTGCGAGAAAGAGGAATTCTGCATCTACCGTTACGAAATAGAAACAATCAATATTAAAACATGATTATGATCACATTTGATTGACAATCGATATTACAAGTATTACGATTGAACAATCATCGATATTAAATGTGGAGTCCATCTTGTTGATTGAATGTTATCAAAACACCGTTTGATCGATTAAATAGTTGGTCGATAATCTTTTTATCCGTTTTAAAATAAAAATCACCCGGTTTCTTAGAATATACTTTTATTAAATTTCGAAATATCTTTACTACTCATAACTTATGCTCAAGTATTAGGGCAATTCTAATGGTGGACTAAAAATCAATTTTGTCCCAAATTATTCTTGTATTAAAAAGTGATCCAAATTTGGATCAGTTAATAATAATGATCCAATTTGGATCACTACTAGATCCAAATTTTTATATCATTATAAATATATCTTTTTTTTGTTGATTTTGTTAATATTATTAAAAGTAAATTAAATAATTTTGGAATATAATTAAATTCATGATAAATTCTAAAATAAAATTTTAAAATACACAAAAATTCAAAATACATTAAATTTCAAAATTCATTAAATTTAAAAATACATGAAAATTAAAAACATAAAATTGAATAATAGAACACAGAAAATCTCACAATAGTACAACTTCAAATAAAGCGAAATAAAAACTAAATTCTCAATTTAGTCGTCGGACAAATCAGTTCTTCTTCCTCTGAGATAAACATGCTCATCTTGCACTTCGAAATGCACTAACTGAACATTTATAGGAAGAGTATACTAATTCTGATAATTTGTATTTTTATGTAATATTTTAATGTTTTTAATTTATTTTTAGGTATCATTTTATTTATTTCGAATGTACTGTGTAACGTTTTATTTTTATTCGGATGTATTTTAGTTATAATCTAGTTATTGTTGATGTTATTATGATTTATAATAAAATTAATTAATCTTTTTTTAAAAATATTTAAAATTAAAATATATAAATATAATAATGTTGATTTGAATTTAGATTTATATTTGGATTACATGATTAAAATAAAATTTAAATCCAATCCAAATTTGAATCATTTGGTAATCCAAATTTGGATCCTTGGAGTTGGCGTTAGATCCTGTTTCTTTTTCCTTTACAAAGACTTTTGTACTAGATAGCTACAACATGAATATGCACGAAGACAAATCTTCTAAGGCATCATCACATTTCAGTATAGATTAGGATCATAGGAAAGAATCAGCATTTCAGTACGCATAATTGTTCTTTATGGATATATTATCCATATAAAGTTGATTCCCGGTCCTGGCATACGTATGTCAGGGACATGTTATATAACATATTGTTTCTGTGTCGTTGGATCAACCATCCAACGGTTGTGGTTTAAAAAAAAATCGTCACCGTACCGCAAAAACTTTCTGCGGTACGGAGAAATTACCAAAATGTCCCCTGTTTTCACATAAAAAATCTACTGTTCACCTACCGCAGAAAGTTTCTGTGATACGGAGAAATTACCAAAATGCCCTCTGTTTTCACACAAAAAACAGGGACATTTTGGTAATTTCTCCGTACCGCGTAAACTTTCTGCGATACGATATCAATTTTTTAAATTCCAACCGTTGGATGACTAATCCAATGACACAAAAATAGTATGTTGTATAACCTGTCTATGACATACGTTTACCATAGACCGGGACCCTATAAAGTTTTATAGGTCATGAAATAACACCGATACATCTATATTCCTAGATTCCTAATGCTGAGCAAATTGTTGTAATTTTACCCCTACACCTATGTTTCACTTTTTAGAAAAGCCATTCTAGGTTAGCCACTTATTTTCGTGTCCTGATTTTAAAAATGACCATTTCTGTGTTGGGGAACTTTAGGTTACTTTACAGTTTACATAATGAATTCCTATGTTTTTCTTTTTTACATAAATGATGAATTACTATATGTTGTTGTGTACAGGTATACAATGTGATTTATGTTGTAAATAATTATTTTGAATGTGCTTTGAATTTTAAGTACTAAATATTAGGTTTTTCAAAGTCACATTTTTTGATTTTTTTAACGTGCTTGTAGCCTTCATCGTTGAAATTCATGAATATCGATATATGTAGAAGTGAATCACTACAGAAAAAGTGGTTAAATTTAATTGCAATTTTACGATCAAATTTAGTTAAATTTAATTAAATTTGTTGAATTTAGCTAAATTCAACCGTAAAATTCTCGTCAATTCTATACGAATGGAAGTTAGCAAAAACGGTCGAATTTATGTTAAATTTGATCGGTTAAATTCGACCGGCAAAATTGATTAGTTAAATTTGACCAAAATTTTGAAAAAAATTGAAAATTAAAAAATATTGAATTTACTTATCCAATCAAATTTATAAATTTGACCGGGTACTGTCAAATATATAAATTCGACCGAGACCAATGGATTTCAGTGTAACATATCTTGCCCACATCGATTAAAATAAGAGTATTTGAGGTCTTTATAGATACAAGTCAACAACTAATGTGTACCAACTTACTAGCATTTTTGGACTGATCTATGGTGGGTTGTTGGGTCCGGTATACATTCGGTTATGGGCTTGGATGTTATAAATTGTATCAGAGCTCTGCCCTGCCGAAAGTGCAGAGGCACTGCTCGGGTTCCGTAAGTGTGTGTGGGCTTGACGAGGACGTCGACACAATAAGAGGGGGTGTTTGTAACATTCCACATTGATTAGAATAAAAGCATTCGGGTCCTTTATATTAAAAAATCATTGACCAATGTGTACCAATTTGCTAGCACTTTTGGACTGACCTGTGATGGATTGTTGGATCCGGTATGCATTCGGTTGTGGGCGTGGATTAACTAATCAACACAAATACAACATAATTCATAATAGAACTAATTCAAGAATAACAATAGATTCTTATCAAATATTATAATATTTATCGAAAGATACTTGTATTTCGAATTCAGTTTTACAAAATCAACTCAAGTTTCCTAATTGGATTTAACAATATTATGACTTTGCTCCTCATTATTTGGACGGGAATAATCGTTGGAGATACTTAGGTTTCCGAAATTATTTTATTTGTCGGATTTACTTCGATTATCGGAATGGTTTCGGTCGTCAGAATTGGTATAGTTGCCGGAGTTGTAGGAGTTGCCAAAATTGTTTTTGTCACCGGAATCGACATTCCATGAGTTGATTGTATAGGTGTTAATCTTGTACGAACCATTGATTTGCAAGAAATATAAATATTGGGTATATAAATTTGTATTTGCTTGTGTATATGTATGTATATATGTGTATATAGATGAGAGAAAGAGAAAGAGAAAGGGAAGAAAGATGAGGATGATTGGAGAATCTAAATATATATAAATGTGGGATTTGTTGTGACGAATACAAATCGTTGGATTATTGTGTTAGTATGTTCGATCTGGATTGTTGGATAAGTTTCACGCGGATCACTGATGTGGCAGTAAATTCGACCACCTCTAGTCAAATTTATAAATTCGATTGCTTGAAGTAGAAATTATAAATTCGACTAACTAGGGTTTTGTTGGGTTTCAACCCAATATAATGTTATGGGCTTGGGTGGTCCAAGATATATATGGGTAAGATAATAATTTTATGTGTAGATAATTATTATATATGGTATGTCTTGATCAATAAGTTAGGTAATTAGATGCCAAGAATTGGAAGGCTTGTATAACAAGTATGGTAAGACTAGCTTGTGAACAAGTATGGTAAGTATTGGTGGCTGAGTTTTGGATGGCTATATATACATAGTCATATTGTATTTGTTTGGTAATTAAATACTTAAGAGACGTAGTATTATGTATTGTTTGGTAGATGCTTGAGCATTGTTTGGCTAAAGTATCGGTCTGGGCACCATTAAGGTGTTATTGTTTTGGTGTATTATTAATAATTGTTTGGATTAATAATACGAGTTGGGACGTTGGTGTTTCTACGTCAAATATTTATGTGTTCTTTTATAACATCCACGCCCACAACCGAATGCATACCGGACCCAACAACCCACCACAGGTCAGTCCAAAAGTGCTAGCAAATTGGTACACATTGGTCATTGAATTTTCAATATAAAGGACCCGAATACTCTTATTCTAATCGATGTGGGATGTTACCAACATCCCATTTTATTTGGTCGACGTCTTCATCGAGCCCACACACACTTACGGAATCCGGGCAGTGGCTCTGCACTTCCGATCGGGCAAAGCTCTGATACCATTTATAACATCCAAGCCCATAACCGAATACATACCAGACCCAACAACCCACCACAGGTCAATCCAAAAATGCTAGCAAGTTGGTACACATTAGTTGTTGACTTGTATGTCGGATTGTGTAAGTCCCCTAACAAGTGGTATCAAGAGCCAAGTTTCGGGTTCGAGATGGATGAGGTTGAGGGAAAGTTCGAGGTTCAATTATTATGGTAGAGTACTGTTGATGTATATTTTTTAAAGTTTCATTCACAGGGAAGTACTGATATCAATGCCAATTCCTTAATCGCCACTCCCATGGTCAATCAAAGTACAACTATAGACTATTACAAACCAAGGATTATCAATTTCACAATTCGCATATCAATATCCCGATCTAATAATTAAAATTGTGTCTATCATATCATGTACTAGAATTATAACTCATCTCCCGATTCGTTATAATTCCTAGAGATTCAACTAAAAGTTCGCGACTCTTCTAATTTTATAAAGCACTCAATGACAGATTAACAAACCAAGAGAAATTACAATACAATAAAACAAACTCAATAAGCAAACGAATATTACCCAACTCTTGGATAAAGGGATTAGCTACTCATGATTGAAACAAACACATATATATTAATACCACAAACCATGAGTATAAGAGTTTAAGTACGAAGAATACAACTTTAAAAGCTTCTCGATATCAGGATGAATCACTTCACTCCTTCCAATCTCGCTCTCAAGGTGCTTCTCTCCTTTTTTTCATCAAAAGTACGACTATCTCTAAATCTATCCTATACTAAAATATGTTATGATATGATGATGTCTCTACAATATATGTATAAACCTAATATAATAAGGAGTTTTTGTGCTTTCAAAGAAAATACATAAGTAATTTCTTGAAATAAATTGAATTTTGAATGTGAAATTCGTAATCTATCTTCCAGGCCTGTTTATGGGCTATTCCAGTTGGAATATTAATGTTAGACCACCTTTGAGTTATAGATAATTTCGAGATTCGCATGGGTTGTAAGATCGCCCAATTCTGGTGTCTGAAACTCAAGCTAGGGCCAAACAAGGATCGTTGCGTGTAGCCAAAAAAATCCAAATTTTCTTGTAATTTAAGTCCAAATAAACTCAATTCCTTCCAAGTTTGGGAATTCTTTATTTCCTGTCATAGAACATTAAACTCTGATTAATAATATCCAATTATTTATAAAATACAATAAATGTGAGGATAAAATCATATAAAATTTATATAAATATATACTCTATCAAGTACAATAAATGTTGACAAGGAGACTGCTAAAGTGGGATGAGACAAAGTTTAGTGCGGTATGGATTATTTGGTTTGTCCTTGTACCGTGGATCAATCTTGATGTTCTTGAGGAGTAGGTTTCTAAAAAAAAGATGTCTTCGGACTCGAGATTGAAGAAGATGAAAGAGATCATCGCAATTGTTTCAGTGGCTTGATCAACCAGGTGAACTATTTGATGATACTAATGATTTTCTTCAGGAGACTGAAGGATTGTAAAAGTAAGGATCGGCTGACTCAACATGTGAAAGAACTCTCGTGGTGGTTGATGCACATGATTTTGTAGATGGATACACCGTTATGATGAAGAACGGTGATTTGGAGGGTCACTATACGGGTTTTAGCGACATTAAAGATTGGAAGAGCAAGAGGAGGATATTCTTGTTCGAGGGGAGGTATTGACGAATGGACGTCGATGGTTTGATGGTTACCGTTCAATCCAATATGGGTATTGGGTAGAAAATGAGGATTGTTGGGTTTCAACCCAATATAATGTTATGGACTTGGGTGGTCCAAAATATATATGGGTAAGATAATAATTGTATGTGTAGACAATTATTATATATGGTATATCTGGATCACTAAGTTAGGTAATTAGGTGCCAAAAATTGGAGGGCTTGTATAACAAGTGTGGTAAGACTTGTAGAACAAGTATGGTAAGTCTTGGTGGCTAAGTTTTGGATGGCTATATATATATAGTCATATTGTATTTGTTTGATAAGTGAATACTTATGAGATGTAGTCTTAGGTATTGTTTGGTAGATGCTTGAGCATTCTTTTGTTCAAGTATCGGTTTGGGATACCATTAAGGTGTAACACCCCTAGATCCGGGGTCAGGGATCGGGTCGTTACGGTCTCAATTCCATCAATAATACTTGAATTGAATCAAAATACATAAGCAGCATGCTATGACTCCGCAATAATATCACATCACACACACAACCAGTTATAGTCCCAGAGATGAAATCAGAGTAACTAACAAATATTATTAGTCGCAAGATTGAGTTCTTACAACCCAAAGTATTTATAATTTAACCATTACATACTCTTTGCCATCCATTTGTATATGTCGCATAATAAATACCTTTGATACTCAAATGCTACCAACTAGCCTACCAATAGCTTCCTCTTCAGCAATGGTAGCTATGATCTCAGCGGTTAATCCTTTGACGGCGGTCACTTGCTCGCACCGATTGCGCTTTGTGTGGGCCATCAGATCTAGCTGTTGTTGTGATATAGATAAATAAAGCAAGGGTGAGCAATAGCCCACCAAAAAGAATATACTGAACAGTGATAATATACAACAGTTCATAATATCTTTGTAACCATATGCCATGCATTTACGAAGATAGTGCCAGTATAATATAAACGAGGAAGTTACAAGGTAACTCAAAATATACATGCTGCGAAAATATCTGCTAAGCAAAAGATAAGCAAGATATTATCATATATTATAAAAGAGGAACTTGCAGGAAAAAATATTGCAATTCCAGTTTTGAACACTTTTCAACCCTGCCAATATTGAGAATGGTGCAGAAAATAAATAGATTTGGATTATGAACTAATGCGAGAGTATTGTCGCGCCAGATGACACCACCTTACGATGATCAGTCGTAGGTTGTACATCTCAAGATTTGTTTCTCTACATGTAGAAGGAAGAACGTACGCCGGATCTCCCTAGCCACCGGTTGGGCATAGTTAGGACCGGTGCCACTCGGACCCTATTTCCAGGATGGACTGTCCCACAGCCTCTTATACCAGCTTTACTGATGGACTGTCCCACAGCCTCTTACACAGATTTTTAATGATGGACTGTCCCATAGCCTCTTAAACAAATACTCCTAGTTCGAATAAATCCAAGACTCTGAAACGTAAAGCTCGTCCCCCTTTCCCCAAGTATAATACTTGTTGATAAGACTCCACAAAGCAGTCGTATCTAGTTGGAAAGGAAAATTCACCAATATTTCCCAAGCTGATGCTTGTTAATGGATATTGACTTGTTCTAATAATCTTACCCCTCGAATAATGAGGAAGTAACAAACAAACTCAATTTGATGGTTAGCAACCAAGTTGCGAGTGAAAAGAATAGTTTAACAAGTATATGACCGGGCAGTCAACGAAATAACAGCTCTCAAGCAAGGTTCTCTTATATTTTAGAAGATAGACTCGAATGAAGAAAGGAGTTTTGAGAACCTTCCTTGATAAAATAATAATAATACGACTCAGAGATAATTTACATGGTATTTGAATATCAAGGAAATTTTTGAATAAAATATCTCATTTTAGAACTAGTTGAAAGAATTAAATAAATATTCAAAGAATATTTAATAAACCAGAAAATAGTTCAAGAATATTCTTTATATAAATAGTGCTCATGATTAACCCTCGAATATGCGTATATAAAATATTCATTAAATAAATAATTCCTCGAATAAATATTTGAAATAATATCCAAGAAAATAATAAAATCTTGAATGAATATCCAAGATAATATTCGTTAAGTAAATAAGCTCAAATGAATATTCGAAAGTAACCAATTAACTCAAATGAATATTCGAAATAATATTCATTTAAATAAATAAAGCTCGAATGAATATTAAAAATAATATTCACTAACTAAATAACTTCGAATGAATATTCCAAAATAATATTCATCTAATTAAAATAGCCTCAAATGAATATTCAAAATAATATTCATTAAATAAATACTCCCGAATGAGTATTCAAATAACATTCCTCGAATAATTTCCAAGTAGTTAATTCTTATGGAAATATAAATGATGTTTATAAATAACATTCCTCAAGTAATCTGTTACTGGAATCCCTTCGGGTTTCCACGACTATCTATATATTATAAAATACCGACTCCCGGTCTATATTTAATGAAGGAAGATCATATGCCCTTCACTAAGGGTCTTAACACAATCCGGCTTACAACTAATATATCGTATCTAGCTTATAAGCCAACTTAGAATCAGGGAACAAGTATCACAATATACTTTGAAAACAGGCATGCATGCTATGGCATATGTAAAACATCAATCACAAATATATTATCACAACAACAGGTTCAAGGGTTTGAACACTTGCCTGGTACTCCCGCTTTGCTAGTGGTATGACTCGGGGTGGTCCGGCAATCTATAAACAACCAAAATTATCCCGGGTTAATCACTTATCACTTTGAAATGCCAAGTAAATACTTTACTTAAGCGAAAGCACGTTTTCAAGTTATCGCTCATTAATACCGTTATGACCCGACACTTGTTCATTATTACGGCTCGTCATTACACTTACACTTGGTATATAATTAAGTCATGTAAATGCTAAGGTAGGTCGTTTACCAACCAAGGTTGTACCTCGAGTTTTATTGTTGAGTATAGAATACAAGAAAGAATACAGAAGGGGGGTGAATGGATTCTTGAACTTTTCTTTGTTCTTGAATCAGTGTAGCACAGTATGTGTTTGTGTGTGTAGATTTATAAATGCGGATTAAGAATAACACAAGACACAATATCACTTTAATCTAATATTTTATTAGATAAAGATTTTGCTACAATCTGTGAATACAAGTGTTAGTATTCTCAGCTTCGTTTTTCTCAGAGAGATGTTTTCTATTGTGTATGAAAAACTTAACTTCTAAGGAAGTGAGGTGTATCCTTATAGAGCATGAATACAACCTACTTACTACAAATAAGGTAGCTAAACGATTTTACTTTCTAGTGTGTCTATCCCTTTTGAGTAAGCATCCAAACGGCTACAGGTTTGACTTTGCAAGGCTCTGTTTAGATCCACTTCTTTAGCTTTTTGTCTCTTGTACATCTCTCCAAGCTTCTTTATAGGCTTTTCCAAAGTACATTACAGATTGTGGTCCATAAAGTGCTTTAGCTTGTTGCAGGTTTCTGACTTGTACAATTCTTCAGTATTTTGTCTCCAAGATTGTATTCGAGAAGTAACTCTGTTGGTGATTCGAGAACTAGAATTGGCTTGATCGATAACTCTGAGTTCTCGAATACTGTTAAACTGACATATCGAATGACTTTTCGAATAAGTCTTTTCTCCAGGAATCCTTGAGATATCGAATAGAGCATTTTACTTATCGAATCCCTGAGATATCGAATAGCTTCTTTAGTCCTTGAGATATCGAATAGAGCATTGACTTGTTGATGTTGGGTTTAAACCCAATACGAATAGTATGGGTTTTGGTGATCCAAAACATATATGGATTGGGTAATAATTATATGTTTAGATAATTATTATAGATGATAAATTTAGATACCAAGTATGATAAGGATTGTAATTGGAAACCAAGTATGAAAAGGATATCTTGGTGGCTAAGTTTGTGATGGCTATATATACATAGCTATATATACATAGTCATATCGTATTTGTCTGTGGGGAGGTGAAAGCTTAAGAGATGTAGTCTTAAGTATTGTTTGGGGATGCTTGAGCATTGTTGGCTCAAGTATTGGGTTGGGACACCTTTAAGGTGTTATTGTTTTGATGTATTATTGATAATTGTTTGGATTAATAATACAAGTTTGGGACGTGGGTGTTTCCACGTCAAGTATTTGTGTGTTCTTATTTTGTGCTTTGGTAGATCTTGTCAACTTATCAAATGGTTATGTGTGTGCTCTGTTTTGGAGATTGTGAATCTCGGATTGTGTAAGTCCCTTAACCTAACAAGTGGTATCAAGAGCCAAGGTTCGGGTTCGTGATGGATGAGGTTGAGGGAAAGTTCGAGGTTCAATTGGTATGGCAGAGCATGATGAATGATTTGCTGATAAGAAGATTGCTACTAAAGCGGGTAGAGACAAAGTTACGTGCGGTATGGATTATTCGGTTGGCCTTGCACCGTGGATCAATCCTGTGCGGACTCAAGATGGAAGAAGATAGAAGAGGTCATCGTAACTATTTCAATGGCTTGATCAACCAGGTGAACTATTTGGATGATACTAGTGATTTTCTTCAGGAGACCGAAGGATTGTGAAAGCAAGGATCGGGTGACTCAACATGTGGAAGAGCACTCGTGGTGGTTGATGCACGTGATTTTGTAGATGGATACATCGTTATGGTGAAGAACGATGGTTTGGATGGTTTGGAGGGTCACTATACGGGTTTTAGCGACACTCAAGATTGGAGGAGCAAGATGAGGAGATTCTTGTTCGAGGGGAGGCGTTGGCAGATGGACGTCAATGGCTTTGATGGTTACCGTTCAATCCGATGTGGGTATTGGGTTGAAGAGGAGGATTGTTGGGTTTAAACCCAATACGAATAGTATGGGTTTTGGTGATCCAAAACATATATGGATTGGGTAATAATTATATGTTCAGATAATTATTATAGATGATATATTTAGATACCAAGTATGATAAGGATTGTAATTGGAAACCAAGTATGAAAAGGATATCTTGGTGGCTAAGTTTGTGATGGCTATATATACATAGTCATATCGTATTTGTCTGTGGGGAGGTGAAAGCTTAAGAGATGTAGTCTTAAGTATTGTTTGGGGATGCTTGAGCATTGTTGGCTCAAGTATCGGGTTGGGACACCTTTAAGGTGTTATTGTTTTGATGTATTATTGATAATTGTTTGGATTAATAATACAAGTTTGGGACGTGGGTGTTTCCACGTCAAGTATTTGTGTGTTCTTATTTTGTGCTTTGGTAGATCTTGTCAACTTATCGATTGGTTATGTGTGTGCTCTGTTTTGGTGATTGTGAATCTCGGATTGTGTAAGTCCCTTAACCTAACAGTTGACTCTTAGAGAACTCGAATTATGCTTTGACTTGTTGACTCCATGAGTTCTCGAATAGAGTATTTGGACATGTCGAATCTCTGAGTTCTCGAATAAGGCTTTGACTAGTTGACCTTCAGAGATATCGAACAGTGTCTTTTGAGATATCGAATCTCTGACTTCTCGAATGCTAGACTTCTCGAACATGACAAACATACTTCTCGAATTGGTACTTAGGCAAATTCTTCATTTCTTCAAATCCCAACTGTGATTATTTGACAGTCTTTATCTCCTTGCTTGAGGCATGAACCTTGGAACTTCTTTCAAGCATTATTCTTGACTTTATAAGTACAGTTACAAAACTAGGATTTGATGCCTATTACAAGTACAAAGCAAATAGAAACTCTACAACTAGAGGTTCCCTCAGTTAAGAGGTCATGTAGGTAATGCATGGCATTACACATACTTAGGCTTGTTATTATATGAGTACTTTGGGACTAACAATCTCCCCCAAATTGTGAGTAAGACCCTTAGTCACTATTTCATGCCTGATAACAAGCCTAACATACATAAAGATAAAACCTTGAAAGGTACAGGTATGTAGATTTGAACTAAGAACATGAATAGAAATACAAGTGTGTAATCTTACAGACTATGATGAGATGCTAGCCTTTATAATTTGATTCCATCTCCATTTCCTTGGCTAGTAGATCATCATATGCCTTCTGTTTTCTTTCTTTTCCTTCCTTGCATTCTCATCCATAGCTCTTATAATTTCTGCCATTGCATCCAATTCTTCAAGCAAGATAGAGTCTTTGAAATCTTCAAGTACTGGTTTCAGAATGTTGGCAGGATAGTGATTGAGTAGGTTCATTCTTATATTAACATGATACCATTTCTCATCCTATACTTTTCAACATAGGGATTGAATTGAACTCTATACAATCCCTTAGCCCTTAACACTTCTGCTTCAGCTTCCAGTTTATCAATGTTGTGCCATCCTTATCACTCCAATGTGCTGACTCTTTACAGGATTGTGCATTGGGGAGGATGCTTGATTCTATAGATGCACCCTGTTGAGAGGATACATCTAGTGAACTGTGTGCCCCTGATTTTACAACTTCAGCCATTTGTGTGACTGAAGAGGTGGTTTTAGACTTCTTCTTTGGCCTTAGTAAGGGTGACTCAGGTTCCTCACTTCCTAAACCTAATTCTACAGCCAAGGCTGCTTCAGTTAATATTTTCAGGGGTTCAGAAGTAACCTATTTTCTCTTCTTCTCCTTTTTACTGTCACCACCCTGTTGAGAGGATAAAGCAGGTGGATGTGTGCTTGGTAAGGTGTTTGGCTGAGAGGGTTGGTTAGCAAGCCCTGGGTTAGCATTTTGCTCTACTTGCTTGGGCCTAACTAACTCAGATTTTGAGGCAAATGTTAGCATGTTGTGGGGGTAAGTCCTAAATAAGCTCTCCATATGGGGAGTTATTTCAAGTCTTACATCCATATCATTCTTAGTCTCCAAGCTACCAAAAATGAGTTTGGTCATGGATTTCGGATAGCCTATTCTATTTTTGTCTAACCCAGGCAATTCAATCAATTTATCATCTACGAAATTAAGTACAGATTGAATAAAGCGAGGGAAGAAAATTTCATTACCTCTCTTGGCTGAGTTCTTACCAAGTCTCCCATACAATTCTTGCATTATGATCAGTCCAACATCAATCTTTCTCCCATATGCTAGAGCATAGCCTATTTGTTGAACAGGTGTGCTGACTTGATCAAAGCTAGACTTCCTTGCTGTGAAGACTTGAAGAAGAGTGGCAAAGACATAGCTCCATTCTTTTCTCAAGTACTTCCTATTCAAATTTCCAAGCTTGATTCTATTTGAGTAGTTGATAAAATCAAAGATTTTCAAATTCTAACTTGTCATGGCTTTCATCAGTTTGCAGAATCCCAAATTTTTTGTCATCAAATGCAACATGAATTGATTCCATAACAATGTGAGTTCTGAGATTATATACTTTGAAGGCCTTTGATGCAGAATATCCTAGAAAGATTGCTTCATCCGACTTGGCTTCAAATTTTCCTAATTGTTCTGGATGAACTTTCTAGACATAGCATTTGCATCCAAAGATGTGAAAATATTTCACACTTGGCTTCTTTCCTTTGATCATCTCATAAGGAGTCTTACCATGACTATTCACCAAGGTGCAATTTTGAGTAAAACATGCAGTGTTAATAGCTTCTGCCCAAAAGTAGGTTGGAAAATTTGCATCTGCAAGCATGGTTCTAGCTGCCTCTATGAGAGTTCTGTTCTTTCTTTCCACTACACCATTTTGCTGTGGTGTTCCAGGTGCAGAAAACTGTTGAGAGATTCCATTGTCTGTACAATACTCCTCCATGGTAGAATTCTTGAATTCTGTTCCATTGTCACTCCTTAATACATTAACTTTGTACTTGGTGCTGTTCTGAATATTCTTGATAAGTTCAATGATTTGCCGAGGAGCTTCATCTTCTTGTGGAGAAAGAACACCCATGTGAACCTTGTGTAATCATCCACTATAACTAGAGCATATCTTTTCTTGCTGATAGACATGATATTCACTGGACCAAATAGATCAAGATGCAGCATGTGAAATGGTTCAGTAATTGAATTTTCTATCTTGCTCTTGAAAGTGGTTCTTTTCTGTTTACCAAGCTGACAAGGATCACAAAGTCCATCTTGCACATAATTTTCCTGAGGTTGGCCTCTCACTAGATTGTGCTTAACAAGTTTATTAAGCTTCTTGAAAGTAAGATGTGAGAGCTTCTTGTACCAATTCCAGATTTCCTCATTTGATGCCTTACTGTAAAGACATCTGACAATTCCTTTAGATGTATCATCCAAGCTGGCTTCATAAATGTTACCATGTCTCTGACCAGTTAGAACAATGTCTTCATTCTTCATATTCATGATTTTGTATCCTTAATTGTAAAAGATTGATTGGTAACCTTTATCACCTAGTTGAATTATGCTTAAAAGTGTATGTTTCAAGCCTTCAACCAGTGCTACGTTTTCTATGATGACATTCTCCAAAACAATTGAGCCATATCCCAGAGTTTCTCATTTGTTGTCATCTCCAAAAGATATCACTAGGCCAGCTTTCCTTTCAAACTTTGTAAGCAGGGACCTCTTTCCGGTCATATGTCCAGAGCATCCACTATCCAAGATGATTGAATGCTTTTTTCCTATGCCCTGCAAACAAAAAGTAACTAGTTAGAAATTTTTGGGACCCAACTTTGATTGGATCCTTTCTTACTAGATTTAGAAACAACAGGCTTTGAATATTTTACTTTTAAGCTACCTGTTTCCAGGGGCGGACGCAGGCCGTCAGGACCAAAAAATCTGAGGGGGGCCAAATCTTAAAAAAAAAAAAAATTACATGGTGAAATTTTTAAAAAAAAATTAAAAAAAATTTACATGGTAAATTTTGGCAATTTTTCAGAATGGGGGGGGGGCCAAGGCCACCCTTGGCCATAGCTTGGGTCCGCCCCTGCCTGTTTCAGAGTCAACCTTAGACTCTGATTTCACAAACTATTTGTGACTAGGAGTTTCAGATTTCAAGGAATAATAGTCATAATACAGTTCATGATAATCTCTACATATGTAAATAGAATGGAATAAACTACCACAATGATAACAAGGTTTTTGTGGTTGGTATTGAATTTTTTGAGTCTTGGGGAATCTGGACTCAGTTTTCCAAGAAGTTTTCTGATTGGAGTCTAGGGCCAAATGATTATGATTACCACATTTATAGCATTTCTTCCTGGGTGCATCAGGTACATTCTTATAATTATTCTCTTTATTAATACTTTCTTTTCCATTCCTATTTCTCTTAGTCTTGTTAGACTCTGAAGACCTTCAAGTCTCTGTTTCAATTGAGACTTAGACAGAAAGCCTATGTTGACATTCTTAGGTTTTTCTAACAATCTCTCATCTGAACTATTATTGTTAATTCTCTTGTGCACAACAGGAGTACCATTAGAATCAACAAACTTAACATGTTTAGGTACAGAATCTATCTTCTTACCTTCAGATTTAGATGTGCTAGCTTATACTTTTCCATTATCTCTGACAATAGCTACAGGAGTTTCATTCTTATCCTTGTCAAAACCTAAGCCATTTACCTTACCAGGTATCTGATTGTTAATAATGTCATGAGTCTTTTTACAAGAAGTATTCCAAGATTTAAACCTTTCTCTCTCTTCCTCTAGTTCTTTTCTGACATAGTCATAAGCCTCAAGAATAACACTATAATCATGCTTAGCCTTATCAGAATCTAATTTGTAATGTTCCATTTGAATTAACTCAGATTCAAGAATATTATTTCTACCAACTAATTCATCATTCTTAATCTTAAGTTCATCTCTTTCACTAGTAAGAATTCTGAAATTAGTCATTAGATTCTTAAATTCAGCATGGATAGTTCTAATATCATTAGAATCTAGGCTATCAAATGAATCAAGAGTGAATTGATACCTTAACAGAAGATGGAGAAGTTTTCTTTGGAGATCCAGGTTTGTCTGAAGCACTTGCCATCAAAGCAATGTTGTCATAATCCAATTCATCTTCAGAATCACTAGAATCTGCCCAATCCTTCTTTGTGATCATGAGTGCATTACCCTTTCCTGAATTTCTAGGCTTCTTACACTCACTTGCAAAATGTCCAAGCTCATTGTAGTTAAGCACTTGATCTTTGCCTTATCAAGCTTGATGATTGTACTTTTCCCCTTGTCACTCTTCTTCTCCTCTTTCTTTTGAAAAGGTCTTTTGCTAAATTTTCTCCTGTTGAATCTTCCTTTCTTGAAAGCTTTAGCAAACATAGCAAAGAGTTCCTACATATCTGTTTCAGAATCACTGTTGTCAGAGTCTATATCTATAGTCTCTGACTCAGAACTTTCTTTGCTTTTCTTCTTCCTTGTATCCTTTACAGTAGGTTGAGCCTATTCTTCTGGAAGCTTCTTTGATTCAGGTTGAGGAGTAAGTGCAACAGTTTTCATCTTTCCATCACTTTTGCTCTTCTTCTGTTGCCTATCAAGTTCTTAAGCCCTCAGTTTTCCATAAACTGCCTCTAATGATATTTCATCCAGATCATTAGCTTCTTCCATAGCAGATATCTTTTCATTGTAAAAATCAGGCAAGGCTTTCATGAACTTAGTATTCATATCCTCCAAGTCATAATGCTTACCATACATGGCCATCTCATTGATGAGTTTTGTAAACCTATCAAAGGTATCAGTAAGCGACTCACCAGACTTGGATTCAAAGTACTCATACTGTTGTATGAGAAGTGTCTTCATATTCTTCCTGACAGGTTTAGTTCCTTCAGAATGAACCTTCAGATTGTCCCATATCTCCTTAACAGTCTTACAAGAGAGAACATAGTTAGTGAGAACAGATCCAAGACTATTGAATAGTATGTTCCTCACTTTAGCATCTTTAAGAACGTTCTCCTTGTCCTTATCTGTCCATTCAGATTTAGGCTTCTCTGCTGTTTGCTCTGGAACAACTTTTCCTCCAACAGTTTCTTGACCAACGATCTTTGTTGGAACAAAAGGTCAATCTCTTATTCTGTCAAGATAATCAGGATCTGTTGCTTCCAGGTGATGCAGCATCTTCACTTCCCGATGAGTTTATTCGTTTCTCTTGAGCATAGGGATCTTAGTATTACCATCCTTGTAACCAGACATGATTGCAGATCTTTTTGATTATTCAAAATCAACCTGCTCTGATACCAACTGTTAACCCGAATAACTTGTAGAAGGGTGGTTGAATACAAGTTATGTAATCGTGTCTGATTTTTGCTCGATTAAATAAACAAGAACAAACGAATAAATCAAACTGTTTGTATTAATAAGATCAAATACAAACTCTACCAAAGGTGTACAAATACCTTTAGCAACTGCTCTCAATACAAATCTCTCTTTCTGTAAAAACCTTAACACACAAGTTAATACAGACTCTCGATCGTACACATATTACAATGATAATGAGAGAGTATTTATAATGCTACCTATCAACTAATAACAGAAAGAAATAATCAATTCATAGTAGGATTCTGTCTTCTAGTTGATAGTTTCCTCCAATACCTTAATCCTTTTCCTCCACGCATACTCCTTGTTGTTTTTGATATAACTAATCCTAAAAGATAGCGCTTTCCAGTTTCCGCAGCATCCATAATGACATCATTAAAATTATATTTGATATCAGGATTATATCATCATCAGGATCTGATCATCCCATCAGGAATTGATCATAGCATCAAGATTTGACTTGTCGTATCAGGATCTATTCATAGTTCCTGAAATATAGTCTGTGATGCACTGTTCCTGACTAAAACTTTGCAGTTACTGACTAACTTATATATCCTATACAAAATGCTAAATCCTTTATAAGATTAAGATATTACATGAAGGATATGCAAATTCTATTCTAAACATCACAACTCATGAATTATTCTTAACAAATTAGAATAACTCCCCCTAAATCCCTGCATCTCAGAATCATATATAAAACAATGATCTAACATATATATATATAAAACATAACACCAAAAATCATTAATAACCATGCATTCATAAAACAAACTTAACCATTCAAGCATCAGATTCCAACATCACTAAACCAGAAAATATTCAAGCAAACCAAACAACAGAACATAACAAACAAACAAGTTCAAACCAGCAAAACATCAAAACATAGTTCAGAACACAAGATAACATAATCATAAAATTCTCCTAAAATTCTCCCCCTCAATTCATCAAAACTAAGAGTCTTTAGGAGTTGTTTCCACATCATCACCATCTGTCTTGGTAGCATCAGTGTCCTGTTCTTCACCATCTTTCTCTGCTGCATTAGATAAATCCTCTAAACCCAAATCATCTTCCAAAGCAGAGTGAGTAGTGGAGGTCACACCAGCAGATTTGAGTAACAATTCTTTCACATTCTTGATCTCAGTAATGAATTCCTTCATTGCACCCTTAATTGTCTGATATTCTGCCTTCACAGCTTGCAAGTCATTCCGAATGGCTTGAGTATCACTTCGGAAAGAGGTAACCTCACTAGACATGATAGCAATGTCTGCATGTAAAGACTGAGTAAACAAACTTGGAGCCACAGAAATAGGCTTTACAGAAGTAACATGATCAAGAGTAGGAATATCCAAAGATGGAGGAGGCAAAATATGAGTTAATTCTCCATCCTCAATTTACAGATTGTTCATCGCCAGAAACTTGGGATCGAAACCATCTTTCACAATAACTTTGACAGCATTCTTTAAATCAATCTTAAAAAGCTCAAAAACCTGAGTGAGAAGTAAGCCATAGGGAATACCACTGACTGACTTATCTAAAGTTGCCATCATCTTTTGTAAAATCAAGGAAGATAAATCAAATGCCCTACCAGTCAACAGCATTGAGACAACAACAACATCCTGACAGGTAAAATTTGACTTGTTTCCTAAACGAGGACAAATATGTGACCTACACAATTTGAATAACAAACGGGCCAGGGGTGTAACCATAGTAGTGGTTGAAAGATTAGTATCCTCAGAACTGTTATCACCAATTAACACCATTAACTAATCAATAAAAGGAAAATTAGGGAGAGACAATTGACCCTGAGCTGTATACACATCAACCTCACTGTCATTATCATATTTCTGAATTGAACTTAAAATCGGGGGATTTAATTGAATCTTTTTCCCACCAACAACAGTCATGCAATTACCAAACTTATCAACACGATGATTTGCATAATATTCACGAACCAAATCAGGATAATATGTCTTAGGTAAATCTAGTAAAAACGATTCCATACCCAAATCTTGAAACATTTTAAGAACCCCACATAGAGTAAAAGCAGAGACCAACTTACTTGCAATCGGTTGACCTAGAATAATCGCACGAACACCCAATTCAAACTCTTGATACCGAACCTCAAACTCTGGCGAAGCAAAGGACGGAGTCATGACCTTGATTTTCTTTGAATCAGGAGTATGTGAAACCTCGTTAGCACTTTCTGAAGCATTCTCACCCAAATCAACAACAGACAGTGTTTAATTAGCTAGTAAATTTGATTTGTGAGCTCTCGTGTTACGTGTCATGATGAATCAGAAAACCCAAATCGTCGCTAGAGATAAAACCCTAATCGCCGCTTTTGTGATGTGTACAATACGTGGAGAGAGAATAGACTAAAAGGAGTCCGTCTTTTGAGTTTTGATAAATGTTTGAAGGAGAATTATTAGGATTAAAAAAAATAAAAACTCAAACCAAACTTATCTAAACAAACTAATTTAAAACATAACAAACTCAAAAATAGATAAACATGTAACACATTGTTATAAAATCAGATAAGCGTAGAATAATAAATTGAACAAATTAATACAAATCATATTCAGTCAGAAGCAAACGATTTCTAACAGTATACCAATTATAATGAACGAAAGAAACAAATGGTAAGTTAACCTGACCAGCAAATACCATTTATCATGCTGATTTACACAGAACACATGCCAAGTTCCCTTCGAATGATTGAAAATCTTTCCTCAACAAGGGGCTTTGTGAAAATATTAGCTAGTTGAAATTCTGTTGGAACAAAAACCAACTCTATCTTGCCTTTAGCAACATTATCTCTCAATAAATTGTGTCGTACATCAATATGCTTCGTTCTTGAGTGATTCATTGGATTCTTCGTAATATTGATGGTGCTAGTGTTGTCACAATTGATTGAAATCTTTCCACACTTGATATCAAAGTCCCTTAGTGCTTGAATCATCCATAAAACTGAAAACAACAACTACCAGCTGCTAGATATTCCCCTTCGGCCGTGGATAAAGCAACAGAAGTTTGTTTCTTGCATTGCCATGAAACCAAGCTTTGTCCAAGGAATGTACAAACACCACTAGTACTCTTTCTATCAACTTGACAACCTGCATAATCTGCATCACTATACCCAACGAGATCAAAAGTATTTGTGATAGGATAGAACAAACCAAGAGAAATGGTACCACTTAAGTATCTAAAAATTCTTTTAACTGAATTTAAGTGAGACTCTTTAGGCTTGGATTGAAACCTTGCACAGACACACACACACTATACATGATGTCAGGTCTAGAAGCAGTCAAATATAGTAAGCATCCAATCATACCTTGATACCTTTTGATATCAACATCCTTACCATTTTCGTCTGCAGTTAGCTTGTTGTTGGGTCATAGGAGTTGATTTTGGCTTAACATCCTCATAGCCAAATTTCTTGAGCAAATTCTTTGTATACTTAGATTGATGCACAAATATTCCATCTTTAGATTGCTTGATTTGAAGACCCAAGAAATAATTGAGCTCACCCATCATGCTCATTTCGAATTCACTATGCATACACTTAGAAAACCACTCACACATAGATTCATTAATAGATCCAAAAATAATATCATCCACATATATTTGTACAACAAGAATATCTTTACCATTTTGCTTAATAAATAATGTGGGATCGATTTTACCTCGAATGAATCCATTTTTTAGAAGAAACTTACTAAGCCTTTTGTACCAAGCTCTAGGGGCCTGCTTTAAACAATAGAGAGCCTTCTTTTGCTTGAATACATATTCTAGATACTGTTCATGTTCGAAACCATGAGGCTGTTTGACATAAACTTCCTCTTCCAGCAAGCCATTTAGAAACGCACTCTTCATGTCCATTTGATATAGCTTGAATTTCTTGTAACATGCATAGGACAGAACCATCCTTATTGATTCCAAATGAGCAACATGAGCATAAGTTTGATTAAATTCAATGCCTTCTTGTTGATTATATCCTTGAGCCACAAGCCTTGCTTTATTTCGAGTAACGGTGCCAAATTCATCAACCTTGTTTTTGAACACCCATTTTGTTCCAATAATTGAAGCATCCTTTGGTGGCTTGACAAGTTCCCAAACATCACATCTTTCAAATTTTCATCTTCTAATTCTTCGTTAACATTTTTGGGTTCTTCTTGAGCTAGAAAGGCTGCATAAGCACAAAAATTTGCCTTCCCTTTTCTTGTAGTGATTCCATCTGTAATATCACCAATGACCAACTCTGGGGGATGATTTTTGACCGTCCTTGTTGACCTCGGTAAAGAATGTTGAGCTATTTCTTCATGAGTTGTCTTTCTTATCTTTGCCGGTGGTGAATGATCTTCTCTATAATAGAGAGGTAGTTTCTCAGTAGCCCTTGAACTTCTAGGACCTTCCAAAGTCATTTTTGCCATTTTAGAAATTGCATCTTCAACTTCAGCTTGCTGATTTGAACTTCCAGCTTCCTGACTACCCGAATCTGTATCCTTCTTGGCTTGCTGACTTCCAGTTCAACAGTGCTATTAGCTTGCTGATTTGATCCAGTAACTTGAGGTTGCATGCTTTCACCTTCACCTGCAAATTCTTCCTCATCTCTTGACAAATCATTGTTAGGTTCTTGAAAAGTAACATCAATAGATTCTTCAACAATACGTTTAGTAATATTATAAACTCTATAAGCTCTACTTGTTAAAGAATAACCAAGAAAAATAGCTTCATAAGATTTAGCATCGAATTTACCATCATTACCAATTGTCTTGAGCAAAAAACATTTTGAACCAAAAAAATTAAAGTAACTAATATTTGGCTTCTTATTTCTCAACAATTAATATGGAGTTTTGTCCAAAATAGGCCTAATTAGAACTCGATTCAACACATAGCATCTTGTATTCATAGCTTCGGCCCAAAAACTTCTTGGCAACTTGCTTTCTTGCAATAGAGTCCTTGCTGTTTCTTGAAGTGACCTATTCTTTCTTTCCACCACTCCTTTTTATTGTGGAGTCCTTGGAGCAGAAAATTCATGGGAGATTCCTCTTTCTTCACAATAAGCAATAAAGTCTTTATGAATAAATTCACCTCCTCTATAACTTCTTATACCTACAAGTCTTGTATCAAGTTTGTTCTCAAGTAATTTAATTAGCTTCTCAAACACATTAAAAGCACAATCTTTAGTACGAAGAAACATTACCCATATAAATCTAGAATAATCATCAAAAATTAAAAAACCATATTGTTTAACTCCAATACTCTTATGTACATGTCCATATATACATGTCCCAATCTTCTATGCCAAATATAAGGGTCATTGTCCATTGCAGTCAAACAGCACGTTGTTTCCTGCCTGTCAAAGTCCAAATTATATATATTTCCTTCCCTTCTAGCAACTAGGGGGACTTTATTAGTACCAATAGTAATAATAGTTTTATCAATGCCAAAATGAACTAGATGCCCATCATTAAATAATTGAGTGACACTAAGCAAATTGTAAGTAAGACCTTTGACATATTGAACTTTATCAATCGAAATATTACTATTACCAATAGAACCAATACCAAGGATTTGAAGAGTCTTGCTATTTCAAATAGTAACTCTACCACCTTTCTTCATTTAGAGACTTATGAACTGAGATTTTTCTCCACACATATGTCTAGTACATCCGCTATCCAAATTCCATTGCTTCGACTTTACTTTAGTAGCAAGACATATCTACAAAATAAACAAATACCAACTCAATGTTTTGGTACCCGTATAGGTTGGGGTCCAGATTTGTCATTCAAATCAGATTTCTTGATCCACATTTGGACCACTTTTGGTGACTGATTCTGCTTTCTGCTATTCTGTTGGTGCTGTTTGCCTTCTGCCAGAAGCATTCTGGTATGCTGACTATTGTCTGACTGTTCCATTCTGGTATGCTGTTTTCCTCTTATGATTGACTTGGACAACACAATTCCTTTCCAACATAATTTCTGTGCCAACAAGAAGTGGTGGCATGTTTGATGATTCCCCCTCTACATAAATATGTGCCATAGAACCTGTACTTTCCTGTTACAGAAATGTTAGTACACCAAAGCTCTGATGCCAAATGAAAATGCACACCTAGAGGGGAGGTGTAAATGGCTAACTATGTCCAATTTTAAAAATTACCAGAAACAATTTACTGATTTCAATTTTAACAGATGCAAATGGTACGCTGAATGTAAATGGTAAACTGAATGCACAAGCAGTAAGTAAAGTGCAGGAAAAATAAAGATACCACAAACTTTTATCCAGGTTCGACCCCTAATCCCCTATGGTCTACATCCTGGTCCCTTACAAACATGGTAAGAGAATATATTATTGATCAATATAAACCGATTACAAGATACAACAATATATCTTCCTCAAACCCAGCTGTTGACACAAACGGCTTGCTGAATAGACCTGAAATAGAATTTGATCTCTCAGCTATACTACCCTAGTATACTTCTCTAGCACAACTCTCAAATCCCTACTATTCCAAGCCAACTGTCCAACAACTAACAATTACAATCAGAACAATACAAGTATTAAATGTATTAAATGATACAACTCAAACTATAGATTCTCTAAATACACAATACGAATAGATATATAAATGAGCTCGAGAGAATCAAGAAGAAAGATTTTGCAAAGTAAAACCGAGTTGTTTTATGTTCTTGAGGTTCTTGTATTTTCAGCAGCCAAAATAATGAAACCAAGAACATGTATTTAAAGCTTTAACACAACGCTCATAAACTAATCAACAAATTTCAACGTTTGGATCCAGTCTAACGTTCAAGTTGTCAGAGTGGTTTACAACGTTAATGTTAACGTTTGAGCAGAAGAGATGAAAGATACAAAGACATACGACATGTTCTTCTGATTTAAAAAGAAAGAAAATCGTAGAAGAAGTTTTAAATAAGGATAAGAGATTTAATTGAAAACAACTTCCTATAAAATAGGAAACACGGTTTTTTTAAATAAGGATACTTTTACAAAAAAACTCAGATATATATAATATACGTATTATATATTTAAAAGATCCTTACAACTGATTAGAAGCAATCCCTATAAAATTTCCATGATTTTCGCACTCCTGATCCTTTTGGACTGTTGACAAATGGCATGCTGTTTGTGATCTGGCTCTATGCAAATGGCTTGCCAACTGTAACTGTAACTGCATCTCAACTTTGCCTTGTTGTTTTTGATATACTGATTATACAATCAGTAAGCTATTTTACCCTGCAAAACCAAGTTAGCTTATACAGAAATAGCATGCTGTTTTATATCTACTCACAAGCCTTTTGGCTTGCTATTTGTGATCATCAAAATATGAGGATTATCACAAGCTTTGCATTCTAATGATTAATATATTTTTGAGCCAATATTTCATGTATTTTATACAAAAAAAATATTATAGAATCTTACATAAATTTGCAATTATATTCTAATTTTCACATTTAAAAATGTATTTTATGAATAAAACAATATAACAAAACATTAAGATCAAATATAATATGATTATACATAATTATATTGTTACAAATATATAATATTCCATAATGGATTCGATACTGATTTCTATGTAAGTTTCTTAGAGAAGATTATACGTTAGATTTGATATATTTAGTTTAATTATTTTTAATTTTGTGATTCTAATTTTTACAAATCATTTTTTTTAAAAATAAAATGTTATAATGGTATTTTCTATTATTATTTTATAAAAATATTCTTTTTAGATTATAATTTTATATATTAAATAGTTAAAATTAAAATATTGTTTAAAAAGTAGTATAAGAAAATAATCCAGAGAACTTAACAAAAAGAAAATACTCCTAATAATAAGAATAAACCAGAGAAGCTCTGAGTTTTGCACGGAAGTAGGACACGGGTGATGCACCTAATTAAATCTTGGATGTTGATGAGAACTAATTTATTAATTTTATGTCTTTACTTTCGAAGTTGACTAACAAGGTATACGTATTCACAGGATATTGCACTGAACAGTTGTATATTATTAATAACAAGGACCGTAGTTACCAGTAATTAGTGCTCCATTGATTAAGAACAATTAAGAAAGCCAAATAATGGGTATGTTTAGTGTGTGCCCAAGGTCACATGTTAAGATTCCGTGTTTGATGAATTATTTGATTGGTGGAAATTTTTGTGCATGCAGGGGGTCCTTTATTATTAATGAAATTTTTACCAATAAAAATTTGATAACTAAGAAAGCACGGATTCTTAGCATGTGCCCTTGGATACATACTAGAAAAACAGTTAAATAATTAGTTAATTTAACTAAAACCTTAATTATCCTTGAGAAATGTTAATTTTAATCACGGGCGCTTCTTATTTTAGTTGTCAACTTCCAAATCAGACGCGTAATATTAATTGTATTGAATATTAAAACAATTGACTCTTATTATACTTGTATATTAAAGTACTTGTATAATTTAATAGATTACAGCTATATATAACAATAAAAAAAATGCAATTATGACAAAGTTGTTTTTCCATAATGAAGATTTAAAATGTGTGGTTGAGGGTTTTAAATAAGGAAAAGGAGAAATACATGATAATTATCAAGGAATTAAAGAAAAATGTATAGTGCGTACAGTGCATGTATTAATTGAAAGTTAAAATTAATAGGGGGAGTGTAGTTGGATTTGTTGGAAATCTGGTTTAGCTTTAAAAGCAGCTGAGCTTTTTCTTGTGTTGCAGTTATGTATACTTCTCAATTCTCTGAAAATCTATACGATTCCTCGTTCATCTTAGAAATGAATGTACCCATATATGTGTGTTGAAAAATCTAATCAGTGTATACATGTGAATATGTGATCAACAATCTGATGGATACTAATAATTAACCAAAGTTTGTAGTTCAAATTATAATCAAATGTGGTCAGTATTAGTTGCTTGTCAAATATTAACTACATTAGCTTCTACTTTTTTCTTTAAATTAAAAATAAGTATTTTCATTAAAATTCAAACAACATTATATCTATATAATCAACGGTATAATCAAAAGACTCAATTCTCAAGAAGTCCAATCTACATCAATCCTGGAAGCAGTAACATCACAATAGACTTTCTTCCAATAAAATTCATTAATTACCTGATGTTCAAAAATTTTTAAAAAAAAAACATATGTCCTTCTACCATGAACACGTTGTAAAAGGTAAACTTCTACTTTATTTTAACGTACCTTTCATAAGTAAATCTCGGTTACCTATCGTTCTATTAGATCCAATAATATGATATAAATTGAGTACAGTAATTGACTTTCAAAAAATATAATGTCGCTTATACCAACTAACCTACGTTATTTCTGACTTTTTTTTTTAGCTTAGTTGAAACAAGGGAACATGTGCGTGTCAATCATCTACAAACTAGTTTAACATTTTGCAAAAATCCAGCTTGACCCTGAATGAAGGTGGATCTCATGTTTGAATATGAATATGATTTAGGTAAAAGATATGGGGTGTTTGGGAGAACTTTTTTCTAGAATAAGTCAACTTATTTTAAGACAAAGTTAGAGATTCCTAACTTTTCAACTCATTTTCCAACTTATTTTTGCAACTTATTGAATCTTAAACATACATTAAATACTTATATAAAAAAAATTATAAAATTATAAATTTTTTATCCGAAAATAAGTTCATAAGTCGATAAGAGAAGTTGTGTGAAACAGACACATGATTATTGAAAGAAAGATATGGCTTAGAAGAAGTAAAACAATTAACACAATGTGTATGTAGGACTAGGAGTAATATATATATATAGGGTCTTGTTCTAATAGAAACTAACTTAGAATAAAAACTAGAAACTAAACCTAAATTAAATATTTCAAGCTAATCTAATGACCAAATTAGGGGTACTCCAATACAAAAAACGTTTAAAATTATTGTCTCTATTCAACAAAAATAAAAAAAATTTTAAAAAAAAGTTACTGTTCACGTGATGACGTGGCACGTGAACAGTAACTTTTTAAAAAAAAAATTATTTTTTTTATATTTTTGTTGAATAGAGCCTAGAATTTTAAACGTTTTTTGTGAAGGTGCCCCTAGCGGAGCCTTTAAAATAAATAAAATATAATTTATTTAATGTAAATTTTTAGTTTCTATTCTAAGGTTGATTTCTATTTGAACGCTAGCCTATATATATATATATAAATACATACATGTACGTGGGAGGGAGAGGGGGAGAGAGAGTGAGGCTGAGGTGGGTATTTATTCAAACTTTCTATTTTCTGCATCCATCTTGGGATTTCTCCGAGGCATTAATATGACATTGCTGCTGCCTCTCTCAATTTACAGTACTCTCCCTTCTCTTCAACCATTCCTAGCTATTAGCTCCTTTCTATTCAATTCAATTCAATTCAATTCTCTACTTTCTCTCTCCCTCCACCGTAATTAAATTAAGCTTTAAAGCAATCCCATCTATCTCCCCCTCTTCTTATATATAATGGCCTTTTTACATGCTCAAACCAACCAACAACAACCTATACCAGTACTCCATCTCCTCCCTTCTCCTCCTCCTTGTACCGGTGGTACCAACCACCTAATCACTCTTGATCTTTTTCACGTCTCCGCCGCTCCATCAACTTCTAATTTTCATTTACAATTGCTTCGAAATTACTATTCCCCTGTTTCATTTACTTTCGATCATAACTTTCTCAAGGTATGTATGTATGTCCTATACTTTTTTTTTTTTACATGTGTCTTCTTTGCATGTGTACATGACACATAATTGACTCGTTACTTATGGCTTTAATCTTTGATCAAAATTGTTTCATCATAATTTAACACTTTTTTTTTTTGTTGCTAATCTGTGATTCCATGTTTAGGTAGGTGAGACTCTGGAAAGTAGTAGAAAAGGCCAAGATTCGGAAGAAGAAGAAAACACAAAAATGAGCAGAAGAAACGGACCAAAACTGGACTTGAAACTCAACCTGTCACCACCAAGGCGCAACCCGCACGTGGCAACACCGAGCCGTTCCGCTACGGTGTCGCCGACATCTCCACCGAGTTCATGCGTGTCATCAGAGGAAGATGGAAAATACTCAAGTAGCCCGGAAGCAGCATCAATGGTGCTAGTAGGATGTCCAAGGTGCCTCATGTACGTGATGCTGTCAGAGGAGGACCCTAGGTGCCCTAAATGCAAATCCACCGTCCTTCTGGATGTCCTCCAAGATCATAATAACAATTCCACCTCTACCAACACCACCAAGAAATCCAAGAATTAAGAACTAGCTAGCTAGGGATCGATCGCTGGTTAATTAGCTTAATTTATTTGCTTTTACCCAAGTAATTGCTAGGAGGAGAGGACTACCTAATCTTAATTATTATTGGTAATATAGTACTATTATCACTCCATTTTACAACATTTTGCGTGTCACCAAATCTAAAAAACTGGAGTGCATATAGTACTTAATCTTATAATCTCTTAGTTCTTTCATTTTCTTTTCTTTTATCTTTCTTTGTAATTGCCTCTGCCATATGTGCTGTTATAAAGTGGTTAGGTAATTTTTGTTGTGCCATATGTTTGCGCTGTTTCTTATGTCATTGAAACTATGTTTTGCTGATAGCAAGTAGGAGTAGATTTTGTGATGGAAATAAGTCGACAGCTCCGAAAATAAAATTAAAAAAAATAATTTAATCATACATAATTTTAAAGTGACAGAAAGTTCATAATCCGTATCTGGGAGAGGCAGTTTGTTGGAAAATGTTTTGTTGTTTGGTTTGGAAAATGGACCCACTGAATGAACTGAGTCTAAAAGGCCCACGCAAGTTATCTCAGCTTCAGATGAGTATTTAAGGGTTCAAACTAAACAAGCATCATGACACAATCCAGAAATGGGAAATGGGGAAAAAAAACAAGATTGGATAGAACGAATAAAATCTAACATTTTAGCACTTAGCTAGAGAGGTTGCTACTGAATCTAAGCTTAGTAACAGATGACAAATGACTACTTATCTATCCTCTTCTTTTTCGTATGTTGCTGATCATACTTAAACATTTGACATCACTGCAAATTATAGAGAGAAAAAGAACTTGAAAGTTGCAACAAAACACAATTCGTTCTTTAAACAGGGGGATATATCATATCATACATGTCTTGATTTACAATTATTCATGAGATCCCTATTAAGAAAGTCATATTCCTATGTTATACTGTGTGCAAAATATATGTTATTTATACGTTGAATTAACATTCCATGAAAAATACCTTATATAAAAAACAATAAAAAAAAACACTTCTAAAGTACATATTTAATACACCCACACACAATTAAATTAAAATGTACCTTCACACACACTAACCCAACCCATTTTTTTCAATATTTATTCGGATGAATAGTGCCTGCTGACGTGACATGCCACGTCAGCATCTGCCACGTGGCACAACCACGTCAATAGACGGTCCACATTTGTTGACGTGGCAGTGCCACGTGGCATGCCATGTCAGCACCTGATACGTGGCATGCCCCCGTGGTACTGCCACATCAGTAAATGTGGGTCCCCATGTTGATGTGGTAGTGCCACGTGGCATGCCACATGGCAGATGATGACATGGCATACCACATGGCAGGTGATAACGTGGCATGCCACGTCAGTAGGCACTGTTCGTCCTTTTTTTTTTTTAAAATCTAGTATGTGAGGGTGCATTTTAATTGTATGGGTGCCCCTGGCGGGATCATTAAATCATAATTGATTCATTGTTTAGATTGATTCTCTAGTGTTTTTTATATAAGGTGTTCTTCATGGAGTAATGGATGGCCTATATATATATATATATATATATATATATATATATATATATATATATATATATAGTATACTATTATAAGCGAAACAGGGTATAATTGGTTGGTTGGTCGGTCGGTTAACACCTTCCAAAAAAATTTGTTAACACCTTCCAAAAAACAAAAAATAAAATATAATTGGTTGGTTGGTCAGTCGGTTGACACCCTCCAAAAAAGTTTGTTAACACTTTCCAAAAAATAAAAAATAAATTCAAATGCATAAAAAAATTTATTTTGCAAAAAAAAAACCCCCGCATATTTTACTTAATAACAAACTATTTAAATTAAACTCCAATTAATATTCAATCACATACTCTTTCAATTATATTTGAATTAAAATCACATATTTATTAACAAATTTACAAAAAATTGTAAATCAACAAAGTGAAAACAAACTAAAACTCTATAATAAACAATAAAATTTTCACACAATTATAAATTAATATTAAATACTATTTTAGACAAATATTACATTATAGATTATTATAGAATCATAATTTGAATATGATAATATCAACAAAAATTTGAATATAAGTATATAAGATACTTCCATTTATATTATTTTGATAAAATATAGTCATAATAATTGGTTGTTTGGTCCGTTAACAACTTTTTTTTTTTTTTTTGCTAAGTGTCCGTTAACAACTTCCCAAAAAGTTTGTTAACACCTTCCAAAAAATAAATTAAAGTTCATATAAAATTTTATTTTGCAGAAACTAAACCACATATTTTACTTAATAACAAACTCTTTTAATTACACTCCAATTAATATTCAATTACATACTCTTTCAATTACATTTGAATTTAAATCACATATTTATTAACAAATTTACAAAAAATTATAAATCAACAAAGTGGAAACAAACTAAAACTCTATAATAAGCAATAAAATTTTCACACAATTATAAATTAATATTAAATTCTATTTTAGACAAATATTACATTGTAGATTATTATATGTTAGGCCGAATACACAAATATAATCAAGTTCGTATGAGAGAATAACAATTAACACACGTTTAAATCAAAAACTGTATGGAATTAATAACTCCTCTCTCAGTGATGTAAAATATCACAAAGAGCTGCTTAGGTTACAATGGAATGATAATACGTTTTACGATACCCTTCTAGGGTTAACCTAATTGTATTTATAAAGATATACAGCTACAGTACAATCGATAATTGATACTCCTATAAATCAGCTATACAAATGTTATCAATTATGATTGTTACTCGTCTTCTTAGTCAACACAATGTCTTCGACAGCTATCCAATCTTCAAAGATATTGGTTCCATGATTATCTTCAGTTATTCTTCAAAGTCTGATGATGACCAGTAGACGCTTCCTCTTGACAGAGTTTAGCAAACTCTGTCGAGCTTCCATCTGTCAGAGTTTAATTAAACTCTTACCGCTTCCAGCTTCCAGTTAAACTCTGATGAATCACTGTAACACTTAAACACTGACATTATTCACATCAATTATATTTAACAATCTCCCCCAACTTGTTCATTAGCAAAAATGCACAAGTTAATAAAAATTGATGATGTCAAAACTAATTAGACAAATACAGTGTTTAATAAATAAACAGAGTTTAAACTTCTGCTTAAACAAAATTTACAGAAAACAAGAAATACTTACAGAGCTTTATTTACTTAATTTCCTCAACATCTGGTGTTGATCTAAGATAGTCTATAAGCAATCTTCTTTCTGCATTCTCGAGTTTTATCTGCATGATCTTCTTAATCTCTCTAAGTTCAGGATCATCTTCACCAGTCTGATAGATTGTAGATCTCAGAGAATATATTTTGTTCTTCCTCATATCATTACCCAGTCTGATAAAATGTGCTTTCTCTGATTCTGGATTAAAATCTAAAACAGTTATACCCAGATCTGTCTTCAATCGAGCACTATTTTTCTTCATCTCAACAATCTTTCCATGATAATCTCTGTATTTCGGAACATACTCACTTGTGTATCTTGTACCACTAATTGCCTTAGCTTTCAACATCTTATTCCTTAGCACATTCTCACCAACTTTATACACAGTTCCATCAGCCATGAAATACAGCAGAAAATCTTTGTTCAAACTCCTTTGATGAATCAACTGTACTGATTCCAGTCTGTCCAAACTCTCCTGTGGAACACCTTGTCCTGGAACAGCCTGTGATGAAGGATCTAGAGGACTAGTATTCACTCTAATTTCTCTATGTGAGCCCAAGCCAGATGTATCTCGACTTTGCTTGGACATACAAGCTCTGCCTTGTAGAAAATTAGTACCTCCAGTCTTCAGAGTTTGATCAGGAATAGTTGGTTTTGCAAAGAACATTTGCATCTGTGTAGATAATGGTTTCTGTACAACTTGTGTAGCAACAGAGGTTGTATCCACTTTCTTCGAAACCTTTTCTTCTTCAACCATCTTACCTTTCAGCTTTTGTTTAGCATCTTCTGTTGGTTTCCTAGACAATAGTAAATTCTGATCAGCACCAACACTTTCTTTAATAACAATGCCTTTTTGAACAGGCCTAGGAGCTTTCTCAATCTTCTTTAACTTTCCAGACTTCAAAGCTTTTTGATGTTCTTCTTGTAAATTCTTCTCTTCAGCTTCAATCTCTTCAATTGTAACTCCTTCTTCATTCTCTTCAAGAAACAATCTTGCAGCCAATTCTTCATCTGTCTGTGGATTGTCAGTGAATAACAAGTTCTTGGTCTTTGAAGTACCCTGAGCATCAGTATTTATTCCATCAGACTTTGTAGATGACTTGCTAGATCTCAGACTTATATCTTTACCAGCTTTTGATTTTAATCTCTTTTGGTCATTTGCTCCTCCATCTTTAGCATCATCCTTCTTAGGCAGAGTTTGAGATTGCTTGCATTTTAACTTAGCAACTCTCTCCCTCTTTTTGACATCATCAGAAATCAGTATAGATGTGATCAATTCCAATGAGGTAGCAATAGAGTCAATCTTACCAGACAAGACAGTTTGATTCTCTTCCACTTTACTTAGCCTTTTAAGCATAACTTCTGGATCTTTAAAAAAACTCTGAAACTTCATTTTATTATCTCTCTGCAGAGTCATGTCTCTTTGAACAATTTCAGCTCGTAGATCAGTTATCGCTTGTTGAGAATCATCAAACCTATTATTAAGAGTCTTGATTTGAACAACAGTGGCTTTCAAATATGAAAGAATTGCTGGATTGGAAATCTTTGTAGCAGTGCTATGCACAAAAGCAGCTGCTCTTCCAGCAGGAAAAATGCAATCCTCTTTATACCAATTCTCTGAGAATTTGGCAAAATATCCTGCTTCAATTTCACGTTGTGAAGGTCCAGAAAAATCAGTTCTCTTTTCATTAGTTTGTACTGGTTGTCTCTGAGAAGAGTTAGACTAAGTACTTCCTTCAGCTTCAACATCAATTTTAGCATTTGCATGTTCAATTGGGTCAGACTCAGCAATATTTACTGCAGCTTCAACTTTTTCAGCAGGAGTCTTTGCAACTTCAATATTCTCAGCAAAAATCTCCTCAATATTCTCTGTAGTTTGCTCTCCAGCTTCAACAGACTTTGCAAGGACTTCATCCACAGGCTCAGAAATTACAGCCTTGGTTGGTTGATCAATTTCTTCACCTTGTTCAGTAACTTGGTGAGCATCAGAGAATAATGCAGTATGTGTTGCTACTGTTTCATCAAGTACCACAGTAGGTTGATCAGCTACACCAGTTTCTTCAGAGTGAGCAACAACAGGTGATGAGATAGGAACTTCAATATCATCAGAGAATGAAATAAATAACTCAGCAAAAACATCCATATCAGCACAACCATCTCTGTTTTCCACATCCTTTTGCGGTATTTATCTCAACAGTAGGTATCTCCTTAGAATTCACCTCTAGAGCTTCAACATTTGTCTCTAGCTTCATCTGACTCATCAATTAACAACCTTCTCCTCTTTGATTTAGGCACCTTAGCTGCCACTGTCTCTTCAGCAGAGTTTGAGAAATCAGACCTTTTTACTCTTACTTTCTTAGCCCTGATAGCTTTGTGCGTTGTTCTACCCCCATGCTTTGGTTTAGCCTATGTAGGTGGTTGATTTTGTTCAGTGTTTGCAATTTGCTCATTGTTTTCAGGTTGAGAGGGTTGAGGTTGAGTTTGAGTTTGAGTGGGTGTTGGTTGAATTTATTCAGTGTTTGCAGGTGGTGAAAGTGCAGGCTCAGGCTGTTGTGGTTCTTGAGGTTGATTTAAGAAATTTTGAAGAGCAAGAGGCAAAATCAAGTCAGGTACTTGCTCCTTGTTTGCATCCTTGTTTGTCAAATCAGATAATACTCTATTATAAACCTTAAAGGCCTCAATAACATCTTCCTCAAAAATTTCAACATCAGGCACACAAGTAGAGAATAGTAATTGACAAAATCTAGAAAAATAAACAGTTGTACTAGACTCTGACAATCTTTCACCCAAATTCATCAAGACAAGTCTACCAAAATCAAAATTACTTCCATAAAGAATAGAATACCCGATTTGAAGACTGTCAGTAGGAATAGCATCCCAATTAGTGACTTTCTTTCCAAACGTCCTTATGATGCAATCGAAAAAGAAACTCCACTCCTTCCTCAGAAATGGCCTTTTCACTTGCCCAAGTTTCTCTAAAGGACCTGAATACCCAATTTGCTGCAACATCTCTTTGAGATATCTTTCACCACCAACACCACTGTATGTAGAGTGTGTATCAAAACCAAAAGTTTCTCTAACCGTCGTTGCAGTAATGACATACTGTGTTTCCTCATATGTGAAAATAATTGACGGAGTCCCATTCTCTTCTATCTGTGCAGTAGAGAGCTTTGTTGCTTCGATTAGAGCTGTTTCAATCTCCGAATCCCGCAAGAAGTTTTGAATTAGATGAAACGCCTCAGGAACGTTCTCATTATTCAACGGAGCTGCATAGTTGTTAGGTACAAACACTAACCCTCGAGTGGTAAAAGCTTTGGTGGCCATGAGATTAGAAGAAAATATCAGAGAAAAAGATATGTAAGAAAGGTGTTTGTAAAAATGTGTAAGTGAAAGAACAAGTAATTGTGAGTGGGTTGTGTGCAAAGAGAGTAACCGTTTATGTAAAATGATTAGATTTGTAATTAAAAATTAAAACCCAATCGTTTTAAGCATTAACACACACAACCAGTTCCTTGTTTAATGTGTAGTGGGACACGTGGCACACATGCAATGTAACAACTTTTCACGTTCAGTAATTGTGGAAATAATTACTGCTTCTCTCTCCTATTTCCAATACACCTTAACACTCTAATACTCATTAACAGCTGGCAATTATTGAACTCATTTTTCAAAAAAAAACTCTTTTTATCCCAAGTAGGTAAATTGTCTGAAATAAAAAATTACCTTAGAGTACTAGACAAAATTCATCAGTGTTTGTCAATTCTCCAACTTTATTTTTATAATCCTTTCAAAAACTGCACAGTTGTGAATTTATGTGTGTGTATAGCAGAGTTTACTAATTCAATATTTAGAGCATCTAATTTTTCCTAAAATCCATAAAATAAATCAGTAAACACTGTTTGCACAAACGCTCATAGTAAACACTTAATGTCTGATGAATGCTAAACTCTGTAGTAAATAATTGATATACAGTAACTCTAAACTAACTTATACCCTTTTTCTTTTTTGTTTCTGTTTCTCCAGTAATCAGAGGTTGGAACTAGTCAACCAAAATCCTATAATTTTAGCCCTTATCTTTTTGATAAGTTCCTGGGTCTTCCTAGTCTTTGACTAGTCACCAAAAATTAGAGAATTTTAGCTCTTACTATTTACTAGCAAGTTCCTGGGTCGTCCTAGACACAACATAATCTCAAAGGAGTTCTAACAGTCTATATACATTTGCTTTGGGGGTAGACTAATAACAGAATCTAACTTAACAGAGTTTAACAAACAGAGTTTAGAAGTCATCAACACCAGAAGTTGGTCATGAGAGGCAATGCACACAGTATTTACAGACTCGGAGTTTAGGATAGATAAACTAAGAGATGCTATAAATATGGAAACAGTATCATGCTGTGTTAATTTTCTGCACAGTCTAAGATCAGATCACAAATAACTTAGAGGGATTCATGATTAATTACTGAGAATCATGCTTCATACAGATTTCTTCATCGGTATTTATGTTCAGACAATAACATTATCAGAGTTTATCAGAGTTTATCCAACATTTCAACAGTGTGAGACCTACAGAGTATTCTAACAGTTTTATTACCACATCAAGGTATACTAATCACAGAAACATGAGCAACATAGTAAGGTTTGAGTCTAACCAGTATCTCTAGTCGAAACCAGAGATCATTCCTAGTTCATTTACCAGCCTTGTAAATGTAGCTTCACTCAATGGCTTGGTGAAGATGTCTGCAAGCTGTTGTTCTGTAGACATAAAATGAAGCTCAATATTTCCTTCCTCTACATGTTCTCTGATAAAATGGTACCTTATGCTGATGTGCTTGGTCATTGAATGCTGTACTGGATTAACTGTCATAGCAATAGCACTTTGATTATCATAAAATAGGTATTTTACTGTACCTTAATCCATAATCCACAAATTGATTCTTCATCCACAGAATCTGTGCACAACAGCTACCAGCCGCAATATACTCTGCTTCAGCTGTAGATGTAGAAATCGATTTCTGTTTCTTGCTGTACCAAGAAACAAGTCTGTCACCCAGAAATTGACAACTTCCACTGGTGCTTTTTCTGTCTATCTTACAGCCTGCAAAGTCTGCATCAGAGTAACCAAGTAGCATGAAATCTGATTCTCTGGGATACCACAAACCTAAGGTTATGGTGCCCTTGAGATACTTGAAAATTCTCTTCACATCTGTTAGATGTGGTTCTCTGGGGTCTGCCTGAAACCTTGCACAAAGACAAGTTGCATACATGATGTCAGGTCTGCTTGCTGTTAGATAAAAAAGAGACCCTATCATGCCTCTGTAGCTTATCATATCTACTGGAGCTCATGTGTCTTTGTCCAACTTTGTTGCTGTTGCCATGGGAGTTGTTGCAGATGAACAGTCAAGCATTCCAAATTTCTTGAGAAGATTTCTGGTATATTTTTCTTGATTTATAAAAATCCCATCATCTGTTTGCTTCACTTGTAGGCCTAGAAAATAACTAAGCTCTCCCATCATGCTCATTTGATACCTGGACTGCATGAGCTTGGCAAACTTCTTACAGAGTTTATCATTAGTAGACCCAAAAATTATGTCATCAACATATATCTGAACTAAAAGCAAGTCACAACCAGATTTAAAATAGAACAGGGTTTTATCAATTGTACCTCTGTTGAACCCACTTTCTAAAAGAAATTGAGTCAGAGTTTCATACCATGCTCTTGGTGCCTGCTTAAGTCCATAGAGTGCCTTATCCAGCCTGTAGACATAGTCTGGATATTTGGGGTCCACAAATCCTGGTGGTTGTTCAACAAACACTTCTTCTTCAAGCTTCCGATTCAAAAAAGTACTTTTTACATCCATCTGAAATACCTTGAATTTTTATGAGAGGCATAAGCTAGAAAAATCCTTATTGCCTCCAGTCTTGAAACTGGAGCAAAAGTTTCATCATAGTCTATTCCTTCCTGCTGTGAATAGCCTTTTACCACAAGTCTAGCCTTGTTCCTTGTAACAACTCCCTCACTATCAGTTTTATTTCTGAAAACCCATCTAGTACCAACAATAGATATATTCTTTGGTCTAGGTACAAGGGTCCATACTTCATTTCTTTCGAATTCATTTAACTCCTCCTGCATTGTTGTTCTCAAGTCAGCATCTTGAAGAGCTTCTTGTACCTTCTTTGGTTCGGATTTAGACAAAAATGCATGAAACAGACATTCATTTGTTGTAGCACTCCTTGTCCTTACTTTCGCATCTAGATCTCCAATAATTAGATCAGGTGTATGAGATTTTGTCCATTTCCTAGCTGAAGGTAAATGACTTCTATCAGTATTTGATCCTCCCCCTTGATCCATGTTCTCCTTATTTTCTTGTAGCCTTTCTTCAGTCTCTAAGGCTCCCCCTAAAATTGACTGCTCAGAGTTTGAACTGTCAGATTTTGCACTTTCAGAGTTTGAGTCATCAGAGATTGATCCAGATTTTTCAGCTGACTCACTTTCAGTATTTGAGTCATCATTTTGAAGTGATCCTTCATGCTCCCCCTCAACTGGTTCTCCCCTTTGTTCTGACTGAGAAGTTTCTTCAGTGTTTACCAGTACAGGTTTAGAGTATGCTTCAACAGAGTTTGTCGACTCAGCTTCATCAGAGTTTACTTCATCAGAGATTAATTCTTCATTTTCAAAGCGCAGCTGATCATGTTCATCTACATCTTCAAGTCCAGTTATTTTCTTGTCATCAAATGACACTTGAATTGACTCCATAATTACCTTGGTTCTCAGATTATAAACTCTGAATGCCTTAGTTGGTAGCGGATAGCCAACAAAAATTCCTTCATCATCTTTTAACTCAAATTTGGTCAACTGTTCAGAATGAGCTTTTAACACAAAGCATTTGCACCCAAAGATATGAAAATATTTCAGGTTAGGCTTATTTTCCTTCACCATCTCATATGGTGTTTTCCTATGCTTGTTGAACAGAGTTGCGTTTTGACTAAAACAAGCAGTTTGAACTGCTTCTGCCCAGAAATAGGTTGGCAATTTTGCTTCGTCAAGCATAGTTCTGGCAGCTTCTATCAAGGTTTTGTTTTTCCTCTCAACTACACCATTTTGCTGTGGTGTACCAGGTGCAGAAAACTCTTGCTTCACTCCTCTGTTCTTGCAGAATTCTTCCATTGTTGCATTCCTAAATTCAGTTCCATTATCACTCCTGATTATTTTGACTTTGTGTTTTGATCCTTTGTCCAGCAGCTTTACATGCTCCATCAGAGTTAATGCAGTTTCATTCTTCTTTGCTAGAAAATACACCCAAGTGTATCTGGTGTGTTCATCAACAATGACTAAAGCATATTTCTTTCTTCCAATAGACAAGACATTCACTGGTCCAAACAGATCAACATGTAGAAGATGATAAGGATCAACAATTGAAGATTCAGACTTGCTTTTGAAAGATGACTTCCTTTGTTTGGCCTTTTGACAGGAATCACACAGGCCATCAACATTTAATAAGGACTTTGGGAGTCCCCTTACAAGATCCTTTCTTATCAACTCGTTGATGTTGTTCAGATTTAAATGAGAGAGTTTCTTATGCCACTTCCAACTCTCTTCACTAGACATTCTTGTTGACAGGCACACAGCTTTTCCAACAGAGTTTGTCAACAACTTTGCTTCATAGATATTATTGCGCTTGTGTCCAACTAGAACAACTTTTCCTGTAGATTTACTGATAACTTCACAGTATTCAGGTTGAAAATCTACATGATAACCTATGTCACAGATTTGACTCACAGATAGCAGATCATGCTTGAGTCCTGGAACCAGAGCTACATTTGTGATGATGACATTTCCAAGATTGATATTGCCATATCCCAGAGTACGTCCTACGTTGCCATCTCCATAGGAAACTTTTGGGCCAGCCTTCTCCTCATACTCTGATAACATGGCTTTATTTCCAGTCATGTGTCCTGAATATCCACTGTCCACGACTAGGGTACTCTCCCTGATGCCCTGCAATCACAAACATTCACTGAAGGTCAGATTTAAGGATCCAGACTTGCTTAGATCCTTTGGTTTTCTTGATTTTGTCAGCTTTAGGAGCGGAATTCTTATTATCAGAGTTTAAGCTAACATTTTTAGAGATTACACTTGCAGAATTAACCTTAACCCATTTCAAATTGGGCTTCAGTTCATAGTAATTATGATAAATAGCATGATAATCCCTGCAAGTATAAATAGAATGCCAAGTACTTCCACAATGTTTGCATAAAGTCTGTGGTTTAGTTTTAACATAATCATTCTTTACTCCAGACTTGGAGGGTAAAGAATTAATGTTTTTATTTTTCCTGCAGAAACTAGCAAGATGATTAGTACTACCACAGTTATGACATGTCTTCCTTGGAGCATAAGTAGCAAACATTTGATTATAACCTTTAGTAATGCCTACTTTACCATTTCTGTTCTTCCTGGACACTTTCTGTTTCCTAACAGATTTTAACTCCTTAAGCTTATGTTTGAGTTGTTTATCTATCATTGAACCAATATTAATATGTTTAACACAAGTCTTAACAGCTTTCTTTTCAACTTCAAACTTAGGTTCACTTGTGCCAGTAACAAATTTTCTAGATGGAAGATGTGTTCTAATTTTGACTTGGTTTTGAAACCTAAGTCCATCTTCCTCACAGTAACCTAAACCAACTGTGTCTGACTGAAAAACCTCATGAGTGTCTTTTCCAGAATTAGTCCAATTCTTAATTATATGATTTGATTTCTCCAATTCAGATTCTAGTTGCCTATATCTTCCAAGCAACTCCTGTTCTAGATAAACAGCATCATCTCTTTCTTTCTGAAATTGTTGCATGTTGACAAGTTTCTCTTCAACAAATTTATTTCTTTCTTTAAGTTCAGAATTCACAGATTTGATTCTCTCATTCTCTAAAGTCTGATCCCTATAACTGATATATAATGCATTAAGATAAATTCTCAATTCAGGTATATTATCAATATTATAAGCATAGGTAGTTAGGGGTACCTTGTTTTCAGAATCTTCAGATTCATTCTCATTAGTAGCCATGAGAGCATAGTTAACATCCTCATCTGAGTCTGAAGTGTCTGCCCAGTCTCTTCCTTTTGTGAAGAGTGCTTTTTCAGTTTTACCCTTCTTACACTCAAGAGCATAGTGACCCATCTCCTTACACTTGTAGCATTGAATCTCAGACTTGTCTTTCTTCCCAGATTTGGAATCCTTTCTCTCAGACTTTCTGAAGCTCTTTCTGTCAGAATTTGAATCTTTCTTAGAGAACCTTTTTCCCTTCTTGAAGTTCTTGAAACCCATTTTCTTGAAGGTCTTCACCATCAAAGCAGCCATTTGCATCATTTCTTCTTCTTCATCCTCAGATTCAGATGATTCATCAGTGTTTGAGTAAACATCAGAATTTGATGACTCACTTTCAGAATGTATGACCAAAGCTTTTCCTTTAGCTTTCTTCCTTGATGCTTCCTTCTTCAAGGGTTCTTCTTCAACCTTAAGAGCAACAGACTTTGTCTTCTTGCTTGATCTCCTATTTTTCTGTTCCAGTTCCAGTTCATGAGTTTTGAGCAACCCATAGATTTCATCAATCTCAGTTTCAGCAAAATCATAATTGTCTCTTATAGTGGTTGTCTTTACATCCCACTTTTCAGGAGCAAGAAGAAATTTGAAATTTGAATCTTCTAGATCATACTCTTTATTCACCAGTGAAAAATCATTGAGTATCTTACAGAATCTGTCAAATGTTTCTGTCATGGTTTCTTCAGATTTAGCCTCAAATTGTTCATACTCCTGTGTGAGTATGTTCCTTCTGTTCATCTTGATATCAGCAGTTCCTTGACATCTAACTTCAAGGGCATCCCAGATTTCTTTGGCAGTTGTGCAGTTAATCACTTTGTTAGACATAACATTGTCTAATGCACTATGAAGTAGATGTCTAACCTTTGCATCCTTAGCAATAGATGAAATATCCTCAGGAGTCAGATCTTTCTTCTCCTTTGGGACTGATTTAGCTTCTTGACCAGCAGTAACAACCGATAACTTTGTAGGCTTGTGAGGACCTTCATAAATTCTGTCAAGATATTCTGGATCTGTAGCCTCCAGAAACATGGTCATCTTTACCTTCCAGATTGAATACTCTACCAGCCTTAGAATAGGAACCCTAATTGTCTCATAACGACTCACGGTAGTAGGTTGAGCCTTCTCAGTACTTTCACTAGAACCTGATGGAGGAGGTATCTCTGCCATTGATTATAGTTATGTGTGGATCTTTAAACTGTATAGAGTAACATATCTGCTCTGATACCAATTGTTAGGCCGAATACACAAATATAATCAAGTTCGTATGAGAGAATAACAATTAACACACGTTTAAATCAAAAACTGTATGGAATTATAACTCATCTCTCAGTGATGTAAAATATCACAGAGAGCTGCTTAGGTTACAATTGAATGATAATACGTTTTACGATACCCTTCTAGGGTTAACCTAACTGTATTTATAAAGATATACAGCTACAGTACAATCGATAATTGATACTCCTATAAATCAGCTATACAAATGTTATCAATTATGATTGTTACTAGTCTTCTTAGTCAACACAATATCTTCGATTGCTATCCAATCTTCAAAGATATTGCTTCCATGATTATCTTCAGTTATTCTTCAAAGTCTGATGATGACCAGTAGACGCTTCCTCCTGACAGAGTTTAGCAAACTTTGTCGTGCTTCCATCTGTCAGAGTTTAATTAAACTCTGACCGCTTCCAGCTTCCAGTTAAACTCTGATGAATCACTATAACACTTAAACACTGACATTATTCACATCAATTATATTTAACATTATAGAATCATAATTTGAATATGATAATATCAACAAAAATTTGAATATAAGTATATAGGATACTTCCATTTATATTATTATAAAATATAGTCATAATTCGAACAATATATCATATAATTAAACGATTATTATTTAATATATATATATATATATATATATTATTAAATAATAACTAATATATATGAGATATATAATTATTAAAATATAAATAAAATATTATTTAAAATAATATTTGGTTTATATAAAAATATTATTAAAATAATATTATTTAATATTAATATTAAATAATATATATATATATAAGATATTTAATATTATTTAATTAATATTAAATTCTATTTTAGTCTATTATCTATCTATACTATACTATTATCAGTAAAACATGGTCTATTTGGTTAGTTGTTTGGTTCGTTAACACCTTCCAAAAAAAGTATTAGCACATTCCAAAATAAATTAAATTACATATAATTAATTAAAAATAATACAAACTTTTTAAATTATACCCGATTAGAATATTCGCAGGCCCACACTTCACCCTACGACTTAAAATACATATAATTAATTTAAAATAATATAAACTTTTTTAGTTATACCCGATTAGAATCCTCGCAGGCCCTCACTTTTCCCTACGATTCTTTCTTCTACGATTTTAGGTGTACAAAAACCAAATTACTCAACAAATAACTTAGTTTAGAAAAAAAATTATAACATGACATATATGGGTTAACAATATGATAAATTTTAAAATCTATATTCTATACTATTATATCCTTCTATACTATATTATTATAAGTAAACTAGGGTATATTTGGTTGGTTGGTAGTTTGGTCAATTTATTTGGTACCCTCAATAACAACCGTTAGATTTTAAGATAAATAAATGAGAATCGTTGGATCTAATGCTAAAATAATATTCCTTTTCTAATATTTAAAATACATTTATAGTTTCCAAGTTCGAATCCCACCAAAAACATATATATATTAAACATATATATTATTTTATAAATTACTCTAACGAGTTTAAGAATCAATTCTCGTGAACAACATATTACTAATTAAAATACTATATTAAAATTACTATCAAACATGTATTATAATATTTTATTATCTTCTATATTTTATTTTTCTTCTAATTAAAAAATATATCTGAACATGAGATTTAAAAAGTTAAAAAAATATCTTAAAAAATAATAAAAATATATATACAACTTAAAACTTTAATAATAAAATATAATTTAAAAATTTACAAGCAACCGTGCATCGCACGGGTTATAGGCTATATATATATATATATATATATATATATATATATATATATATATATATATATATATACTAGCTTATAACCCGTGCAATGCACGGGTTTCTTTTATTATGTTATAAATTTTATTTAATGTTATAATTATATATTTATATAATCATTATTTTTAATAAATTTTTTAATTTTAATTTGATATAATTTAATATACTCATGTTTACGGATTATACTAATGTTTCCTTATTATAAACAACGTATACAATTTTTAATATATTTTATTAATAATTGAAAATTTTGGTGTGATATTTTCAGGCATATATTAATGATTATAAGATTTGTTTTAAATTAAAAAGGTAACATGTTTTAATTAGAAAAAAAATATTAATGATTGAAAGATATGATACGATTAATCTTTTTAGGTGTTTATAAAAGGTAATATCTTCAACTAAAAGTAAATGTGAAAAAGACAATCGACTAATTACCATTAATTATATTATGTTATTACTTATTTTAGGTGTTATATTTGATTGATCTTTTTAAGTGTTTATAAAAGGTAATATCTTCAACTAAAAGTAAATGTGAAAAAGGTAATCGACTAATTACCATTAATTATATTATGTTATTATTTATTTTAGGTGTTATATTTTTCTTGAAAATTATGGTGTGATATTTTCGGATATATATTAATGATTGTAAGATTTGTTTTAAATTGAAAACGTAAGGTATTTTAATTCGAAAGGAAATATTAATAATCGAAAGATATGATACGATTGATGTTTTTAGTTATTTATAAAATGTAATATCTTTAAATAAAAATAAATGTGAAAAAGGCAATTGATTAATCACCATTAATTATATTTTGTTATTATTTATTTTAGGTGTATTTATTTTTTTATGATATGCTGGAGGTTTTTAGGTGTTTATAAAAGATAATATGTTCAACTAAAAGTAAATGTGAAAAAGGTAATCTATTAATTACCATTAATTTAGATTTGTTTTAAATTAAAAAGGTAATGTGTTTTAATTTAAAAGAAAATATTAATAATCGAAAGATATGATACGATTGATGTTTTTTGGTGTTTATAAAAGGTAATAAGTTCAACTAAAAGTAAATGTGAAAAAAGCAATCGACTAATTACCATTAATTTTATTATATTAATGCGAAAAAGGCAATCTACTAATTACCATTAATTTTATTATCTTAATCAACTAATTATCATTAATTATAACGTGTTTTAATTGGAAAGAAAATATTAATGATGGAAAGATATGATACGATTGTATTTTTAGGTGTTTATAAAAGGTATTATCTCGACTAATTACCATTAATTAAATTATGTTATTATTTAATTTAGGTGTATTTATTTTTCTTTATAGTGAAGGTTAAATAAGTAAATTCACTCGGTACCAAAAAATAGGTACCAAAACTTTCAATGTTTCGAAATTTATATAATAGTATATATATATATATATATATATATATATATATATATATATATATATGAATGGAAATGACAATATTTGCCTAAACAATTTTAAGTCGCATATAGTGTTATATGGAAAGTTGATATTCGAAATAATGCTATTCAAAACTAGGGGACAATAGGTTTATGATGAAATAGTGCGCCTTGCTGATCGAAATTGAATATGCTACTGTCCGAATAATCAATTAATCAAATGCATCATTTTTTTATATTTCAATTAAATTCCAAAAATGTTCTTTTACAATTTATTTCCATTTTTTAACCTATGTTATCACATTCAACTCCAATATCCATCCGCAATACAAAACCACTCCTAGAATTATTTTATTTTGTCACCTTTGAGTTATCAAACCAAGCCATATAATGGTAAAAATAATTTTCGAATAACATTATGAAACCTCGTTACTTCACGTTAGTATCTTACCATTCTTTTTTATAGTTTTTTCTTTTTAAATGTAATCAATTCATTAATCAAATGTCATACGGCATCTACAAGTACAGTAACGGAACAAACTCTTTGATTTTTTTTTTTAAAGTGACCGAATATCTTATATAAAAAAAAAAGTAACCGTATACCAAAATTGACAAATGAATAGAAGGCAATGGAAAAAGCGCTATATAATTCTCTTTTAAAGAATAAGTTGTATTTAGTCTTTATATTCTATATTCCATATTCTTTGATTGGTACAATCAAATAGTGCTTCTCATGAAAATACTTGAAATACCAACTAAATAGTTTCAAGCCTGAAAAATACTAAAGACATGAAATTTTTGGAATGCATTGAACTATTGGTAAAGATGAGTCTAGTTTTGTTGATATTAGAGTTAAAGGTAAATAAGAAAAACCTTGTTATTTACTGAATTTATTTAAACAAAGAAAGAATTATATAACCTGACAAAAAAGAAAGAAAGAAGTATATAAGAAAAACTAATAAGCCCCATAAGATAAGATAAACGAGATTGCCTTCAAATAAAATGATTATATTATTGGAAGAGCACGTAAGGTTAATAAAGATTGTGCACAATACAAAATTACATTGTAAACAAATTTATTATTTCAAAGATTTGTTGTAATAATCTAGTGGCAAATTTGATACACTGATTTGCAAACTATGAAGGCATCAGGTAGAGTCATGACGTGTAATACGTCAACATCAGGTACCAAATGCAACTCAACAAACTCAAGTCGTACTAGTACTGATTTCCTTGGGGTTAGATATTTTAGAGATATTGAGAATAAATGATCAGTTTTGAATTAGACTTGTTGGTTTGGACCATTTTGCACTGGTATAAACTACTCCTATAAGAAATTATTTGAAAGTAGAGCAGTAAGCAAATCGAACAGTTCGGTAAATTCGCTCGTGTTCGAGTTCGTTAAGCTCGGTTCGACGGTTTAATGAACACGAATTCGGACAAGAAAATTTGTCCGATAAGTTAGATGGTTCGGTTCGTTAAAAGTCCGTGTTCGTTAAAAATTCGTCTGAGTTCGTCCGAGTTCGCGTTCGTTCGATAAAAAACAATAATATTTACAATATTATATGTATATATAATATACAGTATCCATATGTTATGTATTTTTTAATTTTATAATTATAAAATTGTCTAAAATAGATATTGTATGGGTTAAAAATATTTAAATAATAGTTGAGCTATTTTTTTATATTAAATTAAGTTAAAAATAGGTTTAAAAATTTTGAAAATATAAAATATTAACGAACTATTCATGTTCGGTTCGTTTCGGTTCGGTTCGATATGTTCGCGAACAGTTCGGTGTTCGTTCGACTGCTTAATGAACACGGACGAGAAAATCTGTCCGATAAGGTTATCGAACATTGTTCGATTCGTTAAGATTTTTTTCGTGTTTGTTAAAAGTTCGTCCGAGTTCGATTCGTTTACAGCTCTATATGAAAGTGCAAAAAAAATACCGAAACCTATGGGGCGAGGTTCCAGGTTCTATTCCAATTGAGCGCGCACGAAAATAAGTGAGACATCCAAAATTAATGGAGGTGCGCGTAAATTAATTCGGATATCCGGTAAAAAAAAAAAAGATGTTTAACTGGGTAAAAAAAAGTTAAACAACTGAAATATGTCTAAGCATTCAAGACTAAAATATGTTGAGGTATTAACCTTTACATAGACTAATAATTTAGCAATTACTTTTGAAAAATTTGCACATATTAATAAATTTTAAATATCATATATTTTTTCCGTTTCTATTTATATTCATTGAGAATTGTTGAAGAATTAGAGAAACAATTAATACGTAAAGAAAAACACAAAAGCTACTAATTTCAGACAAGAATTTATATTACTGTATAATAACCGAACATTGAAAATTTGGTTGATCCTCGGTATAATATTTTTTGTTTTTACTTAATTATTTTCATTTAGTTATTTTTTACTTAATTTTCTCTAATTTGACACACATTTATTTTATAGTAATTACGGGCAATTTTATTTTATTAAACAAAATAATGATATTATAGTTTCTAATAACTAATAAATTAACTTTTTCAACTAAAACACATTATTTTTTCTAATTTTTCTAACTAAAACCTTTATTTTTCCAATAATATCAAAGGTCGTTTTATTTAATAAAATTTATACTATAAATTATAAAAGACGAAACATTTGGTGCTTGTACAAATTTTTTTTTCAAAATATTACACGGAGCTCTTTCCAACACTTCTCCTAATTAATAACTAACCAATTATCTTTTTCAGCTATTATCTTTTTTAACTTTTCTAACTAAAATCTCTTGTTTCCAAAAATATGATCATTCTAAATAATTAAATAAACTAATAATATTATAATTATATTTTCGAACTAAAAGGTTATGTCTTTTCCATATTTTCTAACTAAAATATCTCATTTTTTTATAAATAATAACTAAGCAAGTACCTTTTTCAACTAATCAATTTCATTTTTAGGTAAAACACATTATATTTTATATTCTAAAAATACTATGGGAAGTAATATTTAATAAAATAAAATAATATTATTGTGATTACTAATAACTAACAAATTACATTTTCAGCTAAAACACGTTAATTTTTATATTTTCTCTTACTAAAATCTCTTTTTTTCCAATATATAGTTATTACTAATTACTAACTAATTAAGTTTTTCAGCTAAAATGTTAAAACGTAATATCTTTTCTAGCTAAAATCTTCTTCTTTGAAAATATCATGGTATATATATATATATATATATATATATATATATATATATATATATATATATATATATATATATATATATAGCCAAGTGCTCAAATGGGAACCACTCTTAAAATGAGAACTTAGTCCCCAAAGCATATCACCAAAATCCAACAGAATCACCAAATCGTTAAAATTATTAAAAAAATAAAAAATAAATCAGTGCTTACATCAGCATGATGACGTCACTGCTGACATCAGCATGCTGATACGGCAGAAATTTTTTCACTAAAATTTTTTCCAGCCAAAAAAATTTTCCCCAAAAAAATATTTTTCCATCCAAAAAAATTAAAAAAAATTTTGGGCACGTTTTTTTCTACCAAAAAAATGGTGATTTGACAGGTTTTTCCGCCAAAAAATGGTGATCCACAAATCACTTAGATTAGCATTTTTCCTAAACCCAACAATTAACCTTTAGGGTTCAACAATTCCATTTTGGGTTTTAGAAATGTTCAGAATGACGAATAAACCGTATACGGGCTTATGGTTTAGGGTTTAGGCCCTAAACCCTAGACCCTAAACTCTAACTTATCCTGATTTTTAAAAAATCGAGACTGGCCTCCGATTTTTTAAAAATCACGCCGCCGGACTTAGTAAAAAACAAAATTTGAATTTTAAAATTTCTCCGCCAAAAAATGGTGATTTGACAAATTTTCACGCCAAAAAAAGGTGATTTGGCAAATTTTCCCGCCAAAAAATTGGTGATTTGGAAAAAATTTCCGCCAAATTTTTTTCCCCCGCCAAAAAAAAATTTTACCCAAAAAAAAATTTTTGTGAGCCCACTGCCACGTCATCATGCTGATGTCAACAGTAATGCCATGCTGACATCAGCAGTGACGTGACGCTGGAAAATAAGTTTTTTTGTCATTTGGTGATTCTGCTGGCTTTTTGGTGATTTGTTTTAGAAACTAAGTTCTCATTCTAAGAGATTCTCACTAGAGTAGCTCTATATATATATATACATATAATATAATTAAATTATACTAACTTATAGCCCGTGCAAAGCACGGATTATTTCTATTTTTTTTAATTTGTTTATAGTTTAGTATATACTATAATATTTTAAACATTATTTTTAGTTTAGTATTAAATCTAAATTAATATGTTGTTGATGGGAATCGAACCTTCAACCTTTCTATATAACATATTAAAATGTTGTTGGCGGGATTCGAACCTTAGACCTTCAACTTTTAGTATTGTTGTATCTAACGGTCATGATCTATTTAAATTGAAGATCTAACGGTTGTGAATGAGGATAACCAAAAATAAGTGGGTAACCAACTACAAATTATACCTCCTTTCGCTTATTATAATATAGTATAGATTAATTAAATATTATAAGACTACAAAATTCATAACTTAAAATTTTCAGTGGCAAATTAAAAAAAAAAAAAATTATCATACTAAAAAATTTGTGCATCATACAAATTTTAAGCTAGTTATATGTAATGCTCATTCAATGTCGATAATCAAACATACCAAGATGGGTAGTCAAGTAAATAACAATAAAGATGGGTAGTTCAACATTTAAATAGTAGAAGAAAAAGAGGAGGTATTAAAATGGAGTAGTAATATATACGTAAGTAGTAGAGTATATTAGATAGATTGAGAGACCATTAAAACAAATAAATGCAAGAGTAATTGAGACGGTTGAGAGGGAGAGGGGAGGTTTTATTATTACGTCAGATGATAAATACAAATTTAATTCAACATCTTCAATGTTCATCATCTTTATCAACCTTATTTTTTTAATTTTGCTTTCAATTTTCCTCTCTTCACTTAAATGCCATTCTCAATTTGGGCAACCATCTAGTCTCATCTCTATCTCTCCCCTCCCTGTCCTTTATTTCCTCTTAATTCAATTCATATCAATTTCCACTCAACCTCCTTGCCATAACTCAACAAACAAGCACCAAACTTCTCACATCATCTACACAGTCAAATTTAAAATGGCGATGTGAACGAGAACGGGGAACGAGAAAAAAGAATGGGAGGAAATGAGAATGATTTAGAATCTCTTTGTAGGAACACAAAGGCATCCTATTAACCGGATTAAAATACCCTGAAACCAAACTTTCCCTTGATCAAACATATCAAGGTAGATAAAATACGGGGGGAAAAGTTGCTACGTAGTATATGTGATGTTTACTTTTGACCTAACAAGTAATATTAGCCCAAGTGCTCAACAGTTGGTTTGACTAGGACCGGGATAATAAGAAGTACAAATGAGTGTCAGCAAATTAACTTGCTAACACATGGTCAACAAAAATTAAAGCATAGTGTGTAAACATCCCACCAGGCACCAACTACCTGTGATTGCAAGGTGTAAGCCCTGTTGAAACTACATCTGATTTTGCATTTTGTCATCGCTCTCCATTCAAACAAAACTGCTGCATGCAATTGATAGTGATCATATTTATCAACTGAAGCATATAAAAGATAATCTAAAACCAGGAATCCGTTTCACTATCATAATATAAATGACGTAAAAACATTTAACTCAGCCTCGATTTGAGAACACAACTTTTTAGTCTATATTCCAGAGAGTATCCATTACAGTATGTGGGATGACATAGCTCGTGTTTCTAAATTCTATAAACAAAGGTCAACATTCAAAACTCTAATTCCATAATACACTACAAACTTACACACTGAATATAATAAATAATGTTACTTGTTTAACTCAATAAACATGCAAGCAGCTGAGCTTCGACGGGTTTTAAATTCTACTTGTCTAGTATAACAGGAATTTAAAATTAGTAAAGTATCAGTCTAGATAAAGCTAAGATTTGATTTCAAGTAACGATAATATAACCAAATATCGGAAGCATGATGCTATGTTGATTTAATCAATAGATGCATGGCAATTACCTATAAGGACGAACCTGAGATAATATATTTCTATAAATTTGGACATGTATTTGGTTTATGTTATTGTATTTAATTGTTTTAAAACTTTTAGCAGTTTATGAGCTTCTCATCTAAGTCCGAATAGTAATCTGCTATTACTGCAGAACTAAAACGTCTTCACCGCGAGATTATCCGAGAATGGATACTACTTATCAGCTTATAAGCTATATTCGAAGAAAAAAAAAACATCTTCATCCTATATATTACCATAGGAGTGATTGCAGCTCCATAATGGACCAATATTAACTCTGGCATATTTCCCCCTGATTCTACTCTCTGCCCAACAAGTACAATTACTTTCAGGTTAATTTGTCTCCCTCCATGCATATATACATAAAATGATAAAATAACTTTATAGTTATATATTACAAGAAGCCCAATGTCAAGGCTTACAAAAACTTACTTATTTAAAGGTAGGTAATTTTTATATTATAAGTTAAAAAGTAGCTTTAAAACTAAAAAAACGTGCCCTTGACATTTTCAAGAACAGAATAATAGTAATAGCAGTAGCAGTGAAAATATGCAAAACTTACTTGAGCACTAATTGTACAAAAGATTCCGAGACCATTTTATAACAGAGGCGAGATTTTTTAAAAGTGGGATGGAAAGGATAAATGCATACGAAGTTGTACATAATTGGGTGCACAGTGCACTCATTAGCACCTTTGATCTCAGATAAGTATATTTCTAACTATTTCTACTCAACTCAGTCCAACATGGCCTTTCAACCATGCTAATTACTGTAGGCTAAAAACAGACCACATATGTAGCATCAAGCACAAAAACGTACCAAAATACCAGAAATACACACGCCTATGAAATAATAAAAATAGAAACAGAAAATATAAGACTGTCCTGGAAAGATGAGCTTTCATAACAGGAGGAACATTTTGCAACAGCAAACTGGAAAAGAACACCACATAAAGTATATATGAGATTTCGACGTGTTGATGCACTCATAAGCACCATTTATCTACGATAAGTGACGTTTCGATTACTGAAAACTCTTTTCGTCATAGCCTTATCAACTCTTACCAATTACGGTAGGCTAAAACTAGACCACATATGTAACGTAAATCACACAGCAATGTATGCATATATATACATAAGCGAAAAAACACATGATAATGAAGGGAACACACAATAGAAAGAAAAGAATCATAATGATAGACTGTCGAGAAAGAAACTTGAGCTTTTAAACAGAGGCAGGATTTTATTACAGTGGGCCGAAAATATAAGAACCACGTGAAACAAAACATGAAATTTTAATGCACTCATTAGCACCTTATATCTCAGATAAGTAACAAGTATTATTCTAATTACTGAATCAATTTATCATAGCCTCATCAACGCATACCAATTAATGCTGGATATTAGTAGACCACATACGTAACATAGAGCACAGCGCATAAATAGGTTCACAGAAGACGCACATGCAGATAGAGAATACTGATGTAAAATAGACGATAATATAAGAAGCTAGAAAAATAATATAACAATAGAAAGTGACTGGTGTATCCTGAAAGAAGGGTTTAAAGAAGGAAGAGGTAAAGGATAGGTCAAAGGTGGTCCTATTAGAGATTAAGGAATTGAGAATTAGCAGCTGATAGTCTTCAACCATAATATGCTACTCTTTCCTCCACAGTTAAAGAAATTATTTACTTTTGGCATCTTAGAATCCCAAACTGTACTCCAAAAACTAATAGGTAAATTATTCAATCATTATTACCCGAGAGTTACTTAAGTTGTAAAAAATCATCCTATTCCTTGAATTTAAACTGCCATAAATTAATGCAGATTCTAATAATTAGGAAGATAATATGCTGAGATCGAAAATGGACCGAGCAAAGTAAATTTTACTGTAAACAGTTAAACACATGTAACATTTTAACTAATTTCTTTTGTGTACCTGAAAAACGTCTCCTTGCTTTTGGTAATATAAACTCCAAACATACAAGCAGCAATATAGATTGAGTCACGATCTTCAATAATCAGATAGATATAAGGGTGATGCATTAAAAAGCATCTAGGAACTATCCTTACCTAAATCATTCCATCCACTACTACTCCTGACGTACTTATCAACAATACCAAACTCGTCATTCTGAGAAAGCCTCCGAGCATAATTCTCAACTGATATAGGTCCCTTTTTAAGTCTTCTATAATAGATAATCTCCCAAGGCCACAAACGGGCAGAACCAAAAAATGCCTCCACAGGTACATGTTCTTCCGGCTGCTCCAGCCCATAGAATTTAAGAACCATACTCATCTCCTCTGCTGTTATGCTTGATGAGGAATGAGATCCAGTAGAGACTTCTGAATGCAGATTATTAATCGGTAGAGACGGAGGATCAAGAGCAACACAAGCATCTTGAGTGGACAAATTCCCTGCAACAAGAGGGCCTTCATCTAACCCCATATCAGATAGATTATCCCCATGTTGTGCATCCCTTATTATAGCATGGTAACCATCTCTTTTATCCAAAATGGTTTTGTCCATATCCTCATCGTCATCCACTTGGACAGATTGTAATGCACTTGGGTTCTCTCCGGAACCACATGCAGTGTAAAGATTATAGTCGCACAATCCTGCATGACCTTCTAGTTGTCCCCTTTCATCCCCCTCTGACTCATGTATTGCAGAATTCGCCAATGACAATTTTTGACTCATTTGTAGTTCCTTCGGAGAAGATGGCAAGGTCTGACCAAAAGATACTGGCGAAGACAATGAGGCAGGGGAAGTTGTTCTTGATTTTAAAGTCATCTTAGGATTTCCAAACTTAGAGCAGTGTGATCTTGAATGTGAAGTTGTATTAGAAGACAAAGAAGCCGACTTGCTTAACGGCAACCTTGACTGTGAACTAAACTTGGATGCAGATTTTGAAAGTGACCTGGATCTCGATGCAGTATAGTCGGAATGGATTGGCGATGATTCTGCAATTTTCACTTTCTTTGCCTGATCTCCAGCGGGGCTTTGTCTATCCATTCGCCTTCTTTTTCCATCACGGTGTTCCTCCCTCGCTTCCTGGTGTTCCTCCATTGGAGATCTACGAGTGTCCGTTGCTAGAGGAGAACTTCTGTCTCTTCTTACCATCCGATGCCTACTGTTACTGGACTCCTTCCTCTCATTCCTGTGCTTTCTTACTGGTACAGAACTTCTACTTCTCTGCAGAACGTTGTTGGAAATGAATTTTTGCCTTCTTAGCTCATCTTCACCTTTACCACTGTAATAGAATTTATCGTCGTGCCTACGGTCAATTCTGCTCAACACTTTCCTATTAGTAACCTCTCCTATGGGACAGTTAACCTTTTTATGACCCAACTTCCCACAATTGTAGCAGGTTGGTAAGGATTTTGCATTGTCGGAGTGCTTTAAAGCTGTGTCGCTGGCTTGTTTAGTCCCTTTCTGCTCTTTAGACTTTGTCATAGTAGGTGAAGCACCTGAAAGAGTGCTATGACGGAGATCATCTCTATCATCCCTTTTGTTGTCAGCATGATTAGGGTCATAACGCTCAAAATCCAGCCCATTGTCATTTAGTGGCTGCCCAACTTGCTCGCTTTCATGGTCCAATGGTATTGGTTTTGCAGTTGCACCTTCAAAATGCAAACTATCCCCAGCAACATGTTCTTTTTGGCCACTGTAAACTTTAACATTATCTTTACAGTAGCTTGCTTCATTACCAAGATCAACAGACTTGTGCCTTCCATCACCAACATCTATTTGCTTGTCAGTGATTCGGTAATTTCGTCGGTCACCCGAACCCAATCTTTGATCACCATAACCTTCTCCACCACGTCTCCTTTCAGATTGTGATTCATGAGTCCTGCCAATTCTTCTGTTACTTTCCAATGGCCTAGGCTGTCTATTGGACCACGAAAGAGTTATTGCCTCGCCACAGATGTTCTTTCCTCGAAGTGTTCTAAGAGCCTTCTCAGCATCTGCAGTGAAATCGTACACTACAAATCCAAATTTATCTTTCACTTGTACATTGCAATGCCCAAACCTTCGGAAAACACGTTCAAGCTCATTTCTACTAACACGGGTTGATAGATTACCCAAATGCAAAGACATCTTGAATCTATAAATTTAAACTGCCTCACCTACAAAAACAGTTGTACAAACCAAAAGTAATGTATTCCCATAAGCTGCGATATATACTAGGTACTCAGAAACATCAATTAACAATTATAGATAATATAATACGTCATACTGAGCTCATCTTAGAGGCAAAGAAAACTGATCATGAATTGTTTTATAAAATTAGCAAAACCGTCCGCGAACATGCGTAAAATTTGTAAGAGACAATCATACGTTTCAGATACCATTGCAAAAAGTAATCATATACTTAACTAAACATGGAATTTGTACGGAACTTTTCAATTTACAGATTGTTGTTCTTAAGCCTATTATATTGAAAATTTCTGTTATTAATAGATGTCTTTACATCAACACCGCGGCAGAGGCTTCTTCTCATTTTCTTTTTTCCCAATTCTGCATAGAGAGGGAAAAGGGGGTCTTGTGTAACAGAGTTTCTACCAACAAGTAGGATGGTTCCGAAAGAAATGAGTGTAGGCCTATTTCCTTTATTTTATCAACATCTTTAATAGTTTTGATGGTTTTATGTTTAATAAAACAAACTCAAAAGCACATAACATAATTTAGCTTGTCTTGATTCATTCAGTTAATACTTCATTTCACTTCAAATTTCTTGAACATTACCTACATAAATTGTTAAATACCCCGAAGGAACAAGCGACAGAATCACTTTTGAATCATTTTGTCGAATTTAAGTCTGATTGTGCTACATATGTACAATCCCAATTAAATGGATTCGGATACGAACAATAATTATGTATCGATTCATGAAACTAGAGTACATATCAAACAAGCATAAAAAGTAACCTTGGAAATATATCAAACATCATATCTGCAAAACAAAATTATTAATGAAAAAACAACCACTCACACTCTCACTGTTAGGGTTTGCAACACTAAAATCATATATGTCACTTGATCCGAAAACAGGGTAAAAATAAAAATAACGAAAATAGGTAAAATTTAATCAACTAAAACCCTAAAAATATTATACAATGTTAATATAAAAATGGGGGTGAAATGGAGATTGTGTGAAGCATACCTGTTCGATTGAGAGGTGTATGTAAATAATTGTTATATGTATAGCTCACACTCCATTGAGGTCTTCAGGTATCGGCGACATGTTTATATGGAAAGCAGCCGAGGGTTTTGAACAAGATGTATACTGTGTTTACCTTTCTGTGATACGCCTGGTTGGGGAAATTACCATATTAGGCTATTAGCCTTACACGATAAGTTATGTAGTTGGGATGTACGGGGTAGATTAAGGAAAATGATAAATTCAGTGCAATTTTTTTATTAGGTACTAAAAAGCACATAAATTAATATTTTCTCTGTTACTTTTTAATAGTCGCTTTAACTTTTTACACGTGTTTTAAGGTGCAAAAAAATCATACTTCTATATGTTATTTTCGAAAATTTCTTTTTTTCAACAAAAGTTTAACATTTAAATTTTTATTCAAAAAAAAAAAAATTTTAAAAATGACATATAGAAATACGATTTTTTTTGCACCATAAAATACGTGCAAAAAGTCAAAAAGACTATTAAAAAGGAACGGAGGGAGTACAATTTATCCACTAGAATTTTAGTAAGATGTAATTAATGAGGCGTTGTCACTCTTATAATATTATACAATATAACTTATTAACTTTTATAACTTATTATGTATTTTATAAAAATATAAATTATTATATGTATATTACGGTTTGCGGTTGCGGTTCGGATTTCGAGCTTTGAACATACAAAACCGCAACCAAATCTCAAATAAGCGATTATTAAAATTTACATCCGCAACCAACTCACATTTCGCGATTATACGTAAAATGCGGTTCGGTTACGAGCGGATCGAGCGGTTATTACGATTGAGCGGATCGTCTGTACACCCACATTCTGTAGTACGACTTCCGTTCTAAAAGAAAGGGTAACACGGAAATATCGTAATTCTTGAGGTAAAAAATATATTTAAAACAAACAATTTTGAATATTTATATTTATATAAATAACTAGTCAATAAAGTCACGCATTCACGCATTGTAACTTTTTCTAAAAGAATTTTTGTATATTTATTTATCTTATATTATATCATCAATATTAAATTTTAACAATTAACAATGTACTCTCTCATGAACCGCTCTCTTGTTAAACACGATTTTTCCGATTAAACCGTTTTCTTGTTAAAATCAAAACTTCAACTTTAACATATACTAGCTTATAACCCGTGCGATGCACGGGTTTTTTTTGATATATAATAAATTTTATTTTATGTTACAATTATATTATTATATAATTATTATTTAATGATTATTTTAATTTAAATTTAAATAATTTATTTTAAATTTAATTAATGATATTGTTAGGAATATGTTGTACTTGATGATAACTTCACATTTAATCAAATTGTATAAGGTTTTGTAGCTGTCAACGGATGAGGATTTATAACTCTATCCGTTGACAGGTAGCTTATCAACGGATGAGGTTTTGTAGCATACTGCAGTATCTCTATGTTATCAGTTGATAGTGTTTTTATCCACAGTCATGTTGACCATCAACGGATAGGCAGAATAGGGTAGCCAATTGTAAATAAGCTATGCTATGTAATTCTGTCTAAGTGAAAGTGTATCAACAGATGAAGACAAAACTCTATCAACGGATACAACTCAAATCCACTCTATCAACGGATACAGCTCAAGTCCCAATATCAACGGATACCGCTCAATACATCATCAACGGATGTCAGTGTACAATATCAACGGATAATCATTGACACTGTCTTCTATGATTAGCTGGGGATTAGCAGTTGATCAGGACATGTTTGACTGACAGATCACATGGGTTGATAGTGGATACAAAAAGCAGTATGGCAGCCATACTTTGGAAACACAGAAGAAAGAAGCATTCTATTTACACTATGAATACAAGAAAGGTGCAGGAGACATGTCTGAACACAAGGACAACCTTTCGGCTACATGTGTATTTGGAGTGTAGTAGCAAGTCAACTAGAATTAGATTAGTATTATCTTATTCCAGTAGTACTTGTAAAACTTGGGATATATAACCAAGTGTAGCAACTCTTTGTAGGTTAAGAAAACAGACATATTTGCTTAGGGTTTCTTGAATATCCTTAGAAGCAAAGAGTTGTAAAACGGCAGCTGTGTACATTTTGTATCACAGAGTTTTCTTCAAATAAAAGCTTCAGGTGGTGCATATTAACCACCTGATTTTATATGTGTTTGTGTTTAAATCTTACATTGAAATTATCTCTGCATAAATTTCTGGAGTTCTTATCAGAAATTTATAAATATCAAGAATTGTATTCAACCCCCCTTCTACAATTATACAAGTGTGTAATCTGGGAATAACAATTGGTATCAGAGCAAGCTTCTAACATATTTGAAGTTTAAAGATCAACACACTTCCAACATGTCTAAGAAGGATTATGGAGTAAAGATTCCAGTTCTTGATAGAGAAAATTACTTTCACTGGAAAGTAAAAATGCGTCTACATCTCTCGTCTATTGATGAGGGCGTTGTGGATTGTATTGACAAGGGTCCTCACGTTCCAATGAAGACAGCAACAAGAGTTGGTCTGACTGATGATGTGCCTGACACTCTCATTCCCAAACCTGTTTCTGAGTGGAGTCTTGAAGATATTGCAGAAGTCCACAAAGACAAAAAGGCCATGAATATTTTGTTCAATGGTCTAGAAACAAACATGGTTGACAATGTTATTAACTGTACTACCGCCAAGGAAGTATGGGACATTGTTCAAACCCTGTGTGAAGGAACAGAACAGGTAAGGGAAAACAAGATGCAACTACTAATCCAACAGTATGAACATTTTCACTTTAAGAGTGGAGAAACATTGAATGATACATTCAGTAGATTTCAAAAGCTACTAAATGGTTTGAAACTGTATGGAAGAATCTATCAAGTTAAATATTCTAATCTCAAATTTCTGAGATCACTGCCCAAGGAATGGAAGCCAATGACTGTTTCTCTAAGAAACACTCAAGAGTACAAGACATTTACTCTTGAAAGGCTCTATGGAACTTTAAAGACCTATGAGCTGGAAATGGAGCAGGATGAAGAGATTGAGAAGTCTCAAAAGAAAAGTGGGTCAGTTGCACTTGTTGCCAACTTGGAGCAAAAGGAGGAAAGGACAGAAACTGCTAGTTCTACACCAAACAGGGAGGTTTGTAAAGGTAGAGCAGAATCAAGCAGGAGCAAGGAAAAGGTGTCTGAAGAATTGAATGCTCTTCAGCAGGATGAATTGGATGAGATAGATGAGCACTTAGCTTTTCTATCTAGGAGATTCTCTAAGCTGAAATTCAAGAGAAACTCTGGGGTGGCCAAGCCATTTAACAAGGATTTTTCCACAAGCAACTATGTGGATAAATCCAAAATTAAATGCTACAATTGTGGAATTGCTGGTCACATGATAAGTGAATGCAGGAAACCTAGATCTGAGAACAAGGGAAAGCCAACTGAGGCTGTTGACTATAAGAAGAAATATTTTGATCTTCTCAGGCAGAAAGGAAAGGCATTCTTGACCCAAGAGTATGACTGGGCTGTTGATGACAATCATTCTGATGATGATGTTGAGTTAGTCAACCTTGCTTTAATGGCTGATTCTGGAGAGCAGGAAGCAAGTTCAGCTAGCAATCAGGTATATTCTACTAATCTCTCTGAGCTAACCAAAGAGGAATGTAATAGTGTTATAGATGAAATGTCTACTGAACTATATCACTTAAGTGTTACTCTTAAATCACTTACTAAAGAGAACAATAGGATTAAAGAGTCTAATCTGTTTTTAAGTGATAGAAATGTTGCTCTAGAAACTCAATTTCTAGAATTTGAGAAAATGAGAGTTGATTGCAATAATGCTAAAAGTGAACTTGAAGCTGTGTTAAAAAGAGAACTGATTTTAAAAGACCAGCTTGAAAAAGAACAAGGGATAATTGCTAAATTTCAAAGTTGTAGGAATATTTCACAAAACATAATAGAAGTTCAGGGAATAGAATCATTTGTGAAGGATACCTGGACTCAAAAGAAAAAGGAGCTAGAACCTGGCCTTGAGGATCTAGAGACTATTTGTGAATCAACGGATAGTGATCATCCGTTGACAGATGAACCGTCAACGGATGAGAGGTATCTGTCGACTAACAAAAAGTCTGTTAGTAAGAAGAAACTTAGGGAACTGGATATCAAGTATGGTCCAGTAAACAAGAATTTTGTTAGTGGTGAGTGCAGCAAAACCAAATCCAGTGGGAAGGCTAAGACAGGTGATTTACACAACAAAAAGGCTGTTGGTAAATCAGACAATGAAAAGGTAGAAATTGAGGGCAAAAAGAAAAAGAACAGAAATGGTAAGATAGGCATCAACAAGAAAAACAATTACTCTCCTGACAAGTTTGCTCCTAGGAAAACTTGTAGTAATTGTAATAGTGTCAATCATCTATCTTCTAATTGCAAGATTGTCAACAAGGCTCCTGTTCATGTACCTCAACCAATGCCATGTATGCCTGCAATGCCTGTTATGCCTGGTTTGTATCAAAATGCTAGTTTTTCAAATCCATATGTGAACATGCCATATATGTCTAATCCTTACTTTCAATCTATGAATGTGCCACAAATGTCATGGAACATACCTAACATGAATAATATGTATGCCAATTTTCCACACATACATGCATCCAATATTCATGCAAATGAGCATTTGTCAAACCCCATCACTCAAGCATCTACACCTAAGTTGAAGAATGCTAAGAGTGCAAAGTCAAAGGCTAACAAGAAAGGACCCAAGGAAGCTTGGGTACCAAAATCAACTTGATTTGTTTTTGAAATGTGTGCAGGGAAAACAGAAGGAATCTATGGTACCTAGACAGTGGATGCTCTAGGCACATGACAGGAGATTCAACCCTGCTCACAGAGTTCAAGGAAGGAGCTGGCTCTAGAATTACCTTTGGAGATGACAGCAAAGGATATACTAAGGGATATGGCCTGATTTCAAAAGACAATGTCATCATTGAAGAAGTGGCTTTAGTTGAAGGTTTGAAGCACAATTTGCTGAGTATCAATCAGATTTGTGACAAAGACTATGAAGTAAAGTTCACAAAATAAGCCTGTGTTGTTTCTGCCAAGGAAGACAACAATGTGGTATTGACAGGCTTTAGAAAAGGAAATGTTTACATAGCTGACTTCAATTCAACATGCTCAGAATCCATTACTTGTCTCTTCAGCAAAGCAAGTAAGGATGAGAGTTGGCTATGGCATAAGAAGCTGTCACATTTGAATTTTAAAGTTATGAATGATTTGGTAAGAAAGGATCTTGCTAGAGGAATCCCTCAATTGGAGTTTGTCAAAGATGGGCTGTGTGATGCCTGCCAATTAGGGAAACAAAAGAAATCATCCTTCAAAAGCAAGACAGAGTCATCCATTGTTAAGCCTCTTCAATTGCTGCATATGGATTTATTTGGTCCAGTAAATGTCATGTCTATTTCAAAGAAGAAATACTGTCTGGTGATTGTAGATGATTTTTCTAAGTTCACATGGACCTTCTTCCTGCACTCCAAGGATTGTGCAAGTGAAATCATCATCAATCATCTCAGAATGCTAAACAATGGTTCTGAAGACAGAGTACAAAGAATCAGGAGTGACAATGGTACTGAATTCAAGAATTCCACAATGAAGATTTTCTGTGAAGAGAATGGAATTGTCCATGAGTTTTCTGCTGCCAGAACACCTCAACAAAATGGAGTTGTTGAAAGGAAAAACAGAACTCTCATTGAAGCAGCTAGAACAATGTTAAGTGAATCAAGGTTACCAACATATTTTTGGGCTGAAGCTGTCAACACTGCATGCTTTACTCAGAATATTTCCTTGGTCAATCAAGCTAGAGGAATGACTCCTTATCAGTTATTAACCAACAAGAAACCAACCTTAGCTTTCCTACATGTCTTTGGGTGTAAGTGTTTTGTGCTAAGGAATCATGGAGATAACTTGGGCAAATTTGAAGCAAAGGCAGATGAAGCTATTTTCGTTGGATATGCAGCAGGGAAAGCCTACAAGGTCTACAATCTAAGAACCAACATTGTTATGGAATCTGTACATGTTGTGTTTGATGATCAAAAGATTCTAGGCCTAAATGATGAAGGTTACCATGAAAAGTTGGAATTTGAGAATGAAGGTGAAGGAAGAATGTACTATGATGATGATGAGGAAAATGAAGATCATGACCACAGAGATCCATCTAGAGCTGTTATACCAACTAGAAGTGATGCTTACACTGAAAATGAAGCATCCGTTGACAGTCATTCTGCAACATCCGTTAACAGTCATTCTGCAACATCCGTTGACACTATTAGAGATGCATCCGTTGACAGACATTCTCAAGCATCCGTCGACAGGCAAAATGATGCATCCATTGACAGTCAACTTCATAATTCAGCAAGGACAACAAACTCAGGGGGAGTTTCTCAAGGTCAAAATTCAATGCTAAATCAACATGATCAAGGAAATGAAGCAACCTCATCAAGATCAAACCTTCCACCTGCAAGAAAATGGACTAGAAATCATCCATTTTAGTTAATCATTGGTGAATCAAATTCAAGAGTCCAAACTAGAAGGGCCACTCAAGCAGAATGTCTATACAGTAGCTTCCTGTCTCAAGAGGAACCTAAGAAAGTGGAAGATGCCCTTCTAGATCCAGATTGGGTGTTAGCAATGCAAGAAGAGCTAAACCAATTTGAAAGAAATAAAGTATGGAAACTTGTGCCCAAACCTGATGATAGAAGTGTCATAGGTACTAAATGGGTTCTCAAGAATAAGACAGATGAAAATGGCATAATTGTGAGGAATAAAGCTAGATTAGTGGCAAAGGGCTATTCTCAAGAAGAAGGAATAGATTTTGATGAAACTTTTGCTCCAGTGGCAAGACTTGAGGCAATAAGAATCTTTCTAGCCTATGCAGCACATGCCAATTTCAAAGTCTATCAGATGGATGTCAAAAGTGCCTTTCTAAATGGGGAACTGGAAGAAGAGGTCTATGTCCATCAACCTCCTGGTTTTGAGGATCCAGAATTTCCAGAATATGTATATCTTCTCATGAAAGCACTTTATGGTTTGAAGCAAGCACCAAGAGCCTGGTATGACACTTTATCTCAATTTCTTTTGGAGAACCACTTCACTAGAGGTACAGTAGATAAAACCTTATTTCATAGGGATATTAATGGCTCTTCAATACTTGTTCAAATCTATGTAGATGATATTATTTTTGGGTCTACAGATGAGAAGCTTTGCAAAAAGTTTGCCAAACTTATGCAAAGTAGGTATGAAATGAGCATGATGGGTGAATTAACTTACTTTCTTGGCCTACAAGTAAAGCAAGTTAATGAGGGCATTTTCATAAGTCAAACAAAATATATTTATGATCTCTTAAAGAAATTTGACTTAATGGATTGTACATCTGCTAAAACACCTATGGCCACTGCAACTAAGCTTGAGTTGAATACTAAGGAAAAGTCTGTGGACATCTCAAGCTATAGAGGCATGGTAGGTTCACTTCTATACCTAACAGCTAGTAGACCTGATATAATGTTTTCTACTTGTCTTTGTGCTAGATTTCAAGCTGACCCTAGAGAGTCTCACTTAATAGCTATTAAAAGAATTTTCAGGTATCTCAAGGGAACACCAAACCTTGGCATTTGGTACCCAAGAGAATCTGGTTTTGATCTAACTGGCTATTCAGATGCAGATTATGCAGGTTGCAGAGTTGATAGGAAAAGTACTACAGGTTCCTGTCAATTTCTAGGAAACAGGCTTGTTTCATGGTTCAGTAAGAAACAAAACTCAGTCTCCACTTCTACAGCTGAAGCTGAGTACATTGCTGCTGGAAGCTGTTGTGCACAGATTCTATGGATGAGAAACCAACTCATTGACTACGGTCTAAAAGTTGAGAAGATTCCAATTTACTGTGACAACACAAGTGCTATTGCCATCACAGGGAATCCAGTGCAACATTCGAGGACCAAGCACATTGACATCAAATACCACTTCATTAGAGAACATGTGATGAATGGTACAGTAGAAATGCACTTTGTGCCAAGTGAAATGCAGCTTGCAGATATCTTCACCAAGCCTCTTGATGAATCCACATTCACAAGATTGGTAGGTGAGCTAGGTATGCTTAACTTGTCATAATTCCTAGTGATATTTGATTTCAATGAATTGAAGCTAGAAATGTGTTTTGATTTACTTGAAAGTTAAAACTTTCAGAAAAATTTTCTGCAGAAATTTTGTCTAAGGCAAAATTAGCTTATCAACGGATATCCTTTTATCCGTTGATAGTATAAACACATTACTAGATTTTTGCATGTCAACGGGTAACAGGCTATCCACGTCATCAACGGATAAACTGTATCTCAACCGTTCATTCTATATCCATTGATATACATTTTTTTTATAACCGTTGGTAACCGTGTATATCTAATCATGGCTGTACTTATTCTCTTTTTATTTATTATCTGACAGTTACTTTTGACCAATGGAGTAATTACTTTTAATTATTTCATTTTTAATTCTTGAAAAATATAAAAGGCGGACTTGTACTCTCACATCTCACTTTTATTCATTTTCAAGCATATCAAAAGTTAACTGCATCTTCTTCTCTAAAACTCTCTGTAACCAAAGTTCAATCACTTCAATGGCGCCTATTGTTAAGATGATGTCCTCCACTGGGTTTACCTATGAGAAGAACAATTTCGCTGCCTTTGTTGACACAGTGAATGCTCCAGAAGCTTACCACACTTTGATGAGTTTCGTGAAGAAATGCAAACTATCATATGCTATGACTGCCACCACTCCCTTAATCCACGAGGTAATTGAAGAAATGTGGACATCTGCTGAGTACAATGGCACAGACGGTACAATTGCTTTTTCTTTAAAGGGTAAAAACTATGTGGTTAATTCTGATGTAATAACTGCTTGTTTAAAATTGCCTGAGAATAACTGTCTGAAAGTACCCACTGATGCTGAAATTGTTGCCATGGTTAATTCTATTAATTATGCCCTTAGTACTGAAAACTTAGGGAAAATTGTTAGGAAAGGAATGGTTAAAGAATGAAGCTATTTCTGTGATGCCTTCATTAAAACTTTTTCAGGAAAAATTAGTAATTTTGATGCTGTTACCCAGTCCATGCTAACTATGATGTGTATGCTCTTAAATGATAAATTCTATAATTTTGGCACATTAGTTATGTATGAGATAGCTGCAAAGTTGGGTAAAAAGGAAACTAGGAGCAAGAATATCTACTTTGCTAGATTTTTAATGCTCTTAGCACTGCATGTATCTGAGAATAAGCTATCCATTGCTAACCCGGATAGCAAGTTCCAATGTTTTGTTCAGGAGAAGAGAGTCTTAAGTGACCTGATTCGAATGAACCTCAATGCAGGAGTACAATTGGTATATCTACCAATTGTTCAGGTAACTATATCTAACTCTGAAACCCCTATCTCCAACCCCCAAATTTCTTTGCCTTCTAGTGTCACAATGGAGTCTGTAGTTGTGACCAAACAGGCTCCTACCAAAGTGACCAAATCCAGAGTTCCAAAACCACATTCTAAAAAGCAAACCTCAAGTGTCTCTCAAAAGACACCTGTTGTAAAATCTACCAAACCTCTTGAGGGGAGTGTGAAGGTGGTAGTGAGTGGTGAGGGACAGGGTGAACATCAAAGAAGCCCTAAGGATAAGGAAGGAGAGATGAGTGCAACCACCATTTCAGTCTCTCAAAAGACTGCTAATGTAACTACAGGCCAAATTCTAGTTACACTCTCTCAACAGAGTGTGACTACTGAATCAAGTTCCCCACAAGGAACACTGCACAAGAGGGTTAGGGACACATATAGCCCAATCTCAAAAACCTATGGAAGAAGAGTGAAATCTAAAACCACAGGGGAATCACAGGGTGCACACACAGTACAGGAAACTGTACCTTCTCAAACTCAGTTTGATGTGGCTTCAATAAATGTGGAGTCACAACCCCTTGATCTTAATCTTCAAATCGACACACATTACAATCCACCATCACCAACTCCATCTCTGGATGTGGATATGATATCTACATCAATTCCTGATTCTCCATCTTTAAGATTCTTGGAGAAGCCCCACTCTGTAATTGGTGGTCATCATCTTTTAGATGATTTGTTGGACCATCAATCTTCCCTTCCAGAATTCTCAACACAGACTGTGGCCTCAAACTTAAAATCAATCTCCACAGATTCAGTGTTGGTTTTCTCTTCAACGGATAAAATTATTCCTTCCTCAACGGATATCCTTCATCCGTTGACAAGTGTTTCTCCATCAACGGATGCGCCTCTATCTAGCCATCCGTTGACAGCTATAACTACTCCATCAACGGATATTCCTTATCTGTTGATAACTCACTCTACCACTGCTATATCTGACATTCCTGTGTCAAGTGTGGAGGAGTTCTCAGTAGTTGAAACACTTTTAGGATTGAGGGAAGGGAGTGAGAGGCTGCCTTGTGAGCAGGCAAAAGGAGAGGTAAATAATGAGAGGCTGGCCATTTCTTCCGGTCAGGCAAAAGGAGAGTTTGAGAGTTCCACCTTAGTAGGTGAAGGTGAGGGTGTGAGAGGTGTGAGCCAAGGGGAGCCCTTGATGCAAGAAAAGAGAGATGAGGGGAGAGAAGGGACTACAGGAGAAATAAGGATGGAAGAAGCAGCCATTGTTAGTGAGTCAATGGAGGTTGAGGATGCAGCCAAGGAAATGGAATATCAAAGAGAATATCAGTCCATGATTGACTCCATTTCTTTGGATGCTGAAACCTTTACTCACCCTGTTCCTGCCTATCAAATTCTGGCACAACAGGGTAATGTGGAAGCAGAGGAGGCAATGCACCTAGTGCACACCTCACAGTCTCTACTTAGAGCTAAGGAATCTATAGCAGCTCTGCCAACCACTGCTTAGAGTGAAGAATTTGAAGATTCTGAAGATGAAGACAGCCAGAGCCCTGAAGATGAAGGTGGTAGCAGTATTCATGATTTTACATTTGCTCACAGCTACACCTATCATCAACTTGATATGGAAATCATAAGGCAATATAAATCTGCCCTGGCTGAGCACCCAGAAGCAGATCCACAGAGAAAGGTTGTTCTTCAACAGGCAATTGACTCCCTAAAGTTACAAAAGATGCAAATGGTGATTCAGAGATCCAACTTAGAGGAGGTCAAACAAGAAATCAAGGATGTGAAGATCTCTGTGGATTCCAAGCTAGAGCAACTAGCTCCTACAGCCACTCAGAGGGTGTTGCAACAAAGGTTCATCAAAGAAGACAACCTGGCTAAGTCTATGCAACTACTCAACTCAAGAGTGGAAAAGATGGAATCCCAGATGGAGCAATTTCTTCAACATCAGAAACTGCAAACCCAACTGCTAGAAAAGTTAGTTGCAGCCCCAACTTCTAGTCAAACCCTTGATGCTAACAAAAAGGGGGAGAAAGTGGAAGAGGCTGTGGCAACTACAAGTCAAATCTTAATTTCTGAAAGCAGGGAAGCAGCAAGTGAGGGGGAGCAGCAGCCTACCATAGTGGTCAATCCACAGGAATTCATTATCACAGTTTCCCCCAGCAAATCCAAACCTGTACAAGTAGCTCTATCTGAAGAGTTTGATTTCTCAAACTTGACAGAAGAGGAAAAGCTAGCCAAAATTGAAGCTCTACAAAAGATGAAAGAGGAAAACTATGAAAGGATAATGAGGACAGAAAGATTGATCAATCAATCTATTGCATCAACTCTGTTCTCTAGCCAAACCTCAGCTCCAACAATATCTACCACAATTCTGAAGGTGCTCACTCCAGCAATTGTGGCTCCTACATTTTATGATGCTGAGCCTTCTCATGTTAAAGAATTTGAACCCTACATCAAAACAAGACCCTACTCACCACCAAAAGCAAATGGGAAGAACAAGTTACAACTGGACTTTCCATTTCCCAAGGATGATGAAGGGAAGCTGATGGGTAAGCAAATCAAGGAATTCAAGGAGAAGACTAACATCTGTGTAAGAGAATGGATGGCTGTAATCATAAGGAATGGAAAAGTTCTAAACATATCCAACAACCATCCTAGATTTGTTGAAGCCAAGAGAGAAGAGACTTCAAGGCTGCTAAAGGAATCTCAACCAAGCACTGAATATCAATATGAAAACTCAGATGAGAAGCAAGCAAGGCTGGCTCAAGAGTTATTGGATGAGGTAGAGGATGAATTGAGGGAACCTGAGGAAGTCCCCAAATTCAAAAAGAAAGGGAAATCAGTCCCCAAATCCAAATCTAAGAGAATAAAATCAAAGGCAAGGAGGCCTGTCTCTCCATAAATTGAGGACAAGGAGACAGTTGGTTCATCACAACCTATTGATGTAAAAGTATTCAACCCAGCTGTGAATTTCCATGGTGAGCCTATAGTACCTAAAGAGGAACCAATGAATCTTGACTCCATTGAGGTTCCTTCATTCTTGCTGAAGCCTCAACAGAAGCCTATACAGAAGAAAAGGAAACCAAGGAAGCAACCTTCAAAGGAACCAATTCAAGTTGCTAGGGTACCTGCTATTGTCAGGCAGCCAATCTTGGAAAACAAGGATGATTTTATCTATCAGGCAGATATTGAAGAATACTCTGGCATGAATCTTTATCTGGATGAATTGTCAGAAGTAAGAGGAATTGACAAATATAGACATTTGCCTGAAAGATTGGTCTTTGTGTACAAGGGAGGAACGGAAAGGACATGGCCACTACAAAGGGTTCTTGGAGAAAATTATCATACCTTAACCAAAGTGTTCTCTGCAATCAAGAGATACACAGGGTTCTCCAAGATAGCAAAAGAGGAGATACTGGACAGAATAGAACAAATAAGGAGGGAATGGAACTCACCATCAAGTCTACCAAGGAAAATGAAGATCCCATACAATGGACAGAAAATCCACCTTCAACCCTTCTGGATGATGGAGTTCAGGGATGAAGATGGTAACAGGAGATTCTTCAGGGTAGAAGACCAACTACCAAAGGCTAGTTCTCAATACCTGAGATGGTTACAACAAAAGCTAAATCCAAAGGTAGATGAAGAAGATGCCTTCTATAGGCAACTCCAAATACAGATTGAGTCCAACTCTGCCAAAGAAGGAAAATCAAGGGTGATGCCAACAAGAGGAAAGAAACAGTCTTAATCTGCTCAGTCTAGAGGAGCACTTCTCTGTAAATTTCTCAAACTTTCAGTTTTTAATTTTTGTAGCTTAATACAATTTATGCATTGTTCTTTATATATCTTTAGGAATGTTTTGTTATCATCAAGGTCCTGAATTTATGCTTTATTGCCATCAAGTATAAATTGGGGGAGATTGTTAGGAATATGTTGTACTTGATGATAACTTCACATTTAATCAAATTGTATAAGGTTTTGTAGCTGTCAACGGATGAGGATTTATAACTCTATCCATTGACAGGTAGCTTATCAACGGATGAGGTTTTGTAGCATACTACAGTATCTCTATGTTATCAGTTGATAGTGTTTTTATCCACAGTCATGTTGACCATCAACGGATAGGCAGAATAGGGTAGCCAATTGTAAATAAGCTATGCTATGTAATTCTGTCTAAGTGAAAGTGTATCAACAGATGAAGACAAAACTCTATCAACGGATACAACTCAAATCCACTCTATCAACGGATACAGCTCAAGTCCCAATATCAACGGATACCGCTCAATACATCATCAACGGATGTCAGTGTACAATATCAACGGATAATCACTAACACTGTCTTCTATGATTAGCTGGGGATTAGCAGTTGATAAGGACATGTTTGACTGACAGATCACATGGGTTGATAGTGGATACAAAAAGCAGTATGGCAGCCATACTTTGGAAACACAGAAGAAAGAAGCATTTTATTTACACTATGGATACAAGAAAGGTGCAGGAGACATGTCTGAACACAAGGACAACCTTTCGGCTACATGTGTATTTGGAGTGTAGTAGCAAGTCAACTAGAATTAGATTAGTATTATCTTATTCCAGTAGTACTTGTAAAACTTGGGATATTTAACCAAGTGTAGCAACTCTTTGTAGGTTAAGAAAACAGACATATTTGCTTAGGGTTTCTTGAATATCCTTATAAGCAAAGAGTTGTAAAACGGCAGCTGTGTACATTTTGTATCACAGAGTTTTCTTCAAATAAAAGCTTCAGGTGGTGCATATTAACCACCTGATTTTATATGTGTTTGTGTTTAAATCTTACATTGCAATTATCTCTGCATAAATTTCTGGAGTTCTTATCAGAAATTTATAAATATCAAGAATTGTATTCAACCCCCCCTTCTACAATTATACAAGTGTGTAATCTGGGAATAACAGATATGCATGATTTAAAATTTATATTATGAAATTTTAAATTATATATGTCTTTGACGGGATTCGAAACTTGAGTTTTTAGTAAAGTAATTTAATCATATAAAATATTAAATCATTAGATCTAACGGTTCTTATTTATTACTAAAAATATAAACGATCATTATTCGTTATATAGGGATTTTTATTATTTATTTTATTAGTAATTGGAATATATGGTGTGATATTTTTCTTATATATTTATGATTGCAAGATTATATTTTAAATTAAAAGGTAACGTGTTTTAATTAGAAACGATAATAATGAGTGGAAGATATGATATTTTATGTGTTCATAAAGGGTAATATCTTCAATTAAAAGTAAACATTTTTTAATTAAAAAAAGGCAATCAACTAATTACTATTAATTACGTTATTTTATTTTATTTATTTTAATAATTAGGATAACCGAACCGAAAATCAAACACCAAATCTTTCAATGTTTGAGGTTTAATATAATATTATAGATTGATGGATACTTTTATAATAATGTTTATCCATAAAATTCAAACCTAAAAAAAGTAAAATTTAAACAGTAATATCAAATTCTAATTGTTAATACGATCTTTTCTAGTGAGCCGTCTTTTCGTTAAACACGTTTCGAACCGCTATCGTCTTCATTATATATTCTTGATACTCATTTTGTACTATAACGTTTTTTCAAAAAAGAGAGTGAAATCCAATTTTTACTTTCTCTACACTTTAAAATATTTATGGAATTTTTAAAAATGAAAATAAATATTATAATTATTATATATTATAAATATTCTTGTATTTATTTTCTTACCCTATAAGTAGAGTAATTTTATCTTTTATCTAAAACTTCTATAAAACATGAATATATATATATATATATATATATATATATATATATTATAATTTTTCTAGGATCATGCCCGAAGATTCTTTTATGTAAAGAGAAAAAGGACCCTGAGATATATCTCACGGAACTTTTCTTCAGATACATACAAAATAACCTTTAAATTTTGTTGGGCCCGCAGGGCTAATTAAAAATCTCTGAATTTACTAAAACGCCCACCCCATTTTTATATATAAAAATTAGGTATCTCAGGTATAACAACCCGAATTTTCAAAATAAAATTTTTATTATTATTACGTCGACCGATAGAATTGATGAGAGAAGAGAATAGTTAATTATTATTTTATAATATTTATTCGATTGTGGAGCATTTATGTGGTTAAATACTGGTTGTGTATGATTAAGTGGAAAGTGGATTCGTTTAAAGTTTGTGAATTAAGTCAACGAGACTTAATTGCTAATGACTATGTGAGTTATTTGAATTGCTTAATATGTATATGTGACTTAACTGCCTAAGTCATTATGTGAATCTATGAATTTGGATACATGTCATATTGTTAACTGTTACGTGTATCTATGTTAAGTTGAGTTGTTAATTTTTTTTATGATTTTAAAAGATTAAAATAATGTTTATATTTCACTCTAAATTTTTTATAAAATCATTGGAGTGAGGAAAAATTATGAAACTTCCATGTTATCATCCTCTCATATTTAGAGACTTTTTAAAAATATAGCATTAATTTATTTTTGACCCTAAGTATTTTATAGTGATTTTACAATACTTATTCTTTCAAATAATCAAAACTTGTAGAATCATTATCTTCTTAAATAGTTATCTCAAAAATTATTTTTAAAAATACCTAGAGAAAGGTAATTTTGTGCTTTAAATATATATGTGAAGATTTTTATTTTTAACCCAATATATTTTATAAGTAGAATTTTTAAATCTAATTAATAAGTGAAATTGATTTAAAGTGGCAAATTGTGTGCAAACTTGTATAAAAGGGCATTCTACAAGTAGATGATTAGGCGTTAAATGCCAATTATATGTGAATACTTGTTAAATATGAAAATTACGTGTTATGTGACTTAAACGTGTTATCTGTGCATGCCTGAATGTGTGGTTGCGTTTGTCGTTGTTTATTATAACTATTTCTTAATTATTTACGAATTTCGTAAAAATGATATTTTAGAAAAAGATTTATGAAAGATACAAAATTGTTGAAAAATTCTTTTCAATGCTTCCTAATGATAATAATTATTTTTAGGACTTTTCAAAAATATAAAAAATATTATTTTCGTAAAAATTCGATTTTTAAATTATTTAATATCAGTTTTTACTTCTAAATTATGTAATAAATTCAAAAATGATTCAAAAAAATTCTGAAAATTTATTTATAATATTTTTATTATATTATAATGCTCAGGTAAAGTTTTCATAAAATTTAGAGAATTTTTCGAATAAATTCTATATCGTATTTTAAGTGTATTAAAATGATACAAAAAATTGAATAAAACGAAACAAGGACACTTGGCATTAAATAGGGGATGTATTGTGCATGGGGGGACACGTGGCAGCAGCTGGGAGAGTCAAAGGGTGACTCACCCCTCCCATTTTTGCATGTTTGCCATTTGTTTTTTATTAAAAAAAAAAGAAAAGAAAAAGAAAAAAACCCACACAAACTCACACACCAACACATTTCACTCTCCCACCATTTCTCTCCCATCCCTTTTCTCTCTCAAAACCGTGAGCTCCCTTCTCCCTTTTGTTCATCAATTTGATCCTTTTAATCAAGTTTTTATGAGATTTGTTGCTAGATTATGCTAGTATATGAGTTGTATAAGGATGGGTTGTAATTCTTTTTGAGTTTTATTGTTTGTATGTGTGTATAGGCTCGGGTGTGTGAGTGTATATGCTATATATGATTTAAAACTTACATGAAATGGAGTTTTATGGCTTAGATGATGTTCTTGGATGATGGGTTACAAGAAAAACCAAGTTTAGAGGTGAAGTGAGGTTGGGGTGCCAAGTTAGGCCACCACCGAACCATCACCACCACCGGAGATGATCTTGATGAGATCCGGTGGGTTTGATTTTGACGTTTAAATGTTTATTGTATTAACTAGTAATGATTTTAGTGGGTGGATTGGATTGCATGTTATGTTAGTGTAAGGATGTGAATTTTTGAGTCTTGTAAATCATGTTTATGAGATGGGTTAGTGTTTAATTGTTACTTGTAATGATTGTTATGAAGAGAATCAAGTTGCATGTTGGTTTTAAGATGATTTGTTATGTTTCAGATTTTGTAATCATGTGTGAAAATTATTAAGTGGTTTTAAGAAATGGGTTGTTAGTTAAAAAAAAAAGGAGAAGTGATGTGTATGTTTATGTTTATATTTGATATAGAGAATGCAAACTGCTTCTGTAAATCTGGTCAGTTAGAGTATGTTTTGATTCGGTTCTTAAAACTGATTGCATATTTGGATTCCTTGCGAAAAAATAGATGGAATAGGCTCTTGAATCATGTCAATTGAATTTAAAATGAATGAGTTATGGTCGTTTTCATCCGAGACCCCAATGATTTCAAAAACTGCAATACTTTCGGTAAATCTGTGCTCTTTCAAAAATCATAGTTAATTCACCGATTATCCGAACTCTGTGAATCCACCTTTGTTAAAAAGATATCAGAGTTTTCTAAAACTTTCATTCTTTGAGTTTTGTGCAAATCAGTCCTCTACTAATTGTTATTTTCAAATCTTTGTCGAGTGCCCCTGAATTTTCTAAAACAACCATGTTTCTTGTAAAATTCGTAGTAAATTGAGTTTTTATTCAAAAATTCTGATTAATATCATTTTTGAAATCTCTTTTCAAACTCTACATTCTTCATTTACATTCTGTTGTCAAATTATGTGATCTTAGTTGTCAAATTTCAAAACATGTGTGTGCACAAGGGCTGACTCTATTTTAACAGTTCACATTTTATTTATTTCAGAATTCATTACTTATCCGTTTTTAACGAGCCTTACCATTCTGGAAAGGTCTCGGGATTTCCTTCAAGTTTCATGTTTTGTACTTTTTAATTTAAGGACATCTTGATAGTGTAAATTGGATGTCTTTCCAGGCTGGTCATAACAGATTGTTAAGGATAATGATCATTTTGGTGTATTATGAATTATGGTTGTAAGTATGGTTGTAAGTAATGTCGAATAACTATAATAGTAAGTTGAATGCTTGATTATGTTGTAAGTATGTGACTTGGTTGTGTTTGTGTCGGTTAAATTCTGATTGGTAACGTGATATTACAAAGGAGATGCTGCCGAAATTTCTAAAAATGTAAATAACTTCTTTTGATGTTTAAACCGGCACATCTCTTGTATATAATCATTATTATCAATCGGAAATATTAATTGAGTATGTGCTATGTGATTAGAAGGTCGTATGCATGCTAGATAAATGAATATATGAATATATGTTTACATGATTATGTGTTAACGACTATAAGGATAGTCGTTGTTGAATTTGAGTTTGATTTATGATTTAAGATTTGTCGGGATGTTATAAATTAGTTATTAAATGTGAATGGTAGGTTAAAGTGTTGATTTTGGTAAGGTGTTGTATACACCGGGAAGTGTTTTATAGTAATATTTGTGATTAAGTTAAACGTGTTAGAGTGTGCGTACTATCGTCGGTAGATCGTATGTTTATTCCGAAGACTAAAGTACCGTATTCTGTTAACTATAGAAATGACGTGCGAGTTCGATCTAGGTGAACCAGACTCGTGGTAATCGCAAGTGCATCGAATTGAAAGAGGATCAAATCAGAGGATCGGACACACGGGATAGACGAAGGAATGTTCTCTTTAAATCGTCAAGCATACTTATTAGCTAGGATTTAAGGCAAGTCTACTAACCGTACTCTATCGTTCAGAGTATGCATATTTTAAAATATCTACGTTGAATGCTCAAGTATAATATTATGCTTTCTTTAAAACGGAAGTTCTGCAAACGTCTTATTTTAAACTCATAAATTCGCGAGAAATCTTTCAAGTCTTTTTAATCAGTTTTATAACTGCTTTCAACTTATCCAAGCATGTGATTTTATCCATTGTGTTATGAAAGTTTACAATTGCTCTTTCCCCTATAAGAACTGTTTTACATTCTGTCATGATTATGACACGCTTTCATATCTGTTGGGAATGTGAATCCCTTTTATTTAAATATCCTTATCATATTGGAACGTCCTTTTTGACTGAAGCGCCAGTCACCAATTTATATATTTACGTCATCGGTAGCAGTGAAGCCTGATGATGTATAAGGCCAATGTGTGCCTGGGATCCCCTTACATTTGAGAACTCGTATTGAGTATGCGGGATTGGAGCTCTATCATGGGCTGATCACCCAGCTTAACTCGTAGCGTCTTATCGTAGTTCCAATCTTCAATGGTTATTCCTTCTGAAAAATCATATTTTTTTATTGTTGAGAATCAAGTGTCGAATCTTTTTGAATTGTTCTAAGTTAATTCGAGATCCAGATTGTCGCTGGAGCATTTGTTGCACAGTGACGGTTAAAAATCGAGAATGAATTGAGATCTTCTTATGTATTCAACTCATTATTGTCAGGCCGGTTTGGCAGCTAAGTATGTAAGTACTTAGCCGACAAGAGTGAGATTATGAATAATTGAGAATTTCTTGAATGTTTGTTTAATTGAGAGTTGATGTATCTTCGTGAATTTCTTAAATGTTGTCTCTTAGTAGCTGAAGCATCTCTTGCTCAGTTATTCAAAGTTTTATCAGAAATCGCTATAAAAATATCAAAATTCCTTTTATAAAGCTGTCGAGGTGAATTCCTTATTGAATTATGTAAATCTCTTTTCTATTGAAAAATCTTCGTTATAAACATTTCAAAAATGGTATCATCCGCAAGTTGGATTTTGAAACCTTCAAACTTTTTCTAAAAGTATCTTAGTATACTCTATTATATACTTGCTGAACATTTATTTTTCTCATTCTTGCTTTTGTTTTAAATCTTATTTTTCAGAGATAGATAGTTGATGCGGTTGACTTAGTTTAGCTCGGAGCAGGGCAAGTCATGGATCGAGTTGATGTTTGGCTCAGAGCGATTCTGTCTTTTGAGTTAGTCTACTAGATGTTTAGTTAGACTGGTATGGTATTCATATTCTTGTGTTGTACTATTTGTGTATTAGATTATTGTGGCTGTTGTATACCTTATATCAAGGTGATACTAACAGCATAAGATTGTATAAGAGATTGTTGTACTAAGAGTTGTAAGTTAATAAAAGAAGTTATTATTATAAGTGTTTTTGGATTTCTTATTTCCAAGTCTATAACCTGAAAAGATTCTTGGTAGTTTGGCGTCGGATGTCATGTGTTAGTTAAAATATTGGCAGGTGATTGTTTGATTATTAAGGTTTTCCGCAGTAGCGACCCATATCCCTGACCCCGGATTTGGGGGCGTTACATCAGGGAACTTACCTGAGATATATCTCAGACTCCCTACTCTCTTAAGTAAATATTGTATACATAGACTGATATATATAGTATAATATAATATTATAAAAAGTTGTTAGTACCATTTTCTATGAATTTAAATTCCTTTTCTACCACGATTATGTTAAAATAAATTATAATTACATGTATACACTATAAATTTGAATTATTGTTTTTTGTAAATTTGTATGGATTTCAAATTCTCATTTTTTTTAAAATTTGAGTGCTTTATGATTCAAATATATAAAAACAGTTTTTTCTTTTTTGTCAAGATGTTCAAGAAATTTTTAATTACATGCCTTTTCTTTAAATTTTAATTCTTCTTCATTATAAATTCAAATCATTTCCTATTAAAATTTTTATTCTATAACCGCAAATATCTTTTGTACCTCGAATATATTACAAGAATTCTAAGTTATATGTCTTTTGTCATATTATGAAATACTAGCTTATAACCCGTGCAATGCACAGCTCCTTTTCTAATATCTATAATTATATATTTTTTTTAATATTTACTTTATTAGTTTATATATCAAATTGTTGTTAAAAAATTGATATATATAAGATTTTACACGTTCAATTTACTATGTATTTTATCTTGAATTCTTAAAAGTTGATTTTAACGATTTTACATTCCACGTGAAATTAACAAAATAATATTTAATTTAGTGGTGATTTACTATTATTTACCAATTAAAACTACCAAGAAACAAAAGAGAGAAGAAATTGACAATTTTTTACGTTGAAAATTATATTCAATTTTGGAAATTTACTTATACTAGCTTATAACCCGTGCGATGCACAGATTCTTTTTAATATTATATGAATTTTTTTCATTAATTTAAATTATTTTTTTAAAACATGAATTTTGGAGACTTAAATTCTTTTATAAGATGATTTGATAATAAATATATATGTTATCTGTGATATTTATAGAAAATGAGGGATTTTAGTTGGAAAATATAGACAAGATGATAGGTTTTGGTTGAAAAAGGTATTCGGTTAATTATTAGTAATTATAAAATTATTATTTTATTTTATTAAATAGAATGCCCGTGATATGATTGGAAAATGAGAAAATTTAGTTAGATAAAATTAAAAAGATAACATGTTCTAGGTGAAAAAGGTAATTGATTAGTTTATAGTAATTATAATTTAATTACGTTATTTTACTAAATACAATTACTCGTAATATTTTTAGAAAAGGAGAAATTAATATTGTCCGTGATATTTCTATTAAAAGAGGGATTTTAGTTAGAAAATATAAAAAAATGATACGTTTTAGCTGAAAAAGGTAATCGGCTATTGTTGAATATTGAACACACAAAAGAATACAGAGGGGGGGTGAATGGATTCTTGAACTTTTCTTGTTCTTGAATCTGTTTTGGAGTATGTAACAAGATATGTGTTATGTGTGTGCAGAAATACGAATGTAGATAATAAACAACACAAGACACGATATCACTTTAATCTAATATTTTATTAGATAAAGATTTGCTACAACCTGTGAATACAAATGATAGTATTCTCAGCTTCGTTTTTCTCAGAGAGATGTACTCTTGAATGTATGTGAAAAACTTAACTTCTAAAGAAGTGAGGTTGTGCTCTTATAGAACATGAGCACAACCTGCTTACTACAAATAAGGTTACAGGATAAATTACTTTCTCGCATGTCTATCCTTTTTGAGAAAGCATCCAAACGGCTACAGGTTTGACTTCTTGAGGTTCTGCTCAGATCCACTTCTTTAGCTCTTTGTCTCTTTACATCTCTCTAAGCTTCTTTGTAGGCTTTCCAAAGTACTTTACAGCTTGTGGTCCATAAAGTAGCTTGGCTTGTTGCAGGTTTCTGACTTGTACAATTCCTTCAGTATTTTGTCCCCAAGATTGTATTCGAGAAGTGGCTAAGTGTTTGATTCGAGAACTAGAATTGACTTGATCGATAACTCTGAGTTCTCGAATACCGTAAAGTTGACATATCGAATCACTTCTCGAATAGCTCTTTTCTTCAGGAATCTTTGAGTTGGCGAATGGATCATTTAACTTATCGAATCCCTGAGATTCGAATAGCTTTCTGAGTCTTTGAGATATCGAATGAGCTTTGACTTGTTGACTCTTGGAGAACTCGAATGATGTTTTGACTTGTTGACTTCCTGAGTTCTCGAATAGAGTAAAAAACATATCGAATCTCTGATATATCGAATGAGATATCGAAAAGTGTCTTTTTGAGATATCGAATCCCAGACTTCTCGAATGATAGACTTCCCGAATATAACAAACATACTTATCGAAATGGTACTTAGGTAAATTTTCATTCTCCAAACTCTAACTGTGTTTATTTTGACAGCCTTGTTCTTCAAGCTTAAGGCATGAACCTTGGAACTTCTTTCAAGCATTATTCTCTGACTTTTAAGTACAATTACACAGATAGAAATTGATGCCTATTACAAGTACTAAACAAGTAGAAACTCTACAACCAGAGGTTCCCTCAGTTAAGAGGTCATGTAAGTAATGCAAAGCATTACAAACAATTAGGCTTGTTATTAGATGTATTCAGACATGCCTCTGTGACTAACAATCTCCCCCAAATTGTGAGTAAGACCCTTAGTCACAATTTCATGTCTGATAACAAGCCTAACATACATAAAGATAGAACACTGAAAGTACATATATGAAATTTGATTAAGAACATGAATAGAACTACAAGGTGAGTAATCTTACATAATATAGTGAAATACTAGCCATTTTCATTTGATTCCTTCTCTATAGCTCTGGCTTGTAAATCATCATATGCCTTCTATTTTCTTTCTTTTTCCTTCCTTGCATTCTCATCCATAGCTCTTATGATTTCTGCCATATCATCCAATTCTTCAAGCAGAATAGAGTTCTTGAAATCTTCAAGTACTGGTTTCAGAATGTTGGCAGGATAGTGATTGAGTAGGTTCATTCTTATATTGACATGATCTCCATTTTTCCTCCTATACTTCACCATGTAGAGATTGAGTTGAACTCTACACAATCCCTTAACCCTTAGCTTTTCTGCTTCAACTTCCAGTCTATTAATTTCCTTCTCCCTTTCTAGCCATTTCTCAAAGCACCCTTTTCTGATTTTCTCTGCATGATCTCTCTTCATCTTTACAAACTCAACTAACTCCAGCTTCCATACCCTCTCCACTTTGTCATTAGCATCCAATAGTGTAATAATTCTTTCTATGTCATACAACTTGCCCCAATTTTGACACTGTCCTTGTTTGAATTTCTTCTCCCTTCCATCAGTATATTTGATCTCAAGACAGTCATTCACAATGGCAGCATAGTAGATTATTTGAGCTCTTAGATATTGCAGTTGGTCTTCATCAAAATCTTCATCTAGTGGTTGGAGTTTCAGTCCTGGATAGATAGTTAGGGTCCTTGATTTAGATAGCTTTGCTCTTCTTGCAGCTTGTTTGAATTTGATTTTCTTTACGTGGTTGCCTGGCAGAAACTTGTGACCTTTGCTTGTAGGCCATTGTAATATACCATTAGCAGTTTGCTTTTGGAAACATACAAATGGTTTCTTGATTTGTATCTTTTTCTCTTCTTGAGGTGGCAAAATAGTTGCAGGAGCCATAGATATAGATTTTGATAGGTCACTACTAACTGTATTCACCCTAGACTTAGAGTCTTGTGTTATGGTGAGGTTACAGTTAGCAATGCCTAAGGCTTGCTGTTTTCCACTTTTCCTCTCATAGATTTTGCCTTGGTCATCATCTCCTTTCTTATCCTTACCATCTTTCTTCTTCTTGTCCTCATCACCCTTATCACTCCTGTGATGTCTTCTCCTCCCATCACTTTTGTCCTCATCTTTATCATCATTATTTCTCCTGGGCTTGGCTATTTCTGGAATTGCACCAGTTGTAATGAATGTTCTGAGAATATGCAGTGCCTCTATTTCTTCAGCAGTTCTTATCCCATCCTTCTTTTGCAGTTGATCAATAATAGTAATGACAAGTCTGTGATTCTGAAGAGTGAGATCACTAGGAATGACCAGCTGCTTGACATCTTGAATTTTAGTACCAGACTGATAAAGGATGGTTCCTGGATTAGTGCACACTTCAGGCAGTCTGGCCTGTTGCTCATTCCTTAAGTCATTGTATAGACTCTTGTTATTCTCATTGACATCTCTCTTCTCAATTAGCTTGATTAGAGCATCCACCTCTATGAACTTTAAAGCTTGTAGTGTTTTGTAGGTTAGATGCCATATCTTGGACTTTGAAATCATCAGTATCTCCTTTAACCATGAGCTGTTGACTTTCTTGGGTATTACAGTGAAGTATTCAATCTGATCCTTCAAACTCCTCAGATAGAGTAGAGTGTCACCAGCCTATTCCTTTAGGGCTTTCAGAAACTCCAAGAATGCTTCATCATGATAGACATTTGAGTTAGCAATTTCTTATAGCTTGGCCTCAATAATCAACTTCACTTCTACAGGCTTGGCACTTTTAGTCTTGGAGATTTGAAGCTTGTCAGATGGCATACTCCGTGCTCCCCCTTAGGCTTTGGTGTCCTTAAGTTCCTCTTCTCCCCCTTAGGCTTGTTGTCAGGCACAGAGGCTTTGGTAGAGACCCTTGGGTTGGAAGAGGTGGGATTAACAGATTCATCTAGTAGAGGGAGCCCCATATGCTTCATCATAGAAGACAACATCAGTTGTTGATGCAGAAGAACATAAGCTGTTATGGTGGCCTGAGTGTTCAACTGTTCAGTAAGTGTTTCAACTGTGTTAGTAAGATGAACATTGGATTGCTTGAGTGAGGTCACTTCTTTTTTCAAAGCATCCACCTTGTTGAATAACTCAGTAGATTTAAAGCCAGATATTGATTGTTCTTTGAGCCTTAGTACCTCAAATTTGGTCATTTCATGAACAGGGACTTCAGTCACCAGCTTATCTTCATATTGATTTGTTAAAAGAGTCCTTAGCATGGCATTGGCATCAGCTGTCTGACCAGATAGTTTCTCCATTTGAAGTGCAATATTCTTCACAGCCCCTTGAACCAATGCCAAGCCATTATCCATCTTGGTGCAGGTAGATTTGCATTCTTGAATGTCTCTGAGAACAGGGCCTAGAGTAGGAAACTTTGCAGCAAAATCCCTCTTGATGTCATTAACTTGATGGATTGTGGCTGAACACACTTCATTGATTTCTGTCTTTAGGCCCTTGCCAAGATAGTGTGTAGCTTTCAAGATTCCCTTATAGGTTTCATTCATTGCTTCATACACATCACTAGGGGTTAGGGATTTGGCATCTAACCCTAGTGAGGTGATGTACTCTTCTTTAAGAAATTGAAGACCTTCTGAGAGAGCAATGTCATAAGAACTGTTAGATATAATTGATGTGATTTAATGTCAGTGTTTAAGTGTTACAGGTAAAGAGAGTTTAACTTGTTATTGAAAGCAGTTGTAACAGAGTTTGAGTATACGCTGATTGCTGGAAGCGCAAACGCTGACAGAGGAAAGCGTAAACACTGATAGCTGAATACATGGAAGCGCAAACACTGTTAGCATGGAGAGAACAGAGTTTGCTAAAGTCTGTCTACTGGGAGCGTCTACAAGTCAACAGAGTTTGAAGATTAATTTAATATTAATATGGAAGCAATATCTTTGAAGATTGGATAGCTATCAAAGAGATTGAGTTGACTTAGAAGACGTGTAGCAATCGTAATTGATATCAATTGTATAGCTTAATTTTAGGAGAATCAATTTACGATTGTACGTAGCTGTATATCTTATAAATACAGTTAGGTTAACCCTAGAAGGGTATCCATCGTGAACGAATAACATTCTTGTAACCTAAGCAGCTCTCTGTGATATTTTACATCACTGAGAGAGGAATTATTTATTCCAAACAGTTTTAAGAGTTAAAACGTGTGTTCTTGTTACTTATTCATATAGTACTTGATTATATATTGTGTATTCGACCTAACAAGTGGTATCAGAGCCAAATCTGTTACTTTATTACAGTTAAAAATCCAAACGCAATAGTAATCAATGGCAGAGATACCTCCACCATCTGAGAAAGCTCCTACTACTGTAAGTAGGTATGAAACAATTAGGGTTCCTATACTAAGGCCATTAGAGTATGCAATTTGGAAGGTGAAGATGACCATGTTTCTGGAGGCTACAGATCCAGAATATCTGGACAGAATTTATGAAGGTCCTCACAAACCTACAAAGTTATCTACTGCTGCTGCCGGTGAGGAATCAAAAGTTATTCCAAAAGAGAAGAAAGATCTAACTGCTGAGGATCTTTCATCTATTGCAAAGGATGCGAAGGTAAGGCATTTACTTCACAGTGCGTTAGACAATGTTATGTCAAATAAAGTGATAAACTGCACAACTGCAAAGGAGATATGGGATGCACTTGAGGTTAGATGTCAAGGAACTCCTGCAATTAAGAAGAACAGAAGGAACATACTCACTCAGGAGTATGAGCATTTTGAGGCAAGATCTGATGAAACCATGACAGAAACATTTGACAGATTCTGTAAACTGCTCAATGATTTGTCATTGGTGGACAAAGAGTATGATTTAGAAGATTCAAATCTCAAGTTTCTTCTCTCTTTACCTGAAAAGTGGGATGTGAAAACAACCACTATAAGAGATAATTATGAACTTGGTGAAACAGAAATTGATGAAATTTATGGACTACTCAAAACCCATGAATTGGAATTGGAGCAGAGAAACAAAAGATCTAGTAGAAAGTCAAAGTCTGTTGCTCTTAAGGCTGAGGAGAAACCATCAAAGAAGGAAGCATCAAGGAGAAAAGCAAAAGGAAAAGCTTTAGTCATTCATTCAGAGAATGAGTCATCAAACACTGATGTTGACTCAAACACAGATGAATCATCTGATTCTGAAGATGATGAGGAGATGATGCAAATGGCTGCATTGATGGTAAAGACCTTCAAGAAGATGGGATACAAGAACTTCAAGAAGGGAAAGAGATTCTCCAAGGACTACTCAAAGTTTGACAAGAAGAATTTCAAGAAATCTGAAGGAAAGGACTTCAAATCTGGTAAGAAAGATAAGTCTGAGATTCAATGCTACAAGTGCAAGGAGATGGGTCACTATGCTCCTGAGTGCAAGAAGGGTAAAACTGAAAAGGCACTCTACACCAAAGGCAGAGATTGGGCAGACACTTCAGATTCAGATGAGGAAGTCAACTATGCTCTCATGGCTACTACTAAGACTGAAAATGATGATCTCAAGGTACCTCCAACTACTTATGCTTATAACACTGATGATATAACTGAATTGAGAATTTATCTTAAAGCATTGCATATCAGTTATAGGGATCAGACTTTAGAAAATGAGAGGATAAAGTCTGAGTGTTCTCAACTCAAAGAAAGAAATAAACTTGTTGAGGAACAGCTAGAGAACATGAATAAAATTCAAAAAGAGAGAGATGATGCAGTGTTTATTGAACAGGAGTTGCTAGGTAAGTATAAGCAACTAGAATCTGAATTGGAGGATACTAAACACATCATTAAAACATGGACACACTCTGGTAAAGACACTCAAGAAGTGTTTCAGTCAGATACAGTAGGTCTAGGTTACTCTGTAGGAGATGAACTTAGATTTGAAAATCAGGTAAAAGTTAGACCACATTGTTCAACTGAGGGTAATGTCATGGGAACAGGTGGACCTAAGACTGAAGCACAGAAAAAGGCTGTTAAAGAGTCATATGCTAAAACTTTTGTTAAAGAGGCTAACATTGGTTTAATGACAGATAAACAACTAAAGCATAAGCTTAAGGAGATAAAATCTGTCAACAAACAGAGAATGCCTAAGAAAAACAGAAATGGTAAGGTAGGCATAACATCAGGAATAAAGCCAATGCTTGCTTCATTAGCTCCTAGGAAAACATGCTTTAACTGTGGTAGCACTAATCATCTTGCTAATTTCTGCAGTAAGAATAAAAACATTAATTCTTTGCCCTCTAAAACTGCAGTAAAGAGTGATTATGTGAGAACAAGACCACAGACTTTATGCAAACACTGTGGAAGTACTTGGCACTCTATTTACACTTGCAGAGATTATCATGCTATTTACTATAATTACTATGAACCCAAACCAAATTTGAAATGGGTTAAAGTAAACTCTGCAAATGTAAACTCTGAAAAAGTTAGCTTAAACTCTGTTAATGTGAATTCCGCTGCAAAAGCTAACAGAATTAAGAAAGCCAAAGGATCCAAGCAAGTCTGGATCCTTAAAACTAATAATCAGTGATTGTTTGTGATTGCAGGGCACCAGGGTCAGTACCCTAGTCGTGGACAGTGGATGTTCAGGACACATGACTGGAAATAAAGCCCTGCTATCAGAGTATGAGGAGAAGGCTGGCCCAGAAGTTTCCTATGGAGATGGCAACATAGGACATACACTGGGATATGGCAATATTAATCTTGGAAATGTCATCATCACAAATGTAGCTCTGGTTCCAGGACTCAAGCATGATTTGCTATCTGTGAGTCAAATCTGTGACAGAGGATATCATGTAGATTTTCAGCCTGAATATTGCCAAGTGATCAGTAAATCTACAGGGAAAGTTGCTCTAGTTGGAAACAGACACAACAACATCTATGAAATAAAATTGTCAACCAACTCAGATGGAAAAGCAGTGTGTCTGTCAACAAGAATGTCCAGTGAAGAGAGTTGGAAATGGCACAAGAAACTCTCTCATTTGAACCTGAACAACATCAATGAGCTAATCAAGAATGATCTTGTAAGAGGTCTACCAAAGTCCTTGTTGAATGTAGAAGGACTGTGTGATTCTTGTCAAAAGGCTAAACAGAGAAAAGTCTCCTTCAAAAGCAAATCTGAGTCTTCAATTATTGATCCTTATCATCTACTACATGTTGATCTTTTTGGTCCAGTGAATGTGATGTCTCTTGGAAAGAAGAAATATGCATTAGTCATTGTTGATGAATATACCAGATTCACATGGGTATATTTTCTTGCAAAGAAGGATGAAACATCATTAACACTGACAGAACATATAATTCAACTGGACAAAGGGTCAGAGCATCAAGTAAAGATAATCAGAAGTGACAATGGAACTGAGTTCAGAAATTCATCTATGGAAGATTTTTGCAAGAGTAAAGGGATCAAGCAAGAGTTTTCTGCACCTGGCACTCCACAACAAAATGGTGTAGTGGAGAGGAAGAACAGAACTTTGATAGAAGCTGCTAGAACCATGCTAGATGAAGCAAAGTTGCCAACTTATTTCTGGGCAGAAGCAGTTCAAACTGCTTGTTTTACTCAAAATGCAACACTGATCAACAAGCATGGTAAAACACCATATGAAATGGTGAAGAAGAAAAAGCCAAATCTAAAATATTTTCATATTTTTGGATGCAAGTGCTTTGTGTTGAAGACTCATCCTGAACAGTTGACCAAATTTGACCTAAAGGCAGATGAAGGAATTTTTGTTGGCTATCCACTGTCAACAAAGGCATTCAGAGTTTATAATCTGAGAACCAGAGTGATCATGGAGTCTATTCATGTGTCATTTGATGACAAGAAAATAACTGGACTTGAAGATGTTAATGAGCATGATCAACTGCACTTTGAAAATGAAGATTTATTAAACTCGGATGATACAGATCTGACAAACACTGTTGAGGTCAATTCTGAACCTCTACTGGTATACACTGAAGAAACTTTTCAATCAGAAACAAGGGAAGAACCAGTTGAGGGGGAGCATGAAGAATCACATCAAATTGATAATTCAAACACTGATAGTGACTCAATTGATAACTCTTAATCAAACACTGTTGATTCAAACTCTGAACATTCAAATTCTGAGCAGTCACATTCAGGGGGAGCATCAGAAAGTGAAGAAAGGCACCAAGAAAATCAGGAGAGCATGGATCAAGGGGGAGGATCACATGATGACAGAAGCAATCTGACTTCTGCAAGAAAATGGACTAAGTCACATACACCTGATTTAATTATTGGTGATCCAGATGCAAGAGTAAGGACAAGAAGTGCAACAACAAATGAATGTCTGTTTCATGCATTCTTGTCACAAACTGAGCCAAAGAAAGTAGAAGAAGCTCTGAAAGATGCTGACTGGATAACAGCAATGCAAGAAGAGCTAAATGAATTTGAGAGAAATGAGGTGTGGACCCTTGTACCAAGGCCAAAGAACAGATCTATTGTTGGTACTAAATGGGTTTTCAGAAATAAAACTGACAGTGATGGTGTGATCACAAGGAACAAAGCAAGACTGGTAGCTAAAGGCTATTCACAGCAGGAAGGAATAGATTATGATGAGACTTTTGCACCAGTTGCCAGGTTGGAGGCAATAAGGATGTTTCTTGCCTATGCTTCTCACAAGAAATTCAAGGTTTTTCAAATGGATGTGAAAAGTGCCTTTCTGAATGGGAAACTTGAAGAAGAAGTATTTGTTGAACAACCACCTGGTTTTGTAGATCCAAAATATCCAGATCATGTCTACAGGTTAGACAAAGCACTCTATGGACTCAAACAGGCACCTAGGGCATGGTACGAAACACTTGCTAAATTTCTCCTAGAAAGTGGGTTTCACAGAGGTACTATTGACAAAACTCTGTTTTACTTTCAATCTGGTAATGACCTGCTCTTAGTTCAGATATATGTAGATGATATCATTTTTGGATCTACTAATGATAAACTCTGTAAGAAATTTGCCAAGCTCATGCAGTCTAGATATCAAATGAGTATGATGGGAGAGTTAAGCTATTTTCTAGGCTTACAGGTGAAGCAAACAGATGATGGAATTTTCATTAATCAAGCAAAATATACCAGAAATCTTCTCAAGAAATTTGGTATGCTTGACTGTTCATCTGCAACAACTCCCATGGCAACTGCAACAAAACTGGACAAAGATACAGGTTCATCAGTGGATATGACAAGTTACAGAGGGATGATTGGTTCTCTACTCTATTTAACAGCTAGTAGACCTGATATCATGTATGCCACCTGTCTGTGTGCAAGGTTTCAGGCAGATCCAAGGGAACCACATTTAACAGCTGTGAAGAGGATTTTCAAATATCTCAAGGGAACTGTAACCTTAGGACTGTGGTACCCAAGAGAATCAGATTTTAAGCTACTTGGTTACTCTGATGCAGATTTTGCTGGATGTAAGATTGACAGAAAAAGCACAAGTGGAAGTTGTCAATTTCTTGGTGACAGACTAGTGTCTTGGTACAGCAAGAAACAGAAGTCAATATCTACATCTACAGCTGAAGCAGAGTATATTGCTGCTGGTAGCTGTTGTGCACAGATTTTATGGATGAAGAATCAACTACTGGATTATGGGTTGAGGTATAGTAAAATACCTATTTTCTGTGATAATCAAAGTGCTATTGCAATGACAGGTAATCCAGTACAACACTCAATGACCAAGCACAACAGCATAAGGTATCACTTTATCAGAGAGCATGTAGAGGAAGGCAATATTGAGCTTCACTTTGTGCCTACAGATCAACAACTTGCAGATGTTTTCACAAAGCCTCTAAGTGAAGCAACATTTACAAGATTGGTCAATGAACTGGGGATGGTATCTGGTTTTGACTAAACATGTTGGTTAGACACAAACTCTTTCAAATAAAATGTGTTGCTCATATCTCTGTAAATTGCTAAAGTGCTATGTGAACCTTATTAATTAAATTCTGTCAGCATGATTGTTGGTCATACACTGTTAATACGTTTGTTAAACTCTGTGAATTCTGAGTTGATTTTTGTCTGAATGAAAATACCGATGAAGAAAAATGTATAGAGCATGATTTTCAGTGAATCAAGATTCTTTTTGAGTCACTGTAATCTAATCAGAAACTGCACAGTAAGTTAACACAGCATGATACTGTTTCATATTTAGAGCATCTCTTAGTTTATTTTATCCTAAACTCTGAATCTATGAATACTGCATGCATTGCATCTCATGAATAACTCTGATATTGATGAACTCTAAACTCTGATTAGTGACACTCTGTTTTCAAGTCATACTTGATTCTTGATGATTCTTTGTTTGCACTTGTGAAAATTTTAAAACTTGAGATGTGTCATTGTTTATTTTGGTGAGAAACAGTTCATGTCTGAACCCTGTGAGATTTTGAGCTGAATAAGTGATTGATACATTTTATATCAATCAGACTTTATTGTTGTGTGATGTTCATCAGTAAGTATGTTGCTCTAGAACTTGCATTAAACCATTTTGGGACTACATGATATATGTGTGCATGAAGATGATAAAGGCATTAGGATTAACCATCTTTCTTCAAATACTGTTCAAAACATCTTTGAACACTGATCATAAACTCTGTTCATAAAACACTACCCTTAGTAAACCCCTTTGAGCCAAATTAACTGCTCATTTTTCTTGAATACTGAAGTATTAAGAGCAGTTATATTCGTTTGTTAAATCAAATTCAAGCAGGTGAGTATTTCTTAAGAAAAGATATCTTACTCAGTGTATATATATATATAAAAAAAAAAAAAAAAAAAGGGGGGGGTATATATACTGATCATCTTGTACAAATATGTACTAATCATTTGACTGAATATTTTGATCAAATAAATTGTTCAGTTAGAAATTCTCATCTCTTCTCATCTGTTTGATTTCACTCAATTATAACCCTGAACAAAGTCCTTTTGATTTGTGCATAAATATAATCGAAGTAGTGTAGATTTGGTGGACATTCAAGCTTATGGTAGCATCTGCCTTTACTGAATGAATCTGAGAGTAAACACTTCACCTAAACACTTGTGTGATGTGAGAGTTTGTGAGACAATCCTTGACATGTAACTCACTGAATGATGCTTTGATGTTTATCTCCTGTTATTTTTGTCTATAATGACAGTGTGCTTACTTGGATAATCATGAACATAAACTGGAACAGGGATATTCAGATTTCTGTAATTAAGGAACTACAGAGTTTAGCATTCATCATATACTCTGTGTTTAATATGAGAGTTTGTGCATTCAGTGTTTATTGTTTTGATTTATGGATTTTATGAAATATTAGATGCTATAAAAATTGATTTGGTAAACTCTGCTACTCACACACGAAAATCACAACTGTGCATTTTTGAAAGGGTTTTTGTGATAAAGATTGAGTATTGGACAAACACTGATTGATTGTGTTATGTACTCTAAGGTAAATTTTCATTAAGATAATTTGAAAATTTTGGAGTAAATGGAGTAAGTGACAACTGTTAATTGGTGTACTTAGTGGTAACGTGTCTTGATAAACGGAACGACAAACTCCACTTTCTTTTAATCATGAAGCATCTACTCCAACACTCATGGAGGTTACACTTTCTATTGATACTGGTGTTGCTGATGGGCCTACTGTTGTTCTTGAAGACACTGTGGTTGCATCACACACTGAGTTGAACTCTGATGCTAGTCATGGTTTTGCTCATAATGAGGAGGTTGATAAACCAGAAAAGGTTCTTTCTTCAGAGCAAACTCCAGTTGATAAAGGAAAACAGGTTGCTCAAGAACCTATTTCTACTCAAGAACCTATTGCTTCTGTTGCCTCTGCTAGTGAGTCAATCAGTGATTCAGTTGAAGCTAAGAGTACAGGAGTTGCACAACCACAAAATCAGACTGATGGTCAGAAAACAGGAGAAAAACCAGATTTTGCTGGCCCTTCTAATAATGAAATTGATGCTGGTTATTTGGCCAAGCAAACTGCTGATTGGTACAAGTCAGAGTGTATTTTTCCTCCTGGAAGGGCAGAAAAGTTTCTAGAAGTCAATTCTAAGAAGATTAAAAATCCAGAAATTTTCACTTGTTTGCAAGGCACAGTGATTCAAATCAAAACTTTGAATAATAGATTTGATGATACTCAGAAATCTATTGTTGATCTTCGAACAGAAGTTGCTACTCATGAAGAGAAAGCTCAACTAGCTAATGCTAAACTCTTTCAACAATTTGCCAAAGCTCAAGCAACTATAAATGATAGACTGAGCACAGTTGAAAAGAATCAGATTTTACTAAATGAGAAGGTTGATTCAATTGCAAACTCTCTTGAATTAATCACCTCAATTCTGATTCAAGATGATGATGATGATGTCAAAAAGGGGGAGAGAATTGCTAAAACCAAGTGTAAGCAAACTCAAACTCTGCCAAAGAAAGATCATCTTGATGATGAAGGTACCAATGTTGAGAAGGGCTTAAGAAATGCAAATTCTAGACAAGGACATGGGAGGTCTACAAGGTCAAAGCCTAATTTGGTGCTAGATACAAATGCTCAGAGTACTTCTGGTTCAAAGCCAAAGGATTTGTCATTCTCTGACAATCCACAAACAGATGAAGAATTGGCTGTGAAACTATTTCGTGAAGAGAATGCTGAAGCTACACTTGAGGATATTCAAGCTGAAGAGAAGCTGTTGCAGAAAGAGCATTTAAAAGCTCAAAAGTCCAAGAAAGTGAATAAAGTTGTTAAAGCTTCAAAGTCTTCGAGGCATGAAATGAAAGGAATTGAGATCAAAGAGAGAGTATCTGATATTCAAGAAGAAGAAGAAGAAGAAGAGGATAAAGGAAAGCTGATTAGAAAGTCTTCTATTGATGCAAAGCTGAAGTTAAAAGGAGTGATGGGTGAAGAGAGCAAGAATAAAATGATAATTACAACCTCTGTTGGCACACATGTTGTACAGAAGAATAAAGACACAACCTCTGTTGCTACACAAGTTGTGACTACACCGATACTGTCTTCTCAGTTGAAATCAAGATTTCGAAAAGGTGCTCTTCATGATTCGAGTCTTGCAGCTACAGTTCCAGCTACAGCTTCAATGGATTTTACTGATGGTAGAGCTTTATCTGGTAAAATTGCATATAACAAAGGAGGCATTGGCTCACATAGAGATAAAAGACAGAATGTTGCTCCCAGAGATCCTTCTTCATTGTCTGTTCCAGGTCGTGGTGTCACTCAAGAGAGTTTAGACAGACTGGAGTCAGTACAGCTTGTTCATCAGAAAAGTTTAGAGAAGGATTTCTTGTTATACTTCATGGCTGATGGAACGGTGTTCAAGATTGCTGAGAATGATATTGATTTAAAATTCTGGGAAGAACTAGAGTATGTTCTGTACATTTTCAGAGTAAGAAATCAAAGAGCTCAATCAGTTGCAAATGTGCTCAGACAAAAGATGATACAGAATCTTGCAAATAGACATATGAAATACAGCAAGTATGTTCCAAAGTATAGAGACTGGAATGGGAATTTGATTGAAATGCAGAAGGGAACTACAAAGCTGAAGACTGATCTTGGGATTACTGTTCTAGATTTTAATGTAAAGTCTGAAGAAGTGAAGTTTATCAGATTGGGAAATGAAATGAGAAGAAACAAGATCTATGATCTCAGAGCTGCTATTTTTCAAACTGATGAGAATGATCCAGATTTAAGAGAGATCAAGGTAGCTATGGAGATTGAACTTGAGAATGCTGAGAGGAGGTTGTTGATTGATTATCTCAGAACAACTTCAGATCTTGAGGAGGTTAGGTAGACAGAATCTGTAAGTAATTCAAATTTTCTGTAAATTTTGCTAAGTCAAGTTTAAACTCTGATTATATGTTAAACACTGTGTTTTTATTTGTTAGTTTTGACATCATCAATTATTATGAACTTGTACATTTTTCTAATGAACAAGTTGGGGGAGATTGTTAGATATAATTGATGTGATTTAATGTCAGTGTTTAAGTGTTACAGGTAAAGAGAGTTTAACTTGTTATTGAAAGCAGTTGTAACAGAGTTTGAGTATACGCTGATTGCTGGAAGCGCAAACGCTGACAGAGGAAAGCGTAAACACTGATAGCTGAATACATGGAAGCGCAAACACTGTTAGCATGGAGAGAACAGAGTTTGCTAAAGTCTGTCTACTGGGAGCGTCTACAAGTCAACAGAGTTTGAAGATTAATTTAATATTAATATGGAAGCAATATCTTTGAAGATTGGATAGCTATCAAAGAGATTGAGTTGACTTAGAAGACGTGTAGCAATCGTAATTGATATCAATTGTATAGCTTAATTTTAGGAGAATCAATTTACGATTGTACGTAGCTGTATATCTTATAAATACAGTTAGGTTAACCCTAGAAGGGTATCCATCGTGAACGAATAACATTCTTGTAACCTAAGCAGCTCTCTGTGATATTTTACATCACTGAGAGAGGAATTATTTATTCCAAACAGTTTTAAGAGTTAAAACGTGTGTTCTTGTTACTTATTCATATAGTACTTGATTATATATTGTGTATTCGACCTAACAAGAACCGTGCAGCCAAGCATCCACATTACCATCTCTTTCAGCCTCATCTGCTATTTTCTACTTTTGACTCTCCACATTTTCTTTATGACAGAGCAAGATGGCTTCATACTGTGGATTTGGCAAGTTGGAAGTGACAAGGTGTTGAGCAATTTTTATAAACTCAGGAATCTGATCCACAACTAAGCTTTGAAGTGCTTCAACCGTCAATTGTGGTGGGGCAGTGTTTGCACTAAATCACGCAAGCGTACGTGGTCACAAGTAATATAGAATAAAGTTGAGTTCGTTCCCACAGAGATCTGGTTAGGTTTCAATTCAGTTCATGCACCTATGCAACAATGTATGATTATTATTCACTGCTAAGACAAATAACAAGATTAAGTTTTTACCAACTATAATTAACTAGGATACAATTTAACGAACTAAAAATTACTAACTAATGAGAATTAAAATTTAATTACTTATATGCGAGAAAACATGGAATCCTAACTTCATCATCTACTTCACTTAGAGTTGATGCCTTTAATCAATACATACGATGGTTTTGATATCTGATCGGATAACACGAAACAAGTAAAAGCTACCTCTCGGTATACTAATACCAAACTACGCATGCATCCACAAAAGAGATAGAAGATGGGTAGACACCAATTATGTTTAGACCCTATATCTCTATAGAATTTGAAAACATAAAGGTTTAAGCACAAGTTATCCACTTACATCACATAGGGTAGCATCATATCTCTATGTATGCCACAAATCATGATAATATTATCAACCTATCCTATGCTAGCATGGCAAGTTCTAAATCTCAAGATCCACTCTCGTTTCGCAAGAGATTAACAAATTAGATGTTCGCGATGCATCTAAATACATGAATCACAACCATACAAGGATATCAAGAATTCACCACACATAAATCTTTAAAGCATGCAAACTACTAAGCTACATAGACAAATCCGTTAGAATCCCATGACAACGATTAGTTCATAATCGAACCTTTCGTCATCATGGGATCTGATGAAACCATGATATAAAACAAAGAATCAAGAATGAATAGATGAATAGAATATAGAGTAACAAAGTTAAGAAGACAAATCCGGAATAGCATCCAAAAGCTAACGCCTAATATACAAGATGTGAAATTGGCCTTCGTAGCCTTCTCGTGCTCTCCAAAAGTCTTCAACTCGTGTGGATGTGTTGTAAGTGTATGATCTCTAGTGGTGTGGTGGTGTCTTGATTATGTCCCCCTAGATGTGTATTTATAGCCCCAAGTTGCCTCTCCATCAAGCAATTACCATATTAGAGTTGGAATAGAAGACCGGAAATTTCCATCTTTAAACGGGATAAGATTTGCAAATTCCATGCTCAAGACTAATTTTGGAATGTTCTAGCCATTCAGGACAATTACCATTCTGATTAGAAGTAGGAATTATAGCAATTTCCTGTTTAGAATTGAATTCTGGCAATTTCTGTTGATTTTGTTTTGAAGGAAAATTCTTTTCAATAATTCTGGACTCCGGACCACCTTAGAATGATAGAAAATTCCGTTATCTTCGCGTGGGCAGTTGAATCGTCCAAAACGGACTTGTAGAACTCAAGATATGGCCAAAACAAAATCAGAAATTCTGGCTGATTTTTCACCCGCTGACTGCTACTGTTCATGCGCGTCCGTTACTGTTCATGCGCGTCCATTACTGTTCATTTCGCTGATTTTGCTGATTTTGCTCTATTTTCTTCGTTTTAACTCCGATTTTCATTCCGTTTCTTCCGGCTCTCTCGCAATTTGATGTACTGTTATTTTTTAAGCTCAAAACCCACCATTTAAGCATGGAAAACATCATCCCACATCCGACTCTTATTCCTGCACAAATTCACTAAAAACACATCAAAAACACCACATACTTGAGTTCAAGTTATCAATTCAAGCCGATACGAAGCATTCCAAGTGGATATAACATCCACTTATCACACCCCCAAACTTAAACCGATGCTTGTCCTCAAGCATAACAATTATAATTATATACAACTAACTAGTACCACTTCCGTAGGTGATCACGGTTGCATTTGGCATATGCAACAAGCCCTTTAAACCCCTAGGCAGCCCTAGTGGACGAGTTAGGTCTCGTGAGGGCCTATAGCGAATGTACCCACAAAATCCATTTAACCTAATGCAATGCAATGCAACTAATATGAAAATGCAATTAATCTAGTACTAATATCCTACCATACCTTCAAATCCTCTCATGCCATATCAACTTAAGAATCAAAGTAAATACGCAATGTCTTGATGTCGAAAGTGCAAGTATTCACATAGTCTACTCAATGAACATGCATAAGTTCTCACAAGTCCATGTCAAGTGTAAGAATAAGTTAGTAAACATGCTAAGCCTACAAGAGTACATCTTTGAGACAAAACTCGGGATCTCATACGCAAAAACAAGCAAACACTCACAATCCACTCACAAAAGAATATTCACTCAAGAACAAGGGTAAGTGTATCACTCAATTCCAAGAAAATCATAAGCATGCTTGACATTTGGTATCAATCTAACTCTTAACACAACATACATCAATGACGATAATCAAAAGGTCTTTATTCGGGTTGTAACGGGGCTAGGGACATGGTATGTCAGATAAGCCAAAACAGGTGAAGTGTCAAAAGCTAGTAGGAACTTATAATAAATCATACACAACCACCTATTTCCCCCCCCCCCACATACTTTTACTATTTTTCTTCCAACAAAAACACTCTACTAGTCGACTAAAGTAGGATCACAATAACACAAATATGCTCTCATAATATAACTTTTTTTCTATTTTTTTTTTTCTTTTTCTTTTTCTATTTTTTTTTCTTTTTTTTCGAGAGCTAAAGCAACAATAATATAGACAATAACAATGATCCCACGATTTTATTACACATGCCGACTATCAAGCAACAACCAAACCCAAATTTCAATATTTCCCCCAAAATTATGACCAACAATAAACCTCTCCTTGCACACCTTATTACTCCCTTAAGCACTCTACTAGCCTTTGACAATGTTGGTTCAAAATAATGTAGGCCAATACAAGAAAAGGTCTAGGCAAGTAATGTGGTATGTCACCGAAAAAATAGAATTAAGCTCAACGGGTTAAATAATTGATCATGTAAACATGGTGTGGTAATATGGGAAAATATGTGGTTATTCCTAAATGCCTTTATCATTTTAATCATCAAATAATGTCATGCGTTTGAAGAAAGACCTCAAACAACTGCTAGCAATGCAAACAATTCGTGGACACTCAAGCAAACGAATAAAATTGCAACAAATGCAATAAGGCTCAAAAACTCACTTGGTGGAAAAACATACTCAATCCCAAGAAAAAATCTCTCTAATGCACCGACTTGTATTCAAAGAATGCAAACTAAATCAACTTGCACATATTCATGTCCTTCTAATTACTCACAACATTCAATAAGTCTACTAGCTTCAACTTACTAGTGTATGTGTGTGTACAAGAACAAAGCATATCACTTCTCAATCAAAAGCGTCAACAACACAAAATTCCTATCAAGCATGGGTGCAAATGCAAACTACTATGAACTCACATGATATACGAATATAAAAACAGAATGTCCTATATGAAATAAACGTAGATAACACAGACATAAATGCATAATTTACTACTACTAATATGCAAAGCATGAAATCCTACATGAACACAATGACTAACAATCACAACTACATACACTACTTATCCCTCAAACCACCCCCAAACTTAAAATATTCAATGCCCTCATTGAATGGAAGTAAATACGAGGGAAAGTAGAAAACATACCAGTATACAACAATGCTTGGGTTGCCTCCCAAGAAGCGCTTCTTTAACGTCAATAGCTTGACGTTACTTCCAAGCCTCCATTAAGGATGATAATAGTTTGCTTGATCCTATCTTCGTGAGACTTCATCGTCATCACGGCGGCACACTTTCTGCCCCTTCTCCTCGCTTGGCCTATTCGTATAACAAATATATCCTGTTCCAATGCCTTCTTCTGTTGACCCAAAATCTGTCAATTTGTAGAACAACACACACTCGCGGGCTTCGCTTGAATATAATGGAGGAGGGTAAATGTAAGTTTCTGAAGCCTTTGGTTCATCAAAGAGAACTTCCTCCATTGGCTCTAATGCGCTACCTCCATCTTTAAACTCTGAGACAAGTAGAAGACCTGCATCTTTCCCATGTTCTTCATCCTCTTGGTTCGCACCTACCAATTCTTGAAATTTGTGCAGCTCATCAGTGTCTGTCTCAAATTGTGCCCTTTCCAAATCATCCACCTCACTAGCTTGATCAAATTCCTCACATGGCTTGGGAACACTCACCTCCTCTTGGAATTTGTCTTCTTCAATTATACATGCAGTACCTTGCTCCAAGTCATCGTTATTTTCTGGAATTGCCTCTCGTATGGATTGTTGTTTCTCTTGTTCCAAGACACTCAAAACTTGAGCAACTAGTGTCTCCATAGATTTGAGAAACTTCTCATGACTCTCTGCAAGCATCCTAATCTCCTTCAAATCATCAACCTCATCTGACTGAAAAGTAGGAGTAGGTTGCTGATGTTGAAATTCTTCACTTCCAAAGAAATATGACATGTCTGGAACATCTTGCTGGTACTGTTGAGGATGGTATGGAAAATATGGTTGTTCCTCATAACTGACATATGGATCAACTCCTTCGTAGTAACAATATTGTGAGGGATCATGAACATCCAAACACCGCTCACATTGATAAGGCATGGATGTACTCGAATATGCCCACCCTGGCAACTCCTGGCCTGCCATCTTCAAACACTCAAGTACCTGAACACAACGAGCTAAACAAGATAGTTAAGAAAAAATCTGAGTCAGTGAACTCTAACGACCACTATTGACAAGCACATAAACCAAAAATAAAACACCGATGATCCCCGGCAGCGGCGCCAAAAACTTGTTTGCACTAAATCACGCAAGCGTACGTGGTCACAAGTAATATAGAATAAAGTTGAGTTCGTTCCCACAGAGATCTGGTTAGGTTTCAATTCAGTTCATGCACCTATGCAACAATGTATGATTATTATTCACTGCTAAGACAAATAACAAGATTAAGTTTTTACCAACTATAATTAACTAGGATACAATTTAACAAACTAAAAATTACTAACTAATGAGAATTAAAATTTAATTACTTATATGCGAGAAAACATGGAATCCTAACTTCATCATCTACTTCACTTAGAGTTGATGCCTTTAATCAATACATACGATGGTTTTGATATCTGATCGGATAACACGAAACAAGTAAAAGCTACCTCTCGGTATACTAATACCAAACTACGCATGCATCCACAAAAGAGATAGAAGATGGGTAGACACCAATTATGTTTAGACCCTATATCTCTATAGAATTTGAAAACATAAAGGTTTAAGCACAAGTTATCCAGTTACATCACATAGGGTAGCATCATATCTCTATGTATGCCACAAATCATGATAATATTATCAACCTATCCTATGCTAGCATGACAAGTTCTAAATCTCAAGATCCACTCTCGTTTCGCAAGAGATTAACAAATTAGATGTTCGCGACGCATCTAAATACATGAATCACAACCATACAAGGATATCAAGAATTCACCACACATAAATCTTTAAAGCATGCAAACTACTAAGCTACATAGACAAATCCGTTAGAATCCCATGACAACGATTAGTTCATAATCGAACCTTTCGTCATCATGGGATCTGATGAAACCATGATATAAAACAAAGAATCAAGAATGAATAGATGAATAGAATATAGAGTAACAAAGTTAAGAAGACAAATCCGGAATAGCATCCAAAAGCTAACGCCTAATATACAAGATGTGAAATTGGCCTTCGTAGCCTTCTCGTGCTCTCCAAAAGTCTTCAACTCGTGTGGATGTGTTGTAAGTGTATGATCTCTAGTGGTGTGGTGGTGTCTTGATTATGTCCCCCTAGATGTGTATTTATAGCCCCAAGTTGCCTCTCCATCAAGCAATTACCATATTAGAGTTGGAATAGAAGACCGGAAATTTCCATCTTTAAACGGGATAAGATTTGCAAATTCCATGCTCAAGACTAATTCTGGAATGTTCTAGCCATTCAGGACAATTACCATTCTGATTAGAAGTAGGAATTATAGCAATTTCCTGTTTAGAATTGAATTCTGGAAATTTTTGTTGATTTTGTTTTGAAGGAAAATTCTCTTCAATAATTCTGGACTCCGGACCACCTTAGAATGATAGAAAATTCCGTTATCTTCGCGTGGGCAGTTGAATCGTCCAAAACGGACTTGTAGAACTCAAGATATGGCCAAAACAAAATTAGAAATTCTGGCTGATTTTTCACCCGCTGACTGCTACTGTTCATGCGCGTCCGTTACTGTTCATGCGCGTCCATTACTGTTCATTTCGCTGATTTTGCTCTATTTTCTTCGTTTTAACTCCGATTTTCATTCCGTTTCTTCCGGCTCTCCCGCAATTTGATGTACTGTTATTCTTTAAGCTCAAAACCCACCATTTAAGCATGGAAAACATCATCCCACATCCGACTCTTATTCCTGCACAAATTCACTAAAAACATATCAAAAACACCACATACTAGAGTTCAAGTTATCAATTCAAGCCGATACGAAGCATTCCAAGTGGATATAACATCCACTTATCAGGAAGATCCTGATCCTGAAGCACTGTCATGTTGCACAGGCTTCAGCCATTGATTTATGAAGTCAGAGCTAAAGCTAGGCAAGCTAAACTCCTCAGTTACAGATGCAACTTCTGCAACCGGATGGATTGACTCTACTACTGTTGTCTCCACAGGTGTGGGATGAGTTACAACAGTAGTTGACATAGGCACAGAGTCTCTAGTAAAAACTAGTGAATCCTCTGTGTTTGTGATGGTGTCATTAGGATATGCCCCAGTTTGCATTCCCTCACCATCTAAATGTGGTTCCTGGGTGGTGAACAAATTGTCATGCACTAAGTCACTTGAGTCCATTGGCTCACCAAGAGAAGAGAATTCTTGGTGATCAATGCCTTGATCCTCAATTGCTTGAGTTGCAGGCTCCAAAGAAATATCATTGTAAGATTCTGAAAGAAGAGTGTCTTGTAGATTGGATTTTGGCAACTCCCCCTGAGAAATAGAGGGAGTTTCAAGTGTGATGTGCTCTCCACTCAGTGTTGTGCCAGCCTTATCACTCCCAGGTGCTGACTCATTACAAGATAGTGCATTGGGGAGGATGCTTGATTCTATAGATGCACCCTGTTGAGAGGGTACATCTAGTGAGCTGTTTGCCCCTGATTTTACAACTTCAGCCATTTGTGTGACTGAAGAGGTGGTTTTAGATTTCTTCTTCTTTTTCTTCTTCTTTGGCCTTAGTAAGGGTGACTCAGGTTCCTCACTTTCTAAACCTAATTCTATAGCCAATGCTGCTTCAGTTAAGATATTCAATGGTTCAGAAACAATCTATTTTCTCTTCTTCTTCTCCTTTTTACTAACACCACCCTGTTGAGAGGATGATGCAGGTGGCTCTGTGTTTGGTAGAGTGTTTGGTTGAGGGGGTTGGTTAGCAGGCCCTGGGTTAGCATTTTGTTCTACTTGCTTGGGCCTGGCTAACTCAGATTTAGAGGCAAATGTTGGCATGTTGTGGGGGTAAGACTCAAATAACCTCTGCATATGAGGGGTTATTACAATCCTAACATCCACATCATTCCTAGTATCCAAATTACCAAAAATAAGTTTGGTCATGGACCTAGGGTAGCATATTCTAGTTTTATCTAAACCAGGTAAATCATCCAAATTCTTATCTAAATAATTAAGTACAGACTGAATGAATCTGGGAAAGAAGATATTATTACCCTTCTTGGTTGTGTTCTTACCAAGTTTTCCATAGAGCTCCTGCATTATGAGCTTTCCAACATCTATCCTTCTGTCAAAGGCCAAGGAGTACCCTATCTGTTGAACAGGTGCACTCAGTTGGTCATAGCTGGATTTCCTTCCACTGAATATGTGCAGGAGTGTGGCAAACACATAGCTCCACTCTTTCCTCAGATGTGCCCTTTTCAGGGTTCCAACTTTGATGGTGTCTGAGTACTTTATTAGGTCAAAGAATTCCACCAGTTGTTTATCTGTTACTAGTCTGTTGTATTCATTCTGGTGAAGACCCAAGGCTTTACTCATGTCCTCAGAGGTGATGTTAAACTCTTTACCCAGAACTTTGCAGTTTATGACATAGCCCAGACTGCCATCTTCAAGAGCAACGGTTTCAGTAATTGCAGTGTTCCAAAACTGTTCTAGAATGTCTAGATACAGAGTTGGGTTGGCCGTAAGTGCTCCTTTGATATATGATTCAGACATCCATTTTACAAAGCACTTGTTTTTAGCATTTGGAGCTTCGACATCACTTGAGAGAGCGATGAAGTTGGTGTTGAATTTCACAGTTGCCATGGATACAGAGAAAAGAGAGAAGAGAATGAAGTTCGAAAAAGAAATTTATCTTTTGAAGTTAGGTTTTTAGAGGTTTTGGAACTTTAGATGCTTGAGAAATCGAATGAAATGAAACGAATAGATGTAGAATTGTATAAGTATGAAGTACTTGAATTGTCGATTAGATGTATGTTTTGTATCGACAAGTCAGGCATTCGAGAAGTAGAAATCAACTATTCGATAAGTCAAGAAAGACTTAATCGATATCTCAAGCAGTTTGTAACTCACAGTTGGCAGTTATCTAACTTAGAAATAATTCTAAATTAAATAAAATATGTTTTTATGAGTGATTTAAAATTCTGAATAAAAATCCAAAAACGATTCAGATTTAGCGAGAATTCAGCCTTTTCAAATGATTCAAGAACTCAAATACAGTATTCGAGAACTCAGTTACCATATTCGAGAAGTCAATCATACCTCTATTCGATATCTCTAAAAGGTTCTATTTGAGAACTCGAGAGTATTCCAAAGAGACTTATTAGAGAAGTCGAGCAGTGAATCATTAAAGAAGTCTGACTTATCGAAATATTATTTTCACTCATAAAAATTCAATTTTCACTATCTTTTAAAATTCACCAAACATATTCTATGAAGAATATTATAACAAATTAAATAGTGATTTTCTCAAAATTTCATAGAAATTTCAAGTTGACATAATATGATTTTTCAACATATGCAACATATTTGAAATATTTATAAATCATATTTCAGTCAACACTTACTTCAAATATATTGAGAATTTAGATAAAGTAAGTGTTTACTACTGCAACAATCTAGTTGATATTTTCACTTAGCCAGATTCTGAAGAATTCAGCATTCCAATCTCACTAACCAACCTTGTGAAGGTGGCTTCATCCAATGGCTTAGTGAATATATCAGCTAACTTTTTATCTGTAGGGACATAATGCAACTCAATGGTTCCATTAGTTGCATGCTCCCTAATGAAATGATATCTGATGTCAATGTGCTTTGTCCTAGAATGATTGACAGGATTGGCAACTATAGATATTGCACTTGTGTTGTCACACATGATTGGAATTCTTTCCAACACAAGTCCATAATCTCTAAGTTGATTTCTAATCCAAAGCACTTAAGCACAGCAACTTCCAGCAGCTATGTATTCAGCCTCAGCTGTGGAAGTTGACACAAATTGTTGTTTCTTGCTGTTCCAAGAGACTAATATTTGTCCAAGAAACTGGCGGCTACCTGAAGTGCTTTTCCTATCCACTCTACATCCAGCATAATCAGCATCAGAATAACCAACCAAACTGAACCCTGTGTCCTTAGGATACCATAAACCCAAGTTTGGAGTGCCCTTCAGATATCTAAAGATCCTCTTTATAGCAATAAAATGTGACTCTTTTGGATTTGATTGAAACCTTGCACACAAGCATGTAGCAAACATGATGTCTGGCCTACTTGCACTGAGATAGAGTAGAGAGCCAACCATGCCTCCGTAGACTGAGATATCTACTTTCTTGCCTTTAGCATCTTCATCCAATTTGGTGGCAGTGCCCATGGGAGTCTTTGCAGGTGAGCAGTCTTCTAAGTCAAACTTCTTCAATAGATCCTTGATGTACTTAGTTTGACTGATAAAGATACCATCCTTCCTCTGACTAACTTGCAACCCAAGAAAGAATGTCAACTCTCCCATCATGCTCATCTCATATCTGCTCTGCATGAGCTTAGAGAATTTCTCACACAGCTTCTCATTTGTAGAGCCAAATATGATATCATCCACATAGATCTGAACTAGGATAATATCATCACCATGCTTCTTGTAAAACAGTGTCTTGTCCAATGTGCCTCTAGTGAATTGATTTTCAAGAAGAAATTGGGATAAAGTGTCATACCATGCCCTTGGAGCCTGCTTAAGTCCATACAATGCCCTAAGCAATCTGTAGACAAATTCTGGGAAATGTGGATCCTCAAACCCAGGTGGTTGTTGCACATAAACTTCTTCTTCCAACTCTCCATTCAGAAATGCACTCGTGACATCCATTTGATAAACTTTAAAGTTTGAATGAGCAGCAAATGCCAAGAAGATTCTGAGGGCTTCCAATCTAGCAACAGGAGCAAATGTCTCATCATAATCAATGCCTTCCTGTTGAGACTATCCTTTTGTAACCAACCTTGCTTTGTTTCTTACAATTACACCATCTTCATCCATCTTATTCTTCAGAACCCAGTTTGTCCAAACAATGGTTCTGTTCTTTGGTGCAGGCACAAGTTCCCATACTTTGTTTCTTTCAAATTGATTCAGCTCCTCTTGCATAGCAATAATCCAATCTGGATCCAACAGTGCATCTTCAAGTTTCTTAGGCTCATTCTAAGATAGAAAGCAACCATAGAGACACTCATTTTGAGTTGCTCTTCTAGTTCTCACTCCTGCATTTGGATCTCTAATAATTTGCTCTGTAGTGTGTGATCTATCCCATTTCCTTGAGTGCTCAGTTTGATTTCTCAACCTTGATGTTGCTTCATCATCCAAGTCATGATCATTTTCATTTCATCCCCTTATGAAGTTGCTACTATTCACAGGTGTGTCTTGGATACTAGTCTCTTCACTGTTGATTTGCATAGATTCTTCTCTTGCTTCATCATTCACTGGAGTTTGTTGAATTGTAGTCTTAACTTCAGTTTCAATCTCTTCATCAGAATCATCTAGATTTTCAAACTTTAATGGATCTCTATTTTCATCATTGGCTTCTTCTAATCCAGGTAGTTTGCTGTCATCAAATGTCACATCTGTGCTTTCCATAACTTTCTTTTGACTGATGAAATAAACTTTGTATGTAATTCTCTCCATAGAATAGCCAAGAAAAATTCCTTCAAATGCCTTTGCATCAAACTTCCCAACATATTCTGAATTGTCTTTCAACACAAAGCATTTGCTTCCAAAAGTATGAACATACTTTATAGTAGGCTTCTTTCCAGTCATCATATTGTAAGGTGTCTTTCCAGTGTTTTTGTTGATGAGGGTTCTGTTCTGGATATAGCATGCAATGCTCACAGCCTCAACCCAGAAACATGTAGGTATCTTTGCATCAAGCAACATTGTTCTAGCAGCCTCAATTAGAGTTCTATTCTTTCTCTCAACTATTCCATTTTGTTGTGGAGTCCTTGGAGCTGAGAATTGTTGAGAAATGCCATTCTCTTTGTAAAATGCTTCAAGTAAGGCATTTCTGAACTCTGTTCCACTATCACTTCTCAATGCAATCACACTTGCATTGTTGGCTTTTGCTTCCTTATCAACTTTCTTTATGTGCTCAATGATTACTTGTGGAGCCTCATCCTTTGATGCTAGAAATTCCACCCATGTATACCTTGTGTAGTCATCAACCATCACTAGGGCATACTTCTTTCTTGAGAGTGACATAATATTGACAGGCCCAAACAAATCCATATGAATTAATTGCAGGGGATTGGTGATTGATGTCACTGTCTTTGACTTGTGGCTTGACCTTTTCATCTTTCCTTTTTGGCAAGCCTCACACACTCCTTCTTGACAGAATTCAAGTGTGGGCATGCCTCTCAATAACTATCTTTTGACTAGAGAATTAATGGCCTTGAAGTTCAGGTGTGATAACTTCTTGTGCCATAGCCAACAATCTTCATTTGATACTTTTGAGTAGAAGCAACAAACTTTGTCCTTGTTTGCAGAGTCCATATTGGCTACAAACAGGCTTCCTTTTCTTACTCCAGATAGAGCAAAATCACCAGTCTTCTTGTGGGTGATCGAACACTCATCTTTGTCAAAATTTACCTTGAATCCTCTATTAGTAAACTGACCAACACTTATCAGATTATGCTTGAGACCCTTGACTAGTGCTACATCTTCAATGATGACATTACCAACTTTTAACTTGCCATATCCCAATGTGTTACCCATGCTGTCATCTCCAAAAGCAACCATTGGGTCATCCTTCTCCTCATATTGTGATAGCAGGGCCATATTACCAGTCATGTGATTTGAGCATCCACGGTCCAAAATCCACATGACCTTCTTCTCAATTTCTTTGCCCTGCAAACACAAAGGTATTACTTCTTCTTTGGTACCCAAACATGTTTGGGTCCACTTGGCTTAGAAATAGATTTATCAAAAATAGCATGCTTATCAACTTTCTTAGGACTAGTCTTCTTGTCACTGTTAGAAGTCTTAGAATCTGAATTCTTAGACTTAGGTGACAGAGGTACCTTCCTAACTCTAGGAGGACTTAAAGACTCTGGCCGTGTGTAGTGTGTGTGAATGTTGTGACTGATGCAACCATCCATGAATTATTTTCTCAAATTAAAACAGCTAGTCAAAACATTCATGTTGCATCTCATACAGTCAAGTTTATCACAGAAAGGTGAATCTCTATGTCTTAAAGGCACAGAGCAATCATAGAAAGGCTTAGCTACACTACCAGTTGGTTTCTTGCATGCATAAGTTAAGTGATTAGTGCTAAAACAGTTTTGACAAACTTTTTAGGGGCATTTGGCACATAAGCATAATTATTATTCTTGTTTATCCCTAGCTTGCCATTCCTGTTTTGTTTCTTATTAACCACTTTCTTCTCAGATTCATTTTTCCCAGCTGAAACAAACTTCACAAACTTCTCAGGTCTAGGTCTACCTCCTATAGGCTTCTTGGCTTTTTCCTTGACACTCTCACTCTTAGAGGATGCTGGTTGTTCACTAGACTGTGCCTCATCCTCATCATTCAACATTTTCTTAATGAGTAAGGCATCCTCATCAATTTCAAATGTTGGTTCTTTAAAAATTGGAGACTCAGTCTTTTTCAAAATGTGAGGCACTTCCTCCTGAACAACTATGTCATCTTCAATGACAGCATAGTATTTCCTCTGTTTAAGAGTGCCATAGTCAAGTCCAATGGCAGCCTTGGGTTTAGCTCGGTTTTTATCATGGTAGGACTGCAATAGACTATATGAGTTCTTAAAGGTTTTCAGTTTGAATTCATTTTCAGCTAGTTCATCCCTAAGAGCCTTCTGAATCTGACTAACACATAGAACCTTATTCTGCAGATATTCAACTTCTTTCTTAAGGTTATCTACTTGCATAGCAGTTAACTAAAGTTCCTCATTCTTCTTGTTTAACAATTCATTCTTAGCAGATAGTTTGGCAATCTCTTCATTAGCAGCAATCATACTAGTATGAATATTAAACATTTCAATAGACAGTTGTTCAACCATACACTTATACTCAGAAACAGACATATCTATGGTAGTGAGAGATGGTACCTGAGAGTCAGATAGAGATTTTTCATCCTTGGAATCAGCCATCAAGGCATAGTTACAAAATTCTTGCTCCTCTCCATCACTATCAGAGTCATCCCAACACTTCCTTTCAGCTATGTAGGCCTTGCCTTGTGTTTGCTTTTTCAGAAGGGCTTCATACTTAGCTTCAAGCTCTAGAAACTCCTTATCCTTCTTTTTAGGCTTCTTGCATTCACTGGCAAAATGCCCTAGGTCATTGCATCTATAACACCTTACAGATGACCTATCCACATGGCTGGTTTTGAATTTATTCTTGTTTGCTTTCACAGGTGCCTTGCTCTTGTTGAATGAATGGTTTTGGGGTCTAGGTTTGAAGGGTTGGTTCCTCTTGAATCTGATGTTTGGAAACTTTCTGGCCATGAAAGCATATGAAGTGTTTTCCATGCCATCTAGCTCTTCAAGAGTATAGAACTCTCCTTCTTCCTTCTCCTCAACAGGTTCAGTCACTTCACTTTCATTTTCTTCATCATCTACTATCTCTTCTATCCTCAGCTGACTTGTAGATGCTTCTAGGTCTTGAACAGATTTGATGACAATCAAGGCACATGATGTGTTTATCATTCTGCCTTGGTTGGCTTGGATAGTGTTAACACAATATCACGCAAGTATACATGGTCACAAGTAATACAATTAAGTTCGTTCCACTGAGATCTGGTTAAATTCTTTTCAACTAATGTGCCTATTCAACAATGTATGATCTTAATTCACTGCTAAGACAATTAATAAATTGAGGTTTTAATTAACTAAATTAAACTAAGATGCGAATTAAGAAATTAAGAATTAATTAGCTAATGAGATCTAAAACTGATTTACTTATATGAGAATAAACATGGAATCCTAACTTTATTATCTACTTCACTTAGAGTCGCAGCCTTTAATCAATACATGTGATGGTTTTGATATCTGATCGGATAACACGAAACAAATAAAAGTTACCTCTCGGTATACTAGCACCAAACTACACATACATCCACAAAAGAGATAGAAGATGAGTAGACACCTATTATGTTTAGACCCTATATCTCTATAGAATTTGAAAACATAGAGGTTTAAGCACAAGTTATCCACATAGATCACATAGGGCAGCATAATATCTCTATTTACGCCACAAATCATGATGTTAAACCATCAACCTATCCTATGCTAGCATGGCAAGTTCTAAATCTCAAGATCCACTCTCGTTTAGCAAGAGATTAACATATTAGATGTTAGCTACGCATCTAAATTCATGAAGCACAACCATACAAGGATATCAAGCATTCACCACACATAAATCTTTAAAGCAATCAAACTACTAAGCTACATAGATAAATCCATTAGGATCCCATGACAACGATTAGTTCATAGTTGAACCGTTCGTCACCATGGGATTAGATGAAAACATGATATTAAACAAGATATGAAAGAAAGAAGCAATAATATTAATAAAAACAAGAGTTGAGAGAACAAATCTATAATCCAAAGTATACAAAAGATGAAGTAGATCTAGATCTTTGCTTGTCACCGAGCTTGAATCCTTCTCCACTTTTCTCTCTTGTAGTTCTACGTTACAATAATAAAAATCTGATACAAATTACATGGTAGGATGTGTTTAAATAGACTCTAAAAGTCTTTCCCAACAAGGAAACACCCTAAAATACAATTAGAATTCAATTTAGGTGCAAGAAACTACCTTAAATTCAATTAGAATTAGAAAAAGGACAAAACAGTAATCTTCCAGCCTGGTTCTCAAAGAATACGTGCGCGATTTTGACCAGCACGTCCCCTGACCCTGCTATTTATCCCATGTTGTATAAAATCTCTCAAGCTTCGCGTGAGCTGTAAGATCACTGAAAACGGACTTCTAGAACTCCAGATATGGCCAAAACAGTGTAGACTGCGCAACCTTCCCGGAAAATCCGAATTTTACACAAATTTGCTCTTTTCTCCTCCGTTTCTTTTGCATTATCTAACATCTTCAATACCATGATGCATGTAACTCCTTGGTAGCATAACACAAATGTCCAATCTTCATTCCAATGCTTAATTCCACTCTAATAACGGTTAGAAACGCCAACACTAACCAATAGGTACAATCCTGCACAACTACACAAAACACATCAAAAATACAACAAACTTGAGTCCAAGTCAATCAATTTAAGCCGATATGGAACGCTCCAAGTGGATATAAAATCCATTTATCAGATAGCCCTCTTCTAAAGCAACTCAAGCTCATGAGTCTTTAAAACCCCATAGAGCACATCATATGTGACTTTGTTCAAATCTCTTTCCCTCAGAGAAATGACCCTCTGCTCTAGGTGGTTTGGAGAAGATAATAGAAACTTCATGTTCAACTCCTTAGTACTGTAAACCTTGCCATTCATTTGTAGCTCAGTCACCAACTTTTGAAATCTCTCAAACATGTCAGTAATGCTTTCCTTGGACTGTGCCATGAAAGCTTCATACTGAGTGACCAGTATCTGTTACTTGTTCTCTCCGACCTTCTCTGTTCCTTCACATAAGACCTCAATGTGATCCCACATCTCCTTTGCTGTTTTGCAAGAGGCAATGTTAGCAAACATTGACATTTTCATAGAATCTATGATCAACAACATGAGATGACTGTCAAGGGCAACCATCTCCTTTTCTGTCTCTGTCCATTTAGATGGTTCTTTAGCCACATAGGATCTTGGAATGGTTACAGTTCCAACAGTCTTCTCAGGAATCTCATGTTGTGGAACAAAAGGCCCATTCTTGAGTATCTCAGGATATAAAGGATTAGCAGCTTTGATGAACAATTGCATTTTGATTTTCCAGAGGTTGTAGTTCTCTTTGTCGAACTTAGGGACCTTCACCATTCCTGTAGTCTTTGGTGTATTCATGATCGTTTTCTGTTTTTGAATAAACAGTCTGCTTTGATACCACTTGTTGAATATTGAACACACAAAAGAATACAGAGGGGGGTGAATGGATTTTTGAACTTTTCTTGTTCTTGAATATGTTTTGGAGTATGTAACAAGATATGTGTTATGTGTGTGCAGAAATACGAATGTAGATAATAAACAACACAAGACACGATATCACTTTAATCTAATATTTTATTAGATAAAGATTTGCTACAACCTGTGAATACAAATGATAGTATTCGCAGCTTCGTTTTTATCAGAGAGATGTACTCTTGAATGTATGTGAAAAACTTAACTTCTAAAGAAGTGAGGTTGTGCTCTTATAGAACATGAGCACAACCTGCTTACTACAAATAAGGTTACAGGATAAATTAATTTCTCGCATGTCTATCCTTTTTGAGAAAGCATCCAAACGGCTACAGGTTTGACTTCTTGAGGTTCTGCTCAGATCCACTTCTTTAGCTCTTTGTCTCTTGCACATCTCTCTAAGCTTCTTTGTAGGCTTTCCAAAGTACTTTATAGCTTGTGGTCCATAAAGCAGCTTGGCTTGTTGCAGGTTTCTGACTTGTACAATTCCTTCAGTATTTTGTCCCTAAGATTGTATTTGAGAAGTGGCTAAGTGTTTGATTCGAGAACTAGAATTGACTTGATCGATAACTCTGAGTTCTCGAATACTGTAAAGTTGACATATCGAATCACTTCTCGAATAGCTCTTTTCTTCAGGAATCCTTGAGTTTTCGAATGGAGCATTTAACTTATCGAATCCCTGAGATATCGAATAGCTTTCTGAGCCTTTGAGATATCGAATGAGTTTTGACTTGTTGACTCCTGGAGAACTCGAATGATGTTTTGACTTGTTGACTTCCTGAGTTCTCGAATAGAGTAAAAAACATATCGAATCTCTGATATATCGAATGAGATATCGAATAGTGTCTTTTTGAGATATCGAATCTCTGACTTCTCGAATGCTAGACTTCTCGAATATAACAAACATACTTATCGAAATGGTACTTAGGCAAATTTTCATTCTCCAAACTCTAACTGTGTTTATTTTGACAGCCTTGTTCTTCAAACTTGAGGCATGAACCTTGGAACTTCTTTCAAGCATTATTCTCTGACTTTTAAGTACAGTTACACAGATAGACATTGATGCCTGTTACAAGTACTAAACAAGTAAAAACTCTACAACCAGAGGTTCCCTCAGTTAAGAGGTCATGTAAGTAATGCAAAGCATTACAAACAATTAGGCTTGTTATTAGATGTATTCAGGCATGCCTCTGTGACTAACAGTTAATTATTAATATTATAATATTATTAGTTTATTGTATTAAATAGAGCCGCTTGTGATATAATTGAAAAAATTGAGATTTTAGTTAGATAAAATAAAAAGGTAACATGAAAATTAAAAAAGTGACATGGTTTATGTGAAAAAGGTAATTGATTAATTTATAGTAATTATAATTTAATTATGTTACTTTACTAAATAAAATTGCTCATAGTGTTTCTAGAAAATGAGATATTAATGTTGCCCGTGATATTTCTAGATTGAAAAAAAGGGAATTTAATTTGGAAAAAGTAAAAAAGATGATACGTTTGAGATGAAAAGGTAATTGGTTAATAATTAGTATTATGATATTATTATTTTATTTTTATTAAATAGAAATGCCCGTGATATAATTGGAAAAAGAGAGATTTTAGTAAGAGAAATAAAAAAAGTTAACGTGTTTTGGCTTAAAAAGGTAACCGTCCATGATATAATTGGAAAAAGAAAGATTTTAGTTAGAGAAAAGAGAAAAGGTAACGTGGCAGAAAAGGGTAATTGATTAGTTAATAGTAATTATAATATAATTATGTTATTTTATTAAACAAAATTGTTCGTAGTTTTAAAAAAAGGAGAAATTTTAGTTAGATAGAATGTAAAAGATATTGTATTTTACCTTAAAAAAAGAAATTATTTTGTTTTTGAAAAATAGAAAAGGTAATATGTTTAACCTGAAAAAGGAAATTGATTAATAAATGAGAAATTTTAGTTAGATAAAATATATAAGATATTATATTTTACCTGAAAAGGAAATTATTTAGTTATTGAAAAATAGAAAAGATAATATGTTTAACCTGAAAAAAGAAATTGATTAGTTATAGTAGGATGAGTAAGGGTAAATAAGTAAAATCAACAGGTACTGTACTGACCGATCGACCGACCAAACTTTTAATGTTTCGGCTTTTATATAATATTAGCTTATAACCCGTGCGATGCACGGGTTTCTTTTAATATGTTATAAATTTTAATTTATGCCATGATTATGTTTTTATATAATCATTATTTTGCAAAAATTATTTTAACAATATTTTAATATAATTTAATATAAATTTATTTAATGATATGATGATTTAAAATTTATATTATAGAATTTTAAGTTAAATATGTCGTTGACGGGATTCGAAACTTGAATTTTTAGTAATTTTAATCATAAAATATACCTTATAATTACATCTAACGGTTCTTATTAATTACTAAAAATCAAACAGCAAAATGGTATAATATTTTGGGGTATACATTAATGATTGCAAAATTATTAATGATTGCAAAATTATTTATTTTAAAACTTATATTAATTTTTAAAAAAAATATGTCGTTGACAGAATTTGAGCCTTGAAATTTTAGTAAATTAATTTAAATTTTTAATATATTTAATCATTAGATCTAACGGTTATGATTTTTTTACTAAAAATCTAACGATCATTATTCGTTGTATACAGATTTCTATTGTATTTAGTTAGTGATTAGACGATATAGTGTTATATTTTTGGGTATATATTAATTGGTGTAAGATTATATTTCAAAATAAAAGTTAACGTGTTTTATTTAGAAAGAAATCTATACTATTATATAAAAGCCGAAACATTAAAAGTTTGGTCGGTCGGTCGGTCGGTCGGTATGGTACCTGGTGATTTTAATTATTTACCCTTACTCAATTACAGATAAAATCCATTCTAATCAATTTCCTTTCTCAGGTTAAACATACTATCTTTTATATTTTTCAATAACTAAATAATTTCCTTTTTTAGGTAAAATACAATATCTTTTATATTTTATCTAACTAAAATTTCTCATTTATTAATCAATTTTCTTTTTCAGGTTAAACATATTATCTTTTCTATTTTTCAATAACTAAATACTTTCTTTTTTAAGGTAAAATACAATATTTTTTACATTTTACCTAACTAAAATTTCTCCTTTTTTAAAAACACTACGAGCAATTTTGTTTAATAAAATAACATAATTATATTATAATTACTATTAACTAATCAATTAGTTTTTTTAGTCAAAACACGTTACCTTTTCTCTTTTCTCTAACTGAAATCTTTCTTTTTCCAATTATATCATGGATGATTACCTTTTTCAGCCAAAACACGTTACCTTTTTTCTTTTCTCTTACTAAAACCTCTATTTTTTCAATTATCTCATGGGCATTTCTATTTAATAAAAATAAAATAATAATAATAATAATAATAATAATAATAATAATAATAATAATAATAATAATAATAATAATAATAATAATAATTAACCGAGTACCTTTTTAGCTAAAATGTATCATCTTCTATATTTTTTCTAATTAAATTCTCTTTTTTCCAAGAAATATCACGGGAAACATTAATTTCTCATTTTTTAAAAATCATGAACAATTTTATGTATTAAAATAACATAATGAAATTATAAATAATATAAACTAATCAATTATCTTTTTCACATAAATCATGTCATATTTTTAATTTTCACGTTACCATTCTATTTTTTCTAACTAAAATCCCTCTTTTTCCAATTATATCACGGGCGGTTCTATTTAATACAATAAACTAATAATATTATAATATTAATAATTAACCGATTACCTTATCAGCTAAAACATATCATCTTTTCTATATTTTCTAACTAAATTCCTCTTTTAAAGGTAAAATATAATATCTTTTACCTTTTATCTAACTAAAATTTCTCCTTTCAAAAAATACTACGAGCAATTTTGTTTAATAAAATAACAGAATTATATTATAATTACTATTAAATAAATAATTACCTTTTTTTAGCCAAAACACGTTACTTTTTCTCTAACTAAATTCTCTCTTTCTCCAATTATATCATAGATGGTTATTATTCTATTTTACCTGAAAAAGGAAATTATTTCGTTATTGAGAAATAGAAAGGACAATATGTTTAACCTGAAAAAGGAAACTGATTAATATAGGAGAAATTTTAGTTAAAGAAAATATAAAAGATATTTTATTTTACCTAAAAAAGGAAATTATTTAGTTCTTGAAAAATAGAAAAGATAATATGTGTAACCTGAAAAAGGAAATTGATTAGTTATTAAATCTGTAATTGAGTAAGGGTAAATAAGTAAAATCAACAGGTACTGTACCGACCGACCGACCGACCAACCGACCAACCAACCAAACTTTTAATGTTTCGGCTTTTATATAATAGTAACTAATCAATTTCCTTCTTGAGTTTAAACATATTATCTTTTCTATTTTTCAAGAACTAACTAATTTCCTAAAATATAATATCCTTTTATATTTTATCTAACTAAAATTTCTACTTTATTAATCAATTTCCTTTTTCAGGTTAGACATGTTACCTTTTCTACTAACTAATCAATTTCCTTCTTAAGGTTAAACATATTATCTTTTCTCTTTTTCAAAAACTAAATAATTTCCTTTTTATCCATTTATATTTTATCTAACTAACTAATTTCCTAAAATACAATATCCTTTTATATTTTATCTAACTAAAATTTCTCCTTTATTAATCAATTTCCTTTTTCAGGTTAGACATATTACCTTTTCTACTAACTAATAAATTTCCTTCTTGAGGTTAAACATATTATCTTTTCTATTTTTCAAAAACTAAATAATTTTCTTTTTATAATAAAATATAATATCCCTTTATATTTTATCTAACTAAAATTTCTCCTTTATTAATTAATTTCCTTTTTCAAGTTAAACATATTACCTTTTATATTTTTCAATAACTAAACAAGTTTCTTTTTCAAGTAAAATAGAATATCTTTCACATTTTATTTAACTAAAATATCTCTTTTTTTAAAAATAGTACGAGCAGTTTTGTTTAATAAAATAACGTAATTATATTATAATTATTATTAACCAATCAATTACCTTTTTCACCCAAAACACGTTACCTTTTCTTTTTTCTCTAATTAACATCTCTCTTTTTCAAATTATATCATGAACGGTTACCTTTTTCAACCAAAACACGGTACCTTTTTTCTTTTCTCTTACTAAAATCTCTCTTTTTCCAATTATATCACAGATGTTTCTATTTAATAAAATAAAATAATAATATTATAATACTAATAATTAACCGATTACCTTTTCAGCTAAAATGTATCATCTTTTCTATTTTTTCTAATTAAAATCCCTTTTTTTCTAGAAATATCATGGACAACATTAATTTCTCATTTTCTAAAAACTATGAGCAATTTTATTTAGTAAAATGACATAATTAAATTATAATTATATAAGCTAATCAATTACCTTTTTCACATAAATCATGTCATTTTTTTAATTTTCACGTTACCTTTCTATTTTCTCTAACTAAAATCTCTCTTTTTCCAATTATATCAAGGGAGGTTTTATTTAATAAAATAAACTAATAATATTTTAATATTAATAATTAACCGATTACCTTTTTCAACTAAAACGTATCATCTTTCCTATATTTTTTTTTAACTAAAATCCTTCTTTTAATAGATATATATATCACGGACAATATTAATTTCATCTTTTCTAAAAATATTTCGTACAATTGTATTTAGTAAATAAGGTAATTAAATTATAATTGCTATAAACTAATCAATTATATTTTTCACCTATAACATGTTTCCTTTTTAATTTTCTCTAACTAAATCCTATCTTTTTCTAATCATATCACATGCATTCTATTTAATAAAAATAATAATTTTATAATTACCAATAATTAATCCATTACCTTTTTCAACTAAAACCTATCATCTTTTCTATATTTTCTAACTAAAATCCTTCCATTTCTAGAAATATCACGGATAACATCTGTATAATTATTATCAAATCATCTGATATAATAATGTAAGCCTCCAAAATTCATCTTTTAAAAAGTTAATTTAAATAAATGAAAAAATTTATATAATATTTAAATAAAAAAATCCGTGCATCGCACGGGCTTTATAACTTTTTTTTTCTCTTACTAAAACCTCTCTTTTTCCAATTATATCACGGGCATTTTTATTTAATAAAAATAAAATAATAATATTATAATACTAATAATTAATCGAGAACCTTTTTAGCTAAAATGTATCATCTTTTTTATTTTTTCTAATTAAATTCTCTTTTTTCCTAGAAATATAAAATAACGTAATTAAATTATAATTACTATAAACTAATCAATTACCTTTTGCACCTAGAACATGTTACATTTTTAATTTCTATAACTAAATCATATCTTTTTCTAATAATATCACGGACATTCTATTTAATAAAATAAAATAATAATTTTATAATTACTAATAATTAACCGATTACCTTTTTCAACTAAAACCTATCATATTTTCTATTTTTTCTAACTAAAATCCATCATTTTCTAAAAATATCACGGATAACATTTATATAATTATTATCATATCATCTCATATAAAAATTTAAGCCTAAAAAATTCATGTTTAAAAAAACAATTTAAATTAATGAAAAAAATCATATAATATTAAAAAAAACCGTGCATCGCACGGGTTTTAAGCTAGTATTATTAATTGGAAGATACAATATTTTAGGTGTTTATAAAAGATAATATCATCAATCAATTAAAAGTAAACCTCTTTTTAATTAAAAAAAGGCAATCGGCTAATTATCACTAATTGAAAGATATGATACGATTGATTTTTTAGGTGTTTATAAAAGGCAATATATTCAACTAAAAGTAAATGTGAAAAAGGCAATCAGTTAATTATCATTAATTATATTATGTATTATTTATTTTAATAAATAGGATAACCAAACCGAAAAGCAAAACTTTTTATTTTAATAAATATAGGATAACCAAACCGAAAACCAAAAATTTCAATGTTTCGGTTTTAATATAATAGTATAGATATTTGTGAATATGATCTATTTGTGTCGTGATTTACGGGAACTTTATTCCTGTTCAGAAGAATATTAAAATTAATATTTGCAGATAAAATTATAATCCAAATAGAGTTGAGTTGAATTTTTATTCAAACTTGATTCGATTATGAATATATAGGAATCAAATTCGAAGTTGAAGCCGAATTTTCAAGTCATCGAACAATTTAAACTTTTAAAATAATTTTTACGAATCTAACATATAGTCCAATCCAAACTTATCAACCCAGTCAATTTCATCATATACAATTATTATTGAATTTGAATCAAGTTCAGTTTGAGCCATATTTTTAGATAAATTCAATTTTATTGATCAAAAATTAAGGTTGATTCAATTTGTTATCGATTTTAATTATTCGTTCGACTGAAGCTCAAAGATGAATTAAGACAGACTTTTATTGAGTTCATATGTGCTCGACGGGAATTACAATCTCAAATACATCCAACCTCCTCGATTGGATACATTAAAAAAAATTTAATAATGATTTCTGAATGTAATGGTAATATTAATATTAATTGGGTATTAGGGTAATTAGGTAAATTCAATAGGTACCAACCAACAAACCAAACTTTTAATATTTCAGCTTTTATATAATAGTATAGATTTATTACGTTTTGATTATCAAAATAATCTTCTTATTAATTAAAGATAGTTGTACAAACAATCAAATATATTATTAATAATAAGTGTAAGAGGGGTTTTATCCAAAAATTTGGTAATCGGTAATCTGGTCTTCAGTACGACAAAGTAAATAATACCCGTTAAATCTTAAAATAAATGTATTAAAAATGTTGGATCTAGCATAAAAAAATATTTTATATTTTAACATTTAAACTAAAAGGTGTATTTATAGTGAAATACGAAAAAATGAATGTCAATTATTTAAATCATATATAATTAGGTTTTCTACATTAAATAGGATTATCATTGTACGTTCCTTCATCCAAACTACGATTGTTGATCAGATTTTAAATTGTGGCACATCCCACGCTTTATATAACTTTTTTGGCGAGATAATCCAACAATTTATTGTAGTCGTGAGAAAAATATATATTTTATTTGTCAGAACGTATTCGAACAACCAACCATGACTGCGATTCTATACTATCCAAATCAATGAACCAATATAATAGAATCCTGTAGATCTAAGATCCTGAATGCTAGAATAAAAGAACCTATTCTCACAAAGAGAATGAATATAACCCAATATGGGTAGACAAAATCCACTAACGGGGTACTAGACTCTCAATAAAGAGATATATTTATTGAAAAACAAAGTAAAATCAAGGAAAAGAAAGAGGAGTTATCATTCACAAGGAGAAAGTACAAAATCCAAAAGAGTGTCAAATAGTATTAGACATTATTTAGTATATAAATTACCAATCAAAAAACAAAATTCATTACAGAGTCAATGAAATTATTCTTAGTAAATGTTTTTCATAGCAAATTGGTTAACTCAGCGGAAAAATTCTTATAATTCACTATTTTTTTAATAAATAATTAATTTATCAATAAAAGGGCATATGTCATCTACAAAAATAATCAAATTTCAAATTTTCTAATAAATCACAATTTTTATAGGTAATTAATTTATCAATAAAAGGTTATACAACATCTACAAAAATAATCAAGATCGGACAAACACATATTAAAATAGATCCTATCAAGGTTTTCTTCATACAAACTACGATCCTTGATCAGATCTTAAATTATGGTAAATCCCTAGCTTATATCACTAAAATATATAACCTTTTTGCCGAGATAATCCAACAATTTATTGTATTCGTGAGGAAAACATATATCTGATTTGTCAAAACGTATTCGAACAACCAACCATAACTGCGATTCTATACTATCCAAATCAATGAACCAGTATAATGGAATCCTGTAGATCTAAGATCCTGGATGTTAGAATATTAAAAGAACTTACTCTCACAAAGAGAAAGAACATAACCTAATATGGGTAGACAAAATCCACTAACGGGGTACTAGACTCTGAATAAAGAGATTATTTATTGGAAAACAAAGGAAAATCAAGGAAAAGAACTAGGAGTCATCATTCACAAGGAGAATGTACAAAATCCGATATATCAGTAGATAAAACCCACCAACGTGGTACTAGACTCTCAATAAAGAGAGATATTTATTGGGAAAAAAAAGAAGCAAAATCAAGGAAAACATTAAAAAGAAGGTTTACCATAAACCAAAATGCTGATGTCAGCCCCTAAACTTTAGTTTAGTATTTTTGGGAGAGGATGAGAGAGAGGAACCGTTACGACATTCGCTATAAAAATCACTATTATTGATAATTAGATAGGTCGATACATATAAAATTATATATTATTTCTAATAAAAGTTGCCCTTTTTAATTTTGTATTCTTGAATAAAAGTAATAGTATTCAATTCTCATATCCTAATCTAAGAGCAGACATATCAAATATGCTTGGTTGGTTGATAATATTTATTTTTTAATATCAACAAAATCTTAAATATAGATCAGAAAAATTAATAACTTGGTATATAGATTCTAAACAAACAAAGATATTTATTAACAACAAACAAATTTTTTTTTAAAAAAGGAGGGCTTCATTTTATATACTGTACTCTTAGTTTTCTTTGTAGTATCTCAATATTGTTTTCAGTTATATAGTAACATACATAGATAACTTGGGCATACAGTAACATTATATGTGATTGTCATATTTTTTCTTTTCGCGTATTAGTTTCGTTTCATGTACAAAAAAAAAATTGTTTAGTTTAGTAGCATTTTGTGTTCGAATTTTGGATACACAAAAAAAAATTCATGTCATTTTCATACAAGACCCTAAAGACACACATCATGAAATAATGTACACAACACAAATGATTTGTTAGGTCTGCACATAAGGCTTTCTTCTAACATGTATACTCATTGTTAAAGAAAAATGAATTTCATGTTTTTTAATCCGATAATCAAATTATAAGGACACATATAAAATAGTGGGATTATGTTTTATATATTACACATTTGATTTTAGTTTCACGTACAGTTTTCTATTTTAACATAATAGTCAAATAGAAAAAAGATAGGTGATACTCATTTTCAAATATCTTATTTTATGCGTAAGGATGACAACGGTTTGAGTTCAATTTGTAAAATATGAACTCATATCCAAATATTTTTGGTTTTTAAAAATAAATTAAAATTCAAATCCAAAACTAAATATTCAAAACAAAATCCGTCGGGTTTCAGAGTAAATCTGATTTTTTCATGTATCCAAAATTAGTAATAATATAGTCAAAATTAAAAAATTTCTATACGCAAACAATATTTATTATATTTATAAAATATTTAAATGATTAAATTAAGTAAGTAGTTAAATGTAATATATTGTACAAATTGAATTGACATATTAAGTAAAATTTAAATATGTTAAAAAATAATTTTTCGTATACAACACTAGACCTGACAATTTACCACATGACACGAAACGACACGAAAATTTAGTGTTTGTGTTTGCATTTTTGGTACACGAATACGAAAGTACACGACCGAGATTTAGTGTCGATTTTGTGTTTACCCACGTGAATGTTATGATAATTATTGATAATATTAATATTATTACAATTGGTATAAATTGACGAATAGGTAATTTTGTTTGTAAATTAATTACATTCTAATTAAATTATCATTTTTTTCTAAATAATAATTATAATAACATATTTTTACTAATTAATTAATAAATTTTACCGTTCGGTGCAACGCACGGTAGAATGCTAGTAGTAGTTATAAGCAGTGTTGTAAAAAGCGCTCTAAGCGGAGGCCTAGGCGGAAGCGGTGCTGAAACTCTGGGTTTTGGAACTAATCGGACATTTAAGCGTTTAAAAGGTTTAGGCGGCTTAATCGGATCAAAAGCGGGTCAAAAGTGGGTCAAAATCGGGTCAAAAGCGGATTAAGCGGAAAAATTTTAAAAAAATATTTTTTTGTATTTTTTATGTCCATTATAACTAATATTGTATGTGATTAATTTATAATTTGATATTTCTAAATGTTACGTTTCTCAATGTTATGTTACGTTTGATAATATGTCATATGTAAATGTTATCTTTTTTTAAAAAGAAATTAGTATTGTATTTATTTATATAAATATATATTTATTTATAATCCGATTAATGATCCGCTTTTAAAACTGCTTAAGCGCCCGCTTAACCGCTTAAGCGCTAGAAGGTATGTCCACCGCTTAGGTCCGATTAACGCTTTTTACAACACAGGTTATAAGTTAATAAAATAGACATTAAGGTATAGAAGATATATTTTTTTTTTTTGAAATAAAGGTGCAGAAGATTTAAAGGATTGAGGCCCTGATATAAAATAATTGTGCTTCATTTTCTCTCTCTCATCTACTCCTTTTGAGCCCTCGTTTTCTCTAGTCAATCGATCTCCAACACACCCCACCATCTTACACTCTCTACGCCGATTCCATGACGCTTGGCTCAGGTGGATCCAGTGTCGTCGGTAACTTTTACTCACTTCCCAACCACAAATATATTGTTTAGTAGCTCGATGATTTAATTAGACTTTTGTGTAAATAATTCATGAGTGATGGTACTGGTTTTAAGGATTTTCGTTTTTATATGATTTAGATTAGTACTGTGTTGATTATTTACTATTTATGTGATGGATTGACATTTGTTTTGTTAATTTCGTGATGGAAATTAGATTATTCGTGTACTGATTTAATGTAGTAATGTTTTTTTTGTTGGATGTCTTTGATGTAGTGACACATGTTTGATTGTAAAGATGGTAATTGAATCGAATATGTGGGTTAAGTGTTTGTTTCGAATATAGCTTAGGGTAAATGTTTGACTGAACTTGTTTGATTGTTGAATCATATTTTGTCATACATTTCGTAAGGCATATGAGGTGAAACATACTATGTATAGTAAGATGGGTGTCAATTGCCAGTTTTTAATTATAGAGGTCTAAATCATTAAGATGTACTATACTCTTAGCATCCGTTAATTGTGGGATGTCTTGGCTTTCATTAGAGGCTCGGAGTCTAGAAATTTAAATTATAATGCTATGTAAAAGCAAGAAAAAACACATGTTATGCGCAAGGATTAAGGGTAGTGGGGGTCAAACTGTGAATACATGTTACTAAACCATGTCAAACTTTCTATACTTGCTAGGGAATTTCAAACTTGATGCTATAGTTATTATGCTGCTAATAATACTTCGGTTAAATTTGGCCAGTAAAATCAGTTGTTACTCACCACTAATATTGTAGGACGGTGGAATATTGATCAAATTATATGAATTCTGACAATGCCATCTAAAAAAGAAAGAGAAGATGTCTCTTTGTGAAATTGTATTTGGTGCAAATCTGGTGGATCATGTGCACATATTACTTAATCCTAAGATTGTTTATCAAACAGTCGTAATCAACAACTTTATATGAGAATGTTGGTCGGATTTGGTGAGTTTTTTTTTTTTTTTTAAATTTCTGAATCTGTCTTCTCATGTTTTTGCTTCCTTATAGTACCTCGGAATTTTAGATTGCTGGAGGAGCTTGAACGTGGGGAAAAGGGTATTGGCGACGGTACAGTGAGTTACGGAATGGATGATGGAGATGACATTTATATGCGCTCTTGGACAGGGACCATTATTGGTCCTCATAATGTGGGCCCAATTTTCTTCTTTATAATTTCCTTTATGTTTGATTATTTATATATTTTGCCTGGTATGATTTTAATACCACCCTCTCTCTCGTATGTTCTCGTGTTCCTGCTGTACATAGTTGCATTCAAATATTTATGTAGAATTTTTAGGATGTAAACTTCTTGTACTGCTCTAACTACTGCTACCTGAATCTAAATGGTGGATGTAGTGCCTTGAGTCCAAGTTTCATAGCCATAGTCATTATTAGGTGATCAACACACATTTTGGAATTTTCATTTGCATTTGGTTGACAAGATGGTATTGAAGTTTATGAATGCGTGTTTGACTACTGAAAGATGTAATTTTGTTGCTTTGGATGTAATTACTTTGACTACCTACTGAAAAGTTAAATACTTCTAAGTTTCTAGGAACTATGTCATGCCCAAATACTCATTTTTAATATCCAGAGAAAATTGCTTGCTCCAATATTTTTTTCTTGTCTGTAACTGTAAGTTCTATCAGTGTATTGATTGTAAGAAGTGCTATGCAGAAGATCAGTGCCATGTTTTAGAGCGCTGGTCTTCTTTTACTTTGAAGGCCATTTATTTTTCAAAATAACTATCTTCTTTCTTTCGTTCTTACTCTCTTTCTTTGTCAATCATCATAGTTTCTCCCCTGCTGTCCATTGGCATATCCTTCCCCCTCTTAACACATGCATGCACTCACTCACACACACACACACACACACACACACACGAGTGCACACACAGGATGTTGTCACTGAGCCATCACATGCCATGGATTGGCTAAATTGGCGGGTGCTTGTGAAAAAGTGTCTTAATATGGCATTTTTAATATTTTTAAAATGTTAGCTTTGTTAGTCTTTTGTGTCTTTTAAGCAGAATAGGAGAAGAGAGGCAAATCATAGTTTCACTGATTACAAACCAGTTCACTTGGTGTAATGGTGATATTATGTGTTCAGGCACCAAACAGTTCATTCAAAATTAATTATTTGGTAGCCTGATATGTGGTGGAGCCTAGAATATTAAATGGAACATATTTGTCGGAACTCAAGATAGGTGATGCTAATTTGTGGGCCACTGATAGTGTGCCCAGCCGACTGATTTATGAAAATGAGAGTACCTTTACCTAAGCTACACAGTCATGGATGGAAGTTGTGGTAGGGACTAAAACATGTGTATCTTAATGACTTTTATACGACTTACCCCTCCCACCTCCCTCTTCCGCTGATCCAAAATATTGCTTCAAATTGTGTTTATAATTTACACCAGTGGTATTTGAAATAAAGCAAGTATTCCACGTAGGAGTCCCTCCTACCTGTATCGATAATGTTATACTTTCTTATGTTGCTGATTTAATTTCTCAATGTTTGACCTAATCTAAGACGAAGTAATAGTTTTGATATGACTCATATTACACTAATATAGTAGAATTCCCTATTTTTGAAGTGCAACTATCCTAGACCTTCCCCATCCCCACCCCCCCTTTCTCTCTCTATCCCACCCCCCACCTTTCCTCATTTTTATATTCATCCATGAATTTTTGTTTCCTTGTATGGTTTTATATGAATTTGGACCTTATATATTATAACTGATAAAGTGTCCTGAAAGAGTTAATAGTTGACGAACTTTGGTGTTATTTAAATATCTTAGATTTCCAAGACATAAATTTGAGGACTGTATATTTTGGTTTTTCGAATTGATTAATTCGAGTATTAGTTACCACCAAAAATTAATAACTTCAGGAGCTTTATAAGACAAGAACTTGAATTTATATATAAAATTTAATGAAAATGGGAAAATGATAATAGGACAGAGTAAGTATTCATTATGGATGCTTAAAATAGCTGTATTAGTATCTCTGTTTGTTTGTGGAATTTGTCCCGAAACCCTTGTTTTTTAACCTAGTACCCCATCAATAGGGGATACCTGAGTAGTACATACTATGATACTAGCTCTATTTTGCCAAACATATATTTGCCCATTTGCTAGGTCCATGCATTACCCATTGACAAGAAAACAACTCAAAGTTGCTTGTGTTCCCATCTTCAGATCTGACTCTACAATACTTTGATCGACTTTAGTCCCAGTCTACAAGAACCAATGTAGATATGTCTCTGTATCTCTCAGTGACCAATATGCTGTTTGTGCATGCCTATCCTATTGATGCATTGACAGATTTCAATTTATATTTGCTCTCATTTACCTGTGTTAGATAAATATAAATAAAAATATGTATTTCGCCTTCTTTCAGTCTGTACATGAAGGTCGCATTTATCAGTTGAAGCTTTTTTGTGACAAAGATTACCCTGAGAAGCCACCTACTGTTCGCTTCCATTCACGGATCAACATGACTTGCGTGAACCATGAAACTGGAGTGGTAAAAAACTATTCTAATTAATCTTATAGTGCAGTAGACCGCGATAGAAATTTCTTCATTATGAAGCATTGAGTCCGTAGTTTTTATAGTGTTTTTCATGCTATTAGTGAATTGTGAGTAATGTATTTGTTTAAATGACTGGTAATTTCTTGAATATATTTTTGTTAATTTTAGGTACCAAAAGGTATAAATGGATGAACTATTTTTTGTAACCTATAGAAGGAATATAACCTATAAAAGATTTTGTTTCTGGCCTAGTACAAAAGAGAGTTCTCTTTTCTAAGCCATAAAGGCTTAAATTTGTTTACTGGTGAAGATGACATGCCATTTCCTTTACTTTCTAGATGGCTTGTGTTGACTATAGTGCTTAAGCCACGTTACATGTTGTGCTGCTGTGGTAGGTTGTTTATGTTACTAGTAGAAGTCATAATAGTTTTGTAAAATTTTGAAAAAATAAGGAACCCAAAGTAATTCTAACTATGTGGTCAAAGCACCTAAAGTAATGTGCAAAAAGTCAAACGCCCTATAAAAAGGACTGGAAGGAGTATAGATTATAAGGCTCTTGTACGAGTCAAATATGGTCACCTCTTCATGAAAATGGAGGGGAAACGAAAAGGGAATGTTTGTGGACAGAAGAAAAAGTAGTACGCAATCTGTTTAGTTGATGGAGTATTTACATGCATGTCATGTTAATCATTTTGCTATTATGTTTTTGAATTTAAACAGATGAGATCTGTGTTTTTATGAAACTATAGGTTGAATCAAAGAAGTTTGGAATACTGTCAAACTGGCAAAGAGAATACACCATGGAAGATGTATTGACTCAGCTGAAGAAGGAGATGGCTGCCCCGCACAATCGTAAGCTAGTCCAGCCTCCTGAAGGTACCTATTTCTAGTCCAAGATCATAGACATCATGGACTGTATTTCCGATTCCATATGCAAATTTGTAGTTTGCAAATTTGTAGTTTGTAATGGTAATCCATCTTGGATTGTAAATGTTATGGAAATGCTCCAAGAAGCTTATCCTGCTACCTAGCATGATTTCTCAATCTTTCTGTTAATCTGATGACCGATGAAGCGAGATGTTTTACAAGTAATGGGATTTTCATGTTGTCTTGAACATTAAATATTTCTATCCTTTGATCATTTATCACATATTGTTGAAATTTGTTTAGTTTCTTTACAATGTTACACCAAGTATGTGCAACTAGATCTTGCTTTTGTTTTTTTTTGTACTTTCTCATCAATGTAGTTAGTTAATTTTTGGATTGATAAACATTTTGCTTGAGCAACTCGGTATCAGTTTGTAAATAAATGATGCAGCGGTAGGAATTAGGATGGTGCATTTTTTCCTTCAAAATACTGTAATGTAATAACTTTAGCGATGGTCTGCGGTCCCATTAGTCCATTTTAGTCTTTCATCAAGGCAATGCTGTTTATAGTATTAAACTGAAATGTAATAATCCAAATCATGAACCACTATGGTCTACAAGCACTATCTGAAGGGCACAAAACTATGTACTTGAAATTGTCAAATATCTGAAAGTTTTGAAATGGTAGAAATATAAATAATTAGTATAAACTCTTTTACAGTACAGATTTTTGATACTTTTGTTATTTTTATTTACAATCTATCTATATATATTATAAAAGCACGATTGGACTGTTGAGGTGGTAGCTCATAATTTTTGAAAAATATATTATTCTTAATTTTCTATGCCTCACTTTCTAGAAAAGTGGCGCTTGCCATGTGGTCCAAACATCAAACCCTTGCATCAACATTAATTTACACATCATTTTTATTTAGCATTTCTTTACCTTCTCACGAGCTGCTAGTAGCCTAATACATTTGCACCATTTATATCACAAAGAAGAGGGATGACTTTCTCTTTTTCTTTTATTTTTTGCTATTGAATTTATATTATTTTTAAAATATATTATTTAAGCAATAAAATTATCAAAACTTCAAAGGTATTGAAATTCTTTTAGTTAAGTTTATTTTTAAATGATCCTATATGTTTTGTTTAAACTTATCATCTTATATTTATCTTATATATAAATTTTACTTTTATTTGTATTATAATATCCATAACCTAATAAACCTAGTTTTTTCTTGAAGTAGCTTCTGTGCGAGATTAATCAAATTACTATAGTAGCTTCTGTGCGAGATTAATCAATTACTATATTCAGGAAGCTGGGCTCTCAAGTCACTTCCATTGACTTATATACCAAACAAAACATGATACTTAAAAATTAAATTATAGGAAAAATCTAAAAAAATGGGATTGTAAACTACTACGTGACACAAGTCAATATATAATTAATGTTCGCGAACATACTCAATCTTTAATTTTGTTAACCTAAGTGCTTAAGATTTAATTATTTTACTTTATATTTTTACATTATTGTAATTTGTTTTTAGAATAAGAAAATTTATTAGCCGATTACATTTGATTATAAAAAACTAAAATTTCATATCATTTTATACTTATGAAAGAGAAGATGTTGGCCAAAGAAAAAATATGTAAATAATTTTTAAGTATTAGATAATATATCTATATAATTTTTATTTTTAATTTTTGTTCATTATTGCTATGAATTAAAAAATCATTCTTTCTTGATTTTAATTATATATCATCTATTACTATATATTAAAGCACAACATAAGGGTAAAAAGTACCATTTTAATGGCTGTGAAATTACAATTTTACCCCTATATGTTGAAAAATTACAAGTGCGCCACCCCTTTCATATTTATGCAAAAATTATGTGAAATTTTGTAGATGCTGGGAATCGAACCCCTGACCTTCTCTTATCAAACTCACACCATAACCACTGTGCTACACTTAGTTTGGAATTTATTTTAAAAATCATATTAGATAAATCACATATTCTCCTCTTATCCCATTATTTTTATTTTTATTTTTGAGTAAAGAAAATGTTAGTTTACATTATTTCTAGAATGGTGCATAGTATATAATTATAATTTTTTTTTTCAATCGATTGAGTATACTCTACAATTCTAATTTGTCATTTTACATGATTGATATAAAAATAATATTTTAAGATAAAATTTTAGATTATACATAGATGTTACCGAGTCCAGAAAAAAAAATATGGATTTATTTACATTCGTCTCCATGCGGATATTATATTATTAAAATAAAAAAATAAGATTTGGTTTTAAAAAATATGTAAATTTTATTTATCAAATTCTACATAATTAATAATTGCATCACATAACTTGAGATATAATTTTTTTTTTAAATATATGAGTCATATCAGAGATTTTTGATCGACCAATTATTTAAAATTTCAGCGATTTAAATGTATGATTAAAAATATACGAAAAAATCGGATTTATGTTAAAAGGATAATAACTCTAAAAATATGGCCTGTGTTACATATAAAAAGTAACGTAATTAATAATCAATTTTAATGTAAAAAATATGATTATTTGAATCATAAATATTACAAAACTTTAATAATTATTAACAATGACCAGTTAGACTATAACTCGACTATAAAATATGATAATGTGAATTTTTATATTTTATAATAAATTGATCAATATAATATATAATGGTTGAATTATAACATATGCTTATTTGAATATACGATGAAATCAAAAAAAATTGATCTTAGATATCATACAGATGCACAAGTCATTAAGGTTGTCTAATCGTATTTAACATCTATTGAAATATTTGGAAAAATTTAAAGTTGTGTTAAAAATTATTTCAAAATTATAATATAAAAAATGTTTGAATTTACCAAATTTAAAACAGAACTTCGATATTGTGTAACAAACATTAGACTAAAACTAAATATTTGAGTTTAAAAGTGTATAAATATGTGTATGTATAGATCAAAAAAATTGATCTTAGATATCATACATATGTACAAGTCATTAAGGTCGTCTAATCGTATTTTACATCTATTGAAATATTTGGAAAAATTTAAAGTTGAGTTAAAAAACATTTCAAAATTATAATATAAAGAATGTTTCAATTTACCTAATTTTTAAAATAGAACTTCGATATTATTTAATAAACATTAGACTAAAACTAAAAAATTGAGTTCAAAACTATATAAATATGTGTATGTATATATGAAAAAAATGAGTGGCAATCAAGATGATTTTTGCACAATATTAAGATATTTTGTAATATGTCTCTAACTACGTTAAAATAACATGAGTTTACCTACACCTATGCTATACACAAACAATTTTACTAAAATAATTATTTATATTATACTCAAACATTGATAAAGTTTATTTTACGTTATTAAAGCTAAATTAATATATTATCAATTAAAAGTAATCATGTGATTATTATCGTATAAATATTTATCCAAATTTTATGAAATCTAATCAAATTATAAAATTTTCGGTTCATGAAATTGATATACAATATTACAAAATTATTATAAAAATATGACATTAAATCAAAATTTTATATTTTATCATATTTCTAATTACAAAATTATCCCGAAATATATATAGTTTCGGGGGAAAAACTATTCCAGTGCCCGTGCCTCGCACGGGCTTTTACGCTAGTTATTATATATTCCTGAACCAAAAATCATATTATTAATTTTTTAACAATCATCAATATATATATATATATATATATATAAAGGAGGATAGCGGGAGTTTAGGTGGCGCTCTAATATCGTGTCAATCGATTTTTCTAATTTTCTAGAATTTTAAACACTAATAAATATAAAAATATCAATTAGCATATTAGAAATAGAATAGGTGTTCAAATTTATAAAGGAGAAGAGTTCAAATTTATATGAAAGACATATGATTAGAAGTTCTATTGGAAGTATAATAAGTATTTATAAGACATACAATTAAAAGTTCTATTGGAAGTAGAATAGGAGTTCGAATTTATAGAGAATAAGAGTTCGAATTTGTAGAAAAAATATATAAATAAAAGTTCTACTAAAACTATAATAGGTGTTTGAATATATAGAGCAGACATATAATTAAATATTTTATAGAAAGTACGATCTTCTTAAATTATATATTTTTTATATAATTTAATTATACTTATATTAGGAAAATTTCTTCATAAATTCAATACTATTGTCATGAAAAAAGTCACCGTATTTAAAAAGAAAAGAATTGATGTGTTAACATAATAAAAGAACAATCTCATGCAGGAATCCTAAATAAATACAGGAATATCTATAATATAAAGAGAAAATAAGATGTGTTTTCATTTTCTAAAACTCCAAAATTTTTAGAAAATTTAGAGAAAGTATAAATTGGAATTCACTCTATTTTTTAGGTTTTGATTTTAAGGAAAAAAGTTGTTGTGAAAGATAAGTAACATCAATAATATGTAATGAAGTTAGAATTTCGATCCCAAACGAGAGCGGCTCGAAACGTGTTTAACGGGAATACGGCTCACTATAAAAGATCGTGCTAGCTATTAAAATATCATATGATGTTATAAATTTTATTTTACTTTTAGGATTTAATTTTTATGGATAAACATTATCATACAAGTAATATATGTAAAAGTTAGGTTTTTGGTCTTAACGAGAGAGCGAATCAATAGTAATAAATGTGTTTAACAAGAAAGCGATTCATTAGATAAGACCGTACAAAAGATGTTTAAATATATAATCAATACATAAAATAAAATGTTTTATTGGATGTAGAATACGAGGATGGTGGAGACATCTTATACGATTTTCTAAAACTATACATCTTTTTTCCTAGAAATCTTTTATTTTAACTTTTTTATACAAGTTAATTATACTTGCATTACAAAAATATATCCATAAATGTAATATTATTCCCGTAACGAAAAGTCTTCGTATTTTAATTTTTTTTTGATATGTTAACATAACAGAAAGACATTCCCATGCGGAAATTATAAATAAATACAAGAATATCTATAATATACAGAAAAATATAAGATGTATTTTCATCTTTTAAAACTCCATAAAATTAGAAAGTTTAAAGAATATAAAAATTGGAATTTACTATATTTATATAATGAAGTTAGAATTTCGGTTTTAAATAAGAGCGGCTTGAAACGTATTTAACGGGAAGACGGCTCGCTAAAAAAAATTGTATTAGCTATTAGAATTTGATACTGAAGTCATAAATTTCTTTTTACAGTTCGATTTTATAGATAAAAAATATTATATAAGTTGTTAAAAAGTTGGGATTTCGGTTTTAACGAGAGAGCGGCTCAATCGAAAGAATCGTATTTAACAAGAAATTGATTCATTAGAGAAAATTATTTAATTATTAAAATTTAATATTAATATTATAATATAACGTAAATGTATTGAATTTTTTTAAAATATTGTAACGCTTCGCGGCTTTATCAACTAGTTAATAGTAAATATATCAGATGGCGCAAAACACGATAAAGTTACCTGCACAGCTAATGAGTTCAGAGGTTCTTCTAACTTATTTGGGGGTATCAGGTGTTATGTTTTTAATTACATTATATTTTCAAATTGGAAACCACTTTAAATTTATTGGATAAAATAAAATGAAATTATTTTACCAGTACATGATAATAAAACTAGCATTTTACCCGTGCTACGCACCGAAAATACAATTTTAAAATTTTAAAATAGTTACAAAAATATATAGTGTATTAAAAAATAAATTATTTTGTTATGTTTTGTTTTGAGTGTAACGAACCCAATATGCATCTCTAAGTAACTTTTCTCAAATTATGTATAATTGTATGGATGCATGTTAAAAAAATTTGAAAATTTGTTTATATAAAAAAAAGATTAATATCAAAACACATTCATTTGATATATGATAAAATTTTCTTGAGATACATATCAATTTTCTTATTCCTTTTTGTTTTTTCCCCAAGTAATTTAACGACATTTTATGCTATTTTTACGGAAAGTTCGGTTCAATATAATCATGTTTGAGAATCTGGCGTTGAAAACAGTAAAAACATAATTAGTACTAATAGAAAAAATAAATCAAATACATATTTTTCATTATATAAATGAAAATAAAATAGGAAATGAGCAATTTTCTAGAGTAATTCTGGAGGTCTGTTTGGTTAGTGTTCTACCCGTGCTACGCACCGAATGATAAAATTTATTAATTAATTAATATAAACATAATATTTTTCTTTATTTATAAAAAAAAGATAATTTCATAAAAATTTAAGTATAAATTAACATCAATTTATACCAATTGTATTAATATCAATATTATCAAACAATTATCATACCATTCACATCCCAGCTCAAACATTCCAAACCTCTCTTTATTGTTTTTTCTTAATTTTATTTTACATTTGATTTCTCTCATTTTTTAGAATATTTCAACCAAGTTCATAAGTTTTTTATCCATATTTTAAGTTTCCTATGTGTTTGTTCCATATCAATTTTACAAATTTTATGTTCTTTTATTAGTTATTTGATTTTGTACTATAGCAAAATAAACATTATCAATTAACCAAACAAAACCAATACATCCCGTTATTTGAGTAAGATATATTTGTTAGAGTTTATGGTCAGTTTGTTTTTAATGACAACTTTAAATGTGCATATTTAGTTTGGGAATTTGTATGTTGAATTTTTTATTCTTTTCTATCAGAATATGGTATATTAAATATTAGTTTTCTTTTACGCATTAATAAGGAAGGGAAATTAATTCGATATGATGGTACCCGATTCGAACCCAAACCCGAATTTTTGGATTCATGTTTGGATATAAATTTTAAAATCGAAATAGTTTCGATTTGCATTTGGATTTAAGTTGTACTGAACCGATAGCCTATCCAAAATCCGAAACCCAATACACTATCGAAACCCTATACATATGTAATATAATACATTAATTTGAAATTATTTCAGGTAATATTTTAGATGTAAGACATATTATTTTATTTATTTTTTTCAAATATTTCATTAGAAATAGTCAATACTAATTTAGTAATTAGAACTTATATTTCTCAATATCTAATTTTATTGATATATTCAAGATGTAATTTTGTTTACATTAATTTTTCATTTCTATGTATAAAAAGAATTATTTTTTTAACATATTTTAAATTTTACTTAGTATATTAATTCGTATAATATGTTAAGTTTTGACTACTTAAGTTAATCATTTTACTTTTTAATTTTTGTATAAATATACTTAATATTGTTTGCATGTAACAATTATTTTAATTTTGACTACATTATTAATAATTTTTGATACCCAAAAAAGTAAAATCTAATCCGAAATCCGACGAATTTGGTTTTAGATATTGAATTTTGGATTTGGATTTATTTTTTAAAACCCAAAAATATTTGGATGTGGGTTTGAATTTTACAAAATTCGGATCAAACCCAACCCGTTGTCATCCAAATGCGTAAAATAAAATATTTGAAAATGAGTATCACCTATGTTTTTTCTATTTGATTAACATGTTAAAATAGAAAACTGTACATGGAACTAAAATCAAATGTGTAATATATAAACACATAATCACATTATTATATATTTGTCCTTGTAATTTAATTGTCGAGTTAAAAAACATGAAATTAATTTTTATTTAACAATGAGTATATTTGACCAACATATATTAAAAGAAAGAGTTTACGGATCTGGAAAATCGTTCGTGTTATATACATTCATACCATGTGTATTTTGGGTTTTGCATGAAAATGACATGAAATTATTTTGTATACCCATAATTTGAACACAAAATGCTACTAAACTACGCATTTTTTATTTTGTACACTAAACGAAAATAATACGCAAAATGAAAAAAAATATGACAATTACATGTAATGTTACTCTCTGCCCAAGTCATCTAAGTATGTTACTATATAATTGAAAACAACATTGAATTACTACAAAATAAAACTAAAAGTAGAGTACATAAAAATGAAACCCTTTTCTTTAATTTTGTTTATTGTTAATAAATACCTCTGTTTGATTAGAATCTATCTACCAAGTTATCAAAATTTTTTTACCTATTTTTAAGATTTTGTTGATATTAAAAATAAATATTATTAACCAACCAAGCAAAATTCGATATGTCTGTTCTTAGATTAGGATATGAGAATTAAATATTATTACTTGAATTGAAGAATACAAAATTAAAATGAGCACCTTTTATCAGAAATAATATATAATTTTATATGTATCGACCTATCTAGTTATCAATAATATTGATTTTTAAACGATTGTTGTAGCCGTCATTCTATCTTCTCCTCTCCTAAAAAATAGTAAACCTAAAGTTTATGGGTTGATATCTGCATCTTGGTTGATGATAAGCCCATTTTTATTGTTTTCCATGATTTTGCTTTGTTTTTCAATAAATATCTCTCTTTATTGAGAGTCTATTACCACGTTGGTGGGTTTTATCAACTGATGTATTGGATTTTGCACCTTCTCCTTGTGAATGATAACTCCTGTTTCTTTTCGTTGATTTTACTTCGTTTTTCAATAAATATATCTCTTTGTTGAGAGTCTAGTATCCCGTTAGTGGATTTTGTCTATCCATATATTGGGTTTTGTTCTTTATTTTTTGAGAGTAGGTTACTTTATTTTGGCATCCGGAATCTTAGATTTACAGGATTTTGTTATATTGATTCATTGATTTGGATAGTATAGAATCGCAGTTTTGGTGAGTTGTTCGAATACATTCTCAGCAATCACATATGTATTTCCCTCACGATTAGAATAAATTGTTGGATTATTTCGCCAAAGAGTATATATAATTGAGGGATATAAGCGAGTGATGTACCACAATTTAAGATCTGATCAACGATTGTAGTTTGGATTAAGGAAATCTTGTTACCTTGATATGATCTATTTTATTTTAATAGGTGTTGTCCAATCTTGATTATTTTTGTAGATGTATGACATTTTATTGATAAATGATTTATCTAAAAAAAATTAGTGATTTAAAAGAAAATTTGAATGATTATTTGTGTGGATGATAATATATGCCCTTTTGTTGATAAATAATTAACCATAGCAAATATAGTGATTTATTAGAATTTTTGCGTTGAGTTGACCAATTTGCTATGAAATAAAAAAAATGATTTTTTTAGAATTTTTGCGCCGAGTTAACCAATTTGCTATATAAATATTCACTAACAATATTTTTATTGATTCTGTAATGAATTTTATTTTTTGGATTGATAATTTATACACCAAATAATGTCTAATACTATTTGAGAGTCTATTTAGTATCTTGAAAAATTCAAAAATATCGTCAAGTCAATTTATTTGTCCCATTAATTCTTGAAAAATAACGATAAGTAAAATTTTAATGATAACTGGTTTAAATTTCATTTTTAAAATTTTAATTGGTTGAATTTAGCCTTTTTTTAATAATTGATTAATTTAAAAGTTTATATAACTTAAATTTTGAAGGTTAAGTAACCACGATAAGTAAATTAAGATGAGAATGCTATGATTAATTTAATTTTAGTGGTTAATTTTTACTTGCTCTTATATATATTTATGAAAATTAATCCGCAATATATAATAATGCTATTATGATTAACTATAAATCAAAGTGTGAAAAATTAATATTGCGAAAATTGCCTTATATTATATATTTATATAATCCTGATTGGTTTTGATTTAAAATATTAATTTATTATAAATATTTTTTGATATTAAAAAAATAAAATATACGGATATGTTAAATCAAGTAAGTTACTCTATTTAAATTTGAATTTTTAACTAATCATAGTTAGTATAATAGAATGAGAATGGTAAATAAAGAAAACTTTTAATATAATATGATTGGTCTAAAATTTAGGAATGACCTTTGATTGGTACTAAAATAATTCAAAGTTTTGCATATTTTATATTTGTATAATCCTGATTGATTTTGATTTAAAATATTAATTTATTATAATTATTTTTTGACATAAAAAAATAAAATATATGAATATGTTGAATCAAGTAAGTTACTCTATTTAAATTAGAATTGTTAACTAACCATAGTTAGTATAATAGAATGAGAATGGTAAATAAGGAAAATTTTTAATATAATATTATTGGTGTGGTAGACTCGGGTTTGATTTATATTTTAATAATTTTAATAATATTATGATTCTATTTGTAATTATATTTAGGATTATAATTCAATTTTAAATATATTTAGAATGATTGATGGGTTTAACCTTGGTTAAAAGATAGCAAGTTAATTTATATAAGGAAACAGATTTGTTTTAATTTGATTGGTCCATGATTTAAATTTTAAATATTCATACCTTGTGTATTTTGATTTTTGGGTTTTGCATGAAAATGACATGAAATTATTTTGTATACCCATAATTTGAACACAAAATGCTACTAAACTACGCATTTTTTATTTTTGTACACGAAACGAAAATAATACGCAAAATGAAAAAAAATATGACAATTACATGTAATGTTACTCTCTGCCCAAGTTATCTAAGTATGTTACTATATAATTGAAAACAACATTGAATTACTACAAAATAAAACTAAAAGTAGAGTACATAAAAATGAAGCCCTTTTCTTTAATTTTGTTTATTGTTAATAAATACCTCTGTTTGATTAGAATCTATCTACCAAGTTATCAAAATTTTTTTTACCTATTTTTAAGATTTTGTTGATATTAAAAATAAATATTATTAACCAACCAAGCAAAATTCGATATGTCTGTTCTTAGATTAGGATATGAGAATTAAATATTACTACTTGAATTGAAGAATACAAAATTAAAATGAGCACCTTTTATCAGAAATAATATATAATTTTATATGTATCGACCTATCTAGTTATCAATAATATTGATTTTTAAATGATTGTTGTAGCCGTCATTCTATCTTCTCCTCTCCTAAAAAATAGTAAACCCAAAGTTTATGGGTTGATATCTGCATCTTGGTTGATGATAAGCCCATTTTTATTGTTTTCCATGATTTTGCTTTGTTTTTCAATAAATATCTCTCTTTATGGAGAGTCTATTACCACGTTGGTGGGTTTTATCAACTGATATATTGGATTTTGCACCTTCTCCTTGTGAATGATAACTCCTGTTTCTTTTCGTTGATTTTACTTCGTTTTTCAATAAATATATCTCTTTATTGAGAGTCTAGTATCCCGTTAGTGGATTTTGTCTATCCATATTTTGGGTTTTGTTCTTAAGTTTTTGAGAGTAGGTTACTTTATTTTGGCATCCGGAATCTTAGATTTACAGGATTTTGTTATATTGATTCATTGAAATGGATAGTATAGAATCGTAGTTTTTGTGAGTTGTTCGAATACATTCTCAGCAATCACATATGTATTTCCCTCATGATTAGAATAAATTGTTGGATTATTTCGCCAAAGAGTATATATAATTGAGGGATATAAGCGAGTGATGTACCACAATTTAAGATCTGATCAACGATTGTAGTTTGGATTAAGGAAACCTTGTTACCTTGATATGATCTATTTTATTTTAATATGTGTTGTCCAATCTTGATTATTTTTGTAGATGTAAGACATTTTATTGATAAATGATTTACCTATAAAAAATTAGTGATTTAAAAGAAAATTTGAATGATTATTTGTGTGGATGATAATATATGCCCTTTTGTTGATAAATAATTAACTATAGCAAATATAGTGATTTATTAGAATTTTTGCGCTGAGTTGACCAATTTGATATGAAATAAAAAAAATTATTTTTTAGAATTTTTGCGCCGAGTTAACCAATTTGCTATATAAATATTCACTAACAATATTTTTATCGTCAAGTCAATTTATTTGTCCCATTAATTCTTGAAAAATAACGATAAGTAAAATTTTAATGATAACTGGTTTAAATTTCATTTTTAATATTTTAATTGGTTGAATTTATCCTTTTTTTAATAATTGATTAATTTAAAAGTTTATATAACTTAAATTTTGAAGGTTAAGTAACCACGATAAGTAAATTAGGATGAGAATGCTATGATTAATTTAATTTTAGTGGTTAATTTTGACTGGCTCTTATATATATATTTATGAAAATTAATCCGTAATATATAATAATGTTATTATGATTAACTATAAATCAAAGTGTGAAAAATTAATATTGCGAAAATTGCTTCATATTATATATTTATATAATCCTGATTGGTTTTGATTTAAAATATTAATTTATTATAATTATTTTTTGATATTAAAAAAATAAAATATACGGATATGTTAAATCAAGTAAGTTACTCTATTTAAATTTGAATTGTTAACTAAACATAGTTAGTATAATAGAATGAGAATGGTAAATAAAGAAAACTTTTAATATAATATGATTGATCTAAAATTTAGGAATGACCTTTTATTGGTACTAAAATAATTCAAAGTTTTGCATATTTTATATTTGTATAATCCTGATTGATTTTGATTTAAAATATTAATTTATTATAATTATTTTTTGACATAAAAAATAAAATATATGGATATGTTAAATCAAGTAAGTTACTCTATTTAAATTAGAATTGTTAACTAACCATAGTTAGTATAATAGAATGAGAATGGTAAATAAGGAAAATTTTTAATATAATATTATTGGTGTGGTAGACTCAGGTTTGATTTCTATTTTAATAATATTATGATTCTATTTGTAATTCTATTTAGGATTATAATTCAATTTTAAATATATTTAGAATGATTGATGGGTTTAACCTTGGTTAAAAGATAGCAAGCTAAATTATATAAGGAAACAGATTTGTTTTAATTTGATTGGTCCATGATTTAAATTTTAAATATATTTAGAATGATTGATGGGTTTAACCTTGGTTAAAAGATAGCAAGTTAAATTATATAAGGAAACAAATTTGTTTTAATTTGATTGGTCCATGATTTAGAAGTGGCCTATGATTGGTTCTAAAATAATTCATAGTTTTCTTATTGGTTAACTGGGTACGTGATTAATTAACTGGATGGTGTGGTAGACTCAGGTTTGATAATAAAGGATTTTTAATTCAGGCTATGGATTTGCAATACTTTAGTAGTCTAATTAATTAATAGTGAATATTTATTACCAAGTAATTTACCAATTATCATCAGATATATAAAAATCATAGTACTTGTGGATTTATTTCAAATTATTTCTTATGACTTAAAATTATTTAAAGTAAAAAATAAAAAATGAAAATTTTAATCAATATTTGTTACCACTAATTTTACATTGTGTGTAATTTATGAGTTATTATAAATATAGAAGTAAAATGAATTAAATAAATTGTCCCCTTAAATGACAATATTAATTTTTATTAAATCAGTCACAAAAAAGAATAAGTTGTTCAAGAAAGTATTTCTTATAAAATTTTGACTTTAAACTATTTTTTTGACTTTAATTTATTTTTGAATTTATTTTTTTACTTATTACACAAACACACATTTAGGGGGTGGTATTGTATTAAGACTTTTAAAGACTTTTAATGATTTTAAAAGTCATGAGATATTCAATCCTAACATTTAAAGAGTCTTTAAAAGTATGATGTTATTCAATTAAGACTACTTTTAAGAAGTATTTAAAAGTAGGGCGGTATTGAATTTAGACATTTATAGACTCTTTTTAAGTATCGTGTTACTAAAAAAGTCAATGACTTTTAATGACATTTAACAAAAATTATAATTACATCCCTTGAAAAAAAAGTCATGTGCTTTTTGATAAGATTTGACATGACTTCTAATAACTCTATAAAATTATCTTGAATAATATTATTTCATTTACTATCAACAAATTTTTTAAAATTTCCTGTCGCTTTTCTTCTCTTTCTTCCTATTCTTCCATCTCTTCTTCTTCCTCTTCTTGGTTTTCAATTTCCATATTTATATTCATTTTAGTAAACGATATTGTTGAGGGTGCAATCTTCAATAATTTTGTAAAACTAGATCATAACACACAAGGTAAAATAAGATCCCATCAAACATTATAGTAATTCATGGGCTTCTAAAAATATTATGTTTGCAAAAATTCACACAAAACACCAATAAAATTAGATTTGCATCATAAAAATGTTGATGGCTAATGACATAACTCTGCATCATAATTAGATATGAATAGTGACAAATATATAATTCACAGATAAAAATATGCAATGAATACTCAATTTAACAAGAAATATACCTTGTACTCAATTTTCTGTGGCCGAATTGATTAGAAAACACACGATCGAAATTGGGTTGTAGTGAAAAAAGGGTAAAGGGTTTCACAGCATAGGCTAATATATGATCTTTGTAGTTAGTCTAGTACACCACAAAATCTATCAAAAAGTCTATGAAAGTTTTTAGAAGTCATTTTATTAGGAGTTTGCAAAAGTATTTCGAAATTTTGGTGACTTTACAAGAATCATTAAGAGTCATTAAAAGTCTGTAAAATCCATAAAAATCATTACCCCAAGAATTGTCATTAAAAGTCATAATACAACAATACCAACCCCTTATAATTTAAAGTCAGAAATTATTTAAAGGTAAACATTACCGGGTGAGTGCCCTAAATACCTACTTTTTATTGTTTCATAACCAAAATGCCCAAAATCCGCGCTGCGCCCCCAAAATACCCATAGGATACGCCTCTGGTGGAGGAGTATCCTCAAATACGCCTATGGGGCTAGAATTTTAAATTAGTTACGCCTATGGGGCTAGAGTTTTTGCCAGATACGCTTCTCACATAGGCGTAGGTGAGATGGGATGCGCCGTTCAGGATGGCGCATCTGATGATACGCATCTTCTGAATGCGCATCCGTGGTCTTCTTCGTCTCCAGAGCTCTGGCGATTGAGCTCTCGCCGGCGACTTTTCTCCCTCTCTTCGTACACCCCTTTCCCGTGGTCTTCCAGTCACAAAATACATACCAATCGAATTGCCTTCATCTCCTCTACAATCCTATACAAGTTTCATTTCATATCGTTTACCATAATTCTAGATCTCGAGGTTTATATTTCAAATCGTGTTTCCGGCGATCGATTTTTCCTCCCTCCATTCACCCCTCTCCCGTGTTTTTTCAGGCACGTTATACACACCAATAGATTCGTCTCTTCACCCTCTACACATCCATACCAGTTTTATAGCGTTTTATTCTCCAGAAGCGAAACGCCCAAATCATTATTTGTCGCCGGCGGGAGGCGGAACAGCTAGGTTCCGATTGCTACAGTAAAACGGGTTACGCCTTACCCATGGGCGTGACCCGTGGCTATTTTGGATGATATTTTGAAAATTTAATATTTTGGGCAGTAGATAGACAAAAATTGGGTATTTTGATCATTCTTTCAAGGCTTAATGACCTTTTAGCCCTCGAAGTTTTATACGAAATACCTATCAGCCCTCAATGTTTCAAAACGTTCCCTTTAGCCCCTGAAGTATCCGTAAAGGTCCAATTAACCCTTGTACCGGTACGAAAAATTGTAACGGTACGTATCGGATGGGTAAAATAGACATTACATGTGTCCGTTACAATTTTTTTTAATTTGTACCGGTATAAGGGTTAATAGGACCTTTCCGGATACTTCAGGGGCTAAAAGGTACAACGTATTAAACTTGAGGGTTTGATGGGTACAAAAGGTCATTACTATATCTTCTAGTTTAATTTAGCCACCACTATCTCCATACCCCTCGAGTAAGACTTACATACACTCTTCTCTCTTTGCTTACCACTACCAAAATAAATATAGGGAATTCATAATGCTACATCCTATAAGCAGATCGAAGCAGAGGCCAATGCAAGGGTGCTGAGCTTGAATTTAACTTAACTAGTCGACTAAGCCGCGCTTCGCGGCGACCTTATAATTTTTTTTAAAGAAAAAAAATGACAAAAATATTTTTATAATATCAATATAAATTGGTAAACACAATATTGTATAAACTAAATATACATATATAATAATATAAATTATTCATATATTTTCCTATACCGATTTTGTCTTACGATTTTTTAGGCCGACACCCGTTGTATATATTATAAAAATACTTAGCGTACACAATAATAAAAATTTAAATATTAAAATACTCTTTTACTTTGATTTACCGATTTTGCCTCACAATTGTTTTTAAAATTTTAAATATATCTAAAATATCAATATAAATTGGTGAACACAATATTGTATAAATGAAATATACATAGATAATAAGATAAAATATTCATATATTTTTCTATACTGATTTTATCTTACAATTTTTTGGGCCGACGCCCGTTGTATATATTTTAAAAATACTAAGTATATACAATATAAATCAAGTAAATATGATTATAAACATGGTGAAAAAATTTGATTATTAGAAGTAATGATTGTATATATATAAGAATATAAAATTTCTTTTCTATTTCGAATATATACTATAAGAATATAATATTTTTTTTCTATTTCGAATATATAATTTTTTCTTCCCAGCAAATTCGAAAACCTTTTCAATTTCGAATATGTAATTTGAATTCATCTTCCCTACAAATTCAAGAACCTTTTATATTTCAAAGATGTTTATGTTAACGTTTATATTAATGTTAAAAAAGGAAGTTTTTATTTCTTCCCAACAAATTCGAAAACCTTTTCAATTTCGAATATGTAATTTGACTTCTTCTTTCCTACAAATTCGAAAACCTTTTTATATTTTGAAGATGTTAATGTTAATGTTAAAAAAGGAAGTTGTGATTTCTTTTCTAAAAAATAGGGCCTAAAGAAGGAAGTTTTGATTTTAATTATTTAAAATAGAGGAATATATAAATTGTTTATGAGCGTGAATTCTGAATATAAACAGAATATGACATTTGATGAAGAAGGCTTGCTCCACCCGACTATGATCAAAAGAAGAAGAATATTTAGACTAAAATTACTAAAGAATAGATTGATTTGTGAAGAAACTAACATCCAATGATGGTGTTTATATAGTAGATTATGCATTAAATTCAAGCTCAGCACCCTCAACATGCATTGGCCATAACAGTCAATAGTAAATTTTCAAGGCATTCAAAGTTGTAACTACCAAGATAGTTTCAAAGATCTATAAAGATAAGACAATGCTAAAATGAAAAATAGTTGGACCTTAATTGAATAAAAGGTATTCAAACTGATTACATGGAAATTATACTAGTATGCACCAAGCATGTATACTTCAAAAATTTCTCAGTTTCTACTACATCATTTTCAATTTAATTTTCACAGCCTCCATGGAGGCTTAATACCCATTCATGCCTTCCTTGCATTGGCCTCTGCTTCGATCTACTTATAGGATGTAGCATTATGAATTCCCTATATTTATTTTGGTAGTGGTAAGCAAAGAGATAAGAGTGTATGTAAGTCTTACTCGAGTGGTATGAAGATAGTGGTAACTGAATTGAACTAGTAGATATAGTAATGACCTTTTGTACCCATCAAACCCTCAAGTTTAAAACGTTGTACCTTTTAGCCCCTGAAGTATCCGGAAAGGTCCTATTAACCATTATACCGGTACAAATTAAAAAAAATTGTAACGGACACATGTAATGTCTATTTTGCCCATCCCATACGTACCGTTACAATTTTTCGTACCGGTACAAGGGTTAATTGGACCTTTACGGATACTTCAGGGGCTAAAAGGAACGTTTTGAAACATTGAGGGCTGATAGGTATTTCGTATAAAACTTCGAGGAATAAAAGGTCATTAAGCCTTCTTTCAACATTACCAAACATGCTCTTAATGCTCTTAATCAAATTTATGATGAATAATGTTTTTTAGAAAAAAGGATTAATAATATTACAACATTTTGATCCGTCTTCTCCAGTACTTTAAACAAGTATAAAAATTTATTATTGAACCAATTAGCAAAAAAAGTAAATATTATTGACCCCAACAATAACAGTACCAAATGGGCTGACCAACCATGCGTTGACTATTTTCCCGCTAATTTTAAAACCAATTTCAATATAAATCCAACGCAACCATCAACGGAGCGAAGGTGACCCCTCCCACATCTCTAAAAAAGTTTCCACCAAGATTCTACCATCATGACCACTCCCAACTCCCCGCAGTCCACCTCCTCCGCCTCCGTAATTCGCCCCGTAATCATTCATTCAGTATGGGCCGACAATCTTGCGTCGGAGTTCAAGATTATCAGCGACATTGTTGATCATTACCCCTTTATTTCGATGGACACAGAGTTTCCAGGAGTCATTTATGGTGGAGATTCCTGGAACTCACACGCTCGATACGATAATTTTAAATCAAATGTCGATGCATTGAAGATCATTCAAGTAGGATTAACTCTTTCTGATGCAAATGGCAACTTACCTACTCTTGAAGCCTTCTCCAAGAAAACAGGACAATTCGGACAGACAATTCAAGAAAGCTACGTGTGGGAATTCAATTTTCGAGAATTTAATCCTGATCTTAACCCTCACGCGGAAGACTCTATTAAATTGCTCAAGGATCATGGCATTGATTTCAAGAAGAACAATGAGTTTGGCGTGGATGTAAATGAGTTTAGTGAGTTGTTCTTGTCGTCTAGACTTGTGATGAATGATACAGTGTGTTGGATCACATTCCAAGGCTCGTCTGATTTTGCGTATTTATTGAAAATCTTGACTGGGAAAAAACTTCCGAATAATCTTGAGGCGTTTCTTGATCGAGTCAGGTTGTTTTTTGGGGATAAAGTTTATGACATTAAACATATGGTTAAGTTTGGTAGATATGCTAGTACATGTCTAGGTGGTCTAAAAAAGGTGGCTGCAGCACTTAAGCTGAATCGGGTTGCAGGGAATGCTCATCAATCCGGGTCGGATAGTTTGTTGGCATGGCATGTTTTTCTGGAGATCAAGGAGCTGTGGGAACACCAGCCTCAACAGTATGCTAATGTTTTATATGGCTTAGAGCTTTCTTGAATTTTTGATGTCTTTGAAATTTTCCTTTCTTACACGTTTGTTTAAAGTAAAGCTCTGTGAATAATGCTTAATGTGGCTGTTGGGAAGGCATGAGAGAGTAGTTATGTCCCTCAATTAATTATGTCTCAAACGTTCTAGTGATATACATACATAATGAATTTGGAATGATCTATATCCTTGTGTTGGTTACATTTTGATCCCCTTCCCTCAATTCTAGATTTGTTGATGATACTTCTGCCATTACTTTCTATATGTATACAGTTTTAGTCACCTGAATTTCCAATTTGTTGAATTCCTAAATTTTTTTTATGGCCCTGTATAATAATGAGCTAGTAATCTGTAAGGTTCAGTGTTTACTGCTGATGACTGCTTAGGAAATGAATTTTATTTTGGTACATTTGGTAGTGATAATTTGTTGTTTTCATTGCAATTTGGCTACATGCGTGTTAAATGTTAATATATTCGCTTGTCATTCTGCCCTATTCTATTGAGGGATGGGTACCTGCATATATGGATGTTTATATCCATAGAGTGAACTATAAATAAAAGTAAATTATAATCTTTATAAACATACAAGAATTACTGCATGAATTCGACTGAAACCGTCTAGTACCATATGGCTAAATAACTGTTGGAGAAATGGTTAGTATAAGTCCAAAGTTAATGGAAGGAGATGAGGGTAAGGTATCTCATTCTTTTGCTACCCGTAGCTGTTAGAAGTCTTTCTGACTGTCATAAGCAGAACTGCAGAAGTTTTGGTCGGAGTGACCCTATGATTCTTAGGATTGTTCTATAACAAGTTTACAGAATCAAAGCTATGAATTAGGTGGAACATGTATATATGTGTAGGCTAAAGACAGATAGAGCAATATGCAAATCTGGAAACCAAGAACCAACTACAGATGTCAAGCTTTAATCAGTCATTCATTCATAATGAAAACAATACAGTCTCCTCATACATATAGGTGACAGCAATGACAAGGGAACAAACAACTAACTAGGAAAAGAAAAGACGATCAAGTCCTCAGTAACAAAATTAAACAAAGTAGCTAGAGGGTATGAAAGACATTTATTATGGGAAGTGGTCCTGGGAATAAAATGAGGTGGCATGAAAGGTGGTAGAGTGAATAACATATATTTTTCTCCATTACTCCCCTTCAAGCTGAGCTGGAGGTATAGTGGAAGCTTCAAGCTTGTCAAGAAGGTGATAGTGTTGCTTCACAGAGAGGGGTTTAGTTAGTATGTCTGTCAGTTTCAATTCGGAGGGAACATTAGAAGTTTTGATTTCTCCAGCTTTAACTTTGTCTCAAATGAAGTGACAATCCACTTTGATGTGTTTTGTTCTAGCATGCAGTACTGGGTTTGCTGCAATGGAGAGGGCTACCATATTATCACAGTTCAAGACAGCAGGAGGTAGTGAGGAGAGACCCATGTCCTTAAGAAGAGAAGACAACCATTTAATTTCACACGTTGTCAATGCCATGGAGCGATATTCCGCTTCAGCAGTTGAACGAGCAACAACCTGTTGTTTCTTCGTTTGCCAGCTCACAGGAGAATTACCCAGAAGTAGACAGAAACCAGAGGTTGATCGATGAGTTACTGGGCAGTTCGCCCAATGGCTATCTGAGTAGGCTTGTATGAGGGGACTTAAGGTAGAGGCTAGGAGAACACCTTGAGATGGATTGCCGATCAGATACCGTAGAAATTTCTTTGCCGCTTGAAAGTGTACATCAGTAGGGTGGTGCATGAACTGACTCAAAGTGTGCACAGCAAACACAATATCTGGAAGAGTCACTGTCAGATATATAAGTTTTTCAACCAATCTTTGATAAGGGTGAGGGTCTATAAGAGGTGTACCAGTTGTTGGAGTCAGTTTCAAATGAGAATCCATTGGCAGCTTAAGTGATGAACAATTTGTCATACCAAACTCGTGCAACAGATCTAGAGTATATTTTTTCTGAGAAATAAAGAAACCAACTGATGAACAAGTGATTTCCAGACCCAAGAAATAACTAACTGGTCCAAGATCTTTCATGTGGAACCGTTTGGCCAACATTGCTTTGAGATACGTAATTTCAGCTTCACTATTAAGATATAAGCAGGTCATCGTAGGGGTTAGCAAAACCGAACCGAACCCGAAAAACCGAACCGAAATGTTGAATTTCGGTTCGGTTCGGTTTCCTTTTTTTTGGTTTTTCGGTTTTTTCGGTTCAAACCGAAATAAATTTCGGTTCGGCTCGGATTTTTTTTAAAAAATTCGGTTCAAACCAAAATAACCAAATTATATATATATTTTATTTATATTATATATATATATGTTTATATTTTATATATATGCATGATTTAATTAACTCAAAATTAATTTTAAATATTTAAATTGATAGTTTGTGTTTTATTTTATTTTAATTGTTACCTATTTTAATATATTTACTATTAAAATTAATTTTAAAATTTAAAAAATAATATTATTATATATAATTTTTTTAAATCGGTTCGGTTTTTGGTGAAATAATTCGGTTCGGTTTTAAATCGGTTCGATTCGATTTCTGGTGACAAATCGGTTCGATTCGATAAAAATTGGATTTCGGTTATTCGATTTTTCTAATTCAGTTCGGTTTTTAGCCGAATCGACCGAATGATCAGCCCTAGGTCATCGACATAAACAAGAACTAAAGTGATGAATGATCCAGAAGTCTTCGTAAACAAACTGTAATCGGTTTTTGATTGCTCATAGCCAAGGGTTAGCAGAGTTTCAGACAGTTTACTGAACCATTGGCGAGGTGCTTGTTTAAGCCCGTACAATGATTTCAAAAGTTGACACACCCATTCACCAATCAAACTGCTTACAGCAGAGATTGAATCAGCTGTAATTCATGATCCCAGTCCACTATATCCTCGAGGAAATCTCATATACACAACTTCATCAAGATCTTCATTCAGAAAGGCGTTAGAAACATCCATTTGCACTGTTATCCAACTTTGTATCGCTGCTACAGCCAAGAGAGTGCGCACTGTTGTCAATTTTGCAACAGGGGCAAACGTTTCTACATAATTAATGCCATAAAATTGTTTGCAACCTAGAATAACAAGTCTCGATTTGTACCTTTCTATCGATCCATCAGGATTGTATTTAGTCTTAAAGAGTCATTTGCACGCAATAGCTTTCCTGCCTGGTGGAAGCTTAGTAATTTTCCAGGTGTTGTTTTCTTCCAAAGCTGTCAATTCTCTATTCATTGCTTCTCTCCAATTATCATGCTGCACAGCTTGTTTGAAGGTAATAGGATCAGTGTTGACTGTCAAATTGGTAGAAAAATAGTAAAACTGATCTTCTAGAGGCAAATCAATGACACAAACTACTTTTGCAGATGAGTAAGCATTGTTCACAAAGTCTCCCAACCAGGCAGATTTGTGTGAAGTTCGTGAGGATCTTCTAACTTCAGGTTGTGGAGAAGGCACATTAGAGTTTTCTGTCATATCAGTTGGCTGTACTTCATCAACCACAATGTCATCATGACAATAAACATTGGTCTGTGGCATGCCTATAGGTGTAGGCTGTACGTAGGACTCTGGCCTTGCACCATTAAGAGGAAACATCGATTCGTGAAAGATTACATCACGAGAAACAAAGGTTTTCTTGGTTATCAAATCCAGCAGAGTGTAACCCTTTTTTGCAAAGGGATATCCGACAAACACACACGGTACTCCCCTTGGCCCAAATTTGTCACCAGTATGAGATGGATTTGCAGCAAATACCAAGCATCCATAGGCCTTTATACGATCATAGTCTGGTGGTTTATCAAACAGAGCTTCGTATGGTGTTTTGTTTGCCAAAACTGGAGTTGGAAGACGATTAATCAGGTAGACAGCTGCAAGTACACATTCGCCCCAATGTTCCAGTGCCAGGACAACTTGAAATAAAAGGCATCTAGCCACTTCAAGAACATATCTGTGCCTTCGCTCCACACGAGCATTTTGCTATGGATGATTCACACATGAAGTTTGGTGTAAAATGCCATTATCAGCATAGTATTGTTTGCACTGAGCATCACTGAATTCTGCTACATTATCTGATTGTATGGTCTTTACTTTCTTCTTGAAGTGCACACCAACATAGTTACAAAAGGATTTTTTGACTGACAAATAATCAGATTTTTGATGAAGGAGCTATACCCAAGTAACTCTGGAGTAGTCATCAACTACAGTCAAGAAATGCTTGTATTTGCCTCTTGTAGCTACTTTATATGCCCCCCATGTGTCAACATGTTTTAGTTCAAACTTGTCAGAGGCATGTGAATCACTCAAGTCAAACGAGAGCTTAGCAAACTTAGACATGGGGCAGCTAACACAAATTTTATCAACTGGCAAGATATGGTGTTTAAGGAAGGGTATGTACCTCAATTTAGTGATTGGTGCATGTCCCAAGCGTTTGTGCCACAGAGCATAGTCTGACATTGATTGCTTTGACTGATTTGAGACAGAGTTGACAGTGACCAAAGTAGATTCATCCTTGAGATAGTATAGGCCATATTGAAGTACACCAGCTCTTGTTTGCTTTGTAGCAGCATCAATAACCGTGCATCCTTCTGGATGGAAATTGACAACACAGCTGTTGTCTTGTGACAACCGGTGAATAGACAGGAGATTGTGCTGAAATTGGGGCACATAAAGCACCTTTTTCAGAACTAGGCCATTTTTTATAATTAAGTTGTGAATATGAGTTATCTTTGTACTTGCTGTTGAGTATAGAATACAAGAAAGAATACAGAGGGGGGGGGGGTGAATGGATTCTTGAACTTTTCGTTGTTCTTGAATCTGTATAGCAAGATATGTGTTAAGTGTGTGCTATAATTTAAGTGCGGAAAATAATAAGCGAGCAACACAAAAAAATATCACTTTAATCTAATATATTATTAGATAAAGATTTTGCTACAATCTGTGAATACAAAAGTTAGTATTCTCAGCTTCGTTTTTCTCAGAGAGATGTTTTCTTTTTGTGTATGAAAAACTTAACTTCTAAGGAAGTGAGGTTGTATCCTTATAGAGCATGAATACAACCTACTTACTACAAATAAGGTAGCTAAACAACTTTACTTTCTAGTGTGTCTATCTTTTTTGAGTAAGCATCCAAACTGCTACAGGTTTAACTTTGCAAAGATCTGTTCAGATCCACTTCTTTAGCTCTTTGTCTCTTGTACATCTCTCCAAGCTTCTTTGTAGGCTTTTCTAAAGTACATTACAGATTGTGGTCCATAAAGTGCTTTAGCTTGTTGCAGGTTTCTGACTTGTACAATTCTTCAGTATTTGTCTCCAAAGTAACTCTGTTGGGGATTCGAGAACTAGAATTGGCTTGATCGATAACTCCGAGTTCTCGAATACTGTTGATGATTCGAGAACTAGAATTGGCTTAATCGATAACTCTAAGTTCTTGAATACTGTTAAACTGACATATCGAATGACTTCTCGAATAAGTCTTTTCTTCAGGAATCCTTGAGATATCGAATAGAGCATTTTACTTATCGAATCCCTGAGATATCGAATAGCTTCTTTAGTCCTTGAGATGTCGAATAAAGCATTGACTTGTTGACTCTTAGAGAACTCGAATGATGCTTTGACTTGTTGACTCCATGAGTTCTCGAATAGAGTATTTAGACATGTCGAATCTCTGAGTTCTCGAATAAGGCTTTGACTAGTTAACCTTCAGAGATATCAAACAGTGTCTTTTGAGATATCGAATCTCTGACTTCTCGAATGCTAGACTTCTCGAATATAACAAACATACTTCTCGAATTGGTACTTAGGCAAATTCTTTATTTCTTCAAATCCCAACTGTGATTATTTGACAGTCTTTATCTCCTTGCTTGAGGCATGAACCTTGGAACTTCTTTCAAGCATTATTCTTGACTTTATAAGTACAGTTACACAACTAGGATTTGACGCCTATTACAAGTACAGAACAAATAGAAACTCTACAACTAGAGGTTCCCTCAGTTAAGAGGTCATGTAGGTAATGCATAGCATTACACATACTTAGGCTTGTTATTATATGAGTACAGGCATGTCTCTTTGACTAACAATCTCCCCCAAATTGTGAGTAAGACCGTTAGTCACAATTTCATGCCTGATAACAAGCCTAACATACATAAAGATAAAACTTTGAAAAGTACAGGTACGTAGATTTGAACTAAGAACATGAATAGAAATACAAGTGTGTAATCTTACAGACTATGATGAGATGCTAGCCTTTATCATTCGATTCCATCTCCATTTGTCTGGTTAGTAGGTCATCATATGCCTTTTGTTTCCTTTCTTTCTCCTTCCTTGCATTCTCATCCATAGCTCTTATAATTTCTGCCATTGCATCCAATTCTTCAAGCAAGATAGAGTTTTTGAAATCTTCAAGTACTGGTTTCAGAATGTTGGCAGGATAGTGACTGAGTAGGTTCATTCTTATATTGACATTATCTCCATTTCTTCTCCTATACTTCACCACATAGGGATTGAATTGAATTTTACACAATCCCTTAGCCCTCAACACTTCTGCTTCAGCTTCCAGTTTATCAATTTCTTTTTCCCTTTTGATCCACTTCTCAAGGCACCCCTTTCTTATCAGCTCTTCATGATCTCTCTTCATCTTCACAAAGTCAATCATTTCCAGCTTCCATACTCTTTCCACTTTATCATTTGCATCCAACATGGCAATAATCCTTTCTATGTCATATAACTTGTCCCAATTTTGACACTGCCCTTGTTTAAACTTCTTCTGTCTTCGATCAGTATACTTGATCTCAAGGGAGTCATCAATGATTGAAACATGATAGATTCTTTGAGCTCTAAGGTATTCCAGTTGGTCTTCATTGTAGTCTTCATCTAGTGGATAGATTGTTAGGGTTCTTGATTTGGGAAGCTTTGGTTTTCTTACTGCTTGTTTGAATTTGATCCTCTTAGTGTGGTTGCCTGGCAGTAGTATGTGACCTTTGCTGGTAGACCATTGTAGTATTCCATTAACAGTTTGCTTTTTGAAACATACAGATGGTTTCTTGACTTGAATCTTCTTCTCTTCTTGAGGTGGTAAAACAGTTGCAGAAGCCAAGGGATTAGATTTTGGTAGGTCATTACTAACATCATTCACCCTAGACTTAGAGTCTTGTGTTGTGGTGAGATTACTGCTAGCAATGCCTAAGGCTTGCTATTTTCCATTCTTCCTCTCATAGACTTTGCCTTGGTCATCATCCTTCTTGTCCTTACTGTCCTTCTTCTTCTTCTTCTTCTTCTTCTTCTTCTTCTTCTTCTTCTTCTTCTTCTTCTTCTTCTTCTTCTTCTTCTTCTTCTTCTTCTTCTTCTTCTTCTTCTTCTTCTTCTTCTTCTTATCCTCATCCCTATTATCACTCCTGTGATGACTTCTCCTCCCATCACTCTTGTCTTCATCTTCATCATCCTTATTCCTCCTTGGCTTGGCCATTTCTGGAATTACACCAGTTGCAATGTATGATCTGAGAATGTGCAGTGCCTCTATCTCCTTAGCAGTACTTGTCCCCTTCTTCTTTTACAGTAGATCAATGATGGCAATAATGAGTCTGTGATTTCGAGAAGTGAGATCATTGGGAATGACCAATTGTTTAATCTCTTCAACTCTGGTGCCAGACTGATAGATGATTGTCCATGGCTTCTTAATCACTTCTGGCAGCCTTGAAGATTGGCCATTCCTCAAGTCATCATACAGACTCTTATTGTTTTCATTTACATTCCTCTTCTCTATGAGCTCAATCAGCACATCTATCTCTGAGTGTTTTAAGGCTTGTAGAGTTTTGTAGGTTAGATGCCAGATTCTGGATTTTGCTACCATCATTACTTCCTTGAGCCATAAGCTATCAACTTTTCTAGGTATCACGGTGAAGTAATTGATCTGATCCTTCAAGCTCCTTAGGTACAATTGAGTGTCACCAGCCTGTTCTCTTGAGACTTTCAGAAACTCCAAGAATGCATCATCATGATAATCATTAGAGTTTGCAATTTCTTGTAGCTTGGCCTCAGTAACCACCTTTACTTCTACAGGCTTGGCACTTTCAGGTTTGGAGGATGGAGGTTTATCAGATGGCATACTCCCTGCAACCACTGTGGTGGTGATGGATTGCTTCTGGCCACTGGGAGTAGTGATGTGCACAGTTGGTAGAGTGACAACTGGCAGTGAGGATGGAGGCTCATCAACTTTGTCTTTCCCTTTTCCTGGAACATGGGTTATAGATTTTGAACTCCTTTGATGACCACCCTCATTTATTGTAATACCTTTTTCCTTGGGTTTCTCCTTTCTAGACTTCTCCTCTTTTGACTCCCCCTTAGGCTTTGAGTCCATTAGGTTTATCTTCTCCCCCTTAGGCTTGGTGTCAGGCACTGAGGCTTTAGTAGGGGCCCTTGGGTTTGGAAGAGGTGAGATTGGCAGATTCATCTGGAAGAGGGAGACCCATATGCTTTATCATTGCAGATAACATAGATTGTTGATGCAGAAGAACATCAACTGTGGTGGAGGCTTGAGTGTTCAACTGCTCAGTGAGAGTTGCAACTTGGTTTGTCAGATGAGCATTGGACTGTTTGAGAGAGACCACCTCCTGTTCAAGAGTTTCCACCTTTGTGAACAACTTAATGGCTTTAAAACCTGATAGTGATTGATCTTTCAGTCTCTTCACTTCAAACTTGGTCATCTCATGCACAGGGACTTCAGTCACCAGCCTATCTCCATATTGATTTTTAAACAGAGTCCTCAACATGGCATTTGCATCAGTTGTCTGATCAGATAAGATTTGGAATTTATGCCCCATACCTGTGACAGCATCTTTCAGTATAGCTAGACCATTATCCATCTTGGTGCAGGTGGAGTTGCAGACTTTGATGTCTTTGAGAACACTGTCCAACTGAGGGAACCTTGCATCAAAGGCCCTCTTTATCTCTCCCACAGACTTGTCTATTGCATCACTTACCTTGTTGACTTCTGATTTGACACCTTTGCCAAGGTAGTGTGCAGCCTTGAGGAATCCTTTGTAGGAGTCATTGATGGCTTCATACACTTCACCAGGAGTTAGGGATTTAGCATTTGAGCCCAGTGAAGTGATGTATTCCTCTCTTACATACTGAAGAGCTTCATTGAGAGTGAGATCAAATTTTCCTTGCATCCAGGCATCTACATTGCCATCTCTCTCAGCATCATCTATTATCTTTGCCTTTTGCATCTCCACATCATCTCTGTGGCATAGGAGAATAGCCTCATAGTCTGGATTTGGCAGATTTGAAGTGAGAAGGTGTTGAGCAATCTTTGTGAACTCAGGAATCTGATCCACAGCTAAGCTTTGAAGTGCTTCAACCGTCAATTGTGGTGGAACAGATCCTGATCCTGAAGCACTGCCATGTTGTACAGGCTTCAGCCATTGTGACATAAAGTCAGAGCTAGAGCTAGGCATGCTAGACTCCTCAGTTACAGATGCAACTTCTGTAACCGGATGGAATAACTCTACTACTGGTGTCTCCACAGAAGTGGGATGAGTTACACCAATAGTTGACACAGGCACAGAGTCTCTAATGAAAACTAGTGAATCCTCTGTGTTTTTGATGGTGTCATTAGGATATGCCCCAGCTTGCATTCCCTCACCATCTAAATGTAGTTCCTGGGTGATGAGCATAGTGTCATGCACTAAGTCACTTGAATCCATTGGCTCACCAAGAGAAGGAAATTCTTGGTGATCAATGCCTTGCTCCTCAATTGCTTGAGTTGCAGGCTCCAAAGAAATTTGTGAGATAGATTCTGGAAGAGTAGTGTCGTTTAGACTAGATTTTGACAGCTCCCCCTGAGAAATAGAGAGAGTTTCAATATTGATGTGCTCTCCACTCAGTGCTGTTCCAGCCTTATCACTCCCATGTGCTGACTCTTTACAAGATGGTGCATTGGGGAGGATGCTTGATTCTATAGATGCACCCTGTTGAGAGGATACATCTAGTGAGCTGTTTGCCCCTGATTTTACAACTTCAGTCATTTGTGTGACTGAAGAGGTGGTTTTAGATTTCTTCTTCTTTGGCTTTAGTAAGGGTGACTCAGGTTCCTCACTTTCTAAACCTAGTTCCATAGCCAAGACTGCTTCAGTTAAGATTTTTAGAGGTTCAGAAGCAACCTATTTTCTTTTCTTCTCCTTTTTACTGACACCACCCTGTTGAGAGGATGATGCAGGTGGCTCTGTGTTTGGCTGTGAGGGTTGGTTAGCAGGCCCTGGGTTAGCATTTTGCTCTACTTGCTTGGGCCTAGCTATCTCAGATTTTGAGGCACATATTGGCATGTTGTGGGGGTAAGTCCTAAATAAACTCTCCATAAGGGGAGTTATTTTGAGTCTTACATCCACATCATTCCTAGTCTCCAAGCTACCAAAAATGAGTCTGGTCATGGATTTCGGATAGCCTATTCTATTTTTGTCTAACCCAGGGAATTCAATCAATCTAGCATCTATGAAATTAAGTACAGATTGAATAAAGCGAGGGAAGAAAATTTCATTACTGGCCACGCCCGTCGTCGACGCGCCAAATTGAAAGATAAATGTTTATGCTCTACTATGTTCGCACTTAACTATAAAATATAGCAAATGTGGCAAGTAGGGATCGAACCCAAGGGAATAACGTTCAATACTAGAGTAATGTAAAATGGTGGGGGGTTTTTAGTTGTTTGTGGTGTTTTATCAAACACCTTGACTACAAGAAATAAATTGCTAGAGAAATATGATTATGGGACTTTCAATCATCCAATTTTTCCAACACAACAAGGCACAATGTTTAAATTAGCAAGATAAAGAGATATTTGACCCAAGGATTATGGAAACTCAAGTTCTTCACCCATGCACATATAAGCAAGATTTAATCAACTCTACCTAACCAAGATAATTGGTGAAGCACACAATCACTTATTTCTCTTCTAAAAACACTAATTTAGTGAAGCACATAAATTAGTTCTCTTGATAATAGCAACCAATAATGAAGCACTACTAGTTTAACCAAATCAAGGAATCAAACAAAGATAGGCTAGGACAAACCCAAGGATGAGAAGTTCAACCTAGGTATTTGCACTTGAATTTTGTGGATTTAGGTACACTAAATCTTGTGCTACTATAATGAATGCACTAACAATTACGGATTAGCACAAACAATTAGCAATTAAAATTACAAGAAGAGTAAGGTGAAGCAACTTACAATCTCCAAGCAAAATCATAAACAATACAACACAAATATTCAAGATAGAGTGAAATAGATCTTACTTAAATGAAATGGGTTTTGATACAAGAGCTCCTCCTTGAGCCAAATATATGAAGTTAGTTACTCATAATCAATGCTAGATTATGAGTAATTGATGTTTTTCTCTCTACTTGACTAACCCTAATTTGGTTCTTGAAGAGGCTAAGCAAGGAGGCAAGAATAAGATGTGTAGATATGATCTTAGGTTAAGAGATGATATGCTCATTTAATACTCAGCAGCTCCGTACGGCCTGCTGTACGGCCGTACAGCTGCCCGTACGAAAATTCTGCTCCTTTGAACGGCCTGTTGAACGGCCGTACAGCTGCCCGAACGAGATAAAATCTTCAATATAATGCATTAAACACCTCCCGGCATTGCGAGCATGCATCTTCTAACTATCCTCTTGAATTTCTTCGCCTTCCAAGCCCAAAATAATCCATCTTTTCAACAATTAAGCATGAGGCCTGAAAGATGAAAAACATAATTAATATCGATAAAACAACATTCGAAACTAACAAAAATGCAAAAGAATAAAGGACAAAATGTGTATGAAATACACATTATCAAATCTTCCCCCACTTGAACTTTGCTAGTCCCGAGCAAACTAAAATTAACAAAACCATATACTCGTAACTAGTACCACTTCCGTAGGTGATTACGGTTGCATTTGGCATATGCAACAAGCCCTTGGAACCCCTAGGTAGCCCTAGTGGACGAGTGAGGTCTCGTGAGGGTTTATAGATGATGTACCCACAAAATCACAAAAATCACCAACAAACAAAAAAACTAACAATACCTACTAATTAAACTAACTACTACACTCACATGTCCGAGTCGTTTACTTGTAACTAAAATCAAACATATAGAGCTATTCACCTTGTCATCCACTATAACGAGCTAACAACCAATTCAAGAATCAAGATGACACACCTTGTGCAAAATGTAACCATGACATTAAAGCTAGAATGAATGCACTTCAATCGTGAACACTAGACAAGATTATTACAAAGCATACATGGCTTCGCATTAAGAAGATGAAATTATATGGTGAAAAATCTCACATCTCTCAATTATGTATCACACAAGTATGGGCTAGAGATTTCACTCAACTCCAAGTCTAAATGCATGCGCTCTACTTGACCTTGCATGTTTACCTAAATTCCGGATTGCACCAAAAACAAGGAATTCATAAAATGGGTTGTAATGAGGTTTGAGTGAAGGTGTGAAAAATTAAGTTCAAGGAAGGTGTAAAAGTCTCGCTAGTTGAGTCAAAATGACGCTTGCTCGCTTCATCCACCAAATTCTCAAATTAAAGAATGCCTTCACTCATTTACAATTACAAAACACAACCACATTTACCAAGAAAATTGAAACAAAATAAAGTACAAAGATTTATTGCTTTTTCTTTTCTTTTTCTCTCTTTTTTTTTTACATCCCCTTTATTATTATATTTTTTTTTTTTTTTTTTAGAAACGGGGATGCATTACATATATCAATACTACAAGAACTTAGAACCACATCTAGATATACACATCAAACTAGTTCCCACTTACAATAAATAGAAATCTTCCTCTTCACAACTTCTCCAAATTCACATACTCATCAATCAATTCTTTCCAAGACTCAACTAGCTCAACTAGGTCGAGAGTGAAGTATTTGGCTATGGCTCATGTATAAAAGGGGAGAGTGACGAAGAAAAATATGGATATAAGCTTCAAAGGGGTAACTAGGGATTATTTTCATGGTTCACAAGCTAAAAAGGTCAAAAAGGTTATCCTAAATAGAATTTCCTTATTATGGTGCATCCATGAATGAAGGTTTAATGCAAGCCCTAGAGCAACAAACATACATAAAGAAGGAGAAACACACAAGCAAAAGAATCATCGTTCAAGGCCTCACAAGGTTTACGTTTTAATAACATCTCCTCGATTTGATTCCATGTATTCTAAGAGATAATAGTCATGCTCACAATTTAATTACAAACATCTAGACTCTTCATGCCATTTCAAGTGTGTGTGTGAAATAAGGTGCATCAAACTTATAGATTCACATCAAATTGATAATGCTAGACACGTAATAGGAGAAAACAAGGTTGCAAGCTCACAATGTCATAAATTTTACAAACAAATGCAAACGAAACGGACATCAACATAAACAATCCAAAATAAACAATTCTTCCCCCACTTAAATCATGGCATGTCCTCATGCATGACAATTGAAAATGAGAGAGAAACAAAAGTGAAAGAAAACTCCCCTCGAAATAGGCAGCAAGGACCGGGAGCAAAGCCAAGAAGCTCAAGCATCGTGAGGAGGATCCAAGGGTGGATCCCGAGAACTAGTGCAACCACGAGCCATCATCGAAGCATAGAACTGCTCCATCCACTCTCGATGCTCAGAAAACCTCATATCAACATGGTCCTTGATGGATTGCTCCATGCGTTGTAAGTAGGCCCGTTGAGGTTCAGAAAACTCTTCGGCATGACTATGAGAGGGAGATGCATGTCGATCTTCAGAAAGTAGCAAAGGCTCAGAAACCGGCTCCTCCTCGACTCGAGTAGGAGATGAAGGACACTCGAGCTGAGATGATTTGTGTCCAGTCCACCGAAAATTATCAAAAGTCCCCGAGATGACCCCCATCTTCTTCAAAACAGCAAAGTCAATAGTAGCTACGGGTTGACCACCCTCCATCCATGAAATAGGGGAGTTATCCCGATCAAGAATCCCTAGCTTAGTAGCAATTCGGGTGATAAACCCGCCAAAGATAAGGGAACCCTTTCCTTTACGCCGTGTAAGCTCCAACAACCGAGAAGAGAATACATAACCCCAGTCTACTAGAAACTCATCATACAACCAATTTAGAACCCCAAGCTCTCCCAAAGAAATGGCGCTATTTGAACCTTCATTACCATACAAAGAATGAACCATAACCCGATGAATATAGCACAAACTAGGGTCCTTGATTTTGGTGGACTTAATCCGACCACCCGAAGGCCATTGAGTATCCGAAGAAATTTCACTCCAAAAAGAATATTGAAACCGAGTGGAAAATGTCCGGAAGCCTTGATTGTATTTCCACCCAAACCACTCACAAATCTCCTCCAAACGAACACTAAACCACATACCCATCATCCTAAAAGTGAAGCGAGAGGGTACGCTTAACTCATTCACAACTTCAACATCACACTTCACGGTAGTAAAGAATTCATAGACCAAAGCCGGACAAGTCGGCTCATCCATATATAACCATGAAGGCCAACCGGAAGTAGTCAAAATTTTCTCAACATTGTCCCAAATATCAAGCTTTTCCATGACATGCTCATCAAAATAGCGAAAAGGCAAAACTTTAAGCGATGAAATAGAATTATACCTTTCAAGAGCATCACCGGAGAATGACAAGCTAGGCTTAGCAGAGTGCAAGTCAAGCCCGTAATTTGAAGGGGGTAACGGTAGACCCGATTCTTCACATTCCTTGCGAGTTAGAAAAATTGTAGTCTCCGAAGATGAAGCAGTGGTTTTCCGACGCTTAGATGTAAGCTTTTCCTTCGTTTTACCGCGTTGAGAAGAAACCCCACTCATGATGATTAATCCCAACTTCGAATTACCAGCCAAAACAACCACCCAATAGAAACACCAAGCACAAACACAAAGATAGCCAACAAACCAACACTAATCCCACCACCAATTCGCCACAAAATTCAACACCAAATGGTAAACCCCGAAATGAATTACCGCCACATACCACAAACACCCCAAGCTACAATAATCAACGACACGACAATACACCCCTCAAAGCTAATTAATTACACTAATTAAGGGTATGGAAATATTAAAACTAATTATTTTATTTATTTATATATTTTTTTTATTATGAAAAGAAGAAAAAGAAAAATTAAATAATTAACCAAATAATAATAAAATCAAAAATCAAATTCTAAAGTGAATAAAAAATTAATAAAATAAAAAAAAAATCGAAAATTAAATTAAAAATTAAAATAAAATAACTAAGAAAGTAATAATAAAAGAAAAAAAAATCAAAATTTAAAATCAAAATTCAAATTAAATTGAAAATAAAACAAAAAATTAAATAAAATTTAAGAAATCAAATAAACAAATAATAATAATAATAATAATAATAATAATAATAATAAACTAACTAATTAATAATAAAATCAAATTTCGAAAATCACATTCAAAGCTCAAAATTAAAACGATGAATAAAAATAAATGAAATGAAACTAAAACTAAACAAAACAAAATAAAATACAAACAAAAATATATAAAAAAAATACACAAAACGGGGGGGGGGGGGGGTTTTATTGTGTTTATTTGGAAACAGGGGAGGGGGTATGGGCGATTGGATAAAAAAGAAAAGGGGGGGTTTGTGGTACGGGAATTGGGGGGAGGGAGGTAGAGTCGTATGGTTTGCAGGAGGAGTAGAGGAGGTGTTTGGGTGGAGGAGATGGGTTGGCTGCGACGATGGGAATGGGGGATTGCTGCAACGATGGGGCGAAGTGATAGGATGAGAGGTATGGGCTGGGCGGCACCGGAGGAAGATTTGGAGAAAGAGTGGAGTGAGGTGGAGGGGCTGTGGAATGGTGGTGTTTGAATTGAAAGAGAGGAGGATGGAGAACTGGGTTGCAGACGAGGACAGCGGAGGGACGGAGAGTGTAGGATGGCAGGGGGGAATTTGGAGGACAGTATTGGTTGAGGATTGAAAGGAGGAAAACGGAGGAATGGTGGAGTGAGGATGGATGGAGGAGGAAGACGTGTGAGCTGGGTTGTTGATTGTCGTGGTGGGAAGGAGGAAGAAGGGGGTGCTGTTGGTGGAGGTTATGAACGGAGATGGAGGAGCTGTGATGAACGGAGGTTGAGTAGGTGAAGAACGGTGAAGAGTGAAAGTTGCAGGCGCGAGTGATTGGCGGTGAAGGAGAGGCCGGAACTGCAATGGTGGGGATGTGAATAGCGGTGGTGTTTTGTTTGAGAGGAGGAATGGAGATAAAAGGTGGAGAAGGATGGGAGGAGACTGCGACCAGAGGCGCTCTTGTGGTCAGGGTCGTGGGAATTAAAGGGGGCAGAGATGGAGGCTAACGAGTTGATTTGCAGGCTCGAGGTGGGTGCAAGAGAAGGGGATGGGTTTGTAGAGATGAATATGGTGCTATGATTGCTTGAAGTTTTGAGACGATTATGCACAGATCTGATGAAAATGGCTTTTGAGATTGCTTTTGTTCTGTTTTTGCTTTTCTGTTTTATGAGCTGTACTGCCAGTACAAGAAGTGGGTAGTGAATTGAAAAAAACGCACAATTTGAACTACAACACGGACAGAAACCATAAAAATCAAGTACGGGCTGCTGAACGGCTTGCTGCACGGCCTGTAACCCGTACGATTGCCCGTACAGTCCTGAAAATTTACAAAATTGTATTTTTTTTTTTTTCAAAAAAATTTCCACAAATCCTTGAATGCTTGAATAAAATATTAATTTCTGAAAACATGAACAAACACATCAAGGCACGAGTGGAATAAATATATAAAATCATAAAAATTAGAATTAACGATACTAAATATTATTGAGCGGGGGATTATTATTACTTACTTTTTTTTTCTTCTCCCTTTTTTTTTGTTTTTTCCTTTTCTTTTTTTTTTACTCTATTATAAGATTCACTAAACACATCTCAAAAATACATAATAATTAACTAAAACCCTTCCCTTTTTTTTTTTTAGACTTAAGAAAAATGGAATCCCCACTCACTAATATTTAGATCAATCATCGAACTCACAATATGCATAACGCTATACATAAATGCAAGCGAGGAACAAAATCTAACACACGCATAAAAGTATATAAATACATACGTACCTTGGGTTGCCTCCCACACAGCGCCTTTGTTTACTGTCGTTGGCTCGACTTCCCGAATGTGCCTCGTAGCACCAACACACAACCTAACGTAAGAGAAACTCATCCATGAAGGGAATCCGCTAATGAGATGACATCAACGGTGGATTCTTGAAATCCCTCATAGAAAGGTTTGAGACGGTGACCATTCACCTTGAATTCTTTATCGGTAGATAAACTTCGCAAATCCACCGCTCCATGAGGGTAGATTTTCACAACAACAAATGGGCCCAACCAACGAGATCGAAGCTTCCCGGGCATTAACTTGAGACGTGAGTTGTAGAGAAGAACCTTTTGCCCAACATAAAATGATTTAGGAACAAGCGAACGATCATGGAAATCCTTAACTCTAGCCTTATACGATCGAGCATCCTCATAGGCATTGTTACGAATTTCTTCCAATTCAAGCAAGTTAAGTTTCCGATGAGCCCCGGCAACATTTAGATCCATATTGCAAGCCTTGATTGCCCAATAAGCTTTGTGCTCTAACTCAACGGGAAGATGACAAGATTTACCAAAAACCAACTTGTATGGAGACATGCCAATAGGAGTTTTGAATGCCGTTCTATAGGCCCATAAAGCATCTTCAAGACGAACACACCAATCCTTCCTTGAAGGTTTCACCACCTTCTCAAGAATAGACTTAATCTCCCGATTAGAAACTTCGGCTTGACCATTAGATTGAGGATGATAAGCCGTTGCCATTCGATGATAGACCCCATAAGATTTAAGAAGATTTCCCACCAATTTGTTACAAAAATGGGTACCTTGATCACTTATGATAGCTTTGGGGACACCAAATCGGTTGAAAATTTGAGACTTGAGAAATGCAACAACCGCCTTACCATCATCCGATTTTGTTGCCTTGGCCTCCACCCACTTAGAGACATAATCCACGGCCAAGAGAATATAGAGATTTCCATGAGAAGAAGATGGGAATGGTCCCATAAAATCAATACCCCACACATCGAAAATTTCTACCACAATAATTGGAGTTTGGGGCATTTCATTCCTTTTTGCAATATTTCTGGTTCTTTGACAAGGCTCACATTGCTTACAAAAATCGTGAGAGTCACGAAAAAGTGTTGGCCATGTAAATCCACATTCAAGCACCTTTCTTGCCGTTCGATCTTTTCCAAAATGACCTCCACAAGCATAAGAATGACAAAATTGAAGAATTGAAGAAATTTCTGACTCGGGAACACACCTTCTCAATACTTGATCCGCACAATGTTTCCAAAGATAAGGATCATCCCAAATGTAGTGTTTGGCTTCACTTCTTAACTTCTCCCTTTGATACTTAGGCATGCCATTAGGAAAAGTTTTACATACAATGTAGTTCACAAGATCCGCATACCATGGCACCTCGCCTTGAATTCCAAATAAGTGCTCATCCGGAAATAATTCTTGAAGAGGAGAAACATCTTCCTCCCTCACAAGTCGACTCAAGTGGTCCGCCACTAAGTTCTCGGCACCTATTTTATCTTTGATTTCTAAGTCAAATTCTTGAAGGAGAAGAATCCACCGAATCAACCTAGGCTTTGACTCTTTTTTCGCCAAGAGATGTCTTAAGGCGGCATGATCCGTGTATATGATGACTTTGTAACCAAGAAGATATGAACGAAACTTGTCAAGAGCAAAGACAATAGCAAGCAATTCCTTCTCGGTGGTGGTATAGTTCACTTGGGCGGAATTGAGTGTGCGAGAGGCATAATAAATCACATGAGATCGTTTGTCAACTTTTTGGCCTAACACCGCACCAACCGCATAATTGCTAGCATCACACATAATCTCAAAAGGAAGAGACCAATCCGGAGCCTTAATGATAGGAGCCGAAGTTAAAGCTTCCTTGAGATGGTCAAAAGCCGCCTTGCATTTTTCATCAATTTTAAATTCCACATCCTTTTGTAGAAGAGATGATAGGGGAAGAGCAACCTTGGAAAAATCCTTGATAAACCTCCTATAGAAACCGGCATGACCAAGAAAAGACCGCACATCCTTGACATTTGAAGGGTACGGAAGACTTGCAATAATATCAACTTTTGCCTTGTCAACTTCAATGCCCTTCCTAGACACAATATGCCCCAATACAATACCTTCTTGGACCATGAAATGGCATTTTTCATAGTTGAGCACTAGATTAGTTTCCAAGCATCGATCCAAAGCATGAGTAAGGATTTGAAGACATTCATCAAAAGAATCACCCGAAATAGAGAAATCATCCATAAAGACTTCAAGTCCATTCTCTATCATGTCGGAGAAAATACTCACCATACACCTTTGAAAAGTTGCGGGAGCACCACATAAGCCAAATGAGAGTTTACGAAATGCAAACGTACCAAAAGGACAAGTAAATGTGGTTTTGTCTTGATCTTCGGGCGCAATGACAATTTGATGATATCCACGAAATCCATCTAGAAAGCAATAGAATTCCTTCCCGGCTAACCTCTCTAACATTTGATCAATGAAAGGAAGAGGAAAATGGTCTTTTCGAGTTACCGCATTTAACTTGCGATAATCTATGCACATTCGCCACCCATTTTGGACTCGGGTAGATACAAGCTCACCTTTAAGATTCTCTTCAAGAGTGATACCCGCTTTTTTAGGAACGCAATGTACCGGACTCACCCATTCGCTATCCGAAATTGGAAAAATGATTCCCACATCAAGTAGCTTGAGAATCTCCTTTTTAACAACTTCCATCATTGCCGGATTAAGTCTTCTTTGAGGGTCTCTAGTAGGTTTAGCTCCATCCTCAAAGAGTATGCGATGCATGCAAGTGGAAGGGCTAATTCCCTTAATATCGGCAATGGTCCACCCAATAGCACTTTTATGATCCTTAAGAACCCGCAAGAGGCGTTCTTCTTGTACGTTACTCAAATTAGAAGCTATGATTACGGGAAGAGTCTCATTGTCCCCAAGATAAGCATATTTGAGATGATTAGGCAACACTTTCAATTCCAAAGTAGGAGGATTCTCAATAGAAGGGAGTAATTTGGAATAAGACAAGGGAAGATCAATTTTTGCAAGTTCACACCTTTGGGGTAAAGGTTGTAATACATTGAGCTCCATAATTGCCTCATTGGCCTCTTCCGAATTAGGGAATCCATCATCTTCATTTACACATCCCTCAATAACCACTTGGAGAGCTTCTTTATTTCCCATGTCAAAAGCTTGTTGGGCTAAACCATCAATAACATCCATGGAGCAAATTGAGTGTGACTCACTAGGAAATTTCATAGCATCATAAATGTTGAACTTGACAACTTCATCGCCAAACTCCATAGTGAGAGAACCATCATCCATATTAATCTTGGTCTTCGCCGTTTTTAAGAATGGACGCCCAAAAAGAATTGGTGCCGACTTGATGTTAGATGGACCATCTTCCATTTTCAAGATGTAAAAGTCAGCGGGGAAAACCATTTGGTCAACATGAACAAGCACATCTTCAATTACCCCCTCGGGATAGGCATTAGATCTATCCGCAAGTTGAATGATCACATTCGTATTCTCAAGTGCCCCCAAATTTAAAGTTTGAAATATGGAGAGGGGCATCACATTGATCGAGGCACCTAAATCAAGCATAGCTCTTTCAAAGAATTTACCTCCAATCTTGCAAGGAATAGTGAATGTGCCCGGATCCGAACATTTTTGAGGTAACCTCCTTTGAATCACGGCCGAGACATTCTCATCCACCACTATAGTTTCATCACCTCTTAACTTCCTTTTGTTAGTACACAAATCTTTGAGAAACTTTGCATACTTTGGAACTTGGTTTATGGCATCTAGTAATGGGAGAGTGATTTCCACTTTTCGGAAGGTCTCAAGCATTTCCTTATCAACAATATCTTTCTTTGGTTTAGAAAATTTGGAAGGGAATGGAGGTCGAATAACCACATCCTCATCAATGAACCTTGGCTTCTTTGCTTGTGGAACGTCTTCTTGAACACTTTCCTTCTTTCCCTTATCAACTTTCTCTTCCTCAATTTCCATCTCATCTTCACGATTTTCATCATTAGCCCCCAAGATGTCATCATTTTCAACCTTTCCATTTTCATTATCATTCACCATCTTACCCTTGGCGTTCGCATGAAGGTCCTCCAATTCTTTCCCACACCTCAAGGTCATGGCACTAGCATTTTCTTTGGGTTTCACCTCCGTTTGAGAAGGAAGTTGCCTAGAACCTTGGCTTTGAAATCGATTCACGGTTGTAGCTAGTTGGCTCATTTGCTTTTCCAAATTGGATATACTTTGAGAAGTATTATTTTGAAATTGGTAAGTATTCTTTTCCAAGTTGGATATATTTTGAGAAGTGATGTTTTGAAATTGGAGGTTGTTTGTTGCCAATTGCTTTATCATTTCTTCTAGTGATGACAATGAAGATGAAGAAGACCCTTGATGGTCTTGGGAATTGTATGGAGGTGGTGGTGGAGCTTGAAAATTTTGATTGGGCCGTTTTTGTGAGTATGGAGGAGGGTTTTGTTGATGTTGGGTGTTGTAAGTGTTTGGATTTTGGTATTGGTTAGAGTTTGGTGCATTGGGATTTCCATATCGAAAATTAGGGTGGTCTCTCCAACCGGGGTTGTAGGTGTTACTATAGGGGTCATACTTCCTTTGAGGTGGTTGTCCCGAAAAACCTCCAATAGCATTAATTTGCTCTTTGGGTTGTTGGAATGATAGGCATTCGTTAGTAGCATGATCCGACATATTGCAAACACCACAATATTTTTGTTGTTGAAGATTCCCAATGGCTAATTGACGAACCAATGATGTAAGGTCCGAGATTTGGCCCTCTAACTTTTGAGTTGTCACTTCATTCATGGAAGGATTCTTGACATGCACTTGACGATCCCCAAATTGGCGAGAATTCTCGGCAATCTTGGTTATTAACTTTCTAGCCTCCTCCGGCGTTTTATCCACAAGAACTCCACCACTTGAAGCATCAAGGTGCAATTTAGCACTATATTCCAAGCCTCCATAGAAGTAGTGAATGAGCAACTCTTCCGATATCAAGTGTGGAGGACAACTTTGACAAAGCTTTTGAAACCTCTCCAAATACTCATACAATGTTTCTCCGGAGTATTGCCGAATGCCACAAATTTCTTTGGAGATGCCCGTAGCCTTTGAGGTAGGGAAGCATTTCCCCAAGAAAGCACTTCGCATTTGCTCCCATGTAGTGATTGAGTTTGGAAGAAGGTAAAATAGCTATGCCTTGGCATTGTCTCTCAAGGAAAAGGGAAATGCTTTCAACTTCACTTGTTCTTCCGTAGCATTGTTTGGTCTCATTGAAGAACATACCATTTCAAATTCTTGAAGATGCCTAAAAGGATCTTCCGTGCCTTCACCTCCAAACTTGGGAAGGAGGGCAATAAGACCACCCTTTAGCTCAAATGGTTGTCCTCCCGGAAATACAATGCACAATGGTAGTTGAACGGAGCTAGGAGAAGCAATCTCCTTGAGTGTACGTTGATTAGGATTTTCCATGACTTGATCAATGTTGTCGTCCGGTGATGAGATAGGAATAACAAGGGTAGGACCCTCGTTAAACTCCTCTTCCGAAGGTGAGCTAGAAATAAATTGACTTGATGAATCTATATTGGCACTTGAATTCCTTTGATTCCTTCGCAAGAGTCTCTCGGGATTGGATGAATACGCAAGATCACCTAAACAAGAGGATCGAGTCATACATAGCAAAAATTTCTAAAATCAAAGAAAAATAGATGAATATGCACAATGGAACTAAAATATTGACAATTTTTATACGCGCACTAATATTGAACTAAAACTAGTTCCCCGGCAGCGGCGCCAAAATTTGGCCACGCCCGTCGTCGACGCGCCAAATTGAAAGATAAATGTTTATGCTCTACTATGTTCGCACTTAACTATAAAATATAGCAAATGTGGCAAGTAGGGATCGAACCCAAGGGAATAGCGTTCAATACTAGAGTAATGTAAAATGGTGGGGGGTTTTTAGTTGTTTGTGGTGTTTTATCAAACACCTTGACTACAAGAAATAAATTGCTAGAGAAATATGATTATGGGACTTTCAATCATCCAATTTTTCCAACACAACAAGGCACAATGTTTAAATTAGCAAGATAAAGAGATATTTGACCCAAGGATTATGGAAACTCAAGTTCTTCACCCATGCACATATAAGCAAGATTTAATCAACTCTACCTAACCAAGATAATTGGTGAAGCACACAATCACTTATTTCTCTTCTAAAAACACTAATTTAGTGAAGCACATAAATTAGTTCTCTTGATAATAGCAACCAATAATGAAGCACTACTAGTTTAACCAAATCAAGGAATCAAACAAAGAGAGGCTAGGACAAACCCAAGGATGAGAAGTTCAACCTAGGTATTTGCACTTGAATTTTGTGGATTTAGGTACACTAAATCTTGTGCTACTATAATGAATGCACTAACAATTACGGATTAGCACAAACAATTAGCAATTAAAATTACAAGAAGAGTAAGGTGAAGCAACTTACAATCTCCAAGCAAAATCATAAACAATACAACACAAATATTCAAGATAGAGTGAAATAGATCTTACTTAAATGAAATGGGTTTTGATACAAGAGCTCCTCCTTGAGCCAAATATATGAAGTTAGTTACTCATAATCAATGCTAGATTATGAGTAATTGATGTTTTTCTCTCTACTTGACTAACCCTAATTTGGTTCTTGAAGAGGCTAAGCAAGGAGGCAAGAATAAGATGTGTAGATATGATCTTAGGTTAAGAGATGATATGCTAATTTAATACTCAGCAGCTCCGTACGGCCTGCTGTACGGCCGTACAGCTGCCCGTACGAAAATTCTGCTCCTTTGAACGGCCTGTTGAACGGCCGTACAGCTGCCCGTACGAGATAAAATCTTCAATATAATGCATTAAACACCTCCCGGCATTGCGAGCATGCATCTTCTAACTATCCTCTTGAATTTCTTCGCCTTCCAAGCCCAAAATAATCCATCTTTTCAACAATTAAGCATGAGGCCTGAAAGATGAAAAACATAATTAATATCGATAAAACAACATTCGAAACTAACAAAAATGCAAAAGAATAAAGGACAAAATGTGTATGAAATACACATTATCAATTACCTCTCTTGGCTGAGTTCTTACCAAGTCTCCCATACAATTCTTGCATTATGATCAAACCAACATCAATCTTTCTCCCATATGCTAGAGCATAGCCTATTTATTGAATAGGTGTGCTGATTTGATCAAAGCTGGACTTCCTTGCTGTGAAGACTTGAAGAAGAGTGGCAAAGACATAGCTCCATTCTTTTCTCAAGTACTTCCTATTCAAATTTCCAAGCTTGATTCTATCTGAGTAGTTGATAAAATCAAAGAAGTCTTCCAATTCCTGATCAGTAGCTTGACTGTCATACACTTCTTGTTGTAACCCCAATGCTTGATTCATGTCTTCAGTAGTGATTGTAAGAACCCAGATTTTGGGTGGAATTAAAACTTTTATGTATTTAATGATGTAAGAATGAATAGTGGATACGGCTACAATGTAATAATTGATATTTGGGAAAGAATGAATGGAATTCGACTTTATTATGTTTATGTCTTGAAGAATGCTAAAGGGTGACAACATAAGTAAGAATAATCTATCTTCTAAGGGAATAAGATATGGCAACTTCAAGCAAGAGAATACTCTCATGTCATCCAGATCGATAACGATTAATCCAGTAGTTCCGTAAAAAGGTTAAGGAACGATCGAAAGAGAATACGGACAATTACACAACCCTAAGAGAACAAGTAAAGAATACAGAATGAATAGTGTTTTGGTGGGAGTATATAATAATATGAGACGACACTATATAGAAGTATTCGGAACGGATTTCCGAGTTCGTATTAGTGATCCAGGGGGAAAATAAGTGTATGTAAAAGCTGTCGGATTCTGAAAAACCGCACTTTTATTTTCTCCGAGAGTTCCCTTGTAAGAACCCAGATTTTTGATAGAATTAAAACTTTTTAGTATGTAATAATATGGGAATGAATAGTGGTTATGACTGCGATGTAACGAATGTCTATTAAATGAATGGAATGGATTTGAATTCAATTATTTACATGTCATGCAGAATACTTTTGGTTGACGGCATAGGTAAGAATGATCTATCTCCTAAGGATGTAAGTATATTACTTCAAGTAAGATTATTCTTGTGTCATCCAAATCAATATCTATTATAAGTCCAGCGGTTCCGTAAAAAGGTTAAGAAGCACTCGAGAGTGAACCAGGTTCATTTTCCTAATTATAGGAATTAAATAAAAATAAGTGATGAATAGTGATTTTGGTGGAATTTGGAATATTATTATAATAATGATATACCCGGTATTCGGAACGGATTTCTGAGTTCGTATTAGTGATCCAGGAAGAAAATAAGTGTATGTAAAAGCCGTCGGATTCAGAAAAAGAGCACTTTTATTTTCTCCGAGATTTCCCTGGACACTACAAGACTTAAGGAGTTATAAAAGGGAATTAAGGAATTTAAATTCGAGAAGTATTAAGTAAGATGAAGAATAGTATTAGAAATATTAAGAAGGTTTTCGGTAAAACCCTAACTAGAAACGAATGAGTTATTCCCTCGAACGATCAACGAACAAGCAAGGAAATTGAGTAATACCCGGACAAAGGAACGAATAAATAACCAAGAGACAAACAAGTGCAATTGGTGGGAAAAGGAGAAACCCAAGTAACATCCTTATAAGTCAACTACAAGATGAGTGGTGTAATTGCATTCTTGCAAAAATGGAGTTGTTTGTTGTAGTGCCAACACTTGGCCCAATGAGGAAGCAACAAGTGGCACCATGGGATTGCCAACAACACATTAAAAGAGATGCATCCATTATATATGCAAGGGTTATACATGTATTAGCCATAAATCACCAAAACAAAACAAACCACCACCATTTTCCTCCATTTCGTCATAAAAATCTGCCCATTCTTAGCTAATTGGAAGTCCAACTTCCAACCATCACTTGTTCTTCAAATTTTTATGGTAAGTACTACATATCATGGTAATGATCTCCTAGAAATTTCAGCTTCAAATTCATCTTTTATCATTTTCAAATAAATCATCAAAGATGATGATGAATAGTGTTCTTCATAAACTAACTTTTATTTCTTGATTTCTTTTGATTATTCAAGATATACTAAGGCTAGATAAGGGCTAAACAAGGCTTGATAAGTTCATACATACACCAAGGAAGGTATACCACTCTTGAAAACCAAGCTCTTAGTTTAAGTTTTGGTATTTTAGATGAGTTATATGGATTTAATGCATGTTTAGGACCTTAAGATTATGATTGGGATTTATTAAATGTGAAATTAGTTTAGATGAACGGAAAGACATTGCTTGGTCTTAGTTCATGGTTGAATAACATGTAAATGTTGTTTGGAGTGGAAACTATGATTATTGGATGGTTTGAAATTTGGAAATCATGTAAACATAGCCGTCGTAATGCCCGATTGTCGTTAGCCTTAAGAAACCGTGATTAGCAGTAGCATGAACACACTGTCCAGTCTCGGATTTTGCCATGAAAGGCTAGATTATGTTATAAGCTTCGTTTTGATATAAAGATCACGTGAAACGGACTTACGGTTTAGGATTTATGACTAAATTACTAAAAGTAGTTCGAATCCGTAAACAAAAGTTCGTAACTGAAATTGAACCCTCGTAAGCAATGTAACGTCATGGCGAATCTTGGTAAATAAATACTAGGGGTAAGAAGGAAGGTGTGAAAGAAAACCGTATGTCAAAAAGAGCATTTTTCGATTTATTAAAAATGTTCGAGTCAAGGTTAAACGAGAACGAACCCCTAAAAGACGACTCTTTTATAACTTTGGTAAAACGCTTAGAAAACGGGCGATAAAACTCGGAGTAAAATATTGGTTCGTAACGATCAACCTTAGAACTCATATGACTTAAGTATGTCCCAAGTATAAGTGCAGTGACATGTCGTATTAACGAACGAATGTCGGGTCGGATCAGTGATAATAAGTAATCCACTAAAAGGGGTATAACGAGATGACTCGAGAACGTGTTTCGATTTAAGTATAACTTAACGTTTACTATGTTAAGTGATTAATTCCGAATGCCTTGGCTATTTATAGATCACCAGGCTGAACCGGGACCCGCTACCACTACCCCTTACCGTACTCGACTACCAGGCAAGTTTCAATTCCCTTCTTTTAGGCTGTTGTTGTGATTGAATAAATATATATATATGATTGCTGATATACATATGCCATTGCATGCATGCCTACTTTCAAGTTGAATTGATATACTTGTTCCCTAAATGTTATTGTTGGCTTATAAGCTAGATAGTTATATATCAGTTATAAGCCGGTTATTGTAAGACCCTCATAGAAGGGCGTATATATCTTGTTAATCAAAAATAGACCGGGAGTCAATATTCCTTGATATATCGAGATTACCTCGGAAGAAAATATTTAAGTAAATATTTTCTATTATTTGGGCGACGAATATTATTTGAATATTCGTTCGAGACTAATTATTTTAACGATCCTTACTTCAAATAATTATTTGAATTTAACTATTCAACGAATAATACTTCTCAATATTCATTCAGAGTCGAATTGATTATCGACTATTATTTCGAATATTCTTCTAAAGATGAGACTGTTAGATGAATATTATTTGGATAATCTTTTAGATTATTATTTTATTAAATAAATATTACTTTCGAATATTCATTTAAGATATTAAATACTTGATGAATATTATTTTAATATTCATCTGAAGCTTGATTTAATTATCGAATATTATCTCGAATATTCCTTGAGGCTTGGATTACTAAATGAATATTACTTGATATTCATTTAGGATATTATTCATTCAATGAATATTACTTTTGAATATTCATTTAAATTTCCTAATTAATTATGATTATTACCTTAAATATTCTTTTCAGGTCTTATTAATTAATGAATATTGTTTTGAATATTCATTTAAATATTTATTTATTCAATAAATATTCCCCTGATATCTCTTCAGGGATTATTTTGAGAAATACTCTGATTAAAGATATTCTTTCATATTCCCAAATATTCTGTAAAATATTTTAATTCAATAAATATTCTCTGAATATTTATTCCATACTTAGAATAACCTCGATAAGGGTTATCTTCTTCGATTATTACAGAAAATATTTCGAAGTCATATTATTATCAATCTTATATCAAGAAAGGTTCCCAGACATCATTCATCTTTGAGTCTATCTTCTTAATAATAAGGGAACCTTACTTGGAAAAATGTTATTTATCTTGTCGACTTCCCGGTCATAAAGTATTCCCTTCACCCGCAACTCGGGTGCTGTTGACTTATTAAAGTCGTTGTTTACCTTCTCATCTTTCGAGGGGTAAAATTACTGGAACAAGTTGATATCCATTACCAAGTAATAGCTTGGGAGATATTGGTAAATTTTCCTTTCCAACTAGATACGACTACTTTGTGGAGTCTTATTAACAAGTCTTATACTTGGGGAAAGGGGGACGAACGTTACATTCAGAATCATGAATTCTATTTGAACTAGGAGTCGTGTAAGAGGCCGAGTAGCGCCGGTCCATCCCCTTGGCCCAACCGTTGGCCGGGGAGAGCTAGCAAGGCGGTATACAAGTAAAGCCGTCAGTTCTTCCTTCTACCGGTAGTAAATCTAAATTGAGCTGTACGATCTCGACTGATCATCAAGATTGGAACAGCGGGCGCGGTGAATACTCCATCATTGGTTCATCATCCAAATTCATTTATTTCCTGCAACATGATTACTGTTGGCAGAGTTGGAAAAGAGTCATAACTGGAATTGCAACCCTTTCTTGCAAGTTCCTCTTCTTAATAACGATAATAATATCTCGCTTACTTTGATGTAGCAGATATTTCTTCAAACAAATACTTTAAGTTACCTTGTAACTTCATCGTTCATATTATACTGGCATCATTTCCGTAAATGCATGGCATATGGTTTAAAAGATAGCTTTGAACTATTTTAAATTATCGTTCAGTTATATATTTGTTGGTGGGCTTTCGCTCACCCTTGCTTTGTTTATATTATGTCACAACAACAGCTAGGACAGATGGCTCGCGTCAGGCGCACTCGGCGCAAGCAGGTTACCCGACCCACCGGACTACCCGCTGAGATGCTAGCCGCCATTGCTGAGGTAGCATAGTTAGACAGCTTTTGTTTCCTGTTTAACTATATGTATAATTAATGTAATCAACGGCAAAACTTTTAAACCTATGATGTTATCCTTTTGGGATTGTAATAACTTTTATTCGTAACCCTTTAATGTAAGACTTATTTCAATTTCATCTCTGGGACTATAACTGTTGTGTGTGTGAGTGGTAATTATTGTGGGGTCACAGCATGTGATTTATTTATTGTGGACTCAAGTCAAGTATTATGAATGGATGTAAGACCGTAACCACCAGATCCCTGACCCCGGATCTGGGGGTGTTACATCCCTGGACACTGATAGCCTTAAGTATTTAATGAATGGATTAAAGGAATATAAAATGGAAAGTTAGAATGAAAGATGGAGAATGAAAGTATTAATATTAAAGAGGATTCCCGGTAAACCCTAATTAGAAATCCGTGAAATATTCTCACGAACGATCAATCGAAACGGGTAATAACCGGACACAGAAACAAGCAGAGGAAGCAAGAGTCTTGTGCAAGCTACTAGTATAAATATCTAGTAACTAAACTAGAAGCAAGGAACTAGCACCTTAGAGGAAGAACTAAGTACTTAGCAAGTAACTACCTAGTTAAGCTTTAACCACCATAAAACCAACACATGTCTTGCCATTTGATCATCCAACACCTCATCACTTTAATAAAGTGACTTTTACAAGATATTATGTGTAAGTGGATGAGAGTGAATGGGATTAAAACACAAAAAAATCAAAAGAACCAAACAACTCTCTCCCCCCCCCCATTTCAAGACCATTCGGCCTTACCCTTAATTCAAAATCCAAACTCCACCTTCCCACCATTGTTTGTTCTTGAAATAATTAAGGTGAATCTTACATTTCATAAAACTTATCTCCTCAAAATCTTAGCTTCAAACTCATCCTTTTCCATTTTCAAAAAAATCAAACAAGAGGAGGGTGAATAGTGTTCATCATGTACTAACTTTGTTTTCTTGATTTTCCATGGTTAATCTAGCAAGCATAATCACTCCTAAGGACCATACAAGGCTTAGTAAGGCTATATCACTATCCAAGGAAGGTATAAAGCTCTTGAAACCCTAACCCTTGTTTGAGATTTAAGCATGTTTGTGATAGTTATAACTTAGTTATGGTTATGTTAAGATTATAAGCATGATTATGTATGGATTTTGGATTAATGATGTAAATAGCTAGATGAACGGAAAGGCATTGCTTGGCCTCAGTTCATGTATATAAGTCATGTATATGTTGTTTGGGTTGGATACTATGTTTATGGGAAGATTCGAAATTGATAGATATTCGATTTACAGCCGTTATAATGCCCGATTTTACATTACCATGTTTTGTATGCCATTTTCCATGTCGAACCCCTACTTTACAGAGACCTTATCTGCCATGATAGAATAGGTAATGTTCTAAGCTTTGTTTTGATATAAAGATCACGTGAAACGGACTTACGGTTTAGGATTTATGACCAAATTACTAAAAGTAGTTCGAATCCGTAAACGAAAGTTCGTAACTGAAATTGAACCCTCGTAAGCTATGTAACGTCATGGCGAATCTTGGTAAATAAATACTAGGGGTAAGAAGGAAGGTGTGAAAGAAAACCGTATGTCAAAAAGAGCATTTTTCGATTTATTAAAAATGTTCGAGTCAAGGTTAAACGCGAACGAACCCCTAAAAGACGACCATTTTATAACTTCGGTAAAACATTAGAAAACGGGCGATAAAACTCGGAGTATAATATTGGTTCGTAACGATCAACCTTAGAACTCATATGACTTAAGTATGTCCCAAGTATAAGTGCAGTGACATGTCGTATTAACGAACGAATGTCGGGTCGGATCAGTGATAATAAGTAATCCACTAAAAGGGGTATAACGAGATAACTCGAGAACGTGTTTCGATTTAAGTATAACTTAACTTTTAATATGTTAAGTGATTAATCCCGAATGCCTTGGCTATTTATAGATCACCAAGCTGAACCGGGACCCGCTGCCACTACCCCTTACCGTACTCGACTACCAGGCAAGTTTCAATTCCCTTCTTTTAGGCTGTTGTTGTGATTGAATAAATATATATATATATATATATATATATATATATATATATATATATATATATATATATATGATTGCTGATATACATATGCCATTGCATGCATGCCTACTTTCAAGTTGAATTGATATACTTGTTCCCTGAATGTTATTGTTGGCTTATAAGCTAGATAGTTATATATCAGTTATAAGCCGGTTATTGTAAGACCCTCATAAAAGGGCGTATACATCTTATTAATCAAATATAGACCGGGAGTCCATATTCCTTGATATATCGAGATTACCTCGGAGGAAAATATTTAAGTAAATATTTTCTATTATTTGGGCGACGAATATTATTTGAATATTCGTTCGAGACTAATTATTTTAACGATCCTTACTTCAAATAATTATTTGAACGTAACTATTCAACGAATAATATTTCTCAATATTCATTCAGAGTCGAATTGATTATCGATTATTATTTCGAATATTCTTCTAAAGATGAGACTACTAAATGAATATTATTTGGATATTCTTTTAGAATATTATTTTATTAAATAAATATTACTTTTGAATATTCATTTAAGATATTAAATACTTGATGAATATTATTTTAATATTCATCTGAAGCTTGATTTAATTATCGAATATTCCTTAAGGCTTGGATTACTAAATGAATATTACTTGATATTCATTTAGGATATTATTCATTAAATGAATATTACTTTTGAATATTCATTTAAATTCCTAATTAATTATGAATATTACCTTAAATATTCTTTTCAGGTCTTATTAATTAATGAATAATTGTTTTGAATATTCATTTAAATATTTATTTATTCAATAAATATTCTCCTGATATTTCTTCAGGGATTATTTTGAGAAATACTCTGATTAAAGATATTCTTTCATATTCCCAAATATTCTTTAAATATTTTAACTCAATAAATATTCTCTAAATATTTATTCCATACTTTGAATAATCTCGATAAGGTTTATCTTCTTCGATTATTACAGAAAATATCTCGGAGTCATATTATTATTATGTTAAATATAATTGATGTGTTTTAATCAGTGTTTAAGTGTTACAGGGAGTTATCAGAGTTTAGCTGGAAGCAGTCAGAGTTTGCGTAAACTCTGACAGTTGGAAGCTCGACAGAGTTTGTTAAACTCTGTTTGAAGGAAGCGCGTCTACTGTTCAACAGTGATTAAAGATTAATTATGGAAGCGATATCTTTGAAGATTGGATAGCTATCAAAGAGATCGAGTTGACATAGGAGACGTGTGACAATCTGTAATTGATATCATTGTATAGCTGATTATTAGGAATATCAATTAGAGATTGTATCGTAGCTGTATGTTATATAAATACAGATAGGTTAACCCTAGAAGGGTATCGATAATGAATTATCATTATTGTAACCTAGCAGCTCTTTGTGATATTTTACATCACGAAGAGGGTTTGAAATACAAGAAGTTTTTTAAGTGCATAAACGCTTTTACTTGTTAATCTCTCATACAAAGTTGATTATTATTTGTGTATTCGGCCTAACAAGTGGTATCAGAGCCAATCTGTTACTTTATCACAGGTTAAGATCCAAACACAACAATAATCATGTCAGAAATTCCTCCACCAACACCTACTGTTTCTGAAAAGGCTCCTACTACTGTGAGTCGTTATGAACCAATCAGGGTTCCTATTCTGAGGCCATTAGAGTATGCTATGTGGAAGGTCAAGATGACTATATTTCTGGAGGCTACAGATCCAGAATATCTTGACAGGATTTATGAAGGCCCTCACAATCCTACAAAGCTATCTGTTGCAGTTGCTGGTGAAGCAGCAAAAATGGTTCCAAAGGAAAAGAACGACATGACTCCTGAAGATCTATCATCAATTGCTAAGGATGCAAAAGTTAGGCATTTACTGCATAGTGCCTTAGACAATGTTATGTCTAACAAAGTCATTAACTGCACCACTGCAAAAGAGATATGGAATGCACTAGAAGTCAGGTGTCAAGGAACTGCAGCTATTAAGAAGAATAGGAGAAACATACTCACACAAGAGTATGAGCATTTTGAGGCTAAACCTGAAGAGACCATGACAGAAACATTTGATAGATTCTGTAAACTGATTAATGATCTGTCATTGGTCAACAAAGAGTATGCTCTAGAAGACTCAAATCTCAAGTTTCTTATTTCTCTACCTGAAAAGTGGGATGTGAAAACAACCACTATTAGAGACAACTATGATCTTGCTGAAACAGAGATTGATGAAATTTATGGACTGCTCAAAACTTATGAATTGGAAATGGAGCAGAGAAACAGGAGATCAAGCAGAAAAGGAAAGTCTGTTGCTCTTAATGTTGAAGAGAAGCCTCAGAAGAAAGAGGCAACAAGAAGGAAAATGAAGGGAAAAGCTTTGGTCATACATTCAGAAAGTGATTCACCAAACTCTGATTATGATTCAAACTTTTCTGAATCATCTGACTCTGAGGATGATGAAGAAGAAATGAGAAAAATGGATGTGCTGATGGTGAAGACTTTCAAGAAAATGGGCTTCAAGAATTTCAAGAAAGGAAAAAGGTTTTCTAGGGATTCAAATGAAGACAGGAAAAGCTACAGGAAGTCTAATAAGAGAGATTCTAAAGGGAAGAAGGATAAGTCTGAAATTCAATGCTACAAGTGTAAGGAGATGGGTCACTATGCTCCTGAGTGCAAGAAGGGTAAAACTGGAAAGGTACTCTACACTAAAGGCAGAGATTGGGCAGATACTTCAGATTCTGATGAAGAAGTGAACTATGCTCTCATGGCTACTACTGAATCAGAATCCTCTGAACATCAGGTACCTCCAACTACCTATGCTTATAATATTGATGACATTGCTCAATTAAGAATTTTTCTTAAGTCATTGCATATAAGTTATAGGGATCAGACTTTAGAAAATGAGAGGATAAAAGCTGAAAACTCTGAACTTAAAGAGAGAAATAAACTTGTTTAAGAGAAACTTGAAAACATGCAACAAGTTCAGAAAGAGAGAGATGATGCTGTTTCCATAGAACAGGATTTGCTTCAGAAGTATAAACAACTAGAATCTGAGTTGGAGGAAGCAAATAAGAAAATTAGGACTTGGACTAATTCTGGAAAGGATACTCAACAGATTTTTCAAACAGACACTGTTGGTCTAGGTTATAATGAGGGAGATGAACTTAGATTTCAAAATCAAGTTAAAGTCAGAACTAAATTTGTTCATGGAACCAGTAAATTTTTGTCTGAAAATGAAAAAGAAGCTGTCCAAAGAAAACCAGTAAAAACTAGTGTTAAACAGGTTAATATTGGTTCAATGACAGATAAACAACTCAAACATAAACTGAAGGAGTTAAAATCTGTTGAGAAAAAGAAAGTGTCAAACAAGAACAGAAATGGAAAAGTAGGCATCACTTCAGGAAACAAACCAATGCTTGCTAGTTATGCTCCAAGAAAGACATGTCATAACTGTGGTAGTACTAAGCATCTTGCAAATTTCTGCAAGAAAAATAAAAATAAAAATTCTTTACCTACAAAGTCTGAGGTAAAGAAGGATTTTGCTAGAACTAAGCCACAGACTCTATGCACACACTGTGGAAGCACTTGGCATTCCATCTATACTTGCAGAAAATATCATGCTATCTATCATAATTACTATGAACTGAAACCCAATCTAAAATGGGTTAAAGTTGATACTGCAAGTGTAAACACTGATACTGTTAGCTCAAACTCTGATAATGTTAATTCCGCTGCAAAAGCTAACAAAGTTAAGAATGCCAAAGGATCCAAGCAAGTCTGGATCCTTAAAACTAATCCTCAGTAATTGTTTGTGATTGCAGGGCAACAGGGAGGCAACCCTAGTCGTGGACAGTGGATGTTCAGGACACATGACTGGAAATAAAGCCCTGCTATCAGAATATGAGGAGAAGGCTGGCCCAAAAGTTTCCTATGGTGATGGCAATATAGGAAGAACATTGGGATATGGCAGTATCAATCTTGGAAATGTCATCATCAACAATGTAGCTCATGTCCCAGGACTCAAGCATGACTTGCTATCTGTGAGTCAAATCTGTGACAAGGGATATCATGTAGATTTCCAACCTGAATATTGTGAAGTTATCAGCAAATCTACAGGAAAGGTTGTTCTAGTTGGTCACAGGCAAAACAACATTTATGAAATCAAGATTTTGATAGACTCTGTTGGAAAAGCTGTTTGCCTGTCTACAAGAATGTCTAGTGAAGAGAGTTGGAAGTGGCACAAGAAACTCTCACATTTGAACTTGAACAACATCAATGAATTGATCAGAAAGGATCTTGTAAGAGGACTCCCAAAGACCCTGTTAAATGTTGATGGCCTATGTGACTCATGTCAGAAGGCTAAACAAAGGAAGTCATCTTTTAAGAGCAAAACAGAATCTTCTATCACTGATCCCCATCATCTTCTTCATGTTGATCTATTTGGTCCAGTAAATGTTATGTCTATTGAAAGGAAGAAATATGCTTTAGTCATTGTTGATGAATACACTAGATTCACCTGGGTGTATTTTCTAGCAAAGAAGGATGAAACTGCATCAACTCTGATGGAGCATGTGAAGCTTCTGGACAAAGGATCAAGCAACAAAGTCAGAATCATCAGAAGTGATAATGGAACTGAGTTCAGAAATGCAACAATGGAAGAATTCTGCAAGGACAATGGAGTGAAACAAGAATTTTCAGCACCTGGTACACCACAACAAAATGGTGTAGTTGAAAGGAAAAATAGAACCTTAATTGAAGCTGCCAGAACTATGCTTGATGAAGCAAAATTGCCAACTTATTTCTGGGCAGAAGCTGTTCAAACTGCTTGTTTTACTCAAAATGCAACACTGATCAATAAGCATGGAAAGACACCATATGAGATGGTGAAGAAAAAGAAGCCTAACCTGAAATACTTTCATATTTTCGGGTGCAAATGTTTCGTTTTGAAGACTCATCCAGAACAGTTGACCAAGTTTGAGTTAAAGGCAGATGAAGGAATTTTTGTTGGCTATCCACTGTCAACAAAGGCATTCAGAGTTTACAATCTGAGAACTAAAGTGATCATGGAATCTATACATGTTTCTTTTGATGATAAGAAGATAACTGGACTTGAAGACAAAGACGAATATGATCAACTAAACTTTGAAAATGAAGTTTTAAACTCTGATGAAGGAAACTCTGATGAAACAATTCTGACAGACTCTGTTGAAACAAACTCTGAACCTCTACTGGTAAATTCTGGAGAAACTTCTCAGTCACAACAAAGAGGAGAACCAGTTGAGGGGGAGCATGATCAAGATGAAGACTCAAACTCTGATACTGAGTCAACTGAAAAATCTGGATCAAACTCTGATGCTTCAAACTCTGAAAATTCAAATTCTGACTCTGGACAGTCAAGTTCAGGGGGAGTCTCAGAAAACGAAGATAGATCACAACAGAATCAGGAGAGCATGGATCAAGGGGGAGGATCACATGCTGATAGAAGTCATTTGCCTTCTGCTAGGAAATGGACTAAATCACATACACCTGATTTGATAATTGGTGATCCAGATGCAAAAGTAAAGACAAGAAGTGCTACTGCAAGTGAATGTCTATTTCATGCATTCTTGTCTAAAAATGAACCAAAGAAAGTGGAAGAAGCTCTTCAAGATGCAGACTGGATAACAGCAATGTAGGAAGAGTTAAATGAATTTGAAAGAAATGAAGTTTGGATCCTTGTACCAAGGCCAAAGAACAGATCTATTGTTGGTACTAAATGGGTTTTCAGAAACAAGACTGACAGTGAAGGTGTTATCACAAGGAACAAGGCTAGACTGGTAGCAAAAGGTTATTCACAGCAGGAAGGAATAGATTATGATGAAACATTTGCTCCAGTAGCAAGATTGGAGGCAATCAGAATTTTTCTAGCATATGCCTCTCACAAGAAATTCAAAGTGTTCCAGATGGATGTGAAAAGTGCTTTTCTGAATGGAAAGCTTGAAGAAGAAGTGTTTGTTGAACAACCACCAGGATTTGTGGACCCCAAATATCCAGATTATGTCTACAGGCTAGATAAGGCACTATATGGACTTAAGCAGGCACCAAGAGCATGGTATGAGACACTTGCTCAGTTTCTTCTATAAAGTGGATTCAACAGAGGAACAATTGACAAAACTCTGTTTTATTTCAATCAAGGAAGTGACCTCCTTTTAGTTTAAATTTATGTTGATGACATCATCTTTGGGTCTACTAATGATAAACTCTGTAAGAAGTTTGCCAAGCTCATGCAGTCCAGATATCAAATGAGCATGATGGGAGAGCTTAGTTACTTTCTAGGCCTACAGGTGAAACAAACAGAAGATGGAATTTTCATTAATCAAGAAAAATACACCAGAAATCTTCTCAAGAAATTTGGTATGCTTGACTGTTCATCTGCATCAACTCCCATGGCAACAGCAACTAAACTGGACAAAGACACAGGAGTTTCAGTGGATATGACAAACTACAGGGGCATGATAGGATCTCTTCTATACTTGACAGCTAGTAGGCCTGACATCATGTATGCAACCTGTCTTTGTGCAAGGTTTCAGGCAGATCCTAGAGAGCCACATCTGACAGCTGTAAAAAGAATCTTCAAGTATCTCAAGGGCACCATATCATTAGGTCTGTGGTACCCCAGAGAATCAGATTTTAAGCTACTTGGGTATTCTGATGCAGACTTTGCAGGCTGTAAGGTAGACAGAAAGAGCACTAGTGGAAGTTGTCAATTTCTTGGTGACAGACTTGTTTCCTGGTACAGCAAGAAACAGAAATCAATCTCCACATCTACAGCTGAAGCAGAGTATATTGCAGCTGGTAGCTATTGTGCACAGATATTATGGATGAAGAATCAATTGCTGGATTATGGATTGAGGTACAGTAATATACCTATTTACTGTGATAACCAAAGTGCTATTGCTATGACAGGTAATCCAGTACAGCATTCAATGACCAAGCACATCAGCATAAGGTACCACTTCATCAGAGAACATGTGGAAGAAGGAAATATTGAACTACATTTTGTATCTACAGAACAACAGCTTGCAGATATCTTCACTAAACCATTGAGTGAAGCTACATTTACAAGACTGGTCAATGAACTAGGAATGGTCTCTGGTTCTGACTAGAAATGTTGGTTAGATTCAAACTTTACTTATGTGATGTATTAATCATATTTCCTGATTGGTTAAATGCTAAGTGTACTCTATTGATTAAACTCTGTTATGCATACTCTGTTAAACTCTGTCAGACAACTTGTCATCCGTTGATTGTAGGTCACATCAGTTGATGACTAACTGAACTGTATCCGTTGATATTATATGGTCTTATCCGTTGATAGTTGTATTATATGGTCTTATCCGTTGATGGTTGTACGGTCTTATCCGTTGATAGTTGTATTATATGGTCTTATCCGTTGATGGTTGTACGGTCTTATCCGTTGATGGTTGTACGGTCTTATCCGTTGATGGTTGTACGGACTTATCCGTCGATGGTTGTGTTATGCAGTCTCTAAACTCTGTCAGCATGTCTGTATGTCATACACTGTTAATAAGTTTGATAAACTCTGTGAACTCTGAGTTGATTTTTGTCTGAATGAAAACACCAATGAAGAAATATGTATGAAGCATGATTCTCAGCAATTAATCATGAATCTTTCTGAGTTATTGAGATCTAATCTTAGATTGTGCAGAAAGTTAACACAGCATGATACTGGCTCATATTTATAGCATCTCTTATTTTATTTTGTCCTAAACTCTGAGTCTATAAATACTGTGTGCATTACCTTTCATGAAGAACTACTGATGTTGATGAACTCTAAACTCTGTTAAGTTATACTCTGATAAAATAAAATGTTTTCTGCAATACCCCAAAGAAAATGTATATAGGTTGTTATACTCCTTTGAGATTATGTTGGATACTAGGATGACCCAGGAACCTATTGGTATATAATATGTGCTAAAATTCTCTGATTTTTGGTGACTAGTTAAATACTGGGATGACCCAGGAACTTATCAAAATGATAAGGGCTAAAATTTTTGAATTTTTGGTGACTAGTTCCAACCTCTGATTACTGGAATGAAAAATAAAAAAAAAAAAAAATTGTGTGTATATAAAGGGGGTATAAAATAAAAATTACTGAATAAAGTTTGATTACTTCAGAGTTTAGCTTTCATCATACAGTCAGTGTTTACTATGACAGTTTGTGCATCCAGTGTTTATTGATTTACTTTATGGATTTTATGAAAAATTAGATGCTCTAAAAATTGACTTAGTAAACTCTGCTTCACACACACAAATACTCACAACTGTGCAATTTATGAAAGGGTTTCGGTGATAAAGTTGGAGAATTGACAAACACTGTTGATTCATGATTTGTACTCTAAGGTAAATTTTCACTTGGACAATTTGAAAGTCTTGGAGTAAGTAGGGCTTTTGACAACTGTTAATCAGTGGATATTTGATGAATGTGTTCTTTATATGATTACTTTAATTAGTTTTCATATTCTCTTCTTGATGCATTTTCTTGAAGAACAGTTCATATAACACAAATAACAGTTGCAGAACACAATGAATATGATTAGAAAAACAAAATTTTCATTGATAATAAGAAAGAGATTACAAGCAAATATTACATCTTTTTGTTCTCTCTATCTGCTAATCTATTCAACAGGAAAGTAAAAGGTCCGTCCACACCACTCCATTGTTAGAAAAAATTCCCAGATCCCATCTTTGCCACTTTGTTTGGGTGGAAGTTGAAGGGATAAGGTTATTTTTGCTGACATATTCATTAACAATGGTTGGTGGTGGTGGATGAGGATGCCTTCGAGGAGAGCCATGCCAATGTTGCTTGGAGGGCAGCATCGATGTCGATCACCCTTGCAGGTTTCTCTCTCTCGAGCTCTTCCAGACCAGCATCCATTTGCAGCCACAGCGTCTCAAGCTACCTTTCCCACTCAAACGCTTCAAACTCTTCACGCGTATAGCTGAAGATGTCTCTATTCTCGACAAGATGAAGGTTTTTCTCTTTGATGGTAAGGTTGGCCATTGTTTTTCAAGAGTATTTGGTTTGAAAGGTTTGTGATTTTACAGGGGAGACTGAAAGGTTAAAGGTTTAATGAAATAATCTGAGCAAGTCTCTAGGCCTTAAATAGAGATGGGTAAGAACGAAGTCCTTAATCACTTCGTATTCTGGTTATTAAAGGCAACAGGTAAACGATTCAAATTCTGATTTTACTTGGGTCAGATACTTTTAAAAGAGTATTATTTGATTTTTGTTAAAATCAAATATTTTAATGTTTTAATTTTAATATACTCTTTTTAAAAATAGGCGCACATGACCCACTCGCCCTTAATGTGTCTCACTTACCTATTATCGTGTCCCACTACACATTAATCAAGGAACTGATTGAGTGTTTGTTACATAAGAGATTGAGTTTTTATTAATTTAATCACTTTTGTGTCCAAACGAGTTTGCTTTATTCTTACTCTCACAGTTTTCTTATTTTTCTCTTGGGCACTCACGCAAACACCTTTTCTACATACATATCTCTTGGAAATTCTTAACTCAATGGCATCTAAAGCATTCACTGCTCTTGGCTTACGGTTTGTTCCTAATAACTATGAAGCTCCACTCTATCATGAACGCGTTCCAGAATCGTTTCATCTCATGCAGAACTTTTTGAGGGATTCAGAGATTGGACAAGCTCTGACTGGACCTGCTACTCTTTCTGCGTCTCAAATTGCTTCATTCTGGCAGAACTCAGTTTATGTGGATGGAGGAGAAAGTGGAACTCCTACCATTATCTTCACTTACGAAGACCAAGATCATGTGATTACTCCACAGACTGTACGAGAGACAATGGGGTTTGATACACATACTTCTTACACTCTCGTTAATGAAGCTTATCTGAGAGAGATGCTACAAGAGATAGGCTACATGGAATCTCTTGACAAGCTCGGCAGTATAAAAAGGCCAAATCTCAGAAAAGAATGGAATTTCTTCTTTGATTGCATAACGAGGACGTTCCAGAAGAAAGTCATAAACTGGGATGCTATTCCAATAGACAGTCTTCAAATCGGGTATTCTCTGCTCTATGGTTCTAATTTTGATTTTGGTCGAAACATTTTATTTTATCAGAGTCTACCACTGTCTATTATGCTCGTTTTTGTCAAATGTTGTTCAATGCATGTGTACCTGGTCTTGCAATTGATGAAACTGATGAAATTGATCCGTTTAGAGTCAATAAGCGCATATTCTCTGATATGACTAACAAGGATGTTGGTAAAGAAAATCTTCCTGAGTTTGTCATGCCTCTTGTTCTACGAAATTTTCTAAATCAACCACAAGAACCACAACAAGACCAATAGGAACCACAACACGATGCACCACAACAAGATGAACCTGAACAAGAACCACAACAACCTGAACCACACCCTGAACCTCAACCAGAACCAAACACTGAATCACCTGCAAAGCAACCTTCACCCACTTCAAACATAAACTCTGATTCGTCACAATCTCCACCAGCATCACAGTCTAGAATGCAAAGAGTTAAGAAGGCAGTTACTAAACGACGTGTAAGTCTAAAGCAGGCAGAAGAGACACAACGCAAATCAAAACGGAAATCTCCTGAAGCTGTTTACACCAGAAGGGGGAAGAGAATGAAAGCTCGAGCAAACATATCTAAGTCACTCTCAGTGGTAGAACGAACTCCACCAACTAGTGAAGAGGATTCAGATAATGTACCTCTAGCAAAACGAAGAAAAGTGATATTCTCTGATTCTGTGGATGAAGATATTGAAGCTCCAGAGGTTGTTTCACAGCAAACACCTCCTGTTGAGGTTGAGAAAGATGTAATACCTGCAGAGGATGTAATACCTGCAGAGGATGTAACACCTGCAGAGGATGTAATGCCTGTAGAGGATAAAATGCCTACAGAAGAGGATGCAAGAGATGGTGTTTCTCAAATAAATGATGCTCCTGATTCATTTATGCCATTCTCTGATCCTATCTCTAAAATTGATTTATCTGCTAAAATTGATTCTATTGCTACCTCCCTGGAGTTAATTACTTCTATCCTTATGCCTGATGATGTCAAAAAGGGGGAGAGAGTTGTCAGAAGGGATAGTGCTGGAGATGGAGGGGCAAGTAACAAAGGAAAGAAAAAGGCAAAGGAGGTTCAAACTCTGAGAACTAGTAAGTCATCCAAATCACAGTCTGTTGGGAGAAATACTGATACTCAAGGAACTTCAAGGACCAAGAGTTTACTGTTATCTTCGAATCCACAAACTGATGAAGAATTGGCTGCTAAGCTGTTCATTGAAGAGAATGAGGAAGGAGTAACTATTGAGGACATTGAAGCTGAGGAAAAGAGTTTACAAGAAGAACATCTTAAAGCTTTAAAGTCTGATAAGGTACAAAGAGGAAAAGCTCCTAGACCTGTTGTTAAAGGTGTTGTGATCAGAGAGAGGACTGATGTTAGTCAAAGTTCTCGGTTCTCAAAGGAAGCAATTGCAGCAGAGGCTAAACTTAAGCTAAAAGGCATTGAAGGTGAAAGTTCACAGAAAAAAGTTACAACTTCTGTTGCATCTCAAGCAATGATCACACCTTTACAACCTTCACAGTTAAAATCTGTTTTTGGAAAAGGAACAATTTCTGATCCAAATGTGTTATCTGGAGTCTCGATGAATATTTCTGATGGAAAAGCTTTATCTGGCAAGATTGGAAATAATAAGGCTGGGCTAGGTTCACATAGAGACAGAAGGCAATATACTGGTCCCAGAGATCCTTCTTCACTGGCTGTTCCAGGTCGTGGTGTTCCTCAAGAGAGCTTGGATAGACTGGAATCAGTGCAGTTGGTTCATCAGAAGAGTTTAGACAAAGATTTTCTTTTATACTTCATGGCTGATGGGACAGTATTCAAAGTTGGTGAGGATGATATCGGCTTGAAATGTTGGGAAGAACTAGAGTATGTTCTATATCTTCTCAAGGTGAATAGTCGAAGGACTCAATCAGTTGCCAATGTACTCAGACAGAAGATGACTCAGAATCTGGCAATTAGAGGACAGAAATACAACAGCAGATATATTCCTAAGTACAGGGATTACCAAGGCAATCTCATTGAAATGAAGAAAGGTACTGCAAAGTTAAAAACTGATTTGGGAATCACAGTACTTGACTTCAATACTCAGGCAGAAAAATTCAGATTTATCAGACTGGGTAATGAAATGAGAAGGAACAAGATTTATGATCTTAGGGCTGCTATTTACCAAACAGATGAAAGTGATCCTCAACTCAGAGAAATCAAAGAAGCAATGAAGATTGAACTTGAAAATGCAGAAAGAAGATTGCTGATTGATTATCTCAGAACCATGCCAGATCTTGAAATGATTAGAGATTAAGTTCTGTAAGAATTTTCTTATTCTCTATAGTTTTTAAGCTTAAACTCTGAATCTGTATAAACACTGTATTTATTTATTTGTTTTGACATCATCAATTACTGTCATTAACTTGTACATTTTTGCTAATGAACAAGTTGGGGGAGATTGTTAAATATAATTGATGTGTTTTAATCAGTGTTTAAGTGTTACAGGGAGTTATCAGAGTTTAACTGGAAGCAGTCAGAGTTTGCGTAAACTCTGACAGTTGGAAGCTCGACAGAGTTTGTTAAACTCTGTCTGAAGGAAGCGCGTCTACTGTTCAACAGTGATTAAAGATTAATTATGGAAGCGATATCTTTGAAGATTGGATAGCTATCAAAGAGATCGAGTTGACATAGGAGACGTGTGACAATCTGTAATTGATATCATTGTATAGCTGATTATTAGGAATATCAATTAGAGATTGTATCGTAGCTGTATGTTATATAAATACAGATACGTTAACCCTAGAAGGGTATCGATAACGAATTATCATTATTGTAACCTAGCAGCTCTTTGTGATATTTTACATCACGAAGAGGGTTTGAAATACAAGAAGTTTTTTAAGTGCATAAACGCTTTTACTTGTTAATCTCTCATACAAAGTTGATTATTATTTGTGTATTCGGCCTAACATATTAATCTTATATCAAGAAAGGTTCTCAGACATCATTCTTCTTTGAGTCTATCTCCTTAATAATAAGGGAACCTTACTTGGAAAATGTTATTTATCTTGTCGACTTCCCGGTCATAAAGTATTCCCTTCACCCGCAATTCGGGTGCTGTTGACTTATTAAGTCGTTGCTTACCTTCTCATCTTTCGAGGGGTAAGATTACTGGAACAAGTTGATATCCGTTACCAAGTAATAACTTGGGAGTTATTGGTAAATTTTCCTTTCCAACTAGATACGACTACTTTGTGGAGTCTTATCAACAAGTATTATACTTGGGGAAAGGGGGACGAACGTTACATTCAGAATCATGAATTCTATTTGAACTAGGAGTCGTGTAAGAGGCCGAGTAGCGCCGGTCCATCCCCTTTGGCCCAACCGTTGGCCGGGGAGAGCTAGTAAGGCGGTATACAAGTAAAGCCGTCAGTTCTTCCTTCTACCGATAGTAAATCTAAATTGAGCTGTACGATCTCGACTGATCATCAAGATTGGAACAGCGGGCGCGGTGAATACTCCATCATTGGTTCATCATCCAAATTTATTTATTTCCTGCAACATGATTACTGTTGGCAGAGTTGGAAAAGAGTCATAACTGGAATTGCAACCTTTTCTTGCAAATTCCTCTTCTTAATAACAATAAGAATATCTCGCTTACTTTGATGTAGCAGATATTTCTTCAAACAAATACTTTCAGTTACCTTGTAACTTCATCGTTCATATTATACTGGCATCATTTCAGTAAATGCATGGCATATGGTTTAAAAGATAGCTTTGAACTGTTTTAAATTATCGTTCAGTTATATATTTGTTGGTGGGCTTTCGCTCACCCTTGCTTTGTTTATATTATGTCACAACAACAGCTAGGACAGATGGCTCGCGTCAGGCGCACTCGGCGCAAGCAGGTTACCCGACCCACCGGACTACCCGCTGAGATGCTAGCCGCCATTGCTGAGGTAGCATAGTTAGACAGCTTTTGTTTCCTGTTTAACTATATGTATAATTAATGTAATTAACGGCAAAACTTTTAAACCTATGATGTTATCCTTTTGGGATTGTAATAACTTTTATTCGTAACCCTTTAATGTCAGACTTATTTCAATTTCATCTCTGGGACTATAACTGTTGTGTGTGTGAGTGGTAATTATTGTGGGGTCACAACATGTGATTTATTTATTATGGACTCAAGTCAAGTATTATGAATGGATGTAAGACCGTAACCACCAGATCCCTGACCCCGGATCTGGGGGTGTTATAGATATAGTATCAGAGCGAGAGTTATATATCCCAAGAGATGATACGACGTTATATAATAATAAATTCAATAATATAATAAGAACCCTTGCCAGGTTCACCTAAAACCCTTACGGGAACTTTTTAAGTATCATGATAGTAACATAGTTCGTCTTGTGTAGGCGAGCGACTTGTCGGCCCAGGAGGCAGCTGCGAGACAGCATGATGAGGACATGTTCCGGACTAGGGACCCATACTATGAGCACTTGCCTGAGGAGGATACTGAGCCTGAGGAGGAGGACGCTGAGGAGGTCCAGGTTGATGCTGATACTGATGTGATCGAGTCTGAGGAGGAGGACCCCGAGGAGGTCCAGGATGATGCTGACACAGATGTTGTTGAGACTGAGGGGGAGGAGGACCCGGAGGGGATCCAGACAGGACAGGATGCTGAGTTAGTGGTTGAGGATGATGATTATTGGGTTGTGACTGAGATCAGGACTTTGGGAGATGACACAGACATGACCACGGATCAGGTGGTGCCGGTAGATGAGGGCGTTGAGGGAGATATAGATGAGCTAGTAGTTGGTGCTGTAGGGAGTTCTGGACTTCATGTGCCACTCCTCCCTGTTGAGAGAGCCCCTACCCCACCACCACTACCTGTGAGCCCGTACCCCGACGAGTTTGAGGAGCTTACCCCAGAGCCCCAGCAGACAGAGACTACCGCTCCAGCTGAGCCATCCACCCCACCTCATGCCCCGATAGGAGGAGTCCCAGTATGTGTTCACAACTTGATTGTGAACGGGCTTTATAGAGAGTTGTCTGTGGCAGATGCCAGGTTGGCAGAGTCTAGGAGTGAGTTAGCAGCAGAGAGAGCCGCCCGGATGAGGGTGCAGGGCAGGAGGACTATCAGTGACAGAGTTGGGTATAGGGCTGTGACCCGCATCGAGCTGAGGGCTCGGGTGAGGGTGCGACAGTTGCCTACTGATGGGCATGGTAGAGTAGACAGAGCAGAGGCTGAGGAGGTTTTCCGCATCGCCATGGGGAGGGTTCGGAAGATGTTTCGTCGTGGCGGCTGATTTCAGATGTAGTGATGCAGTGGTCTAGTTGTCTAGTCATGTACGGACATAGTAGTGCCGGCTTTTGTAGGGATGGTTTCTGTACTTGTTTTTCCTTTTTGCAGACTAGACAGATAGACAGCGTATTTCACTTTTGACTTGTTGTTGTTGTTAGGATGGCTGTACTTTAAACTATCGTTGTAACTCGGATGTTGTACCTTTTCGGTACCTGATATATATTTGTTTCCATTTCAGTCATTACAATTTTGTTGGGATGTGATCACGAGTTTATTAGCATATGTATTACTTTTCGATTAAGTTGCCATGAGATATAAAACTGTGGGATTTTAAACCCAATCATGTAAAGAATTATGCAAGGAAAAATCCTTTAAATCAGGTAAGTGAACCTAATGTATAATTTTCCAAATTTTCAGTAAAATGCCTCCAAGACGAATGGGCACTAGGGCTAACCCCCAAGAATCTACTGACCAAGAGAGTCACAACCAACACGAGGAAAACCGTGAAAGTAGTGAGGAACAAGATCAGGACTATAATGAGCAAGAAGATTCCCAGTATGGAGCAGAGGATGAACCCCTGTACTCTGAAGAATTTGAAAGGGAAATAGAGGGTGGAGAAACTGAAGTAGAACAGGAAGGGGAGAACCAGGGCGGAAACCCCATGGGCCAGTTTATGGATCTACTTAGGCAGAATTTGAACCAATACCCCCAACCACCACCAGGCAACAACACTTCAGTGGCAAATTCCTTTAGGGCCTTTAAGTCCCTTAAGCCCCCAGAGTTCCACGGATCGGCTGATCCCGTTGAGGCGAGAGCCTGGATCAAGGAAATGGAAAAGTCTTTTGAGATTCTGAGTATCAATGAGGCTCAGAAGACTGTTTTTGCTACTTACCTACTAAAGGGAGAGGCCAATTATTGGTGGGAAGCCAAGAAAAACATGGAGACTGATGCTGTCATAGCCTGAGAAAGGTTCAAACAATTATTCTTGGAGAAGTACTTCCCGAAGTTCATGAAGACCCAGATGGAACTTAAGTTTTTGGAACTGAAACAGAACAATATGTCAGTGGCGGACTATGAGGCCAAATTTACTGAGCTATCGAGATTTGTGCCAGAGTTTGTAGACACAGAAGAGAAGAAAGCTAACAGGTTTCAACAAGGGCTGAAGCAGTGGATCCAGAATAGGGTGGCTATTTTAGAGATTACAGATTATGCCACCTTGGTGCAGAAGGCAACCATTGTGGAGGCTGGTAGTGATCAGATGCAGAGAGAGAGAGAGAAAGGGGGGATAAAGAGAAAGCATGTTAGTATGGGCGGAAGATCCGCTGGAGGAAAACCCCCAACCAAGTTTAATCGAGGAGCGGTTTCCCTACCAGGGAGGAATGTATGGTTTAAACCATCTGCGAGTGTAAGTGTGAGCCAGGGCGGCCACCAATCAGGAATGTCCCGTTCCAACCCTTCTCGACCTCCATTGCCATTGTGTGCTACTTGTGGGAAGAGGCACTCCGGGGTGTGCAACCTGAAGCAGATAAACTGTTATAAGTGTGGGCGAGCTGGGCATTATGCTACCTCTTGCACCACGGTCATCCCTAACAGCACAACCTGTTTCCAGTGTGGACAGCGAGGGCACATGAGGAAGGATTGCCCAAAGAGCAAACCAGCAGCATCAGGAGCAAGCAAGGTTGCCTCAAATAGGCCACCAACTGCTAGGACTTTCAATATGTCAGTACAAGATGCCGTGAGGGACACAGATGTGATAGCAGGTACTTTTTCTCTCAATTCAGTCAGTGCAAATGTCTTATTTGATTCAGGAGCAACTAAGTCTTTTATATCTAGAGATTTTGCGCATAAGTTGAAACTTAAAACCCAGCAACTAAGAGATTCCTTACAAGTAGAAATAGCTAATCAGGAAATCGTACCGGTTAATCAAATTCACCCCGTTTGTAAGCTAGAAATAGGAGGACGATCCTTCTATGTCGATTTAATTCCTTTTAAGCTAGGGGAATTCGATGTCATTTTGGGTATGGATTGGTTGTCTCGCAATGATGCGCGGATAGATTGTAAAGGGAAAAAGGTTAAGTTGAAAACCCCAGGGAAGAAAGAAATAGTGTTTAAGGGGATGCGACAGACCCAGAAAATTCTGACCATGGCGCAAACCAAGAGATTGTTACGAAAAGGGAACGAGGCTTATTTAGCCTACGTTATAGATACTCAGAAGGAAGTGCCAAGATTGCAAGACATTCTGGTCGTTAATGAGTTCGAGGACGTGTTCCCACAAGATCTTCCCGGACTACCACCTGATAGGGTAATTGAGTTTGCCATCCAATTAGCCCCGGGGACGGCGCCGGTTTCGAAGGCCCCGTACCGACTAGCCCCAGTAGAAATGAAGGAGCTAGCTAAACAATTACAGGAATTGTTGGATAAGGGCATGATAAGGCCCAGTGTGTCGCCTTGGGGCGCACCAGTGTTGTTTGTTAAGAAAAAGGATGGAAGTATGAGGTTATGCATCGACTACAGAGAATTGAACAAGCTAACCATAAAGAATAAGTATCCATTGCCCAGGATAGACGATTTGTTTGACCAGCTAAGAGGAGCTGAATACTTCTCTAAGATTGATTTGAGAACGGGATATCACCAACTGAAGATCAAACCTGAAGATATCCCGAAGACTGCATTCCGCACCAGATATGGACATTATGAGTTCTTAGTTATGTCATTTGGATTGACCAACGCCCCAGCAGCCTTCATGGACCTAATGAATAGAGTGTTCAAGGAATATTTGGACAAATTCGTGATAGTTTTCATTGATGATATTCTCATCTACTCAAAGACAGAGGCAGAACACGCTGAACATTTAAGGATAACCTTAGAAATACTCAGGAAGGAGCAGTTATATGCCAAGTTCTCCAAGTGTGAGTTTTGGAAAAATGAGGTACAATTCTTAGGGCACGTGATCAATAGAGAAGGAGTGTTGGTTGACCCCTCCAAGATAGAAGCAGTTTCAAACTGGGAACGGCCAACTACTCCAACCGAGGTGAGAAGTTTCATTGGACTGGCCGGATATTACAGGAGATTTGTCCAAGACTTTGCGAAAATCGCAGCTCCATTAACTCGACTTACCCGTAAAACCGAGAAATTTGAATGGACTGAGAAATGCGAGAAGAGTTTCCAAGAGTTAAAGAAGAGGCTGGTGACAGCCCCAGTGCTGGCATTACCTGATGGAAAAGGAGATTTCGTGATTTACAGTGATGCTTCGCATAAAGGACTGGGATGCGTGCTTATGCAGCACGGTAAGGTAATAGCGTATGCGTCTAGGCAATTGAAGGATTATGAAGTCAGATATCCCACGCATGATCTAGAACTAGCAGCCATAGTCTTCGCTTTAAAGATTTGGAGACACTACCTGTATGGGGAAAAATGCGAGATTTACACAGACCATAAGAGTCTCAAATACATTTTCACTCAGAAAGAGCTTAACATGCGCCAGAGGAGATGGTTAGAGTTAATCAAGGATTACGACTGTGAAATTCGCTATCACCCGGGCAAAGCCAATGTGGTGGCTGACGCCCTTAGTCGGAAAGAGAAGCTCAAGATGATAACTTCAGAGAAAGAGCTAGTGAAGGATTTTGAGAAGTTGGAAATCGAGGTTAAGTTACCTGGAGAGGGCCAAGAAAAGTTGATGGAAATTAGAATCCAACCTCCATTGCTAGAAAAGATTAAACTGTGCCAGGAACGGATGATGGAGGAAGAGAAGAACTCCACAGAAGAGCTAATGACCGGGGAGGAAATTAAGTACGAAAGAGACAAGGAAGGGATCATGAGGTACACATACAGGATATGGATCCCAAATGTTCAGGAACTCAAGAATGAGATTTTAAATGAGGCCCACAACTCAAGATACTCAGTGCACCCCGGTAGCACCAAAATGTATAGGGATTTGAAGGAGTATTACTGGTGGCCCAATATGAAAAAGGACGTAGCAGAGTGGGTAAGCAGATGCTTGACCTGCCAACGAGTGAAGGCAGAGCACCAGAAACCCAACGGACTTCTACATCCCTTAGAGATTCCAGAATGGAAATGGGAACATATAGCCATGGATTTCGTAGTAGGTTTACCAAGGACCAAGGCTAATCATGACGCCATATGGGTAATTGTAGATCGACTGACGAAATCGGCTCACTTTCTCCCGATCAACGAAAGGTACACGGTCGACAGACTAGTGGACATCTGCTTAAAAGAGATAGTGGCGCGACATGGAGTCCCAGTCGCAATAGTATCCGATCGAGATCCTAGATTTAACTCCAGGTTTTGGAGAAGTTTTCAAGAATGTGTAGGGACCCGGCTGAACATGAGCACAGCCTACCACCCCCAGACAGATGGGCAAAGTGAAAGGACCATCCAAACGCTAGAGGATATGTTGAGAGTCTGCGCGATAGACTTCAAGGGAAGTTGGGATGATCACTTGCCATTGGTTGAGTTCTCCTATAACAACAGTTATCATTCAAGCATTGGGATGCCACCTTATGAGGCCCTTTATGGGAGAAAATGTCGATCTCCCTTGTATTGGGATGAAGTTGGAGAGCGAAAGATGCTCGGGCCCGAAGTGGTCCAACGAACTAAAGATGCAGTAGATCTAATCAGAGGACGGTTGGTAGCAGCCCAGGATCGACAAAAGAAATATGCCGACGTAGCTCGGAAAGGCAAGGAATACGAAGTGGGGGACCTAGTGTTCTTGAAAGTGTCACCTTGGAAAGGTTTAATGAGATTTGGGAAGAAAGGAAAGCTGAGTCCCAGATACATTGGACCATTTGAGATCTTGAGACGGATTGGGGAACTAGCTTATGAGCTCGCATTGCCCCCGAATCTACAGCAGGTGCACAATGTGTTCCATGTTTCGATGCTGAGGAAGTATAATCCGGATGCTAAGCATATTGTAGAGTATGAGCAAGTTGACATGCAACCAGACCTGACCTATGTGGAGCAACCTGTGGAAATCATAGACCGGAAAGAACAAGTGCTCCGAAACAAGGTCATTCAGCTAGTCAGAGTTCTGTGGCAGAACCACAATGTAGAAGAATCCACCTGGGAACTTGAAAGCGCAATGCAAGAGAAGTACCCCCACTTGTTTTCAAACTGATTCCGGGACGGAATCCTTTTAAGGAGGGGAGACTGTAAGAACCCAGATTTTGGGTGGAATTAAAACTTTTATGTATTTAATGATGTAAGAATGAATAGTGGATACGGCTACAATGTAATAATTGATATTTGGGAAAGAATGAATGGAATTCGACTTTATTATGTTTATGTCTTGAAGAATGCTAAAGGGTGACAACATAGGTAAGAATAATCTATCTTCTAAGGGAATAAGATATGGCAACTTCAAGCAAGAGAATACTCTCATGTCATCCAGATCGATAACGATTAATCCAGTAGTTCCGTAAAAAGGTTAAGGAACGATCGAAAGAGAATACGGACAATTACACAACCCTAAGAGAACAAGTAAAGAATACAGAATGAATAGTGTTTTGGTGGGAGTATATAATAATATGAGACGACACTATATAGAAGTATTCGGAACGGATTTCCGAGTTCGTATTAGTGATCCAAGGGGAAAATAAGTGTATGTAAAAGCTGTCGGATTCTGAAAAACCGCACTTTTATTTTCTCCGAGAGTTCCCTGGACACTGATAGCCTTAAGTATTTAATGAATGGATTAAAGGAATATAAAATGGAAAGTTAGAATGAAAGATGGAGAATGAAAGTATTAATATTAAAGAGGATTCCCGGTAAACCCTAATTAGAAATCCGTGAAATATTCTCACGAACGATCAATCGAAACGGGTAATAACCGGACACAGAAACAAGCAGAGGAAGCAAGAGTCTTGTGCAAGCTACTAGTATAAATATCTAGTAACTAAACTAGAAGCAAGGAACTAGCACCTTAGAGGAAGAACTAAGTACTTAGCAAGTAACTACCTAGTTAAGCTTTAACCACCATAAAACCAACACATGTCTTGCCATTTGATCATCCAACACCTCATCACTTTAATAAAGTGACTTTTACAAGATATTATGTGTAAGTGGATGAGAGTGAATGGGATTAAAACACAAAAAAATCAAAAGAACCAAACAACTCTCTCCCCCCCCATTTCAAGACCATTCGGCCTTACCCTTAATTCAAAATCCAAACTCCACCTTCCCACCATTGTTTGTTCTTGAAATAATTAAGGTGAATCTTACATTTCATAAAACTTATCTCCTCAAAATCTTAGCTTCAAACTCATCCTTTTCCATTTTCAAAAAAATAAAACAAGAGGAGGGTGAATAGTGTTCATCATGTACTAACTTTGTTTTCTTGATTTTCCATGGTTAATCTAGCAAGCATAATCACTCCTAAGGACCATACAAGGCTTAGTAAGGCTATATCACTATCCAAGGAAGGTATAAAGCTCTTGAAACCCTAACCCTTGTTTGAGATTTAAGCATGTTTGTGATAGTTATAACTTAGTTATGGTTATGTTAAGATTATAAGCATGATTATGTATGGATTTTGGATTAATGATGTAAATAGCTAGATGAACGGAAAGGCATTGCTTGGCCTCAGTTCATGTATATAAGTCATGTATATGTTGTTTGGGTTGGATACTATGTTTATGGGAAGATTCGAAATTGATAGATATTCGATTTACAACCGTTATAATGCCCGATTTTACATTACCATGTTTTGTATGCCATTTTCCATGTCGAACCCCTACTGTCCAGAGACCTTATCTGCCATGATAGAATAGGTAATGTTCTAAGCTTCGTTTTGATATAAAGATCACGTGAAACGGACTTACGGTTTAGGATTTATGACCAAATTACTAAAAGTAGTTCGAATCCGTAAACGAAAGTTCGTAACTGAAATTGAACCCTCGTAAGCTATGTAACGTCATGGCGAATCTTGGTAAATAAATACTAGGGGTAAGAAGGAAGGTGTGAAAGAAAACCGTATGTAAAAAAGAGCATTTTTCGATTTATTAAAAATGTTCGAGTCAAGGTTAAACGCGAACGAACCCCTAAAAGACGACCCTTTTATAACTTCGGTAAAACATTAGAAAACGGGCGATAAAACTCGGAGTATAATATTGGTTCGTAACGATCAACCTTAGAACTCATATGACTTAAGTATGTCCCAAGTATAAGTGCAGTGACATGTCGTATTAACGAACGAATGTCGGGTCGGATCAGTGATAATAAGTAATCCACTAAAAGGGGTATAACGAGATAACTCGAGAACGTGTTTCGATTTAAGTATAACTTAACTTTTAATATGTTAAGTGATTAATCCCGAATGCCTTGGCTATTTATAGATCACCAAGCTGAACCGGGACCCGCTGCCACTACCCCTTACCGTACTCGACTACCAGGCAAGTTTCAATTCCCTTCTTTTAGGCTGTTGTTGTGATTGAATAAATATATATATATATATATATATATATATATATATATATATATATATATATATATATATATATATATATATATGATTGCTGATATACATATGCCATTGCATGCATGCCTACTTTCAAGTTGAATTGATATACTTGTTCCCTGAATGTTATTGTTGGCTTATAAGCTAGATAGTTATATATCAGTTATAAGCTGGTTATTGTAAGACCCTCATAGAAGGGCGTATACATCTTATTAATCAAATATAGACCGGGAGTCCATATTCCTTGATATATCGAGATTACCTCGGAGGAAAATATTTAAGTAAATATTTTCTATTATTTGGGCGACGAATATTATTTGAATATTCGTTCGAGACTAATTATTTTAACGATCCTTACTTCAAATAATTATTTGAACGTAACTATTCAACGAATAATATTTCTCAATATTCATTCAGAGTCGAATTGATTATAGATTATTATTTCGAATATTCTTCTAAAGATGAGACTACTAAATGAATATTATTTGGATATTCTTTTAGAATATTATTTTAATAAATAAATATTACTTTTGAATATTCATTTAAGATATTAAATACTTGATGAATATTATTTTAATATTCATCTGAAGCTTGATTTAATTATCGAATATTCCTTAAGGCTTGGATTACAAAATGAATATTACTTGATATTCATTTAGGATATTATTCATTAAATGAATATTACTTTTGAATATTCATTTAAATTCCTAATTAATTATGAATATTACCTTAAATATTCTTTTCAGGTCTTATTAATTAATGAATAATTGTTTTGAATATTCATTTAAATATTTATTTATTCAATAAATATTCTCCTGATATTTCTTCAGGGATTATTTTGAGAAATACTCTGATTAAAGATATTCTTTCTTATTCCCAAATATTCTTTATATATTTTAACTCAATAAATATTCTCTGAATATTTATTCCATACTTAGAATAATCTCGATAAGGTTTATTTTCTTCGATTATTACAGAAAATATCTCGGAGTCATATTATTATTAATCTTATATCAAGAAAGGTTCTTAGACATCATTCTTCTTTGAGTCTATCTCCTTAATAATAAGGGAACCTTACTTGGAAAATGTTATTTATCTTGTCGACTTCCCGGTCATAAAGTATTCCCTTCACCCGCAATTCGGGTGCTGTTGACTTATTAAGTCGTTGCTTACCTTCTCATCTTTCGAGGGGTAAGATTACTGGAACAAGTTGATATCCGTTACCAAGTAATAACTTGGGAGTTATTGGTAAATTTTCCTTTCCAACTAGATACGACTACTTTGTGGAGTCTTATCAACAAGTATTATACTTGGGGAAAGGGGGACGAACGTTACATTCAGAATCATGAATTCTATTTGAACTAGGAGTCGTGTAAGAGGCCGAGTAGCGCCGGTTCATCCCCTTTGGCCCAACCGTTGGCCGGGGAGAGCTAGTAAGGCGGTATACAAGTAAAGCCGTCAGTTCTTCCTTCTACCGGTAGTAAATCTAAATTGAGCTGTACGATCTCGACTGATCATCAAGATTGGAACAGCGGGCGCGGTGAATACTCCATCATTGGTTCATCATCCAAATTTATTTATTTCCTGCAACATGATTACTATTGGCAGAGTTGGAAAAGAGTCATAACTGGAATTGCAACCTTTTCTTGCAAATTCCTCTTCTTAATAACAATAAGAATATCTCGCTTACTTTGATGTAACAGATATTTCTTCAAACAAATACTTTCAGTTACCTTGTAACTTCATCGTTCATATTATACTAACATCATTTCAGTAAATGCATGGCATATGGTTTAAAAGATAGCTTTGAACTGTTTTAAATTATCGTTCAGTTATATATTTGTTGGTGGGCTTTCGCTCACCCTTGCTTTGTTTATATTATGTCACAACAACAGCTAGGACAGATGGCTCGCGTCAGGCGCACTCGGCGCAAGCAGGTTACCCGACCCACCGGACTACCCGCTGAGATGCTAGCCGCCATTGCTGAGGTAGCATAGTTAGACAGCTTTTGTTTCCTGTTTAACTATATGTATAATTAATGTAATTAACGGCAAAACTTTTAAACCTATGATGTTATCCTTTTGGGATTGTAATAACTTTTATTCGTAACCCTTTAATGTCAGACTTATTTCAATTTCATCTCTGGGACTATAACTGTTGTGTGTGTGAGTGGTAATTATTGTGGGGTCACAGCATGTGATTTATTTATTATGGACTCAAGTCAAGTATTATGAATGGATGTAAGACCGTAACCACCAGATCCCTGACCCCGGATCTGGGGGTGTTACAGTGATGGTGATTTCCTTGTCCTGAATCTTGCAGTAGATTACGTATGAAGTTATTGCATTCTCTAGGGCCACGACCTCCACAGTAGCAGTTCTCCAAAACTGTTCTAGTAGGTCTAGATACAGAGTTGGGTTGGCTGAGAGTGCATCCTTGATGTATGATTCAGACATCCATCGAACGAAGCACTTAAAGTTTGCATTGGGTGCTTCAACATCGTTGGTTATTGCTATGAAATTGGTGTGGGTAGGAATTGTGAGTTGGGTATTTGCCATTGTTACACAGAGAGATGAGAAGAGAATGAAGGTTGAAGAAGAAATTTAGCTTTTGACGTTAGGGTTTTCAGAGGTTTTGGAACTTTAGCTGCCCGAGAAATTGAATGAAATGATTTGAACAGTTGTGGAATTGTATATATGTGAGTGACTTGAGTTGTCGATTAGATATATGTTCTGTATCGATAAGTCAATCATTCGAGAAGTATAAAACAACTATTCGATGAGTCAAGAAAGGCTTATTCGATATCTCAAGCAGTTTGTAACTCACAGCTGGCAGTTATCTAACTTAGAAATAATTCTAAATTAAATAAAATATGTTTTTATGAGTGATTTGAAAATTCTGAATAAAAATCCAAAATCGATTAAGATTCAACGAGAATTCAGCCTTTTCAAATGATTCGACAACTCAAATGTTCTATTCGAGAACTCAGTCATTAGAGAACTCAAATGTTCTATTCGAGAACTCAAATGTTCTATTCGAGAAGTCAAGCAGGTCTCTGTTCGATTTCTCCAAAATGCACTATTCGAGAACTCAAGAGTGTTCCAAATAGACTTGTTAGAGAAGTCGACCATAGATATGACAGTCATTCGAGAAGTCTGACTTATCGAACTATAATTTTCACTCATAAAAATTAAATTTTCACTATCTTTTCAAAATTTACCAGAATTATTCAAATGAAGAATATTCTAACAAATTAAATAGTGATAGCCTTAAAATTTCATAGAAATTTCAAGCTAATTTGAATATGATTTTCAACATATGCAATAGACTTGAAATATTTATAAATCATACTCCAGCCAACACTTACTTCAAAAATATTGAGAATTTAGATAAAGTAAGTGTTTACTGCTGCAACAATCTAGTTGATATTTTCACTTAGTCAGATTCTGAAGAATTCAGCATTCCAATCTCACTAACCAACCCTGTGAAGGTGGCTTCATCCAATGGCTTAGTGAATATATCAGCTAATTGTTTATCTGTAGGAACATAATGCAACTCAATGGTTCCATTATTTGCATGCTCCCTAATGAAATGATATCTGATGTCAATGTGCTTTGTTCTAGAATGATTTACAGGATTGGCAACTATAGAGATTGCATTTGTGTTGTCACACATGATTGGAATTCTTTCCAACACAAGTCCATAGTCTCTAAGCTGATTCCTAATCCAAAGCACTTGAGCACAACAACTTCCAGCAGCTATGTATTCAGCCTCGGCTGTGGAAGTTGACACAGATTGTTGTTTCTTGCTGTACCAAGAGACTAACCTTTGTCCAAGAAACTGGTAGCTACCTGAGGTGCTTTTCCTATCCACTCTGCATCCAGCATAATCAGCATCAGAATAACCAACCAGATTGAACCCTGTGTCCTTAGGATACCATAAACCCAAGTTTGGAGTGCCCTTCAGATATCTAAAGATCCTTTTTATAGCAATCAAATGTGACTCCTTTGGATTTGATTGAAACCTTGCACATAAACATGTAGCAAACATGATATCTGGCCTACTCGCTGTGAGATAGAGTAGAGAACCAACCATGCCTCTGTAGACTGAGATATCTACTTTTTTGCCTTTGACATCTTCATCCAATTTGGTGGCAATGGCCATAGGTGTCTTTGCAGGTGAGCAGTCTTCTAAGTCAAACATCTTTAATAAATCCTTAATGTACTTGGTTTGACTGATGAAAATACCATCCTTCCTCTGACTAACTTGCAATCCAAGAAAGAATATTAACTCTCCCATCATACTCATCTCATATCTGCTCTGCATGAGCTTAGAGAATTTCTCACATAGCTTCTCATTTGTAGAGCCAAATATGATATCATCCACATAGATCTGAACTAGGATAATATCATCACCATGCTTCTTGTAAAATAGTGTCTTGTCCAATGTGCCTCTAGTGAATTGATTTTCAAGAAGAAACTGTGACAAAGTGTCATACCATGCCCTTGGAGCCTGCTTAAGTCCATAAAATGCCTTAAGCAATCTGTAGACAAATTCTGGGAAATGTGGATCCTCAAAGCCAGGTGGTTGTTGCACATAAACTTCTTCTTCCAACTCTTCATTCAAAAATGCACTCTTGACATCCATTTGATAGACTTTAAAATTTGAATGAGCAGCAAATGCCAAGAAAATTCTGATGGCTTCCAATCTAGCAACATGAGCAAATGTCTCATCATAGTCAATCCCTTCCTGTTGAGAGTATCCTTTTGCAACCAACCTTGCTTTGTTTCTTATTACCACACCATTTTCATCCATCTTATTCTTCAGAACCCATTTTGTTCCAACAATGGTTCTGTCCTTTGGTGCAGGCACAAGTTCCCATACTTTGTTTCTTTCAAATTGATTCAGCTCCTCTTGCATAGTAATAATCCAATCTGGATCCAATAGTGCATCATCAAGTTTCTTAGGCTCAATCTGAGATAGAAAGCAACCATAGAGACACTCATTCGGAGTTGCTCTCTTAGTTCTCAATCCTGCATTTGGATCTTCAATAATTTGCTCTGCAGTGTGTGACCTATCCCATTTCCTTGAGTGCTCAGTTTGATTTCTCAACCTTGATGTTGCTTCATCATTCAAGACATGATCATTTTCAATTCCTCCCCCTGTGAAGCTGCTACTATTCACAGGTGTGTCTTGGATGCTAGTATCTTCACTGTTGGTTGGATCAGATTCTTCTCTTACTTCATCATTCACTTGAGTTTGTGGAACTGGAGTTTCAACTTCAGTTTCAATCTCTTCATCAGAATCATCTAGATTATCAAACTTTAATGGATCTCTATCTTCATCATTGGCTTCTTCTAAACCAGGTAGTTTGCTGTCATCAAATGTCACATCTATGCATTCCATAACTTTCTTTTGACTGATGACATAAACCTTGTATGCAATTCTCACCATAGAATAGCCAAGAAAAATTCCTTCAAATGCCTTTGCATCAAACTTCCCAACATATTCTGAATTATCTTTCAACACAAAGCATTTGCTTCCAAAAGTATGAACATACTTTAGAGTAGGCTTCTTTCCAGTCATCAAATTGTAAGGTGTCTTTCCAGTGTTTTTGTTGATGAGGGTTCTATTCTGGATGTAGCATGCAGTGCTCACAGCCTCAGCCCAAAAACATGTAGGCATCTTTGCATCAAGCAACATTGTTCTAGCAGCCTCAATTAGAGTTCTGTTCTTTCTCTCAACTACTCCATTTTGTTGTGGAGTCCTTGGAGCTGAGAACTGTTGAGAAATGCCATTCTCTTTGTAAAATACTTCAAGTAAGGCATTTCTGAACTCTGTTCCATTGTCACTTCTCAATGCAATCACACTTGCATTGTTGGCTTTTGCTTCCTTATAAACTTTCTTTATGTGCTCAATGATTACTTGTGGAGCTTCATCCTTTGATGCTAGAAATTCCACCCATGTATACCTTGTATAGTCATCAACCATCACTAAGGCATACTTCTTTCTTGAGAGTGACATAATATTGACAGGCCCAAACAAGTCCATATGAATTAATTGTAGGGGCTTGGTGATTGATGTCACTGTCTTTGACTTGTGGCTTGACCTTTTCATCTTTCCTTTTTGACAAGCCTCACACACTCCTTCTTGACAGAATTCAAGTGTAGGCATGCCTGTCACTAACTCTCTTTTGACCAGAGAATTAATGGCCCTGAAGTTCAGGTGTGATAACTTCTTGTGCCATAGCCAACAATCTTCATTTGATGCTTTTGAGTAGAAGCAACAAACTTTGTCCTTGTTTGCAGAGTCCATATTGGCTACAAACAGGCTTCATTTCCTTACTCCAGATAGAGCAAAATCACCAGTCTTCTTATGAGTGATCAAACATTCATCTTTGTCAAAATTTACCTTGAATCCTCTATTAGTGAACTGACCCAAACTTAGCAGATTATGCTTGAGACCCTTGACTAGTGCTACATCTTCAATGATGACATTACCAACTTTTAACTTGCCATATCCCAATGTGTTACCCATGCTGTCATCTCCAAAAGCAACCATTGGGCCAGCCTTCTCCTCATATTGTGATAGCAGGGTCATATCACCAGTCATATGATTTGAGCATCCACTGTCCAAAATCCACATGACCTTCTTTTCACTTTCTTTGCCCTGCAAACACAAAGGTATTACTTCTTCTTTGGTACCCAAACAAGTTTGGGTCCATTTGGCTTAGAAACAATTTTATCATAAACAACATGCTTATCAACTTTCTTAGTGTTAGTCTTCTTGTCACTGTTAGAAGTCTTAGAACCTGAGGTTTCAGACTTAGGTGACAGAGGTACCTTCCTAGCTCTAGGAGGACTTGAAGACTTTGACCTTGTGTAGTGTGTGTGAGAGTTGTGACTGATACAACCATCAATGAATTGCCTTCTCAGATTGAAACAACTAGTCATGACATTTATATTGCATGGCATATAGTCAAATTTATCACATAATAGAGCATCTCTATGTCTTAAAGGCACAGAACAGTCATAGAAAGGTTTGGGCACACTACCAACAAGTTTCTTGCATGCATGAGTTAAATGATTGGTACTGAAACAATTTTGACAAGTTTTTCTAGGGGCATTAGGCATATAAGCATAATTATTATCTTTGTTAATCCCTAGTTTGCCATTTCTGTTCTGTTTCTTCTTATTAGCCACTTTCTATTCAGATTCATTTATCCCAGCTGATACAAACTTAACAAACTTCTCAGGTCTGGACTTACCACCTACTGGCTCCTTGGTTTTTGACTTGACACTCTCACTCTTAGAGGATGCTGGTTGTTCACTAGACTATACCTCATCCTCATCATTCAACATTTGCTTAATGAGTAAGGCATCCTCATCAATTTCAAATGTTGGTTCTTTAAAAATTGGAGACTCAATCTTTTTCAAAATGTGAGGCACTTCATCCTGAACAACTATGTCATCTTCAATGATAGCATAGCCTTTCCTCTGTTTAAGAGTGCCATAGTCAGATGGAGATTGTTCATCCTTGGAATCAGCCATCAAGGCATAGTTACAGAATTCTTGCTCCTCTCCATCACTATCAGAGTCATCCCAACACTTCCCTTCAGCTATGTAGGCCTTACCTTGTGTTTGCTTTTTCAGAAGGGCCTCATACTTAGCTTCAAGCTCTAGAAACTCCTTATCCTTCTTTTTAGGCTTCTTGCATTCACTGGCAAAATGCCCTAGGTCATTGCATCAATAACATCTTACAGATGACCTATCCACATGGCTGGTTTTGAATTTATTCTTGTTTGCTTTCACAGGTGCCTTGCTCTTGTTGAATGAATGGCTTTGGGGTCGAGGTTTGAAGGGTTGGTTCCTCTTGAATCTGATGTTTGGAAACTTTCTGGCCATAAAAAGCATATGAGGTGTTTTCCATGCCATCTAGCTCTTCAAGAGTATAGAACTCTTCTTCTTCCTTCTCCTCAACAGGTTCAGTCACCTCTCCTTCATTTTCTTCATCATCTACTATCTCTTCTATCCTCAGCTGACTTGTAGATGCTTCTAGGTCTTGAATAGAATTTTTGACAATCAAGGCACATGATGTGTTTATCATTCTGCCTTGGTTGGCTTGGATAGCCCTCTTCTGAAGCAACTCAAGCTCATGAGTTTTTAAAATCCCATAGAGCACATCATATGTGACTTTGTTCAAATCTCTTTCTCTTAGAGAAATGACCCTTTACTCTAGATGGTTTGGAGAAGACAGTAGAAACTTCATGTTCAGCTCCTTGGTGCTGTATACCTTTCCATTCATCTGTAGCTCAGTCACTAGCTTGTGAAATCTTTCAAACATATCAGTAATACTTTCTTTGGACTGAGCCATGAAAGCTTCATACTGTGTGACCAGTATCTGTTTCTTGTTTTCTCTAACTTCCTCTATTCCTTCACATAATACCTCAATATGATCCCACATCTCCTTTGCTGTTTTGCAAGAGGCTATGTTAGCAAACATTGACAGTTCCATAGAATCTATGATTAATAACATGAGATGACTGTCGAGAGCAACCATCTCCTTTTCTGTATCTGTCCATTTGGATGGTTCTTTAGGCACATAAGATCTTGGAAAGGTTATAGTTCCAACAGTCTTTTCAGGAATCTCTTGTTGTGGAACAAAGGGACCATTCTTGAGTATCTCAGGATATAGAGGATTAGCAGGTTTGATGAACAACTGCATCTTGATCTTCCAGAGGTTGTAGTTCTCTTTGTCAAACTTAGGGACCTTCACCGTTCCTGTAGTCTTTTGTGTATTCATGATCGTTTTCTGTTTTTGAATAAACAGCCTGTTCTGATACCACTTATTGAGTATAGAATACAAGAAAGAATACAGAGGGGGGGTGAATGGATTCTTGAACTTTTCGTTGTTCTTGAATCTGTATAGCAAGATATGTGTTAAGTGTGTGCTATAATTTAAGTGCGGAAAATAATAAGCGAGCAACACAACACAATATCACTTTAATCTAATATATTATTAGATAAAGATTTTGCTACAATCTGTGAATACAGAAGTTAGTATTCTCAGCTTCGTTTTTCTCAGAGAGATGTTTTCTTTTTGTGTATGAAAAACTTAACTTCTAAGGAAGTGAGGCTGTATCCTTATAGAGCATGAATACAACCTACTTACTACAAATAAGGCAGCTAAACAACTTTACTTTCTAATGTGTCTATCTTTTTTGAGTAAGCATCCAAACGGCTACAGGTTTGACTTTGCAAAGCTCTGTTCAGATCCACTTCTTTAGCTCTTTGTCTCTTGTACATCTCTCCAAGCTTCTTTGTAGGCTTTTCTAAAGTACATTACAGATTGTGGTCCATAAAATGCTTTAGCTTGTTGCAGGTTTCTGACTTGTACAATTCTTCAGTATTTGTCTCCAAGATTGTATTCGAGAAGTAACTCTGTTGGGGATTCGAGAACTAGAATTTGCTTGATCGATATCCCCGAGTTCTTGAATACTGTTGATGATTCGAGAACTAGAATTGGCTTAATCGATAACTCTGAGTTCTCGAATACTGTTAAACTGACATATCGAATGACTTCTCGAATAAGTCTTTTCTTCATGAATCCTTGAGATATCGAATAGAGCATTTTACTTATCGAATCCCTGAGATATCGAATAGCTTCTTTAGTCCTTGAGATGTCGAATAGAGCATTGACTTGTTGACTCTTAGAGAACTCGAATGATGCTTTGACTTGTTGATTCCATGAGTTCTAGAATAGAGTATTTAGACATGTCGAATCTCTGAGTTCTCGAATAAGGCTTTGACTAGTTGACCTTCAGAGATATCGAACAGTGTCTTTTGAGATATCGAATCTCTGACTTCTCGAATGCTAGACTTCTCGAATATAACAAACATACTTCTCGAATTGGTACTTAGGAAAATTCTTCATTTCTTCAAATCCCAACTGTGATTATTTGACAGTCTTTATCTCCTTGCTTGAGGCATGAACCTTGGAATTTCTTTCAAGCATTATTCTTGACTTTATAAAGTACAGTTACACAACTAGGATTTGATGCCTATTACAAGTACAGAACAAATAGAAACTCTACAACTAGAGGTTCCCTCAGTTAAGAGGTCATGTAGGTAATGCATAACATTACACATACTTAGGCTTGTTATTATATGAGTACAGGCATGTCTCTGTGACTAACACTTGCCCTTGTTGGCAACTTAATTATTTAATCAGAAGAAGCTGGTTGAACATTGCAGAGCTTGTCAAGACTGAAGGTCATGTGGTTGCTTGCTCCAAAGTCAACAATCCAGGTTGTGTTATCAACATTAGACATGTGACAAGACACCATTCCAGAAAAACAATTCTCCAGCTCATCATCAGTTATAGATGTGGTAGCATTGGTAGAAGCAGTTTGCTGAGGCAACATCTTCAAAATTTGTTCTAGTTGTTGAGTTGTCATGTTCATATCTGTAGGAATGCTTGCTTGAACTGCATTATTAGCTTGCCTAGGCTGCTTTGAGACAGTAGACTGAGGCATTGAATTAAGTGGTTTATACTTGCGATGCCAGCGTGGGTAGCCAATGACAGTCCAAAACCTATACCCACTATGATTTTTCTAACCACAAACATGACAAGCAGGACCTTTGTATTCATTGTGAGGCTTGCCATACATGGCAACAACATCTGTAGTGGCTAAATTAAATAATTCCTTTTGATATTCTTCTTGTTGCAGAGTAGAAAAGGCAAATTCAACACTAGGAAGTGGGTTTTGCATCAAAAGTTGAGAACGAAGAGCAGCATATACATCATCAAGACCATTTAAAAATTGAAAAAGACGAGACTCAAATTTATGCTTATCAATAGCATTAATGAAATTAGTAACATCTGCAGCTACAGTAGTAACTACTAGTAATGTGTTCATGGACTCGATTTCCTCCCAGAGACTACTTAAGGTAGTATGGTACTAATTAAATTTCATGTTTTTTTGTTTAAGAGCAAACAGGTCTCGAGTGAGTTTATATTTCCTAGAACCATTACTCAACAAAAAGTGTTTTTCTAGTCGAGACCATACCTCATATGCAGAGTTGATAAAGAGAATGGATTGTTTGATACTGTTAGAGACATTGCTGTGTAACCAAGAAATGACAAGATCATTACAAGTGTCCCATTGAGCTGCTTGGGCTGCATCATTTTCATCTCTATTGACCGATCCATTCAAGAACCCTAGTTTTTGTTTAGCAGAAAGCTGAATGTCAAAGGACCGTTTCCAAGATCTGTAGTCTGAAGCTCCTTGAAGTTTAGACACTGACAGATAAAGAACCATCTGAGGGATGTATGAACAACGGATTTTGCATATCCGCGAAAGTAAATCTCATACCATTTGCCATTTTGAAAAAACAAAGGCGTAAACTTTCTCAGATTTAAAAAGAAACAAAGCAGATGAAGAAAGGATGAATGAGATAGATGACAAATATCTAGTTTGATTCTCTAAAAAAATACCAGATAAGCATGTGTAAAAGCTCTGATACCATAAAGACAGATAGAGCAATATGCAAATCTGGAAACCAAGAACCAACTACAGATGTCAAGCTTTAATCATTCATTCATTCATAATGAAAACAATACAGTCTCCTCATACATGTAGGTGACAGCAATGACAAGGGAACAAACAACTAACTAGGAAAAAAAAGACGATCAAGTCCTCACAATAACAGAATTAAACAAAGTAGCTAGAGGGTGTGAAAGACATTTATTATGGGAAGTGGTCCTGAGAATAAAATGAGGTGGCATGAAAGGTGGTAGAGTGAATAACATATATTTTTCTCCATTATAAGCTTTGAAATACAAGTTATCAAAATAAATCTTGTAGATGCCATCACTAGTACTATATGTCAACCGACAAGGAGGTGGATTGTCACTTTAACATTATCTTGGGATCGAGTTCACTTTTCAGCTATAGCAAAAACATAATTTTTGTGGCGAGGAGTATGTTATATGGAGTGTGCACAATGTATGTGGATACTGTGTTTTAGCGTGCGAAAAATTGATAGAGAAGCATCTGAGAAACAGGAGGGAGAGTGAATTCTTGTTCTGTAGACAATGCAGTATCTGTGGAAGTTGTAGTACCAAGCTTACCGATTTTTGTTTTCTTCAATCTTTACAATGCAAGCTGGTATGCCATCTATGTGTCAGTTTAGACTTAGAGCATCTCCAATAGAAGTTGGCAAAACTTCTACCACATCATCACATATATTACTTTTTTATTTCTTTTCTTCTCCATCTCATTGTTGGCAACTTTTGTTACAAATCTACTCCAATAGTTGGCAACTTTAAAAGTTGCCAATGTGGTCCCATATGTAAATTTTATATTATCTTATAAATACATTTAAAATATGAGAGATATAAAAATAGGGTAAAGTTAAATACATCTTTGGAGAGTTGTATGTGTTTTAAATAAATGGGGAAGTTGCCAACTTTTGGCAACTATGGTTGGCAACTTATTGGCAACATAGATACTCCAATAGGTGAGCAACCAAGGGTGTCATGCCACATAGAACTTGGCAACCCCTGTTGGAGATGCTCTTATGTGAGATCATAAAGAAAATTTAGCTTCCTGAGCTAAACACATTATACACAATAAAAAAAATGTATACGGTGGCTTTTGTAAATTGGACTCTTGGGCTTTATATAGATAAGATTACTCAGGGTTGCTTAATCCATTTTTCGTAGATTTGACCCGATTAAAGCCTCAATTGTCACCTGAGGCCTGTGTCTAATCGTAATCGTCCTATTGTCGCACCAAAATTCAGAGAGGCCCAAATGTAGATAGTAAGAAAATATCAGATCGACATGCCCCTAGGGATCAAAATTAGAGCTGTAAGCGAACCGAACAGTTCGGTAAGTTCGCTCGTGTTCGCTCGTGTTCGAGTTCGTTAAGCTCGGTTCGACTGCTTAACGAACACGGACACGGACACGGACACGGACAAGAAAATCTGTCCGATAAGTTCGACAGTTCGGTTCGTTAAAAGTCCGTGTTCGTTAAAAGTTCGTCTGAGTTCGTTCGAGTTCGTCCGAGTTCGCGTTCGTTCAATATAAACAATAATATTTACAATATTATATGTATATATAATATATAATATCCATAATATATGTATTTTTTAATTTTATAATTATAAAATTGTCTAAAATAGATATTGTATGGTTTAAAAATATTTAAATAGTAGTTGAGCTAATTTTTTTTATATTAAATTAAGTTAAAAATAGGTTTAAAAAATTTAAAAATATAAAATGTTAACGAACTGTTCGTGTTCGGTTCGATATGTTCGCGAACAGTTCGGTGTTCGTTCGACTGCTTAACGAACACGGACAAGAAAATCTGTCCGATAAGGTTATCGAATATTGTTCTGTTCGTTAAGATTTTGTTCGTATTCGTTAAAAGTTCGTCCAAGTTCGTCCGAGTTCGGTTCATTTACAGCTCTAATCAAAATTCAAAGCATGTGTGATCGGGCCCGGAATTTGACGGGGGGCAGGCAGTTATTTGTTTGGTTCAACGCGACAGTGTCTGTCAGCAGCATTAGTCAATTTCACCAGTTACGACCAAAGAGTCTACTCATTACACATTACTACATTATTAAGCTTTCGTTATGATCAAAGAGAGTTAGAGACATAAAGGGTGTTTGGGATTGCTTAAAATAAGTTACTTTTAATTTAATGGGGGTATTTTTAACTTAAAGGAGAAAGTAAAGTTTTTTACTTTAAGTTGAATGAAAGTGTTTGGGTAATTTTACTTAAAGTTAAATGGAGGTTTAATAATTTTGGCTTAAAGTGAAATTTGACTTAAAAAAAATTTAAATTCATGATATTTAAACTTTACAAGAATTATGAAAAAAAAAAAAAAAAAATCCATAAGTCATAAGTCATAAGTCAAAAGTACCTAAATAAAACTTAAGGCTTAAAGCAGTTTTTTAACTTAAAGCGGGCTTAAAATCTTGTTGCCAAACATGACAAAACCGACTTAAAGCTCAAAACTCCTTTAAGGAGCTCTTGCCAAACAGTCTGATAGACTCGTGGATGATTGGATTTTACCGTAAGTACGTTTTGCGTATAATCATTTTTATAACCTTCAAAGCAATGTTTACTTATATTTAGATACTGTAACTTTTTTCTGTTATAAGGTCAATAGTTCTTAAACTTCAAACTCAAAACTCATTTTAATAAACACGCATCTCGAATGCGAACTTTGTCTAATTTATAAGTTGAATATGTAAACTAAATACACATCACGTAGTCTCACATATATATTTCATGATCTTCGCGCACCCGTCCACATTAACCATAAGTAAATATAGGGGATGTTTGGGAAAATTTATTTTCAGAATAAATAACTTATTTTAAGACAAAGTTAGAGATTCCTAACTTTTTTCTTAAAAAAGTTATCTTTTTTTTTTAGAGATTCCTAACTTTTTTCTTAAAAAAGTTACTTTTTTTTTTTTTTTGCAACTTATAGAATCTCAAACATACATTAAATACTTACATAAAAAAAATTATCAAAATATGAAATTTTTACCCGAAAATAAATCCATAACGACTTATTTTAAGTTTTGACAAACAGACCCAGAGTAAACTCATCCTGGACTTATTCTCTGACATATCATTGTTACAATATGTTTCTGGAATCTTTTACTATTCACCATTACTAATAAGCATGATGACAGTTCCGGATTCAAATTTTTACCTGGATAAGATACTTGGTAATTGGTATACACATACTCCGGGACTATATATCGACTTAAAGTATCAACAGTTGTATATAATCCCTCTTGCCCCTACCAACTCCAGTTGTTCCACCTAGTTAGAGCATTTCTATTTGAGCTCTTAACTCAAAAAATGAGGAAAGAGAATGAAAATGTTGCTCCAAGAGACTCTTAGTGGCTCTTAAAAACACTAAGAGCCTCTTGGAGATGCTCTTAATGTCTCTCACCGCAACACAGCACAGCTTCTTCAAAATCTCTTAGCTTCTCTACTAGTTACACTTTCCAAAATTCAATGTGAAAATGGGAAGAAACATAAAGCTTATTCCTTTACCTTCCAAGCTCACAAAACCACCTTCCTTTTCCTCTTCTTCTTGGCCATGGCCAACTTGTGCAGACCCTAAAGCCTCTTCTTTCCGGGCTGAAAACACCACTATGAACTCAATATTTGTCACCGAAGAGCACTCAGACTACATCGCTAGCTCAACCGAGTCTAACTCTGCATCCGAATCATCTAGGCGCCTTGTTTTAAGTAACGAGTTGGATAAGGAGGAGTTCAATAGTGCAGAGGCCATAGAGAATGTTATTCGTGGGGTGAAATCGGAGCGCCTGTTTTTCGAGCCTAGTGAAACAAGTAGTTCAATACTTGATGAGCCTAATATTGCCGCAGACAAGAATAAAATTATTAGTACTAGTGAAGATGAGCATGAATCGTCAAACAGTTCATTTGTGGTTATTGAAATGGAGACAAAGGATCCATTTTTGGAATTTAAAGAATCAATGAAGGAAATGGTGGAGGCCCATGGAGTTGAAAACTTGGATGGTCTTGAAGAGCTATTGAGTTGTTACTTAAGAGTCAATGGGAAATGCAATCATGGGTATATAATTGGAGCTTTTGTTGACTTATTAGTTACTCATGATGATTTTGATTTTATTTTTTCATCTTCTTCTTCTTTTAGCAGTGATTCGCAGTCTTGTATAAGTCAATCTCCAATTTCTGCATCATCACTCTCTTCTTTTTCCACTTCCAATTGTAAATCTACCATTGCTGCTTCTGGTATTTCTTCATTAGAAGATGAGGAAGCTAGTGCATGATTTTATATATGATTAAGATATAGTTTAGATTATTTTATATATGTTTAATTATCTCTAGAAGAATACCATATTTGAAAAATTACTCTTGATATGGATGAACCTTCCTTGTCAAGTTGTAATATATCTTCGATTTCTGCATGTGCATATATGTGACTGGTGTTGCTTGAATCAAAGTCGGATGTGATTCTTTAATTTCGTAGGGTAAACGAAAATGAAAGAAGTTACAACTCTATATATGTTGCTTTGATAAAAATTGTACTCTGTATACAGGATACATAAGCTAATCCTCCATTTCGAAACTGATGTCATGGGGCAAAAATGATATCCTCAATTGTTATTATTCTTTTGGGTGAAATCCGTTTAACGGAAATGAGAATTAAAATGAAATTTTTATATTTATAAATCAGTTTTTAAAAATTTTATTTGAAATTATTTAATTGAAATGGACTTTTTCTGCCATAGAGTGAAATGTTACGAGACACCAATTTCAATTTAATCATTAAAAAATGTGTGTGAAATCTGAAGTTTTAAACGAATCTTGAATTTACTACAAGATCGAGTATCATAACTCATAAAAGTACATCTTCAATGATTAGCAACCGTCCTAAAGTATCAAGTTTTTTTTTTCAGGCCTTTCCGGTTTAATTAAAGTGTCCTGCACAGACTTTATGGTTTAGAAAGATGCATGAGAAAGAGAAAGTGCAGGCGAGCAGAGGGCTTACGATTTTTCCAAGTTGACACACGTATGTATGTGCATCAAATAATGCAAGGATAAGAACAAAACGAGGGAGGACACAATTTGAATTGTGTTACATTTCGTAACAGTTGTGCATATTAAATGTAGTAACGTACTAACGTTAATGTAGTAGTATATGTATGCACTTTGCTTATTTTCTACATATGGTAATTACTACTGCATGGCAACAAAAGCTTGCTTCAACGGCATTCTGTTACATATAAATGTATGGTAAATTAGCAATCCTGAATCCCAACGTTGTGTGTTTGCCCAGTATTGTGAATCAAATTTGACTACCTGCACTATACGTCTGCAGTGGCGTAATTACAAACACACACACACACACAAATTTAAATGGTAAATATTACTCCCTCCGTCACTCTCATTTCTTTACGGTTACTATTTTAGGATGTATCTGTCATTTCTTTATATTACTATAAATAGTAAGTTTATCCCACTATTACACCCACTATCTCATATATTTAATAATAAAAAATATTATTACATTCACTACTTTTTTCCACTATCTCAAATCTATTGGAATATTAAATATTGATAAGTCCTACTACTTTTCATCTAACTTTACTCATTTTTTATGCATGGTCTTGGTCTCCGTGTCCCTCTCCAATGTAAACAAATGAGGGGGGCGGAGGGAGTAATTCCATTTCACGAGTTCAGCCGGATTTACTCCATCCGTAATTTCTTCACTGAGAACGTGTGTTTGTCAAACATTTTTTAAATTTTGTATAATTGATATAAATTAAATTTGGAATATTACATAGTGCAATCCATTCCTGCATGAGCATTACAACCCTGTTAGATGGGTTAGCAGATGTAGGTCCAGCAATATCAGCATTGAGTTCATTAGATGAGATGATTTGGGCCATGGGTTTCAAATTTGGAAGGGGTCGTACTCAATTCGATCACTATGCATGTTGGTGGACAGTACTTCTGTGTCGCTGTGTTGTGGTCCTCTCCTCCATCCACAGTGTCCTGCTATTCATTACACCTTTCTTCTCTGGTTTTAAAAGTATAAATAAAAATATAAGAACCTCAACTCCACACTTGAACAGGCTCACCCGCGGGCTGCACTACTTGGATGTACAAATTAAAAACTATGTATGTTTCTGTATTCATGTGCAGTGAATACATTATTATCATAAAATATTAGGAAGCAGAGGTTTTTCAGTAAATTATCTTTATTATCAACTTTCTAGAGAAAAATAATTAACATTACGAATGTATGGTAGGGCTACTAGGGTACCCTATCCTCACTGGCATGAAAAGAAACGAGTTTTTATTAAGAAACAGAGGAACACCCATCATACAGAGATGTCTAATTGATATACATATAGAGATAGGCATCCACAGGGACGAAAACAAAAAACAAAGTAAAAATAGGAGGGAAACTCCAATAGAAGAAAAGGGGGGGGGGGGGGGGGGTTGATAGTTGCAGAACGTCATATCTTTGGACATGCTTGTTCTTCATCAGTGGTCCTATACTATATCAAGACCAGCCAGGCACTCTGTACAAGATGCTCACCTATAATAATAGACAAATTAATTAATGTACATGCATGTTTATTAAATTGTGATTTCACAAATTTCTCAACATGAATACATCACCTTACACCCCATCTACGTTTTGTATTCTTTCAAGTTGAAAACCAAATTCGAAAAAAGCTTTGACAATCAGTGGCGGATCCAGTTTCAAAGTTAAGGAGGGTCATACATGATATTCTAAAATCAATGATTAATTTTTAGATGATAACTCATTAACGATTAGGTTGAGGTTAAAATCATTTTTTGTAAAAATAAGTCAAGAACCGGTCAAAATCATTGTAATTAGTCAAAAATTGGATTAGTCGGTCAAAAATTTGCTTAATTAGTCAGAATTAGTAACTTCCGTGAAAAAAATTAATGGAACACTAATTAGTTTTGCTCCTAATTATCATATTTTTGCCCTATTAGGGTCAATTTAAATATATACATCCTTCGGGTATATATAAAGCCAAGGAAATAAAAATTTAAGGGGGTCGATTGACCCCTCTTGTCTCTATTAGGATCCGCCTCTGTTGACAACGTAGGGGGTGTTTTGATCATTGATGGGAATGGGAATCAGGAATGGGAATGAGTGGTATGAGAATGGAAATGAAATGGTATTCCAAAGGGGAAAGAGGGTATGATTTTTCCCATTTATTGGGAATGAAGTTCCCATTCTTAACTATCAAATTGTCAATCCAAACACCAACACATGGATTTGAGGTTCTGATTTCCGTTAACCGGACTCATTAACCATGAACTCAAGCCCCTCCATAGTTTACTAAAAACATTAACGATTACATTGATTACAGAACAATGTATAAGTCTGCCATAGCAACATTGATAATTAAGATGGATGCAAATCTGCCTAGAATTTTCACAGGAGGTTAAAGAAGTTCTAGCAACATAATCGTATTTGAGCCATTCTATTTCTACTAGATATCTTTTGTAATTAATTTCTTTCAAAGCTATCGAAAATTACATTTTCATTCTTAGTATTCTCCCTCGTAAGAGAGATGGATGAATGGTCAGCAACAGAAACCGACGGGACGGGGAGCTGTCTGATTGGTGGAGCCACTGGAACGGGGGCCTGCTTGATGGGTGGAGCTGTGGATCACAGACTATGACTTGTGACTCCCGGATAATTTGTAAGGAATTTGGTTGCAAAATTTCAAGGGATTGAAAGGGAAAACTGATTTCATATTTCAAATTTGTCTTGAGCGTTGGAAAAATATATTCTAACAGTTCAAATTTATGTATAAATATACTTTTATGAGACGATATCCGAATTAAGTTGCATATGGAGCTTTTTACAGAAGATATTATAAGTTTAGAACCAAAGACGTAGGAGGAACATTATAAAGTACTAGTTTATAGTATAACGTGCAAACCACGGTTATTTTTAGATACTTTTAAAATTATATAATTAAATAAAATAGAGTATAATAATTTATTATGGATATAATTTAACTTTGTAATTAATTAACAAAATTATTAGTAATAATAATAATTATTTAATAAATGATATGTATTGATTAGAACTAATAATATAAAATCTTAATTTAAATTTGTTGTTGACGGGATTCGAACCTTGAATCTTTAGACGAGGGATTTAAATATAGAATATTCTTTATTATTAGATCTAACGGCTATCATCTATTTACTAAATATCTAACGGTCACTATTTTTTTAGATGATTTAATCAAGTTGAACCAAACAACAAAATTATACCCCTATTTACTTATTATATAATAGTATACATAGTATAGATAGTATGAGTCCCCTTCTAGAGAGGACCTCCTTATATAGAGAACTAGTATGTTGCCCGCTACGTTTCGGCTTCATTATTTTTAATATTTTATTATTTTTGAGTCATTGTGCTACATTCAATACAAAATTGGAAATCAATTAAAAATTATACGTCGTTGATTTTACACTTAAAAATTTCGTTGAGTCTTTATAAAACTTAGAGCGACCTCGATATGGTATATTTTAATTAATCGAGATTATTAATGTATTGAGTATTAATTTATCGATATTTTACTATATGGAATTGAACATATACACATGTCGAAGTATTATAAGAAAAGCACCATATGCTCAACTGATTTATATATGATCCAAAACTAAACAGAAAGGCACCATATCAAAAATTCAAAATTTTATTGGCTAATAGATAGTGCCATTGCAGATAGTGATAACATTTTTTATTAGTACTTTTAAGAACTGTGTAACAGTTCTCAACAATGGTTCATCATATCCAATACTTAATCTTCAATACAAAGCCAGTACTCATAAGTATTAGTAATAATACTTGCATAAATTGCATGTCCCATAATATTAGAGTGAGTTGTTGTACACATAAGGGCATATGCAGGTTGAAACTTAATGTCGCATTTTAAGATGGCTAAATACGATAGGATAGATTCTACATATAATGTTGGATACTAACAAATGCATACCCATAACACTCATGTCTGTTTCCAACTGAGACTGCAAGTCTTCAAACTCACTTTTTAAAAAGTCTTCCATAGAGTTGAAAATTACTTCTAATAAAACGGACAACAACTTTGATAAATTTAATAAAATGCATTCAAGTTTAACACCACCGAGACATTGACGTGAGAATGTCAGCTACTTCAATTTTTGGTTGAGAAGTTGGACAAATGGTAGCTCGAACCTGAGGCCTGTTTCAATAATAAGAGATTTACTGTGAGTTCATTGAAAGTAGAAATAAGGAACATGTTCACTGTTATGCTAGAACACCAAGATTACTGAAATTACTCACTTGTGGTTCACTCTCACTGATTGGATATGGGTAGCTTTCTTGTGCGGCTGAATGGCAAGCTTCCAGTTTAAATCCTTCCATTACATCTGTAGCCACATAGTAATCTTGTTTTTTTTTCAATGTTAGCTTCAGTAATGATGAGCTTCACAGTGCAGTCCTTGTTTTTTAAGGTTCGCATAATATTAGGCCAAGCAGCAATAGTAAGACCCTACACAACAAATTTATTATAATCATTAAGTAGATGTTATTACAAACAATTGCTGTGATGTAGGATAAAAAGCACTACTGTGCTTTCATTTCTCACCTCGTTTTGCAATTCATACACAGTTTTCCCAATTAGAGTTCTAACTTCTCGATCCTCAAGCCTAATGTTTATTTCCCCAGTTTGGTCTTCTCCTGTGAGGTCGAGTTCAAAACTGAAATTGAACAATTTCAAAAACTGATGAGCTTTGCCACTGTATTACCCAAAAAATCAGAAATATAAGCTGGTGATATACCTCATAGCTGCATAAGGCACCATCCTAGTACATGCATTACACATGTGAACATTTTCAATTGTTACAGTTTTTTGGTAGCAGGAGGTGCATACAGGGTGACACCAGTTCTTTGTCTCACTTATCATTTTGATTTTGATCTGACAGATTACCTCAACTAACAATAAAGACGAAATTAGAAATCTGTACATTTAGGTCCTCTGTAAGATCACATATATGAAGCAGTACCTCCCTATGAGAGTGATCAAGAACTTTGATATCTTTTACATGATAAAGGAGTGCAGGTCCGTTCTTCTGTGATGAGAGGATTTTCTTAGTAAATCCTGGTTTAGAACACCTAAAAAATACAAAGTATGTAAGAAAGCTGTAAATGTCATTCCCATATTAAAGATTTACAATGTTCACACCTTTTTCTTAGTTGAGTTACACTATGGTGGTTGCAGTTTAGATAGAAAGTAGTTGCTCCCACATTTTCAAGTATTACTTCATCTGTTAAGTAAAATTTACAATATCAGTTAGGGTTGTTAAATTATATAAACTATGAACATAAAATACCTGGTTAATTATATAAACCACGATTGTAAGATTGCATACTAAAATTATCATGTCTGTTATAGTTTGTAAACCATAGTAGTTTTATGATATATTAAGATACCTCGCCACATTATGACTCTAGCACAACCCAGAATTATAATCAATGGATGTTCCAACTCTTTTTTAAGTGTATCAGCAAGCAATTCAGCAAATTCATCCCAAAGAGTCACACTCACACTTGTACTGAAAGAGGGGTGAAAATGCTATTAGACAACTATTTAGCAAACTGTATGTAATCAGTCTTTATTTATCATATTAATAATTTCAAGTACCAACCTCCCATCAGTAATCTGAAATTTGAACTGTGGTTGTATTCTCCCAAGCCTGTTTTTGACTTTACCAATACCCTCATACTCTTCCAAGACTCCGATCATATCTGTCAGCAAGGTTGAAAGTATCAATTTAAGTAGTAAAACAACTGCAGTAATCTGATTCAGTGAGAGTAATAGAGTTTATACCGACAAGAAAGGTGTTCTGTTGAGATATAGGTTTTAGATCAGGAAGATCATAGAAATCAAATCAGTATCTTTCAATGTGGACTTCATTTTCTTGTAATGCCTACAAGATTGTGTCTTCGCCAAATACAACTTGGATCTCTTTCCTCACAGGCCTGAATTTGTCTTCAATGTTGTAGTCTTTCACTATGAAATTGTTAATTTGGAATATGCCTCCAACTATAATATCCTTCTGTATTTGATCAGCAACCGCTCCAGGAACAAACGCATGAACTCTGTTACGCTATAATTATAGCCATAGGAGATGTTATACAGAGATAAAAGAAATAATACAGATCAGTTACATTATCAGGTGTACTATACTTACTTGAGCATCCAGTAGCAACAGGTTAAACCCTTTGAAAAGTTCTCCTCGAGTTGAAACTCCTCTCCATAGATTCAAGATCCTAACCTGAACTTTCCAATCATATTTGCCTTTCTTCAAGTCTTTCAAATAGTCAAGTCTCTTGCTAGCCATAAGTAGGGTGAAAGAGTGTTTCTTTGCTATTTTACCTGCTTCCTATTGCCTACCTTGCATGCTATGAATTGTTCTGGAGCTATTATATTTATAGGCTGGAGAATACAACAGGTAATATCTTGGGTAGATGAAGAAATATAAAGACCACAATCAATTATGTAACCAAACAACTGTTCCTATGTAATTGAGCATTCAATATGAATCTGAATATATATTGATTAACTCTGTATAATATCCCACAGAGAATCCTTAAACATAGTAAAGATACATTACTTCAAAATATAGAGTTCAACAGTTCAGATAGAAAGTTTCCATTTTGGTGCCAAAATCAAGACAACTTAAGCCAGAAGTAATTGTCTACATCAAACAAATTGCCATAAAGCATACAACCAATAATAAAGAGTTCCAATGAGATGCCAAAAGATGTTGTAAAAGATTCTATCTTCATTGCTCCTACATATTAATATAGATGATATTACTTCAATGCTGACACACCACATTTAGAACAGCAAATTCAAACCTGTAGAAAGATGAAATAACCACAATTACAATGCTTACAGAGACAAATTTATACAACTAACATTATGTGGTTTAAACGAATCTATGGATTTTAATTTTTTATGTATTACCATTGTTTTAGTTCCCTTCTCAGTTTTGATCACTTTGCACTTTGCAAGAGGCACATTTTCATCCATCTCCACAGGAACATTATCTACCAAATTTCTTCCTCTAACCTTGTTTGTTGACTTGACAGTAGGAGGACTATGCTTAGGATCATGTGTGGTAACATATTCCTAATAGAAACAATGAATTAGTTTGTATACAACAGATTGTTTAACAATGTTGATTCGCAGTTTAATAATTACCACTGAAATGCAGGGGTCTTTCTGATTAGGAATACTTGGCACTTGAGATGGACTATGATTACCATGAATTTCAAGTGGGTAATTCAGTTCAACAGCCATATAAATGTTTGAGGTTTTTTTTAGGTTAGCCTCCTCTACTGCAAGGGTCAATAGGCACTCCATTTTCTCAAAAGATCTTAGCACTGGAGGAAAGGGTATATTTTCACCTACCTGTAAATAAAGATGTGTCGATCATTATTATATAATGTAACATGCTTAACTTCTGTAGGTCTTTTCATTTTCTTACAATCTAAAAAACTGTACAGAACTCACTTCATTATCATCATTTTCTACATCAAAAGCATTCATTCCAAGTATACGCTGTATCTCGTCACCAGGGAATATTACGGCTATAATTCCAGTACTATCATTGCACACAGTTGCAAGCCTAAATCTAAATAAAGCAAATTAAATTGTAAGTTGGTGAATAAGCGCAAAATATGAATAATTTTTATGCTAATGTTGATTTATACCTTTTGTCTAGATAGGGGATGTTTCGTTTACATCTAGCACAATAATATCTTGTATCAACCATGGCAACCTCATCCCCACATGCAGTACAAACATTGTCATACCAGTTATTATTCTGATAAACTTTCTTAACTGTAATATGGCATCTGACCCTTGTCTATTGTGCATAACAATCAATAATCAGTTAGTAGCATACACAGACCAAGCAGGTAAAAATAAAGGGTAACACAATGACCATTTCAACATGGACCATAATACTTAGAGTAATACAAAGCACAAACCTCAGTAAAATATGTACTCAGTTTCTTAATATCTGCAATAGTATAAATATCAGGAATTTTGTCATCAGCTGGAATTTGTATGGGCAGGTAGTATGGTTCAGGATTAGGAACACTATAAACAAAATTAGGAAACTGTTAGTATTAGGTAAAGGCAACATTGAACAATATTTATTTCAAGTTATACCTATCCTTTAGTAGCTTTACACTGTAGTGGTCCACATTCAGATAGAACCTAGTAGCTGGATAGTTGTTCAAACAGGTCATACCTGCATATAAGGAACATAGCACCGTCAAAGAAATAATGTAGATAACAATTCACTATTCACTATACCAAATACAAAATTTAACTTATTGAGTTTGTTGGATAAGTACATCTACACATAGAGGTATTCTCAGCTTCAACATATTCGTACCTTCAAATTGATTAACTTTGGCACTTGCAATGATGACTACAATGTTTTCTCCTGTTGTCTCACTCAAAGCTTTTGCAAAATCTTGAGCCAATCATTGAAGAATGTAACATTCAGAGAAGACCTATAATTTATAAGATCTCAATTTAATATAATGTTACTCAATAAATAGCAGGGGTATATATAAAATATGTTAAATATAATTGATATGGTTAATATCAGTGTTTAAGTTTTACAGGGAAAAACAGAGTTTAACTTGAAACTGGAAGCAGTCAGAGTTTAGTTAAACTCTGATAGTTGGAAGTTCGATAGAGTTTGCTATACGCTGACAAGAGGAAGCAGCTAAACTCTGTTGAACAGAAGCGTTTGCTGGTTAGTAACAGAATTATTGAAGATAATTATGGAAGCGATATCTTTGAAGATTGGATAGCTGTCAAAGGAAGTCGTGCTGACTAGAAAGACGTGTAGCAATCCTAATTGATAATATTTGTATAGCTGATTTATAGGAGAATCAATTATCGATTGTATAGCAGCTGTATATTTTATAAATATAGTTAGGTTAACCCTAGAAGCGTATCGATCGTGTAACACAATATCTTTTCATTGTAACCTAAGCAGCTCTCTGTGATATTTTACATCACTGAGAGAGGAGTTAATTTCAAAACAGTTTTTAAAGTCTTTTAAAAACTTATTGTTATTCTCTCATACTTAGTTGATTATAATTGTGTATTCGGCCTAACAAAATAAAAGATACTTCTACAGACTTATTAGAAGAGCAGGGAGAATGACAACTTTAGTCCAAAAATTGGGTACCTTCCATCACTGATTCGAAATTTAATATGGCATCTGCTCTGGTAGTCTTTTGCATAGATCAAATTAGCATTCTGATCTATAATTATGCCAGCAACATCTAACCATGAAAAAATATTGTCATGGAATTAGTATAACATGAATTATCTTATTCAACAATATAAGTGAGAACATTATAACTTAACCTTGAAGGTAGTGTTTTTCGTAGTTCGTTCACGGGGAAGGACTCTCAATATTGATTCCGAGTAGATTATCTCTTACAATCTAGAAGTGTGTAAATGGGGGGTTTTGAGTTTGGTTAAGGTGTTTTATCAAACACCTTGCATACAATAACTAAATTGCTACAAAAATACAACTAAGTTAATGGCTAAAATCCAAATTTGCCAACACAACAACACAATGAGCAAATTAACAAGATAAGAGGCATTTGACCCAAGGATTATGGAAACTCAAGCACTTCAACCCAACAAGAAAAATATATATCCAACTCTACCTAACCAAGATAATTGGTGAAGCACACAATCACTTATTTCTCTTCTAAAAACACTAATTTAGTGAAGCACATAAATTAGCTCTCTTGATACTAGCTACCAATAATGAAGCACTACTAGTATAACCAAATCAAGGAATTAAACAAAGAGAGGCTAGGACAAACCCAAGGATGAGAAGCTCAACCTAGGTATTTGTACTTGAATCTTGAAGTTTAGGCACGCCAAACCTTGTGCTACTACAATGAATGTACTAACAATTACGGATTAGCACAAACAATTAGAAATTGAAATTACAAGAAGAGCAAGATGAAGCAACTTACAAATCTCCAAGCAGAATCATAAACAATACATCACAAGTATTCAAGATAGAGTGAAATAGATCTTACTTAAAATGAAATGGGTTTTGTACAAGAAATCCTTCCTTGAGCCAAATAAATGAAGTTAGTTACTCATAATCAATGCTAGATTACAAGTAACCAATGTTCTTCCTCCTACTCTAATTATATTTACAAGATGAGACTACAAGATAAGGTTAGGTTTTTATGAAGATAAGAGGTAGGTTAATTTATGAAGATGTTAGATGTTTTGTTCTTTTAATACACAGCAGCTCTGTACGGCCTGTTGAACGGCCGTACAGCTGCCCGTACAGAAAATCTGCTCCTTTGAACGGCTTGTCGAACGGTCGTACATCAGCCCGTACGAGATAAGATCTTCAAGATAATACATTAAACACCTCCCGACATCGCGAGCTTTCATCTTCTAACTTCCCTCTTGAATAATCTTCGCTTTCATGCCCAAATTAAGCCATCTTTTCAACAATTAAGCATGAAGCACTGAAAGATGAAAAACATAACAAATATTAATAAAACAACATTCGAAACTAACAAAAAATGCAGAAGAATAAAAGACAAAACGTGTATAAAATACACGTTATCAAACCTCCTATGTTATAGTCAATACGGTAGATTTACCTATCAAAGAACGATTATCTGTTAGTAGCTTATCAGCATCCTTTAGTTCAAAGAGGTCAAAGGCAAAAGAGGGAATCTTGGTGATATTATCCTTTTCACATACCAAAGTGGTATTATTGGCAAAATAGATATGTTTGTCAAAATAGATTTTACCAAAAGATCTCGATTGTATGGCACAACATATTGATTGCCAAGATCCACTTTACCTTTGGTAACAGTGATTTTAGTATCCCTACGCTTATAAACCGGGAATCCAGATTGATCAAATGTAGTTTGAGCACAATACCTACAGTGAATCACATTATCAGTATTTTCTTCATCTTTAATAAAAATATGATATGAGATGTGTTGCAATCATATTATCAAAAGTAGAACAAACAATGAATCATGATTTGAAATTGTGCCAAAAAAAAAAGTAAAAGGTTGATGAGATCGTTCTTCTTACTTCTTGGGGAAGTGTTTGGCACATTTTTTGTCCATCATGCATGGAGATTTAGGGTTATTATACCCACAAGGTTCATGTATCATGAAGGCTTTAACAACAGCATAACCAATTGGATCGGCAACCGGATCAGGAATATCAGCTGAGACAAAACTGTCAACATTTGCATTCAAATTTTTCTTACTCTCTGCATCCAGCCATATCATTAAATGAACATGCGGCAGACCACGCTTTTGAAATTCAACAACATACATAACTGCATACATCATTCAATTGTACAAAATCAAAATCAAAACAGAGAAACATTATATTAATCCATAAATTGTACAATTCTGAAATAACTTACTTCCAGCACAAGTGCCAAAATAATTTTTTTTCTTTATATCCTCGATCAGCTGCTCGAGTTTAAGCTGGAAAACCCTTGCTATTATATCTGGAGAGTCCACAATATTGCAACCAGGAGTGCATTTCATCATTTCAAGTATCTCATCCCACATAGGATTAGTGGTAATAGTAAGGAAAATGTCCGGATGCCCAATTTTCCGACAAATAGCAAGCGCATCTTGGAAATGTTGTTGCATGTATCATTTCGAACATAAAAAACTTGCACGAAGTATGAAACCTCTGCCAATATTACTTGTATCATTTAGTCCATTTTGCAAGCTCTTTTTGAGATTGTCATAAAGATCATGCCGAAGTTCTGTTTGGTGTGTGCGAAACCACCAGAGACGTGCTTGCTCAATGGACGAAAATGCATCAACTATATACTGTTGAAACAGCCTCCCACCAAGCCTTGGAGTATTACCTGGAAATTAATACAAAATTCTATGTTTTTTATCTATGACATTGGTATAAAACAAAAGTCAGAAAAGCTCAACAGGATAAAATTTCAATAGAATTACCTTTATCATAACGGACATGTAGTTTGTAGGAATAAAATTCCTTCTGCGTTATCCTCTTCCGCTTCTTCCCTTTATTCTGTGCATTTTGAACATAGGGGATATCATCGTGGTACCCATCCTCACCAGTTGGAAACAGAAGTGGATATTGTAATGCCATAAGCTTGGGATGAATATCCGATATACGGGTAAGACCCTTACTTTTACAATCAATAATTATATCTCTCTCACCACAGGTGTTCTCCAAGTCGCCAACCATGATTGCTCCAACTTCATTAGATGGACCAATAAAATTCTCACGTCCAGTGACAGCACGACTAACTTTCATCACAATTTTAAGATCCTGGACAAGCTGCTCTTTGAACCGATCACGTACGGAAGTATTTTACTAATTCATTAGATTCATCCAACATCTGCAACAATCCTTGTACAGTCTCAGTATCAACTGTCTCACCATCTTCTACACTAACCCATGCCATTCGATTCTGAACTTCATTCTCAGTGTCATAAATGTACAACTGACAAAACTTGGGGGTCCCACCATCATCAGGAATTAGAGTGCCAAAGACATGGTGGTTCTGACCATTCAGCCGATAAATGTAAGGTGCACCACCATTGTTTATGGAATGGTCGACCTTGCCTCCCATAGAGGTGAAAGCAAACATAGAATTGTACAAACGAATCAACCGTTTGAACTTGTTGCACCTCTGCGGATCATTGTAAATTTGCATCAAATAAGAAGGAGTTGGAGGTGTTTTGGGAAGGCGTATTTGACCTTTTGAACAACAGATTGAGAATTTAGGACGACCATGTTTTACATTTTTGTTCACTCTCTCCTCCTTCCACAAAATTGCATGACAATGGTTACACACTTCCGTTGGCGGACCCAAACTAACATAACAATGAAATTTGGAGGAAAAGTCAACAAATAGTTTGACAGCACCAAGTTCGTAAATATTATTCTGTGAAGAGAGGTGAACAAAACCTTGTAATGATGAGATCTGAACAGAAAATTTACCTTTACTGGTAACAATGCCTTCTTCAGGTAAAATGACATCTTCACCATCACTATCACTACCAAATTCTGACCTTCCAAAAATAACAACAGTTAATGCCAAGAAAAAAATCAGAGTCTACAGAATGAGATTGAATTAGACTTAAAACAGGATTTACCAGCATTTCCATAGTAATCTGCATCTTTACAAACAGATAATGGACTTGAACATTCACTGTCTACAGGTTCATCGTCCTGCTCATCAAGAACCTCATCTACGAAAAGCTGAGAAATAGAGTCAGCTATTCTTGTTGGTGTAATCTGACGCCTACTCTTTTTCGATATTTCCTCTGTAGTTAGACATTCAACTCCACTGCCAATTGTAAGAGATCTCGGAATCATAACAAATTCTGATAGCATTAGGGTTGAAAAATAAGGAAGATATATAGAAAGTAAAATTGTACAATTTTTTGATGCACTATTATGCCTTTGCCTCCTGCTATTTTTCTGCACTACATTAACGGTTGGGTTCAAAACTGTAGTAGACCCTGCAACAAAAAATTAGAAAATCTTTTCATTCACCCTAATGACGTGTCATAAACTTGTGGATTTAAACGCAACTACCTGTAGAATGTGGTTGATGATTAGATATATTAGTGAGTACACCCCTCTGAGCATTGGATGAAGTAGTAGGAGTATGATTCTGGTAATCCACTCCCTTAGCATTTACACATCTTTTAGGCATTGGGGTGTTTGCAACCCCAAACACCTCATCTGCATTAAATAAGGATCAATTGGAAGAGTTAGGTTAAAATCTGTAGAAGAAACTGCCACCAAAATTTAGAAACTCTTTTCATTCACCATAATGATGTGTCATAAAAGAAAGCATTTAAAGACAACTACCTGTGGAATGTGGTTGATGATTAGATATATTACTGAGTACACCCCTTTGAGTAATGGATGAAGCAGTAGGAGTAAGATTCTGGTAATCCACTCCCTTAGCATTTACACCTCTTTTAGGCAAAGGGGTGTTTGCAACCCCAAAAACCTCACCTGCATTAAATAAGGATTTGATACATTATTTCTTGGTAGGAGTAAGGTCTAAATTCTCATCGTATACTCATACCCCTTATTTAATGCATTCAAAAAACATATCATATTTACTCATGAGGCAACAATAAGATGCAAACTTACATTGCATTGAACCATTCTGTGTTTTAGACCTTGTCACAGTTTGATTCTCTTTGTTCCCATCTTCATTTCTAACCTCCTTCTATTATGAATGCCTAAAAAACACATGACACCAAAACGTAAAATCCATAACCTAAAACAAACAGTACAGGAACATTGGCAAAAAAACATCAAAACACAAAAACCATAAAAAAAACCCATAAAAAAACTATGGATGAGAACATAAAACCCATAACATGTATAATCACTCAATACACAGAGGTTTGAATGCATACCAAGATTAGATTGAAATGATGTGAAGTTATCCTATCTCAAATGGCTATAATTAACCTGAAAAAAAAATCAAAAGAAAGGAAGAAAGTTAGGCATTATGGTATCTACAAATTAGAGATTAAAAAAATTGAAGAAATCAAATAAGAGATGAAAGAACCTCTTTCATCTTTCTCAGATTTGTTTTGAGTTTTTGAATTTCAAAATAATCCCATATACATATCAAAGACCACTACTACTATCTTGACAAACATACAGTAAGACAAAGAGAAATTTGAATTGTGTGGTTTGCAAAGAACCGTCCAGAAATTAGTACCAAATTACTTAATTCACGCCTCTGGTTTGATCATTCCGGGAAAGTGACAAAATTGGAAGAGAGTTGCAGCTGGTGGTGGAAGAACGCGTGAGCAGTAATCCCCAATCAGCTAGTCGTGGTTTCAAAAATCCCAATTTCAAGCTTCAAATAAAACAGTTGCATTACATGGGTTCTGTCTCTTTCCTTATATGTTTTGTTTTGTCGGTACAGCATTCAATTTGTCCGCAGAAAATTGAATAAGGATTTGTCATTATTTGTAAATAATAGAATTGCCTTATGACTTGATGGCATGTGATTGTAATTTGAATACGACTTTTGGGGTAGGGGGTGTAAAAAACCATGAGTTTTGGCAACAGGATTTATGATATAGGGGATATGAGAGAACCATATATTTTTTCTGATTATACAATAGAACCACTTTTTCACGTGCCACTGCCACGTCACCATTGCTGACGTCATCACTGTCAAAAAAATTGATCTTTTTTTTATAGAACCAAAAATTAAAACTTTGATTCTACTATAGAATCATATAAAATTAGTAGTTCTCTAATATTCTCTATATAAGAAGGTCCTCTCTAGAATAATGGCCTAGATAGTATAGATACCTTTTATTTTAAGTTGGTTTTCACACTTTTTTTTTTTTTGGTTTTAGATGTATATGTAAATTCAGTAGTGGTCTAACAATTGCAATTTCTAATTCAGGAAAAAAAACAATTGCAATTTCGACTAATGTAATGCTACGTCATTGTAAAAAAAATATTTCTCGTCGTTTCAGTTTTTGTAATAACATTGAAATGGATGATTTGTCGTCGACACACGAAAGGATGCACATTCCCTGTGAAGCTTCAAGAGTTCAAGGTGTAGTTTAGACGTTCAGTAAGCCCAACTTTGGTCATTCCTATATTTGGGCTTCCTTCGTATTTGGGCTTTCTATAATGTTGTGTATTTTCTTATAATTAAAATCTAAGTTTCATAGTAAGTGGTAAGGGCTTATCTCTTGTCATCCCATGTCCTGGGTTTGACTGTCGCTCATCCCGAGATTTGGCGATGGTCACGGACAGGGAAGTTTTAAGCTGGTTGAAGACAAAAAAAGAGCCATTTGTAATAGTCGAAACGGACAGTTGGGTGGTGGGGGAATCCATTCGCAGTTCTCTGGAGATGTGCTCAGAGTTTGGAACTGTTATCGTCGATTGCAAGCAATTATTGAGGTCTTTACATAATGTTTATATTTATTTTGCTAAGCGTTCTACGAATCGAGCTGCGCATTAAATTACCAGAAACTATCAATTGTTAGTTTATCATGTAATTATGGAGGCTTCGGCTCCATCTAAACTATTGTCTATTTTATTGAGCCATTGCTCAGTCAAAAAAAAACACGATAAGTATACCTTTAAAGTAATATTATTTTTCATTATAATTATAGTGTATACTTTATTTGAGATAGCTGAAATGGTATTATTTTTTTTATTATAATTATACTGTATAAAATGGTAATGTTACGTACTCATTCCGTTCCTCTTATTTTTTTATAATTTTTTTAACTAATTGATACGCATTTTAAGATGTATATAAAGTATATTTTTATAACTTATTTTTAAAATTTTCTTTTTTTAATAAAAGTTTAAACATTAAATTTTTATTCAAACAAAATAAATTTAATATAATTTATAGAACTATATTTTATATTAAATCTTTAAATCCATATCAAAACCTCTATCCTAAATATTAAGAACTCGAAGTATATTTTAAGGAAAATTACATGTATTTTTGTATAGAGAATTAGACAGTGGGTAAATAATATAAAGAGAATTTATATAATATGTCCCATATTAATGGACCAATCCTTTATATATATTATATGCCAACAAGGGTTTTCAAGCCTATTAGTAATTTACTAATTTGCCCTTCTATCATATTATTACTAAAAAAAAATGTTTGTCATGAGAATCGAACCCATGACCTTATGTAAAGAAAGGATTATTATTTTCACATCTCCAACCACTACACCAAAGAAGTTTTTTAAACCTTTTTATAACTCATTAAATACATACTCCAAGAACTCATCCATTATATATATTATATATATTATATGTTAACAAGGCTTTTTCATCCATTTATTATATATATTATATGCCAACAAGGGTTTTCAAGCCTATTAGTAATTTAATAATTTGCCCTTCTATCATATTAATACTAAAAAAAATGTTTGTCATGAGAATCGAACCCATGACCTTATGTAAAGAAAGAATTATTATTTTCACATCTCCAACCACTACACCAAAGAAGTTTTTTAAACCTTTTTATAACTCATTAAATACATACTCCAAGAACTCATCCATTATATATTATATATATTATAGGTTAACAAGGCTTTTTCATCCATTTAGTAATTTACTAAAATATCCCTACAATCATGTTAATATTAAAAAAAAAAATTCAATGGATTTGAACCCTTGACGTCCATGTACCAATCTTCTTTTGTCCACATTATTACCACTACAGTAGAACACTTTAGGATACACTTTTTAAAATCATTAATTGCATACACAAAAAATCCACTTGCTACATTCCCTTTAATAATAATAGTATTCTTATGTTCGCATATATTATCACAACGCTAGAATACTTAATGATAAATTTTTTAAAATCAATAATTGCATACGCAAGCAATCCACTTGCTACATTCGCTTTAATATCAATTTTCAAATTTATTCTTTATAAAATTAATTAAATGATAAGAACGTGTGAGATATTTTTAACAGAATGAATAACCAACTGAATGTACGTGTATTAAATATATAGAACTTTAAATATATACTATACAAATTCAAATGGTACACGAATGACAATATTTATAGATGAGCATTTCTCCCGGTCTACCCGACCCCGATCTAATCCCTTTCCCGTTTGGAGATTCGAGAAACTTTTCGAGTTTGGGACAAGAAACATGGAATGTTATAAAATAAAAATTTGGGGAATGGGAACGAGCTCAGGGATTAAAGCATCCTGGCTCAATCCCCAATTCCCGTTCCCCAGTCGATTATCATACTTAAGAAAAATAAATTTTTAAATATATATATTCTAGATTATTAAAAATAAATGTAATTCAAAGATTCAATTTTTTTATGAATTTAACATTTCATAAAAAAATTAATTTTAATAATATTTTTCATCTTTTATTATAAAAAAGTAATTCAAATCGCTATTTATAATATAGTAATAAATTTATCATGATTTATCAAAATAATTTTATTATCCAATATTTTAGAGAATATATAAATTTTAATTAAAAAAAATAAGAATCTCCAGTTTTTCATGGGATCCTCGTTCTCCGTTCGGGATAGTAATCAGGGAGGAAAATAATCCCCATTTTGGGATCGATACAGGTTCAATGATTAGGTTCAAAATTTTAATTAAAAATAAGTTCGAAATATTAATTAAGAAAATTAAAATTCACGATTTCTCGCGGGGATACCTATTTTCCTTTCGGGGCAGGAATCAGGAGCGAAATAATTCTCGTTCAAGAATCGGAACAGGTTCAACGATTTTGTTCGAATTCGCCAAATCACTGGTATGGCTATCGAAATCGTGAGCATCTGAAATTAGTATTTGAAATGCACAATTCATATCCTTTATATGACAACTTTCGACTTTCCCTCTGTTTTGGTGCCTTTAGTAGGCTTAATATTTTCGGCAAAGGATCAAACCTATGGGACATAAGGAATGATATGAAAAAAGAGAGGGAAAAATATTAAAAAAATTAAAAAGAAAATAAGTAAACTAAGTAAATATAGAAGAACCCAGATTCCAAATGAACTAATTCAAACTTGAAAAGGATCTTTCTGATTCTCGAAGAATGAGGGGCAAATGGATTGAACGAGAATTGCGTGAAAGTAGGATACTCCAAATTAGGGAGCACTCCCTGACCTTGAATTGACCTGATACCCATTCCCAAAACAACATGAATTCATTTAGTGTTAAATTTGGATATCTAGATACGAAATACAATCAAATAAATACCAACAAAAGAATAGGTACATCAATATCTTTATCAACTTAGGAACAAACGGTAATACAACTAAATAGTTGACAATAATATGTTAATCCAATTTGTTGACAAATGTTAGACGAGTTTGATTGAAATTAAAAAAATATAGTGTTATCACAATAACATTCGAAAAATGTATACATGTTTAATGTGTGAGAAGTATCACAATTAACTATTTTATTATCATAATACCTATTCAGCTCGTAACTACAACAACAATAATTTTATATAAATATGAAAATGGAGGTCGATGAGAGGTTGTAAAGAAGAATGAGAGATGATCGAAGAGAGGAAGGATGAACAAATTTGAGATTGTTAAAGACGAAAGAGAGGTGGTGTGGCAAAATGAATGTGCATATATGATGTGGTTGAAGGAAGGAACGAATCTGAGAGGTATAGCGAGGTAGAAGGATAATGGCCGGAAAGAGACTGAAGTGAGAACGTACCTAATCAGTAATAAATTGGAAGAGATGTGAGGTAGGCTACCTGATCAGTAATATATTGGAGAAGATATGAGGTAGACATATGGGTAGAAGATAAAATAGATATTTAAAATATGTTGTGGCTAAGATTGAAAGTAGTTAAAAAATTGTTGTCGTGGTGATTCTTTTAAGATTTCTACTGAAAAACACTATTATCGTGGAAATATTTTATAGTTGACGATTAATTCTAATCTACCACTTTTGTTGGTTATTGTTCTCGTATTAAACAAGTACCACTAAAAATATGATTCTTAAAATTTAGAGTGTGCTAATAATTTAAATTTAGAATGATTATAACTATTGAATCGATAGACCGTTGCACTTGAAAGATAAAATAGACGGACAAGAGGATAAAATTGATTTTATCGCAAAATTAAAAAAATGTTATATGAATTAGAATGTGGCCCGTGCCTTGCACGGGCTATCATGCTAGTTTATAAATATGTCCCATCATGTTAATATATTAATTATATGTCCCATTATCAGTTTTTAAGTTAAATAGAGACCAATATACCCTTGTTATATTAATTAAATACTATTATAAATACACAACAATTTTTTAATTTTAACTACTAAATTCTTTTTTTTATTCTTAGAACAGGCCGGGGACAATTTTTTAATTTTGATCACTAAATATTGTTTTTTTACTTTGCTTAGAACAGGCCCCATCAGGGGCACCCTTACGCAAATAATATTAAAATTTATAATTTAAATTTTAGGGCTTGATACTCATGAGTGTGTTCTCATATAAAAGCCTAAGGTTAAAATGTTTTTCAATACAAATATAAAGGTATTATTGTAAATTATTGAGAAAAATTTAATATTTATAAAAATGCCCCTACCAGGCCACATGTTTTATAATGTTAATTTGTTTTAAGCTCAGACTTCTGTATGAGGTCATCCTTAGGCACCTTTTTCTCTTTAAATTAATCAAAATGTTTATATAGACATATATCTTAAAATAATTTTGATTAAAAAGGGTACACTGGTCTTTTTATGTTACAATTTGAATAAAAAATTGATTTTAGGATATATTTGAAATTTCAAATAAATATAGGACATATTTACAAACCATGTTTCAAATTGGGACATATTATAAAAAAAAAACCCTAATATAAACAAACAGTTTTTATCAGTCAACTATCACTACAAGAAAAACGGCCTTTTCCTACCGTTTATTTCCTACCGACGCATTTCCTACCGACCATTTCCTACCGTTTTTCAAGTCAAACGATTATTTCCTACCGGACCCATAGCCGGTAGGAAATGCCTCCACATTTCCTACCGAAGTTAGTAGGAAATGAGTTGAGTGGGACCCGCAAGGCCACGTCAATGTCCGGCCGCAATGAAACGACGTCGTTTCACTCATACCATTTCCTACCGTCTCACTACGGTTGGAAATGAGTGACACATTTCCTATCGACATCGGTAGGAAATGAGTGTTGTGTGCCCCAAGTGCCATGTGGCAGTGTAGCTTTATGTGTAGCATTTCCTACCGCGTGTAGGCGGTAGGAAATGCCTAACCTATTCACCAGCAAATGTCTACTTGGCGGCTTCTGATTGGTTGACGTGTCGGTGGACATTTCCTACCGATGAGCGGTAGGAAATGAGCTGTGCAAAAAATTAAAATCTTATCTACTAAATAAAAATAAAAATTTGTGAATTACATTAAAAATTTAAATAAAAAATAGGAAAAAAGATAAAATTCGAATTAAAATACATAAAAACGCAAATATTAATACTCACTATTTTTGTGATGCATGTCACACTAGATTCACTAATTTTATTTTATTTTTTACTTTAACCCCTAAACTAGCTTTGGTTTCGGATTCTTGATTCGATTATTTTGAAATAAAATTTCAACGATCGAACCGTACGGGAGTCAAGATCAATCTTTTTCAATGATATTCCAAAATTTTAAAAAAAATAATAAATTTATTTGCTTAGGTAATTTAACGGTCAACTAGTACTTTGACTTTAACCCCTAAACTAGTTTTCGTTCTCGATTCTTGATTTGATTATTTTGAAATAGAATTTCGACGATCGAACCGTACGGGAGTCAAGATCAATCTTTTTTAATGTTATTCCAAAATATTAAAAAATAATAAATTTATTTGATTAGCTAATTCAACGGTCAACTAGTAATTTGACTTTAATCCCTAAACTAGTTTTCGTTCCCGATTCTTGATTCAAATATTTTGAAGTAGAATTTCGACGATCGAACCATACCGGAGTCAAGATCAATATTTTTAAATGTTATTCCAAAATTTTAAAAAAATAATAAATTTATTTGATTAGCTAATTTAACGGTCAACAAGTAATTTGAATTTAACCACTAAACCAGTTTTCGTTCACGATTCTTGATTCGATCATTTTGAAATAGAATTTCGACGATCGAACTGTACGGAAGTCAAGATCAATCTTTTTAAATGTTATTCCAAAATTTTTAAAAAATAATAAAAAAATTTGGTTGTGTAATTTAACGGTCAACTAGTAATTCGACTTTAACCACTAAACTAGTTTTCGTTCCGGATTCTTGATTCGATTATTTTGAAATAGAGTTTCGACGATCGAGCCGTACGGGAGTCAATATCAATATTTTTAAATGTTATTCCAAAATTTTAAAAAAATAATAAATTTATTTGATTAGTTAATTTAAAGGTCAACTAGTTATTTGACTTTAACCTCTAAATTAGTTTTCGTTCCCGATTCTTGATTCCATTATTTTGAAATTGAATTTCGACGATGAACCATACGGGAGTCAAAATCAATCTTTTTAAATCATATACTAAAATTTTAAAATTTTATTTGATTATGTAATTAAACGGTCAACTAGTAATTTGACTTTAATCCCTAAACTAGTTTTCGTTCCCGATTCTTGATTCGATCATTTTGAAATAGAATTTCGATGATCGAACCGTACGGAAGTCAAGATCAATCTTTTTAAATCATATACTGAAAGTTTAAAAATTTTAAAAATTTATTTGATTATGTAATTAAACGGTCAACTAGTAATTTGACTTTAATCTCTAAACTAGTTTTCGTTCCCGATTCTTGATTCGATCATTTTGAAATAGAATTTCGACGATGAACCATACGGGAGTCAAGATCAATCTTATTAAATCATATACTAAAATTTTAAAAATTTTAAAAATTTATTTGATTTTGTAATTAAACGGTCAACTAGTAATTTGACTTTAATCCCTAAACTAGTTTTCGTTCCCGATTCTTGATTCGATCATTTTGAAATAGAATTTCGACGATCTAACCGTACGGAAGTCAAGATCAATCTTTTTAAATGTTATTCCAATTTTTTTAAAAAATAATATATTTTTTTGGTTGGGTAATTTAACGGTCAACTAGTAATTTGACTTTAACCACTAAACTAGTTCTCGTTCCCGATTCTTGATTCGATTATTTTGAAAAGAATTTCGACGATCAAACCGTACGGGAGTCAGGATCAATCTTTTTAAATTTTATTCCAAAGTTTTAATAAAAATAATAAATTTATTTGATTAAGTAATTTAAAGGTCACCTAGTAATTTGATTTTAACCCCTAAATTAGTTTTCGTTCCCGATTCATGATTCTATAATTTTGAAATAGAATTTTGACAATCGAATCGTATGGGAGTCAAAATCAATATTTTTAAATCTTATTCCAGAATATTTAAAATTTAATAAATTTATTTGATTAATTAATTTAACGGTCAACTATTAATTTGACTTTAACCCTTATTTATTACAAAATAATTTCAACCTTTTTTATTTATTTTGTTAAACTCGTTGTATATTAGTACGCGTAGTTCCAAAACAAAATTATGCACTTACAAATTAATTTTTTTTAAAAAAATTATTCACCATCTTTAACAACTTAGCTTCCACAACTTATGGTTGTAGTTTAGGGGTTATATTTAGGGTTACTAGGGTTGGATTTTATTTTTTGAGAAAAATTTTTTTGAACGATTTAACCATACGAATCTCATTATCACTGCAAATTAGTCATGTGTGAAAAAAATTGTGATTTTTAAAATTCATTTGACGTGATTTTATAAGGAAAAACCCCTATTTTAACAATAATTTGTACTAATCCATTTTTCTAGTTCTATTTTTTAACGATCCAACCATGAGAATTTTAAGATCACTGTGAATTAGTGACATTTGCAAAAAATTGTGATTTTTAAAGTTCATTTGTAAGGACTTTTTAAAGAAAAAGTGATAAACAAGGTATTGTGGTAATATAATTTTAGAGTAAAATTAAAACACAAGAAACACTTTAGCATAATGGTTGGAGGTAGTGCAAATTTCGTTGGAGATGTGGGTTAGAATCCCGTTGTCTCATTTTTCATTTTTTTTCCCATTTCCTACCGGTTTACGGTAGGAAATGGTATCATGCGGTAGGAAATGATAATTCACAAAAAATTCAAAATGCCCAAATCAAAATTCAAAATGGCGCCCAGAGTCATTTCCTACCGCAAGTCGGTAGGAAATGATAATTCACGAAAAATTTAAAATGACCGCCTAAACCAAAAATTCGAAATGAGCGCCCAAATCAAACTTCAAAATGGCGCCCAAAGTCATTTCCTACCGCAAATTGGTAGGAAATATAGAAGTGCGGTAGGAAATGTGTAATTCAGATTTATAAAACAATAACTTTCTTCATTCCCCTTCACTTCAACTCTCTTCTCCACCTCTCCATCTTTTACCTTTCTTATCAACTCTTTTCATTTTTTTCATCTCGATTTTCTTCTTCATCACCATTATTTAGGTACAAATCTTTACCCTCTTTTATATATCCATTTGATTTACATATAATATGTGTGTGTTTGTGTTAGTTCAATTTGAATAATATTTGTATGTTTGAATTACATATAGTATTCTTCAATTTGATTAGTTCAAACTTTCATTTTGTTTGCTATTTGAGCTCATTATCTTTCATTTGTGTATGTATATATGTATAATTTTTTGTTCCATTTTTTATGTAAATTGTTAGGACTTGATACAAATTAGAAGAACTTTTCGGAAGAAGGCTAAAGAGATCTATTCGGATGAAGGCGATGTAGAAGGCAATGACAAAGACAATTATGATGACCACTTCAAGAGTGATTAGTTTAGGTTTTTAAATTTTTATTTTGCTTTGTTGTAATGGTTGTATTTTAGTACATTTGTACAAATAATTTGTAGATGTAACTTTAATTTGTTAATTTTATGGTGATGAAGGCGGATTATGATTTATGATAGATGTTTGATTTTTGGTTTTGATTGTATCCTTGTGAATTAGATATTGATTTTGTTATGCAATGTGTATGCTTTTGAATCAATGAAGAACATTTATTTTTAAAAAATTTGCCCAGTATTTCCTACCGCCTTCAAGCCATTTCCCACCGTTATTACAATTCGAAACCTAGTATTTCCTACCGTCTTCAAAACATTTCCTACCGCATTCATAAGAACGGTAGAAAATAATAAATAGCGGTAGGAAATGGCCGGTAGGAAATGGCCGGTAGGAAATGCAATTTTACAAGGTGTCTGGAACAATTCCTACCGAAGTGTGCAAAAGTGGTCGGTAGGAAATGGCTCTGCACTTGCTACAATTTCCACGTCAGCAGCTGACGTGGCTGATGACGTGTGCGGGGCCCACCCACGTGTCATATGACATGGCATCTGACATGTCGCCACATCATCGTCCAAGTTTGCATGTGGGTCCCCGCCATGTGGCATGCCACATCATTATGTGGGACCCACGTTGACCCGGTCAATATCATTTCCTACCAAAGTCATTTCCCACTTAAGCATTTCCTACCGCACGGGGCCGGTAGGAAATGCAGCATTTCCTACCGATTTTGGGCCTTTTTCTACCGATTTGACGGTAGGAAAAGGTCATTTTTCTTGTAGTGTATATTTCGAACCACTTAAGGCTAATTTCGCTTTATCATTAAACTATATTTCGAACCTCTAATTATATAAGAGTACTATCAATTACGGGCAAGGTCCGTAAGAATGTTAGACGGTGCTTTCAATATTTATTTCCCGATGGTTCAATGATTCTTTTTTAATGTTTATGCTATTGCTAACACAGCTTGTTAATCAACATAATCAATCTACGGACAAACTTTTTACAACTGTGTTCAAGCGGCTCGCTCAAAGTCACATCTCTATATAGTTTCATATTTAGATTTGAATGATATTTATTCCTTGGGGCAAATGATTTATCAGATAGACTAAAATAACACAAAATATCTAACAAAAATAATCGGGGGGTAGCTGGATCTGTGCAGCACACGAGTACAAGTAAACTCCGATTGCCCCATGCCGGTGATGCAGCAGGCACTGTTAGCATCAAACTCAAACTGTCGGCAGTTGTAGATATAGATTGCTTCTCATTCTTGTTTCTCCTTTTCTTTAAATTTTAATAAAGCTTTTGATGGGTCCTCAAGTAGATCGCGTTTTACATGGTTATGGAAACAATCGATCATGCTCTAGTTAGTAATGGCATATAAAGCAAAGCAAACAGTAGATGCATGGGGTTGTATTGTAGTAGTATGACCTTTTACTCTACGACAAGGGAATTAAAGTAAAAAGGTCTATAGTGTGACTTTGAGGAGCAAGATTGGAAAAATGGGGTTCGCTTGTTATCACTTTTGATGCATTAGTATTAGTAATAAATTTCGAGTAATGTGAATCTTTATCTAGTTTTTGGTTGTCACAAGTCCCACATCTACTCACTAGTCACAAATCACAAGTATGATTTTGATACCAAAAATCAAAACATTCCATTTCATTGGATAGCAGTTGTCTATCTGGAAAGCGACGTATATGCCCAGATTTCCATTAACACGCACAAATACTGTGGCTGTGTATGTATGTCAAAAAAGTGAAGTGAACGCAGTCTTGCTCTTAATTGTAATTAGCTTGTGGAGTTTTTTTTTTTTTTTTTTATAGTTTTTTTTTTTGTTTTTTGGTCTAAAATTTCGAATCTTGTTGAAAATCAAATGGACGTATGAGTGTGTTACGTTAACTAAAAAAGAAGAATTAATTCTATCTTACCAAATAAAGATAAACATTTGTAACAATGGATCACTGTTATAAAAAGCGAAATTCGGAATTATTTGGTAAAATCACGGAATAACGATTAATCGGATGTTCGGGGATTGATCAGAATGATTAATTGGATCACTAATCGAAATCAATATAATGTTATTATATATATATATATAATATAGCCCTAAGCAACTATTTAATAGTAGATACCGAATATTTCTACCTATACTTCAATTTCGAGAATTAACAAAGAAAGAGGTTCTTTTTACATACAATTTATAAAAAATTTATTGTTTGCATTATTTTTTATAATTTTGTGAATTTTTAAATGTTTTTTCTTAAAAGAAAAGTTTACCGATTAGTTTTGATTATTGACCGAATTAGCCGAATTTTGACTGGTTTTATCGATTATTGATCGCCTTTTCCAAAAATAGTTTTTTCATCCGTTATAGCAAAATCAGTTCGATTAATCACGCACCAACGATTAATCATCAATTAATCCTAATAAATCGTCGTTTTTTAGTGCATATATTATACTCACAATCAAATACAAATGTAATAATTATCAGATAAACAGTATAGGAATATATAAATATACATTCTTCGGCTGAATTTTACAATTAACATTACAACTTTTATTCTAGCATCAACATTTTTTTTTTCTTTTTGTCAAAATTCTAGCATCAATATGAACTTTGTAATGTTATACTATAATATAAAGATTGAACTTGCTCTAACAAAATTTCCATGTCGAATTAAACATCTAAATAAAAGGATAAATGGTATGACCCACACCCCTGCGCTTAATAAAAAAGAATGGTACCCGTCCGTCCCTGCATATATACTGACATGTACACAAAAACTTGGCACTGTCACTACTGTGGTAGTTGGCGGTCAAAGAGGATCGAGTTGGAAGCTTGCCACTGAAATAATTGCAGTCAAGCCTCGGGAGTGAGGTTAGTTTATGTTGTTTACTTGTAAATGACCACCGTTATTTATAAACTGGACATGCTTCTTGAGTTCAACGAAAGCCACGGGAACCCATTTCATACTCTGTGAGCTCCACTAACATTAGATTCCCTGCATAATGTAAATGTGTAATGGGTTCATAACTGGTTTTGAGTTTTGACCAAGACTCCAGCCAAGGTCATCAGCTCAGAATTAATATGACATGTGACACATTAAGTGTTTCGTTGGTATAGCAAAGTAACACTCATGTTATCACTTGTTTAGTTGTTTACAGATATTTTATTTAAAAATTATTTTTAAAAGATATTGGTTTTTGACTTTTAGTTGGAGTAGTAGTAGGATTAAGAACTTCAAAACATGTTTCTTTTCTTATTTTCTTTTTGAGTGTTAAAGAGGTTTAACATTTCCTTTTATGTAATTAATGTGCCTCTCTTCTTTCTGAAAAATATAAAGTGAAAATTCAGTAAAAGCATAAACACTAATTGTTCAAACTTTTGGAATGGTGGGTTTTATAACTACGCAAGGATAATTGTCGACTTGAAATGACAGTGAAAGATCGAAAGATCAAAAAATGTACGACTTTCTGTGCTTACCTAACACTGGTTGTAATGTTATTAAGGGTATACTACAAATTGTGATTGAACCTAATCCAAATTTATATTTTTGTAATTGGAGTTTTAAATTGACAATATATTAGTTAAATATTATTTTTACATTTCAAAATGGTGGCTATGAGCCACTTTTTTATGAAAAAACAGTTTAAAAAAGTGGTCCGTAACCACGTTTTTGAAACACAAAAACAATATATATATATATATATATATATATATATATATATATATATATATATATATATATATATATATGACCAATATATTGCAAATTTAAATTACGATCATCCAAATGTAAATATAGATAAAGTTCAACCACCACTTTGTAATTTATTCTATCATTAATTGCTCCAAACTTCACTTTAAAATAAAACTTTTGTTATGATAATTTTTTAATTGAATAATTAGATTAAAAAACTCAAGCTTGACAAAAAGAAATAATTTTCATAGAGAGAAGATATATTCTTTGGACATAACTTGGGTTAAAATTGAAACAAAGGATTCGGTTCAGTGTCAAACTTATGAAAATATAGGTATATGTTGGAAAAATACGTATTATAATTTTTTTTTAATGTTTGATATAATATGTTTTTGATGTAAATACAAAGAATTCATCATTTATATATATTGCATAAAAAAAATTCACGATATATGTTTTTATGTGAATAATATAATTTTTGGTGTAAATACAAAGGATTCATCATTTATATATATTGCAAAAAAATTCCAAGCTACGTGCTTTTGTATATATAGTATAATTTTTTCCATCATTTATATATATAGTAAAAAAATTCAATAATACGTATTTTTTCAACATACATTGGCGTTTGATCTCACTTTCGAGTGTTTACTCTTTCCAATGTTCTAAAAATCGGCCTACTCGGTTGATAAGTCGAGTATTCGAATTTTAATTCATTTTTGAGCTAATTTTGCATTATTCGAATAGTAATTCAGTTTTAAACCTAACTCGGGTCAGCATAACTTGAGTCCAACTCAAATAGAACACTAAATTTTTTTGAAAAATAATAAAAAAAACGTAAAACATTATATCAACATAATAATCTAATTATTTTGTCAAAAGTTTTCCAAAATTCACTCAATTATCTCACTATATAGTACATATACATACCCGATCTGAGGTCTAAATCTGAAACTCATCTTATTTTCAAGTTTAAACTATAATTAATAATTTTTTGTTATTTCTGAGAATATATATTGATAAAAATATGAGTAATATGCATTATTTCAGTTAATTTTAATTTTGTAATAATATGTAATTTATTTAAATGATATATATTTATTCTAATAATTTTAATGTATAACATTAATTTTTTAATATATCTAATTTTGATCCGAATACTCATTTCTAATATTTCCCAATTAATTCAAGTACTCATGACTTGATAAATTTATCGAATCAATCTGAGTTACAATTTTTCTAACATTACCCTTATCAAATGATTCAAAGCAATTGATTAAGAAGATGAGAGAGGAGAGAGGAGAGAGAACAATGGCAGTAACAGTAGAACTTTCAAATTTCAAATTTCATCGGATAAAATCAAAAACTTCAGGGTTCAACGGATGAACAGAATCAATGGTACTACGTAGGCAGGAACCCCTCGAGGAAGAGATGTATATCGCCAATTAAGGAGTCTATTAGAGAAGAGGTAAACGAGCACCCTCACAACTTGCACCCACCTCCACAAATTAGGAAAGAACAAGGGTGAGAGTGGGAAAGAGAGAAAACCTATGCAGAGGTACTCATGAATGGTAACACATATAAGCAGCAACAGAGCATCCAAAACCAAAAGGAGCACGACACTTCAATCTTTGTGGTAAATTTACCCCAAGAAGCACAGGCAAAACACATATGGAGGTACTTTGGTACAATGGGTGATATCAAAGACATCAATCTCCCAAAGAAGAGAGATGTCCGAGGAGACAGGATTGGAATTATCAAAGTCAATAGGGAACAAGAGGGAGCAAGGATCATAAGTAGAAGCGACAACAAGTGGTTCATGGGCAACAGACTATCAGTATCATGGAGCAGGAAGAATAATGACAACATCAACTAGAACGTGACAATTCCCCCGCTGCAAAACATCAAAGCGCCGGAAACAAAAGCAACGAAAGCAGACTCACAATCAAGACAAAGCAAATCCTTAAAGCCTAGGTGTGATGTACTGCAACATCAACCACTTCATAGAGAAATTCATCTTCAAATTTCACAACCTTTTCAACAACTAGAACACAGGAGTCTAATCGGAATAACAAAACATATAGAATGGGCAGACATTCTTCAAGAGAAAATACACCTGAGAGGCTATCAAGGAATCCAGGTCAGAGGAATTTCTCATCGCAAATTCATCATCACCTTCCCAGAAAAGGACGATAAGCAGGAAGCTAACTGGTTATTAGAATGGTTCATGGAGATAAAAGAATACAATAATTTGGATTTGGTTCAACCAAGAATAACATGGGTCCATTGCGATGGTCTTCCAATTTCAGTATGGAGTGAAGATTCTTGGAATAAAATCTTGGGGGACTGGGGGACGGTGGTATCATACTCAAATTGGAAAACAACAACCAATATGTTTCAAAAAAATAAGATATGCATTGAAACAAGGAAAGTGCTGGACATAGATGAAACAATAAAGATTCACATAGGGGAAACGGGACACTGGATAAGACTAAAAGAATCTAAGCTCAGCTTTGAGAAGAGAGAAATTCAGTTGACACACGCACAAGAACATGAAGCAGAACCGGAGAAATCACGATCGCAAAGCATCAACTCGGAAAAAACTTCAGATCTCTTCTTTAATACCGAACAAACAACACAAGACTCAGATGGAGAACAAGTGACAAGAAAGGATCTAAATGAAGAACAAAAGGGTGAAGAGCTGGGCAAATGGAATTGGAGAGATAATATAGAGATCCCCTCGGGCACCAGTGACTCTCAAGAAATATCAAGAGAGGAGGAACAAAAACAGGAAATCTCAAAAGACAGTGAATCCAAAATAGATAATGAACTGCAAGCAAAATTACACAACATCATGTTGGGGGGAGGTCGAGGAAAATCATGAAAATGAACAACTTCTTCGACTTTGCGGTGCACAGTAAATCAGGGAGGAGGAAGAAGCAGTCTAAACAGAGGAACCTACTACGAAACCAGCAAGAACAGGGTCAACCAAAGGAAAAAAAATGAAACAACAAGGAACTAAGAAGATTGCAGTGAACCAAGATACTTCAAACAATAAAGATTTGGCTTATCATATCCTGGAAACAAGTGAACTGATGGGACTCACCCTACGCAAAGACAGAGAATCTTCGTTGGCAATTATCAGAGAAGCATTGGGTGAGGGCAAAGGAATAAAATGTCTTCATGATTGATACGCAATTATCTAGAATAGAAGATTTTGCCCTGTTATGCTGGAACATCAGGGGGTATAAACAATTCCAAAGCAAGGAGAAATCTCAAACTCACAGTTCAAAAGACCAAGCCTTGCATGATTTTCATTCAAGAATCAAAAAATGAAGAATTTTCAAAAGCACACAAGGCGTCGATATGGGACGACAATCATGATTGGGTAGAATCTCCGGCGGAAGGTCTATCAGGTGGCATACTAACCTCATGGGACACATCAAAATTCGACCTCACAGATGTCATAACATCCAAACACTGGATATACACTAGGGGCATACTACACATGGGGGATCCTAATTGTAAGACAAAGTACAACTTCATCAACATTTATGCACCACAAAAGACAAGAGATAAAAGGCAGTTATGGGACGAATTGCAACAGATTTTAAATGATAGGCATGGGGAGCCTTTCTGTATAGCAGGGGATCTTAACTGCATCTCAACAGAAGAAGACTCAGAGAACTGCATCTATAGGAAAACGGACTCTAAGTTGTTAACATCTTTCTTAAACAACAACAACCTGGAAGAGATAAAAGGCGATAATTTTAGATTCACATGGTATGGACCTGGCGGAAAAAAGAGCAAACTAGATCACATCCTCTTAAATTCATTCTAGCTGTATTTCACGGATTGGAAGATAAAAGGTTTGTGTAGAAAATTGTCTGATCACCTAGCCTTACTGTTATACTTCAAACAGGTTGACTGGGGGCCAAAACCAATAAAGGCGTTCAACTACTGGCTGACTAAGCCAGATTTCAACTCACTATTAGACAACACACTACAAGCATTAACGGCACAGCCATTGTCAATCCAACAAATACTGAGAGAAGTCAGAAGTGTAATGCAACAATGAAACACAACAGTCAATGGAAAATGCGAGGAATAAATAAAGAATTTAGAGCAGGACCTATACGGCAATCAAATCAGAAAATACAAGGATGATTCAAGAAAAACTAAAGCAAAAATATGAGGAACTAGACTCAATGATAAAGCAAAAATCAAGATTGGATTGGTTTCAGGCGGGGGACAACAATACAAAGTTCTTCCATGGGACGATCAAGAGAAGAATGAGGAAATACAAGATTAATGGAGCTTGGTACAATGGGGAGTGGATAACAGAACCAATGCAGGTCAAAGAACTCTTTGCCGCTCACTTTGAGCATAGATTCGAGCAAAGCGAGAAAAGCTCGTGTTTTCATATGGACTCGCTCATCAACAACAAAATTTCTAAAGAGCAAGCGGACAACATGGAAACCATTTTCACTACAGAGGAAATTCTATTCACTCTCTAGGAAATGGGCTCAAACAAAGCCCCGGGGCCAGACGGGTTCAACATATGCTACATCAAAAGGATATGGAAGCACCTAAAAGGAGAAATTCAGAATTTTTTTGAAAAATTCCATGAGAAAGGAGAGCTACCATACGGTATGAACTCTTCATTCTTGGTACTTATTCCGAAAATCTCCAACCCAGTTTTAATGAGTGATTATCGCCCGATTAGCTTGATAAATTGTACAATGAAACTGCTGTTAAAACTTCTAGCAAACAGACTGAGAAACACCTTAAATCGCTTAGTATCAGAGGTGCAATTTGCGTTTGTCAAAAATAGATACATTGCAGACTGCATTTTGATAACAGGGGAAATAGTTCATAGTATCCAGAATAATTTATCGAAAGGCATAGTCTTCAAAATAGAGTACGAAAAAGCCTTCGATACGATAAGGTGGGAGTCTCTAATTGAGGTGTTGAGATTATTTAAGTTTGGAGAAAAATGGCAGCACTGGATTACTTCAATCATATCATCGATCAAGATTTCGATCCTACTTAACGGTAGTCCATCTAGAGAATTTCAGATGGGTAGAGGTTTACGACAGGGGGATCCCTTATCCCCAATGCTATTCATCCTCATGGGAGAGTTGCTATCTCAACTAGTAAACAGGGCAAAGGAGAAAGGAATATTGAAAGGATTAAAGATCGGGCAGCTGAAAATATCACATATCCAATTTGCTGATGACACAATCTTTTTCCTGTACAATGATTGGAACTCGATCAGGGGGATCAAAATGGTGCTAGTGATCTTCGAGATTATATCGGGTCTAAAAGTAAACTTCGCTAAAAGTAACCTGTGCGGCAAGAAAAAGGAAGATGCAACACAAGATCAATGGGCAGCATGGTTATGTTGCTCAAGAAGACAGTTTCCTATTCAATACCTAGGGACATCAATTGGCAACTCTCCAAAAAAGAAATCTTTCTAGAAACCACTCATCAATAAAGTCAAAACAAAATTTGGAGCATGGAGATGCTCAAGTATTTCAAAAGCAGGAAGATTAGTGCTCATCAAAGCAGTTATAGATGCACTACCAACATACTGGTTGGGGCTCCATAAAATACCAGCAGGTATATCAAAAGAAATAGAATTGCTGAAAAGAAAATTTTTCTGGGGAGAAATATCGGAAGAAGGAATTTCAAAAAGAAAACTTCACACGATCAGATGGGAAATTATTAATCGCCCAAAAATGAGAGGGGGTCTTGGAGTACAGGTACCAGCGTGGAAAAATTTAGCATTGCTAGCGAAGTGGTGGTGGAAAGCGAGAATGGAAAAAAGAAAACTGTAGCACAGAGTATTACAATGTAAATATGGAGAAAATTTCTTCAAAATGGAAAATGCAAATGCCAAGGTTTCTCCCATAGTCCAGAGTATAGCACAAGTACATAAACATAAAGAGCTGAAAATATTTGAAGCAGAGGACTTTATGTGGCAGGTAGGAAATGGGGAAAATATATAATTCTGGAAGGAGACGTGGCGACAGCAAGGCCCAATCTCAAATAGTCATAATATACTATTCTCCCTGTTCAAAAACAAAAATATTTTACTCAAAGATATGCTTGCTAAGTGGACAAACATTTCAGAAAATTCAATCATTCACTGGAGAAGGCCTCTAAGGGGATGGGAAATAGATGAGTTCATGGCACTAGGAGAGGTCATTACACATACAATTCTTAATGAAAGAGAAGACAAATTGTGTTGGAGGCTGACTGGAGATTAATACAAATCAGCGGAGGGATATAACACCCTAGCACCAAGAGAAAATGAAGAGCGGATTTGGACACATTTATGGAGACAAAAGATCCCGCCAAAAGCAAAACTCTTTTTGTGGAAAGCTCTTAACAACGGAATACCAACCCTACAACTGTTGAAAGCTAGAGGATTAATAATAGAGGACACATGCAAATGGTGCAGCAATGAAATAGAGGACCTAAACCGTATGTTATGGTCATGTCCTTTAGCAAGCATGTGTTGGGACTTCTTCAAAGAATGGATGGAAATGGGAGAACCACTACCACGAGACTTAAAGCAAGCATTAAATCTATTCTCTGGCAAAACGTATACTCAAGGAACAAACACGGCCTTCTGTGCAACCCTATGGACAGTCTGGTTGACAATGAACGAATGTATCTTCAAATGAACCAAAATGGATAGGAATACAATCTTAACCTTACTCAAAAAGAGAGTATGGGAATGGAGCCTAGTGTAAAGCATAATGTAATGTAATATGTAATAGAGGACATATATAACTCAACTAGGATAAAAGATAAATAATATTAACTCTATACAGGGATCGTGAAATTTGAAGAACAGGCACCGACAATGATCAAGTCGCTGAAAGAAGTTCATTAACATGATCAAGCCACAGTGACAGAATAAGATGTACAAATGATTCAGTTGAAGGGTCAAAAGATTCCATGTATTTATATTATTTGAAGATACTGCTGCAGGCTAATCAATTGGAATGTAACGAAGGTGTGAAGATCAAAGATCAAGATCAGTGCTAGTCACTTGTGAACCAGACCAGTGCACTAAGTGTCAGCACATACGAGAAGGATCAACACATTAATTCACAGAAAGAATTGCCAAAGCCTATTGACGATCAAGGACAGACATAATATCTCAAGGTATTGTCAAAAATTAATTTACTCTGAAAATTAAGTAAGTAACATATTAATTAATTATTTATAATAAATAATTAAATTAATCTGGTACTTGAATTATTTTCTGAGATGAATTAATTCAGTAGAATATTTGAAACAGAAGAGAGAAGCCTAAAAGAAGCAGCCAAAAATAGTAATACTATGCAAAGTTACTATGCATGATTACTATGCAAGGTTACTATGCAAGATTACTATGCGCGGTTACTATGTAGGTACTATGCAAATAGTGTTACTATGCAAATAGTGGTTACTGTGCAAATTGTAGTTACTATGTAGGTGGGGCCCACGTCCAAAAAAATTCTCAGCAGACGCGTTTTGGTTGTTGGAATAGTAGTTACTATACATGTGGGGCCCACGTGAATAGTACAACATAGTGACTTTCTAAAACCTATAAATAGGCTTGTTGTATTTCATTTCAAAATACACCTCAACACACAACTCTCTCTTCTCTCTCTTATATCTTCTCTGTGTAAGCTGCTAGACAGTCCATCTAGTAGGGAAGCCGGCTTAGCCCGCTTTCAGGAAGTATCGGGTAGAAGGTCCTCGTGCCTAAACTATCCTTAGGAGTGTTCTGGTTTGAAGCTAATCCATTGGATTAGAAGTTGTAACACCCCTTCGAGTTTATTATCAATAAAAATATATTCTCGGAATTAATTTTTTTTTTGGTAGTATCGTATTCAACCCCCCCTTCTACGATACTTCGGGACCTAACAATTGGTATCAGAGCAAACTTCTAGCATACAATAAGTCTAAAGATCAAAACCATGGGAAGGAAGGATACAGGTGTGAAGATTCCAATGCTTGACAAAGATAATTACTTTCATTGGAAAGTAAAAATGCACCTTCATCTCTCAGCCATCGATGAAGGCTATGTAGATTGCATAGAGAAAGGACCTCACGTTCCAATGAAGGCCAACTCTGGGATTGGTCAAGATGCTGACACTGTAGCTGCTGGAAGGCCTATTCCAAAGAATCAAGCTGAGTACACAGATGAAGACTTGGAGGAAATTCACAAAGATTGGAAGACCATGAACATTTTGTTCAATGGAATCGATCAAGATATGTTTGATAATGTCATTAACTGCACCACTGCTAAGCAAGTGTGGGACATTATCCAAACCATCTATGAAGGAACTGAGCAGGTCAGAGAGAACAAGATGCAACTCCTCATACAATAGTATAAACACTCCTACCATAATTCTGGTAAAAATTTAACAGATATATTCAGTAGATTTCAGAAACTACTGAATGGCCTGAAGTTGTATGGGAGAACATATGAAGTCAAAGACTCCAACTTAAATTTTCTGAGATCTCTTCCTAAGGAATGGAAGCCAGTTACAGTCTCGTTGAGAAACTCCCAAGACTATAAAAGTTTTACACTTGAGAGACTGTATGACATCCTAAAAACGTATGAGCTTGAAATGCAGCAAGATGAGGAAGTAGAAAAGAGCCAGAAGAAGAGTGGAGCTATAGCCTTGATGGCCAACAATCCAAGGTGGTGGAAGAATGAAGAGTGTAAAAGCTACATTAAGTTCAAAAACTTGTGAAGGTGAAGCTGAAGCTAGCAAGGGCAAGGTCAAGATGATTGAAGAACTTGATGCATCCAGTGGAGATGAGTCTACTGATCTGGATGAATATTTGGCATTTCTATCAAAGAGATTTTCGAAGCTAAGATTCAAGAAGAATCCAGCAGGAGCCGGGCAATTCAAGAAAAGCTATCAACCGAACAAGGATGTGGTTGAAAGATCAAAGATCAAATGCTATAGCTGTGGAATTGCTGGTCACTTTGCCAATGAATGCAGAAAATCCAAAGCTGAGAAAGAGAAGAAACAGTTCGAGACTGTTGATTACAAAAAGAAATACTTTGATCTTCTCAAGCAAAAGGAAAGAGCATTTGTATCTAGAGATGATGATTGGGCAGCTGGAGGTGACTCAGATGCAGAAGAGGAGTTTGTCAATCTTGCACTCATGGCAAACGAAACTGATGAAGAAGCTAGCTCAGCAAGCAACCAGGTATTCTCTACAGTCTTAACTGATCTTTCTAAAGTTGAATGTGCTAGCACAATTGATGAAATGTCTATTGAATTGTACAACATGCATGTTACCTTGAAATTACTTAACAGAGAGAACAAGAGGGTTATTGACCTTAATGAAAAGTTAAGTGATGGGAATGCTTTAATAGAAACACAGTTAATTCAGTTTGAAAATATGAGAAGAGATTGCTTGGATGCTAAAAATGAAATGATTGAGGCTATAAAGAGAGAGGAAGTTTTAAAGAAACAATTAGTTGAGGAACAGAATCTGATTACTAAATGGAAAGGATCAACAGTTATAACTGAGGAAATTTGTAATGTTCAAGGAATTGATTCTTTCTGCAAATTAGCAGAAGTTAAGTTAGATGTTGATAGGGAAGTTGCTTCAGGCAGTGATTTAGTCGAAAAAGAATGTTATTTGAAACTTAAGCCTGTTAGCAAAGCAATTTTAACTAAATTGAATAAAAATTACGGGCCTGTCAATAAGAATTTTTGTAATGGAGAATGTAGCAATACTGAATCAGTTGAGAAAAGAAACATAGGCAACTTTTCCCACAATCAATTGAAGGACAAGTTAGAAAATGTTAAGTCAGGTGTTAAGGACAAGAAAAAGAACGAAATTGGTAAGGTAGGGATTAACAAACACAACAATTACACACCTGATAAATATGCTCCTAGGAAAGAATGTGTAAAGTGTGGGAGTATTAATCATTTATCTACCAACTGCAAAGCTATGAAAAATCCTTTGATGCCTAACATGCCTATGCTTGTGCCTGCTGTGAATGTTATGCCAAATATGTATGCTCCCTCTGCTCATGCATCTAGTCAATATGCTAACATGCCATTCATGTATAATCCATACTAAAATGCTTTCAATATGCCACAGATGCCATGGATGATGAATAACATGTTTGCACAGACTATGCCTAACAATGCTATTAACTATAACAAATATGAGCAATTATGAAATTCTGTCTCTCAAAGGCCCAAACCTAAAGTCAAAATTGATTTAACTTAATCTAAACTTTTGGTTAAAAGGGATTTGAAGGATAAGAAATTGGTTAACAAGGCAGGACCCAAGAAAACTTCGGTACCAAAATCAACTTGATTTTATTTTGATGTGTGCAGGGAAACAGAAAGAATCTTTGGTATCTGTACAGTGGTTGTTCTAGGCATATGACTGGAGATTCTACCCTGCTCACTAAGCTTGAGGAGAGAGCTGGCCCTAGCATTGCCTTTGGAGACAACAGCAAAGGATATACTAGAGGATATGGCTTGATTTCACAAGGGAATGTTGTCATTGAAGAAGTAGCACTGGTTGATGGACTTAAGCATAACTTGCTAATTGTCAGTCAACTGTGTGATAAAGGCCAGAATGTCTGGTTCACATCTGAAGCTTGTGTCATTTTCAAGAAAAATGACAATAAGGTAGTGTTGACAGGAGATGGAAGAGGAAATGTGTACATTGCTGACTTCAATTCAACAAATGCAAACATGACTACATGTCTTCTCAGCAAGGCAAGTGTAGATGAAGGTTGGCTTTGGCATAAAAGACTGTCACACTTGAATTTTAAAGTAATGAATGAGTTGGTAAAGAAGGATTTGGTTAGAGGTATTCCAAAATTGGATTACTCCAAGGATGGATTGTGTGATGCATGCCAGAAAGGGAAGCAGAAGAAGGCCTCTTTCAAATAAAAGTCAATGTCATCAATTGATCAACCCTTGCAACTACTTCACATGGATCTCTTTGGACCAGTCAATGTGTTGTCAATCTCAAAGAAGAAATACTGTCTTGTGATTTTTGATGATTTCTCAAAATTCTCTTGGACATTCTTTCTGCACTCTAAGGATGAGGCGGGTGAAGTCATTATAAATCACATCAAGGTAGTCAACAACAATCCTCTACTCAAAGTAAGGAGAATTAGAAGTGACAACGGAACTGAGTTCAAGAATTCTGTAATAAGAGAGTTTTGTGAAGAAGAAGGAATTATCCAAGAATTCTCTGCACCAAGAACTCCTCAACAAAATGGTGTAGTGGAAAGAAAGAACAGAACTCTAATTGAAGCTGCAAGAACAATGCTTGAAGAGTCTAAGCTACCAACATACTTCTAGGCAGAAGCTATAAACACTGCATGCTACACTCAGAAGATTTCTTTGGTCAATCAAGCAAAAGGCATGACACCTTATCAACTTTTCAAAGGCAAGAAACCAACAATCAACTTTCTGCATGTCTTTGGATGCAAATGCTTTGTACTGAAAAATCATGGTGAGCATCTTGGAAAATTTTATACAAAGGCAGTTGAAGCTATCTTTGTTGGATACTCAGCTGGAAAATCCTACAGAGTCTACAACCTAAGACTAAACATTGTAATGGAGTCCATACATGTTGTCTTTGATGACAAGAAAATATCTGGTCTAGTAGATGAAGGTTTTCATGAGTCTCTCTCATTCGAGAATGAGAGAAGTGGTGAAGAAAGTGAAGATGATGATGAAGAATGGAGATCAAATGGTGTGAGAAACAGACAAGGATCATCAGTTGAAGTGCAGAATGAACCACCTGTTGAAGAGCAACTTACACCATCAGTTGAAAATCAAAGAGAAGCATCTGTTGATGAATCTGGAAGAACTCCATCAATCTCGAGGGCCATACACTCAGGGGGAGTTTCTCACAGTCAAACCTCAACAACAAGTCACAATGATCAATACAGAGAAAATGAAGCCACTTCATCAAGGTCAAACTTACCACCACAAAGAAAATGGACCAGGGATCATCCATTTGAGCTTATCATTGGAGATCCTAATGCAAAGGTCCAAACCAGAAGAGCAACTCAAGAAGAATGCTTGTATAGCAGTTTTCTATCCAAAGAGGAACCTAAGAGAGTTGAAGATGCTCTTCTGGATCCAGACTGGGTTTTAGCAATGCAAGAAGAGCTAAACCAGTTTGAAAGAAATGAAGTATGGAAACTTGTACCCAAACCTAGAACAAATCAGTGATTGGCACTAAGTGGGTATTCAAGAACAAGATGGATGAGAATGGCATAGTCACAAGGAATAAAGCTACATTAGTGGCTAAAGGCTACTGTCAAGAGGAAGGAATTGACTTTGAAGAAACCTTTGCACCAGTGGCAAGGTTAGAAGCAATAAGGATCTTCCTGGCCTATGCAGCGCATGCCAATTTCAAAGTCTATCAAATGGATGTCAAGAGTGAATTTCTGAATGGTATTCTGGAGGAGGAGGTGTATGTTAGTCAACCGCCTGGTTTTGAAGATCCAGACTTTCCAGAATATGTGTTCTTTCTACTCAGAGCACTTTATGGCCTGGAGCAAGTACCTAGAGCCTGGTATGACACACTTTCACAGTTCCTTATAGAGAATCACTTCATTCGAGGTACTGTTGATAAAACTCTCTTTTATAAAAATGTCAATGGCTCTATGATACTTGTCCAAATTTATGTAGATGATATAATATTTGGGTCTACAGATGAGAAACTTTGAAAGAGATTTGCCAAAATCATGCAAAGTAGATATGAAATGAGTATGATGGGTAATTAACTTATTTTCTTGGTTTACAAGTTAAACAAGTGAATGAGGGAATTTTTATAAGTCAAACAAAATACATTTATGATCTTTTAGAAAGGTTTGATTTAGCAGATTGCTCTTCTGCAAAAACACCCATGGCCACTGCCACTAAGCTTGAACTAAATACTAAGGAAAAGAAGGTGGACATGACAAGCTATAGGGGCATGGTTGGATCTCTTTTATACTTAACAGCTAGTAGACCTGATATTATGTTTGCTACATGTTTATGTGCTAGATTTCAAGCTGATCCTAGGGAATCTCACTTAGTAGCTATTAAAAGGATTTTCAGATATCTCAAGGGAACACCAAACCTTGGCATTTGGTACCCTAGAGATTCTGGTTTTGATCTAACTGGTTACTCAGATGCAGATTATGCAGGTTGCAAAATGGATAGAAAAAGTACCACAGGAACCTGTCAATTCTTGGGAAATAAGCTGGTCTCATGGTTCAGTAAGAAGCAAAACTCAGTATCTACCTCAAATGCAGAGGCTGAATACATAGCAGCTGGGAGTTGTTGTGCACAGATTCTATGGATGAGAAATCAACTACTTGACTATGGAGTTAAAGTTGAAAAGATCCCAATTTTCTATGACAACACTAGTGCAATTGCAATATCACAGAATCCAGTGCAGCATTCTAGAACCAAGCACATAGACATCAGATACCATTTCATCAGGGAGCATGTGATAGAAGGCACTGTGGAACTGCATTTTGTTCCTAGTGAAAAACAGTTGGTAGACATTTTTACTAAAGCTTTGGATGAAGCAACCTTTTCAAGGTTGGTAAGTGAGCTTAGTATGTTAAATTTCACATGATCTTTTAAAATGTCTGTTCAATTAGTTGCAACCAGTGAATTTCATTCTCTGGATTTTGTTTGTTTTATTTGCTTATCTGCATGATTTTTTCATGGAGATATCGTATGAAGCGATACTTGAGTATTAACATGTTTGCATGCTATATCTTTGTTTAATACTCGTGTACTCGATAATTATTTTAATAATTGATATCATGACTGAAGCAATTCAAGATTAGATCTCACCTGTTCTGATACTTGATTATTAAGATAAATTGTAGCATAATTAAATAAATATTTTATTGACATATATCAATTAATGATATTTTGGTAATTTTATGTCTATTTAATTGTGAGTTTATCTGATTATTGTGGATTAATTCTTGATTTATTGCGTGATTATTTTAAATCCATAATAATTAGAAGTATTAAATATGTGTATATGTGTATAGGCTGATAGGTTTCGGTGATAAGATGTTTTTCGGCTGACAGATTTCGCTGATAAGATGTTTTTCGGCTAATTAGGTTGTTAGGTGAGAAATTATTGAGCGGTGTTATTTTTTCAACATAACCTGTCACTATCACACCTAACCCACTAATCCTTGAAACCATATAAATGATAAGTTTTTGTTTGTGTTTAACATCATCATTTTTCAGATATACAGAGCATATACACACAATTGCTGAATATTTCGAGCTTTGATCGGAAAGATCTCTCAATCTAGCTGGTGGTTTTTAGATCGAATTTCATATTCTTGCTTTATACATCATCCTTTATAAAAACTAATCATTGTTTTTGAATTTCCTCAAAGTTTTGAAAATGGCATTGCAGGGAAGCTTTTTAATTGCTAAAGTTAATCCTATTTCCATTCAGCAAATCGAAAACATTCTGAATGAGCAATTTCGGGCTTGGACATAATTTCTGAATGAACATTCATTAATTCGCTATGCTTTAATTACACCAGTGCAGCTTAACCATGATGCATTGCGTGAATTATATTGCAGTGCGGTTCACACTTCTGGACAGGACGGGTGTGCAATCACATATCGACTGTTTGGTAGGTCGATTAAGGTAACTGAACGAGATGTTAATCGAATTCTTCATTTTCCTATGGAAAATCTTGTTTCTGATCCTACACATGAACAGATTGAAATGTTCTTTCGTATTATAAGGTACCAAGAAGGCAATTTCAATACTGGTAATCTTTCTAGAACGTTTCTAACCCAGTACTGGAATTTCTTCTTTCACACTCTTAACCATGTTTTTTCCTCAGATAGAACAAATCAAGATCGAATACCTGAATTTATTCAAAAAATAGGGTATGCGGTCGCCAATAATTTGAGGATTAATTTTGGAAAAATAGTGCTTGGTCAAATCATTTTAAAAATGAAACGCTTGGGAACAAGAGATGTTCGGACTCAAAATGTCAAATGTCTATATCCAAGGTTTCTACAACTAATATTAAATGATTTTTTAAATGATGAAGACAGGGTACGCTTGGAAAATGGTCAAAAGGTGGAATGTTCTTACATGAAGACGAATGTAATTAATTACATAAAAAAAAGAACTATACGGATGTGCCTACAGTCCTAACTGAATATCTAAAAACTGTCCCACTTCCGTTGTTACTAAGACCAGTGAGAGCAGGTATACGACAAGGTAATATTTCAATGCCTGCTATTCCAACCTCTGTATTCCCTGTTGTGTCACAGGAAATACAGTTTCTACAGCCCCTAGTGGCCATCTTACCCGACCAAGAGCAGGAAATCTCACCGACTCTAACACAGGTCGAAGAGCCCATTTTACAAATGCAAACACAAACACAACAAACTCCTACACCTCAATTGTCACTTAAACGACCATCCATCAACACTTTTGAGGGAGATAGTGCCTCAGCAGCACCACATAAGGCGTTAGTTACATCAGCCGCTCTACCTCATTCTAAACGGAGTAAACCCAATGAACCTGAGGTAACGACAACTGTTAGTGAAACAATTCTTCCTTATCCAATGATTGAAAATGTAAATGAGGTTGAATTGACTGGAGCAACTATCTTGAGTTCCATTTCACGGAACATAAGAGTGGTTGATGATCTTTCCAAAGATCAAATGCCTTCACAGGCATCCGAGGTGGAATTACCTACCTCAATAACTGCTGGTGAATCTTCCATTTTACGGAAAGATCCATTGGTAAGTGATTCTTTTATGAACCAAGTGTCTTCACAGACATACGAGGGAAACTTGGGAAAATCTCTGGATCTCTTTCGAGATTTACCACTCTTTACCAGTGATCGGCAACTCGCTTCACGCGAGGACGGAAGCTCACGAACTTTCATTGCACCATCTGTGACCTCTGAAAAAGGGGCTAGGATGATTTCATTTGCAGGTACACATATCGGTGGAAGCTCTGGAGGAGAGTTGAGGGAAACACGAACAGAACATGTAAGTGTCACCCAAACCACTAAACCGAGTGAATATAGAGTGTTGAGTGAAACACCTGCAGAACGTACCAGTAAGCAACCTACTCAACCACATGCACCTGTAACCAGAAATGAATACAGCAGACTCCTTATACGGGTCCAAACAATGGAGAAAGAGTTGCAAAATATCTATAAGTCCATTGCAGAAATAAAAAATTTGCAACTTATTCAACATGATGTATTCTAGGTTCAATTGAATACCATGGCAACCCAGTTTAATGATGCAATCAACTCCTTGGTAAAGTCATCTTCGTCTAATTTACCAACTCCACATCCTACTACTCTGGAGGATAACCCAACTGAGGGGGAGAAGTTGGATGATCAAGAAAAATCTACTAGGCGTAAGGGCAAAGAAAAGGTTGTTGACACAGAATTAACTTTATTTTGGGAAAGGAAAAGATAATGGGAGTATTACTGCTATGTAGAAAGAAAGCAAGACAAACTTGAAGATATGTTCAGTCTAGAGGAACAATTTGTCTTGTACTTGTTCAAATTTTAGAAATCTGGAAAATGTATATATGATCCAGAATGCGCTTTAATATTATTTATCTTTGTATTTCATTTTTGTTTTTTGTATCAGTTGAGTTATCCTCTAGGACTTTGCTTGTCAAACCCTAACAATCAAATATGGGGAGATTGTAAAGCATAATGTAATGTAATATGTAATAGAGGACATATATAACTCAACTAGGATAAAAGATAAAAAATATTAACTCTATACAGGGATCGTGAAATTTGAAGAACAGGCACCGACAAGGATCAAGTCGCTGAAAGAAGTTCATTAACATGATCAAGCCTCAGTGACAGAATAAGATGTACAGATGATTCAGTTGAAGGGCCAAAAGATTCCATGTATTTATTTTATTTGAAGATACTGCTGTAGGCTAATCAATTGGAATGTAACGAAGGTGTGAAGATCAAGATCAGTGCTAGTCACTTGTGAACCAGACCAATGCACTAAGTGTCAGCACATACGAGAAGGATCAACACATTAATTCACAGAAAGAATTGCCAAAGCCTATTGACGATCAAGGACATACATAATATCTCAAGGTATTGTCAAAAATTAATTTACTCTGAAAATTAAGTAACAGATTAATTAATTATTTATAATAAATAATTAAATTAATCTGGTACTTGAACTATTTTTTGAGATGAATTAATTCAGTAGAATATTTGAAACAGAAGAGAGAAGCCTAAAAGAAGCAGCCAAAAATAGTAATACTATGCAAAGTTGCTATGCATGATTACTATGCGCGGTTACTATGCGCGGTTACTATGCAGGTACTGTGCAAATAGTGTTACTGTGCAAATAGTGGTTACTATGCAGGTGGGGCCCACGTCCAAAAAAATTCTCAGCAGACGCGTTTTGGTTGTTGGAATAGTGGTTACTATGCATGTGGGGCCCACGTGAATAGTACAATATAGTACAGCATAGTGACTTTCTAAAACTTATAAATAGGCTTGTTGTATTTCATTTCAAAATACACCTCAACACACAACTCTCTCTTCTCTCTCTTATATCTTCTTTGTGTAAGCTGCTAGATAGTCCATCTAGTAGGGAAGCCGGCTTAGCCCGCTTTCAGGAAGTGTCGGGTAGAAGGTCCTCGTGCCTAAACTATCCTTATGAGTGTTCTGGTTTGAAGCTAATCCATTGGATTATAAGTTGTAACACCCCTTCGAGTTTATTATCAATAAAAATATATTCTCGGAATTAAATCTTTTTTTTTGGTAATATCGTATTCAACCCCCCTTCTACGATACTTCGGGACCTAACACCTAGCGAACGGTGAGATCTCGGAAAAAGCAAAACCTCTTTGGAACATCAGCCCAACACAAGCATATAAGAATCATTAACAACAAGGATTTAAACAATTACTTAAGGACTGGTTTAATCATTTTGACTATGTGGGTTTTTTGGATGGATCATGGAGAAGAAGCCAGATAAATAACCAACAGGCAGGTATTGGAGGTTTTTTATTAAACAAACAAAATGCGGTGACTTTCATTTTTTCAGGACCTAGTTAAGGAGGTAGTGCGAGCGGAGTGGAATTTGAGGCGCTGCAATTTCTATGCCATGCAATAGAGGGCAAAGTAAAGGTAGAAGACCATATCTTAATTGTAACAGACTCAAAGAACTTAGTGCATGATATTCAACAGCGGAAGATAAACAACACGCTCATGCATCATCACCAACAAATCAAGAACCTTCAGGCCATAAACATAACTCATATAAATAGAGGGTCAAACAAAGAAGCAGACAGACTAGATAAAGACGGAGGAGGCAAAATAAAATTGGTATCGGGATGGCTAGAAGAGTGACCACGCCTTCTATATTAAAAAAAACAGGTGCTTAGAGGAAGGAAACCAGGTAAGAGCCCAACCCGCATACATCAACAACAGAAGACCACCCAATTTGCTCAAGCCTAAGAAATATTAAACCCGGTAAGCCCAGCCCAGCCACTTAAATAATGGCTACAAGAATAGGATGAAAGGTGACAGATAAGAATAGATAAGATTTCAACATTAAAGAACAAGATACTCGCCTGAAGAAAGATCTAGATAGTAAAGACGGTCATTATGGATGCAGCTATCATCTATAGTTATAGGCTAGCATCTTTTTCAAATATCAAGGCATCAGGAAAGTGGAGGGATGAAATAGAGTTTGAAACGTTTCTGAAAGGCAAAAAGAATAGCTGGAGAATACATTAACTCGTCTGGCAGGGGAACTTTCATATTAAAGAGGCAACAGGAACCCAGAGTTTAAAACACCGGTCACTGTGGATGATGGATACAGATGAGAGGGTGGCTCAAATTAAAGCATATACTTACTACGAAGGGAGAGAGTTGGAGAACTAAAAGCTTTCTTCGCACTATAAATACCATCTCAAACTAAAACATAAACCACATTACTCGAAACACAACACCCCAAACAGCAACAATGCCGTATCATTGGATTCCACCACCACCAGATATGCTAAAGATAAACGTTAATGAGACATCATCCAGGAACCCATCTTGCTACGGGTTTCGCACGGGGATAGGAGTAGCATACAGAGACTCAGAAGGTTCACTCAAACATCTCACACTGGGGGTTAAACCTCAGCTATCTTCTCTAGGAAATCAAATGTGGGCGATATATATCGCACTAAGGAGAGCATTCAGGATGGGATATCGCGATGTGATACTTGAAACAGACAACTTGAGGCTTTTTTAGTAGTCAAAAACTACCATGTGGGTGCGCCAGCAGGGGTATACCACATTGCTGCACAGATTGACATACTCTTAAGGGATAAAAGATGGTTTTGCATGATCGCTTACATCGTCCCAAATCAGAACAAGGTGGCACGGTTCCTGTCAAGACTGGGAAAAAGGGTCTGCGATCTGCTGTATACTTGCAACGGGCCGGTTGGAGGTGTCGAAGAATTGCTGGATTAGGACATGGGAATGGGTATCGATGACCCGGCTTATCAAGATGTTATCATTCCAGATGGGGCACCTAGCCCAGTTGATTTTGATGAAGGAGTGCTACTATCTGATGAAACTGAGGAGCTAGGTCTTGGTCAAGTGGACGCCCCAACACATGTGATGCTTAAAAGAGAGATTGATGAAAATGGGAACATGGAAGACGTTACGATGGAGGAGGTGATACACGGAGGCATAACAGCAGGGGAGAACTCCATGTTTATTGGGGATAACCCTCAAGTGGAGTTGGTTTAAAGTGCCTCGAAGTCGTATAACTACTTATGTAACCTAAAGAGGTTTAACCTCTAGCAGTGACACGACTAAGAAGTGTAAGCCTCGAGTTTCTAGCTGTTAAGGCCAAGTGCCTATTCGGAATATGTAAGCATGGTAGATTGCAGGATCCAGTTTTCAATGTCTAAGTCTTTACTAAAGTTGTAGTTGTTGAAGTGGTTTAGACTGTACGTGATACTACAAGGCTCACAACCTTGTTGTTCTAATCTAATATTTTGATTATCAAAACAAAAAAATGATTCAAAGCCCACACTAAAAGCAATACTTCTTAGAAATATGGGTAATAATATAAATATAAGATAAACGTACGTATGATTATGAATGAAATGTTTTTGTAAAACTGTAATATATTCATACACGAATTGTCCATAAAGAATGGAAATGTGTATAATTAATTGCATTTTACTATAAATCCATAGAGAGTACTTAAAAAATCTATTTTCTTAGTAAAAATTTATTCAATAATGAAAAGGCATATGACATTTATGAAAGTAGTTGCATCGAACAAACATAAAATAGAAACAAATGTTGATTAATATATTCTTCTTGGAAATATTATCACGCAATTTTTTAAAGATGATATATTTACATCTACCCACTTCACCACATCCAGTTTGAGCTATCCATTATAATTGCAATCCCCTACAATCTTTTATTATTGAATCAAAAATCATATTCCAACAAACAAAGGAGAGAAACTCCAAAACTCCCGAGAATACCAGACTGAAATAACAAATTAAAATTGAAATTACAACCTAAAAATAAGCAAACTTTAGATCCCGGGAACAAAATGACAAAGATAGGAGAAATCGGCCCCCTCACATACTTGAAAATTGAAATCCTCAGAGAAGAAAGAAAACATCCAGAATTCCGATGTTTTAGATCTAAAAGATTAACTAAAAAAAATAAAATAAAATCTAAATAGTAAAGATAAGCAAGAAAAATGAAAGAAAACCAATAGATGGGAGCTTTTCAGTGAAGAAAATCAGTGGAAGCCCCAACGACTGTTTTGTATAATAAAAAGAGGAAGTCACTGTGCAGGAGAAAAATATTAGATTTATTGCTGTACTGATGACAATCTGTTTTTTGATATGCTAATTGGGTTCCTTTTATTAAATTTGTTCTAAAAAGGATAATACTTTTTTTTAAAGTAAAAATAAAAATAAAAAATGAAGCCGAACTCCAACATTTGTGCAATAACTTGATTATTTATATAATTTAAATAACTTGAAGTGCATCGTACAATTCTTTTATGTATATCTATATTAATCTATAATAAGCAAATTAGTGTATAACTGGTAATTTGATTGTTTGGTTCAATCAACCGTTAAAAAAATAGTGATCGTTAGATATGTATTAATAATAAGGAATATTCTATATTTAAATCTATCTTCTAAAGATCCAAGTTTCAAATCACGTCAACAACAAATTTACATTAATAATTTATATTATTAGTTTTAAATAATACATGTCATTTATTAAATAACTATTATTATTATTAATAATAATAATTTTATTAATTAATATTACATAATTAAATTATATCGATAATAAATTTTTTCATTTTATTTGTTTAATCATATAATTTTAAAAATATTTAAAAGTAATCCGTGCTTTGCTCGGGCTATAAGCTAATATATTTAATAAACACAAAATTATTTATAACATAAGATATTTGAATCATGGTTGTAAATTTCGAAAATCAGAATAAACTGATTTACGTACCTAATAGCGATTTATCGGTAAATCAAAATTTATCGGAATGATAAATTGGAACAAAAATCGAATTTTTTTAATATTTTAATAATATTTAATCATTTTGTCTAATTTATAATATAATCCACCAACGATAAATCGGATTTTAAAAGTTAAATTGATCAAATTTTTTTAACGATCTATCGATAATTTATTGACGATTTTTGAAAAATCGAAGAATATTGAATACAATACGTATTTAAATAAGAAAATTGATCTTGAAAATGAAAGTTTGAAACTACAGATTTAAAGAGCCACCTGCTGATTAGCAAAAAAAAAAAAAAAAAACGAGCCACCTGCCATTCTCCAAACAAATTGTAAGATCAAGGACAGCAACAGTTTGTAGAGTATTTATAAATATAATTTTTAATTTTTTTTATAAAAATCTAGATTCAAAATATAATTCACAAGTATCCTATTCGATACATTGAAATGCGTGAAAAAATAGAGTGTCGTAATTTATAGGACGAAGATAATACTTCTTTCGTTCCTTTTTAGTTATCACATTTGAAAAAAAAAAAATTGTTCCTAAATAATTATCTCACTCTTATTCCAATAGAAATAATGCCCAAAATACCCACTTACCAAGATGCCCGTTTCTGAAAATACCGACTTTTTTACCCACGGGATACGCCCCTCCCATGGGCACATCCGATTTCACTGTAGTACGTCAGAAAACGCTGCTCTCCTTCGTCTTCTTCTTGCCGATGACTGGGTTATTCCGGCCTTTCCCCTTCAATATCGCTCTCCAGTAACTTTCCGAATGACTACAGCAGGCCAAAATGATTGCAAGCTCATGTACTTCATCTTCCCCGTCTTCGTTTATCTCCTCCGGCCCCGCAGGGACACAACGAAGCTCGTCGGAGATGTGCGAGTCGACGAAATCGATGTTTTAGGCGTTTTTAATCTTGTAATTTAACTGTTATGAAATTAGTATAGAGAATCGAACCGCGATTCTAATTGTATATGGTAGGTGAATGGAAAGTCAGGGATATGGACGGACGAACAGATCGAAAAAAAACGCCAGAATCGCCATTGTTGTCGCGATTTGGAAGAGCTCTGTGCTGACGTATGATACGCATCTCGAAGATGCGTATCTCCAGTTGCGCTGATTGCATTGGCGCATCCACACGAGCTTGCTCCTTTCCTATGGGCGTATCCAATTGCTTGCTCCCATGTGGTGAGCGTAGCCGGTTGCTTACTCCTATGGAGTGGGCGTGACACAAGATACGCCTCTGCAAGAGGCGTATATGCTGGGCATTTTGGGTAGCCCTTCCGCGTGGTGGGTATTTTGGTTAGAGAAGATTAAAAAATGGGTAGTGTTGGAACCAGATTTCTGCCAAGCCTTGGTTCGGCTCCACCTGCAAAACGAGAAGAATGCGAGGGATTGGCCCCCGATTCACCTCCGGTGTAAGAATCAGTAAATCGGTTTTTAAAGAGAATAAGGTAAAACGTAGAGTGTTTGTGTGTGTTCAAAATTAATTGCCCTTGAAGTTTAATTGTACTTCTCTTTTTATAGACTTGGTTTCACTTTTTTCTTCTTGGATCCGATCTGGATCGGTATGATGAGGAGACATCATTATTCTTCATTGTCCCACGTACTCAAGTAAAGGGACTGTGTGATCTGTTAAAGGTGAGAGGATCATGTGACCGTTGAAGGAAAATGGAATGGGCCGAATGTGGGCCGACCGACCATGGGCCGACCGAACGTATGGTCGTTTTGATATTGGGCCTTATGTTCGGCCCAATGGGAAGATGGGCTTCCAATAGGTAGAAAGGGCAATCACCCATTCCAATACATATTTTCACAAATTTTTCCAAATCTATCCCTCCATTCCTAATTCAAAAATTTGACTTTACACCTAATCTCATCATTTAATATACTAACAATTAGGAGTAATATCTTGAAACAGTTTATAGAAATTAAATCCAAACTCTCTATACTATACTCTATAATATAACAAGAAAATATGGTATATTTTGTAGTTTGGTTAATCTCTTATTTTTTGTTATCATTTTCATTTACAAGCGTTAGAACTTCAACTCAATAAATAATGATTGTTATATACAACAATACTAAAAATTGCTATATATAGAGGTCTAAGGTTTGATTCCCGCTTACAACATATTAATTTGTATTTAATATTAATAATTATTATATATAAAGATATAAGGTTCGAATTCTCTCAACAATTTATTAAAATTAACATTTATATTATACTACACTATAAGCGAATTATAAAAATTTAAAAATAACTCATAATTTTCACAAGATAAGCTAGTTTTTCTTAATATAAGTATTTTTTTAAAAGTAATAACTTATAAAAGGGATGGAGGGAATACTTTTTTACTTAAAAGAAGAAAAGAAAATATCGTAAAACCTCGTTAGATAAATTAATAATCTCTCTAAGTTAATAATTTTCTCCAGTCCCAACTTGGGCCAGTTCAAAAATTGATCAATTTCGATAAGATAATAAGATAATAATTTCTTGAAAAACCCCATTTACATATATGGTCCCAATAATATTATAAATTAATAAATCCTTTATAACCATAAAAATATATGTATTATCCTTTTTGTAAAATATGATAATAGGGTTCTTAAAATTTGAATCTATATGAAACTCATCCTTAACCTCTTTGTTGCATCCAAAAGTTCAAATGTAATGCTTTTGTACAGCATTAAAAAGTAATTAATCAATGTTTTTGATGTCTTGAGTGCTTCTTTACGTGCAAAAAATTCAAAAAATGTTATTTTATCTTTGATATCATCTAAATATACATGAATATCTACTTTAAATCTCGCTAATACTGGTTGAATTTGTAAAATAATGTATATTGAATTAATTGAATTAAATATAAAACATAAATTGTAAAATTCATTCTATATAAATGTATATAATTGGAAATTAATTTTCGTTGATGTCAAAAATTCTTTATAAATTAATAATTATTAATTTATCAATTAATTAATATCTTTCTAAATTAATAAAATTCTCCGGTCCCCGACTATATTAATTTATAGAAAGTTTACTTAATGACCGTCTATTTACGCAGTTACAGATCCCAATACATTGCTTTTCGCACCCAAAAGGCCAAAACAGACGAAGTAGCACATCGATCTCCATGCTCTGGGACCAACTTTGACCGGCACCCTATTTTCATTTGGCCTCTTTATTTTATTTATTTAATTTCAAAACAATTACTAAATTATATGTTACGGTATGTTTTCTACCTTAATTATCTCCCAAATTCTTTAATATTCATTCATTAATAATTAAATTAATTTTTACGTTAATTACTTTCACTTTTTGAAATGAAAAATAAGAGCATCTCCAACGGTGTTTTGTAAAATGATTGGCTAAATATTGATTATGTAAAATTTGTTGAACCAGTAACGTGTTTTACTCCAATGGGATTGACTATATTGGTTGGCTATATTTTAAAAATGGTATGTTATTATTATTTCAAGTTGTTAAAAATAGAATGTATTATTTTTATATGGTAATTGATGATGTGGAGTTAAACTACAGGTTGCTAAAGGTTCGACAAATATAGCCAACCTATTGTGGTTATCTATATTTTTACCTAAGAGTTTTGTCCCATTGGAGTGGACAAAATTTTACAAATTCTCTATATATTTTATTTAAGGTAATTTATTTTGAATTTTACCTAAGGGCTTGACACCATTGAAGATGCTCTAATTTTCAATTAATTATAGAAAATGTCTTTCGACGATATCCTTCAAATTTCGGTCGTTAACAACATACTTTTGAGATATGTATACTTCCTGCATTTTTAGACTCATTTCACTATTATCTCATTAAACAAAATTACTAGCACCAAAAAAATTAAATAAAATTAATATAGTCAATTGTAAAACTTCAATTATAATTTATTAAATTTCATAGTTTTTATTCATTTTCATTTCAATTTTATTTTAATATGATCTGAAACCGCATTGCTCATTAACTCTGTTAATATAAAATATAAGAGTAATGCTACGTACCCCAAATTGGTACCCAAAAAATGTTCCCAAATGATGTGGCATGGATGAGTTGGCTGTATGGAAGATTTTAATTGGTGAGATTGATATGACCCTGGCGGGTCCATTATAGTTATAACCAATCAGAAAGTGACACGTGTAATTTTGGAAAAAATTTGGGATCCAATTCGAGGTAACTAGCATTATTCAAAATATAATATAAGTTCGCATTGCATAAGCCATAAGACGCAAGTCATTGTAATTTGTCGCATATATGGTAAAGGAAAAGATAATCATATAGAATTTAGAAAGCGACAAGGGATAACAGGTGTAGCAGGGCTAAAAGTTGACATATCGAAGGCTTACGATAGACTTGAATGGACATTCATTGAAGCTATGCTTGTGAAATTTGGGTTCCCGCAATTATGGATAGACAGAACTATGAGATGCATCCAAACGGTGACATATACATTTTTGAGAAATGGTCAAATTTTTGGGAAAGTTGTGCCCCGTCGAGGAGTTCGACAAGGAGATCCTATATCTCCTTATATCTATATACTTTGTGCAGAAGCTTTGAGTGGGTTAATGAAGCAATATGAAGACAATGGCCTAATTCATGGATGCAAAATCGCGAAAGGTGCACCCCCTGTCTCTCATCTGCTATTCGCAGATGATGCATATTTATTTTTTAAAGCTTCTGTGGCTGAGGCGAGATCAATGAAAAACGTTCTACAGATTTATGAGAACGTTTCAGGGCAAAAAATTAATTTTGCTAAGTCAAATGTTATCTTTAGCCCGAACACTAAGAGAGAGGACAGAGGAATGGTGTGTGATATCCTTGAAGTTCAGGAGATAGACAAACCGGGCAAGTATCTTGGAATGCCAATGAGTATGGGGAGGAGTAAAAATGAGGTATTTGGCTTCTTAGTAGACAAGGTACAGCAGAAAATGAACAGTTGGTCTAGCAAGGAGATATCAAAGCAAGGAAAGGTGACACTCCTATCATCCGCAACTCAAATGTTACCGAGTTTTTGGATGAACCTTTTCTTGATCCCATATGGCGTATGTGATGATATTGAAAGGAAAATGAACGGTTTTCTGTGGGGTAAGGGGGTTGGAGGTAAAGGGATTAGATGGATGGAATGGTCAAGAGTGTGTACACCTAAGAGTTGTGGAGGCTTGGGTGTTAGAGATTTGCGGAAGTTCAACTTGGCTATGCTAGCAAAGCAAGGTTGGAGGCTCCTCCAAGAAACAAATGCACTTGTGTCTAAAATTATGAAAGCCAAATATTACCCGGACTCAACTTTTCTGGATGCACAGTTAGGAAACAATCCTAGCTATGTTTGGCGAAGTTTGGTGGCTGCCATGGATGTAGTTAAAGCAGGTACTAGGAGGCAAATTGGTAATGGACAGGCAACAAAAATTTGGCATATACCGTGGCTACCGAGTGAAAATAATGGTTGTGTGACAACCACTATGCCTGAACATCTGAGAGATGCTACGGTTAGCAGCTTGATGAATGAAGAAGGGAACAGTTGGGATATGGATGTGGTAAATGATATATTTAATCATAGGGATGTGGAATTAATTAAAAAGATCCCTCTGTCACTTTACGAGCGTGAAGATTCATGGTTTTGGTGGCGGGATGATACGGGGGGATGTACGGTAAAAAGTTGTTACAGGTGGCTACAGGGAGAGCTAGATAATATGCACAGCTGGTTTTGGAAAAAATTGTGGAAATTGAAGCTCCCAGGTAAAGTAATTCACTTCGTTTGGAGAGTATGTAGAGGGTGTCTGCCAACGGCTCAAGCTTTATCAGTCAAACGGGTTGCAGAAACTGGGCAGTGCCCATGGTGTCGAACAGAAATTGAAACGGACACACATGTACTATTTACCTGTGACTTCGCTAGGTCAGTTTGGTACAGTGCAGGACTTCAACAGAAAGTGCAAACCCTGGGACAGGAACCAGCGTTTACAGTACTCCTACGGATTTTCGAGACATGCACTCAAGAACAAAGTACTTTAATCACTATGATCTGCTGGTCCATCTGGAATAGACGCAATAAATGGTTCTGGGATAGGGTCAATGGATCGGCATTTGGGGTTAAGGAGGCAGCGATGAACCTTCATGTTGACTGGAAAGAAGCACAAATGTCGAATAGCAGAAAGAATGGAATGGGAGGGTCTGGCGAATATATATGGCGGAAGCCAGCGGAGGGTTGGGTAAAAATAAATACAGATGCAGCTGTGTTTAGAGATGGTAACATCGGACTTGGGTGTGTCATGAGAGATGATCAAGGTACATTTATTGGTGCTAGATGTTGCAGAGTATCTGGAGCATGGACGCCAAGAGAAGCAGAGGCATGGGGTTTACTGGCAGCCTTGAGATGGGTTCTAGCTCGTAAGCAAAGCTACTGTATTATTGAGACTGACTCCAAGGTCGTAGTTGATGCGTGCAATGGAGGCAAGGGAGAGTCGTATTTCGGTACTATAATTAATGATTGTATCGAATTATTGAAGCACATAAATCCAGTGCTAGTTAGGTTTGTTTATCGTTCTGCGAATAGTGTGGCACATGAGTTGGCTCAAGCTACATATTCTATGTCAGACGTAGGGGAATGGTTTGTTAACCCTCCTGATTTTCTTAAGCATGTACTAGACAAAGATTTAATTTGATTAATGCAAGTACTTTTACTCAAAAAAAAAATAAAAAAAAATAAACAAAGAGTGCAAATAACGAAAGAACGGTTACTATATTAATTTAACCAAAGTAGAAAGAAACAAAAGAACTTGCTAGCTAGCTTTAGTGCAACAACTAAAAAAGGCACACATTACAATCCTACACAAGCAACTGTCACAAAGTGTACATCATAACCTTTTAAGCTAAGCTACCAGTCACGTGACTTGCATGTGGACACCACCACGGCCATGCAGTTGGGCGTAACGGACGAGAAGAGCTCCTGAATCAATGATAACAAGAGTAAAGTCCGTTCCAAATATCAGTGAAAGCACGTACAATTATTTCATGATGACAAGGTGAATTAAGATGCAAGAAACACCCAAGAAGCTCTTTCAAATCATGTTTCGCATAAATTTCCTTCTCCAATATCATTTGAAGAATTGATCTTCGAAAATCAAGGTACGGGTCATCGGAATCTTTTTCGACAGCGAGGCTATCGCTGCCGATCCTTCCGAAGCCTTGCAAAGGCCTCGAGGTAGCCGGAGAGAAAGACGAGGTGGGTGTGTGAAAATATGAAGTGGTAGAGGAGGAGGCGCGGGAGGTTGTGGTTGGGTTAATTTTGAGTACTTTTTGTAGGTTAAAATGGATGGTTTTCGAGAAGAAAAGTAATAATTTTTTCGACGATTTTCGGCAGCTGTAACAGCCTAGTTTAACAGTGGTGTTGCTGAGAATAATTCTCTTTTTCTTGTTGTAGCTTGACATTTTTGTTCTACTGTTGTTTGAGGAGAAATGAAAGAGAAAAGAAGGAGTGAAGAAGTGGAGAGATGTTGGAATGACATGCGGATGAGTAGTAGGAGGAGTTGTTATACTAGTAGGTATTTGAATGAACTGTGTATATCTGATCTGAAGAGTGGGATAGGGGTTTGACTGGGTCATGATAAGGGATTGAGCGTGTGTCTGTTAGTATATCTTTTATTTTTATGTCTCTATGTAGGAGTATATTTCAAGTGTACTGGATTGTATGTGAAGAAATATATAGGGCATGTGAGTTTGGGTAAAAAGATATAATTGTGCCAAGGGAACTGGGATACCCACCAACAATCAATACCCACTGACGAGTCCCTTCTTGTGCTGGATGATGGGTCCTTTGTTGTGGTCATTTTATGATTCCAGAATTTTCAAAATTATGTTACCAAAATACTAATCTATACTATTATATAAAAACCCAAACATTGAAAGTTTTGGTACCTATTTTTTGGTACTGAGTGAATTTACTTATTACCCTTAATTATAAAGGAAAATAAATACACCTAAAATAAATAATAACATAATATAATTATCATATCTTTAAATCATTAATATTTTCTTTCAAATTAAAATACGTTACCTTTTTAATTTAAAACAAATCTTACAATCCTTAATTTATACCCGAAAATATCACACCATAATTTTTAAGAAAAATATAACACTTAAAATAAATAATAACATAATATATTTAATGGTAATTAGTCGATTGCCTTTTTCACATTTACTTTTAGTTGAAGATATTACCTTTTATAAACACATAAAAAGATCAATCTTATCATATCTTTCAATCATTAATATTCCCTTTATAATTAAAACACGTTACATTTTTAATTTACAACAAATTTTACAATAATTAATATATACCCGAAAATATCACAGCATATTTCTCAATTATTAATAAAATATATTAAAAATCGTATACGTTGTTTATAATAAAGAAACATTAGTATAATAAACATGAGTATATTAAATTATATTAAATTAAAATTAAAAAAATTATTAAAATTATTGATTATATAAAGACATAATTATAATATTAAATAAAATTTATAATATAATATAAGAAACCCGTGCATTGCACGGGTTATAAGCTAATATATTTAAATCTCGAGTGCGTATATATTGTGAAAAGCTTCTTTGATATGTGTATGGCCGTATAGGTGCTGGTAACAACTATTTTTACAAGTCATATACTCAGAAATTTAATTAGAAAATTTAAGTGTGTGTTTATCTAACATAGATTAATTTACTTTGGCCTATCTTGTGACTTGTAACAACAAACTAGCATGAAAGCCCGTGCAAAGTACGGACACCATTTTAATTCATATAATTCAATTTTTATTTTTCAAATACATGACTCGTAATTTTGAAACACTATATATTGACGATGTGATTTATTTGCGAAAAAATATATTTTTATGAAAAGTGGTATTAGCTTAAACCTCTTGCTTAAATTTCATTTATGATCATGATTAGGGATGAGCACGGTTTTCCGATAACCGGTTAAACCGACCAAACCAACCCGACCAAACCGAAAGTTTATGTTTTTTTTCGATTTGGGTTGGTTATGGTTTTAAATTTTTAAAAACCGAAAATTTTGGGTTGGGTTTGGTTTTACCAATTTTCCCACCCGATTTAACCAACCCGACCATTAAGATCAATAATATATAAATAATATATATATATATATATATATATATATATATATATATATATAGAGAAAAATGTTCCTACAGTTAACTTTAGGAGAATTTCCTAAAGTTAACCTTTAAAATCATTTGATTGTTACCTTTTATTTATAAGGGCCCCGCAGGGGCATTAATGATGTGTCTTTTTATTTAGGAAAGTATGTGATGTGTCTTTATTTCAGTGGTTAACTGTAGAAAATTCTCCTATAGTTAACTATAGGATCATTAAGCCCATATATATATATATATATATATATATATATATATATATATATATATATATATATATATATATATATATATATATATATATAGTTTTAATATTAATTTTATGTTTATATGAAATAAAAGACATGAGACCAAAAAATTCTTATATCATACAGGATGTGATTAATAATAAAAAATTTGTAAGATTTTTCCATTGGCCTGCTGTTTGAGCCTGCAACAGTTTCTTGCATTCAGTAATATTTCATAACAATTTTGCTTGCAGTATTGGTTCACACATGTTGTTGCCTATTTTTTATTATTTAATAATGGTTTTAAACCGAAACCGATCAAACCAAACCGTTATAATTAGGTTGGTTTTTTTAAAATATTATGGTTATTGGTTTGGTTATGGTTTGAAAAATTAAAAACCCGAAATTTATGGTCTAGTTGGTTTGGCGGTCCTAAACCGCCCAAACCAACCGATGCTCACCCCTAATCATGACAGTATAATCACACCTAAAATTTAAAAAAGAACTTCAAAACACTGAAAGACTGAACAATTCGCAGTTTCCAAACTCTAACCATGAGTTAGTAAATTCACATGTGTTATATATTTAGGCAAGTGTTAAAATAAAAACCTATACTGAAATGAGAACTAAAAACTAATTTGAGTCTTTTATATTTTATATCTATATTTAATCTCAGCCACACATTCAAACATAATTTATTTCTCCACCTTCACCCTCATGCCCCCTCCAATTTTGACGACCTATTACACCATCACTTGTAATACCCAACTATTATGACCACCTTTTTCTCCGTTTATGTATTCCATTTATCATCAGCATTCACACACAATATATATATATATATATATATATATAGGCAATTGATCAAATAGAAACCAAAACTAATTTAAGCCCTTAGATCAATCTAATCAAATGGCCCCCTAGAAGCACCACACACAATTAAAATACACCCTCCCATACATAATCCCACATAATCCCTTTTTTATTCTAAAAAAAGTGTTATTTACATAATATTAATATTATAGTAGAATTTATAAAAAAAATATTATTGAACATATTTTGAAATCTAAGTTTACTGTATTTTTTCTCCATCTCCCAACGATCAGTTTGCATACTATATGTGCTATATTCCGACGAGATTTAGAATTTTTTTTATTTAGTTTCTATTTTCTAGTCTAAGAGTGGTTTCTATTAGAGTAAAACCTTATATATATAATATGTGTGTTTGTGAAAAAGAGAGATATGAAGTGTGTGTATAAACCATTATCATTCTGCAATTTCTTCTTGTCATCAAATTGACTTACGAATATGTTTATCATCGAGTTCCAGCCACATTTCTAATCATGCCTCCTCTAACTTAATCATCTTCTACTTTGTCATCTCTCAATAGATATGAGTTTTTAGCGCCCATCGAGTCGTTTTCACCCACTCTATCATCGTCAACACCATTATCAACACCTTCGAATTTGAACAAATTTTTAAATCTAAAATTTTCTAGTAATTTGTGTTCAAAATTTTTAGTGATTTGGAATGAAATTTGGGTAATATAAGTTGATTTTTTTATTTATTTTGTTTTGGTTTTGATGATTCTGGTGGTGTTGATGTGGTTGCAATCAGTATTTTGGTAATTTTGGTTGTGGTGCGTGATCGTGATGGTGTGCTGGTGGTGATATGTCAGTGGTGGTAATGATGGTGGTGTTAGAGATGTGTTGTTGGTTTACTACAAAATGATTGATTTATATACCATGCATGATCCTATATTTTATTTCTTGAAAGAAGTTCTACAGAAAATTTAGCAACTATATATATGTGTATATGAATATTACATTTAGTTTTGTTTTGAAAACTCACTTATATTAATCTAGAATATTGATAGAATATATTTTTATATATATATTTTAGATGATTTTATTCTCATATTTATTGTGTATATACAATGTAATGTTATTTTCTAGAATCTATCTTCTTAAATCCAACCATTTTTACATTTCCTAAATTGAACTAATCGATTATTATAACTTGTACATTATATATAATGCAATATAATTTTTATTAAATATCTATCTTTCCTCAACATAGTTATACATTTTCATCTTATAATTGTTTGTATTGCATCTTTAATCTCATTTACGATGTTGTACTTTAACCAAACTATGTATCTTTTCAATTATATAATTGAATCAATACGATGTCCTTGAGTCTCTTGTTAATTAATACGATCCCCATCGTAAGAGAAATATTTTTAGTTGCGTTTGGTCAATGATTAAGCATTTAAATCTAAATTTGAGAAATGTAGGTAATGATTGTGCGAAAATTGAGTAGTAAAATCAAATTTGAGACGAAGATACGATTTTGAGATCATAACTTTATGCGTAAAAAGTTTGTCCATGACGGAGAGAAAAAGTGCAAATACGAAAGAGGATGTGCTAAAAGTGCACGAGGCAGTAATGACTTCTGCAAGAGGCACGGAGGAGAAATACGGTGTTCTTGGGCCCATACAGGGCTTGGTGGTGAGGTTATTGCTACTTGCGACAAGTTAGCGAAAGGAAAGTTAGGCCTCTGTGCTTCATACACATCTTAGTTAGATAATTTGCGAACACATGGTGGTAGTGCAACAGGTCTGAAATTACATAGAAATTTGAATAAGTAATTAATGACTTATGATCTCATAAAAGAAATCAAGAAAGCATTTAAAAAAAGAAAATGAAGAAAGCAAGAAATAATAAAGAAAGTAGAAAAAATAAAGAGAATGTCCCATTGTCTCCCAAAAAACTCCAGCGGCAGCTACTCTATAAACACGATATCTCTGCCTATAAACACGATATCGCCGCCTATAAACACGATAGCGGGAAAATGAAGCTACGTAGTCGAGATCTAAGTAGTAAATTTCTAATCATTACCTTGTTTTTTTTTGCTTTATCATTTGTTTACATTACTTTTTCTTCTTTCATAGTAACTTGTTTAAACTTCATCAAATGTAACTTCGATTTTGGATGTATCATTTCAATAGCAAATTGACCATAAAAAATACTTTCTTCAAATACATTGTACTATCCATTGTCATAAGTGAACTTTCAAAAATCCAAGGTAATATCTCAAATTTCAAGGGAAAACATATATAGACATGTACAAATTTAACCAATTACACGAGTAACTAAAATTAAAGTGTCCAATCTCATAACAGGTTTTTAAAATGAGATGTGTTAATGTATGCATCGAATGAATTATATTATAAAAGTTCACGTGTACAATAAAATTCAATCTATGAAAATAAGATAAACATAACTACGATAATTTATAAACACGACATCTCTGCCTATAAACACGATATCTCCGCCTATAAACACGATAGCGGGAAAATGAAGCTACGTAGTCGAGATCTAAGTAGTAAATTTCTAATCATTACCTTGTTTTTTTTTGCTTTATCATTTGTTTACATTACTTTTTCTTCTTTCATAGTAACTTGTTTAAACTTCATCAAATGTAACTTCGATTTTGGATGTATCATTTCAATAGCAAATTGACCATAAAAAAACATTTTCTTCAAATATATTGTACTATCCATTGTCATAAGTGAACTTTCAAAAATCCAAGGTAATATCTCAAATTTCAAGGGAAAACATATATAGACATGTACAAATTTAACCAATTACACGAGTAACTAAAATTAAAGTGTCCAATCTCATAACAGGTTTTTAAAATGAGATGTGTTAATGTATGCATCGAATGAATTATATTGTAAAAGTTCACGTGTACAATAAAATTCAATCTATGAAAATAAGATAAACATGACTACGATAATGTAGCATCCAAGAAATATCATTTTAATTTGAGTTAACACCAAAATGATAGCCGGGAAATAAAAAATACACATACCACATCCGTGATCATAAGACATTATATATATCAACAATTTTCGAGTTTATTAGTCTCACATCGGGATAAACCTCGCATTGGAGTTTAAAATTCAAGTGCAATTGGTATATTACTATTTAAGTATGTGACTAACCTTGTGACCGAAAAAAATTATCATGCTATCACATTAGAGTGATTAATATATAACTATTGATTATCAGGTGGTGCCAAAACTTTTTATCATCATAGAGAGGTTATCACTTTGTGAAGTATTAATTTAAAGGGGTTCTACTATATAGGTCGTGGTCAATTTTTTGAATACATATTAAAAATCATAGACACTTATTTCTCACGCCATTAATAGATCATTAGATTGTCTTTAAAAAAGGTTGCAATGCAAGCACCCAATTAAAACATAAATTTTCCAATAACAATATGGTTGTTTTCTCTCCATGATTGTGGGAGTCTTTTTCTTTTCTCTCCGTTCAAATCTCTAACCTCAGAGTTTGAATCGTGTGAGCTGTTTCAATGGCGCGTTATCAAGACCTTAGTGAGCAGATGTCAAGTTTGGATATCGATGAAGAAGAGAATATAGGGGTCATTTTGGAGGGCGATATTGAGGAGGACTCTAATAAGTATGAGCTTTGTTTGGTGGGACGATTTCTTACAGAGAGATCTATCAATGTTCGTGCTATGAGATCGAAATTGGCAGACATTTGGAAGCCGGCAATGGGCATTAATATTAAAGAACTCGAGGTGGGGATCTTTTTGTTTCAATTCTACCACATAGAGGACATGAAATGGGTGCTAAACGGAGGGCCTTGGTCCTTTGATAGTGCAATGCTAGTTCTGGCAACCGTTCCAGGAGGGGAGGAACCTGCAAAAGTACCACTTTGGCACCTCAATATCTGGATTCAAATCCATGATTTACCATCAGGATTCATGACAGAGGGAGTTGGAAAGCAGCTGGGTGATTTCTTTGGAGTGTTTCTTGAGTACGACCATAAGAATAATTCTAGTCTTTGGAGGGAGTGTATGAGAATCAAGGTGAGATTGGATGTCAGGAGACCCTTAAAGCGCAGGAAGAAAATAATTAAAAAGAATGGTGATGAAGTATTGGTTACGTGCAAGTACGAACGTCTGGGAGATTTTTGCTTCACGTGTGGTATTATGTCTCATACGGAACGTTATTGCAGGAAGTTTCTAGAGAGAGGGAATGAAGAGGTTGTCAAGGAATGGGGAGGGTGGTTAAGAGCACCGCCTCGGAGATTGTCAGGTCCGGCGAAGAGCAAGTGGTTGCGTGAAGATGGTGACTCAGAATGGGAAGTCAGATTGGGCAGGATCAACACTGAAGCGAAATCAGAGGAGAACAGTTACTCTCAGGGTGGAAATCACCTAATTCCTAGGGATGATTTTAGGAAACAGTTACAAGTTGTTAAAGTTGACTCAATCTCTAAAATTAAGGGATTGTCCTCTACGTCAAATACGGAAGGGAGGGAAAATTTGAATGTTAGAAATGGGCCTGATGAGGAGGAGTTAGATGGGCTTCAATTTAATGAGAGGAAAAGAATGAGAGGTGGCCCAGAAGGTCGTGTCATTATGGATACGGAAGGTGGTCTAAACGTAGAGACAGTTAACAATGGTTTACATATGGAAGTTGTTCTTTCTAATACTGATTGTGCAACATCCTCAAACACAGTTTTGGCTAAGCTTGCAAAGCAAGCTAGCCATTCGTCATGAATCCGTTAAGTTGGAACTGTCGAGGGTTGGGGAACTCTCGAACAGTTCGAGTTGCTGGGGACTTAATCAAGTCTCGAAGACCCGATTTTCTTTTTTTGTCGGAAACATTTGCAAATAGTGATAGAATAAAGGAGCTCTGTTCGAAGTTTGGATTTAGTAATTGTTGGTCAGTTGACAGTATTGGTCATAGTGGGGGCCTAGCTGTTTTTTGGAAATCAAATGTCAAATGCGAAGTAGTTGATTCTTCTCAGAATCATATTGATGTTGTCTTTTTGAAGAATAATAGTCCTGACTGGCGGATGACCTGTTTTTATGGCTTTCCAGAACGTAGTCGAAGGAGAGATTCTTGGGAATTCATTAAGCGTCTTGCTAATAGCTCTTCTCTCCCGTGGTGCATCATGGGGGACTTTAATGACATGCTAAACGCAACGGATAAAAAAGGTAATCACAGTCACCCTCAATATCTTTTAGATGGTTTTCGTAGAACTATTGAGGAATGCTCTTTGGTAGAAGTTGATCTTACAGGAGGCAAGTACACGTGGGAGAAAAGTAGAGGTACTCAAGAGTGGGTTCGTGAAAGGTTGGACAGAGTGTTTGCTACATCAGCTTGGTGGCAAAAATTTCCGTTATGTAACCTTAGTGTTCATCACACTATCTGTTCTGACCATGAGCCTATTCAGCTAGAGTTGGTTAGTTTGACACATTCGAGGAAGCATTTTCGGTTTAGGTTCGAGAATACTTGGCTGAAGGAGGAGTCTTTCCACGAGGAGGTTTCGTTATTTTGGAGTAAGTTATCTCCTACTCACTTTATTTCGAAGTTGTCAGCAGTTTCTTCCTTCATGGAGAAGTGGGGGAAGGAATTCTTTAATAAGTTTCGTCAGAAAATAAAGAATCAGAAAGAGACTATTCAGAAGTATGAGAGTTGTAGCAATGAAGAGATCACAAAGAAGTACTTTGAGGAGAGTCAGAAACTGAATGAGCTACTTCTCAATGAGGAGCTGTACTGGAAGCAACGAGCCAAAGCATTCTGGCTAGCGGAGGGGGATTCTAATTCTAAATTCTTTCACGCTTTTGCAACCACGAGGAAGAAGTTGAGTCATATAACTGAATTGAAGAATGTGGAGGGGGATATTGTCACAAAGCATGAGGAAATGTGTAGTGTGGCTGAAAATTATTTCAAGCAGATTTTTGACTGTGAACTACGAGAGGATGAGACGATTTCTCAAGCTAGTGTTCCTGTGATTTCTAGCGACCAGAATGCTATGCTGGAGGCAGAGATGTCATTTGAAGAATTCACAACAGCTATTAAACAAATGCATCCGGACAAGGCTTCGGGTCCGGATGGATTAAATCTAGCTTTTTATCAACATTTCTGGAATCTGTTTGGGCATGAGGTATTTCTTTGCTGTAAGAATTGGTTACGTGATTTTGCTTTCCCAGCTGAACTAAACGATACCACTATCGTACTAATTCCTAAGAAGGAAAATGCGAATGAGATGAAAGATCTACGCCCTATTGCCTTATGTAATGTGTTGTACAAGATAGTAGCTAAGGTCCTCTCTAACAGGCTCAAAAGCATTCTTCCTAACATCATCTCTGAAAACCAGGTTGCGTTTGTACCGGGGAGAAGTATCACAGACAACGTACTTGTAGCCTTCGAGCTGTTGCACTTTATGAATAGAAAGAATCATGGAAGCGAGGGGGAAGTAGCTTTAAAGCTAGATGTTAGCAAAGCATACGATCGAGTGGATTGGACTTACTTGCAAAACAGAATGCAGCATATGGGTTTTTCTTCTAAGTGGATTCGATGGATCATGTTGTGTGTTCAGACCGTTTCTTATTCGATAAGTTTTAATGGTTCACTGATTGGTCCTGTCACACCTAAACGAGGTCTCCGTCAGGGTGACCCTTTGTCACCATACCTATTCCTTTTTTGTGTCGAAGGTCTGTCATCTCTTCTTTCCAAAGCTGTCGAAGAAGGTAAAATAAATGGCTGTCAAGTAAATAACCAAGCTCCTGCAATTACACATTTACTTTTCGCAGACGACAGTTTTCTTTTTTTCAAAGCAAAGAGAGAGGAAGCTATGGCAGTAGTTTCAGTATTACAGGAGTATGAAAGTAAATCTGGGCAAGCTATCAATATGCAGAAATCAGGGATCTTTTTCAGTTCGAATGTTAAGGGTGATAAACGGATGGAAATCGAGAATCTTCTGGGTGTTCATACTGATCTAAGTGAGGGGCATTATCTAGGGTTGCCCTCGTTGGTTGGAAGGTCAAGAAAGAAGGTCTTCGAGTTTATTAAAGATAGAATGTGGAAAAGAATCCAAGGGTGGAGCACAAAGTGTCTTTCAAGAGCCGGTAAGGCAATTCTTCTTCGCAATGTGGCTCAAGCGATCCCTACGTACGCGATGTCTTGCTTCCTCTTGCCTAAGTCCCTGTGTCAAGAGTTGGAGCGCATGATGAATAGCTTTTGGTGGGGTACGAAGAATAATAACAGGAGGGGTATTAGATGGCTTTCGTGGGAAAATATGAGCATGTCAAAGTGTAAAGGTGGACTGGGATTCAGAGATTTACATGGATTTAATATTGCACTCTTGGGGAAGCACTGCTGGAATTTCATTCGAAATCCTAATTCTCTGGTTGCCAGGATTTTCAAGGCTAGGTATTTTCATGATACTAGTCTCTTTGAAGCTGAACGGGGAGGTGGGGTGAGTTTTATATGGTCAGGTTTATGGCAAGCGAAGGAAATACTTAAACAGGGTTATAGATGGGTGGTGGGAAACGGAGATTCTATCAAGGTTTTTCATGATGCCTGGCTAAAGGATAAGTCAGATTTTAAGGTGGATAGGGAGAATACCAATCGAGGGGAAGTTGTTAAAGTAAGTGAGCTAATCATTCCTGGTGATAAAAGGTGGGATGTTCAAAAGGTAAGCAATTTATTTTCGAATTGTGATGCTAGGGCAATCTTAGCAACGCCTATCCCTAGAGGCCAGGTCTGTGATCGTCTTGCTTGGACAAATGCAACAGATGGGAAATTCACTGTGAAATCAGGTTATAGGTATTGGCATTCTAATTTCAGTTCGTGTAGGTGGTCGAGTCATTTGAATGGGTGGAAGGAATTATGGAATCTGGAGTTACCTCACAAAGTTAAGATTTTCTTATGGCGGGTTTGCAGGAACAATATCCCAGTTAGGAATCTAATAAAAGGTAAAGGGGTGCAGACTACGATCTTATGTCCTATGTGTATTTCAGATGTGGAACATCCGATGCATCTATTCTTCGACTGTACTTTTGCCCAGAATTGTTGGGAATATTGTGGTCTTAAATATGATGTCACTACTGTTGAGACTGCCTCAGAATGGTTACTGAACAAGCTTGCTCATGAATCGCAGGAGGAGTGCACTCTTATTGCCACTGTTCTTTCTAGGGGTGAACACGGGGCGGGTTGGGGCGGGTTGCCGGAAAAAACAACCCAACCCAATTAGCACGGGTTTTTTAAAAATTAACCCGTTCAACCCACGGTTTTGGACGGGGCGGGTTGGTCGGGTTTTGAACGGTCCGGGTTGGGTTAGGGCGGGTTGGTCGGGTTGCAAATCGAAAGAATTTTGCAGAAAATTCTGCCCAAAAAATGCAGAAATTCTGTCCAGAAAATGCAGAAATGTGTTGCATAATGTAGAAAATGTGTTGCAGAATGTTGCAGAATGTTACAGAATGTAGAAAGTGTTGCAGAAGGTTGAAAATGTGTTGCAGAATGTTGCAGAATATGTTGCAGAATGCAGAATATGTTGCAGAATGTGTTGCTGAATGTTGCAGAATGCAGAATATGTTGCAGAATGTGTTGCTGAATGTTGCAGAAATGCAGAAAATGAATGCAAAAAAATATTTAATCAATATGCATTGTATGTAAACGGGTTGGGACGGGTTGGGTTAGGGTTAAAATTTGTTGAACCATAACCCAACCCAATTAGTACGGGTTTTTTAAAAATCAACCCGTTCAACCCACGGGTTTGGACGGTCCGGGTTGGTCGGGCGAAATAAGGGACGGGTTGGGGCGGGTTGGGCGGGTTGGGTAAATTTTGTTCACCCCTAGTTCTTTCGGGCATTTGGTATGCCAGAAATCGGTTAGTATGGGAGCAAAAATCTCTAAGCCCAAGCTTCACTATGCAACAGAGTATGCATCAAGTTTCTAAGTGGAAAGAAGCCAGAAATCTGAAACTGAGAGCAACGTGCGCAAGGAAGGATAATGCCAGAAGTGTTGAGGTGAGATGGAAAGTACCAGAAGAAGGGAGACTCAAGATTAATGTGGATGCATCACTTTTCTCAGGGGAGGCGTCGTTTTCACTGGGATTGGTCCTTCGAGATCATGGGGGGGAGTTCATTCAAGGCAAATGTATGAGGTTCGAAGGTAATGTCACAGTTCTGGAAGCTGAGATCAAAGGAATTGCAGAGGCTTTGTTGTGGCTGCAGGCTCTAGACATAAGCAATGTGGAAATAGAATGTGATTCGCAGCTTGCCGTCAATGCATTGGTGAAAGAGGTGGAGTATGTTACGGAGATAGGTAATGTTTTGGATGAATGCCGTGCTGTTCTTCGACACCGACCCGATCTTTGTGTATCTTTTATCAAAAAGCAAGCCAATAAGGTTGCTCATAAACTTGCTAGAGAGCCTTGTTTGGTAGGGTGCTTTAAGATTTTTCAGTCTCCTCCATCTTATTTATTGGAGACATTGATGTACGATTCGGTTTTGAGCTAATAAAATCGTTTGCTTTCAAAAAAAAAAAAAGTATGTGACTGTAAAACTCATTTTGTATGAAATTAATAACATTAGTACATTACGAAAAAACTGCAAAAATATAGTGGGAGAGACTAAAGATATCAAAACCACATTGATATTTTTTTACCAAATCCAAATCCAAATCCCATATGTAAATTATTTCTTATTTTTAATATTTTAATCTTTTTTATTAATCAATCTATAAATTACCCGTTGCTAATAGGATTAATCGATATATTGCAAATCTACATAAAATAAAATATTATACTCATATTAAGTAAAAATATGTTATTCACTTTATTTATCATTTTTTGTATTAATTTAATAATAAACATATTCTGACCATAATTGTTAAAAGAGAGAATTATTGTAATAAATTTTTATATATCTATTTTCACTTCCACTCATTTACCTACTTGAGATAAACTTCTAGTAATTTCCGTCACCTACCTCCTTATTTCAATTTTTTTGGACCAATTTTCGACCACCTCGTTACCTTTCATGCTTAAAATAAAATATTATACTGATATCAGGTAAAAATATGTTATACACTTCATTCATCAGTTTTTGTAATAATTTAATAATATACATATTCTGGCCATTTGACTAATATATATACACAATTGTTTAAAGAGAGAAATATTGTAATAAATTTTTATAGACCTATTTTCACTTCGGCCCGTTTACCTACTTGAGATAGACTTCTACTTATTTTTCGTCACCTACTTCCTCACTTTGATTTTTTTTTTGATCAATTTTCGGCCACTCGGTACTTTTCTTAATTCTAACTTTATAGACCTATTTTAACTTCTGTCTGTTTACCAACTTGAGATGGACTTCTACTTATTTTCCGTCACCTACCTCTCCACTTTGATTTTTTTTCCGACCAATTTTCAGCCACTCAGTACCTTTTTTAATTCTGACTTCGACGACATCATATTTTTCAATTTCTATTTTCTCACCCCGACTACCACTTTTTACTATTATATGAGAAAAATATTTTAATGATTTTATCCCTAATTCATAAAAATAAACATGAGCATAAATTTATGACTATATGAATGTCATAGGTTTAATTCTTATCAAAATTCAACTTATTAAAATTAATAAAATTATGTGGGCACTTTTATTCTGAATAAATTATAAAACAAATATTGCTAATAGGTGAATTATTTGAAAGCATGTAGTGAATGAGTTTAAAATGTGACACAATAAAATGATTTGGTTTGGTGGTTATCCATGTGAACACTGAGGTATAGGTGTTTGAAGGTCATGAGTTCAATTCCTTTCAGCTACAAAATTTTTAACATAATTACAAATGTAAGGACAAATCCGTAATTTACTAAATAGGCTCAAAACCCATGTTGGCCTATAATAGATATAATGGATTGACTACAATCAATCTACAAAGAACTCACACAAACTTCTCTCTATATAATCGTTTTTATATTAAACTAGTGTAAAAACCCATGCAAGGCACGGGCCTGTTAATAAATCGTTAAATTAAATTTTCTATTAGTTATACTCCCTCTGTCCCATCCATTTATTTACATAAAAAATTACGTATCTGATACGCATTTTAAGGTCCATTTTAAGGATAGTTCTATAACTTATTTTTGATGTTTTCTTTTACAAATTTCAATTTTTTACAAAAATTTACTACTCCAATCTAATTTCTTATTCTTAAATATATTTTTTTCAAACCCATCTATTTACTTGTATATATTATAATTGATTGATTATTATATTTTGTATAATTACATATTACGACCTCACGTTAATATTTTCTTTTTCTCGCAACCACAAATTTTTCGGGTACCCATGACCTCTCATGAATAGTCACTTTAACTCATACTCGTAATCTATAAATGTGATTATATATCATGAGAATACTGGTTCGATATCTAACGATGACATAAATTCGTTATTATCTTATATAGTATTAATATTGCAATTAATTATAACTCAATTGCATATTTTATTTAACATATTTAACATATTTCAAATCTAAATTTGTTATATATTATTTTATTTTTTTTAGAAATTTGTACTTAACAAAAATTTTGAATTCAACTTTATGAACTTCATTTCTCATATTTAAAAAATTCTTAATAAATAACTCACATATAATGCTGTGACAAAAAAAACTCATATATAATGCATTTATAACATGAAAAGTAAATATATGACAAAATGGGTGATGGTTTGTGTATTATGATTTTTGATAGGAAGATAAAAATCCAAGTAGATCAAGTGGTCATAGCAATAAACTATGTGTCACGAGGTTGCTGGTTCGATACCCAATGAAAAAAAAATAAACTTTTTTTAGCAAAACTTTCTAAATAACTGTACATATGTAATTATACAAAATAGAAGGGCATAACAGTCATTTCACAGCTTATGTTCTCCTATTATATATAGTAATAGAAGTATAATTTAATAATGTTCTTAACTAATAAATTTAATATGCCTACATCTCTTTCATTTATTAATTAAATTTTTTAGAAGAGTATAAGTGACATCAAATTGAAGGTGTAAAAAGGATGGATTCTGGTCAAGAGTTATGTGTACGATGCTCTTACAATGAACTATGATGGTTCAAGATATTGTTACCAGTTTGTGTTGAAAGCACTTCGGACTTCATGGTGATAAAGCAACGTGTTCTAGTAGTAAATAACGGCGGTATAGGGGTCATAAATTTGATGGTTAATGGATTTAGGAAAAATTGCAGATATAGAGGGTGTTTGGGATTGCTTAAAATAAGTTACTTTTGACTTAATGGGGGTATTTTTAACTTAAAGGAGAAAGTAAAATTGTTTGCTTTAAGTTGAATAAAAGTGTTTGGGTAATTTTACTTAAAGTTAAATGGGGGTTTAACAATTTTGACTTAAAGTGAAATTTGACTTAAAAAAATTTTAAACTCATCATATTTAAGCTTTATAAGAATTGTGAAAAAAAAAAAAAAACCATAAGTCATAAGTCAAAAGTACCTAAATGGAGCTTATGACTTTAAGCAGTTTTTTAACTTAAAGCACGGTTTAAAGCCGGTTACACACACACTACAAAAACTCCTTAAAGGAGCTTTCTGCATTTAAGCCCGTTAGCCAAACAGGCTGATAATGTCAACCAAGGTTTACATGGAAGATTAAGAAAACTAGGGTCCGGAGTTGGAATGCAGTTGCCGTCCAACACTTGCCTTGGTTCCTCAATATTGTCAATGCTATCTAGGCTGGTTCAGCTATTCCTGCTTAGAATTAGGGATGACAAAAAAAATCCAATCCGATTATTTGGGTCTACCCGAACCAGATTTTTTGGATTTGGATCTGGATTTGGATCTTATTTTTGGACCCGAAAGAGTTTGGATCTGGATCTGGATCTTAGGTAATCCGATCCGATACCCGAGCCAAAATCCGATCCGAACCCGAAACCTGATAAAAACCCGATATATATATATATATATATATATATATATATATATATATATATATATATATATATATATATATATTTACGTACATTTAATATTAATTATTTTACATACATTTAATATTAATTATTAATTATTATATCATTTTATATATTTGAGATACATATCAAATAAATAAACAAAATGATCAGCCACATATATATTTGAGATATCTTAAATAACGTGATATTATTTTTATTTAATCACAATTTTATTTTTTTATTAAAATTCTAATATATATATATATATATTCTTTATTTTCCTTATAGTTTTTAAATTTTATTTATAATATTCTATATTTTTTATGCAACTAAAATATTTTTATATTTTAAATTTTAAATATATTTATACTTTTATGTTTTGCTTAATGTGATTATTTTAATTTTTGAATTTTGAATTAAAAACCCGATTTAAACCCGAATCCGATCCGAAACCCGATAAAACCCGAAGATTTGGATTTGGATTTTGATTTTCAAACCCGGATCCTGACCCGATCCGATCCGAAAACTTTGGATTTGAATTTGGATTTGGCCAAACCCGATCCGATCCGACCCGTTGCCATCCCTACTTAGAATCACCAACTCCAGGAAGGAAGTTCAGTTAATCAGTTTCTATGGCTTTCGAATAAATGTTGTTGACTTGCAACCAACATCCATTTTACACATTGAAACCTCGAAAGAATAAAGTTAATTTGGAGTTTCATGTTGAAACAAGGGGGGATTTCATTTGTATATACTATCACTAGTTTACTCCATAAATGATTACAACCTGTCTCGGGGGCTGGGGCTTGGGTGGTAATAAATAATAATGTCAAGGAGCGGAAATTTTAGGTTTCTGAAGCTGCCATCAAGTAGTCTCAGATGTTTTGCCATGGATTACAATTGATGATGTTTCGTTAACAAATTTATACTATTTTCTACTTCTTTTTGTATCGTAACTTCACTTTAATTATGAATGAAGTCACATGAAACTTTTGCGAGTCCCGAGCTATAACTTTTGTTAGTATGTAGGATTATAGGAACCAAATGAAACCTTTGTTGGTTGTAAGTGTTCAACATGAATACGTGTTCGAGTGTCGGATTCGGCAATATTTTAAAAAAGTACATTTTTTTGGCCTAAATTCTATATCCGAGTATGCAAACTCATGTCCGAGTGTCAGCAAAATAAAGAGTCGGGGTAACAGAGTACGAAACTCAGCCAAACACAGCCTTGTAGAGTTTTTTTTGGTTCAACTTGTTAAAACCTTGATCATTTCATTTGCGGATCTAAACAGTCAATAATGTAGTACCATATCAGCACATGCAGATAGATATCTAAACAATCCGTGTCTGTGTCGATCATTTCATTTGCAGATCTACAGATTTCTGTTTCCTGAGGCCTTGGTGGTGTTAGGAAAATAACAATATAGAGTTGATATAACTCTGTCAAAGGATGTAAAGAAGCAGTTTTAATATGAAGTGTATTGTAAAGCTCCTGAATTTGAAACAAAGTACTATTTATGTTAGAAATCTAACTAGCTTGAGCCTTTCACACAATGGCGGTAAAGTAATTTTTTAAGTTCTGTTTCGAAACTAATCCTCATGTACCAGCATAAACAGTTATACTGTTAAGTAACTCAGAATACTCTGCCTCTATGCAACAGAAAGGGCAAGTGTGGCCTTAGTTCAATAGCTTATTGCTCTTATATATTTCTTGATGGTTAATTTCTAGTTTTTGTTCTATGATCACCTATTTAGAATCAGCGCAATACACATCTCATTGAAATATTTAAGCACTTCTAGATACAGGTAATCAAAACTTTAAGTTTATTTTGCACCAACTGTTATGCAGCCATTTTTAACAATGTCAATGCAAAAGGCCTGAAAAAATGGCTACATCTTCCTTTAACTAGAACTTGACAGCATAGGTTCTTCCACAAAATGAAAACAAGATAAAATTATTGCTGTCTTCAATGGAAATAGAATACTAGAACTATACAACAAACCATATTCCATCTTCCGTGGAGAATAGATTTAGGATCAATAATGAAATGGAAATTTGCAAAAAATTGATGGTAATGAATCTGCATAGGCAAGGGATATAGTTTCTTCTGAGTTCTGAACACAGATATCCCAATTTCTCAACTAAATAATCTCAATGGTCGGAGCAAATAATGTGTAAAATTTTCTTAAGAAAAAACTAGTAAGAGCTGTCCGCGCATATATGTATGCTATCAATTCCTACATACAAAAGTAGATCAGAGCTCTCCGCGCATTTAGGTACACTGTTGTTTCCTACATATGATTCAGTATGTGAGCAGTGTCGTATTCTTATTCTTCTTCAGCTTCAAATGCTCTATGTTTTCGTGGTTTTATAACAGCTTTAATTTTCTTCGAAACAAGATAAAATATTTTTGGTTCAAGCAAATTAAAGAAAGAATGCATGACTCACCCCTTCAAACATTTACAAATTACAATGGCTCCCAGTGATCATCAACTCCATATTGCCTAACGTATTTCGAGTCTGGTGCGGTGTTCATAAAATGTAGCACAAATATAAGAAATTCGCCCAAATCGTTCCTTACAACAGACATAAAATGTATGTACGAAGTACAAGCATGATATTGATAATTTACCTTTGTGAACTCTGTTCTTATTTTTATGAGGACAATTGCATTGTATGGTAGTGTAAACTACATAAATACGGATCACTGGCTGACTGACAAACTATTATGAATGTATCATATTCAACACTGTAGGATAGTCAAAATTGTAGGCTAGCTAGGTGATGTAAGGCATGATGCATATCTTAGTAGGTGATGTAAGGCATGATGCATATCTTAGTTTTAAAGCCCTATAAATAGCTTGAGCTGGGGTTGTTAGAATATTCAACTCTCTATGGTCAAAAATTGCAGCATGCATGAATCAACAATTGTAGGCTTGAAATTAAATAACATGTATGTAAGCCATGATGTCATTTGTATGTTTTTGTAGCCTATAAAAGGCATGTGTTTGCTGTAAACAAAAATTAATACCAAAGAGGTATTCAATACCAAAACACTAAACACTCTCAATACCAAAACACTAAACACTATTCCGCATACTTTGTTCATGGTATCAGAGCCATAAGGTTTGATTTGGGATTCAGAATATTTTTTTTTCCGGTCACTATTTCGGTTGGAAGTTATTGTTCACTGTTCATCGACGGAGACGAAGCACTGTTCATCGCCGGAGACGAAGGCACTATTCATTGTTCACTGTTCACTGTTCACTTTTTCAGAAACTACACAATGGCTGAACAACCAGAAACCACAACACAATTAGTCTCTATGGAACAAATGGAATAAATGTTCCAATTATTTTAGAAACTACAAAAAAATCCAAACCTCCCAGAAACCGGAATATCACAAACGGTGCGTGTTGCCGAAAAACTAAATTTCACTAATTACACCCAATGGTGTAAATTAATGCATATTGTTATTGGTGGTCGAGGCCGGCTCAACCATATCACGACCAATCCCGTTCCACCAGATGACCCTGAGTACCAACAGTGGGCTCAAAAGGACTCGATGGTCTTGTCTTGGATCATTGAAAATATTGATGGGGATCTTGTGAACCAATTTCTGGATTACAAGACTGCCCGGGAACTATGGAAGGGAATTGAAACTCTCCTTAGCAGTGGGAGAGACGAACTCCAGATCTATGATCTAAGTTCAAAGGCAGCAACTATGAGACAAGGAAGGGACACTATAGAAATTCATTTCAGTAAACTCAACAATCTGTGGAAGGAAATAGACAGGAGAATGCCCAACCCCATGAAGTGTGCAGAGGACATTACTTTATTTAATTCCTTCATACAAAGGCAAAGATTGTACCAATTTCTGGTCGGAGTAAGCGATACTCTAGACAAAGAAAAGAGGGATATATTGTATCAAGATCCACTATCCACCATTGACGTAGCCTACGCGTCCATAAGACGGGAGATCGCCCGTCGCGGCATAATGGCCAGCAACTCATCATTGGGATGAGAACCTTCAGAGATTGGTAGTGGGCTCCTCATGAAACACCGGTCGGAATCCTCGTCATTCCAACGAGAGGATAAAACCCAGCTCAAGTGCAGCCATTGTGGTGGTACGAAACACACCAAGAAGGGGTGTTTCAAAATCATCGGGTATCCAGAATGGTGGGACGACCTGAAGCAGAGGAAGGCCAACCTACTGTAGGTGGTCCGGATGGTAACGGCGACAACCCCCTCACAACAGCGCTACATACTGATCAGACAGCAGTACAGTCCGTGAAAGCAAAGTCATCGGAAATCAAAATTCTTTGGGCCTCCTATGCAACCAAATATCCAATCCATGGATTTTTTATTATGGGGCCACCGATACAATGACCTATGATTCTACCGATATTGTGTCCTCCAACAACACTCATCGTACCCAAATCCAAAGTGCAAACGAAGAATATATTCCCGTTACCCAGGCCGGAACTGTGGATGTTACCTCTAATATCCATTTACAAAACTGCCTCTTAATTCCTAGTCTTACTCACAAGCTTTTATCTGTTAGCCAGTTAACTATGGAACTTGACTGTACTGTTCTAATGACATCATCTGGTTGTGTTGTGCAGGATGTTCAGACGGGACGGATCATTGGTCATGGTACTGAACGAGGAGGATTATACTATGTGAATGAGATGACTCAAAACGGTAACGCTTTGCTTGCTCATGGATCACCAGAACATCAACTCTGGATGTGGCACCGTCGGCTAGGTCACCCCTCCATAGGTTATCTCAAACGATTATTTCCCTCTTTAAAGAACATTGTCGTAGATTTGAACTGTGAAGCATGTGTTTTAGCTAAAAGCCATAAGCACTCATATTATCCTAGTATGACTCATAGTACTCAACCATTTGCCTTGATTCATTCTGATGTATGGGGACTAGTTCCAGATTTTACCCTTTATAATTTTTCATATTTTGTTTTATTTGTGGATGATTGTACTCGTATGAGCTGGGTGTATTTTTTAAAACACAAGTCTGAAATGTTTGATCTCTTTGTTAAATTCTACCACATGATTTGCACTCAGTTCAAAGCTCAACCAAAAATTTTACGGTCGGACAATGGGGGGGAATACGTTAACTTGAACATGAAACAGTTCATTATTGACCATGGCCTCCTCCACCAAACCACATGTTCTTACACACCTCAACAGAATTGTGTAGCCGAGCGAAAAAACAGAACCCTTCTTGAAATCACTCGAGCCCTTATGATCGAATCTCACGTTCCTGTTCACTTCTGGCCCGAAGCTATTGCTACTGCTACCTATCTCACCAACCGCCTTCCCAAAAAACACCTCAATTACGACACACCCCTCAATACTCTTGGGTCACACGTCTCAATTCCATCTTCACATTCCTTACCTCCTCGAGTCTTTGGATGCATTGTCTATGTTCATCTTCAAAAAAGGGTGCGCGCCAAACTAGAACCCAGGGTTGTTAAATGTGTCTTTCTTGGGTATGGGGTTAATCAAAAGGGGTATCGGTGTTATGATCCTATCCTGGACAAAATCTACACTACTTTAGACTGTGAGTTCTTTGAACAGTCTTACTACTATACCCAGCTTAGTCCTCAGGGGGAGAGTTTGAGTGATGACCTTGATGACCTTAGCTGGTTAACATATCCAGAAGTGATGAATCCAGATCCTACAACACAAGTAGGTAATACCACCGATGTTGCTCCTGAAGCATCAGTATCTCTTCCTCCATCAGTATCTCCTCTTATGTCCACTCCAGTTCCGTCTAGTGAGCATCCTTCTGATGACCTCTCCTCAGCAGAGGTTAATTCTGAAAACTCTGGAACTGATACTATTACTGAAACTAATATTTTTCCTAGTGATAGTGTTCCAAACAGGTATCAGTTAACCCCGAGAAGTACAAGAGGAGTTCCACCGAGAAGGTATGATCCAGAGTATGAGGCCCAACGGTCTAAATATCCTGTAGAGAGAATCAGCAATGAGAACTTGTCCAGCACAGCCATGGTTTTACTGCCTCTGTATACTCCACTGACATTCCCAAAACAGTGGGGAAGCCCTTGGAAATGAAAAGTGGAAACAAGCTATGGAGGATGAGTATTCAGCTCTACAGAGAAACAAAACATGGGAAAAATGCATCCTACCAAAAGGAAAAAAAAGGTAGGTTGAAAATGGGTATTCTCTATCAAATACCGAGCAAATGGAACTGTTGAAAGATACAAGGCACGACTGGTGGCTAAAGGATATACCCAGACATATGGAATTGACTACTCTGAGTCCTTCTCTCTTGTAGCCAAGATTGATACAATACGGGTCTTGCTCTCAATAGCAGCAAACAAGGAGTGGCCCATATACCATTTTGATGTAAAAAATGCTTTTCTTCACGGAAGTATTGATGAAGAAGTATATATGGAGGCACCACCAGGGTATTCTTAGGAATTTGGAGATGGAGAAGGATGTAGACTGAGGAAGGCACTTTATGGGCTAAAACAGTCCCCTAGGGCATGGTTCGGAAGATTCACAAAATCTATGAAGAAATTTGGGTACAATCAAAGCAACTCAGATCACACCCTATTCTTGAAGAAGGTTAGAGATAAAATCACTTGCTTGATAATTTATATGGATGATATGATTATCACTGGAAATGATGAGAAAGAGATCACTGACTTAAAAGGAAAACTATTTCAAGAATTTGAGATGAAAGATTTGGGGACTCTCAAGTATTTTCTTGGCATAGAAGTTCTGAGGTCGAAACAAGGAATCTTCATTCACCAGAGAAAGTATATCCTTGATCTTCTGGTAGAAACAGGAATGCTAGACTATAAACCAGCTGAGACACCGATCGTTGCTAATCATGGTCTTCAAGTTCTCGAAGGAGCAAAACTGGCTAAAAGAGAACAATATCAGAAGATTGTGGGAAAACTCATTTACTTAGCTCACACAAGACCAAATATAGCTTATACTGTAGGAGTGGTAAGCAGGTTCATGCATCTCCCACAAGTACAACACATGACAGCAGTAATGAGAATTTTGAGGTACTTAAAGGGTACAAGTAGCACGGGAATTTACTTCGCCAAAAATGATCATCTGGATCTAATTGCCTACACAGATGCAGACTGGGAAGGAGATCGTGACGACAGGAAATCCACTTCTGGGTACTTTACTCTAGTAGGTGGTAACTTGGTCACTTGGAGAAGTAAAAAACAAAAGGTGGTGGCCTTATCAAGTGCAGAGGTAGAATTCTGAGGAATTGCAAAAGAAATAACTGAAATCCTATGGATTCGGAAACTCATGAATGAACTTGGTTTTCCACAGAAAATAGCATGTAAGCTATTTTGTGACAATAAGGCAGCTATAAGTATCTCAGAAAATCCGGTCCATCATGACAGAACGAAGCACATCAAGATAGACCGACATTTCATCAAGGACAAATTGGAAGATAAGACTATCAAACTTCCGTTTGTTCGATCAAAGGATCAATTAGCTGATATCCTGACAAAAGCAGTCAATACTAAAGCCTTTGATGAGACTTTACGCAAGTTGGATATTGGAGCACCGACTTCCCAACTTGAGGGGGAGTGTTAGAATATTCAACTCTCTATGGTCAAAAACTGCAGCATGCATGAATCAACAATTGTAGGCTTGAAATTAAATAACATGTATGTAAGCCATGATGTCATTTGTATGTTTTTGTAGCCTATAAAAGGCATGTGTTTGCTGTAAACAAAACTTAATACCAAAGTGGTATTCAATACCAAAACACTAAACACTCTCAATACCAAAACACTAAACACTATTCCACATACTTTGTTCAGGGGTCTTGTAAGATAACACAAAAACACCAAAAATAAAATATTTTGGATAATTCTTCATATTCTTCAGTTTATATAAAATCTTTCATGGTATCAGAGCCTTTGATATTTGAGGCTTTCTTCCGCATTTTTATCTCTATTTTCTGTAAATTTTTCCGGGAAGTTACTATTCCAGCGAGTTACTGTTACGCCGATTGTTGAAGACGATGAACAGTTCCCAATAGTACTGTTCACTATTCACTGTTCATTATTCACTATTCATTGTTCACTGTTCACTGTTCACTGTTCACTATATCTTCTTTAAACCATTTTTTTCTCTATCTTAAACCATGGTGGACAGCGGAGAAACACCACCACCACCTACAAAAATCGAGTCTAATTCTCCTTTTTACCTTGGACCGCAAGATCAACCAGGGGATTTTATCACCTCCCAAAGGCTCAAACTTGACAATTTCAATGATTGGTCTCATGCGATTTTCATAGCTCTGTCCTCTAGGAGGAAATTCGGATTTCTAGATGGTACAATCAAAAGTTTTGCTCCTCCATGTACGAAGGATGATTGGGTAACAATTCACTGTATGCTTGTCTCTTGGCTTATGAACACCATCGACCCGGAGGTAAAGTCTATGCTCTCTAATTATGTTGATGCTAAAAAATTGTGGGATGATTTACACGAAAGATTTTGTCTTGTTAATGGACCTCGTATTCAACAAATTAAATCTGACATTAATCGATGTGAGCAGTCCAAAACCATGTCGGTTGTGGTTTATTTCAGCAAACTCTCTGTTTTATGGGATGGACTTGATAAACATGAGCCTTTAATTGATTGTGAGTATGGAAAGTGTACCTGTAATATATGCAAGAAGCATGCTGATAGGCGTGAAGGGGATCGTCTACAACAATTTTTGCTTGGCCTAAACTCTTATTATTATGCTCCTCTCCGATCCACGCTGCTATCTCAAGATCCTTTGCCTTCGTTAAACAAGGCGTTTCAAACAATTGCTCAAGAAGAACGTGTTTGAGGGATTGCTCACATAAAAAAGGAGACACCCCCGGCCCTCGGATTTACCGTTCATGTTGGCGCAGGGAGGGGTCGTGGCGGGCCTGAAAGGCTGGTTTGTGATAAGTGCAAGAAACAGGACCACGAGACCTCTCGTTGTTGGTCTGATAAAAACTGCACCTATTGTAAAAAAAAGGGTCATGATGAGAGCCGCTGTTATCAGATTCACGGTTTTCCAGAAGTGTGGACAGACTGCAGTAAAGGGGGAAACCTTCGGTTGGGCGTGCTCGAGGTTTTGTAAGGGCTAATGCAGCTTCAGGTAACAACTTTAGTTCGAGTTCGAATGATGCAATTCCTCCTTTTCCTGGTCAATTATTAACAAGTGAACATTGGAAAGCACTCACAGGTTTGATGGGTAATGTCCAGATTACCGAAAATCGCTTGAATGGTAAGTTTGACGTTACCTCTTGGATTGTTGACACTGGAGCCACACATCATGTTACAGGAGTAAAATATTGGTTATTTGAAAAAAAGAGTTTTATATTTCCCGTAGGATTGCCAAACGGTGAAACTGTGTTGGCTTCTTTAGTGGGATCTGTTCATTTATCGGACAAGATCACTTTAACTGGGGTCCTTTATGTTCCTAATTTGAGTTGTAATTTACTTTCTGTTTCACAACTTAATGATGAATTTAATTGTGTTGTCAAATTTACTTCTTATATGTGTGCTATTCAGGACCACACAAAGGAGCTGATTGGAACGGGAACTAGGAGGGACGGATTGTACTATTTTAGCAAACCGGATTCAGTGCACCATGTGGGAGCCATTGAAGCAAGGTCTGACTTGGAGTTGTGGCACCGCCGTATGGGGCATCCTTCCGAGAAAGCAGTTAAGTTGCTTCCTCATGTTAGTAATAAAGTTAGTCTGGATAAGGGGTGTGAAGTATGTATGTATGCTAAACATCCTAGAAACAGATTTCCCTTGAGTAATAATAAAGCTTCTAGAATTTTTGAAAAAGTACATTGTGATTTGTGGGGTCCGTATCGGCATGTTTCATCGTGTGGAGCCCGTTATTTTTTGACAAGTGTTGATGACTATTCTAGAACAGTTTGGATTTATTTGTTGGTTGATAAAACTGAAGTATTTCGTGTATTCTTGGCCTTTGTTGCTATGGTTAATAGACAATTTTCACAAACAATTCAAGTTGTGCAAAGTGACAATGGTACAGAGTTTCAATGTTTGCTTGATTATTTTGCCACAACTGGGATTGTTTTTCAAACCTCTTGTGTAGGAACACCGCAACAAAACAGGAGGGTTGAGAGAAAACACAAACACATATTAACAGTTGGGAGAGCTTTGCGATTTCAAGCAAAATTGCCAATTTATTTTTGGGGGGAGTGTGTTCTTGCTGCAGCCCATTTAATTAATCGTACGCCAACTCCTTTGCTTCAAAATAAAACTCCATTTGAAATTCTTTTTAAAAAACCACCTATCTTTGATGCAATTCGCACGTTTGGGTGTTTGTGCTTTGCTCATAATCAAAAAATAGATGGAGACAAATTTGCTAGTAGAAGTCGAAAATGTGTTTTTGTGGGCTATCCGTTTGGAAAGAAAGGGTGGAGATTGTATGACCTCGATTCAAAAGTTTTCTTTGTTTCTTGGGATGTTAAATTTGTTGAGAATGTGTTTCCTTTTAGTTGTCCAGAAGACGAGAATATTATGTCAGATGCCTATGACACGAGTGGTGACATTCATGATGATTTTGTTGCATCCGAGTTGGGGGATGAAAATAGTGAAATTTTTTATGATAATGGTGGGGAAAATGTTGAGGAGCAGACAGACAACCCCCCACGTACAGAACAAGCAGGCACTGGCGAGGCTAGTCGCACAGCAGCCGCAGAACAGCAACAACCCACGGAGTGTGTGGGTCGTGGATTTCGGGAAAAATATCCCTCGGTCTTGCTTCGCGATTTTGTGACTCATTCGGTGTTTGCTAATAGTACATCCTCCTCCATTCCATCTTCTGATCCTCCTTCAGGTACTCCTTATCCTTTAGCACATTATATAAATTGTGAGAATTATTCTGCGAATTATTGAAAGTTTATAGCAGCAACTGTGAATACAAAAGATCCAAGATCATTTAAGGAGGCCATGACACATGAGGGTTGGCGTCATTCCTTGAAAGAAGAAATAAAAGCCCTGGAAGACAATGGGACGTGGACTTTGGAGCATCTCCCTCCTGGAAAACGTGCTCTTGGTTGTCAATGGGTATACAAAACAAAATTTCAGTCCAATGGAGAAGTTGAGCGTTTAAAATCACGCTTGGTTATGTTGGGTAATCATCAACAGTCAGGATTATATTACAACGAGACTTTTGCCCCGGTTGCAAAATGACTACAGTACGAGTCTTCCTTGCTATTGCGGCATCCAAAAACTGGGAACATCATCAGATGGATGTTCACAATGCTTTTTTACATGGAGATCTTGATGAAGAGGTATACATGAAATTACCTTCCGGATTTTCTAGTTCGGATTCTTCTTTGGTGTGCCGATTGAGAAAATCATTGTATGGCCTGAAACAAGCTCCCAGATGTTGGTTTGCAAAGTTAGTTGCTGCTTTGAAAGGGTACGGTTTTCTTCAGTCTTATTCCGATTATTCTCTTTTCACATATACTAATGGCAGTGTTCAAATAAATGTCTTAGTCTATGTGGACGACCTTATTATTTCTGGGAATGACTCCACTGCACTTATTGTTTTCAAAGCGTATCTCAGTGATTGTTTCAAAATGAAAGATCTTGACTCTTTGAAGTATTTTCTGGGTATTGAGGTTGCCCGTAGCTCAGCAGGCTTGTTTTTGTGTCAACGAAAGTATACTTTGGATATTATCTCTGAATCAGGTTTGTTGGGTGCAAAGCCGAGTGGTTTTCCCATTGAGCAAAATCACAAACTGGGTCTTACTAAAGGAGACCGAGTGGTTATCTCTGATATCTATCTTGCGGTCACAAGGCTGGATTTAGCCTATTCGGTCCACATTCTTTCTCAGTTTATGCAGGCGCCCCGCCATGAACATTGGGAAGGGGCTTTGCGTGTAGTTCGTTATTTAAAAGGCACACCAAGTCTGGGAATTTTGCTGTGTGCAGAAAGTGAGCTAACCTTACAGGGTTGGTGTGATTCCGATTGGGCGGCTTGTCCGCTTACTCGTCGTTCATTGACATGTTGGCTGGTATTTCTTGGTAACTCTCCTATTTCTTGGAAAACAAAGAAGCAACATACTGTGTCCCGGTCCTCTGCGGAGGTTGAATATGGATCTATGTCTGCTATCACGTGCGAGTTGAAGTGGCTTAAAGGTTTGCTGTCGAGCTTAGGAGTCCAACACCCTAAATCGATCAAGTTGTTTTGTAATAGTGAGTCTGCGTTACATATTGCAAAGAATCCTGTTTTTCACGAACGCACGAAGCACATAGAGGTTGATTGTCACTTCGTCCGTGATGCGATTAATGATGGTTTGCTATCTCCGTCACATGTTTCAACATCTTCACAATTGGCGGATATTTTTACTAAGGCTCTTGGGAAGTCTCGTTTTGATTTTCTTCTTTCCAAGTTGGGCATTTTTGAACCTCATGCTCCAACTTGAGGGGGGTATTATGAATGTATCATATTCAACATTGTAGGATAGTCAAAATTGTAGGCTAGCTAGGTGATGTAAAGCATGATGCATATCTTAGTAGATGATGTAAGGCATGATGCATATCTTAGTTTTAAAGCCCTATAAATAGCTTGAGCTGGGGTCTTGTAATATAATACAAAAACACCAAAAATAAAATGTTTTGGATAATTCTTCATATTCTTCAGTTTATATAAAATCTTTCACAAACGATCATAAGAAAGGGGACCAAATCAAAACGTAAAGAAAAGTGTTGAAGATAGTAATGCAGTTGGTCTTTTAAACTCCATTATATCAACTGAAGCTGCATATCAAGTAAATTAACCTGCACACCTTTCTTCTGCTCTACAGCCCATTCAACCAAACTGCAACACATCTCTTCTAGCTCAACTCAGCTCATACATGGCACCTGACTCGAGATCACTATAGAATTGTTTTTAAACCTAACTTGCCAAATTCTCAACTAAATACAAGATTAGTTAACTGAATTAGCTGACTGAGTAGCATTGTTGTAATTTGACAGCTGATTAAAATTTTGTAATTTTCTTTATAGTCAATTAATTTCAGATTTCAGCTAGGAAGTTGGAGGAAAGCTTTCGATTTTTAATAGTGACAAGCTATGTGATTGTTTTCTTCATCAAGTTCTTGATGAGTTCAGTTTGTTGTGTTGTATGTGTGTATGTTTATTGTTTCCAATAAGATAGCATCAAAGTCACACTTGAAGGTTCAACCATCATTGTGCTGCAAATTAAGTCCATATCTGGTTGAATCCCTTGATTAATAGTAATCACAAGGGTTAGCTTCGAGATAATAAATGCAAAAGCTTCGAGATAATAAATGCAAATTCAACATCCGTAAGTTCAATTTACACCATTTTTAACTCTGAAATTGATTAAAAATTGAGTAGTAAAACTGAAGCATACTTACAAGTGTTGGTTTAACATCCCAACAAATACATTTAATTTTAAAATTCACTAAAACTCAAATAAAACGATACAACTTCTCAAAATCCAATATCATACAATTCATAAATTAAAAAAATACATCTAAATTCTCCAAATATCGCAACTCGCACTCTTCCCAATAAGTAGCCCACCTAAATAAGATCACCTGCCGGGAGAAATAAGAGAAACAAAGACCGACAGTAAGCGAAAAGCTCATATACGAATATCAAAATAATGAATAAAAGTTGGATGAAAACTACATACGAAGACAATATAACTGAATAAATATAAAGACGATGAGTTTACGAAGAAAATTGAATATCAGAATAAAGAACAATGAGACATAGCAAATGAGACAATATAAAATGGAGACTCAACTCAATATAAAAACAAATGCTCTCAAATCAAAATAAACTACTCTAACAAATAATTATATCACTTACGCATAATTATCACCTTAATATAATCATAAGCATAACCGATAAAATATAGTTATAGTCTAATACTTACAAATAATATCCAAAATAACTTATTTACTAACATGGGAGACGATCTTACACAAACAGGGGTACAACACAAAGCAAATACCACCCGAATTCAGACAGGGATCGCAAGGCAATAAGCACATGCTACCCAGAATGGCCAAGCATACACAAACTGACTAGTCATGACTATACGTGTCCCACTACTCCGGCAACACGCCTACTCTATTTATACACCGCATAGGAAGTTCCAAACACGAGATTATCCGCTCGCGATGGATGTATTTCGAACTCCCAAATCATATTAAAACCACAAATAACTTACACATAACTTATACATAACTTACTCCAGAAAGATGTCTCAAAATCATACTTATACCACAAATAATCAAAAACACGTTGATCTAATATCATAAAACTAAATATCAAACAAAATACACTACAAAAGCAAAAAAAATCAGAACTGACCAGTCTCAAAGAATAGAAATTTACTCTATAAAGATAAACTCAAATGAAAACGTATAAAACACGAAAGTCATAGAGGATTCCGAGAACTTTCCATAATGGTAAGGCTCGTTAAAAATGGAGAAGTAACGAATTCAGAAACAATGAAAATGCGGGCTGGCAGAACAGAATCAGGCACTGATTGCAGTAGTAATTCGATATTTAAGACATCGAAATTACATAATTCGTCAGCGGATAAGATTACAAAACACAGAGATCGAAACGAGCTTTCCATAATGGTATTACTCGTAATAATCGGATAAAAACTTAATTTACTACGAATTTTCGAAGTTATAACATACCAACAGAAATTAAAGCACCAGATTATACAAACAGCAGATTTTGACATGCTTACAAGCAGAATTTCACAAAACACAGAGAATGAAAGTTGTAGATAATTCAAATATCTTTCCAGGAGATCAAGAATCAACACAATCCGATGAATAATGAATTTTGTACGAATTTAACAAGAAATCATATATACAAATTTGGGATAACAAGACATACAAAGAGAGACAAGACTACCCGTACTTTAGACTTTAGTGATTGCTATCCGCTACTAATCCTCAATAAACTCAATCCATCCAATCCAAAGAACCCTAATTGATAACAAAAAATCAATATTATCAACCATAATCTCATAAACATATATGTATATATCGAATAGTATAATCTTACCTTGAATTCTAAAATCCACAACCTTCTATTAGGTTTTCTTTTTCATCTCTTTCTCCTTCTCTTTTCTTTTCTCCTCTTCTCTCTTCTCCTTCCTCCATGATTAAAAAGTAACGTAAGTGTCTTTCTCTTTTTTTTTTGTATTTTTATTAAACCCTTACTCTCTTTTTTTTCTTTTCTCTCTTTTTCTAATCTTCTTTTTTTAAAATCTTTTTTTTATTCTCCCAATTGAGTAATAACACACCAAACAACATCCTAATTATAAAATAAACAAATCCCCATACAAAAAATAATATTAACAATAACAAACTAATATTTTCTAATCCTTAATATTAAATAACATAGCTAAAAAAATAATCATTAAAAATACGGGATGTTACAGTTGGTGCGGATGCCAGTATTACTATATGCTGGACCGTATCAGTCCTGATCCACATATTTCAGTCAGCACAGTTTGTATAGAACCTATAGGACAGGTATAGCCACGTGCTTCATCACCTAAAGTTTATGCATGCATTTAAACCAGAGTGCTCAGCCTTCCTACGATAACATTTTGATAGCAGAAATCTACATCCACAGTAATTAATATAACGCCTTAGAAAGTTTGGTATTTATAATTATTTATTTAATATTAAGTGTGAGTCATGTGACGTGAATATTGTTGAGGAGGTGAAATATGATATCATATTTGTGGGTTTAATAGATGATTTATATGTGACGTGTAAGTCTGTGTATTTTAATTGTATTTTTGGTGAATAAATTCTATTTAAATCATGTGTTATTTATCTTCTAAGAATTTTATAAAATTATCGGGATTAGTATAAATCATGAAATCTTTTGCATTATTATTTTTATTAGTTTATTTGAGTTTTAAAAATATTAGATGGGTTTATTTTGATCTTTAAGGATTTTAAAATGGTTTTGCGAATTGATTCGTGTTTTATTGATTTAAATCTTGTAAAATTCATATTTAATTCATATTTGATCCTAAAATTTTTTTAAAGATATGAGGAGGAAGCTAATTTTATTCTCTACGTTTTAAAAATAAAATCATGATTTTTCTCAAATATTCTTCATTAAATTTCTATTTTACAAAAGGAATTCAGATCGTTATTTTTGAAATTCGAATATTACATTACTTTTCCCCTTTTATTCCCTAAATCCCTAAATTAGTTTTTCCCCCAAATCAAAACAGCAATCTCTCTCTCGAACTCTCTAGTATTCCCTCACGATTTCTCTAAATTTCTCCTCTCTCCCTCTCATTCTCTCTCACGCAAATCTCTCTCCTCTCTTCTGTACAACCGCACTTCAGTACTTATTCGAGTTTTAATTCTTCACCGGTATAACCCACCTCCTTCCCTGGTTTTCCTGCAGTGAATTGTGTGTGTGTGCAGCAGCTGTTGACCGAAGTATGGGTATGTATGGTGTGCGTATGTAGCAGAGTTCGTATGTGTGTGTTTCTGCATCGCGATTTCTTCCCCTCCCCTACTGTTAAACTCGACTTGTGTGGTGTGGGTGTGAAGTTCAGTTGGTATTGGTGTATGTTTTGAGCTCTCTGTTTTCTCCCCTGTTCTGGTAAGTCGAGGAGTGGTGGTGTTGTGATGTTAGTAACGATTCTGGTGGTTAATCAGATTGCCCCCTCCTCTGTTTTTGCTGTCAAAGTGCTGTGGGTGTGTGGTGTTTTTGCTGCTGCAAACGAACTGTGTGTGTGTGTTGTGTAGCGTAAGTTAGGTGTGCGTGTGTGTCATATTGTGTGTGACCATGTATATATGTTGGTGGCTTGAAGTTAAACTTGGGTTCTTGTTTATTAATGTTACAGTGATATAGCCGCATGTCTTTTGCGGGTTTGAGTTGATTTCAGTCGAAACCTTGTTGAATTAATTGCTGAAATTATTAATTAATCGTATAATAAATTGTATAAAGTCTCGTATTATTTATTTCGTATTTGTAAGTCCCGAATTGTATATTCGATTGTTATGATTTATTGATAATATTGTGGACTATTCGGATTGTAATAATTTTTAGTTCAAATTGTTAAATTGTGGTTAGTTGCGAATTTCATTTGGAATGTGGAGATTTTGGTTGGTGGTGTCGGTTATGTTCTGACTGGCAGTCACTCGTATAAAGGGGATGCCGTCAAAATTTTCTAAAAATCTTAAATTTATTTTCTCGAGTATATGTATATATATATATATGTATTATTAGTACGAAGTGGTATTGAATTATATTTTGTTTACGTGATTAATTGTTAAATGCTTGTCAGCTTTATTTATACATTTATATATGTCAGTGGTCAAGGATTGATTGTATATGAGTAAAGTGAATAAATTTAGGGATTATCGCAAGGTAGATTAAGGTTAGACGTTCAAAAATGAACGTCGAATATTGAATAGAATTCTGAAATAGTGTTTTTATATGTGTAGATTCGAAGGACGTAGGCCTAAGGGATAAAGGAAAGGCAAAGGCTGAGGGCTTTTGAGCTAAGTGACTAGCGTGAAAGCACCTTGTTAAGGCAAGTGATTCGAACCTTGAATTGAAGTTCAGATTCCTTCAACTGCTTATGAAATATCTGCTTAAACTTATATAACTTACTGTAACCCCTTTTAAATTATTGTTGAATCTTTTGTACCTTGTTGATTATTCCTTATCAATTATTCCTTAAACACTTGTAGCGTGTTAGATATCCTTATGAATTGTTGTTTAAACCCTAGTACCTTATCAATTGATGCCTTGAATAATTGTGTAAACCTTTGTACCAAACTATTGCACTAGTTCTTGTCCATTTATAAACCTTAATTTATAATTCATGCCTTGCTCTGTCATAAACCTTTTCTTTTCACTTAATTCCTAAATTACCCAAATAAAATCCTACTTATAATTCTCTGGAACCTTAATTCTAAAACCTTAACATTTACTTTATCTCTCATTAGCTCGTGACCTTTTATTTGATTTAATCCTGTCATTCTGAAACCTACCCGAGTTAATTAAATATTTCTTTTACATCACCTCTTTATAATATTATGGGCTTGACAAACATTTATTCTTAAATACCTTTGAATCACACTTGAATCCCTATCTTGTGTATCTTATGCACTTACACCTGAATGCTTCCTTGACCATTAATCTTTTATAATTGCATATCAAAAAGATTTATTAATTTAAAATGTTTTAAAATTCCTTAAGTTGGGCTGATCTGTTATCAGTGAGCTTAAGGACCGAAAAGTGAAATGTTTGATTTTTTTAAAAAAGGTTTTATTGCGAGGGATTCCGTCAAAAAATGTTTTCTACGGATTCCTTCAGATTGGAGCCGCGTAAGAGCCCGGGTGACGCCGGTCCAGCATGTTTTATTGTGTGTTGTAGTTCTGGTGGGACCAGTCCAGCACCTTACAGGCCAATGTGTTGCCTAATTGGGAACCCAATTTATGTCCAGACGGACTGAGTGGCTGGGCTGGGAGCTTTACATGGCTGATCACCCGTATTGTCCGGAGTCAGGAAAAACCTCCAATCAAATTTAAATGTTTTCAAAATGAAAGTTTATTTAAAAAGAGAATTGATGATTTTCTGCCTTCAATGAAAAGATTTTTAGAAACTTTCAAAGGATGATTTTGAAATGTCATAAACAAAATACTGTACTGCCAGACAGACCCATCGTGAGACTGTGAATTAAAATCAGAACATCCTGAGTATTCTTTGGCACCTTTATATTGTTGTATTCAGTATACAGTTGTGGATTCTTTATTTCCATTTTTATCACTTGCTGAGCATTTGACTCACTCCTTGCTATTGTTTCCAACCCTTTTTCAGTTAAAGAAGAAAAGGATACAAATTAGGAGCTATATCAGGAGAAGAACTTGTTGTGGACCATAGACAGCCTAGTTTTGCTCTGCTAGAAGGTTGGATTTTTGGATAGCAGTCAAGATTTGTGTAATAGTGCCAGTTAGTTGTATTTATATTTGTGGAGAGTATGTAACTTTTGGTTAAAGATTTAGTATTGTAATGTAATAACTTAGTTTGTAGTTACTTGTTTCATACCACTACCTGTTAGAGATCCGGGTTAGTAGTGGGGTTGCTATATTATGTCTCACTACTTTGTATCAGGGTGAACTTGTGTTTGTTTTTCTTAAAAGTTGAAATTGTTGTTTGGTAGTTGAATGAAATTCGGTTGATTCGAATTTACAAGTGGATAGTCCGAATTACGAACACTTCAATGCCGAAATTTTCTAAAATTCCCCTGTATCAAAGTCTATATTATCTAATTAATTCCAATAATTGAGAGCATGCTTTATTTTAGGAGATTAATGTATATTCTTCTTAAAAGTTATATTGTTATTCATGATTTTATTTATTCCCTAAAAAGATTTGGAAACAATGACACATATATGTATATATAAGGATATTTGAGTATTTTATTATAAAAAATATATTTTCAGTATTGGAAAGTGGGAGTGTTACAGTTAAGGTCTGGATTAATGAACCTGCGGGGTGAGAGTCTTATTCTGCATGGTTATGAGCTTCATTCGCTCGCTTGTCATTTTGTTGCCTGCCAAACTTGTCATCTGTTCGACTTTATCGTCAGGCTTGTTGAGCTATACCTTCCTCAAAACATTTTGCTAATTTAGCACGTTCGTCTGTGGATTTATTATATATACGACTGTTTCTCTGTAACAACCGACTAATTACCATAATGTACAAGTAATAGGGGTCGCCTCTCGCGTGTGACATTATCTTGAATATGCCAAATGCTACTGCTTGACAATTACTAGATGGACAAGTAAAGCCTACATATAGTACTACTAATTAATTTGTTATAGATCCAAGTCTGTGTTTTGTGGAATCATAATGGAAACAATCATTTTTGACTGGTTGCTCAGTTTTTAAGTTTTGAGCCCCCACGCGGCCACGCCACCGATTAGAATCTCCTCTTATAGCTTTCCTTCCTTCTTCACAAAGTTACAGAATTCGCTAGAATTCTCTTTCACTCAATTTTTATTATCCTCATTTTCTGTCAAATTTTTTTGAAAATAAGTTAACCAATTAAAATTATCAACAGAAGATTCTGAATACGTAGTGTCATCAATTAAGTCATGATAAATCACAATAACTTTTCTAAATTCATCATAATCTTATATTCTTGTCGTCAATCTAGTAGTATCATTTCCAACAATTGTTTGAACTATTCGTACTTGAAACGAATACGACAGCAAACTATAATTATTAAAATAAAATTTTAACACGATGGTATTCTTTCTATACCGGTGAACGGAAGAGTCAAACTAGTGTTAAATAAGGAGACGTTCGTGTCAAGACATCAACCCCCTCCACTTTCCCTTATATAAATATCCACCATCTCAACACAACTAAAACTATATGTTATTTCATTCATCCATTATTTCTTACAATATCTTCTTTCATTTTATTCTTATTTAATCTCGGAGAAGCAATTAACAAAATATACAACAAGACGAAAGGAAGAGTACTTTGACATTGTTTCATTTTCATTGAAAGGAAGAGTACTTTAAGATCATTTCTTTACAGCAGTTAGAAGGTACGTACTTGCTAAGAATCTCTATGATTCATTTATCACAGTGCTTATATATTTTTGGATACAAGTGTTTGTAATCAGTTTATCTCAAGTACATAAATTTAGATATATTTTGCTGCTTCTTGATCGTTGATTCGGTGCTAAACTTATTTGCATTTGAATTTTCGAGGAGGCTGTTTGTCACAACTTATCAACAAAAATGTTGGCTGATATAATTTCGAGAGTTCTTGTGTAAGTTACCAATTTATTCATGATCGTCCCTGCTGTCTTTATCGTAAATTTTATTGTTTTGATTTAAAATTTTGTGTTCTACCGTATCGGCAGGATGGTTCTTGGATATGCATATCCAGCATTTCAGTGTTTCAAAACGGTGGAGAAGAACAAGGTTGAGATTGAAGAACTCCGTTTCTGGTGCCAATATTGGTAAAGTCTTCTCTCTAATTAGCTAACAAGTTTACGTATTATAATATTCTTGTTATCTTTGTTTATTCAAGAATTAATATACCTTCAATAAAATGGATTATATAAGATTAGAATATGATAGAAAAGTTGACCAAGTTATAACTTGTTTAGAATGGACGGCTTGATTATATATTTTATCAGAATGCATTAGTTGAGAACTGTCATTGCAAATTATATATATTTTATCTCATTGCAAATTATATATTTTATCGGAATGCATTAGTTGAGAACAACCATCTATATGTAGCATGTTTGATATCTCATTGCAAATTATATATTTATGAGAATGCATTAGTTGAGAACAACCATCTATATGTAGCATGTTTGATATCTCAATGCAATCGTTAAAGTATGGTATAAGATCATGGTAAAGGTCTCCCTCTAACACCTTAAATTGTAAATGAGTTAATTAGTTACTTAACATGATATTAGAGCTCTGGCAGGGTAGTATACACCTAGAGATAAAAAACGGAAGCGGCAAAATCAGAATCGCACTTGTAAACTTGTGTCAGTTTCTTCTATTTTCAAAACTTACTTGCATGGAATAAAAGACTACATAATCTAAAAAATATGAACATCAATAAACAAGTCGTTTTTGCTATATTCAGATCAATCGAGTTTTCTCATTTCATTTCCGAGTTTTATCTTTACAAATGGAGTCGGTCGTACAATCCTACCCCTATGATAAAAGACAAAATGGCAAAGTTATAACTTTATAAGATTGATCGAGTTCAGCATAACTATATTAGTAGTGAAAATGAGTAGATAATCATATTTTCAAAATGAATAGAGTTAGGGGTTAAATTTACAGAACTTATAAGTTATTAATGTGGTGCCTAATGTGGTTTTACTCTCCGCATGTGTGGATTAACCATTAATCCATGATCAAATTTGAACTTTTCAGGATTATTGTTGCATTGTTGGCAGTTTTGGAGAGAATCAGTGACATATTTATATCTTGGTATGCAATGACACAAAACCTTTACGAAAGTGCTTAAACTTGTACATTTACTAGTTTTTAACTAAACTTTAATGTTGTTCAGGGTGCCAATGTATGCCGAAATGAAGCTAGCCATATTTCTGTATATGTGGTATCCGAAAACGAAGGTAAAGGCAGTTTTTTTGTTAAAGAAGAAACCTGGTTTGTTGGAATTCTTTTAATTAAATACAATGGTGTACCAATTCAGGGAACAGGATTTATCTATGAAACCTTGTTGAGGCCATTTGTTGCAAAGCATGAGACGGATATTGAAAGGAGCTTACAAGAACTCAGAACTAGAGCTTGGGACTTGGCTATTTATTATTACCACAACTGCACAGAACTAGGCCAAACAAAGTTTTTCCAGGTCATTGACTACTTGACTTCTCAGTCTGGAAGAATGAAGAAAGGTAGCTCTGAGGTATTTACATTTACAGTTCTCTCTTTTGATTGTCTACCTACTCATTGTTACAACATGCTTCAAATATTTGCATTTTGTGGGGGGGGGGGGGGGGGAATGGGTGCTGTTAAAATCTCAGTGTACGCCTGAAAGCGTGCTACTACTCCTATAAAGCACGAACTTATCAATATTCATCTTATTAATCTGCTCATTACAATCTCAGAAGGTTTTTAAAAAGTTTTCTAGTACTCAAAAACATCTAGTTAGTTCCCCTCGTTGACATCTTTTGAGTGAAAATAATACTCTGTAGACTAATTCAGAAGGATCATATGTTAAAATTGAAACCTTAGACACTTGGCAAACAAATAAATTGAAACCTTAGACTAACAAGTTTGAGTTTGAATCGCTTGAATGTGAGCATCATTGCTAGCTACATTGATTGGTTTCCTGAATACTTTTGAATCAAGGGTTAGGTTCGTTAAATTGACTGCTTTATGTCCCCGAGTTCTTTCCTATCAAGGATTATGCTCGTCCCAAATTATATCATCTGTAGTGCATTTTCCTTGACGCAAAGGATTCCCAGAACTTGAGTCTAAGTGTCCTAGTTCTACATCAGAACGCATAGATTAGAGTTGATTGGAAAAGACGCATAAACGGCTGATCAGCAAGGTCCCCCTTTGAAATTCTTACTTCTCGTATGTACAAGCCTTAGGGTAAAAAATCAGCAATTTGTTGGTCACATAGAGTCCTAGCAAGTCGTACACAAAGTTTAGCAATTATGAATAGCTCAAGTAAAATATGAAAGAAATATTTAGCGAATTCTAAATAGACGGACTCTGTACACAAGTTTATGTTACAAATTAGGCTAGGACATGGCATTCCTCAACTTTAGCAAGATTAGTTATTAGTAGTAGTATTACTATTAATGTTGGTAACTCTAGAGTAACCTATGTCACAATTAGTTTAGGACATAACTGGGTTAGATTAGGACATATAAATTGGTTAAAATATACTCCCACCGTCCCATAATACAAGTTTTTTTAAAAAAAATTACGCATCTTAAAAAAACATTAATTAGATGATACATTTTCTTTTATACCCATTATAAAAGCATTTGCTTTCATCTCCTAAAGGACTCCGTTTTTTTTTTTTTGATAAATGAAGTGAGTTTTAAGGTTTGAAATTAATTTTTTATTTGTGTCGAGATTGTTAATGAATTAGAAGAGTTAAGTCTACTTAAAGTTCAAGAAAGAAGTTGTTCAAAAAAAATCTGGTCAAATTAGGAAGCAGTGATTGTCATTGTTGCTTTTTGGTTTGTTTCTGAGAGCCTTCTTATATTTTGTTTAATTTGGCAGAAAGGAAGAAAAAATGACAAGTCTAAAGCCAATGGCCCGCCTCCACCAGACACTATATTTTCATTCAACAATCAGCCACCAGCGCCAACTCCATCAGCACCCCCACTCTACTCCCAATTGCAGGAATCACAATTCAATCACTTCATCAACAACCAGGAACAACAATTCCACAGCCCAGATCACCATGGAAGCCGGTTCGGGTTTAAACACAGAAAGGGCTCCCATTAACGTCTAAACCCCTGTTCAAAAAATGTAAATATCACAGTAGGTTTCTTGATTATTCTTCCAAATTTCTTGATTCTTTCGTTGTGTCTTTTGTCACAAACTTAAATACATGAAGCATAGAATTAGCATTTTTATCCCGAGGAGACAAGATATGTATACACCATTCATCTCGATACCTAAGGAGAATTGGTTTTGCTATCTAGACTCAGAGCAGCTTGACTAATATTTCGATGTACTCATTTTTTCTAATAAAATTCAAAAAAGGCTTGAATACACGATTATAAGTTTCCTTCAAACAATCAATAATTCAACCAGTACAACTGCATAGTATCTTGTTTAAAAAAAGAGAAACAAGTGTTTTACATTTCAATTATATACTTGTGTGGTTGTATATCTGAAATTCTGGATCACCGAATCCGAACCACCCGTAGAAGCCAGTGAAATGATCGAGTCACGGCCTGAACCACGTAGTTGTTGGTCAGAAATTCAGATAAACTGAACCAGGTGCGTCTAAAGAAGCTTGTCGAGTCAGAACCAGGAGAATTTGACATGGGCTGAAGATAAGCCCAAGCAGCTTGCTTGACAAGGCGGTTGCGAATAGCTATCTGATATCCTGAGCTAGAGGCTGCGGCAGCAACGGGCGCTGGTGAATTAGGAACAGAGTAAGGTAGTATATCCTTGAGGGAAGTGTAAGAAGGGGCTGGGAAGATATGCAAATCGAGAGGGAAGCTCGAGAAGTGATCAGAAGAAGGGAGCGTGAGCTTGGGAGGGACGACGGAGGTTGCGATGGAGTTTCGACGAGCGAGAACGGTGGAGATGGCCATGTAGATAGTTAGTTCGATTTAAAAAGACAGAGGAGCTGTTTGTTGTAAATTAATAGCAAAAGTTGTCGAAAAGATGAAGTAAAATATAAGCGATGCAAGAATTAAGGCGGCTGCTGCTGAGGTTTGCTTTATGAGACTTTTCTGGATTTATAATTTGAATGGGTGTACAGCAAAGTAAAAGCCGTTTAGTTAGTTTATGCACAAGACTGGGGGATTATACGCGTACCATTCATTTCTACTTCTATTTATCTGCACTTTGATCTTTCCCACTTTTTTCATCAAACCCTACACCAGCGTCAGCACGCAATACCTAGTCAAACCGTAATGTGAGGATATATGTTACGCGCCAACTTTAACGGCTATTCTTCAATATCGTTGAATACAAATATACATGTCATTTAGAGTATTTTAGTAACTTTTGTATAAATTAGCAACTACTATGAAAGTATCGTTTCAGTTTCTGTTACCTATAATTTACATTAGAAAATAAAGTATACTTTACACTAGAAAATAAGTATATAAATATAGAGTAATGCTAGATGCACATAAATTTGCTATAGAATTTTTGCACAAATGAGTTGAATTACACTAATGTGAGTTTTTATTAGTTGATATTAATGTGAATGCAGGAGGGTTATCGAAGATTGAGACACCTATCATTTTGATAAACTTTTTGTGAAATTTTATGTAACTATAGTATACATTAGAAAATAACTAGAAAGACAAATTCACAAAATCCTACTGCTACACACTTGTAAGTTGTATCTATCATAAATTTATGATACGGAAATCGAATGATCACATTAGATGGGATAAAATGAGATTTTAATATCCTTAACAATATTTCTGTATGATATATAAGTGCATAGTCCAGAGTCTAGACCAGAAATGTCAAACGACTATTTATTTAGCTTATGTCATTCAGTACATGATATGTTTCTAAATATATATACCTAAGAATATGAAATTACATGGTAGAGGGGATCAGGATATGTTTAACTCGAAGAAACCGAATGCAGCAAGTATGAATTAATGAAATGAAAGAATACTGAGAAAAGAAATGGAATAAGAGGAAAGAGCAAGTAAAACGGCAGAATTTTTATCACAAGGATTGAGAAGGATACGAGTAGAAGAAGAAATGAGCACTTATCTCTACATTGAAATAACTTCTGGATAATTGGTAGGGTTAGGAATGGAAAAATAAGAATTATGAATATATGTCTGCAAATAGTGCACATTATTATATCTGATTCTCCACTCATTAGTAACCGGGAAAGTCTTGCTTTTGCTGAAGGCAAGGCAAGGCAAGTTGAGAAGAAAATATCAATCTGCACTATCAATCTGCCTACTATGACCATTGACCAAAGACCACTAGATATTGTTTCCGCTAAAAGTATATAGATTGCAATGTGATACACCAACAACTTCTAGCTGGTACAACATAACATGCATTTCAGTTTTGAACTAAGGTATGCATGGGAGATGTTCTAATGGGAACCATACCCCTTATCTATTGCTCAGGCTGGCAGGCTCTCATATCAAGCTCAGCCTGAATCAATTCATTGATTAAAGTTACATGAGCAAATTTATTCATCATCAGAACAAATGCCTCACAAGACATTTTCCCAATTGTACACATTAAACCTTTTATCTCTTTTCCCTGCCAATTTCTATGCCCAGTCCAACAGGTAGTCCATTCAAATCTTGTAAACCCAAAGTCCAGGGGTATTTAGTAACAAGATAGTGGCTATCACAGGTGACCCTTAAATAGAAAAGGAATCAAAAGTAGATACCACCAAGCGCTGCCTAAAGACCTTGTTCCACAATAAGATGTAAAAGTCCATCGGAAGCCATAGTTCTGAAGTCACCTTTGTATGCCATTTGCAGCAGTTGATGATACATCAGCAACACCAGATGGTGGAGTCTGCGGTCGAGGGCTAATACAATCAGCCAATCCAAACTCATCATTAAGTAGACTCACCCCATCCCATTCGACACCAGCTGTTCAGGTGAAAGAAAAGACCAGTTTCAAATATATAAATGAGCAAAAGAAAACAAAGGAAAGAGGGCAGGAGAAGGGGGAGAAAGAGATATATAAAAAGAATACCGTCTGTCTTCCACATGTCTGTCATACTGATACTTGGATCTGTTAGGAGCCAGTAATCCGAATCATTCTGCAACAAATACCACATAGATGCAATAATGCTGTGTTCAGACACAACTATGAGATGGAAAACGACTGACCAGGGAATATAGAGATGAACCAGTAAGATCATAAGCTAAGCAGAAGTCTTCAAGCTATTAGTACAAGTTCTTCGAAACATAAATTCCTCTATAAGCAATTACAACGATACAATTTCCACAAAACTCTGAGTGCAAATTTTGCACTCCAAAGTTTTGAATATAGTTCATAGATATATTATAACGATCGTTTTGTTTCTTTAGAGTTTACGTGCTCATCATTTAAACAGAAGGTGAGAGAACTGTATGCTAAAACAGCATTAGTGCATGTGTCTGCAATGTGTGTGTATGTGTGTGAACATCAATGAAAAAGTAACGTGGAACCAGTTTAACTTATTTGTTAGAGTTCATAGCTGGTAAATTTTTAGACCTGTAAGATGAACCATTTCAGTTCAACTGGTTGTAGTTAATGTGAGATGCCTTTTGCGAGGCTCTCATCCACCAAATTTTTTATCCTTAGGCTTAAACATAAACTTTCTGGTGTAGCTCCAAAGCAAATACATTTTTTGCTCAAGGGTCTCAAAATGTGAACTAGAGGTTTTGAATTCATTTATGCTCACATTCTATGTTACCCAAGACTTGACTTGAAGTGTCTAGATACATCTCTTAGTGTCAGATTTGCAAAATTTTAAAACATTTGTACGTTTTTTTTCCCCAAAATGAATAGTCAAGTTCATACCATGTCAAAGTGCCAAGTGTCTGACACAGGTACTCGAGCTGAAAAAAGAATTCAGGCATAGCTCACATTAAAGCCACTTAAATACCACAATATTACACCAGCTTTGTTCAATTTATAAAAATCTATTGTTATTTCTCACTTTCCTCTTTCGCAAAGCCGGCATACACAAGTCTTCTTCAGTTATAACAATCCAGGTGAGACTAATTTGCTTCGAATTTAGCATAAAGAGGGCTTTCGAGAGGTTAAGTTCACATACAAGTAAATAAAAATATTGGCTACTATTAAGTATTTAAGTGCATTGGAGTTTGTATGCATATTGCTCCTTCCCGACCTCCCCGACCCTCCCCTAATTCCTATTCCTCTATGTCTATACAAAATATGTGTGTATGTTTATATGAAATATATGTTTATGTATAAAGATTAAGTGTGTTTGTACTTAAGAATTAACGAAGAAGAAAAAGCATGGCTGTTGTACATGAAAGTTACATTATGATCTCTATTCTCTATTTATAGACTTGTGTATCTTTTGACTATATATGAAGAAGTATCTGAGCATGCGTAGATATCCATCATCTCCTTTTTTATTATTACCAAAAAGATAAGAACACTTACATCGATTTCTGAAGGAAGAATCTTCATAATTCCACCGGAAGTGTCCTGTGGATTGTATAGATCAGAGTTCACTCCATGACCATCTTGTGTCCCTGATCCATTCTCTAGCCCGTTTCCCACGATTGTCATCTCTGCTGCTGGATTGTCACTGGACCCAGTACTTGAAGCAAGTGGGAAGCTCATGGACGGTTGCACACTATTCATCTCGTCAAACTTCTCCTCAAATTGGCTACGCATAAATTTGGATTAAAAAGCATCTTAGTGAAAAAAAAATTGAGTAAACATTTATCGAATCACACACACAAAAAATTAATAATAATAATAATAATAATACCTGACAAGGTACACATCGATTGGACCCATTGTGCTCCTTAAGATTATTCTGTATCTCCTCTGAGGATAATCAACAACCTGGCATAAAAAAAAAATATGTGTTTATGCATCACGGACACGCAATGTTTGAACATCATACACACTTTGCTCCATACATACTTCATCTGGATCTGGGACCTCAAGTGTGGTTCCATGTGGAGCTTTAATTGCTATCAGGGTTTCATCCTGCACCATAAAGAACCTGTGTTTAGTCAGCAGTAAGCTTTAAGCACAATGCTAAGAGTTACAGTCGTAACAGTGAGATGAAATCAAAAACGATAAGTGTGTAACACAACATTTAACTAAAAACTTGCCGTAAAGCATGGTAGACCCTTGATATCCTCTTCAGTCACAAAAAGCCACCTAAAGGAATCGAGATATAAATAAAAGTAATAAATGGATGGAAGCATTGCCAATAAATTTTTACATAACATTGTCAAAGAAGAGGAAAATACTTTTGATTGGTTTCATCCTCACTCAAGTCTCTCAACCTGTCCTGCATTTCCCTGCCACAGCTTAAATATCAGCATCCACAGAAAACCTAACAAGTCAGGAATAACAGCGACTGTCTTATTGATGAAACCATATAACCTTATGCGATCATCTAGTCTTTTTTCTTCTAGAGAAAGCTTTTCAACTTCTGCCTGCAGATAAAATAGGGAAGCTGAGTTCAATAACTGTCAATATTCATTTAAAATATCATGATCTAATATCGAGGAGATATCAATAGCTAGAGCCTAGATGTAATTACAAATTGTGCTTCAGAATTTAGAAGTTAAAAGAAGAATCATTGAAGCAAAACATAAGATGGTAACTTAGGTTGAGACTTCAGACCATATACACATTTTCATGCAAAATGGTAATGTGTGTTTGAGACCTTATACACATTGGCACACAAAGAATATATTAAAATAAATATGTTATACCTGCAAAACATTGCTATCATCTTCCGTCTCACCCGGTCTTGAAGCATCAATTCCTCTATAACAGATGAATACATAAGCTCTCAAAACTCAGCTTTTGTTGAACTGGAATATATTTATGTAACGACATATCTTACAAGTAGAATTAGCTTACTTCCAGTGAATTCTGTTCTTAAGCTTCTTTTCAATAAGACCAATTCCTTCAAGGACGTTAGTGATGTCATATATCCGCCTCTTCTGGACCTGTAATATTAAGCTTTAATTTAGGTCTGGCAAAGATAAATATAATATTATATTAACAATTTGCAAAGGATTACCTCTAAGGTCTCAGCAGCATTATTAAGATCAAGAGTGCCATCTTCTGCATGCTTTATTAGATTAATGAACTTTTTGGTCAAAAGGCCTGGATAATTTGAGGTTAATCGAGTCAGACTACATTTAAACTACAAAATGAACATTTGAGTCGGGAAATTAGTTTACCCAAGGAACTATCATAACGGCAGCTTCCAGCAGGAGTAAGAGGAGAAGGAGAACCTGCATCGAGTACTATAATATCTTAGAATATTTTAGGAAATTATTTATCCAAATATTCCACATACAAGGGCAATTTTGGTGGATGGTCAAACGAAATGTCTCACCAGCGTTTGACATAGGGGTTTGAGGCACGGATGCATTGCCCTTTGCGACGTTAGACCGGCCATTTACCCTTCCTCCTTTCCCAGATACAGGTGTCTGGTTGGGACTACTGACTGCATTAGTGTATGCAGGACTCATGCTCAACCGGCTGGACTCAACTTCACTATAATTTCCAGGCTTCCGCTTTGAGGGCTAAAAAAATTCATCAAGCAGTAAAGTTAGCATCAACAACTATGCAATAAAAGAGTTATCGAGGACAACTTGAACTGGACTGATTTTGCTGAGGCATCGACATGTTTTGCCCAATGTTTACTAATGAAATTACATGAGCCGCAACAAGGTACTAATAAATATCACACAATCTTAATACGAGTCTCGAATTATATATTCGAATCGGATTAACAAATACTTACATAATACATCTAATCAAGCAACGGTTGCATAAAAGGAAAAAGTATATCGGCTTCTAATTAAAACACAAAATCGATGTGAACAAACAATAAAGTTATTCCGAACAATTACACATACAATCTACATCAATTAAACGAATAATTAGGAAACTCCAGTAACAACACATATCAATCCGCATCAGTAAATTCAACGCAACACTAATTACAATCTAACATGAGAATTAGGCAAACTAGCAATTAATAAACAATCATTACTCACGAGCTATAAACAACATATAAATTTCACAATTAAAAAAAAGATATATATAATCTCACAGTAGATTTAACGATGATAGCCTCAGGCTCATGATCGGCGAGACTTCTAGAATCTCCGAACCGGTAATAATCTTCAGGCGGCGCGAACGGCGGCTTCATAGAAGCGAACTGTAGGGGCCGCTTTATCGGCGGCGGGATCCGAGCTCCGCCGTTGCTCATCGGCGGACGAGGTGACGACGACGGCGGCGGCGCCTGGCCGTTAGAAGGTCTAGACATTAGATTAATTAAATAAATTAAAAAAAGGATTGTTTATAAGTTAATTAAATAATTATGAGATTAAGATGTTGGTTTTGGGGAGAGATTTGTGAGTGGAGAATGGTGGTGAGGAGAGAGATTTAGGGGTTTTAGAGAGAGAAAGAGAGAGAGGGTTTAGAATGGGAAAGTGGGGAGAGAGAGAGAGAGAGAGAGAGAGTGTGTGTGTTTGTGAGAACAAAACGAGAGAAGCGAGGGAATTTTTAGTTCGGATTGATGTGGAGGGAAGCTAGCAGCACGTAAAACTGGAATTTACTTTATTTCTAGATACTACCCTTTTATTTCTCACTTTATGTTTTAGTCCCTCATGCTTTGCAAATATAACATTTTTCAATTTTATTTTACAATTTTTATGGCAAATCCTTACGAGTAATTTGGTGCAGTGAATCATTCAACTAAAAACGAGCACACCAGCTATTTTACGGTAGTAAGTGATTTTAAGAAAAAAAATATATATATATCCGATAATATAAAAATTGAATTTTCAAGTTTAAACTTCAACATTCACTAATATAAATTTTAAGCCACGTATAAATGTAAAAATTTATAATCACATTTTAATGTAGAATATTTTAAGTTAAGACGATGTTAGATTTAGCAGATCCAAACTCGTTTGAAAAGATTTTTTGCAAAAAAACAATATAAAGAATTTATGTATTGACCGATAAAATATATGATTATATGTACGTTAATTATGTAACCGTTTTATCGTTTAGTCATTGATATCTTGGTATTTTGCAATTTTATAGATGCTTTTATTTCATCACATGGGCCCATGTAATTCATTTTGAGTAACGGTTCGATTTTATAAGACTTTTTCTTATAATGTGTAAGAAAATTTTTACATGAAAAATAATGTACACAAGAATAAAGTAATCATTTTGTGTGTATTTTATTCATTAGAATACTCTACATTTACAGAGTATAATTACATAAGGATGGTTGTTAACAATCCATATTACAAGGGATAGAATGATATATATAATCTATATTTAGCAATTGAACTTAACACTTTGCAGTAGTTCTAAGTTTATCCTTTGCAACTTTATATTTATCCAACTGATCATTGTTGATGTGTATTTTTAGAATTTCATTCACAGGGAAGGACTCATATCAATACCAATTTCAAGTCATTTATCTCTCACAATTTGGAAGTGTGGAAGAATTTGTGGGTGTGTGATTATCTACCAATTAATTTAATAAACAAATAAAAACTATATTAAGTAAGAGAGAAAACAATCAAGAATTAGGGTTCTTCAATTGGCTATCATGAATGTCTAATTTGTGCCTCTTATTTTGTTAAAAATAATCCTTCTAATGTTTATAAAATCCTCTCCAAAGGTAAATTCTAGTACCTACAATCATCACTTAATCGTCACTCCCATGGTCAATCAAAGTATAACTATAGACTATTACAAATCAAGGATTATCAGTTTCACAATTCACATATCAATCTCCCGATCTAATACTTAAATTGTGTCTGTCATATCATGTACTAGAATTACAACTCTTCTCCCGATTCGTTATAATTCCTAAAGATTCAATTAAAAGTTCGCGACTCTTCTAATTGTATAAAGCACTCAATGACAGATTAACAATAATAAGAAAACTAACAATACAATCAAACAAACTCAATAAGCCAACGAATATCACCCAACTCTTGGATAAAAGGATTAGCTACTCATGATAAGATAAAACAAATATGAATTAAAAACGCAAACCATGAGTTTAAGAATTGAAGTACGAAGAATACAATTTTAAATGCTTCTCGAAATCAGGATGAATTCCTTTTCTCCTTCTTCCAATCTCCCTCTCAAAGTGTTTCTCTCCTTTTTTTCTCCAAAATATGGATATCTAATTCTATTCTATAATACAATATGTTATGATATGTTGATGTCTCTCTACAATATATATCAAAACCAAATATAATAGAGTTTTAAAGCTTTCAAAGAAATATATAAGTAATTTTTCGAAACAAATTGAATTCTGAATGTGAAATTCGTAATCTATCTTCCAGGCCTATTTCCGGGCTGCTCGAGTTGGAATATTAATGTTGGACCACTTCTGAGTTGTAGATAATTTCGTTAGCTTCGCATGGGCTGTAAAATCGCCCAATTCTGATGTCTGAAACTCAAGTTAGGGCCCAAACAGTGATCGTTGCGCATGTAGCCCAATAAATCCGAATTTTCTTGTAATTTAAGTTCAAATAAACTCAATTCCTTCCAAATTTGGGAATTCTTTATTTTCAGTCATAAAACATTAAACTCTAATTAATAATTTCCGATTACGTATAAAATATAATATATATGAGGAATAAAATCATATAAAATATATATAAATATATACTCTATCAATCATTAGCATCTGTGTTAGTGACACGTGTTGTGGTATTAGCGAAAACCTTTGTGATACTAGCTATAGCCAACAAAGACACATGGCACATATTTTGGTCAAACTTAGTCTTCCGATAATCAACCAGATTCGGATAACATCGATACCCAAATGTACGAAGTGATGAGTAGGATGGTGGTATACCATAGAGCTTTTCATATGGAGAGATAGTTATAACCATCTTAGAAGGTAGCCGATTGATCAAGTACACAACCATGTGAAAAGCTTCCACCCATAAGAACATTAAAGCTTTACTACAATATAATAATAACATACCATTTTTAAAATGTAACAACCAATATAGTCAATCCCATTGGCATAAAACACGTTACAGGTTTAGCAAATTTTACATAATCAATATTTAGCCAATTATTTTTACAAAACATAGTTGGAGATGCTCTAAGGCTATCAAACAGTAGGATAACAGGCTATGTCCCTCCAACATATAACAGGATGAGGACTTTGTTACTTGAACAAGAAAAGACTCACGTAAATTTTTTACTTCAGCCGTTTCGAGATGATTGAAAGAAGAAATGAGTCTTTCTATGCTCGGATGGATGGGGTGATAGGCAAAAGCGACCTTTAATTAATGTGATGGCTGTGTCAGGAGGAAATTCCATGTTTGTGAAGTCATTTGACACAAGTGGTAACATTAAAGATGCTGAATATGTGGCGAGTTTGTTCTTAGATGTCATTGATTAAGAGGGGCCTGACAATGTGGTACAAATCATTACAGACAATGCTGGTAACTTTAATGCAGTGGGTTTGAGGATCGAGGCCAAGTATGCTCACATTTTTTGGACTCCGTGTGTAGTGCAGTCGCTGAATCTCGCTCTAAAATCCATGTGCAAACTAAATGCCAAGTCCAATCATTACAAAAACTGTAAGTGGATTTCAGATTTAAAATCATATTGTGATGATATTACAATGTTTATTCTGAATCATGGCAAAGCACTCATAATATACCAGAAACATTCACAGCACATGTTGGTAAAAATGGCCGAAACATGCTTTACATCTCATGTTATTATGGCTCAACGATTGTTGTTGGTTAAAAATGCTCTTGAAAAAACTATTTTAAATCCTAATCAGAAGACTTTTAGGAATACAAATATGGAGGGCAAAGCTGATCATGTTAAGAAATGTGTTATTTCTGACCATTTGTGGGATAAGTTGGAATATTTTATTGGTTTCACATCTCCTATATACAATATGATTAGGCTAGCTGATACTGACACTCCTTGCTTGCATCTTGTTTACGACATGTGGGATATAATGATCGAAAAAGTTAGGGAAAAAAATTTTAACGAAGAAGGGAAAGATCCAAAAAATGGTGAATATGAATTTTTTAATGACATTCAATATTTCTGGAAACTGTTGGAATAAAGTAATGCTTCTCTCCATTGCATGGCTCATTCCCTTGTCCATATATATTATAGCGAAGCATGATTACAAGGTGGTAGTGGTGTTATTTCTAGAGTTGCACCTAATGAAGACCATGGGATTTCTCTTAATAGAGCAAAGTGTTTCAAAAAAAGGTTTCCAAACCCAGAAGATTTAAGAAAAGTAAATGCTGAATATGGGATGTTTTCAGGGGCTTTTGGGTTTTTTTTCGGAATCCCATGTAATAGATGCTAGAGTTCATGAGGAGCCTCTTAGTTGGTAGGCTAACTATGGATCAGAAACCCCTATGTTGCAAAGTCAAGCCATGAAGCTCCTATCACAACCGCCATCTTCCTCTTGTTGTGAAAGGAATCGGAGTTCCTTTTCAAACATTTAAAGTGTTAAGAGGAACAAATTTGCATCTAGTAGAACCGAGGATCTTGTGTTTATCCACAACAATCAAAGGTTGTTATCTCGTAAAAATGAGTAGTACAAGAAAGGTCCATCCAAGTATTGGGACGTTGGTAAGAATTTAAATTCAACAATTTTTAGTATATTAATTCTGATTTTTTAATGATATTTTTGCTTATAACTTCTAATTTTTTTTGTCTTAGATGGAGATTCAATTCACATTGATGATGATTATGCTGAAGCGTTTGCAAACATTTTCATTTATGATCCCAATGTTGAAGGGATAATATTCAACAAGGAAGGTGAAGAAGAAGGTGAAGCGGAGGAGTAAGAAGACAAGTGTAACGCCCCCCAAATTCGAGGTCAGGGATTCAGGTCATCACATCACCATCCATCCATATCATACCTGTATTAACTTTACAACTCAACAATATACCAATCCAGACCTCAATCTTTCATACTTACAAGTTAGAGCCTCGGAAACGATAATCAGAGTAACACTAAATATTACAATTCATCTATACAATCCAGAATCTTACACAACTTCACTTATACAAACTACACCTGAAGGGAAGTCTTACTAATAACAGTTGAAACCTATCAGACTTACTTTGTAGTATTTATTCGGAACTGAATCATCCCAGGGATAATTCCTCTACTCCTCTTCTGCTGGTACGGAGTTAATCGACCAAATTCTTCTATTTCTGAAAGTTTTTTTTTATAAAGCAAGAATGAGCTACATAATCCTCAGCAAGATTTCCATTTTGAGTAATAATATAATTTATCTCGAAAAAGATTTTTCCAAAGATATGAGCATATATCTCATGATATCAAAATATAACTCGACAATATACATGTCCGAGTTTTGAATAAATTCTTGTACTCAGTATGAAGTTTTAAGAAAATGATATCATATGAACAAATTAAGTTCATAATAACAATAATAATCTTCATATCGTAGCAAAATAGTTTACACTATATTTTTGCTAACCTTTTAGAAAGCTTCTCAAAATACACAGTTCAATATGCTGCTACAACAGTTGTTTTTTATCATACGCAAACTGAACCATCTTTAAATTTTCAAATAATTTAAATGTGCACTAAACATGTGCCGTTATCTTCAAAATAATCTCGCAGTTCTAGATACTACACAAAACCACTATCGGCAACTTGGCTCTTAGGCCTAAGATGCGATATCAAATCATTTTTCCAAAGTGGAGGAATGGGACTTATAAGAAAACATAAAAACCTGACAAGAATTGACGATGATCAGTCGTCACATCCAAGTCCAATAATCAGCGGGTCTTTTCAACTAGTAGAAGGGTAAAAACTCCATCCGTAATTACCCTAGGTGAAAACTCCATCCGTAATCACCTTTGATGAAAACTCCATCCGTAATCATCCTTCGCAACACCTGGACCGGAATAAATGAGGGATCGTCTGGCTAACGGCCGCTTACACGAAAAATGAGATCGTTCATCAACGATCCCTCACCGCCAGAGTCCCTTTTTTTCATAAGAAAATCATTTTGAAGGAAAAATGAGTAATTGAAGTCCGACTTCTGTCGATCGATAATTTCGTGAAATCATGCTCGAATGAATACAACCTGACCGGGGATTTTCGAAAATATTTTGAGTTCAAAAGAGTTCAAGTTTGAAAATGCTCAAGGTATCTTGGATTAGTTTTTTTTTTCAAATAATAACTAATAAATAATATATTGAGATTTAATATAAATAATTATTAATAATAATAATTAATTAAAAATAATCTTTTAATCCAAGATAAAATTTTTGAGTATTTTTAATAACATATAATTAATAATCAGCATCCGATATTTCCCGAATAACTATTCGGGTTTTTCGCAATTTAATAAAGATGAAATAATACATCACGCCCAGGTCAATAATATACTTGGACCGATACGACTTCTTTTGCTAGAGTCGTTGTCCGGGGAAAACACCTTCTATACTAGAGTTCGGGTATACACATGTATATATAACAATCTTGACATAAGATTTTGAACAACATGCATAAAATATTACGCGTAAAAATTCATAAACACAACAGTGCAAATCCTTATGTATAAGTTTCGAAAAGGAAACTTGCAATTATGAATTAAAACATATTCCTCATACTTCATATATTTCAAAATATATATATACTTTGAACGATAGAGTATAAACTTGCATGAGCAGAATCAAAATATAATATTTTGAAAACAAAATCTTAGGGTTGGAAAACTTGCCTGGAATCCAAAGTACATCCCCCTAGGTTTCACTTGTCCCGGATAGTTCTAGAAATAGATATCAAATCTCGGTTAGCCTTCTTAATTGAATAGCTACACATACCACTAGTAAGTACACTCAACTTCATTAACCAATTACGCGATTGCTACATCTTTTGTCTTTACGAGTCCTTAGTTATTTTCTATTAACACTTATCTTGTCAATGACCTTTAATCCAATTCTTTACTCCAATACGTAGTCATGATGATCCTCAACAACTTTCATGTTTTATCCAACTGTAATTATCCTTTTATCTTGGCCAAAATGGCTCGTCAACACAATGCCCTTCGAGTTGACGTTTCGGGAAGTTACTATTACGCGGCTCGCGCTCTAACATTTTTAATAAATTGAAAAATCCATAATTAAATACGAAACCACCTCAAGGAGCTTCTTGAGTGTTTATGATATTTATCAAAATTGCTTTTCTTTGGAACACACGAGTGTAGATAGGCGAAACACATTTTAGAAACATGGTCAACTACGGAGTTGTACTATTTGCACTAGTTTCACTAAAACGCTCCTAACTCCTTAACCATTAACTCAAATGATGCACCGTTTTCGCGTGTACGGTCTATAGAATGTCTACTTTGTAATTAAGCAAGAATTCGGTTCTGTACAGAAGACAAATAATTCAGATTTTACTGAACTATGTAGAAGCTTTACAGTGACTAGTATCGTCGCGGAACTTTGGTTCCAACATTTTTATAAAATCAAAAAATTAACATTTTCCTATAATTCTTTTTGGGTTGTCTTTACCACTGTAAATTATTATTGCCCTCAATTTTCATAATTATATCACAAATTCTAAAGACCAAAAAGTGATCCGCAAGTGTGCAAAACGTAGCAGTTTCTTTTCAGGACTACTCTCCAATAGAATGATCATAACTCTCAAACCATAAGTCAATTTTTCATGAACTTTATATGCTTAGAAACTACAAGACAAGATCTTTCCAAATATGTGCAGTGGGTTTTAAGGAAACAAAGTTTGGTAGTCCGAATTCCCACTACAAACATATCATGTCTCAAGGAACTCCAACAATCACTTTTACAACTTTAACTTTCAAGATCTACTAACATCCTTCATTACCATCATCAAAACCACCAAGATTCTCATCCTTAACACATATAAGACTACATAATTTAAGAACATGGCTTACAACATAATAACAAACATCATTCCTCAAGATCTCATCACCAAAGGTCCAAAACACCAAGAACTACACCATTACTTATAGATCTTGAAATATAAACCATAAACTTGACATGAACTGTGAGTGGAGGGATATTATACCTTTCTTGAATCCTCAAACATACTAACAAGATCTTGTAAGCCTTAAGGGAGCCTTGATCTATGTTTATCATCTTCAAACTTGCAAAGGAATTCAAGAAACAAGTTAGATTTTCGGAGTCAGCATTACATCTCTTGAAAGAACTTGAAAAACGAGGGCCTTACCTTGATTTTCTGGATAAGGATCCTGAAGAAGAGTTGTAGAGCATCTCAATACCTTTTCAACGAGCTATAGAACATAAAATTTGAGTGAGAAATGAAGGAGATATGGCAGTTTTAAGCTGCTGCTCTATTTTTGGTCGAAAATGAAGAAAAGAAGTGGAGAGCTTTTGTTTGCTTTTGGAAATGATAAAGTGAAGAGAATGTATTATTTTGGTGTGATATACATCAATATATCAGCTGAGTTTCTTTGTCAAAAGCTAGGATTTGATAGCTTGCTTGGTTGATTTTTTAGCATTTGACAATCTAGCACCTTTTCCATGAAATATGGAACTTGTCCCTTGCACTATTCTAGTTAGTATTTAACTAAGTTGGTTGGATTCCTATGTATCTAGTTTGCATGGCACTTAGCTTGCATGGGATACTTACTTGCCAACTTAACACTTGTCACGTAATTGTTTTCGTAATTGCGGTTAATACCCAAAACGTTTCGCGATACAAATCTTTTCATCGTAATTCCTTAATATTGCAAGTATTTGTAATCCATTTAAATGGTGGAATTCGAAATTTATATTTCCCCCTTTAATAAAGCCATTCTCGTATTCCTTAATATCTCGTAAAATACGACCATTTGAAATAATGGGTTTCGTCAAAAACTAACGACTTTTACATACACTCATTTGCACTGTAAAACAATAATACCACTTCAAAATTTCAGTTTTCCAACTTGTACATAGGGTGGTCTGAAAAATTTTTCCTCAAACGCATTTTTACTATACATCCAAGTACTTTACAAATGGCAAAAATCCAGGTTCTTACAACAAGTGACAATATGCTGTTAAATACTTAAATTTGGTGGTTTATTTTCCGTTTCAGTTTTCTTCAAAAATAATTATTGTCAATGTTTTGAACTTGCATATTTAAAGATTTTAAGCTATAGTTGTGGTTTTAAGTTAGCTGCTCTGGTCTTTGGATTTTGATTTTGTGGTTGATAGATTTTGATTTTACTACTGGTTGATCTTTTAATTATAAATGTACTTGCTTTTCTTAATTATCTTCTGCTGCTGTTATTTTAAGTTTATCTCTGTTGCTATGGTTTTAAGCTGTTAAGCTACTGCTGTTAAGTCATTTTTTAGTTTTTACATTATAGATTTTTAGCACTTAGACTTAAGACATTGAAATAATCAATATGGAAATCTGGAATTGATTGCATTAGCTGCAGATTCTGTATAGTGAGTAAAATAGGTTTACAACAAGTAACTACTAATTAAAAGTAAGATCTTAAAAAATAAAAAACAATAAGTAGTTGTGTCCATATCCCAGTGTCGGATCCTTATTCAACGTGTCCCCGAGTCTTTGAATTCAGAGTTTGAAGGATCAGATCCTCCGACAAGTGTCCGTGTCGGATCCTTCTTAAAGAATCCGAGCATCCTAGATACTCCCTCTGTCCCTCATTTCTTTACACTTTCCTTTTTGGGATGTCCCTCTCAATTTTTTACATTCCAAAACTTACCCAAAATAGTAAAATTTTATAATATAAAAAGTAACTACGCCCACTACTTTCCTCCACTAAACTCACTTTATTACATAAAATATTAATTGGTCCCACCACATTACTCACTTTTCTCTACTACTTTACACTTTTTCTTAACCTTCGTACCCAACTCATTTGTAGACAAATGAGAGGGAAGAAGAGAGTAAGAACTATAATTTATGTTAAGAGTAAAGTACACTTTATGTACCTGAACTTTGGCCAAGACACCACTTGAAATACCATGGTTTAAAATCTACCACGGGCAATACTGAACAAACTATTTACTTACATTTCGTGTACTACCGTCTATTTGTCACTAACGGAGTTAAATGGCCAGGGGTAAAACAGTCTTTTCCAACCACATCTTCATCTTCATCTTCACTGCAGCTTCAGTCGGTCGAACACTGCAAAACCAAAACTACTCATCGACTTTGAAAAATCAAGCAGCAAAAACTGGATTTTAAACACACAATTACATTAACCTAGTCAACTCGCCAATACAACGCGATTCAGCAAACCGAAAAACAAAACTCACGAACTTAATGAACTCAAAAACAGTACCCATATTCGTGGACTTGCGGCAAAAACATAGAAACACAGAACACCAAACTCGACTCAAGCTACTTGACTCAGTAAGACTCAAAAACGCAGTTCAACAGCAAAACAAAATGCAGCAATACAAAACGAGTCTTGACTCATTAACGAAAACTAAAAATGCAAAACTCAAACGCAAACTCGGCAGCAAAATCACACTGTAAACAGAGTTCGGAAAAATGATTGAACAACAAACTTGGTTCTGCATACTTAAACTTCAGTGATAAAACGAATTTAAAACAAAACGAAGAGAAGAAAAAACAGGAAATGGGTTTAATCGAATTGAAAGGGAGAGAAAGGGGTTGTGATTGATCGAAGAGAAAGAAGAAGGGGATGGGAAAATTGCAGCAGTTGTGAAGAAAAAGGGGGAGAGACACGGGTGAGTTTGGGTTGTTAAATAAACATACTTCATTTGGGAAAAATGAAATATACCTTTTTCTTGAAAAGACTGTTTTACCCCTGATCATTTGACAAAGTTAGTGATAAATAGACGGTAGTACACGAAATGTAAGTAAATTGTTTGTTCAGTATTGCAAGTGGTAGATGTTAAACCATGGTATTTCAAGTGGTGTCTTGGCCAAAGTTCAGGTACACAAAGTGCACTTTACTCTTTATGTTATAGTCTTAGAGATTGCACTAGAGTACAAGTTCTTATATATAATATATAGCTAAAAGCGATCACAAATATCTTATTGTCTTTCAATTTTAAAAATTTTAAATATTGAAATAAAATGATCGTAGCCTACAGGTAGGTAAGTTAAAATTATAACAGCTTTCCTGTTAAGCATAAAATTCTCACAAACATTTTAGAAGGTTCATAAGGACATATGCATGGTTGGTGTTATTCCCAGATTACATACTTGTATAATTGTAGAAGGGGGGTTGAATACAATTCTTGATATTTATAAATTTCTGATAAGAACTCCAGAAATCTATACTTAGATAATTGCTGTAAAAAGATTAATGCACAAACACATAAAAATCAGGTGGTTAAATGCACCACCTGAAGCTTTTATTCGAAGAAAACTTTGTGATACAAATGTACACAGCTTCTGTTTTACAACTCTTTGCTTTATAAGGATATTCAATAAAAACCTAAGCAAATGTATCTGTTTTCTTAGTTTCTAAAGAGTTGTTACACTTGGTTATAAATCCCAAGTTTACAAGTGCTACAGGAATAAGATAATATTAATTTAATTCAAGTTGACTTGCTACTCCACTCCAAATACACATGTAGCCGAAAGGTTGTCCTTGTGAACAGACATGTCTCCTGCACCTTTCTTGTATTCATAGTGTAAACGGAATGCTTCTTTCTTCTGTGTTTCCAAAGTATGGCTGCCATACTGCTTTTTGTATCTACTATCAACCCATGTGATCTGTCAGTCAAACCTGTCCTTATCAACTGCTAATCCCCAGCTTAGCATAGAAGTAAGTGTCAATGATAATCCGTTGACATTGTACACTAACATCCGTTGATGATATATTGAGCTGTATCCGTTGATATTGAGATTTGAGCTGTATCCGTTGATAGAGTGGATTTGAGTTGTATCTGTTGATAGAGTTCTGTCTTCATCCGTTGATACACTTTCACTTAGACAGAATTACATAGCATAGCTTATTTACAATTGGCTACCCTATTCTGCCTATCCATTGATGGTCAACATGACTGTGGATAAAAACACTATCAACTGATAACATAGAGATACTGCAGTATGCTACAAAACCTCATCCGTTGATGAGCTACCTGTCAACGGATAGAGTTATAAATCCTTATCCGTTGACAGCTACAAAACCTTATACAATTTGATTGATTGTGAAGATATCATCAAGTACAACATATTCCCAACAATCTCCCCCAATTTATACTTGATGGCAATAAAGCATAAATTCAGGACCTTGATGATAACAAAACATTCCTAAGGATATATATAGAACAATTCAAAAATTGTATTGAGCTACAAAAATTAAAAACAGAAAGTTTATGAAATTTACAGAAAAGTGCTCCTCTAGACTGAGCAGATTAATACTGTTTCTTCTCTCTGGTTGGCATCACCCTTGATTTTCCTTCTTTGGCAGAGTTGGACTCAATCTGCATTTGGAGTGGCCTATAGAAGGCATCTTCTTCAACAACTTTTGGATTTAGCTTTTGTTGTAACCATCTCAGGTATTGAGAACTAGCCTTTAATAGTTGGTCTTCTAACCTGAAGAATCTCCTGTTACCATCTTCATCCCTGAACTCCAACATCCAGAAGGGTTGAAGGTGGATTTTCTGTCCATTGTATGGGATCTTCATCTTCCTTGGTAGTCTTGATGGTGAGTTCCATTCTCTCCTTATCTGTTTTATTCTGTCCAGTATCTCCCCTTTTGCTATCTTGGAGAACCCTGTGTATCTCTTGATTGCAGAGAACACTTTGGTTAAGGTCAGATAATTTTCTCCAAGAACCCTTTGTAGTGGCCATGTCCTTTCTTTTCCTCCCTTGCATACAAAGACCAATCTCTCAGGCAAATGTTTATATTTGTCAATTCCTCTTACTTCTGACAATTCATCCAGATACAGATTCATGCCAGAGTATTCTTCAATATCTGCCTGATAGATAAAATCATCCTTGTTTTCCAAGATTAGCTGCTTGACAATAGCAGGTACCCTAGCAACTTGAATTGGTTCCTTTGAAGGTTGCTTCCTTGGTATCCTTTTCTTCTGTTTAGGCTTCTGTTGAGGCTTCAGCAAGAATGAAGGAACTTCAATGGAGTCAAGATTCATTGGTTCCTCTTTAGGTATTATAGGGTCACCATGTAAATTCACAGCTGGGTTGAATACTTGTGCAGAAATAGGTTGTGATGAGCCAACTGTTTCCTTTCTTTCAATTTCTGGAGAGACAGGCCTCCTTGCCTTTGATTTCACTCTCCTTTTAGGTTTGGATTTGGGGACTTCCTCAGGTTCCCTCATTTCATCCTCTACCTCATCCATTAACTCCTGAGCCAGCCTGACTTGCTTCTCATATGAGTTTTCATATTGATTTTCTTGACTTGGATGAGCTTCCCTGAGAAGTCTGGAGGTCTCCTCTCTTTTTGCTTCAACAAATCTAGGATGGCTGTTGGATATATTTAACACTTTTCCATTCCTTATTATTACAGCCATCCAATCTCTTACACTCTTATTTGTCTTTTCCTTGAACTATTTGATTGTCTTTCCCATCAGCTTCTCATCATCATCCTTGGGAAATGGAAAGTCCAATTGTAGCTTGTTCTTCCCATTTGCTTTAGGTGGTGAGTAAGCTCTGGTTTTTATGCAGGGTTCAAATTCTTTGACAAAGGAAGGTTCAGCATCATAAAATGTGGGAGCCACAATCTCTGGAGTGAGCACCTTCAGAATTGTAGTTGATATTGTTGGAGCAGAAGACTGAGTAGAGAATAGAGTTGATACAATTGATTCATTGATCATCCTCTCTGTCCTCATTATTCTTTCATTTGCCTCCTTGTTGATCTTCTCTAATTCTTCAATTCTGGCTTGCCTCTCACCATCTGAGATTTCTGATAAGTCAGGAATCACAGGCAAAGCCTTTTGTTTCTTCACAGGGGAAGCCTCTATAGAGAACTATGTTGGATTGACCACTATAATTGGATGTTGCTCCCCCTCAATTTGTGCTATCTTGCTACTGGAAGCTTGAATTTGACTAGAAGTAGCTGCAACCTCTTCTACCTTTTTCTCCCCCTTTTTGTTAGCATCAAGGGCTGGAGGTGAGGCTGCAAGTAGCCTTACCAGTAGCTCAGTCTGTTTGGCTTGGTTGGCAATGAGTGTCTGCATTTGAGATCCATACTATCCACTCTGGAGGAAAGATGCTGAACAGATTTGGCCAGGCTATCTTCTTTTAAAAGTTTGCTAGTCAGCACCTTTTGAGTGGTAGTAGGGGCTAGTGCCTGAATCCTGGCATCTAGTTCCACTTTCATTTCTCTGATTGCAGTTTGGACCTCCTCCTGTTGTGTTTTTGAATAACCATGTGCATCTTGTGAAGTTTCACGGAGTCCATTATTTGCTGAAGGACAGCCTTCCTCTATGGATCTGCATTTTGGTGCTCAGCCCTAGCAGATTGATATTGCTTCATAATCTCCACATTGAAGTCACCATCCATAGTGGCAGTAGAAAATAACCAGTCTGGAGTATCCTCCACATTGACTTCTTCATCACTGGATGTGCTATCACTGTTATCATTGCCAAACTCTTCACTTTCAGCTTCTGAAGGCAGAGTTGTCAAAGCTTCCTTTGCTCTTTGAAGAGATTGTGAGGTGTGCACTAGGTGCATTGCCTCCTCTGCCTCCACATTGCCCTGTTGTGCCATGACTTGATAGGCAGAAACAGGATGAGTAAAGGTTTCAGGATCCAAAGAGATGGAGTCAATGATTGACTGATATTCTTCTCAAAATTCCATCTCTTTAGAAGCTTCATTAACCTCCATTAACTCACTTGCAATGGCTGGATCTTCCTGCCTTATTTCTCCTGTAGTCCCTTCTCTCCACTCATCTCTCTTTTCTTGCATCAGGGGCTCCCCCTGGCTCACACCCTCACCTTCACCTACTAAGGTGGAACTCTCTTGCTCTCCTTTTGCCTGACCTGAAGAAATGGTCAGCCTCTCATTATTTGCCTCTCCTTTTTCCTGCTCACAAGGTAGCCTCTCACTCCCTTCCCTCAATCCTAAAAGTGTTTCAACTACTGAGAACTCCTCCACACTTGACACAGGAATGTCAGATATAGCAGTGGTAGAGTGAGTTATCAACGGATAAGGGATATCCATTGATGGAGTAGTTATAGCTGTCAACGAATGGCTAGACATAGGCGCATCCATTGATGGAGAAACACTTGTCAAAGGATGAAGGATATCCGTTGATGAAGGAAAGATAGTATCCATTGAAGTGAAAACCAACACTGAATTTGTGGAGATTGATTTTAAAGATGAGGCCACGGATGTTGTTGTGAATTCAGGAATGGAAGATTGATGGCCCAACAAATCATCTAAAAGATGATGACCACCAATTGCAGAGTGGGGCTTCTCCAAGAATCTTAAAGATGGATAATCAGGAATTGATGTAGATATCATATCCACATCCAGAGATGGAGTTGGTGATGGTGGATTGTAATGTGTATTGATTTGAAGGTTAAGATCAAGGGGTTGTGACTCCATATTTATTGAAGTCACATCAAACTGAATTTGAGAAGGTACAGTTTGTTGTACTGTGTGTGCACCCTGTGATTCCACTATGGTTTTAGATTTTACTCTTCTTTCATAGGTTTTAGAAAGAGGGCTAGTGTCCCTTACCCTTTTGTGCAGAGTTGTTGTGGAACTAGTAGTCACACCCTGTTGAGAGGATGTAACTTGGGCTTGGCTATTTGGTGCACTTTCCTCACCTACCTTATTCTTAGGGCTTGCACCCTGTCCCTCACCACTCACTATCTCCTTCACACTCCCCTCAAGAGTTGTGGTAGATTTTGCAATAGGTACTTTTTGAGAAGCACCTGAGGTTTTTCTCTTAGATTTTGGTTTGGAAAATTTTGTTTTAGTCACTTGGGTAGGAGCCTGTTTGGTCACTACTACAGACTCCATTGTGACTGTGGAAGGCAAAGAAATTTGGGGGTTAGAGATAGGAGTTTCAAGGTTAGAAATAGTTACCTGAACAATTGGTAGATATACCAATTGTACTCTTGTATTGGAGTTCATTCGAATTAAATCACTTAAGACTCTCTTGTCCTGAACAAAACATGTGAACTTGCTATCCGGGTTAGCAATGGATAGCTCATTCTCAGATACATGCAGTGCTAAGAGCATAAAAAATCTAGCAAAATAGATATTCTTGCTCCTAGTTTCCTTTTTACCTAATTTTGCTGCTATCTCATACATGACTAGTGTGCCAAAGTTATAGAATTTATCAGTCAGAAACATACATAACATAACTAGCATGGAATGGGTAACAACATCAAAATTAATAATTTTGCCTGAAAAAGTTTTAATGAAGGCATCACAAAAATTACTCCATTCTTTAACCATCCCTTTCCTAACAATTTTCCCTAAATTATCAGTACTAAGGGCATAATTTATGGAATTAAGCATGGCAACTATTTCAGCATCACTGGGTACTTTCAGACAGTTATTCTCAGGCAATTTTAAACAAGCAGTTATCACATCAGAGTTAACTACATAGTTTTTACCCTTTAAGGAAAAAGCAATTGTACTGTCTGTGCCATTGAACTCAGTAGATACCCACACCTCTTCGATTACCTCGTGGATTAGAGGAGTGGTGGCAGTCATAGCATACGAAAGTTTACAGTTCTTCACAAAATTCATCGTGGTGTGATAAGCTTCTGAGGCATTCACTCTATCGACATAGGCCGTGAAGTTGTTCTTCTCATAGGTGAACCCAGTGGAAGACATCATCTTAACAATAGGAGCCATTGAAGTGTTTGAACTTTTGTTGTAGAGAGTTTTTGTGAAGAAGATGCAGTTTACTTAAGAGAATCTTGAAAGTCGATAAAAGTGAGATGTGAGAGCACAAGACAGCCTTTTATACTTTTCAAGAATTAAAAATGAAATAATTAAAAGTGATTACCCATTGGTCAAAAGTAACTGTCAAATAATAAAAGAAAATAAATATAATCAGTCCTATATAGATACACGTTTTACCAACGGTTATATTTATAAGAAAATATGTATATCAACGGATATGGAAAAAAAACGGTTGAGAAACAGCTTATCCGTCGATGATGTGGATAACCTGTTATCCGTTGATATACGAAAATCTAGGAATGTGTTTATACTATCAACGGGTAAAAGGATATTCGTTGATAAGATAATTTTGCCTTGGACAATATTTCTGAAGAAAATTTTTCTGAGAGTTTTTAATTCTCATGTAAATCAAAACACATTTCTAGCTGCTACGCAGTAAAATCAAATATCACTAGACAAGTTAAGCATACCTAGTTCACCTACCAATCTTGTGAATGTGGATTCATCAAGAGGCTTGGTGAAGATATCTGCAAGCTGCATTTCACTTGGCACAAAGTGCATTTCTACTGTACCATTCATCACATGTTCTCTAATGAAGTGGTATTTGATGTCAATATGCTTGGTTCTCGAGTGTTGCACTGGATTCCCTGTGATGGCAATAGCACTTGTGTTGTCACAGAAAATTGGAATCTTCTCAACTTTTAGACCATAGTCAATAAGTTGATTCCTCATCCATAGAATCTATGCACAACAACTTCCAGCAGCAATGTACTCAGCTTCAGCTGTAGAAGTGGAGACTGAGTTCTGTTTCTTACTGAACCATGAAACAAGCCTGTTTCCTAGAAATTGACAGGAACCTGTAGTACTTTTCCTATCAACTCTGCAACCTGCATAATCTGCATCTGAATAGCCAGTTAGATCAAAACCAGATTCTCTTGGGTACCAAATGCCAAGGTTTGGTGTTCCATTGAGATACCTGAAAATTCTCTTAATAGCTATCAAGTGAGACTCTCTAGGGTCAGCTTGAAATCTAGCACAAAGACAAGTAGAAAACATTATATCAGGTCTACTAGCTGTTAGGTATAGAAGTGAACCTACCATGCCTCTATAGCTTGAGATGTCCACAGACTTTTCCTTAGTATTCAACTCAAGCTTAGTTGCAGTGGTCATAGGTGTTTTTGCAGAGGTACAATCCATTAAGTCAAATTTCTTTAAAAGATCATAAATATATTTTGTTTGACTTATGAAAATGCCCTCATTAACTTGCTTTACTTGTAGGCCAAGAAAGTAAGTTAATTCACCCATCATGCTCATTTCATACCTACTTTGCATAAGTTTGGCAAACCTTTTGCAAAGCTTATCATCTGTAGACCCAAAAATAATATCATCTACATAGATTTGAACAAGTATTGAAGAGCCATTGATATTCCTATGAAGTAAGGTTTTATCTACTGTACCTCTAGTGAAGTGATTCTCCAGAATAAATTGAGATAAAGTGTCATACCAGGCTCTTGGTGCTTGCTTCAAACCATAAAGTGCTTTCATGAGAAGATATACATATTCTGGAAATTCCGGATCTTCAAAGCCAGGAGGTTGATGGACATAGACCTCTTCTTCTAGTTCCCCATTTAGAAAGGCACTTTTGACATCCATCTGATAGACCTTGAAATTGGCATGTGCTGCATAGGCTAGGAAGATTCTTATTGCCTCAAGTCTTGCCACTGGAGCAAAAGTTTCATCAAAATATATCCCTTCTTCTTAAGAATAGCCCTTTGCCACTAATCTAGCTTTATTCCTCACAATTATGCCATTTTCATCTGTCTTATTCTTGAGAACCCATTTAGTACCTATGACACTTCTATCATCAGGTTTGGGCACAAGCTTCCATACTTTATTTCTTTCAAATTGGTTTAGCTCTTCTTGCATTGCTAAGACCCAATCTGGATCTAGAAGGGCATCTTCCACTTTCTTAGGTTCCTCTTGAGACAGGAAGCTACTGTATAGACATTCTGCTTGAGTGGCCCTTCTAGTTTGGACTCTTGAATTTGATTCACCAATGATTAACTCAAATGGATGATCTCTAGTCCATTTTCTTACAGGTGGAAGGTTTGATCTTGATGAGGTTGCTTCATTTTCATGAGCATGATCATGTTGATTTAGCATTGAATTTTGACCCTGAGAAACTCCCCCTGAGTTTGTTGTCCTTGCTGAATTATGAAGTTGACTGTCATCGGATGCATCATTTTTCCTGTCGACGGATGCTTGAGAATCTCTGTCAACGGATGCATCTCTAATATTGTCAACGGATGCTCCAGAATGACTGTCAACGGATGCTTCATTTCCAGTGTAAGCATCACTTCTAGTTGGTACAACAATTCTTGGTGGATCTCTGTGGTCATGATCTTCATCTTCCTTATCATCATCATAGTACATTCTTCCTTCACCTTCATTCTCAAATTCCAACTTTTCATGGGAGCCTCCATCATTTAGACCTAGAATCTTTTGATCATCAAACACAACATGTACAGATTCCATAACAATGTTGGTTCTTAGATTGTAGACTTTGTAGGCTTTCCCTGCTGCATATACAACAAAAATAGCTTCATCTGCCTTTGCTTCAAATTTGCCCAAGTTATCTCCATGATTCCTTAGCACAAAACACTTACATCCAAAGACATGAAGGAAAGCTAAAGTTGGTTTCTTGTTGGTTAACAACTGATAATGAGTCATTCCTCTAGCTTGGTTGACCAAGGAAATATTCTGAGTAAAGCATACAGTGTTGACAGCTTCAGCCCAGAAATATGTTGGTAACCTTGATTCACTTAACATTGTTCTAGCCGCTTCAATGAGAGTTCTATTTTTCCTTTCAACAACCCCATTTTGTTGAGGTGTTCTGGCAGCAGAAAACTCATGGACAATTCCATTTTCTTCATAGAAAATCTTCATTGTGGAATTCTTAAATTCAGTACCATTGTCACTCCTGATTCTTTGAACTCTGTCTTCAGAACCATTGTTTAGTATTCTGAGGTGATTGATGATGATTTCACTTGCACAATCCTTGGAGTGCAGGAAGAAGGTCCATGTAAACTTGGAAAAATCATCTACAATCATCAGACAGTATTTCTTCTTAGAAATAGACATGACATTTACTGGACCAAATAAGTCCATATGCAGCAATTGAAGAGGCTTAACAATGGATGACTCTGTCTTGCTCTTAAAGATGATTTCTTTTGTTTCCCTAATTGGCAGGCATCACACAGTCCATCTTTGATAAATTCCAATTGAGGGATTCCTCTAGCAAGTCCTTTCTTACAAAATCATTCATAACTTTAAAATTCAAATGTGACAGCTTCTAATGCCATAACCAACTCTCATCCTTACTTGCTTTGCTGAAGAGACAAGTAATGGATTCTGAGCATGCTGAATTGAAGTCAACTATGTAAACATTTCCTTTTCTGAAACCTGTCAATACCACATTGTTGTCTTCCTTGGCAGAAACAACACAGGCTTCTTTTGTGAACTTTACTTCATAGTCTTTGTCACAAATCTGACTGACACTCAGCAAATTGTGCTTCAAACCTTCAACTAAAGCCACTTCTTCAATGATGACATTGTCTTTTAAAATCAAGCCATATCCCTTAGTATATCCTTTGCTGTCATCTCCAAAGGTAATTCTAGGGCCAGCTCCTTCCTTCAACTCTGTGAGCAGGGTTGAATCTCCTGTCATGTGCCTAGAGCATCCACTGTCTAGGTACCATAGATTCCTTCTGTTTCCCTGCACACATTCCAAAAACAAATCAAGTTGATTTTGGTACCCAAGCTTCCTTGGGTCCTTTCTTGTTAGCCTTTGACTTTGTACTCTTAGCATTCTTCAACTTAGGTGTAGATGCTTGAGTGATGGGGTTTGACAAATGCTCATTTGCATGAATATTTGATGCATGCATTTGTGGAAAATTGGCATAAATATTATTCATGCTAGGGATGCTCCATGACATTTGTGGCACATTCACAGATTGAAAATAAGGATTAGACACATATGGCATGTTCACATATGGATTTGAAAAACTAGCATTTTGATACAAACCAGGCATTACAGGCATACATGGTATTGTTTGAGGTACATGAACAAGAGCCTTGTTAACAATCTTGCAATTAGAATATAGGTGATTGACACTATTACAATTACTACAAGTTTTCCTAGGAGCAAACTTGTCAGGAGAATAATTGTTTTTCTTGTTGATGCCTATCTTACCATTTCTGTTCTTTTTCTTTTTACCCTCAATTTCTACCTTTTCATTATCTGATTTACCAACAGCCTTTTTGTTATGTAAATCACCTGCCTTAGCCTTCCCACTAAATTTGGTTTGGCTACTCTCACCACTAACAAAGTTCTTGTTGACTGGACCATACTTGATATCCAGTTTCTTGAGTTCCTTCTTACTAACAAACTTTTTGTTAGTCCACGGATACCTCTCATCCGTTGATGGTTCATCTGTCAACGGATGATCACTATCCGTTGATTCACAAATAGTCTCTAGATCCTCAAGGCCAGGTTCTAGCTCCTTTTTCTTTTGAGTCCAGGTATCCTTCACTAACGATTCTATTCCCTGGATTTCTATTATGTTTTGAGAAATATTCCTACAACTTTGAAATTTAGCAATTATCCCTTGTTCTTTTTCAAGCTGGTCTTTTAAAATCAGTTCTCTTTTTAACACAGCTTCAAGTTCACTTTTAGCATTAATGCAATCAACTCTCATTTTCTCAAATTCTAGAAATTGAGCTTCTAGAGCAGCATTTCTATCACTTAAAACAGATTAGTCTCTTTAATCCTATTGTTCTCTTTAGTAAGTGATTTAAGAGTAACACTCAAGTGATATAGTTCAGTAGACATTTCATCTATAACACTATTGCATTCCTCTTTGGTGAGCTCAGAGAGATTAGTAGAAAATACCTGATTGCTAGCTGAACTTGCTTCCTGCTCTTCAGAATCAGCCATCAGTGCAAGGTTGACAAACTCAACATCATCATCAGAATGATTGTCATCAGCAGCCCAGTCATACTCTTGGGTCAAGAATGCCTTTCCTTTCTGCCTGAGAAGATCAAAATACTTCTTCTTGTAGTCAACAGTCTCAGTTGACTTTCCCTTGTTCTCAGATCTAGGCTTCCTGCATTCACTTATCATGTGACCAGCAATTCCACAATTGTAGCATTTAATTTTGGATTTATCCACATAGTTGCTTGTGGAAAAATCCTTGTTAAATGGCTTGGCCACCCCAGAGTTTCTCTTGAATTTCAGCTTAGAGAATCTCCTAGACAGAAAAGCTAAGTGCTCATCTATCTCATCCAATTAATCCTACTGAAGGACATTCAATTCCTCAGACACCTTTTCCTTGCTCCTGCTTGATTCTGCTCTACCTTTACAAACCTCCTTGTTTGGTGTTGAATAAGCAGCTTCTGTCCTTTCCTCCTTCTGCTCCAAGTTGGCAACAAGTGCAACTGACCCACTTTTCTTTTGGGACTTCTCAATCTCTTCATCCTGCTCCATTTCCAGCTCATATGTCTTTAAAGTTCCATAGAGCCTTTCAAGAGTAAATGTCTTGTACTCTTGAGTGTTTCTTAGAGAAACAGTCATTGGCGTCCATTCCTTGGGCAGTGATCTCAGAAATTTGAGATTAGAATCTTTAACTTGATAGATTCTTCCATACAGTTTCAAACCATTTATTAGCTCTTGAAATCTACTAAATGTATCATTCAATGTTTCTCCACTCTTAAAATTGAAGTGTTCATACTGTTGGATTAATAGTTGCATCGTGTTTTCCCTCACCTGTTCTGTTCCTTCACAAAGGGTTTGAACAGCGTCCCATACTTCCTTGGAGGTAGTACAGTTAATAACATTGTCAACCATGTCTGTTTCTAGACCATTGAACAGTATATTCATGGTCTTTTTGTCTTTGTGGGCTTCTGCAATATCTTCAAGACTCCATTCAGAAACAGGTTTGGGAATGAGAGTGTCAGGCACATCTTCAGCCAGGCCAACTCTTGTTTCAGTCTTTATTGGAACGTGAGGACCCTTGTCAATGCAATCCCTAAAACCCTCATCAATAGACAAGAGATGTAGACGCATTTTTACTTTCCAGTGAAAGTAATTCTCTCTATCAAGAACTGGTATCTTTACTCCATAATCCTTCTTAGACATGTTGGCAGTGTGTTGATCTTTAAACTTCAAATATGTTAGAAGCTTACTCTGATACCAATTGTTATTCCCAGATTACACACTTGTATAATTGTAAAGGGGGGGGGGTTGAATACAATTCTTGATATTTATAAATTTCTGATAAGAACTCCAGAAATCTATACTTAGATAATTGCTGTAAAAAGATTAATTCACAAACACATAAAAATCAGGTGGTTAAATGCACCACCTGAAGCTTTTATTCGAAGAAAACTCTGTGATACAAATGTACACAGCTTCTGTTTTATAACTCTTTGCTTTCTAAGGATATTCAATAAAAACCTAAGCAAATGTATCTATTTTACTAGTTTCTAAAGAGTTGCTGCACTTGGTTATAAATCCCAAGTTTACAAGTGCTACAGGAATAAGATAATATTAATCTAATTCAAGTTGACTTGCTACTCCACTCTAAATACACATGTAGCCAAAAGGTTGTCCTTGTGAACAGACATGTCTCCTGCACCTTTCTTGTATTCATAGTGTAAACGGAATGTTTCTTTCTTCTGTGTTCAGTCAAACCTGTCCTTATCAACTGCTAATCCCCGGCTTAGCATAAAAGTAAGTGTCAATGATTATCCGTTGACATTGTACACTGACATCTGTTGATGATATATTGAGCTGTATCCGTTGATATTGAGATTTGAGCTGTATCCGTTGATAGAGTTGATTTGAGTTGTATCCGTTGATAGAGTTCTGTCTTCATCCGTTGATACACTTTCACTTAGACAGAATTACATAGCATAGCTTATTTACAATTGGCTACCCTATTCTGCCTATCCATTGATGGTCAACATGATTGTGGATAAAAACACTATCAACTGATAACATAGAGATACTGCAGTATTGTAACACCCCCAGATCCGGGGTCCGGGATCCGGTCGTTATTGTCTCCATTACTGTTCACAATACTTGAACTTACTTCCACTCAAAATAAATTACATCTTTATGACCCAACACAACAATATAAAACACACCCGTTATAGTCCCAGAGATGAAATCAGAGTAACAACCAAATTTTATTAAACACATTATGAGTTCTTACAACCCAAAAGAGTTACAATAAGAATACATACTCTTTGCCATCCATTTACATAAGTCATACTAGACCATATGCTTGGTACTGAAAGAATAAATCTATCCTACCAATAGCTTTCTCTTCGGCTCTGGTAGTCCCATCGTCCTCGCCAGCGTTGAGTGCGCCTTGTGCGAGTCATCTGGTCTAGCTGTTGTTGTGATATAATAATAAAGCAAGGGTGAGCAATAGCCCACCAACAATAATATTTAACTGAACGATAATATATAACAGTTCAAAAGTATCTTTCAAACCATATGCCATGCATTTACGGAAATGATGCCAGTATAATATGAACGATGAAGTTACAAGGTAACTCAAAAGGAAAATATATGTGGGAATATCTGCTATGTCGAAAATAAGCCAGATATTATCATTTATCATATAAAGAGGAACTTGCAAGAAAAATATTGCAATTCCAGTTATTAACATTTTTCGAAGTCCTACAACCTGAAAGAAGTCTATTCGATACGTGTTGCGGAAGACACCGTCAACCTGAAAGAAGTCTCTTCGATACGTGTTGCAGGGAATTCCCGATTTGGGAGATGAACCAATACTGGAGTTATCACGCGCCAGCTGTCCCACTCCCTGATGATCAGTCGGGGATGGTACAGCCCAATACAGTTTACTACCGGTAGAAGGAAGAACTGACGGCTCCACTTGTAGAATGCCTTTAATAGTAACTCCCTGGCCAATGGTTAGGCCTTGTGATGGACCGCGCGACTCGGCCTCTTACGCACGACTCCTAGTTCGAATAAATCCACAACATTGAAACGTAGAGTTTGTCCTCCCTTCCCCAAGTGAAATACTTGTTGATAAGACTCCACAAAGTAGTCATATCTAGTTGGAAAGGAAAATTCACCAACATTTCCCAAGCTTTTGCTTGTTAATGGATATCAACTTGTTCCAACAATCTTACCCCTCGAATGATGAGAAGGTACACACAGACTTAATGAGTCCATAGCAACCAATTTGCGAGTAAAAAGGATAAATTATGACCGGGAAGTCAACAAGATAAATAACCTTTCTCAAGTAAGGTTCCCTTATAATTTAAGAGATAGATTCGAGTGAAGAATGGAATCTTGAGGACCTTTCTTAATATAATATTAATCGTATGACTCCGAAGAATTTTACATAATATTTGGAGGTGAAAGATAATCTCCAAATAATATAAATCATTTTAAAAAGAATTTAAAAGAATTAAATAAATATTCCAAGAATATTTATTAACTCAATAATAATTACGGAATATTATTAAATCATAATATTGCTCGTAAGTAATCCTCGAATGAATATATAGAATTATTTACTAAATAAATCACTCCTTAAATGAATATTCAAAATAATATTCATTAATAATTAGACTCCAATAAGTATTTAAAAAAATATTCAATAAATAAGTCAAACATTAAATGAATATTTGAAAATAATATTCATTTAATAAATAATCTTCTAAATGAATATCCAAATAATATTCATTTAGTAATCAAAACTTTAAAGGAATAATCGAAATAATATTCCTTAAGTAAATAGAACTTCCAATGAATATTTTAAAATAATATTCATCAAGTACATAAAACCTTAAATGAATAACATTCTAATGAATATCAAAATAATATTCATTTAATAAATAACATTCTAATGAATATCAAAATAATATTCATTAAATAATCAACTCTAAATGAATATTCGAAACTAACATTCAATTAATATCTCTCGACTGAGATAATACTCGAATAACATTCCTCGAAATATTTCCAGGTAATTGATACTTTATGGAAATATAAATAACGTTTAATAATAACATTCCTTAAATAAATAATAATCTGCCGTCGGAATCCCTCCGGGTTTCCACGACTATCTATATCTCAAAATACCGACTCCCGGTCTATATTTAAGAATGAATAACATATGCCCTTCGCTAAGGGTCTTATTAAAACAATCCGGCTTATAACTGATAATTCGTATCAAGTCTATAAGCCAATATCAATTCAGGGAACAGGTATCATAATATAATTTGACAATAGGCATGCATGCTATGGCATATGTAAAATGGCAATCACATATATATATATTATCACAACAACAGGTTCAAAGTTTTGAACACTTGCCTGGTAATCGGGTGTGGGTGGAGATAGCGTGTCCTGGGTCCACTAAGGAGGTTACAAGAACAAGAAGATTATAACTGGAAGGATAGTATATACAAGAAGTAGAAGAACACTTAGAGAGATATATGAACACACAAGTTTATTACTGAGAAATATGTCTAAGGCTAGGATAGGATGCCTTAAACTGATACAAGGCTTCCCAATTTATAGCCAACTGGGGAAGCTTACTCGACACACTACTACAAGACACACTTGACACGTATCCTTATCTTATCAGATAAGAATCTTACTTTACACACCATTAGCTTACTTTACACACCACTAGAAGCTTATAGAATACGCTTCCAGACAAACTTACTGACGAAGCTAAAAATACACACCACACACGTGTTTCACATTATTGATGCCGGGTACACATTTGGCCCCATCGTCACATCAGATAAAGTGATATTCGATTGTACAACTTTATTCTTTAGACATAATTATCACAAGCATACAAACAACTTTTATAAAGCTTAATATTCCTTCTTCCCCCCTGTCGAAAAAGGGTCCTGGCTCCACGTCATGTCTTCATCACTGCCTTCACTTTCACTGCTCTCTTCACTTCGTGAGGAGATAAGAATATGACAATCTTGTCCTGGAAGTTTTCTGTAAAACCTTTGTGGCGGTCTTTTGTGGAGCCTGATATCTGGGTGATCTGGGTCATGTGGGCTTGTAGTTAAAGTTTCCCACCTTAAACCGAACTGACAATCTTGGATTTCTACCACATACTGCTGGGGGAGAGCATGTGGTTTAGTCCAATATTCGTGTGGTAAGCCTGCTGGAACCATATTGGGCTGAATGTTGTTGGCCTCACATATTTGGGCCTTATGCTGACTTCCGGGCCTTTGTGTAGAATAGGCTTCATGATGATAAAATGTACAAGAGTACCTTTTATCAATGACGAGTCCATCTTCTTCAGTAATGAGTCTCCTAGCACATTGAAACTGGATAAAAATGTAACGTTGCTCTCGAACTCCATTTGTGCTATTTCCTTCTGGCCTTAGGTTGCTTCTCCAGAATTCTGAGTCTCCAAAAAGGGCTAACCATTTATAGAGCTGCCTATGCTTCTTCTTCCTGGGCCTTACATCAACTAATGCCAAATACTGGAGGAGGCTATACTTGTCGAATATTATTCCAAACGGACATACCTCAACAAAATACCATAAGAACATATATGCCTCTTTTGGAAAATGCCAGGTGAATCTCGTATTAATCCCAAGAATCGTTAAGAATGGGAATGATGGATAAAGGGGAAGATTCATAAGAGGACCTTCAGATAAACTGTATCTTCTGATATAAATCTTTTGGAAAGCTAATAGATTAGCATAAGCCATTTTCTGCAGAGTATACAGGAGTACCTTATCTTGAACATGTGGCGGAAGATCTTCTGCCTGGATTGAATATATAAGTGGAAATATAGGCGCTATCGTCCTTTGAGTCCTAGACATAAAATCTGGAAGGAAATTATTTTTTCCTTTGATATGTCTTGCTTCAAACTTCCATTGTGAAAACCAGTTTGCCCATCTGAGAAGCTGAGCTTGAGGCAACATTTTTTGCTTGAACTGCAACATTTTTGGAAATGCTGACATATCCATTTCGATAAGAAAATGCTGTCCCACTAAATGAAACTGGAATTTTTCAATTCCTCTTCTGACTGCAAGAATCTCTTTGTAAGTGGAGTGATAATGAAGTTCTCCGCTCTTGAAAGCTCCACTGTTGTATCCGCATATCTGTCTTTTCCCATTTTCTTCTTCAAGAAGGACCGCTCCCCAGAATGTATCACTTGCGTCTGTCTGTAGAATCCTTTTACCAGTGGAAGGAATCTTTAAAGAAGGAAGATTCTTTGTTAAGGACTTTAATTTTCTAACTGCATCAGTGCATGCCTGATTCCATGGAGGGGCATTCTTCCTTAACTGATTTGTAAGAGGAGTCCTGTACTTGACCAAATCATGGATGAAATCAGCCATATAGTTGACAATTCCCAAGAACTGCGGAACTTGCTTGAATGTTAAATTTTCATCTGGGAAATGATCCAATTGAGTGGCGATATGTGGCTGTAGCTGATACTGACCCTTAGAGATATGCATTCCTAAAAAATCAATATCTGTTGCACCAATAATCATCTTCTTTTCTGCAAGCATAATTCCATAACTTTTAACCAAGTCATGAAACTCTGTTAGAAGAGTATGATGGGAGTCAATATCTGCTGAGAATAATAGAATGTCATCAATGTAGACTAGAGCACTGTCCATGATTGGTTGGAAGATTTTAGACATGGCCTTCTGGAATAGTGATGGAGCGGGTTTTAACCCAAAAGGTACCACCGTCCAATGATAGTGTTTTTCTGGAATGCAGAAACCAGTCTTTGGTCTTTCATCTGGATGAATCCCAATTTGCCAGAAACCTCATTTTAGATCAAACTTTGAAAAGATCTTAGCCTGAGGTAGTTTCTGGAATAAAACCTCTCTTTTTGGCAAGGGAAACTTGTCATCTTCTAGGAAATGATTTAAAGGCTGATAGTTGATAACCAACCTTAATTTTCCTCTTGTTTGCTCAGATCTTTTGTTCACATAGAAAGCTTCACAAGCCCATTGCGATTTTGTGCTTTCTATCAAACCTTCTTGCTGTAACTGGTCAACTTCCTTGATCGCAAGAGCGTAGTGATCTGGATTCATTCCTTTGTGACTTTCCTTTGTAGGATTGATATCTTCATTCCTTTTGATCAGCAAACGAACAAAGAACTCAGGATTCTTCCATAGAGGATGGGAACATTTCTGCAAGAAATCTGTATGACTTTCCGCACATGAAGACCTTGCTATTTCTTCCTTGATTGTCGATAAGATCTCTACGGAATATAGCTGTAGAGTCTTAGTCCAAGGCAACAAATGATTTTTGTGCTTGAGCCCATCTTTACTCCATGATACCCTCTTCAGATTGTGTAGGATATCAAACCCAATGAGAAGATCTTTTCCGGGTAGTTCTGAACCATAGATTTTATGCTTGATCACATACCCTGGAAAAAGTTGAATATTGATAGGCTTGCTTATCAAGGTTATGATGAAACTATCACCATTTGCTGCACGAAAAGATCGATGGCATTTTGTCCAGTATTCTTTTGGTAAAATATCTGGCTTCATGATGGATGATGTTGCTCCAGTATCAAAAAATGCTATGACGGGGATTGGTTTATCCCATTTGCCAGGAAAGATGTGTATTTTGGCTGAAGGCGATGACTGGCATAAGAAATTTTCTTCCAAAGTAAAGATGTCGTCAAATAGCACCACATCATCTTCATCAGATTCTTCTGTTGAATCAGAAAGATCTGTTCCAAGGGCCAGTATAGTGTCTGGACCTGGTTCTTCATCCAGTGAGAATAATGACTCCAAATCATCATCTGCGATATCTTCAATTTGAGAAATCTTCTCAATCAGTTTGGAGCTCTTTTCTTTGTCAGGGCAATATTTAGCAAAATGCCCTTTCTTTCTGCATACATTGCATCTGGATGATTTAGTGTTTCCTTTCTTTTTTCGAAGGAATTTCCATTTCTTCTTTTTTGAGAAATAGTTTTTCCCTGCTTTCTTACGAAACTTGGCAAGCTTGGAAAACTTCTTGGAAAACTTATCTTTCTTCTTCCCACATAAGCAAGAGCTGCCTTTTCCACATTTGATTTGAAGGTCATTCTGATCACATGCTGATCCGAGATTTTTACTTTGCTCTTCTATCTGTTTTAGGAACTTCTTCTGGTTGCATAATTTTTCCAAAGCGAGCAACACATTCTGGTAAAGCTCTCCAATAGAAGTACTATTGATGGGAAGATTCTTTATCTGCAGAAGTCTGGATGTCTCATTCCTTAGAGGTTCTGGAAGGGAATTAAGGAATGTCTGTTTCAAGTTGACATCATCAATGTCGTTGATAGCATAGAATCGTTTGGACATTCTTTCATAATGAGTTTCGAGATCCTTTCTTTTGTAAGAACAGCATCTCATACTCAAGTACTCCTCCCGTGCTTGATTTGTGTAATGATCCCATGCTCCAAGGAATTCATTATGAACATGCATTATCAAGGCATCTACATTTGGACTTTGCTTCACGATCAGCTGCCTATAAGCTCCTAGAGCAATCCACCACCGCCTCAATCTTCCATGAAATTTTGCTACAAATTTATCTGCTACAGAGGGCATGGTAGCTCCTGGCTGGAGTAATTCTGATGTACACCACGCATGCATCTCATAAATTTTATCCCGCCATTTTGAAGGAGGGACATTGTCAAAAGAGAACCCTTTTGCTGGATCATTCTGAAACAAAGTTGAATTTGATTGCTCTGTCTCTTGATGGCCTTGAGTGAAAGTATTTTCTTCTTCTACAGTAGGCTCATCAGTTTCTTGGCCTTCTTGACCAGCCATGAGGATTTCTAGAGACATGTTATCGCTTTCTGAATCTTCTTCACAGATTTGCCATAGAGAAGCTTGCTTTTCTCGTGGTTGAGATTGAGTTGCCATCTTATTCAGAAAAGATGATATTGGATTGTCCACCATTAATTGGGAAGAGGACGTCTGGATTTGCTCCTTTATAGGAGATTCCCTAACTGGGGATTTTTCTGGCTTTCTCTTTGATGATTGTGGTACTTCAGGTTGTTTAATTGGCAGAAAGGCTGCACTATTAAGTGGATTATGATCATATGGAGAGAAAGTAGCAAGAAGCTGGGAATAATTTGGTAAAGGTGGTAGGTATGATGAGAATGATGGAGCCTCATAATAGCCAGTGTAGGGTTTTTGGGTCTGGATAGAGTGTAGCTGAACTTTTAATGCTTTTAATTCTGCTTCCTTTTGAGCTAACAAGGGTGAGTTTATCATCGCCAACTGCATCAGTTCATGGTGAAGAGCATTAATCTCGTTTTGAAGTTGCGATGTTACACTTGAGATTGCTGACAGACCACTATCAAGCTTTTTCACCATTGTTTGCTGAGTCACCATTATCTGCTTTAAAATTCTGTTTTGAGCTACAGCATTCTCAGACTGCCAGTTTATCGTTGCCTCTGCTAGTGTAATTTGCTTGCTCGAACCATCTGGATTCCTAGATGTAGGATTTTCAATCTTCCATGCATGAGGAGTCTTGTTCTGCTCAAAGTTTAGTGGAGGAAAATCATCGTCATATGAAGATGGTTGCAACATGTTACACTTATGTGGTCTTTTAGAGTAAAGGACATAGTAATCAAATTTGCCTGATGCTTCTCCTAAGAGACCGACTTCTGGATCTCCTTTTTCATAACGTTCTTGGAGAATTCTTTGTGAAGACTTCTTCTTATTATGCTTTTTGGATGAGTAATCATCATCATCGTCATCATCCCATTGATCTTCGAGACATGCTTTACAATTGCATATACCCCAGAAAATATGACCATCTTTATCTTTGAATTCATAACTGGGTTTTCCTTCTGCATCAAAGGAATGAATGGCAATATTTATCGATGTATCTTCGATCATGTTGATCTCTGAAGAGAAAATTGATGCATTTGAAGAAGATGATGAGTCATCTCTTTTGAAAACAATCTCCACTGCCCCATCCTTCTTTTTGAAGAAAGATGATTTGACCGAATGTATGGGCTGATTATCCTTTTGAATTTTCTCGTAATGTGTCACCCATGATTCTGGAAGAAGTTTTACTATCTCATCTTTTGGAATCTGCTTAGACACGTGGATGCATGATGAACTGGACTGGGCATCTATTTCGAGGAATAGAGCTTCATCTGTTTCTCTAGGAAGGCTGAGATCAAATGAGTGATTTTGAACTCTGTAGGCCATTTGATAGTGGAGAGTGGCTGCGTAAGTTCCTGCCACTTGGGGTGCTCCAACGATCTGCAGCTGAACCTTGATATTGTCGTAGATATGAGGGTCATCAAGCCTCATGTTGAAGTTTGGAAACAGTGTTATAAACACCGTGCCAGCATTGAGTGTAGTCTGAACAGTAGCAATACACGCATGAGCATATTGTTCAAACCGAGTGTCTAAAAGCGCCATCCTTGCAACTACTGGTAAGCCTTTTCTTCCATGAAGAGTTAAAGCCATCCTGACAGCTCCAAAGTGAAGATGAGTATAACCATGAGCATGCCACTGGGCTGGCAATGTTTCTCCTAGTTGGATTGGAAAAACTTGTTCTGCTTCAGTAGAGGGAATAGGTACTTGTTCTAGCTTAGATGCTAGTACAAGCTCCTTGGCTTCAATTACTCTGCCTGACGAGAGAACGTGCTTGACTACACGAGAGACAGGATTGTGTTTTTTGGTGAATGTTCTATAAGGATTAAGTAAAGGAAGTTCAGTAATAGGGATTTTACTATCTTCTTTATGATAATCTACAGCATACAGAAAATCATTATTTTTAGACTTAGATGAACTAAAAGAACTACGGGAAGATGAAAACGAAGGGGAAGGTGTAAGGTGTTTAGGACTAGCCATAGATTTGTTGATTCCTTATTCTTCAAGAGTCGCCTTTGATGTTATGGTGTTTTACGAACACACTAAGCATTTAAACATTCATGAAATCTCTGCAATACGCTTGATCAGTAAGCCACAACGCCGCATCCTCATAGCAGCAACACAGGCACGTCGATCTTAAGTATTGCAACTATATCATGATATGTTTCTAGTCGCTAGATTTCTGGTGTGGAGGATCCCCGGAAGGGGCAACAACAGAGCATACTTTCCTTAGACCATATGCAAACCACCGTAACAACGCCGGGTCGTCGTGAAGAATAAGGAGAGGGAGTTTAAGCTTCCATGGCTCTGATACCAAGATTACAACTTACGGAAAGAGGTACAACCACTAAGGAGGTTACAAGAACAAGAAGATTAAAATATATACAAGAAGTAGAACTATACAAGAAGTAGAAGAACACTCAGAGAGATATATGAACACACAAGAGTTTATTGCTGAGAAATATGTTTAAGGGTAGGATAGGATGCCCTAAACTGATACAAGGCTTCCCAATTTATAGCCAGCTGGGGAAGCTTACTCGACACACTTTTACAGATAGCTTACAAGACACACTTGACACGTATCCTTATCTTATCAGATAAGAATCTCACATTACACACCACTAGCTTACTTTACACACCACTAGAAGCTTATAGAATACGCCTCCAGACAAACTTACTGACGAAGCTAAAAATACACACCACACACGTGTTTCACATTATTGATGCCGGGTACACATTGGGCCCCATCGTCACATCAGATAAAGTGATAATCTATAAACAATCAGAACATTCGAGATTAACCACTTAACACCTTTTAAGAGTCTAACTATAAACTTTACTTAAATCGAAACACGTTTTCGTATTATCTCGTTATACACCTTTTAGTGTACCTCTTTTTATTACCGCTACGATCCGACATTTGTTCGCTATTACGACATGTCATCATACCCACACTCGGTATATACTTAAGTCGTAAAAGTTCTAAAGTCGATCGATTACAAACCGAGATTAAACCTCGAGTTTTATCGTTCGTTTTCTAAGTGTTTTACCAAAGTTATAACCAAGCGGGTTTTTAGGGGTTCGTTCGCGTTTAACTTCGATTAAAACATTTTTATAAAATCGGAAAACGATCTGTTTCACATGAGGTTTTCTCTCATACCTTCCTTATGACCCCTAGTATTTATTTACCAAGATTTACAACTGAATAACATGCTTTACGAGGGTTCAATTGAAGTTACGAACTTTTATTTACGGTTTCGAACCGATTTTAGTAATTTGACCATAACTCCTAAACCGTAAGTCGGAATGTTTCGATTCTCACGCCAAAACGATCTATGGCTCGAGATCTACAAGGACATGTCATAATACTACCAAGGTCAGGAATTTATTTTTACTTTCATGCTTGGTTTCTAAGTGTTAACAAAAATTTGGCATTACGACGACTATAAATCGGACTTTCCAAAAATCATAACAACACAACCAAGCCACACCGGGCATCAATACAACTCATACACATATTTCTCATCTCAAATCTGTCCAAGAACATCTACTTTACCATCATAATCATCATGCTTCTTAAATCACATAACTAACTACATAATCATGCTTATAATCACCACTATAATCATACAAAGCTAAACCCATAAATAACATATATAAATCTCAAATCAAATGCTAGGGTTTCAAGAGGTCTACCTTCCTTGGAGTATGTACTAGCCTTACTAAGCTTTGTATGATCCTTGAGTGGCCTTAAGCTAGCTAAATCAACCATAAAAATCAAAGAAAAACAAGATTAGTTCTTGAAGAACAATATTCACCCTCCTTGTAAATGATTTATTTGAAAATGGAAACAAAGGAGTTTGGACTTGAAATTTCTAGGATATTAGTTTCTTGAAATATAGAACTCACCTTAAAACTTACAAGATCAAACAAGGAGTGGAAGGTGGATTTTTGTTTTTGAATTTCATGAAAGCCGAATGGAAGGTTTCTTGGAGAGAGTTTGTGTTGCTTGGCTTGGTTTCTTGCTCTCTTGCATTATTAGGAAAATATCTAACATAAAGTTACTTTATTAAAGGTACTAGGTCATGGCATACATCACCTTGGTGGATAAGTGTTGATTTTGGTGTGGTAGGATGAGAAAGAATGCCAAGTACTTGGTTTGATTGCTAAGATTACTAGTTAGCTTTGTAACTAGCTTGGTTCCTTTGATCTTATCTTGCATAAAGTGATTATGTCACCTTCCACTAGCTCATCATACCTCTTGGATCTCTGCTTATTTCTTTGTCCGTTTATTGCTCAATTCATTGATCGCTCGGAGGGATAACTCATTCGTTTCTAGTTAGGGTTTTACCGGAAACCGTCTTAATATTTATACTCTCATCCTCCATTCTCTTTAATAATTCTTGAACCTATTTTCCTTAAATCCCTTTAATAATTCCTTAAGTCTTTCAGTGTCCAGGGAAATCTCGGGGAAAATAAAAGTGCTATTTTTCAGAATCCGACAGCTTTTACATACACTCTTTTCCCCCCTGGATCACTAATACGAACTCAGAATTTCGTTCCGGGTACTTCTATATAGTGTCGTCTAATAATATTCCTAAATCCACCAAGATCACTATTCATCCATTTTTCTTTACTCATCCTCTTAGGATTGTACAATTGTCCCTGATCTCTTTCGATCGTTCCTTAACCTTTTTACGGACCTACTGGACCAATAACAGATATCGATTTGGATGACATAAGAATAATCTTCTCCTTTAGAATTATCCAATCTCAACTCCCTAGGAGATAGATAATTCTTATCTAAAGTGTCAACCAATAGTATTCTTCATGGCATATAAACATTTGAATCCAAATCTATTCCTTTCATTCATTATCTCAATCGTTACATCGTAGTCGTAATCACTATTCACCATTACCTCAGTACAGAATAAAAAGTTTTAATTATATCCAAAATTTGGGGTTCTTACAGTCTCCCCTCCTTAAAAGGATTCCGTCCCGGAATCAGGTAGGAAGCAAAGAGTCGTTTCACCTTTCAGCTTCCGGGTCAACTCTTAGTCGTTCTGCCCTTTCTCAGCACATCTACTGGTGCTACAATACGTGCTTTATCTTTTTTCCATCAACTTTGCTACTTTTTGTACAACACATTATTCGAGTTATGCTCTTACTCAGTCTTATCCTTATTGTTCTTATTGATATCCGCAGTGGCTTTGGTATCACCATCGTGCTACGAATTCGGAGATAACCTCGCTCGCACTGTGCATTTCCTGATCGTTTTAATCTTCGCAATCTCGATCAATATAGAGAAGTGGAAAGATTTATTGAGAGATCACTATGATCAATTGAACATTTGTTATATTGCATAGTTAGTATAGAAGGGGGCCAGCCTTTAGTACTTGACAAGCAATTAAACAAGTTATGGTATCCCACTTAGACTTCTATCACATAGACAGATAGTCACGTAGCAGTACCTCCCCTCCTTAAAGGGTTGTTCTTCTCAATTCATAAAGAAGATGAATAAGAGAGAAGAAAAGAAAAGAATTCTAAAGGATTATAGAAAGTTTTCATGATTGTAAAATATCATACTCAGAATTTACCTCTAAACTATAGAGGTTCATCAAAGAAGAAAATAATCATGATTATATCCAATACCATTTGATCGCAATTTCATGTGTCAACATATCTTGCTGCTTTGTCCATTATTCTATGGACCTATACTCTAGTTCAACCTTAGCAACACTTTTGGAAAATCTTTCAACCTCTCAGGTTAAATCTTAGGTTTCTCGCTTGACATCATTGTTACTGACATTCCATGTCACGCTACTAGCTTTTTCATATCTATAATATTAACACTATCAGGTTGTCATCCCGAGAATTCATCAGAAAACCCATTTATTAATCCATTCATAACATTCCTTGCTTCACATTCCATAGTTGCTTTCCCAGTCTTTTCTTTATCAATCACATCCTTCTTATTATCTGATTCTTATTTACTTCTGTTATTTACTTCCACCTTCATCTCTTTATTGAGACATCTTTTGCACTTGGAACCTCCTTATTGGTATCCCGTCACATTTACTCTATAATCATCACATTATTCCAATTTAAAACCTCCGAAATGAATCTGGCCAATTTCTTTTGCTTAGATCCAATATAATCTACTTCTGTCAACTTGTTTCTCATCACTTATTCTTTTCTACCCGCGGTTTTCCACAGGTTGTCTTTCGTAAGTCAGACCAGGTCGTACACCTACCTGCTCGCACTCTTATCATCTGTTGAGCATCTGCATTTTACTGGTGTAGCTTTGCCACATGAAACACGTTACTACCATGCTATAAACTTTGGGGGTAAAACTGGCTCGAAAGCCACCTTCCGAACACTTTTAAACTCTCAGGTGGCCCTCAACTGCCCTTCTCTCTAAGTCTCATTAATTCTTTCTACGGGAATACATTTAGCATCATGAATCATCAACCTCATATTCTCTATCTTGTTTGTGCAGAAGTACACTAACACAAACTGGCTTGTTAGTCATCAACATGCCATTTAGCTTATCAAAAGCAGCACTTTCTTTATCTTTACGTTGTCATCTACTTTCTTAGAAGAATCACCATCGCTTGTTGTTTACGTAGTGCGTTAATAGCTAACCATACAGGTTTCAATCATTTAGGGAGACAAAGTAATCACTATTCCTTATCTATAAGGAACACTTCCTGAACATGATATAGATATTACATGAAGTAGATAAAATTGCAGAAGGGTTTCAAGCATCGCAGCTATGTCTGGTTGATGAAACTATCACTCATGCAGCTTCCAGAAAAGATTGGAAACTTAACGGTTTACTTCGTTAATTTTGTATCACGGTCCTGGTTTGCCTCAAAACGGGACCTTCTAAGGTACGTAATATGCTTAAGACTCCATCAGGAATCGAATCTTTACTTAAACTATTACTCCCTCTGTCCCCCTTGGTTGTATACATTGGGGGACGTAATTCTGGCACGGATTTTAAGGTACATTTTGCGGATAGTTTCATAACTTATTTTTAAAATTTTCTTTTTTTGTATAAAAATAGAATTGTTCTATTTTTATACAAAAAAAGAAAATTTTAAAAATAAGTTATAGAACTATACTTTTTAGAAGCCTTAAAATGCGTGTCAAGCAGTGAAAAAAAATGTAAAGAAATGAGAGGGACGGAGGGAGTATTACCTTCGATTCTTGCACAATCATCAAAAGGAATGTAAATCCCTCCACTCTGATATGACCTTCAAGGTCTTTCCAAATATCATTTTGTTTCTTCGGTATGAACATTTGTAATTATTCCTTTATACTTAGACTATCGGCCACCTCATTGGCCTTTTATGATAATAATAATTTCTTATAATCAATGTTCTCTGGATACGTTCCAACTTAAATTTTTCTACCTCATTCCCATCACTGTTGGGTTAAAGCATTCTCCCTTAAGCTCTGCTGAAGGAGAAAATATAACTATCAGTCTTTTTCCATAAGCCATTGCTTCCACCTTCCCGTGGGAACTTTATCAAAGTTACTCTCGATCATACCTAGGATATTTGTTCTCTTAGTTCTTTCTTGTTCTAGGATAATCTCAACCTTCTTGGGTTCCATCCATACCTCATCATGGTTTCATACATGCCTCATCTGGCATTATTGTTATTATGTCATACATTCCTTACCAAACTTCCATTTTGAAGTTCGGAATATTACCTTTTTCCTTGTAAGGTTTCTTAGGTCATCCTTATCATTCCTCCTGTATTTTCTGGGTACAGGGTATATCAAAACGTCATTAATCAATACTTTAATAATTCTGTCTATGTTCTTTCCAGAACTCTTTTTAATAATCCTTACCGGTCATTGTTGCCTTAGCAAGTCCAACTCATATCATCTGAATTCATAATGTCGTTATTAGGGTTAATGCCATCCCTTGTGCATTCCCCAGGGTTTGTCTTAATTTATGGATATCCTATCCTTAATTCAACTGCCAAGGAATTCTTTCATCCTATAATTGGCAATCAGATCATGTATCCTTAATAAGGGTCTCTTTTCAACTGTTCTTATTTGATAATCGATTGGTAACTTAATGCCACCCTCTTCTTTTAGATAGTTGTCAGCCTATTTGACCTTCCAAAAGACAACGTATGTCTATCTGCTCTCTTACAGAACTTGGTAATGGTAGCAAGGATGTTCTGGAAGATATTGGTCGAGTTCAACGTGAATCTCTTAGTACTTATCGTTCTTCGCAAAGGTACTTGCCTCATACCAAATTTCTACAGCATACTGATCAATCTCTGACCATTTCTATACTCTCTTCATAAACCTTCGTTGTTTAGTATTTATAATACCTTAACATCAAACATCTCAAGTCACTATACTTCTATTTTTACTCGTAATCTTGGACAATCATATATACATGAATCACTTTAGTATGGGTGACCCCATACAAAAAAAATCTAGCAAATTCCCAATCAAAACATAGGTTGCAAAGGGTTCAGTAGAAGATTCCTACGATCTCATTAATATTTCCGTTATATCAGAAGCCCTTGTAGTCGGTGCTTAGTTAGAAGCAATCCTGCTTTGTCCTTTCATTGCTGGTCTAGTCACTTGATAATCCTTTGTGACTTGGCCTCAACTGGCCACACTAAAATAAAAATATATGATTTTAGGGGTTTGGCTAATAGCATTACTTTTCTAGCAATTGCCGGCATAGTGCCTTCTTCTTTGATACCTTTCTACCTTTCCAAAACTTTACTCCATATGAGTCTTAATCGACTACTCGGCACCGTCTCCGGTCACCTTTCTTCAACTTTTATCTTTTCAACTATTCTTATCAATCCCGCGTGCCACGTAAGCTTACCATTCCTGGCATAACAGCCTTTTCACTTAAGTCAATCCCGGAGTTTCTCAGTCCGGCTGGTTTCTTACTTACATTTCCTGTTTTCATCCAATCTTACTTCATCATTGTATTTCTACAATCAATCGCGATAACCGTGGTCTGTCCACCAATCCATATAGCGGCTACTTTACCCAATTCACGGGGTTCGCCCTAGTTTCCATTCTTTTCGGTGACGTCTATTGATAATCAGAAAGACAAGGTTTGCCAAAATTTGTTGGATTTCTTTCCAGAATCAGGATAATTTTGGTCAATCTATCCACCCTCTGGTAACACTAAGAAGTTCCTTTTTGAAACCTGAAAAATAGTTCTAAGAACACCCAAGCAGGTCGAACCGCACTGTCCAAATGTACTCATAATTACGCTACCGTACTGCATAAGCGCACCACCTAAACCTGTGTAAGATGCATCATAATATATCCCAAAGTTTTCCTTCTTCCATTAGGCCATGCCAACATTGGGTCATCGCCAATTCATCTTTAGCTCCAGGGAGATTTTCTCACATTTTTTTGCCTATTCAAACTTCTTAGTCCTTTGTTGGGGTGGTTGGCCTTTCCCAATTGAAACTTCCTTTAAATCGGCGGGGTCAACCAACACACCTTCACTATTGATCGTATGTCCTAATAATTGAACTTCATTTTGCCAAATCTCATACTTCGAGAACTTGGCATACACTTGCTCCTTTTAGATTTCATCTATAAAACATTCTCAATTACATCTTAACCACTGATCGTCTTACTTAATCCATTCACGATTCAGTGTCAGAATAACTCAAGGTAACTGCTATAATCCATTCAAGGAAAGTGAAGAATTTAATCTTCCTTTGAGTCACATGCATCCAATGTTTCTGGTTCATCATTCCACTGAGTTAAAATAACCTTATACTTAGTCTTTGAAAGTATTCTCGCTACGAGTTTACCATTGACTTACTGGTCTTTTCCTCTTGTAGGTTCTGAGATCATTGTCTCGCTTACTACTTCCTAATGTAACTTTATCCATTCAGGCAATCACTTTCCACTATCTTTACTTTCTAACTGATTCATTCATAAAATGGACATTTCCCTTAATAAAACCACCTCATTAACCTCCATTTGGTTTCATAAATTATAACCTATGACATCTGCCTTTTTATGGCGAATTATTACTGACAATATTCATACTAATTCATTTGTCAAATGATATGGCACTTACTGCCTCCTTCTCAACTATTTCTAGGGACTCTGCTCCTCGTCCTATATCGATGTCTTTGATAATCATACATCCCTCTAGCTCTTTCTTCGTTAATATGAAAGTCTCTGAGGATTCTCATCTATTCCCGTATAAGATCTCAAGTAATTCTTCCAATCCATCTTACTTGCTGGTACTACCTCCAGTAGTCCAGCCACGAATCCAACATGAATCTTCAGTTCTCTTGCTAATAGCTTAATTCTTTATGCTCACTTTTCTGAGCACTATACCTTAATCATCTCAGTCTTTCTGGCTACAGCCCTCATTCCTCGAGGGTAAGCTCCTTATCCTAACAGGATTTTCCTTATCTGATGGAACCTCTTCCGGGTCTCCAGTAGGGTACTCTATTGAATTTACCTGCTGATCCTCAGCATATAAAGCATCATCGCGCTGCGGCTCGTATGTCTCAAGGTCTGTCACCTTACTCGTCGATACGATATCGAGCTAAGTTACTATTATGATATTTAAGAGTTCCCATAAGGGTTTTATATGTCATCACTACATTAAGTAGTCCGACTTTGAACTTGGCAAGAGTTCTTATTATCTTAGTGAATTTATTGTTTTAACGTCGCCTCATCTCTGGGGTTTATAACGTACGCTCTGATACCATTTCTGTAACACCCCCAGATCCGGGATCCGGGATCCGGTCGTTACGGTCTCCATTACTGTTCAAAATACTTGAACTTACTTCAACTCAAAATAAATTACATCTTTATGACCCAACACAACAATATAAAAGACACCCGTTATAGTCCCAGAGATGAAATAAGAGTAACAACCAAATTTTATTAAACACATTATGAGTTCTTACAACCCAAAAGAGTTACAATAAGAATACATACTCTTTGCCATCCATTTACATAAGTCATACTAGACCATATACTTGGTACTGAAAGAATAAATCTATCCTACCAATAGCTTTCTCTTCGGCTCTGGTAGTCTCATCGTCCTCGCCAGCGTCGAGTGCGCCTTGTGCGAGTCATCTGGTCTAGCTGTTGTTGTGATATAATAATAAAGCAAGGGTGAGCAATAGCCCACCAACAATAATATTTAACTGAACGATAATATATAACAGTTCAAAAGTATCTTTCAAACCATATGCCATGCATTTACGGAAATGATGCCAGTATAATATGAACGATGAAGTTACAAGGTAACTCAAAAGGAAAATATATGTGGGAATATCTGCTATGTCGAAAATAAGCCAGATATTATCATTTATCATATAAAGAGGAACTTGCAAGAAAAATATTGCAATTCCAGTTATTAACATTTTTCGAAGTCCTACAACCTGAAAGAAGTCTCTTCGATACGTGTTGCGGAAGACACCGTCAACCTGAAAGAAGTCTCTTCGATACGTGTTGCAGGGAATTCCCGATTTGGGAGATGAACCAATACTGGAGTTATCACGCGCCAGCTGTCCCACTCCCTGATGATCAGTCGGGGATGGTACAGCCCAATACAGTTTACTACCGGTAGAAGGAAGAACTGACGGCTCCACTTGTAGATTGCCTTTAATAGTAACTCCCTGGCCAATGGTTAGGCCTTGTGATGGACCGCGCGACTCGGCCTCTTACGCATGACTCCTAGTTCGAATAAATCCACAACATTGAAACGTAGAGTTTGTCCTCCCTTCCCCAAGTGAAATACTTGTTGATAAGACTCCACAAAGTAGTCGTATCTAGTTGGAAAGGAAAATTCACCAACATTTCCCAAGCTTTTGCTTGTTAATGGATATCAACTTGTTCCAACAATCTTACCCCTCGAATGATGAGAAGGTACACACAGACTTAATGAGTCCATAGCAACCAAGTTGCGAGTAAAAAGGATAAATTATGACCGGGAAGTCAACAAGATAAATAACCTTTCTCAAGTAAGGTTCCCTTATAATTTAAGAGATAGATTCGAGTGAAGAATGGAATCTTGAGGACCTTTCTTAATATAATATTAATCGTATGACTCCGAAGAATTTTACATAATATTTGGAGGTGAAAGATAATCTCCAAATAATATAAATCATTTTAAAAAGAATTTAAAAGAATTAAATAAATATTCCAAGAATATTTATTAACTCAATAATAATTACGGAATATTATTAAATCATAATATTGCTCGTAAGTAATCCTCGAATGAATATATAGAATTATTTACTAAATAAATCACTCCTTAAATGAATATTCAAAATAATATTCATTAATAATTAGACTCCAATAAGTATTTAAAAAAATATTCAATAAATAAGTCAAACATTAAATGAATATTTGAAAATAATATTCATTTAATAAATAATCTTCTAAATGAATATCCAAATAATATTCATTTAGTAATCAAAACTTTAAAGGAATAATCGAAATAATATTCCTTAAGTAAATAGAACTTCCAATGAATATTTTAAAATAATATTCATCAAGTACATAAAACCTTAAATGAATAACATTCTAATGAATATCAAAATAATATTCATTTAATAAATAACATTCTAATGAATATCAAAATAATATTCATTAAATAATCAACTCTAAATGAATATTCGAAACTAACATTCAATTAATATCTCTCGACTGAGATAATACTCGAATAACATTCCTCGAAATATTTCCAGGTAATTGATACTTTATGGAAATATAAATAACGTTTAATAATAACATTCCTTAAATAAATAATAATCTGCCGTCGGAATCCCTCCGGGTTTCCACGACTATCTATATCTCAAAATACCGACTCCCGGTCTATATTTAAGAATGAATAACATATGCCCTTCGCTAAGGGTCTTATTAAAACAATCCGGCTTATAACTGATAATTCGTATCAAGTCTATAAGCCAATATCAATTCAGGGAACAGGTATCATAATATAATTTGACAATAGGCATGCATGCTATGGCATATGTAAAATGGCAATCACATATATATATATATTATCACAACAACAGGTTCAAAGTTTTGAACACTTGCCTGGTAATCGGGTGTGGGTGGAGATAGCGTGTCCTGGGTCCACTAAGGAGGTTACAAGAACAAGAAGATTATAACTGGAAAGATAGTATATACAAGAAGTAGAAGAACACTTAGAGAGATATATGAACACACAAGTTTATTACTGAGAAATATGTCTAAGGCTAGGATAGGATGCCTTAAACTGATACAAGGCTTCCCAATTTATAGCCAACTGGGGAAGCTTACTCGACACACTACTACAAGACACACTTGACACGTATCCTTATCTTATCAGATAAGAATCTTACTTTACACACCATTAGCTTACTTTACACACCACTAGAAGCTTATAGAATACGCTTCCAGACAAACTTACTGACGAAGCTAAAAATACACACCACACACGTGTTTCACATTATTGATGCCGGGTACACATTTGGCCCCATCGTCACATCAGATAAAGTGATATTCGATTGTACAACTTTATTCTTTAGACATAATTATCACAAGCATACAAACAACTTTTATAAAGCTTAATATTCCTTCTTCCCCCCTGTAGAAAAAGGGTCCTGGCTCCACGTCATGTCTTCATCACTGCCTTCACTTTCACTGCCTTAATATTCGATTGTACAACTTTATTCTTTAGGCATGCATGCTATGGCATATGTAAAATGGCAATCACATATATATATTATCACAACAACAGGTTCAAAGTTTTGAACACTTGCCTGGTAATCGGGTGTGGGTGGAGATAGCGTGTCCTGGGTCTGCTCGATGATCTATAAACAATCAGAACATTCGAGATTAACCACTTAACACCTTTTAAGAGTCTAACTATAAACTTTACTTAAATCGAAACACGTTTTCGTATTATCTCGTTATACACCTTTTAGTGTACCTCTTTTTATTACCGCTACGATCCGACATTTGTTCGCTATTACGACATGTCATCATACCCACACTCGGTATATACTTAAGTCGTAAAAGTTCTAAAGTCGATCGATTACAAACCGAGATTAAACCTCGAGTTTTATCGTTCGTTTTCTAAGTGTTTTACCAAAGTTATAACCAAGCGGGTTTTTAGGGGTTCGTTCGCGTTTAACTTCGATTAAAACATTTTTATAAAATCGGAAAACGATCTGTTTCACATGAGGTTTTTTCTCATACCTTCCTTATGACCCCTAGTATTTATTTACCAAGATTTACCACTGAATAACATGCTTTACGAGGGTTCAATTGAAGTTACGAACTTTTATTTACGGTTTCGAACCGATTTTAGTAATTTGACCATAACTCCTAAACCGTAAGTCGGAATGTTTCGATTCTCACGCCAAAACGATCTATGGCTCGAGATCTACAAGGACATGTCATAATAATACCAAGGTCAGGAATTTATTTTTACTGTCATGCTTGGTTTCTAAGTGTTAACAAAAATTCGGCATTACGACTGCTATAAATCGGACGTTTCAAAAATCATAACAACACAACCAAGCCACACCGGGCATCAATACAACTCATACACATATTTCTCATCTCAAATCTGTCCAAGAACATCTACTTTACCATCATAATCATCATGCTTCTTAAATCACATAACTAACTACATAATCATGCTTATAATCACCACTATAATCATACAAAACTAAACCCATAAAAAACATATATAAATCTCAAATCAAATGCTAGGGTTTCAAGAGGTCTATCTTCCTTGGAGTATGTTCTAGCCTTAATAAGCTTTGTATGATCCTTGAGTGGCCTTAAGCTATCTAAATCAACCATAAAAATCAAAGAAAAACAAGATTAGTTCTTGAAGAACACTATTCACCCTCCTTGTAAATGATTTATTTGAAAATGGAAACAAAGGAGTTTGGACTTGAAATTTCTAGAAGATTATTTTCTTGAAATATAGAACTCACCTTAAAAATTACAAGATCAAACAAGGAGTGGAAGGTGGATTTTTGTTTTTGAATTTCATGAAAGCCGAATGGAAGGTTTTTTTGGAGAGAGTTTGTGTTGCTTGGCTTGGTTTCTTGCTCTCTTGCATTATTAGGAAAATATCTAACATAAAGTTACTTTATTAAAGGTACTAGGTCATGGCATACATCACCTTGGTGGACAAGTGTTGATTTTGGTGTGGTAGGATGAGAAAGAATGCCAAGTACTTGGTTTGATTGCTAAGATTACTAGTTAGCTTTGTAACTAGCTTGGTTCCTTTGATCTTATCTTGCATAAAGTGATTATGTCACCTTCCACTAGCTCATCATACCTCTTGGATCTCTGCTTGTTTCTTTGTCCGTTTATTGCTCAATTCATTGATCGCTCGGAGGAATAACTCATTCGTTTCTAGTTAGGGTTTTACCGGAAACCGTCTTAATATTTATACTCTCATTCTCCATTCTCTTTAATAATTCTTGAACCTATTTTCCTTAAATCCCTTAAATAATTCCTTAAGTCTTTCAGTGTCCAGGGAAACCTCGGGGAAAATAAAAGTGCTATTTTTCAGAATCCGACAGCTTTTACATACACTCTTTTTTTCCCTGGATCACTAATACGAACTCAGAATTTCGTTCCGGGTACTTCTATATAGTGTCGTCTAATAATATTCCTAAATCCACCAAGATCACTATTCATCCATTTTTCTTTACTCATCCTCTTAGGGTTGTACAATTGTCCTTGATCTCTTTCGATCGTTCCTTAACCTTTTTACGGACCTACTGGACCAATAACAGATATCGATTTGGATGACATAAGAATAATCTTCTCCTTTAGAATTATCCAATCTCAACTCCATAGGAGATAGATAATTCTTATCTAAAGTGTCAACCAATAGTATTCTTCATGGCATATAAACATTTGAATCCAAATCTATTCCTTTCATTCATTATCTCAATCGTTACATCGTAGTCGTAATCACTATTCACCATTACCTCAGTACAGAATAAAAAGTTTTAATTATATCCAAAATTTGGGGTTCTTACAAGTATGCTACAAAACCTCATCCGTTGATGAGCTACCTGTCAACGGATAGAGTTATAAATCCTCATCCGTTGACAGCTAAAAAACCTTATACAATTTGATTGATTGTGAAGTTATCATCAAGTACAACATATTCCTAATAGTTGGTCAGACCCTTTTATTCGTTTTGTTAATTATTTTAATTGGTTAATATATTTTGTTGTATTTGTCTAATAATATTTGTTGTAGTAAAAAATCTTGTTCGGGTCTTTTTCGGACAACCCAAGATTTTAGAGTGCTTGGTTACTTGATCTCAGGATCGAGTTCTCACATCCCCATTTATTTAATTGATATTGGTATTTCTAACAATTTTTTTATGTAGATGATACATGAATTATACTTTATCTCACTCTATTTCCCTACTAATATCTTAAATACCATGAAACAATTTAAAGTATTTGGCATCTAAAATTATTTTAGCATTTTTTTAATAATCATTTTCATGATTAATCATAAACATTTACATACTGGTTGAGTTTATATATATCCTGGCAAAAAAAAATGATAAATGTAACATGTTAATTGCATCATATATGTAGTTAAGCTAACTTAAGATAATGCCTTCTATAGATGTTCAGAGCAAAATCTAAAAATTATGACCATCACTATCGAAGTAACATTACAATCGATCATAAACACGCGGTAATTGAACACATATCATAGTTATAACAAAAATATATAAGCAACTAAGCAAGTGCTAAGATTACAAAGGTATATAAACAAGTGTAGAGATTGTAATTAAGGCAATTATACAAAGTAGATGAGAATTCTAATTCACCCGTGCAATTATACAAAGAAGATGATTTTGCAAATTGAAAAAAAATTGTTCAATCGACTCTTTAATTTGTTGATGTATTGGTTTATAGTTAAAATGGTGAAAAAAGATGCATGTGTTGATCTTCAAGTGTTTATAGTTAACTCTATTAGAACTGATTCCTTACCTATAATGTGTCTTGCTGAAAGTTTTTAGGGATTCTTTTCCAAAATTTCATCACCACCGATCTCTCCCTTCCCAAAAACTTTTAGGTGAGAGAATCTCAAACCCCATATTTAAGTAATCAAAATTAATTGTTCCCCTATATATTGCAATGTCATCTCCCGCTGTCCTTTTCCTCATATTCTCATATGTCCCACTATTTACCCATTCCGTTTCTCTATACAATCTGCGTGTATGTACATACCAGATGTATGTATTTGGAGTTGTGCATGTGTTTTTGTTTTTTTTCTTTGTTTTCATATCTAAATTCTGCTTTTATTTTAATAAATTAATTATTTAAAATTTAATATTAGATCAATGAAGGATATATAAATAGTTGGAAAAATTACATAAATTGTTGCAAAATCCTAGTACTTTATAAAAATTATATTTATTTGTTTGAATAAAGAAGTGTAGAGATGAATAAATTAGAAAGTAATGAAAAGCGGAAATATATTTCATTGTGTCGACATCCCAAAAATGTGATGTTCCACGTATCATTGCAAATCGAGCATGCAACACTCTAAATGTCCACTCTAACATCTTTCTGGTAGCTTCTTGTGGAGCTGAAGATTATATTTTTTTTGTTTCCTTGGGGGATGGAATAGTTTTAATAGACCTAGCCCAAGAAGGATATATACCATCAGTAAGATAATATCCAATATTATATTCGTGTCCGTTGATAGTGTATCTCACTTCTGATCCACGACCTTCTGCTAATTCTTAAATAGATTGGATCAGTAAATTGATGTCATTTAACGATCCAGGTAATCTAAAAAAGGCATGCCAAATCCAAAGATCTTTTAAAGGTATTGCTTCCAAGATAATAATGGATTCACGAATATGATCTGTAAACATACCTTGCCATATATATAGGCAATTTTTCCATTTCTAGTCCATACAATTAATTAGTTAACATTTCAGGAAAATCGCGACGTTTGTTTTTCGCCAACAATTTAGCCACATCTTTATTCGTTGGTCGCCTCAAATATTCTTCGCCAAATATTTTGACAATTTTTTTAACAAATTTTTTCATACTCTCAATTGTTGTGCTTTCACCAATTCTTACATAATCATTAATAGCATCAACGGACGTTTCGTATGCAAGCATACTTAGTGCAGCTGTCATCTTTTGTAAAGAGGATAATCCACGAACTCCCACAACATCACTTCTTTGAGTAATATAATTATTGTGGATTTTCGCTGCTTCTTGAATTCGTAAAAATAACGATCGACGCATCCGAAATCTTCTTCAAAAAGTTTCTTCCGGGTATGTTGGAGTATCAAAATTCTAATCATGATAAAGTCTAACATGACCTTCCTTTTTGTTCCGATTGAACATGTGATGATTTATTACTGATCCTCACGTGATAGCATATTTGTTCTATGATGTTGATGATATTGATAATTAATATCAGTCATTGCTAGTATGACTTGGGCTTTTTTTTTCCTTCTACATTTATCATCTCATGAATAATTCGTAAATTATTTGACATTGTCAATGTATGCTTGGATATTATGTTGGGCTTTTTAACTGATATATCATCTATATAAGTGATAAAATAAAGTTGTTGTAATATGACCGTTGAAATATAACTGTTGAAATATGGTTGTTGCAATATGATTAGTGGAATATAACCATTAAATTATGGTCGTTTAAATATAGTTAGCATTTCAAATTTCAAAATAACTTTTTTTGTCAAAAAAAAATTAATATTAGTTTTGAAAATGTAGGAAATATCATTGAAGTAAAATAGTTTTTTAGTTCCCTAAACATCTTTATTTTATGAGTGAGGTTCCTTATACTTTAAAATAACCATTATTTTACTATCAATTAGGGATCCAAAATAGGAAAGATTTGCAATTCTCGTTAGAGTTACTCTAAATTTACTATGACCATATGTTTGACAGGATTTGCAATCCAACCAAAATGTTATGTCACAGATTATTGACCGTGTATCTCATATTTTTATAATTTAATTTATGATGTTCTTTTTCATAAACATCTATTGATGTTACAAAACACTAATAAATATATTATTTTTTGAAATTTATTTACAAGTCTACCATTCTATTGGAAATGATTGTTTAAATACAATTTATAATCAAATGCAATCATATTTAATTTTTATTTCAATTTTTAATAAAAGAGTTACAATTTATAATCAAATGCAATCATATTTAATTTATAACCGGTAAACGCTATATCCATCAACAATCATTTATAACTCAGAAATTTTTTCCCATGAACCAGATTTACTAGACACATGCTTAATGAATTTACTATACTGTGTTATACAGGAGTAAGCCTCCATATTTACAATTGCCAAGTAAATTTAAAGCCCTCGAATTGAGAAAAGAAATTTTCAATTACCTATGTAGCAGACGACTTAAAGTGCATAAGTTTGCCATATGATTTGGAAGACTTCTCTGAAATAAAGTTGTGACTAGGGTATATGCAATTCACACCAAACTGAAACTAATTAATAAAGACCAAACAGGTATATCTTTTGCGTTCCAAACATAGAAACCTTGATTCCGTCCCAAACTTAAAATCCTCGATTAAATATTTAAATTAACACCTAATTAATCATTTAATACTCCATAGATATGTACTATAGGCTTGAGTTGGTACGAACTGCAAAGGCAAAACATGATACTGGAAATCCGGGTAAAAGGACATTTTCACCACTGTACTATTTCCGGAATTGCAATTGCATTACTGTACTACAAACGGACTACTGTACTTTAGCGTTTTTAACAAATTCACCACTCCAGTCAGTCAAATTGTAAAACAGTAGTGGTGAATTTGTTATAATTTGACTGACAGGAGTGGTGAATTTGTTAAAAACGCTAAAATACAGTAGTCCGTTTGTAGTACAGTAGTGGAATTGCAATTCCGGAAATAGTATAGTGATGAAAATGTCTTTTTACCCCTGGAAATCCCAAGCCGTAAAGGACAAAAACCTTGGCGGACGGAGGAAGAAAACGAACCCCATGAAGTAATTAGCACGAAAAGAAAATTGCTTCACAAGACTCTGGATAGTATCCATCCGGCACCCATGAGAGAGTTCTCTTACAGAGAGGCTAATTGCTCAGCTGATGCCTAAGCTAGACAAAGACTTGATGCACATTATGGTAGAAGGGTAAAGGATGCACCTCCACAAGAGATCCTTTCTAATTCGGATTAGGACAGACATGGGATTCCATGGCAATGCAGTGTTAGCTCATGGAAGCACCGAGATCCAACAATGTATATAAGAAACCATTGAAAAAACTATTTCCTATTTCTAAAAAAAACACGATATATTAGTAGCACTGTATCAAGACATAATCATATAACCATTCTCTTAAATTAAGAAACTCACAAACCAGATGCAAATTACAGCATATCTCTAAAGATTATACACTTACTCAGAAGTTATATAAGGTTACTTTGTCGCACTTCATGATTTTGTAAATTTCCTAAGCTTCAATATATATATATATATAGGTCTTTGCTCCATACAGAACACTCTTATATAACAAACAACAGCTTAGATCTATTAGATCCTTTGGCCCCGTCAGGGGCACCCAATATAAAAAGTTGTTATTTTTTTACCCTCTATCAAGCCTGCAAAAAAAAAATATGAAAAATACTGTTCATCGATGACGTCATTGATGACGTCATCAATGAACAGTAAATTTTAATTTTTTTTTCAGTAAATTTTAAATTTTTTTTTTTGCTGGTTTGATAGAGGGTAAAAAAATAATAACTTTTTGTATTGGGTGCTATGACGGAACTCTTAAATTATATTAGATATGAGGTGTTCTTTATTGTTTGTTATATAAGGTGTTTGCTATGGAGTGCAACTCTCTCTCTCTCTCTATATATATATATATATATATATATATGAGTTGCACTCCATGAAGAACACCTTATATAAAGAACAATAAAGAACACCTCATATTTAATTCAATATAAGAGTTCCGTCATGACACCCAATACAAAAAGTTCTTATTTTTTTATCTTCTATCCATTTAGCAAAAAAAAAATTAAATTATTTTTTTGAAAAAATCACTGTTCATGATGACATCAGCAGTGACGTCATCATGAATAGTGATTTTTTTCATAAACTTTTTTCTTGAAATTTTTTTTTGCTGAATGGATAGAAGATAAAAAAATAAGAACCTTTTGTATTGGGTGCCCCTGGCGGGGCCAATGGATCTATTGGAATAAATAATTTTATAGTGTTCTTTATTGTTTGTTATATAAGAGTGTTCTGTATGGAGCAAAGGCCTATATATATATATATATATATATATATATATATATATATATATATATAGGGTCTTGTTCTAATAGAAACTAACTTAGAATAGAAACTAGAAACTAAACCTAAATTAAATATTTTAAGCTAATCTAATGACCAAATTAGGGGTACTCCAATACAAAAAACGTTTAAAATTATTGTCTCTATTCAACAAAAATATAAAAAAATAAAAAAATTTTTTAAAAAAAGTTACTGTTCACGTGATGACGTGGCACGTGAACAATAACTTTTAAAAATTTTTTTTTTATTTTTTTTTATATTTTTGTTGAATAGAGCCAAGAATTTTAAACGTTTTTTGTGAAAGTGCCCCTAGCGGGGCCATTAAAATAAATGAAATATAATTTATTTAGTGTAGGTTTCTAGTTTCTATTCTAAGGTTGGTTTCTATTTGAACGCTAGCCTATATATATATAGAGGGTTACTCCAATACAAACTAAATTAAACTACAAACCTATAAACCAGACCAAGCCCAAATAAAATCTTACAACAGGTCAAGCCCAATAACAAAAAAACAACTTAAAATTTGAAAGCGGACAAAAAATATACATACAATACATACATCCTGTTTGCACAGCCATCCACCAAACCCACTTTCTCCTTTTTCTTCACTAGTTCTCAACAGTAAAATCACCACTGATCTGTTCAAATTGAAGCTCGTCGTTCATTGTTCATCATCGATCGAAGCTTGTCGTCGTTGATGACTATTGTCCATCACTGATTTGTTCATCAAAGTACTGTTGTTCTTAATATATTAAATTATATGAAGAAATCACTAAATCATATTACAGAAATCAACCGTTTATATTACATAAATCACTAATTTATACACTGAAAATCACTTACTATTACCAGTTCAGTAAAAAATCTAAATTTATAATACATCGCGATTTGACGATGAAAATGGTGCCCCTGCGGGGCCAGAGGTCAGAATGGAAGAGGAGATTCATTAGGAATCTCGTCGGAGGCAGATCTTTAAAAATCGAGCTCGTCGGAAAATTTGAGCTCACCAGAGAAGATGACCGGAACTGTAGTGGTGGTGTGGTGACATTTGTGGTGGTGGTGTGATGGGTGGCAACAGTGGCGATGGTGGTGTGATGGGTGGCAGTAGTGGCGGTGGTGGAGGTGGGTGGCGGTAGTGTTGGTGGTGGGCAGCGGTGGGCAGCGGTAGTGGTGGGGGTTGCTAGTGGATATAGCAGTGGAGTGGGGTGGGGGTGGATTTTATTTTTGTAATTTTGGTTTTTTATATTTTTAAAGTTAAATATAAAAATAGTGATTTTGTTCGTATAAAATAGTAATGGTTTGTAGTTCTCATTTTAAGAGTGGTTTGTATTTGATCATTTGCCTATATATATATATAAAACACAACACAACACAACGTACTCAGTATATCCCGCATGAGCAGGGTCTGAGGGGGGTAGGATGTACGCAATCATGCCCCTACACAAAGGTAGAGAGATTGTTTCCGGTTTTTGACCCCCGGCAGGAGTCGAACCCGTGATCTCCCGGTTCACGGATTGGGCTGGGCACTTACCACTGTGCCAACTCAACCCCTTTTGCCTATATATATATATATATATATATATATATATAGGGTCGTGCTATAATAGAAACCATTACAAAACTAAAAACTAGAAACCAAAGTAGGCAGGCACATATAACCGCACGCGCCACACTGTGCAGGCTTAGACCCTCTGTTTTTTATCACGTGACTCAACAAACCTAGTACAATTCTAGCTCCTCCTTCATCTTTCTCTCACGTCTCCAAACTCTTACATACATATCATCACAACCAATCCCTTTTATAATCGTTATATTTATAATCATTATCACCCCAGTCACCACCACGTCCACTCAATACTGATGCATCTAATTATTGCTTTTAATGACCAAGTCTTACAAACCAAAATTAAAATAATTTGTTCTATCATCAACAAAAATCATCATAATCACTTACGATTTGAACTTTTTTACTCATTTTCATCAGAATAATGGTCGAATATGAGCGTGGACCACCGCATCTACAGGTAAATCACCTATTTTTTAATAGAAAATCACCAAATTTTGGTGATTTCTTTAATTATAATTAGTGATTTTCGTACAAAAAACTAGTGATTTCTTAATTATAATTGGTGATTGTTAATTAAATGTGGCGGTGGAGAAGAAGATAACAGTGGCGTCATGGAAGTTAGAGGCTGACCGGGGACATGAAGCAAGGGAATTATGAAGGCGGCGAAAAGAGGGAGTATGAAAGAGAGGTGGAAAAGTGATGGTGGTGGGAAGCGTGAAAGATTCTCTGGTGGCTCATCGTCGGAGAAGGTCGTCGGAATGGCAGAGGAAGATGATGAAGATAGTGCCCCTGCGGGGCCAAAGGTTGGAAAGGAAAGGAGGAGCCAGATCTGTAAATTTCCTGCTCGTCGGAAAATTCAAGCCTGTCGGAGAAGATGATCGGATGTCGCCGGAAAACATGGTGGTAATGGCAGTGGGTGTGAGTTGGGTTGTGGGAGGGTGTTGTTAAATTGGGTGTGAGAGTTTAAACGGGACAGTAAATTTAATTAAAGCCCAAGATTAATAGAGGTTTCTAGTTTCTTTTTTAAAAGTGGTTTCTATTTGATCACTAGCCTATATATATAGGGTCTTGTTCTAATAGAACTAACTTAGAATAGAAACTAGAAACTAAACCTAAATTAAATATTTTAAGCTAATCTAATGACCAAATTAGGGGTACTCCAATACAAAAAACGTTTAAAATTATTGTCTCTATTCAACAAAAATATAAAAAATTTTTAAAAAAAGTACTGTTCACGTGATGACGTGGCACGTGAACAGTAACTTTTTTTTAAAATTTTTTTTATATTTTTGTTGAATAGAGCCAAGAATTTTAAACGTTTTTTGTGAAGGTGCCCCTAGCGGGGCCATTAAAATAAATGAAATATAATTTATTTAGTATAGGTTTCTAGTTTCTATTCTAAGGTTGATTTCTATTTGAACGCTAGCATATATATATATATATATATATAGAGTTGCACTCCATAGCAAACACCTTATATAACAAACAATAAAGAACCTCATATCTCATAGATCCATTGCCCCTGACGGGGCCACCCAATACAAAAAGTTCTTATTTTTTTAGGCTCCATCCATCCAGCAAAAAATTTTTTTTTTTGAAAATTTACTGTTCATCGATGACGTCATCAGTGACGTCATCGATGAACAGTAAATTTTCAATTTTTTTTTTTTTTTGTTGGATGGATGGAGCCTAAAAAAATAAGAATTTTTTGTATAATATTGGAACACTATAAATGATTTTATAGTGTTCTTTATTGTTTGTTATATAAGTGTGTTCTGTATGGAGCAAAGGCCTATATATATATATATATATATAATTATATAATATTGACTTTTGAATCTGAACATTAATTATCAAAGATCAGACTGAGCATTGCCTTTCAGTTGGTGTATAACAGAAAACTGTGTTAGCAAGTACATCGGATCCATCTCAATGTCCGGTGACATGCTTGGATAGGGCAGATCATGTAAAAGATGATTTTGGACCCTAAATAATCATATTTAGCCAACCCGGAGTCATAGCACAAGTATTGGATCTGCATTAGCGAACTAATTAGATACAACCAGCTAACCATGATGCTCGGTGTGCAGCACTGATGGCTTTGGTCAAAGTGGAATGCTCATAATTAAGAAAGGGGAAAGCTTCAGAAGAATAAGGAGCAATATCCAGATGCAAGATGGGAGAAACCAGGATAAATAACCTTAATATAAACGTGAAGTTGGAAGGTTAAAAATTTGGGAGCTGATGGTTGGCAAGTACTTGTGCTCAACATAATTGTTCAATTTCCAGATCTTAAAATTGATGATTTATACATTTTAAAGTATGACTACTTTCAACCAGAAAAATATATTTCCATATTAGATATCTAGAATTCTAGATCATTTCTTGGCATAACTAAAATTACAGTTACACTTTAAAGATTGAATTACAGCACTCTTCATTGTGTCACAGGACCTTTACGGTTTGACTCTCTTTTCCACAATTGAAAACAATCAATAATCTTCAAAAATGAATTTAATATCTATGGATCAATATAAATACAAGCTAAAAAGATATCCTAAACTGATTAGAGGTTGTCAAGATTATTCACAATTAACTAGAATGTTAAAAATCATAATCAGAGTTCAGAGATAATCCTAAACACCTCACGATTCCAAAATTCTCTTTTTTAGAGCTTAATATGGGGCTTATGTAGTCGTAGTCGCCTATATCGTTCAACCCGTGTCTATTTAATCTGTAGCTAATAACCCATTTCAACAAGAATAAACTAATATTTCATAATCAAGCAAGCTCATTCGATGAAGGATTGTAAACACACACAAGCTAATTTAAAAACACTTTTACAAACCAATCTTACGAGGAAGTAATTACTGAAACAGGAGACATCAGTGTTTAAAACTGAAAAATTCTTCAATTACTTGAAGAAACTGCAAGGTGTTATTTCCTCTTTATTTCATTTGATTAGACTTTAGCATCCTTATCCAGTCAATCCTGTCCCCTTCTAGAGTAATTCTTCCTAAACAATTATTGCATCAAAATAGCTTATTACCAATTTAATCCAATCATATAATTGTTTTTGTCAACAAAATTTGGTTTGCTATTGATATTGGTAGAAAATATCTTCATTTACCAAATTTCATGGTAACGTAAAACGTAGCAGTAAGTAGATCATATAATTTATGCTTGTTTGAGATGAACACGGTATATAACTGAATGCAGATCTTGATCCTCTTCTCTTGGTTTGATAAAAGGTAAACGGTTTAAGCCCTCTATACAGGCATGTGTGTGTGTATTTAAATTCTGGGAATCTACTAATACCAGAAAATAAAGAAGAAGAGAAAGAGGAAAACCATAAACAAGCTATTGTCTAATACAAGAGGGAAAGGAATATAATTGGAGACCGAAAAACATTTCCTAATTTTCATATTGCCCGAGCACTTCCCGAAAATCTACAATATAACACTTCAACTGTAAAACATTTACATCTGAAGACACTTGTCATTTCTACAACATAGTCCTTTTTTGTAATCTATAGATTAAGATGTAGAAGGATGATTTTTTATAACCGAACATGTAAAATTTCAACATGATCAAAACCGCAACACTAAATTTCAGAACACAGAACCAAAAATGTACAAGGGTACAGGAATCACAACGTCAACATAGATATATTTCCATATAATCAATCTATATATTACATCAAGAATCATAATTCGCAGTATATGACAAGGGAGAAGTTCTCACCGGCATAGAAGAAGTATAAAACACCTCCAACCTATCCCGAAATTGCTCCTCACTGGACTTTAACATTACAGGAAGCGACAAACACACCCTTTTCTCCACACACCGTTTGTGCCTAGGCTTAATCCTATTCTCCAAACTAAACGAAAAATAATGCGGAAACTCGTTCAATTCCTTCAAATTCCTCCCCATTTCAATAACAAAATAATTAAACTTAGGCTCCAAATTCTCCTTAATACTGTAACAAAACAACGAAGGGAATCTCCGAAACATAGCAATGGTATCCTTATACGAAAACCCAAGTTGCTGAAAATACTCAATCCTGGGTATCAATTTGGACTCAACCGAGCAAGATAACAAATGAGTCAACTTATTAACTTTACATATACCAACGGTGCTTTGCAGGAAGTACAATGTAGGGCGTAACTGCAACTCAACACTAGAAATTAGTAAGCGAGGTCTTCGATGAATGACATGGCGAAGATCACGGCCTTGTACATGAGCTTCCCTTAATAAAAAGGTGAATACAGGGACTAGAGCTGAAGTAGGAGCAGTGAGAATGTGGGGGCACATGGAGGCGGCTCGACGAAGGTCAGGAGGAGTAAGGCCAACGGAATAGAGAAGGGAGATAGTTGATTTAATTGAGGCAATAGAAGTGGAGAGAATGGGAGGGTGAGAGGAGAGGAGGGAAAGGAAATCAATTCCGATGGAATCCAAGTAAATGAGTTTTTGTTGGAAATCGGTATTATTGGGATTGGGAATGGAATTGGGAGTTTTGTGGGGGGAATGGAGTTGGGATTTGTGGGGTTTGGGAGGGAGGGAAATGATGGAGGTGGGTTTGCAAGGGAGGGAATGGAATTGGAGGAGTTTTGTAGGGGGGTTTGGAATGGGTGGTTTGGGATAGTGGTTAGTGGTGGTGGACAAGTGGTGAGAGTGGGATAGTGTTTCGAGCATGGTTTTGGAGGGGGCGTCAGGCGTGTGTGTGTGTTACATGGTGGTGTTGGAGGAGTGATGAGGACTAGAAAGATAAGGTGGGTTTGGAGATTGGGTTGCAGAGGAGCAACGTTCTATCTGGAAATCTTGCAACTTTATACTCATCTAGTCATCATCTCTGTGTGTTTATTTGTTATGGAACTGGGCTTGTTTAGTTCATTTAGTAAATGGGTTGGGCTGCTTATTCTCAGTGGGTTCAATTGTTAAATAATTGGATAATAATTGGATAATGAAAAGCTTACATAAATTTCACAAAAAGTTTCATATAATAATGAGTAGAGTAGCAATTGAGAGAGAATCATCTTGTATAAAAAATCGGATATAATTAGGGGTGAACAAAAAACCGAATTGAAATTGAAATCGGTCAAAACCGAACCGAAAAAACCGAAATCTAATCGGCGGTTGCGATTTTTTATTTTTAAAAACCGAGACTTTCGGTTCCATTTCCGGTTATAAGTTAAAACCAAACCGGCTAAAATGAACTGAACCATTTGTTAAAATAAAAAAATAAAAATATAATTTATATAATTTATATGTACTCTTAAAATTAATATATATATATAGGGGAGATCTCTATGGGGAACCCATTATAAAGGTAACCTAGTAACTAAAGTTAGACCGTTGATTCTAAAACAAATGGATGGTATAGATTGCATGATAAAACACTTGAAAAGTACGTTGAAAAATAAACTGAGGGGCAAAGTAGGAATACTGTCAAAAATGAAAACAGCACGTTCTCAACAACCCAAAAACATAGGACCTCAACTGATGTTCAATTTTATATTACAAACATTTAAACTGAATTTAAAATAAAACAAGATTCATCTTCACGCCATGGAACCAGGTATGGCCAACATTATTCTGTAGGTTATTTACAAGTAGTAATAAGGTTCTATGACATTTCTACGTAATTTTAGTATAGTTTGTGTGTTCTGTATCACTTGTTTATCACTTGTTTGTTTTGTAAGTTTAATATGTTCTTCATTAGTTTTAAGTTTTGACATGCTACTGTTGTAAACACCTTAAAAGATTTGATTGTTTCATGAATGTTGTGTTTTATAGGTCTAGAAACTTACGTGAATAGCTTTTTATGTGTGTTCTATGAAGAGGTTTGATCATGTTTGTGTACTGTAATATCAGTGCATTCTTTACAACGTTTGTATTCTGTATATTCAAAAATATCTGCATCATGTTAGTTACTGACATGCTAGCTAGTATCAGTACGTTGAACATGTTCAAAACTCGTGCCTATAAAATGTGTTATGTATTAAGTTGTGATAAGTTTCCCAAGGGCATTCCATGAATAGGATTGATTATGTCGGTGTGCTACGAGTCGAGTTTGTTCTATACTACATTTTTGTTATGTTATTTTAAAATGTTCTGCACTACTGATGTTTTTTTGTGTACTGTATTAATTTTAGTGAGTTCTGTACTATGTCTGTATTTCTATATATTTAAAATGTTCTGCATCATTGCTAATTTTAGACATGCTGGTATAAGTCCGTTGAAAATGTCCCAATGTGTTTTATAGGAAACACATTAAGTGATTGGAACTGTTCCAAGAAGGTTGAAATACAATAATGTGATGTTCTATTACAAAAGTTCTGTATTGTGTTTTATTAAAATTTGGTTGAACAAATTGTGGGGAACATATTACTGTGTTGATATCATAAGTTCTGTACTATGTTTTAATTAAATTTGGTTCTAAAAAAGTGCTATGTAAACATTAAGCTGTAGATTTTGATACTGTATGTGTACATTGCATTTCTACTTTATGTAAACACGTGACTTAATCTGTTTGACTGATGTACCATATTGGAAAATAGGTACTGGACACAGTGGCCGTCTAAAGTTAAGAAAAATAGAACATAGAGTGCCAGTTGTCGTGGATTTGGTTTCTATCTCAAGTACTGCGGATAAAAGCGTTGAGACAGAAAGAATTGGGGATATCTACGCAAGTGGAACAAATATGAAGAATGCAATTGTGATTAGGTCCACAAATTCAACAAACACAAATCACAAAGGTATTTTCCATTTTGTAGAAGACATTATTTGTTCTTTAAAAATATCTTTTAATTTCAAATTAATTGATAACAAATTTAATGCAGGATACGATACACAAGTTATTGGTTCTAGTACTAGAAACAGGAGCTCTATGTATTATAGAATGAAGACCACAATGTGTTTGAAGAGGAGGTTGTTTCATCTAAAACGGAGCATTGATAGGGACTGTAATGCAAAGGTTAATAGTAGATCATCAAGATGTATGAAAAATGTAAGTGGTGGAAGTAAGGTAGACCATGGTTTAAAAAACTCGGGAAAGCGTAAAGAGGCAGCAGTACATGTCGAAAAATCAGAATCAAAGAGGAGTAGATTAGCTTCAGATCAGGTAAACATGTTTTTGATGTTATAGTGCCGTATTTCATTGGTAAATTATTGCGTATGTAATTCAGCTTAAATAAAAATGGTCCACTATTACTGATTAAAGTTTACTGTTAAAACTTTCTATTGCTGGAAGTAAGTACGAGAATGAGGAGATGTTCAAGTGGTAAAAGTTTGCGTACAAGTAAGCATAATGTTGAAAGGAAAGACTCATCTTCTGAAGGATCTAAGAGAGCACAACGCTTTGGGAAAAGAAAATTGGTTCAAATTGGAACCAGTAGATTTCAGAAAACGCAGACCTATCACCGATACATAAAAAAAAGTTGTCACCAAATTTTTTTCGAATATGCTGTCAGAATTATCAGAGGAACAGAAAAATTGGGTTAAAAAAATAGGTTTTGGTGTTGTCCTGGCTTTTAGGATGCAGAGATATGCCCGTAAATTAGGCTACGCTCTTGTTGAAGCATTAGACCGAAATGAATGTTCTATAAGGAGGGAAGATTGTACTATAAAAATTTCAGATGTTGTGGTGCACAAGGTACTTGGTTTACCAAGGGAGCAGAGACTGTGGTTGTGCGAGAATGTAAGCAATTATTAGGTGCATGGGAGCAGAGTTTCCTTGATTTTTTTGTTCAGAAACTTAATAAATTTCCATGATATACCTTCCTTATTGTGCATGATCCGTCTGCGCCAAAGATATCAAATGAAGAAATAAATGGAAAATATCAAAACCTATATATTGTAAGCCAATGCAAAGATGAAACAAAGCACGAAAACTAAGTGCAAAACAGTTTAAAACTGCCACTGTGATTGTGGTGCAAAAAATAAACTATTACTATAAGACAGTCATAAAAAAAAATCAACTAAGAAAAAATATTATTTTCTTTAGAAATACAATACTTTACTCAACAAGCATATATTTTCTAATTAAAATATCATAATCATAATTTTTTTTGAATTAAAATACAAGAATTATTATAATGAGGGATGTCCAATAAAATGTTGCCTACAATGTGTCCTGTAAATAATTGTTTGGAAAAGGATATGTAAAAATAAATTAAATTCTATAATAATACTTCTATCGTAAAATATCTTTTGAATTTTTACTTAATGTGAAATTTTCACGTATGTAACTTTAGTTCACAAGAGGTACTAAACTGCAAAAAAGTTATTACATTTTGTTTTAAAAAAAAATTACAAATGTTCTATAAAAAAATTTATAAATCCATTTTTAAATGTGAGTTCTGCAATAAAGAAATATAAAGGTATTATAACGACTATGTTCTATAAAATTATATGTTGAAGAAATATTAAGTTCATTTAAAAGTAATTTCAATTTTTAAATTGTAAATTGAGACGCTAACATCAACGAAAAAGGTACCATATTTGTTCAAATTAATTGTATTATTTTTGAATAATTAGTTCATTCTATAACTACATTTAAAAATTATAAATCTTTTCATAATTGATAAAATGTTGTTTTTTCACATTTTTTATAAAAGAAATGCAATTTTTTTAAAAAGTAGTAAGTACTGTAACAAATTTATAAACTATATAAATTTATTTATAACCAATAAGATGTAACTTTCGATAGTATGCTCTTTAAAAAAAAAGTATTATAGCAATAGTTAGTTTTTGGAAATTAAAATTTTCAAAAATGTTTGAAATTAAAAATAATTGCATGAAAAACAAATGCATAAAAAGAAACAATTATTGAAAATACAAAACACGTAGATGATTCGTTTATAAAAAACTTATACAAATTGAGACGTTCAGGGCCCTTACAAATTGGATAACTTCCCAAACCGTTTTAATTTGTGCAAACCTCCATGCATTACACATTTTACACATCAAATAAATCGGCAACGTTAAAAACCAAACCAAACCAAACCAAACATACCCAGTATATCCCGCTCAGAGCAGGGTCTGGGGAGGGTAGATTGTACGCAGACCATACCCCCACTTTTAGAGCGGGGAGGCTGTTTCCGTGAAGACCCTCGGCTGAGTGCACAACATATATAGAGTGTGGAGATTACAACGGAAATGATACGGAAATGGACAAAGATATACCTGAGGCCCATGGCGTTGTCCACATGGGACATACCTACATGCGGGGATTGATGAGACTCCTAGCTTGATGCGCTCCAACTACACGGCAAGTCCCGCACAGAGATAACACCGCGCCAAGCTCCCTGCAACTGCAAAACCAGAAAACAGAAGACACTAAAAACTAGAAGTGAGAACGCTAAAGCCGAACTACTAAAAAATCGATAACCGAGACAAAGCAACTCTGAGGCTCTCAACAATAGAGCCACAACCTAAAAGGGAATCCACCACTCTGATACGCCGCCTCCAAGAACACCTATCCGCAATCATGGTCTCATTTAAGTCTAAGGCCTTCAAATCCATCCTGACCTGCTCTTCCCACGACCTCCTCGGCCTGCCTCTCCTCCTCACCCCAACAACCGCCAGACTCTCGACCCTCCTAACTGGGGCTTCAGCCAACCTCCTTCGAACGTGGCCGAACCATCTCAACCTTCCTTCCCTAACTTTCGCAGAAAAAGGCGCCACTTCGAGCTCGCTCCTAAACACCGAGTTCGGGATTCTGTCCATCATCGTGCGCCCACAAGACCACCGCAACATCCTCATTTCGGCCCCTTCCAACTTGCTTACGAGGGCCTTTTTCTCCGCCCAACACTCAGAACCATATAACATCGCAGGACGGATAGCCGCTCTAAAGAATTTCCCTTTCAACCTTAGAGGGACTTTCTTATCGCACAAAACCCCTGACGCAGCCCTCCACCTAAGCCACCCAGCCTTGATACGATGCGTAACATCGGCTTCAATCTCACCTTCCTTCTGGATGATCGAACCCAAATACTTGAATTTATCCGTCTGTGGGACGCTCTGGTCTTCAATCCTAACCTCCACCCCTTCTTCGTTGGACTCACCACTGAAGTTACACCATAGATACTCGGTTTTAGAACGGCTCAAACGTAACCCTTGGGGCTCCAATGTAGATCTCCAAAGCTCCAATTTGTCGTTCACCTCCCTCCGCGATTCCGCCACTAGCACGATATCATCCGCGAAGAGCATGCACCAAGGAACAGCATCTTGAATCCCCCGCGACATGACATCAAGGATAAGGGCGAAAAGAAAAGGACTCAGAGCCGACCCCTGATGAAGTCCCATCTCAACAGGGAAGAAACGGGAGTCCCCCACTGGGGTCCGAACGCAAGAACTAGCTTGTGAGTACATGTCTTGAATCACCCTAACGAACGCCGACGACACTCCCCTCTCCTCAAGGCTCTTCCAAATAGCTTCACGGGGGATGCTATCATATGCCTTCTCCAGATCAATGAACACCATATGGAGGTTTTTGCGACGTTCCCTGAACTTCTCCATAAGGCGTCTAACGAGATGAATGGCCTCGATCGTTGATCTCCCAGGCATAAATCCAAATTGATTCTCTGAGATTTCAACTACTCTTCTAATCCGACTATCAACCACTCTCTCCCAAAGTTTCATAGTATGACTGAGTAATTTAATACCCCGATAGTTACTACAACTTTGAGCATCGCCTTTATTTTTGAAAAAAGGGACCACAACACTACGCCTCCATTCATCTGGCATCTTGGCACCCAAGAGAAGAACATTGAACAGATCTGCTAGCCATTGGACGCCAACCTCACCAAGACAAAGCCAAACCTCAATTGGGATAAGATCCGGACCAACCGCCGTCCCTCTAGCCATCTTTTGCAAGGCACCCTTGACTTCCTCCTTGCTGATGCGCTCAACGGGAACGGAGGAAAGCACAGGCAAACGAGAGACCTCTTGTTGCACACCGGCACTGCTCCTCCTAGCCTCGTTGAAAAGATTATGGAAATACGAACTCCACCTGTCCTTAATAGCATCTTCATTCAATAACACTTGGCCTGAATCATCTTTAACAAACTTAACAGAACCCAAGTCGCGCCTCCCTCTCTCCCTAGCTTTAGCTAGTTTAAAGATGGCATTCGCTCCTTCCTTGGTATCTAAGCGCTCGTACAGCCTTACATACGCGTCCTCTTTAGCTTTCGCCACTGCCTTTTTTGCTTCTCGTCTCGCCACCTTGTATGCTTCCATCTTCCGAATCCTCTCCGGCCCTGCGCAGATCGATAAAAGCTCTTTAAAGAGCGCAAGTTTAGCCTTAACCTTCTTTTGAACCTCCTCGTTCCACCACCACGACTCCTTAAGACCACTGAACCTACCTGAGGAAACCCCCACCACCTTCTCGCCCACACTCCGAATGGCCTTAGCCATGTTGGTCCACCTGACGTTAGCATCTCCACCACTCGTAAAACAACCTTCGTTGAGCAAAGCCTCCCTGAATTCCACCGCCTTCTCGCCCTTCAAGTCTTTCCAGAGGATTCTAGGTCTAAACTCTCTCTTCCTGCGAACAACTCGACCCCCCATGGATAAATCCATGGCCAACAGCCGGTGCTGGGACGCGCACGCCTCACTCCTGAACACCTTGCAGTCCACGCATGCTCTAACGTCCCTGCTGCGCACAAGCAAGTAATCGATTTGAGTGCTGCGTCCCCCACTACTAAAGGTGATGAGGTGCTCAGCCCTCTTCTGAAAAACAGAATTCACAATTACCAACTCCTGGGCCGTAGCAAACTCCAACAGCGCGGACCCACCGCCATTCCTGGACCCGAAGCCAAAACCCCCATGTGCCACGGGGAAACCATCTGACCTCTCGCCAATGTGCCCGTTGAAATCGCCACCCACCACTAGAAATTGGTCTGCAGGAAAACTACCTACCAGCCCATCTAAACAAACCCAAAAAGCCTCCTTCTCAGAGTCACCCAAACCGGCTTGCGGGGCGTACGCACACACCACATTCACCACAATCTCCCCCACCACCACCTTGACTGCCATGATCCTGTCATTGCATCTAATCACTTCCACGACGTTGTCTTTTAGGTCTTCCGTCAAAAGAATACCCACTCCGTTCCTCGAGTTGGCAAGACCTGAATACCACAATTTATACCCGTTCGCTTCTCTAGACCGCGCCCCCTTCCACCTCGTCTCTTGGATACACGCCACATCTACTCTACGCTTCTTCAACACGTCCACTAGTTCCAGAAATTTGCCCGTCAAGGTACCTAAATTCAAACTCCCAACACGAAAATTACGCAACATCGACAAACCAAATTATCGAGGTAATAAAAATAGAAACAAACGGATTATATTAACAACAAACGAATAAAAATGAATAAAACAGAACAATCACCAAAACAAAGAAGAACAGGAATAAAAACAAACGGGAAAGAACAAATAAAGTACAAAAGAAGAAGAACAATTAAGCAAAATAAGAATAAAAATAAAAATAAAACAGGAAGCAGTATACACAATACAATAAAGTACAGATATGGAAACAAAAAAAATACAATATAATAAAATAGGGGGCAAAGCAAAAAGGGGAAAGGAAGTGACTAACAAAGAAAAAGGAGAAAACCGGCGAAGCAGACAGAGGGATGGTGGCGATTTACACAAAAAAAAAAAACAGGGCATACGGGTAGAAAGGGGGACAGGGCGACAGTTAGGTGGCGAGAACAGCCGGGGGTGATAGGCGGGAGAGTAGGCAGTGAAGAGATGAAGAGATGGGGACAGAGAGATTGTGGGATTGGGGTGGTCGTAAGCAGCGAGATTAGGGGGGAAGATGATGTTGATGAAGGAGGGTAAGCGGATTAAAGGTTCCGATGGGGCGGCGAAAGGCAGGGTGGGTGAGAGATGGGGACGAAACGGAGGATAGAGGGGGGGGATACGATGGTGGGAGAGAAATGGGGGGGGGGGAGCACGGGAATGCAGACAATCGGCGATGAGGAGAGAATAGGACGGAGGAACTGCAAGGATGGGTCGGAATCGAAAGCGATGAACGAAGACGGAGACGAGAACTGGTAGTGCCGGAGGACGACTAGAGACGAAGAACGAAAACGACGCACGCGAAAGGAAAAACGAGGAAACAACGCAACGAAAACAATAGATACAGAACCAAAATACGCGACCGGAGGACGACGAGAACGAAGACCGAAAACGAAGAACGAAAAAGAAAAACCAAGCAACGACGCAACGAAAAATAATAGACACAAAAACCAAAATACGCGAGTAGAGAAAGAAACGGAAGTAAAATTGCTGAGTGCAGAGAGACCAAGAGAAAAATAGTTCCTTGAACATCAAATAAATTCTTGTAAATTATTTCTAGCTTGTATTGACAAATCTAAACCACTAGAAATTGTTTACTTGCACTTGTGGAACTATCTAGCGGATTAAGTTCCCTAGAATCTCTCGATCTTTTTATTACAAATATAGAAAAGTTCATGTCGAATTTTCTATAGAATTTGTAATAATTAATTTCGATCTTTTTATTTACAAATATAGAAAAATTCATGTCGAATTTTCTATAGAATTTGTAATAATTAGTTTGGTCATCAAACCTTGTAATTTGTACCCATGTATTTAGACACACCCCATCAAGTTAATATAAATTTTATATTCAAACTTGCTTAAAAAAGTTACTCACTGAACCTTCCTCTCTCTCTCTCTCTCTCTCTCTCTCTCTCTCTCTCTCTCTCTCTCTCTCTCTCTCTCTATATATATATATATATATATATATATATATATATATATATTATATCTTGAATTATAATTAAGCTTCAAAACGATCTCGGATGAGTAAAGGGAAGATGCCGGAGCTGGATATATGTAATAAACTTCTTTATCTTAAATTCTTAATTATGTATTGAAATACAGATACTTCATAGCGGGAGAGGATGAGTGTCCAAGTTTTAGCAACCTAAACATTAGTTTTTTTTTTCCTGAAAAAAAAGCAGCACCAAACACTTCATAAAAGCGTAAATACAATAAAAGTTTTTAGCTCACATTAAATAAATATCAGAGTAGATTACAAACGTATAAGATTTTAGTAGCACCCAAATCCAAAGGGAGTGTTAATTTCATCATAAAAAACAGAGACTGTAGACTTCTCCTTTACTTCGTAAACAAGAAATAATATTAATAATGTGTGGTTTTAAGAAAATAGAGTAGATTTGCTATGCAATTTTCTCAAACCTTGAATAACGTTCACAAAAGCTGACTATCTTATATACCCCTACAAGAAAATTTAGATAATTGCCACACCACCTGTATATAAATGCTACAATACAATGCCATTAATCTTCACATCTAACATTAGCACTAACATATACACAGAGTGTACTCATTCAACAGCCTAATCACTTTGTTTAAAAGTCGAGAACTTTATAATTTATTAATTTAAAGTCTAGTAATATATTTATTATTTTTTCGTTCGGTTTTATAACCGAAACGAACTATTAAAAATCGAACCGACCTTTTTAAAATCGGAACGGAATTTTTAAAACTGAAGACATGTGGTTTCGGGGCAAAACCGCCCTGAACCGAACCGTGTTCTCCCCTAGGTAGAATCATCTAATTTTTATGATTTTATAACAGAACAATTTTTTTTAAAAATTTTTTCAATTTTTTTCAGGGGAAAAAATGACGCTGCCATGTCATCAGCCACGTCAGCAGTGATGACATGATATATGACGTGACAGTACCACATCATCACTACTGACATGGCACTGCCACATCATCACTGATGTCGTGGCAGTGGTGATGTGGCAGATGTTTTTTTTATGGAAAAAAATTTTGGAAAAAAATTGATTCTGCTATAGAATCAGAAAAAATTAGATAGTTCTTCCCGGTTCTTTATATAAGATGATTCTCTATGTGCTACTCTAGATACCAAAATAATTCCAAATGACACATGCCATTTTCCTATTCGTGGTAGCCATATTAACTTATTTATATGAATGTAATCCATAAAAATATGACAACTTATTTTCTGGAATTTTTTTTTGAAAACTTTAGAATTACTCACTCCTACATTATTGTCATCAACTAATTTTTTTTATTTTATCACATTATCTGTTAAGCCGAATATACTTGTAGAAGGGGATTGTATACAAGTATAAATAATCGTGTCTGATTTTTACTCAAGTAAATAAACAAAGATAAACTAATGAATCAAACTTGTTTGTATTAATAAGATCAAATACAAACTCTACCAAAGGTGTAAAAATACCTTTAGCAGTTGTTCTCAATGCAAATCTCTATCTCTGTCTCTATAAAAACCGTATCACACAAGTTAATACAGACACTCGTTCATCATAGTATGTTACATTGATAATGAGAGAGTATTTATAATGCGACATATCAACTAAAAACAGCAAGAAATAATCAATACAAGCTAATTATCTGTCCGTCGGTTGATAGTTTCTACCATTAGTTTGATTTTTTTCTTCATGCACACTTCTTGCCATCTTCAAGACATTCGATCTCATAATATAGCATTTTCCAGTTTCTGCAGCTTCGAGATCATCAAGGTTTGACCATATCTGAAAGCTTGTGGTCCGTGACTCATAGTCTCTGGTCGAACATATAATCACAGTATTGCAGTTTCTGAATAACTCATACATCCTATACTAAGTGCTTAAACCCTTTATAAGCTCAGGGTTTTACAAGAAATATATTGTTATTCTATTCTACTCATCATAACTCTGAATTCTTTAGCAAGTTTTTCTGAGATATCGGAGTACTTCTCAAATAAATCTTTAGTCCTGGACTCCTTGAAATATCGAACAACTTCTCAATTAATTATGGAAAACTTGAAATATTGAATCCTTGAGATCTCGAATAACATCCTTACTCATGAAAATTCTTAAAAATTCGAATAATACTTTGACTTCACAATTCATGAATTATTTCTAACAATATATATATTATATTATTTGATATTAAATTGGGTACAAATAAATTGTATCCTACTTTTTTTTTCTGCTAAGAACTAAACACATCTTTATTTCTTCTCCAACTTTTGTTCCGGAAAGAAATCATTTTTCAACTTAAAAGATAACAAAAATGAAAATTGAAAAGAATGGAAAACTTTGGAAGATGAGTGAGAGCTACGTAACTCAATCAGCTTTAAAAAAACAAGGCTGTCATGTCAAAATTAGGGCAACTTTTTACACATTTATCTGTTTTAAAGCATTTAAATTCTGTGAACTGTCAAGCCATAGTAATTTACTATTATCTTATACTCCCTCCATCTCGTATTGTGTTTCTTATTTAAAATGTCGGGACTATTCATAATATGAGACAAATTACAAATTTACGCATAATCTATAAGATCAAATATAATCATGAGTGATCTTGTTGGATTCATATTTATGAGTACTTTAATACAGTGAAGTTTTTATATTTAATACTAATACGAAATTGAAGATATTAACGATTAAAAGTGTGTGTTGACAAACGTATCTAGAGGAAACATGAAACATATTTAAAAACGGAGGGAGGGAGTATATAACTTTTTTTCGTTTTGTGAATGTGAGAGCATCTCCAATGGTAGTAGCTAAAATCATTAGCTATATAATCATTATCTAAAAATTTGCTGAACTGTAAGATATTTTACTCCAATGGTATTAGGTATAATGAATAGCTATATTTTAAAAATAGTATTTTATTATTATTTTAATAATAATATATATATATAAGTAAATAATATTGATGATGTGTCATGATATAATTGGAGATAATAAATTATAGATATTATCTATATATTATAGATGTCCTCCAAATATAGAGGATGTCATGATGATTATCTAAAAATTTAACTAACACGAAGCTTGGTTGGAGAAGAAAAAATATACCTATTATCTAAAATTTATGTCATGTCGTCAATTTTAGCTAATAGGTGTGTAGTGTTGGAGATGCTCTTATATCGTCAGAAATGTTAGGTATTGCCTTTCTACCATGTGGCCACTTCAAAATGAAAGATTGGCGACCAAAAAAAAAAAAAATGAAAGATGGTTGTTAACATTAACGGTAATTAGAATTTAGAAGTATATGTACTTTTTAAGTGGATAATTCTATTTCTTATTTTGAGTAGGTCACTTAAATTTAAGTGAAATACTTTCATCGTACAGCATATGATTTTGCTAGATCATAAAAGTCTGATTTATTAATTTATCAAGTCCCCAAGCTACTTATAATGAGAATGATATATATATATATATATATATATATATATATATATATATCACAAATGACAAAAATAATTTATTATGCAATTTTTGAAAAATGTAAAATAACACGATCCCATTTTATTTTTTTTATTAATAAGCGAAACTCTTTTCGTTGCAACACAATAGTATAAAACTTTGATTATCACTATATGTACTTATTTACTTATTATATTATTATAAATATATAATCATACGTGATACCTACTTCAACTAGACCTGGCAATGGTGTTGTGTCGTGTACTTCCGTTTCGTGTACTTGAATGTGAAATCCGCATCCTCCCGAAATGAATTCGTGTACTTTCGTGTCGTGTTTCGTGTATATATTATATAAAATTAAAAATCAAATTTAATTAAAATTTATTAGTAAATAGTCTTCAACTAAAAGTCTTATTACATACACATAATTCTACTAACACCTACTTTTCTGGTAAGTCTTACTAACTTATAACCCGCATCGGGTTTTTTTGATATGTTATAAATTTTATTTTACGTTACAATTATGTTTTTATATATTCATTTTTTTTCAATAATTATTTTAATTATAATACAAATGAATATATTATAAAACATCTATTAAATTTTTTTTAATTGAAATATGTTTTTGACGAGATTCGAACATTGAGTTATTAGTAGAATAATTCAAATATATAATATTTCTTATCATTAGATCCAACAATTCTTAATTATTTACTAAAAAAAATAACGATCATTATTCGTTGCATTGTGCAACGCTAAATCAGAAAACAAACAATTATACTCATGTTGGTTTATTATAAATGTACAAATTTTAATATATATTATTAATGATTGAAAGATAAAGTGTGATATTTTGGATATATATTAATGACCGTAAGATTATATTTTAAATTAAAAGGTAACATATTTTAATTCAAAAAGAAATACTAATGATTGGAAAATATGGTATAATTGATATTTTATATTTATAAAATGTAATATCTTTAATTAAAATTTAGCGTGTTTTAATTGAAAAGGCAATCGACTACTAGCATTAATAATATTATTTTAATATTTATTAATTAAAATAAAAGACCAAAATATCACATAAATCAACTTTTAATGTTTCGACTTTAATATAATTGTATATATTACACATTCGAATCTATACGCTTTATTAATAAACGAAACCCATTTACGTTGGAGTGCAGTGGTATTAAACTTTGATTATCACTCTATTTATTTATTTTATTATTATATATATATTTATTTTTTTATTAGAAATATATAATCATACACTTATAAGTCTTATTACATACACATACTTCTACTATAATTCTTAATAGCTTATAATACGTGCGATGCACCGGGTTTTTTTTGATATGTTATAAATTTTATTTTATGTTACAATTATGTTTTTATATAATCATTTTCCAATCATTATGTAATTTTAATATAATATAATATAATATTTATGAAACTTATATTATGAATTTTTAATTCATATATGTTTTTGACGGGATTCGAAAAATTTAAATTTTAATAGAATAATTCAAATACATAATATTTCTTATCATTAGATCTAATAATTCTTAATTATGTACTAAAAATCTAACAATCATTATTCGGTTTATTGTTGCACCGCTGAACTAGAAAATAAATAATTATACTCATGTTGGTTTATTATAAACGTACGAATGTTTAATATATTTTATTAATGATTGAAAGACAAGGTGTGATACATTAGGTATATATTAATAATTATAATATTATGTTTTAAATTAAAAGTTAACATTTTTTAATTAGAAAAGTAATATTAATGATTGGAAAATATGGTATAAATGATATTTTTTGTTTATAAAATGTAATATTTTTAATTAAGAATAAATGTATTTTAATTAAAAAAGACAATCGATTAATTACCATTTAAAATATTATTTTAATATTTATTAATTAGAATAAATGATCGAATATCACAAAAATCAAATTTTTTAATATTTCGATTTTAATATAATTGTATATGTTGTGGAATAAAAAGTAGGGTTATCGAATTGCGGCTGGGGTTCGTGAGCTTCGTGCTTTAATGGCTGCGCTTGTGTAACACCCCCAGATCCGGGGTCAGGGATCTGGTGGTTACGGTCTTACATCCATTCATAATACTTGACTTGAGTTCACAATAAATAAATCACATGTTGTGACCCCACAATAATTACCACTCACACACACAACAGTTATAGTCCCAGAGATGAAATTGAAATAAGTCTTACATTAAAGGGTTTACGAATAAAAGTTATTACAATCCCAAAAGGATAACATCATAGGTTTAAAAGTTTTGCCGTTGATTACATTCATTATACATATAGTTAAACAGGAAACAAAAGCTGTCTAACTATGCTACCTCAGCAATGGCGGCTAGCATCTCAGCGGGTAGTCCGGTGGGTCGGGTAACCTGCTTGCGCCGAGTGCGCCTGACGCGAGCCATCTGCCCTAGCTGTTGTTGTGACATAATATAAACAAAGCAAGGGTGAGCGAAAGCCCACCAACAAATATATAACTGAACCATAATTTAAAACAGTTCAAAGCTATCTTTTAACCCATATGCCATGCATTTACGGAAATGATGCCAGTATAATATGAACGATGAAGTTACAAGGTAACTGAAAGTATTTGTTTGAAGAAACATCTGCTACATCAAAGTAAGCGAGATATTTTTATTGTTATTAAGAAGAGGAACTTGCAAGAAAAGGTTGCAATTCCAGTTATGACACTTTTCCAACTCTGCCAACAGTAATCATGTTGCAGGAAATAAATAAATTTGGATGATAAACCAATGATGGAGTATTCACCGCGCCCGCTGTTCCAATCTTGATGATCAGTCGAGATCGTACAGCTCAATTTAGATTTACTACCGGTAGAAGGAAGAACTGACGGCTTTACTTGTATACCGCCTTGCTAGCTCTCCCCGGCCAACGGTTGGGCCAAGGGGATGGACCGGCGCTACTCGGCCTCTTACACGACTCCTAGTTCAAATAGAATTCATGATTCTAAATGTAACGTTCGTCCCCCTTTCCCCAAGTATAAGACTTGTTGATAAGACTCCATAAAGTAGTCGTATCTAGTTGGAAAGGAAAATTTACCAATAACTCCCAAGCTATTACTTGGTAACGGATATCAACTTGTTCCAGTAATCTTACCCCTCGAAAGATGAGAAGGTAAGCAACGACTTAATAAGTCAACAGCACCCGAGTTGCGGGTGAAGGGAAAACTTTATGACCGGGAAGTCGACAAGATAAATAACATTTTTCCAAGTAAGGTTCCCTTATTATTAAGAAGATAGACTCAAAGATGAATGATGTCTGGGAACCTTTCTTGATATAAGATTAATAATAATATGACTTCGAAATATTTTCTGTAATAATCGAAGAAGATTAACCTTATCGAGATTATTCTAAGTATGGAATAAATATTCAGAGAATATTTATTGAGTTAAAATATTGAAAGAATATTTGGGAATATGAAAGAATATTTTTAATCAGAGTATTTCTCAAAATAATCCCTGAAGAAATATCAGGAGAATATTTATTGAATAAATAAATATTTAAATGAATATTCAAAACAATATTCATTAATTAATAAGACCTGAAAAGAATATTTAAGGTAATATTCATGATTAATTAGGAATTTAAATGAATATTCAAAAGTAATATTCATTTAATAAATAATATCCTAAATGAATATCAAGTAATATTCATTTAGTAATCCAAGCCTTAAGGAATATTCGAAATAATATTCGATAATTAAATCAAGCTTCAGATGAATATTAAAATAATATTCATCAAGTATTTAATATCTTAAATGAATATTCAAAAGTAATATTGATTTAATAAAATAATAATCTAAAAGAATATCCAAAATAATATTCATTTAATAGTCTCATCTTTAGAAGAATATTCGAAATAATAGTTGATAATCAATTCGACTCTGAATGAATATTGAGAAATATTATTCGTTGAATAGTTACGTTCAAATAATTATTTGAAGTAAGGATCGTTAAAATAATTAGTCTCGAACGAATATTCAAATAATATTCGTCGCCCAAATAATAAAAAATATTTACTTAAATATTTTCTCCCGAGGTAATCTCGATATATCAAGAAATATTGACTCCCGGTCTATATTTGATGAATAAAGATGTATACGCCCTTCTATGAGGGTCTTATAATAACCGGCTTATAACTGATATATAATTATCTAGCTTATAAGCCAACAATAACATTCAGGGAACAAGTATATCAATTCAACTTGAAAGTAGGCATGCATGCAATGGCATATGTATATCAGCAATCATATATATATATTTATTCAATCACAACAACAGCCTAAAAGAAGGGAATTGAAACTTGCCTGGTAGTCGAGTACGGTAAGGGGTAGTGGTAGCGGGTCCCGGTTCAGCCTGGTGATCTATAAATAGCCAAGGCATTCGGGATTAATCACTTAACATATTAAAAGTTAAGTTATACTTAAATCGAAACACGTTCTCGAGTTATCTCGTTATACCCCTTTTAGTGGATTACTTATTATCACTGATCCGACCCGACATTCGTTCGTTAAAACGACATGTCACTGCACTTATACTTGGGACATACTTGAGTCATATGAGTTCTAAGGTTGATCGTTACGAACCAATATTATACTCCGAGTTTTATCGCCCGTTTTCTAAGTGTTTTACCAAAGTTATAAAAGAGTCGTCTTTTTAGGGGTTCGTTCGCGTTTAACCTTTACTCGAACATTTTTAATAAATCGAAAAATGCTCTTTTTGACATACGGTTTTCTTTCACACCTTCCTTCTTACCCCTAGTATTTATTTACCAAGATTCGCCATGACGTTACATAGCTTACGAGGGTTCGATTTCAGTTACGAACTTTCATTTACGGATTCGAACTACTTTTAGTAATTTGGTCATAAATCCTAAACCGTAAGTCCGTTTCACGTGATCTTTATATCAAAACAAAGCTTAGAGCATTACCTATCCTATCATGGCAGATAAGGTCTCTGGACAGTAGGGTTCAACATGGAAAATGGCATACAAAACATGGTATTGTAAAATCGGGCATTATAACGGCTGTAAATCGAATATCTATCAATTTCGAATCTTCCCATAAACATAGCATCCAACCCAAACAACATATACATGACTTATATACATGAACTGAGGCCAAGCAATGCCTTTCCGTTCATCTAGCTATTTACATCATTAATCCAAAATCCATACATAATCATGCTTATAACTTTAACATAACCATAACTAAGTTATAACTATCAAAAACATGCTTAAATCTCAAACAAGGGTTAGGGTTTCAAGAGCTTTATACCTTCCTTAGATAGTGATATAGCCTTACTAAGCCTTGTATGGTCCTTAGGAGTGAGTATGCTTGCTATATCAACCATGAAAAACCAAGAAAACAAAGTTAGTATATGATGAACACTATTCACCCTCCTCTTGTTTGATTTTTTTGAAAATGGAAATGGATGAGTTTGAGGCTAAGATTTTGAGGAGATAAGTTTTATGAAATGTAAGTCTCACCTTAAAAATTTCAAGAACAAACAATGGTGGGAAGGTTGAGTTTGGATTTGGAATTTAGGGGTATGGCCGAATGCTTTGTTTGCAAAAGGGGGGGAGAGAATTGCTTGGTTTCTTTGATTTTTTTTTTGTGTTTTAATCTCCTTTACTCTCATCCACTTACAACATAATATCTTGTAAAAGTTGCTTTAATAAAGTGGTGAGGTGTTGGATGCTCAAATGGCAAGACATGTGTTGGTTTTGTGGTGGTTAATGCTTAACTAGGTAGTTACTTGCTAAGTACTTGGTTCTTCTTCTAAGTTGCTAGTTCCTTGCTTCTAGTTTAGTTACTAGATATTTATACTAGTAGCTTGCACAAGACTCTTGCTTCCTCTGCTTGTTTCTGTGTCCGGTTATTACCCGTTTCGATTTATCGTTCGTGAGAATATTTCACGGATTTCTAATTAGGGTTTACCGGGAATCCTCTTTAATATTAATACTTTCATTCCCCATCTTTCATTCTAACTTTCCATTTTATATTCCTTTAATCCATTCGTTAATTACTTAAGGCTATCAGTGTCCAGGGAACTCTCGGAGAAAATAAAAGTGCGGTTTTTCAGAATCCGACAGCTTTTACATACACTTATTTTCCTCCTGGATCACTAATACGAACTCAGAAATCCGTTCCGAATACCGGGTATATCATTATTATAATAATATTCCAAATTCCACCAAAATCACTATTCATCACTTATTTTTATTTAATTCCTATAATTAGGAAAATGAACCTGGTTCACTCTCGAGTGCTTCTTAACCTTTTTACGGAGCTACTGGATTAATCATTATCGATCTGGATGACATGAGAGTATTCTCTTGCTTGAAGTTGCCATATCTTATTCCCTTAGAAGATAGATTATTCTTACCTATGTTGTCACCCTTTAGCATTCTTCAAGACATAATCATAATAAAGTCGAATTCCATTCATTCTTTCCCAAATATCAATTATTACATTGTAGCCATATCCATTATTCATTCTTACATCATTAAATACATAAAAGTTTTAATTCCACCCAAAATCTGGGTTCTTACAGTCTCCCCTCCTTAAAAGGATTCCGTCCCGGAATCAGTTTGAAAACAAGTTGGGGTACTTCTCTTGCATTGCGCTTTCAAGTTCCCAGGTGGATTCTTCTACATTGTGGTTCTGCCACAAAACTCTGACTAGCTGAATGACCTTGTTTCGGAGCACTTGCTCTTTCCGGTCTATGATTTCCACAGGTTGCTCCACATAGGTCAGGTCTGGTTGCATATCCACTTGCTCATACTCTACAATATGCTTTGCATCCGGATTATACTTCCTCAGCATCGAAACATGAAACACATTGTGCACCTGCTGTAGATTCGGGGGCAATGCGAGTTCATAAGCTGGTTCCCCAATCCGTCTCAAGATCTCAAATGGTCCAATGTATCTGGGACTCAGCTTTCCTTTCTTCCCAAATCTCATTAAACCTTTCCAAGGTGACACTTTCAAGAACACTAGGTCCCCTACCTCGTATTCCTTGCCTTTCCGAGCTAAGTCGGCATATTTCTTTTGTCGATCCTGGGCTGCTACCAACCGTCCTCTGATTAGATCTACTGCATCTTTAGTTCGTTGGACCACTTCGGGCCCGAGCATCTTCCGCTCTCCAACTTCATCCCAATACAAGGGAGATCGACATTTTCTTCCATAAAGGGCCTCATAAGGTGGCATCCCAATGCTTGAATGATAACTGTTATTATAGGAGAACTCAACCAATGGCAAGTGATCATCCCAACTCCCCTTGAAGTCTATCGCGCAGACTCTCAACATATCCTCTAGCGTTTGGATGGTCCTTTCACTTTGCCCATCTGTCTGGGGGTGGTAGGCTGTGCTCATGTTCAGCCGGGTCCCTACACATTCTTGAAAACTTCTCCAAAACCTGGAGTTAAATCTAGGATCTCGATCGGATACTATTGCGACTGGGACTCCATGTCGCGCCACTATCTCTTTTAAGTAGATGTCCACTAGTCTATCAACCGTGTACCTTTCGTTGATCGGGAGAAAGTGAGCCGATTTCGTCAGTCGATCTACAATTACCCATATGGTGCCATGATTAGCCTTGGTCCTGGGTAAACCTACTACGAAATCCATGGCTATATGTTCCCATTTCCATTCTGGAATCTCTAAGGGATGTAGAAGTCCGTTGGGTTTCTGGTGCTCTGCCTTCACTCGTTGGCAGGTCAAGCATCTGCTTACCCACTCTGCTACGTCCTTTTTCATATTGGGCCACCAGTAATACTCCTTCAAATCCCTATACATTTTAGTGCTACCGGGGTGCACTGAGTATCTTGAGTTGTGTGCCTCATTCAAAATCTCATCCTTGAGCTCCTGAACATTTGGGATCCATATCCTGTATGTGTACCTCATGATCCCTTCCTTGTCTCTTTCGCACTTAATTTCCTCCCCGGTCATTAGCTCTTCTGTGGAGTTCTTTTCTTCCTCCATCATCCGTTCCTGGCACAGTCTAATCTTTTCTAGCAATGGAGGTTGGATTCTAATTTCCATCAACTTTTCTTGGCCCTCTCCAGGTAACTTAACCTCGATTTCCAACTTCTCAAAATCCTTCACTAGCTCTTTCTCTGAAGTTATCATCTTGAGCTTCTCTTTCCGACTAAGGGCGTCAGCCACCACATTGGCTTTACCCGGGTGATATCGAATTTCACAGTCGTAATCCTTGATTAACTCTAACCACCTCCTCTGGCGCATGTTAAGCTCTTTCTGAGTGAAAATGTATTTGAGGCTCTTATGATCTGTGTAAATCTCGCATTTTTCCCCATACAGGTAGTGTCTCCAAATCTTTAAGGCGAAGACTATGGCTGTTAGTTCTAGATCATGCGTGGGATATCTGACTTCATAATCCTTCAATTGCCTAGACGCATATGCTATTACCTTGCCGTGCTGCATAAGCACGCATCCCAGTCCTTTATGCGAAGCATCACTGTAAATCACGAAATCTCCTTTTCCATCAGGTAATGCCAGCACTGGGGCTGTCACCAGCCTCTTCTTTAACTCTTGGAAACTCTTCTCGCATTTTTCAGTCCATTCAAATTTCTCGGTTTTACGGGTAAGTCGAGTTAATGGAGCTGCGAGTTTCGCAAAGTCTTGGACAAATCTCCTGTAATATCCGGCCAGTCCAATGAAACTCCTCACCTCGGTTGGAGTAGTTGGCCGTTCCCAGTTTGAAACTGCTTCTATCTTGGAGGGGTCAACCAACACTCCTTCTCTATTGATCACGTGCCCTAAGAATTGTACCTCATTTTTCCAAAACTCACACTTGGAGAACTTGGCATATAACTGCTCTTTCCTGAGTATTTCTAAGGTTATCCTTAAATGTTCAGCGTGTTCTGCCTCTGTCTTTGAGTAGATGAGAATATCATCAATGAAAACTATCACGAATTGGTCCAAATATTCCTTGAACACTCTATTCATTAGGTCCATGAAGGCTGCTGGGGCGTTGGTCAATCCAAATGACATAACTAAGAACTCATAATGTCCGTATCTGGTGCGGAATGCAGTCTTCGGGATATCTTCAGGTTTGATCTTCAGTTGGTGATATCCCGTTCTCAAATCAATCTTAGAGAAGTATTCAGCTCCTCTTAGCTGGTCAAACAAATCGTCTATCCTGGGCAATGGATACTTATTCTTTATGGTTAGCTTGTTCAATTCTCTGTAGTCGATGCATAACCTCATACTTCCATCCTTTTTCTTAACAAACAACACTGGTGCGCCCCAAGGCGACACACTGGGCCTTATCATGCCCTTATCCAACAATTCCTGTAATTGTTTAGCTAGCTCTTTCATCTCCACTGGGGCTGATCGGTACGGGGCCTTCGAAACTGGCGCCGTCCCCGGGGCTAATTCGATGGCAAACTCAATTACCCTATCAGGTGGTAGTCCGGGAAGATCTTGTGGGAACACGTCCTCGAACTCATTAACTACCAGAATGTCTTGCAATCTTGGCACTTCCTTCTGAGTATCTATAACGTAGGCTAAATAAGCCTCGTTCCCTTTTCGTAACAATCTCTTGGTTTGCGCCATGGTCAGAATTTTCTGGGTCTGTCGCATCCCCTTAAACACTATTTCTTTCTTCCCTGGGGTTTTCAACTTAACCTTTTTCCCTTTACAATCTATCTGCGCATCATTGCGAGACAACCAATCCATACCCAAAATGACATCGAATTCCCCTAGCTTAAAAGGAATTAAATCGACATAGAAGGATCGTCCTCCTATTTCTAGCTTACAATCGGGGTGAATTTGATTAACCGGTACGATTTCCTGATTAGCTATTTCTACTAGTAAGGAATCTCTTAGTTGCTGGGTTTTAAGTTTCAACTTATGCGCAAAATCTCTAGATATAAAAGACTTAGTTGCTCCTGAATCTAATAAGACATTTGCACTGACTGAATTGAGAGAAAAAGTACCTGCTATCACATCTGTGTCCCTCACGGCATCTTGTACTGACATATTGAAAGTCCTAGCAGTTGGTGGCCTATTTGAGGCAACCTTGCTTGCTCCTGATGCTGCTGGTTTGTTCTTTGGGCAATCCTTCCTCGTGTGCCCTCGCTGTCCACACTGGAAACAGGTTGTGCTGTTAGGGATGACCGTGGTGCAAGAGGTGGCATAATGCCCAGCTCGCCCACACTTATAACAGTTTATCTGCTTCAGGTTGCACACCCCGGAGTGCCTCTTCCCACAAGTAGCACACAATGGCAATAGAGGTCGAGAAGGGTTGGAACGGGACATTCCTGATTGATGGCCGCCCTGGCTCACACTTACACTAGCAGATGGTTTAAACCCCACATTCCTCCCTGGTAGGGAAACCGCTCCTCGATTAAACTTGGTTGGGGGTTGTCCTCCAGCGGATCTTCCGCCCATACTAACATGCTTTCTCTTTATCCCCCCTTTCTCTCTCTCTCTCTGCATCTGATCACTACCAGCCTCCACAATGGTTGCCTTCTGCACCAAGGTGGCATAATCTGTAATCTCTAAAACAGCCACCCTATTCTGGACCCACTGCTTCAGCCCTTGTTGAAACCTGTTAGCTTTCTTCTCTTCTGTGTCTACAAACTCTGGCACAAATCTCGATAACTCAGTAAATTTGGCCTCATAGTCCGCCACGGACATATTGTTCTGTTTCAGTTCCAAAAACTTAAGTTCCATCTGGGTCTTCATGAACTTCGGAAAGTACTTCTCCAGGAATAATTGTTTGAACCTTTCCCAGGCTATGACAGCATCAGTCTCCATGTTTTTCTTGGCTTCCCACCAATAATTGGCCTCTCCCTTTAGTAGGTAAGTAGCAAAAACAGTCTTCTGAGCGTCATTGATACTCAGAATCTCAAAAGACTTTTCCATTTCTTTGATCCAGGCCCTCGCCTCAACGGGATCAGCCGATCCGTGGAACTCTGGGGGCTTAAGGGACTTAAAGGCCCTAAAGGAATTTGCCACTGAAGTGTTGTTGCTTGGTGGTGGCTGGGGGTATTGGTTCAAATTCTGCCTAAGTAGGTCCATAAACTGGCCCATGGGGTTTCCGCCCTGGTTCTCCCCTTCCTGTTCTACTTCAGTTTCTCCACCCTCTATTTCCCTTTCAAATTCTTCAGAGTACAGGGGTTCATCCTCTGCTCCATACTGGGAATCTTCTTGCTCATTATAGTCCTGATCTTGTTCCTCACTACTTTCACGGTTTTCCTCGTGTTGGTTGCGACTCTCTTGGTCAGTAGATTCGCGGGGGTTAGCCCTAGTGCCCATTCGTCTTGGAGGCATTTTACTGAAAATTTGGAAAATTATACGTTAGGTTCACTTACCGGTTTTAAAGGATTTTTCCTTGCACATTTCTTTACATGATTGGGTTTTAAAATCCCACAGTTTTATATCTCATGGAAACTTAATCGAAAAGTAATACATATGCTAATAAACTCGTGATCACTTCCCAACAAAATTGTAATGACTGAAATGGAAACAAATATATACCAGGTACCGAAAAGGTACAACATCCGAGTTACAACGATAGTTTAAAGTACAGCCATCCTAACAACAACAACAAGTCAAAAGTGAAATATGCTGTCTATCTGTCTAGTCTGCAAAAAGGGAAAACAAGTACAAGAAAACCATCCCTACAAAAGCCGGCACTACTATGTCCGTACATGACTAGACAACTAGACCACTGCATCACTACATCTGAAATCAGCCGCCACGACGAAACATCCTCCGAACCCTCCCCATGGCGATGCGGAAAACCTCCTCAGCCGCTGCTCTGTCTACCCTACCATGCCCATCAGTAGGCAACTGTTGCACCCTCACCCGAGCCCTCAGCTCGATGCGGGTCACAGCCCTATACCCAACTCTGTCACTGATAGTCCTCCTGCCCTGCACCCTCATCCGGGCGGCTCTCTCTGCTGCTAACTCACTCCTAGACTCTGCCAACCTGGCATCTGCCACAGACAACTCTCTATAAAGCCCGTTCACAATCAAGTTGTGAACACATACTGGGACTCCTCCTATCGGGGCATGAGGTGGGGTGGATGGCTCAGCTGGAGCGGCAGTCTCTGTCTGCTGGGGCTCTGGGGTAAGCTCCTCAAACTCGTCGGGGTAGGGGCTCACAGGTAGTGGTGGTGGGGTAGGGGCTCTCTCAACAGGGAGGAGTGGCACAAAAAGTCCGGAACTCCCTACAGCACCAACTACTGGCTCATCTATATCTCCCTCAACACCCTCATCCACCGGCACCACCTGATCCGTGGTCATGTCAGTGTCATCTCCCATAGTCCTGAACTCAGTCATAACCCAATAATCATCATCCTCAACCACTAACTCAGCATCCTGTCCTGTCTGGATCCCCTCCGGGTCCTCCTCCCCCTCAGTCTCAACAACATCTGTGTCAGCATCATCCTGGACCTCCTCAGGGTCCTCCTCCTCAGACTCGATCACATCAGTATCAGCCTCAACCTGGACCTCCTCAGCGTCCTCCTCCTCAGGCTCAGTATCCTCCTCAGGTAAGTGCTCATAGTATGGGTCCCTAGTCCGGAACATGTCCTCATCATGCTGTCTCGCAGCTGCCTCCTGGGCCGACAAGTCGCTCGCCTACACAAGACGAACTATGTTACTATCATGATACTTAAAAAGTTCCCGTAAGGGTTTTAGGTGAACCTGGCAAGGGTTCTTATTATATTATTGAATTTATTATTATATAACGTCGTATCATCTCTTGGGATATATAACTCTCGCTCTGATACCATCTCTGTAACACCCCCAGATCCGGGGTCAGGGATCTGGTGGTTACGGTCTTACATCCATTCATAATACTTGACTTGAGTTCACAATAAATAAATCACATGCTGTGACCCCACAATAATTACCACTCACACACACAACAGTTATAGTCCCAGAGATGAAATTGAAATAAGTCTTACATTAAAGGGTTTACGAATAAAAGTTATTACAATCCCAAAAGGATAACATCATAGGTTTAAAAGTTTTGCCGTTGATTACATTCATTATACATATAGTTAAACAGGAAACAAAAGCTGTCTAACTATGCTACCTCAGCAATGGCGGCTAGCATCTCAGCGGGTAGTCCGGTGGGTCGGGTAACCTGCTTGCGCCGAGTGCGCCTGACGCGAGCCATCTGCCCTAGCTGTTGTTGTGACATAATATAAACAAAGCAAGGGTGAGCGAAAGCCCACCAACAAATATATAACTGAACGATAATTTAAAACAGTTCAAAGCTATCTTTTAACCCATATGCCATGCATTTACGGAAATGATGCCAGTATAATATGAACGATGAAGTTACAAGGTAACTGAAAGTATTTTTTTGAAGAAACATCTGCTACATCAAAGTAAGCGAGATATTTTTATTGTTATTAAGAAGAGGAACTTGCAAGAAAAGGTTGCAATTCCAGTTATGACACTTTTCCAACTCTGCCAACAGTAATCATGTTGCAGGAAATAAATAAATTTGGATGATGAACCAATGATGGAGTATTCACCGCGCCCGCTGTTCCAATCTTGATGATCAGTCGAGATCGTACAGCTCAATTTAGATTTACTACCGGTAGAAGGAAGAACTGACGGCTTTACTTGTATACCGCCTTGCTAGCTCTCCCCGGCCAACGGTTGGGCCAAGGGGATGGACCGGCGCTACTCGGCCTCTTACACGACTCCTAGTTCAAATAGAATTCATGATTCTGAATGTAACGTTCGTCCCCCTTTCCCCAAGTATAAGACTTGTTGATAAGACTCCACAAAGTAGTCGTATCTAGTTGGAAAGGAAAATTTACCAATAACTCCCAAGCTATTACTTGGTAACGGATATCAACTTGTTCCAGTAATCTTACCCCTCGAAAGATGAGAAGGTAAGCAACGACTTAATAAGTCAACAGCACCCGAGTTGCGGGTGAAGGGAAAACTTTATGACCGGGAAGTCGACAAGATAAATAACATTTTTCCAAGTAAGGTTCCCTTATTATTAAGAAGATAGACTCAAAGATGAATGATGTCTGGGAACCTTTCTTGATATAAGATTAATAATAATATGACTTCGAAATATTTTCTGTAATAATCGAAGAAGATTAACCTTATCGAGATTATTCTAAGTATGGAATAAATATTCAGAGAATATTTATTGAGTTAAAATATTGAAAGAATATTTGGGAATATGAAAGAATATTTTTAATCAGAGTATTTCTCAAAATAATCCCTGAAGAAATATCAGGAGAATATTTATTGAATAAATAAATATTTAAATGAATATTCAAAACAATATTCATTAATTAATAAGACCTGAAAAGAATATTTAAGGTAATATTCATGATTAATTAGGAATTTAAATGAATATTGAAAAGTAATATTCATTTAATAAATAATATCCTAAATGAATATCAAGTAATATTCATTTAGTAATCCAAGCCTTAAGGAATATTCGAAATAATATTCGATAATTAAATCAAGCTTCAGATGAATATTAAAATAATATTCATCAAGTATTTAATATCTTAAATGAATATTCAAAAGTAATATTGATTTAATAAAATAATAATCTAAAAGAATATCCAAAATAATATTCATTTAATAGTCTCATCTTTAGAAGAATATTCGAAATAATAGTCGATAATCAATTCGACTCTGAATGAATATTGAGAAATATTATTCGTTGAATAGTTACGTTCAAATAATTATTTGAAGTAAGGATCGTTAAAATAATTAGTCTCGAACGAATATTCAAATAATATTCGTCGCCCAAATAATAGAAAATATTTACTTAAATATTTTCTCCCGAGGTAATCTCGATATATCAAGAAATATTGACTCCCGGTCTATATTTGATGAATAAAGATGTATACGCCCTTCTATGAGGGTCTTATAATAACCGGCTTATAACTGATATATAATTATCTAGCTTATAAGCCAACAATAACATTCAGGGAACAAGTATATCAATTCAACTTGAAAGTAGGCATGCATGCAATGGCATATGTATATCAGCAATCATATATATATATTTATTCAATCACAACAACAGCCTAAAAGAAGGGAATTGAAACTTGCCTGGTAGTCGAGTACGGTAAGGGGTAGTGGTAGCGGGTCCCGGTTCAGCCTGGTGATCTATAAATAGCCAAGGCATTCGGGATTAATCACTTAACATATTAAAAGTTAAGTTATACTTAAATCGAAACACGTTCTCGAGTTATCTCGTTATACCCCTTTTAGTGGATTACTTATTATCACTGATCCGACCCGACATTCGTTCGTTAAAACGACATGTCACTGCACTTATACTTGGGACATACTTGAGTCATATGAGTTCTAAGGTTGATCGTTACGAACCAATATTATACTCCGAGTTTTATCGCCCGTTTTCTAAGTGTTTTACCAAAGTTATAAAAGAGTCGTCTTTTTAGGGGTTCGTTCGCGTTTAACCTTTACTCGAACATTTTTAATAAATCGAAAAATGCTCTTTTTGACATACGGTTTTCTTTCACACCTTCCTTCTTACCCCTAGTATTTATTTACCAAGATTCGCCATGACGTTACATAGCTTACGAGGGTTCGATTTCAGTTACGAACTTTCATTTACGGATTCGAACTACTTTTAGTAATTTGGTCATAAATCCTAAACCGTAAGTCCGTTTCACGTGATCTTTATATCAAAACAAATCTTAGAGCATTACCTATCCTATCATGGCAGATAAGGTCTCTGGACAGTAGGGGTTCAACATGGAAAATGGCATACAAAACATGGTATTGTAAAATCGGGCATTATAACGGCTGTAAATCGAATATCTATCAATTTCGAATCTTCCCATAAACATAGCATCCAACCCAAACAACATATACATGACTTATATACATGAACTGAGGCCAAGCAATGCCTTTCCGTTCATCTAGCTATTTACATCATTAATCCAAAATCCATACATAATCATGCTTATAACTTTAACATAACCATAACTAAGTTATAACTATCAAAAACATGCTTAAATCTCAAACAAGGGTTAGGGTTTCAAGAGCTTTATACCTTCCTTAGATAGTGATATAGCCTTACTAAGCCTTGTATGGTCCTTAGGAGTGAGTATGCTTGCTATATCAACCATGAAAAACCAAGAAAACAAAGTTAGTATATGATGAACACTATTCACCCTCCTCTTGTTTGATTTTTTTGAAAATGGAAATGGATGAGTTTGAGGCTAAGATTTTGAGGAGATAAGTTTTATGAAATGTAAGTCTCACCTTAAAAATTTCAAGAACAAACAATGGTGGGAAGGTTGAGTTTGGATTTGGAATTTAGGGGTATGGCCGAATGCTTTGTTTGCAAAAGGGGGGGAGAGAATTGCTTGGTTTCTTTGATTTTTTTTTTGTGTTTTAATCTCCTTTACTCTCATCCACTTACAACATAATATCTTGTAAAAGTTGCTTTAATAAAGTGGTGAGGTGTTGGATGCTCAAATGGCAAGACATGTGTTGGTTTTGTGGTGGTTAATGCTTAACTAGGTAGTTACTTGCTAAGTACTTGGTTCTTCTTCTAAGTTGCTAGTTCCTTGCTTCTAGTTTAGTTACTAGATATTTATACTAGTAGCTTGCACAAGACTCTTGCTTCCTCTGCTTGTTTCTGTGTCCGGTTATTACCCGTTTCGATTTATCGTTCGTGAGAATATTTCACGGATTTCTAATTAGGGTTTACCGGGAATCCTCTTTAATATTAATACTTTCATTCCCCATCTTTCATTCTAACTTTCCATTTTATATTCCTTTAATCCATTCGTTAATTACTTAAGGCTATCAGTGTCCAGGGAACTCTCGGAGAAAATAAAAGTGCGGTTTTTCAGAATCCGACAGCTTTTACATACACTTATTTTCCTCCTGGATCACTAATACGAACTCAGAAATCCGTTCCGAATACCGGGTATATCATTATTATAATAATATTCCAAATTCCACCAAAATCACTATTCATCACTTATTTTTATTTAATTCCTATAATTAGGAAAATGAACCTGGTTCACTCTCGAGTGCTTCTTAACCTTTTTACGGAGCTACTGGATTAATCGTTATCGATCTGGATGACATGAGAGTATTCTCTTGCTTGAAGTTGCCATATCTTATTCCCTTAGAAGATAGATTATTCTTACCTATGTTGTCACCCTTTAGCATTCTTCAAGACATAATCATAATAAAGTCGAATTCCATTCATTCTTTCCCAAATATCAATTATTACATTGTAGCCATATCCACTATTCATTCTTACATCATTAAATACATAAAAGTTTTAATTCCACCCAAAATCTGGGTTCTTACAGCTTGTGTTATCGTGACCTAATTCGGGTCCTCACAAGATGCCTACGTATCTCAGAGTTGAGAATCAAGCCAACGTAGTTCTAGGATGAGGGGTCAGGCCCTTTATATAGGCTGTGGAAGCCTTAGAATTATAGTAGGTTTTGGAGACTTGATGGATAAGTCACCGTAATTGAGGAAGGTTCTGACTCCTTCCTTTTAGGAATTAGTTTCCATGTCGAATTTGGTGCCTTGGAGGCTACACAATATCCTGGGGATATTCTAGGACGTTCTTAGTTTCTAGAACGTTCCTGGTTTGTGGATCAGACCCATGTTAGAGATAGGCTTTTACCGGGCGTCCCCAGTTTGGGCCGTTCTTTTGGGCCTGACAATTAATTACGAATTTAGTGCCCAACTAGGGTTTCGGGCCATATTTACGGGCCAATAAATGTCACATTAATTGTGTCTTTAAGGGTTACTTTTCACCCATATCATTTGCCCCCCAACTTCTAGGAAAACTTGATTTCGTAGAAGTTTAAGGTCATACCGGCCCTACCAGGGTATCGTCTTACAGTGAAGTGTGGAGCGACCTACACATTCACAATGACTAAAATTCTCTCCCAAGTTAATACTTATGAAAGTTAAACGTTCCTTGGCCTCTCGAACCTTTTTTCTTAAGGTTTCTGGGCCTTTCGGGAATAGGATTAGTGCCGTTTTGAGCTCGTAGACACTAATCCAAGTGCAAGTCGTGCATAGGATCCTTTATCATAAATTCATTAGTGCTTTATTTCCCTCAACTTATCTAAGTTAGGGTCAATATCAGGCAGTCATTGCTCATAAGCTTTGATCAGGACTAATTTTTAAGCAGAAGACGCTATTTTGGCCCTAATCGGGGCTAAACAACCCTAAACGGGGTTATAAAGGTCTTGATTTAGGCCAACAAGTTCATACTTGATGTAATTACTATTAGGATATCCACTTTTAACCTTTGGATAGGTTAATTCTTGAGTGGAAGTCCTTAAACGTTGATAATTGAGGCTAATCACCCCCTAATTGCGATTAGCGAAGTCCTAACCCCAAATTTTGGAGTCAAGTTAGTTAAGTAGAGCTTCTTATAACCTCCTGGTTGTAAAAAGAATCGCGTGAAAATTCTCATTTTTGAGTTGTCTAGGGAAGAAATACTATCCCCTAGAAGGTGTTTCAAGGTCTTTCAATATCCCTGGTTTTCTAAACACCCCTGGCATCACCAAACCCAAACTTTGAAGTTGAGCTTATATGATGGGGATTCTTATAATCTCCTGGTATAAAGAAGAATCACATGAAAACATGCATTTTTGAACGTTCTGGAGGCGAAATACCCCATTTTTAGCTGATTTTCAGACCTGGTCTCGCACGTGATCATAACACCTTCCAAATTTCATGGAAACACTTGGCCACCTGCATAGACTTGTAGAGGGCCTCACAAGGTTCTTGAATCTCAAATTTGAGCTCAAACGGAGCGTTTTTGAGCGTTCTGGAGGGTCATGAAAACACCCTAAAAAACAGGTCCCCCGAAAGCCTTCCGAACACCCTACCAAGGTGGCCTGGTCGGCTCACCCTGGTCGGCCATTCGGCCCATGGAACCTGGTCGGATAGGGCTGGTCGGCTGGGCCCCCCTCAATTTTTTTTTTTTTTTTTTTTGAATTTTGGCCATTTTTTGGCTAGTTGACTTTGACTTTTGACTTTGACTTTTGACTTTGACTTTGACCAAAATCAAAACTTGTCTTAAACTCCCTTCCTTGTTCCTAGAAAGGATTTGGTGATACCTTGGTTGGTTTGATGACCCTTGGCCTCAAACAACCTACTTCTTGGTTTTCAGGACCTTCCGGGTCTAAACCTTTCTTGAACTCTTGATATCAAATAACCTTTGGTTAAACTATATCCCTTAGCTTCCAGGCATTCTCATGTACCTATGATAGAGTGTTTTAAACAACCTTAGCCTTGCCCCCCTTGTGTTGAGGGTCTTTACTTCTTTATTTGAAGATGTGGGGACTTCCCTTGTTTTCAACACCTGACTTCGAGTCTAGGATATCGTAGTTAGTTTCTCATCCTAGGTTTTAAACTTAAGGTCTTCACATCTCCTTCCTTGTTTGTAGGATCTTGTCCTATCTTAAGCTCATCATCCTTAGGCTAGCCTCAGGCCTTAGGCTTAAGCAATCAGCTTGATTCAGGACAATCAACCTCGTTGGCCATCTAGGCTTATATTTTGTGCTGGGATCCAAAACCCACATTCCATACTCCAGAGTAGGTCTTCTCATATCCTTAAAGATGTTAGCCTTTTAGCTAATCATCCTGCTTAGTGGCTCTAATCATGGTTTTTAGCTTAATCCCCTGTTTAGGCTTGATAAGCATATATTAATCAACCTGGGAGGTTGTTAACTATATTGTTGCTCCTGCCTGTATTTCCATTCGTTTCTTTCACATATTTTACGAATTAGATCATTTATTTGACCCAATTCCGGGTTCACAGAGCCCTTTTCCTGCTATTTTCGGCTATTTAACCTGTAAACGCGGGTCGTTGGAAAGACGACCTGCTATTGAGGGTCATCATTTTCCTTATAAAAGAGTGTGAATTGAAGTCATTCTTCACACTTCCTTCTTCTTTCAAAGAAAATTTCTTTCTGTGAGCTCTCAAGTTTCAAGCACTTCTTTCAGTTTCAGACAAGGCTGTAATGGCAAGTGAGGGTGGTCAGAACGCCTTAGTTCCTTCCAAGGGCCTTCTTCAGGTGATTAACAGGAGAACCAAAGACAAGAACAGAAAAGGTAAGGTCTTTCCTCCTCGTTATCAATTATCTTTATCTGAGCTCTTAGATGAGCCCGGGGATGTGTTTCCGAACAACGCGGAATTCGACTCTTTTATGTTCCCTAGTACTTTGGATGCGGGAGATATCAGGAACTTACTCAAATATGAATTCCCTGCTGAGATGAAGCTTAGAATTCCCACACCAGGGGACAGAACTTGTAACTGGCATCCTGAGAACTTGTTTGTGTACAAAGGTGCCATTGATGCTGGCCTTAGGTTTCCAATTCACCCTTGGCTTGTTAGGTTATTAGCTGAGGTTAAAATCAACCCCTGTCAACTATACCCCAACTCCTGGAAATTCATCTTCATTTTCATGGTTGAATGCATCAGAGGAGGCATCCGCCTTAGCATCCCGTTGTTTAGGCATCTATTTGCTTTTAAGAATAGCCCTATCACTAGGAAAGGATGGGTGAGCATCCAACACCGCATAAAATCTAGGATGATTATTGACGCTTCTTCTGTGCCTGATTCTTGTCATAACTGGAGGCACGAATTTTTCATCCTTAGATGGAAAGGAGGTGATTGGGGTAACTTTTTCAGGTCTAAATTCAATCACGTGACTGATGAAGGTGTTAGTGAGCTTCAACTCACAACTGAAGAAATATCCCAACGGGATTGGCTTATTTCAGTCTTTCAGAAAACCCACTATCGTGAAGTTGTGACTGAACGTGCCTTGTTGGAGGCCGGGCTTAGTTATATCCCTCTCGAGGGTAATTCTTACTTTAACTTCTTTTCTTTCGTCGTACTTGTTCTTATTCCAACATCGTTTCCTTTGCTTTGTTTGCAGTTGCTGAGGAGATTGACAACCATCCGAGCCGACTTCCCCATATCACCAAAAGGATGATTAAGAAAGCTGAGAAAGAAGCTAATCCTGAAGACGTACCGGCCCCTGAGTTCCTTCAGCATTGTTCGAAGGCGGGGAAGAGAATTAGGAGTTCAGATGGGAGCATGAAGACAGCATTCATGCCTGATTGGGGGATATGTGAGCAGGATGCTATCAGGGACAGCCACCTCCTTGCTCGAGAGTGGTCTCGGAACGCCATAGCCCCGGCCGACAAGGTCCATTTTGCAACAGCAACAGATTTAGAGGAAAATGAAAGCATGGGGGCATATCATGCCTATAACGTAAGTCGATCTCCTCTTCCTTTTCATTGTTATGGTTGTATATTGGCCGTCGTGGCTTAACACATTTTCTTATGGCGTTTTTGTTTTGGTAGCTAAATGCTCACTTCCAGAATGCTATCCAACTCGGGAGATCTTACAAGGACAAGGAGAGAACTGCCCTTAAGGCTGTAGAGAAGCTTCAGAAGGAGTCTGAAGAGTGGGAGGCTAAGTATTTCACCTCGGAGGACCAACTCTCATCCCTTAGGGGAAAGTATGCGGCTCTGGAAAACAGGACCCAGAATAATGAGAACTCCATCATTCAGAACTACTTAGGTTCAGACACTTTTCTTGCCTTCATTGATGAGCATGACTGGGAGGTCCAGCCGGACAGCATGACCATAGGTTGGGAGAAGGCTGTGAACAGGATTAGCCAAGATCATAAGGGAGTTGTCTTTCCTTCCTTTTATCCGAGTCCATGGAAGGTGACAGAAGACGATGACCTTGTTGAAGGTGTTGGGACCTCCCCTGTGAGCAAACGTGCTTCTGGTTCTGGGACAAAAGGCATTCCTCAACAAGCAGGGTCTAGTTCTGGGAGACGTCCCTCAAGATCCCATCAGAGCGGGAGTTCAGAATGCCCCTTAGCGGGAAGAATCCGTGAACCCAAGTCGGTTAGTATCAGTAGCTCCTCAACCTCAACTTCCCGGAGCGAAGAAGAGGGTGAAGAAGAAGTCCCTGCTCAGACTGCTCCTCCAAAAACCAAGAAGCGGTTGGTGAAGACTGCTTCTATCAAGAAGTGATTGAGCCTTGCATGGCCTGTGTTAGCCTCGTGTGGCTTTAGTTCTTTTAATATCCCGTCTTCGATTATGGTCTTTCATGAACTTGTACTTTTATTCGTATGTGTGTAACTTAAACTTTGATTGTGCCCTCCTGGGTATTTTATCTACGTGCTTGTTTTCTATGTTCCATATGTTCTTTTATTTTCGGTACTTGGTCATCTTAGACTTACACACATCTGGTGCTTGATACATCACAAGGATTTACAGAATCAGAAAACAAGCTTGTATTGATAACGCAAAATGGGCTCAGCCCTTACATAGAATATTATGTCCTACTAGGAGCAACATGCTCTGCAATGGTTTCATATGAACCTTATTTCTACTTCTATTAGATAGGCTAAAAGCTAAGTCCTTAATAGGAGAGCTTTAAACATAGTAAACCTTGAGATTCGAGGCGTGCCAGGAGCGGGGTACCTCGTTTCCATCCACGGTTTCCAGCTTATAAGAGCCTCTTCCCAACGTCTTTCTCACTCTATATGGTCCTTCCCAATTAGGGGCCAACTTTCCTGTCTGTCCAACTCCAGAGGCTTCAATTTTTCTCAAAACCAAGTCGCCTTGTTTGAAGAACCTTCCTTTAACCCTATTGTTGTAGTGAAAGGCTGCTCTTTTTTGGTGCTCAACATTACGGGCATTTGCTTCATCTCTGACCTCATCGATTAAATCAAGAGCAAGTCTCATGCCTTCCTCATTGGTTTCTTGCTCATATGCTTCCACCCTTGGAGATACGTGCGAAATTTCCAAAGGGACAACTGCTTCTGCCCCGTAGGCTAGCAAAAATGGAGTAGCTTCTGTTGTTACCTTGCAGGTAGTACGATACGCCCACAGTATAGGCAGTAATTCATCAACCCACGTGTTTCGAGATCGTTCGACCCTCTTCTTAAGTCCATCAAGAATAATTCGATTTGCTACCTCAGCTTGGCCATTAGCCTGGGGTGAGCTACTGAAGTAAAACGAAGTTCAATGGCGTTCTCCTCACAGTATTTCTTAAATTCCTCATTGTTGAATTGGCGTCCGTTGTCCGTCACTAGGATTCGTGGGATCCCATATCTACAAATTATGTTCTCCCAGAAGAACTGGGCAACTTGTTGGGTGGTTATTTTTGCTAGCGGCTTGGCTTCAATCCACTTGGTAAAATAATCGATAGCCACTATTAGGAACTTCCTTTGCGCTGAGGCCACGGGAAAAGGACCAAGTATGTCCATCCCCCACATGGCAAACGGAATGGGAGAGTTAATTGACGTTAGCATCTCTGGTGGCTGCCTAACAATTGGAGCGTGTTTCTGGCATCTGTCACACTTTTTAACATAGCTTTTGGCGTCAGCCAACATTCCTGGCCAATAAAATCCCAGGCGGGTGATCTTATGAGCTAGGGCCCTGCCCCCCAGGTGCTGCCCACAGATCCCTTCATGAACTTCCCTTAATGCCTCTTCCGCCTCTTGAGGCCTCAAGCATTTCAGGTATGGGATAACAAAAGACCTCTTATAAAGGATGCCTTCAATCAAAGCATATCTCAATGCCCTCACCGATAGTTTTCGTGCCTCCGAGGCATCTTCGGGGAGCCAACCAGTTTCCAGATGAGCCTTGATAGGATCAATCCAACAGCTTCCTACTTCAATAGGTGCCACCAATTTTGAGTTGATGGTAGGGGCCTTCAGGACCTGATAATAGACGTTCCCTGCATAATTCTCTATTTCAGAAGAGGCGAACTTTGATAAGGCATCGGCCTTGACATTCTCCTCCCTTGGGATATGCTCTATACAGCATTCATCAAACTGAGTCATAACAGCTTTCACAACCCTTAGGTATTTTGCCATAGTTTCATCCTTGGCTTCAAATTCACCATTCACTTGTGATACTACGAGCCTCGAGTCCCCGCAGACTTTAAGGTTCTTGACTCTCAGTATTCTGGCCAAGCCTAATCCGGCTATCAAGGCTTCATATTCAGCTTCATTGTTGGTCGTTGGAAAGTCCAACTTCAGAGCATATTCTACTAAGAACCCATCAGGGCTTTGCAAGACTAAGCCTGCACCACTAGACTTTGTTTTTGATGCTCCATCAAAATAGAGCACCCAATACTCCTTCTGATCAGGTTCAAGCTCCTTAGCTTTATCTTCATCTTCCTTGTTTAATACTACCTCTTGCCCCCCGACTTCTTGGTTGATGGTACATTCAACCACGAAGTCAGCTAAAACCTGAGCCTTAATGGTTGTCCTAGGCTTATACGTGATATCAAACTCCCCGAGTTCGATTGCCCACTTGATTAGCCTTCCACTGGCCTTCGGGCTATGCAATATACTTCGTAACTGTTGGTCCGTCAGGACTTCAATCTTGTGTGCCTGGAAATAAGGTCGTAGTTTCCTTGAGGCTGTCACTAGTGCGAGAGCAAATTTTTCAATGGTCGAGTAATTCAATTCAGCTCCATGCAGCACCTTGCTCACGTAGTAGATGGGTTTCTGAACCTTGTTCTCCTCTCGAATGAGGACGGCACTCAGTGCTTGTTCAGATACCGCCAGATACAGGTATAGGGTCTCTCCAGAACTAGGTTTGGCCAACAACGGGGCCTTGGTCATGTATTCCTTCAATTGTTCAAAGGCCTCTTGGCTTTCTGATGTCCACTCAAAATTTTTTACTTTCTTCAAGGCCTGAAAGAAAGGTAAACATTTATCGCCAGACTTTGAGATGAATCTTCCCAAGGCAGCTATTCTACCAGTTAATTTCTGCACGTCTTTCACGGAACGTGGTGGCTCCATGTCGAGAATTGCTTTGATTTTATCTGGGTTGGCTTCAATGCCTCTTTTTGAGACCATCAGGCCCAAGAACTTCCCTGACCCAACGCCAAAAGCACATTTGGCTGGGTTCAGCATCATCTTATGGTGCCTCAGCACTTCAAACGCCTCCCTTAGGTGTTCAATATGGTCAGCTGTAAGCAAGCTTTTGACCAACATATCATCAACATATACCTCCATGGTTTTCCCAATCAGGTGGGTAAATATCTTATTTACCAGTCGTTGATAAGTAGCTCCTGCATTCTTTAGTCCAAAAGCCATGACAAGGTAACAAAAAACACCAAAGTCAGTTATGAAAGATACCTTTGGGATGTCATCCTTGTGCATCTTAATCTGGTTGTAACCACTGAAACCATCCATGAAGCTTAGCATCTCATGTCCTGCCGTAGCGTCTATTAGCGTGTCGATCCTTGGTAGAGGGAAGCAGTCCTTAGGGCACGCATCATTTAAATCAGTGAAGTCTATGCACATCCTCCACTTACCGTTAGCTTTCTTGACCATCACAGGGTTAGCCAACCATTCAGGAAACTGAATCTCCTCAACAAAACCAGCCTCCAAGAGTTTGTCCACCTCTTGTTTAATGGCCTCTTGCCTTTCTGGAGCAAAGTTCCTCTTTTTCTGCTTAACGGTCTTCCGCTTAGGGTCGACATTCAACCTGTGAGTTATGAGTTGGGGATCAATCCCTGGCATATCAGCTGCTGTCCAAGCGAACACATCCTTATTTTCTTGTAGGAATTCAATTAACCTGCCCTTCATGGGTTCTTTCAGCGATGCTCCTATGTACGTGACCTTTTCAGGGTCCTTACTGTCCAGGGGTACAGGAACCAAATCCTCTGCTGGTTTCCCCCGGTGTTCGTCATCCCGAATATCCATGTCCTCAATCGGGAGGACCTGCCCCCCGACTCCATCAGCTCTTAACGCGGCCACATAACAACTTCGGGCCATCCTTTGATCACCCTTCTGTTCTCCAACACCATTCCTGGTTGGAAACTTGACTTTCATGTGATAACTAGAGGCAACAGCCTTGAACGCGTGGAGTCCGGTCCTTCCGAGGATCGCGTTATATGTGGAGGCGGCCTTAATTACCAAGAAGTTCAACATCTGTGTGGCCTCCTTAGGCTCCTTTCCAATAGTAACCGGGAGTTGGATAGTTCCTTCAACGCTAGATTCGACTCCATTGAACCCATATATGGGCATGTTATTTGGGGTCAGCTGGGAATCATTGTATCCCATCTTCACAAACGCATCATGAAACATGATGTCAACAGAAGCACCATTGTCTATCAAGACTCGCTTCACCTCCGAATTTCCAATTACAGGAGTTATGACCAACGGGTCGTCATGGGGGAACTTTACCCCTTCTAAGTCCGAGTCATCAAATCCGATCACTACTTCAGTCTTTGCCCTTTTCGGGGCTTCTCCCACGATATGCATCACCTCCCTGGCATATGCCTTTCGAGAGTTCCTTGTTGTTCCGGCCGCAGTAGGACCTCCCCAAATCATGTTGATGACAGGCCCTCGTGGCTGGGGGTTGCGATCACGATCGTTATCCTTTCTATCATTATAATCTCTTCTATCATAATCTCTTTTTTGGTTCCCACGACCTTCACCCTTTGTGAATTTGCTCAGCTTTCCCCTGCGGATCAAGAATTCAATCTCGTCCTTGAGCTGTCTACAGTCATCAGTGTCATGTCCAACGTCCTTATGGAACCTGCAGTATTGATCTTTGTTTCTCCTTGCGGGATCACCCCTAAGTGGCTTCGGCCATCGGAAATCCGCATCTTTTTCAATATCCATAAGGATTTGACTTCGAGGAGCATTCAACCTTGCATATTCAGAGAACCTTGGCCCCAAATTCTTCTTGGAAGCAGAATCGGAGTCCTTGCTTGTTCGGGGGTATTTGTCCCTTGTGTCATACTCCTGTTCTTGCCTTCGTTTCCGGGAGTTTCCGTTTCCTCCATTAGTGGTGGGAGCTTCCGTCTTCTTCATGCTTTCTTCTGCTTTTATGTATTTACTTGCCCTCCTTTGGAGCTCAGTCATGCTCTCAGGGGGATGTTTTGCCAACGACATCTGAAAGTAGGGGTTCGTCGTTCCATTCTCCAAGGCTATCATAGCTACTTTGTTCTCCAGATCCGGGACATTCAACGTCTCCTTAGTGAAACGCCTGAGGTAATCCCTCAGGTTCTCGTTCTTTCCTTGTTTTACTTGCATGAGAGAAGCAGAGCTTTTTTCGTGGACCTTTCCACTAACAAATTGATTGATAAAGGCAGTACTCAACTCCTTAAAAGAACCAATCGAGTTTGCGGGCAATCGGCTGTACCATCTTTGAGCCATGCCTGCCAAGGTTTGAGGAAACGCCCTACACTTAAGAGCGTCACTAGCGGGTTGTAACAGTAGAGCGTTCGAGAATGTCCTAACGTGATTCGAAGGATCACCCGTCCCATCATATGCTTTTATCGTGGGCATCTTGAATTTTCGGGAAACATGAGCGTTCATCACTTCGTCCGTGAATGGAGGTGTGGGGTCGTCAGGGTCCCCAAGTGGCATCAGGTCTTTGGGATCACTCCTAGGGGTTTCTACCCTCGTAATTCCTCCAGTTGGGGCATCAGCCCTTCTCGATCTTCTTAAGGACCCTTCCAAATCAATGAAGGGGATCTCCCTTGAGATTGGAGGAGGCCTATTCAGATTTTGCCTTGCTTGTTCTCTGGTTATATCATCCTTCAGCTTTTGGATCTCGGCTTCAAAAGCCTTGATTCTCTCAGCAGCTGTTTGAACGGGTCTATCATTGATCCTTTGAGTCCTCCTCATGGGTTCTTTGCTTGTACGTCGCCTCCTCGGGGCTATATCACGTTCATCATCCTCGGATGATGAATCATCGGAGTAAGGTCCAGAATAATCGTAATATCCTTGCTCAGGGGGGGCTAGACCCCTAATATAAGGTGGCTGATACGACTCGGGTATCCGTAGAGCGTGTCCACTTGGTCCAGGATCCCTTCGATTTGGGGGATAGTTTGGCAACCCGTATAACGGATCGGTATTCACGGGGAGTGTAGTGGTGGAGATCTGAACTCCTGAGGGCGGTGGACGGCTAGTCAATGGAGCAACCACCATCTGAAGTTGGTTAGTCTCTTGTCCCGGGTGATCAATCACCGGTAAGGTTCTCTCAGCATGGGGATTCGTCCCTGTAGTCTGAGAAACTTGAGGTTGTGTAATAGTCTCAGTCGATGGGGGCACAAGCCCCTGCTCCGTAACAACGGGTAGTGTAGAGGAGACGATTGGTGGGTCAGATGTAACAGGAACGTTCTCGGTTGACGTTCTTCGTGTGTTAACCATGGTTGATATCCGGGTCCCACAGACGGCACCAAATGTTGTGGAATAAAAAGTAGGGTTATCGAATTGCGGCTGGGGTTCGTGAGCTTCGTGCTTTAATGGCTGCGCTTGTGTTATCGTGACCTAATTCGGGTCCTCACAAGATGCCTACGTATCTCAGAGTTGAGAATCAAGCCAACGTAGTTCTAGGATGAGGGGTCAGGCCCTTTATATAGGTTGTGGAAGCCTTAGAATTATAGTAGGTTTTGGAGACTTGATGGATAAGTCACCGTAATTGAGGAAGGTTCTGACTCCTTCCTTTTAGGAATTAGTTTCCATGTCGAATTTGGTGCCTTGGAGGCTACACAATATCCTGGGGATATTCTAGGACGTTCTTAGTTTCTAGAACGTTCCTGGTTTGTGGATCAGACCCATGTTAGAGATAGGCTTTTACCGGGCGTCCCCAGTTTGGGCCGTTCTTTTGGGCCTGACCATTAATTACGAATTTAGTGCCCAACTAGGGTTTCGGGCCATATTTACGGGCCAATAAATGTCACATTAATTGTGTCTTTAAGGGTTACTTTTCACCCATATCAGTATAAATTATACATTAAACTTTAATTGTGAATATAAACAAAATTTCATTTAAATAAATTATTTTCTACCCATAATTATGATTTATTTAGTGGTAAATATATACACATGGTCGGTGAAAAACGAGAAGTGACAAATTAAAAACCGTTATGGGCGGCTTTGAGTTTTGTCACACTCAATTACATGCCCTTTGGTATTCGAATAAGACCGTTTTAAGGGAAAAAAGGATGGACAGCGTCCTCTCCAGTAAAGTGCTTACAGTACTAAATCAAATTAAACCAAATATATTTAGTATATCTCGCTTATTGCAGATCCGGGAAAGTTAAGATGTACATAGTACAAACATATTTATAAATACAATTGCAATTTTTTTTTGAACAAAAAGGATACAAATACTAGGGCATACCGCATACTGTGACGCCCCCGACCCCGGTTTGATTTCCTCAGAAAGAAACCGGTCCGAGAGTCCGTCAAAACTACATCACAATCTGCTTAACTACTAAATGTTTTTGTAAATTTCGGCATGAAATATTCGTAAATAGGACTATCCACCTATTTTTCAATTCAACAATTCAACTCTATAACAAAAGTCTACCTCACCAAAAATTGTGCCACACACAACGCATCTCAACTACTATCTACCATATACTACAATTTGTACAACCACAAGTCAACTCTATCCTGACTTACCTCGAATCAACAGACGACTAAATTCCACAACAAATGCTTCAACCAAAAATCAATCTACAACTTCAATACGTAAAGGACAACTACTAAATCAAACACCAGCTTTGCTGGTCCATAACTTCTCCCTACCTTCCCAAGTATCCATCTGAAATCTTCAGTATCCTCCTGTGATAATTTATAAAATAAAGGAATGAGCTATAAAGCTTAGCAAGTATATGTTGTAGTGATCCACTGAGGTTCATAAAATAGTTTAGTTTGAAAATCATTATCACTACACAGTTTATAATAAAGTATAACTCATACCGAAACCAGAGTCATGCCAATATGTCAGCACAACACAGTTTATAACAAAATATAAACTCACACCGAAATCAGATTCTGCCAAAGTATTCATCTTTTTAAAACTGAGTAATCATTTCGTAAATATTTTAATTTCACAATAATTCGAAATTCAACACAATTTCACAATAAACTGAATCTTAAAACATTCTCACAATATTGCATATAAGCAATCAACATATATCATTTCACAATTCACAGTTTATATAATATAAGCTTCACAATTACGTTATGAAAAACTGGGCATTCTACACACGACAAGTTCATCGGCCTTCACTTCCTATTTCGGGAAGTTCACAAAATTCCATTTCTGGAACTGCTTCCATTTCTGGGAGTTCTACTGTCTCCATTTCTGGAGGTTCTACTGGTCTCCATTTTTGGAGGTTCTACTGGTCTCCATTTCCAGAGGTTCTACTGTTCCCAATTATGGGAGTGATTCACTGTCAATGCCAGTCTGCTCAGTTTTCCTCAAAATCACATTTCAACGTATACTAGTTAAGACAAGTTTAACAAGTATTCATAATATTATAAAAATCACACTTTAAACAATTCGGTTTAAAAGATATATTTTCTTTTAAAATCCGTAATTCCACATTTCTACTTTTCCAGCTCAAAATCAATATTTATTCTAAACTCCACAAATACACAGTTCTACTTGAAAAATATCTTTCTTCTAAAACCCACAAACACACATTTCTAGTTGAAAAATATATTTATTCTAAAATCCACAAATTCACATTTATACACGCATAAAACAAATAGACCTAGGGTTTAAAAACAACAAATACGTTAACATAAATATAGCACATTATTTTCAATTTTTCACAACAAGATATACTTACAACCACCGCTATCCAAGTAGTCCAACCGTTCTTCAATCCACCTCTTCAAAACCTTCTTTGCTTATAATCAAACTTGATCTTCTCTTCCTCTCTTGCTCTTCTTCTTATTCAGCTGCTTCTATGGAGATGGGGGTGTGGAGCTTCATCTACTCCTCTCTTCTTCTCTCTTTATCTCCTTTCTCTCTTCCTTCTCTCTCTTTTCCTCTCTTCTCTCTCTTTCTCTCTTTTTCTCTCCCTCTTTCTTCTCCTTCTATGGCTGATTTTTATGGTGGATAAAAGTTAATCTTCTTTTATAAATATCTAGCTCGCAAAAAGACCAAAATGCCTTTCTTTCTACTACAAATCCATATTTCCATAATTTCATCTCTTTATTCCACTTATAATTGTTTTGATAAAACAATTATCCACTTGCTTCTCAAAATAAATTCTACTTCTTAACCTTATAAAATAAAGTTATCAAATCTCCTAAATCTCGTATTTTCAATAATTACGAATCCACTTTCAATTTTTTCGGAAATAAATCCTAAAAATCATCCGACGTCAAATAATTAATATTTGACATAATAATTCCATCCTTAACCAATAAAAGAAATTATTCGTCAAAATTCACCATCTATTGTCTCGATCTCTAATTTCTTCATTATTCCCAAAACGATTCAAAACTTAATCGCAATAAATCTTATTCCAAATAAAATAATTAAAATTAATATTTTCGGAATCGGGGTGTTACACATACCCTAGGCCATACCTTAGCCTAAAACAGGAAAACATGACATTGATTTTAAAAATAAAGCAACCACATTCTAATACAACAAGGTTACAATATTTGCACTTTTAGAAATTAATCATTTTAAAACATTGCAAATAGAAACTTTTTCTCTAATGACCCTTTTGACCCCTGTGATAATGATGAGAGGGCTTGAGGGAGTCCCACTATGAAGATGAGTGTTTCTTTCCATCCAAATGAGGTGAGCAGCAGCTGCAATGTACATACAACCCAGTTGGACCTCCACTGTATTACTTCTCATTCTATTAAAGAAATTAGCATCTGAAGTCCAATTTTCTGGAATAAGAATGGGGCAATCATTGATGATATCCTTATGATAAGTGGATTTATATCCACTTGGATCGCTTCAATTCGGCTTAAATTGATTGTCTTGGACTCAAGTTTATTGTAGTTTTGATGTGTTTTTCTTAGTTGTGTAGACTTACAAGAATGTCGATTATGGGTGATGCTTCTATCGTGTTTGGAGGATTAATTGATTAAAATTCGGATTTTTCGGGAAGGTTGCGCAGTCTTCACTGTTTTGGCCATATCTGGAGTTCTAGAAGTCCGTTTTCAGCGATCTTACAGTTCACGTGAAGCTTGGGAGATTTTCTACAACCTGGAACAGAAATTAGTTGCAGGGAGCGTGTAGTTAAAATTCGCACACGTGTTCTTTGTGAAGCAAGGCAGAAAATTCCAGTTTTGCCCTTTTTCAAATTCTAATTGTATTTTGGGCAGTTTTTAGTACCTAAATCGAATTCTAATTGTGATAGAAGGTAATTTCTTGCTGGGCAAGAATTCTAGAGCCTATTTAAACACATCTTAGCATTGTAATTAGGGGAGTTTTTATTATTGTATCATAGCTTAGATCTGCAAGGGAGAAAAGTAGAGAAGGATTCAACGCTCGTGACAAGCAACGGATCTAGATCTATTTCATCTTTTGTGTTATTCTGGATTCTAGATTTGTTTTCTTAACTCTTTGTTTTATTAATATTATTACTTCTTTCATTCATATCTTGTTTTATATCATGGTTTCATCAGATCCCATGATGACGAGAGGTTCGATTATGAACTAATCGTTGTCATGGGATTCTAACGGATTTATTTATGGAGCTTTAGTATCTTGATTGTTTTAAAGATCTGTGTGTGATGTATATCTGATATCCTCGTATGGTTATGCTTAATTATTAGATGCGTAGCTAACATCTAATTCGTTAATCTCTTGTGAAGTGAAAGTGGATCTTGAGATTTAGAACTTGCCATGCTAGCATAGGTTCATGATTGTTTATCAACATGATTAGTAGTATGAGATGAAAATACTTATATTGCCCTGTGTGATTTTTATGGATAACTTGTTCTTCAACCGTTATGTTTTCAAATTCTATAGACATATAGGGTCTAAGCATAATTGGTGTCTATTCATCTTCTATCTCGTTTGTGGATGTATGGGTAGTTTGGTATACGTATGCTGACAGGTAGCGTGTGCTTATTTCGTGTTATCCATAACCTTTGCATATAGTGATTAAAGGCATCAGATCTAAGCGAAGTATTTAATGAAGTTAGGATCCCATGTTACTCTTGTTAAAGTAATTCGATTCCAATTCTTGTTAGTTAATTAATTCTTAGTTGTTAATTTGCTTCTTAGTTAATTTAGATAATTACAAACCCAAATTTGTTACTTGTCTAAGCAATTGAAATTGATCATACATTGTTGCTTGAGCATATTTACATAGAATTATCTAGTCTTTGTGGGAACGAACTTAACTTATCGAATATTACTTGTGACCACGTGCACTTGCGTGATTTTGTGTTAGCAAGTTTTTAGCGCCGCTGCCGGGTACTCGGTGTTATTTTGGTGTTTATGTGCTTGACATCAGTGGAAGTTAAAATTATTTGACTTGGACACTTCTTTTCTTATCACTTTTCTTTTTTATTTGTTTCTTTTTGTTGGTTTCAATTGGCAGGCGAGGAGTTGCCATGGTGGGTATATTCAAGGACATCCATGCCTCAGCAATGTGAGCTATGTTCGGGCATTCATGAGACCTCACAATATTGTTACTACGAAGGAGTTGATCCATATGTCACTTATGAGGAACAACCATATTTTCAATATCATCCTCAACAGTACCAGTAAGATGTTCCAAATATGTCATATTTCTTTGGTAGTGAAGAGTTTCAACATCAGCAACCTACTCCTACTTTTCAAACAGATGAGGTTGATGCTATGGAGGAGCTTTGGAGGCTTGTAAAGAGTAACGAGGAGTCTATCAAATCTTTCGAGACACTAGTTCCTCAAGTTGTGAGATCATTGGAACAAGAGAAACATCAATTCATACCAGAGGCAATTCCAGAAAATAACGGTGACTTGGAGCAAGGTACTGCATGCATAATTGAGGAAGACAAATTCCAAGGTGAGGTGAGCGTTCACAAGCCATGTGAGGAATTTGATCATGATAGTATGGTGGATGATTTGGAAAGGGCACCATTTGGGACAGACACTGTTGAGCTGCACAAATTTCAATAATTGGTATGTGCGTACCAAGAGGCTGATGAACATAAGAAAGACACAGGTCTTTTACTTGTCTCAGAGTATAAAGATGGAGGTAGCGCATTAGAGCCAATGGAGGAAGTTCTCTTTGAGGAACCAAAGGCTTCAGCAATTTACATTTACCATCCTCCATTATATTCAACCGAAGGTCGCGAATGTGTGTTGTTCTACAAATTGACAGATTTTGGGTCAACAGAAGAAGGCATTGGAACAGGACATAGTTGTTATACGAATAGGCCAAGCGAGGAGAAGGGGCAGAAAGTGTGCCGTCGTGATGACGATGAAGTCTCACGAAGAGATGACCAGGCAAACTATTATCATCCTTAATGGAGGTTTGGAAGTAACGTCAAGCTATTGACGTTAAAGAAGCGCTTCGTGGGAGGCAACCCACACATTAGTGTAGGAAGAAAAAAAAAATTGAGTGTTGGAAGAAAAAAAAAATTTGAGTGTTGGAAAGAAAAAAAGAGTGTTGTGAAAAAAAAAATTGAACAGTTAAGCAGGCAGCACACCTGACACGCAGGCTGCGCCTGCGTTACTGCATGTCGCGCAGATTGCGCATCTATGACGCAGGCTGCGCCTGCGTTACTGGTCTCCGCGCAGTCTGCGCGTGGGAAACGCAGCCTGCGCCTGCGTTACAGCCCTTCCCAGTTTTTTTTTCTTTCTTTCCCCGAAAATTCTTCTTTTTCTCATAAAATCAACCCCAGATTTTATCCTACCTCAAAATCCCTAATTCCTATGTCTATTCTAGATCAATCCCATACACTCTAAATCTCTCCTACACTCTAATTTTTTTACCAAACCTATCCATCATCTTATATATATACACACCCATACATACAAATCCAGTTCCTCTTCTACTTCTTTAAATCTCTAATAATTCAATTCTAAAGAGGAATTGATTGCAAGTTCACCTCTTTAATTTGTAGTTGGTTTATCTCTTCTAAAATCTTATTTTTATTACGAATTTGTGTTCTTGTAAATTGGGGATTTTGTATTATTCTTTGTATTTGGGCTATTTTTGGTGTGATATTGCTTGGTGATTATTGGTTGAGCTTCTTGTGAGTTGGGTATTGATTCTTATGGCTCCTAAGCGTGGGAGAGGTGGTGCTAGTGTTATAAAGAAAGGGGATTTTTGCCTAACAAGCATGTTGAGTTGCGATGGGGAAGGATATGTAAAGCACCTTGTAGGTATGTTTTCTACTATCCCTCGTATTTACTTCCATTCATTGCGGACATTGAATATTTTAAGTTTGGGGGTGGTTTGAGGGATTAGTAGTTGTTGTTGCATTATGTGTTCATGTAGGATATCATGCTTTGCATATTAGTAGTAGTAAATCATGCATATATGTTCGTATTAATTATGTTTGTTTCATATAGCACATTCTGTTTTTATTTTTCGTATACCATGTGAGTTCATATTAGTTGCATTTCATGGCATGCATATTTCATGATCCCTTAAGACGAGCTAATTCTGATTGGTAGGTAGGTGTCTAATTGAGTGTGGTAATGATAAATAGAGGGTTGACTTATAGTTTCTATGAAATTGACTTATGTGTTTCAGAAACAAAACTAATTACACAGTCTCATTGGGTGCTTTTGGGCTAGGTTAGGGTCATGCTTATTTGGATGTTTTGAGATTTAATCATTTGTTTATATTTAGAATTTTCGTTATTCCCTTGATAGCGTAGGAGCACTTAAGTCTAAGTTTTGGGGAAAATAGAGATTTCATGCTTAATTGTAAATAATTGCTAGATGTCAAATGGATAGTAGCCGGCTCATATTTATATGAGTAGTCTAGGGTTGGAATTGAGAATTCTCATTCCAGATGGCATATATGAAAAAAAAAGCAGAAAAAAATAGGAAAAAAAAAAAGAAAAAAAAAGAGTCAAAAGTGTCAATTGTTTAAATGCAAAATTAACCAGGATGAGCTCTTTAATACTCGAGCTATTAAGTTCGCGGGGACTTTGTGCCTAGTGACCTAAGGCTTTTATAGTCTGGGATCCACCAACCCAACGCTCGCTTCATGGGTATTATTGTATAAGCCTTTTGGGGTCTCATCCATTGCACGGTTAAATAAGCATGCTTGTATATATGTGTCGTAGTTGTTAGTAATAAAGCATGAATTTCTGTCTACCTTGGATAAGGATGGAGGTGTTTCTAGGTTATGAAGTATCTACAGTCTATTCTATTTATAAACCTGTGATTGTCTTGACGAAGAGCATGTATGATTTTGATATAGTGTTGGGAGTATTTCTGATGAGCATTGCACACACGCACGTTTTTGTTCATGTATTGTTAGTATACGGGAACTTAGTCGAGCTCTATTTGGATTTAGTTGCATTCTCTAAGATATTTGCTTGCTAGTTGGTTTTGGTTAGTTTGAAGGGGATCGCTGCATTTTCATACTAGTTGCATACATGCATTGCATTGCATTGGATTTTGTGGGTACATTCGCTATAGGCCCTCACGAGACCTTACTCGTCCACTAGGGCTGCCTAGGGGTTTAAAGGGCTTGTTGAATATGCCAAATGCAACCGTGATCACCTACGGAAGTGGTACTAGTTAGTTAGTTAGTTGGTTGTAATTGTTTATGCTTGAGGACAGGCATTGGTTTAAGTTTGGGGGTGTGATAATTGGATTTATATCCACTTGGATCGCTTCAATTCGGATTAAATTGATTGTCTTGGACTCAAGTTTGTTGTAGTTTTGATGTGTTTTGCTTAGTTGTGCAGACTTACAAAAATGTCGATTATGGGTGATGCTTCTATCGTGTTTGGAGGATTAATTGATTAAAATTCGGATTTTCCGGGAAGGTTGCGCAGTCTTCACTGTTTTGGCCATATCTGGAGTTCTAGAAGTCCGTTTTCAGCGATCTTACAGCTCACGTGAAGCTTGGGAGATTTTCTACAACCTGGAATAGAAATCAGGTGCAGGGAGCGTGTAGTTAAAATTCGCACACGTGTTCTTTGTGAAGCAAGGCAGAAAATTCCAGTTTTGCCCTTTTTTTAATTCTAATTGTATTTTGGGCAGTTTTTAGTACCTAAATCGAATTCTAATTGTGATAGAAGGTAATTTATTGCTGGGCAAGAATTCTAGAGCCTATTTAAACACATCTTAGCATTGTAATTAGGAGAGTTTTTATTATTGTATCATAGCTTAGATCTGCAAGGGAGAAAAGGAGAGAAGGATTCAACGCTCGTGACAAGCAACGGATCTAGATCTACTTCATCTTTTGTGTTATTCTGGATTCTAGATTTGTTTTCTTAACTCTTTGTTTTATTAATATTATTACTTCTTTCATTCATATCTTGTTTTATATCATGGTTTCATCAGATCCCATGATGACGAGAGGTTCGATTATGAACTAATCGTTGTCATGGGATTCTAACGGATTTATTTATGGAGCTTTAGTATCTTGATTGTTTTAAAGATCTGTGTGTGATGTATATCTGATATCCTCGTATGGTTATGCTTAATTGTTAGATGCGTAGCTAACATCTAATTTGTTAATCTCTTGTGAAGTGAAAGTGGATCTTGAGATTTAGAACTTGCCATGCTAGCATAGGTTCATGATTGTTTATCAACATGATTAGTAGTATGAGATGAAAATACTTATATTGCCCTGTGTGATCTTTATGGATAACTTGTTCTTCAACCGTTATTTTTTCAAATTCTATAGACATATAGGGTCTAAGCATAATTGGTGTCTATTCATCTTCTATCTCTTTTGTGGATGTATGGGTAGTTTGGTATACGTATGCTGACAGGTAGTGTGTACTTGTTTCATGTTATCCGATCAGATATCATAACCTTTGCATATAGTGATTAAAGGCATCAGATCTAAGCGAAGTATTTAATGAAGTTAGGATCCCATGTTACTCTTGTAGAAGTAATTCGATTCCAATTCTTGTTAGTTAATTAATTTTTAGTTGTTAATTTGTTTCTTAGTTAATTTAGATAATTACAAACCCAAATTTGTTACTTGTCTAAGCAATTGAAATTGATCATACATTGTTGCTTGAGCATATTTACATAGAATTACCCAGTCTCTGTGGGAACGAACTTAACTTATCGAATATTACTTGTGACCACGTGCACTTGCGTGATTTTGTGTTAACACCTTAGAAAAGTTGCTGTGAAAAAATAGGTGTTGAATAGATTCTGCATTAGTGGCACAAAGTAAACAAGAAAGAGAGGTTTGCATTCCAAAATTCAGCATTCGATCACGAACGAGCAGACGATTTTTCAAAATCAACCACAATAGGAAAGCAAGCTTGGGGATCATCAATTTATGCCACACTAGTGGATGCTAGGGAACTTCAAGAGCTGTAGAACGAATGGTCTGCCATATATCTGAGATCTTGAATTTCCTCTGATCATTCCAAAGAATCTCATCGTGGGTTTCAACATTGACCGAGCTAAGGATGTTTCTATGTGACGCCCCCAAATCCGAGGTCAAAGATTCAAGTCGTCACATCACCATCCAACCATATCATACCTGTATTAACTTTACAACTCAACAATACATCCATCCAGACCTCAATCTTACGCACAAACAAGTTAGAGCCTCAGAAACGATAATCAAAAGTAACACTAAATATTACAATTCATCTGTACAATCCAGAGTCTTACGCACTTCCACTTATACAACTACACTTGAAGACAAGTCTTACTATTACAGTTGAAAACCTATCAGACTTACTCTGTAGTATTTATCAGGAACTAAATCATCTCCGGGGTAATTCTTCTACTCCTCTTCTGCTGGTGCGGAGTTAATCGGCCAAATTCTTCTCTTTCTGAAAAGTTTTTATAAAGCAAGAATGAGCTACATAATGCTCAGCAAGTTCACCATTTTGTAAAATAATAATGTGGTTTATTTCGAAAACATTCCCAACTATATGGGTATATATCTCAGATTTCAAAACATAATTGGACAATGTATATGTCCGAGTTTGAATAAAACATCTATACTCACTAAGGAGCTTTAAGAATAACATATGAACCCTTTATAAGGTTCCCATTTCAATATATCTCAAGTTTGAAAATATATACATATGAGTATATCATTTTCGGCAAAACACTCTACGATTAACATACTGTACAGGGATTACATCATTGCAAACCTCTTTCCTTCCATTAGCTTAGACGGTTTCTCATACAAAAACATTTCATTCTTTGAAACAATTGCAAGAGTGCACTAACACGTGTCAATCTTTATAGAAAATCTTGCAGTTCTAGATACTGCACGATGTCAATATTTTTCTTATCAAAAACCACACTATCGGAAACTTGGCACTTAGGCCCCACAAACAGTGTTTGAGTATTTTTCCAAAGTGGAGGATGGGACTTGAAGAAAACATAAAACCTGACAGGGATTGACGATGATCAGTCGCCACATCCAAGTCCAGTAATCCGCGGGTCTTCTCTACTGGTAGAAGGATAGAAACTACATCCGTAACTATCCCCGGGTGAAAACTACATCCGTAATCACCCTCGATGAAAACTACATCCGTAATCATCCTTCGGCAACACCTGGGCCGGAATAATAATTGATGGACCGCCTGGCTCACGGCCGCTTACACATCCCGGGAATCGTTCGTCAACGGTTCCCACACCTGCCAGAGTCCCTTTTTCTTTTTCTTTTAAAAACTTGATTTTGATTGAAAACTGAGTAATTGAGGTCCGACATCAGTCGACCGATGATTCTTGAAATCATACAAGAAGCAAACCTGACCGGGGGTTTTCGAAAATGTTTTGAGTTCGAAAGAGTTCGAGTTTGAAAGTGCTAAAGGTATCTTGGATTAGCTTTGTCTTTAAAATAATGAACAATAATTAATAAATGATATTTTAAGATTTAATATTAATAATTAATAAAATAATTATTTAATTAAATGAGCTTTTAATCCAAGATAGGTATTTTGAGTATTTACGAAGATATAAAAATAATTACTTGAGTAGCCTTCACCACTGCATTTACTAGCTTCTCTAATTTTTCCAGACAAAATGACAGTTTGTAACCCCTATGTATATGGGTTTTGTCAAATTGGTCCAGATTTACGTTTTTTAGCACTTTGCAACCCCTATCTTCAAATCTCGCTTCATATTACAACCCCTATCTTCAAAAATGACAGTTTGTACCCCTTATGTGTAGAGGTTTTTGACTCATTTTTGCTTGTAAAATAGGCCAATTAGACGGGAGGGGTTGTAATATGAAGCGAGATTTGAAGATAGGGGTTGCAAAGTGCTAAAAAACGTAAATCTTGACCAATTTGACAAAACCCAAATACATAGGGGTTACAAACTGTCATTTTGTCATTTTTCCATGATCCTACATAAATTTTTAGGGGTTTAAACAAGGTTCACAAGGGGACCATTTAGTGCAGTCCGGATTCCAGAAACACATTTCACTTCTCAGGCCATAACTCAAAATCTATACATCACCTAGTCATGAACCTTATATTTTTGGAAACTATATTCAAATACCTTTCCAACAATATATATTAGGACTTCAGGGGACAAGATTTAGGGGTTCAAAACCCTCCTACAAGACAGTACAAGTTCCTGGAAAAATACTCAGCATGCTTATACCACTTAACCAACCAAGAATCTTATATACACATCACAACCATCATCTAATCCACCAAGATCATACTTTATAACATACATGGAGTTACATACACTAACCACAAGCTTAAAAATCACAACCACAACATTTAAACTCGAGATCTACATCATCCATAACTTATATGTCCAAGATTTACACTAACATCCATGGATATAACATTAAACACCATAAATAATTCATGGCCAAGAGGGGTTAGGGTTTTATACCTTCTTGATGTTCTTACAATCTCAAACAAGCTTGGTTAACCTTGGGGAAGGCTTACTCTATGCTCACCATCTTCAATCTCACCAAAGAAATCAAGAACATGGAAGTGAGTTTCCTGACTGGAAAAACACGCCCCAAAGATCAGCCAAAACGAAGCCCTTGCACTCGCTTCCTGGTCGAGTCTCCTGAATGAAAGTTGTAGAGCGCCTTAACAACTTTCTAACCATATAAAGAACAAAAAATTTCATTGAGTAATGAAGTCTCTAGGCCCGTTTTAGTGAGCTCCTTTCCTGCTGGGCAGAATGGAGTATTTGGTGTTTGTTTTGTTTGATTAAAGTGATAAAGTGATCAATAATGCTTGATATTTTCACTTGGATGCATCTTATCTTCTTGCCATGTGGTGTCATCTCCTCATTGATTCATTTGGATTACCTTTATCCATCCATAATTGCAAGCAAGTCCCTTGCTTTATACATATTGTTTCCAAGTCCTTCCTTCCTTTTCTTATTTGCACCAAGGGGCTTCCCTTCTTGTATATTTACTAAATCAATATGTTACAACTTATATGTTGCACTTCATTGTAATAGTGTGGCCCAATACCTCAAACAATCGTTGTGTCCAATTTTCTTTGTATTTTCTCTTTATCTTAGAAAAAAATTCTCACGGTTTCTCAATTGTTCTCATTTCCTTTAACTCTAGGATTTTATTCTCAATTCCATTTTCCTCTCATAATATATCCTTCCTTGGACTTCTAATATTTACTATTCTCAATTCATGATTCGCTCGCTTGATCGCTTAATCTCGTTATAAAGTCTCAGCAGTTTCTAGAACGTTCGTTTCACTATCTCAGGGGTTTTTGTTCTAAATTCTCGAATCAAATATAATAAAATCCTGACATAATTAAATCCTTAATTCCTCAAAATTAATATCTCATTTCTTGAATATAATAATATATAATTCACTTCCCGGTCAAATATTACACCAGAATACAAATTGGAATTTCTGAATTCCGATCGTCTTTATATACACTTATTTGCTCCGTGAATCACTAATATGACTTCGAAATATCCATACCATGTCTTGTACATAGGGTTGCGTGAAAATTTTCTTGGTCCTCAAAATCACTATTCATCCATAAATTACTATTCACGCATGACAAACACTATTCACGTATATACTTATTCTTAATAAGAAAAGTTTTAATTCTACCGAAAATCTGGGTTCTTACATTCTAAGTTCAATCATAAGAGTGTGGTTAGAAGGTGGAAGGAGCCACTCTGAGCCACACAACAAATTCCCAACTCTGGTCAGGTTCTCAGATTCAGTCTGTAAGATCACCTGGTTTCCTAGAAGTTGAGAGATAGATCTCCCTCGGAGCCAAGGGTCATGCCACATTAAGAACGAGGAGTTGACCCCAATCTTGTATATGATATACTGAATTGCAGTGGATCAGGACTTTAAAATCTTTCGAAGACACCAAGGGCATTTCTGTACACCCCTAATGTATACAATTGTAATTTGTATATATTAGGGGTGTACAGACGATCTGTTCAATTGCATTAATTGCTTGTACTATTCATACCGAACCACATTTTGCGGATAATCGCAAAATGTGGGTTGGTTGCGGATGTAAATTTTTATAATTGCTTATTTGCTATTTGATTGCGATTTTATATGTTCAAAACTCGCAAAATCCGAATCGCAACCGCAAACCGCAATACACATATAATAATTGATATTTTTATATAATACATAATAAGTAATAAAATTAATAAGTTTAATGCACACACACACACACACACACACACACACACACACACACACATATATATATATATATATATATATATATATATATATATATATATATATATATATATATATTGTATAATATTATAAGTTTGACAGCACCCCATTTGTTGCATTTTACTAAAATTCTAGTGGATTAATTGTATTAATTTATGTGCTTCTTGTACTCCGTTTTTATGTTTTTTGTACTATTTGTGAACTATTGGAAGTGGACAAAATTTTGCTTAACATCTTGTTGTTATTTTTGTATTTGAGTATTACTTGTTGTTAACTTATAAATTTTTAGTTGTATTTCAAAATTGATAATTTGGATTAATGTGTATAATAATTAAATTTATTACTATTAACTTATTTTAATATTTATAATAGGTGGTTGAATTACAAATCGAATCGCATCAATCACACTTTCACAATTGAAATTAATGTGGTTAATTACAATCGTAAATACGGTTATGGTTGAAATTTTTATAAAATTATTATATGCAATTTAGTTCTACTTGTAATTCAAAACCGATTCAATCCCACGTACATTCCTAGTATATGCTGTATTCCATTCAAACACAAGCTTTTTTCTAGCAATCTAATCTCTGTGTATGTCTTTTTAGACCATTGAAGGAGTAACTTTATTGACTACGACTATATATAAGAGTGATCTCATAGCGGATAAAAATGATCAGGTAAGAGCCGGTCTCAAACTAAGTTATTTATGCTAATGAATGGAGTTTTCAAAAAATTAAATATTTTAAAGACACATTTTTTTTTAATATTGAAGTAAAAAATACATAAATATATATAAGTATTAAAAAATTAGAATGTTTACGGACACAAGTTTTATAAAAAAAAAGCACCAACATCAAGTAAAGATACAAAAAATACAAAAAAAAAATATATCATATGAACTTGATATTATTTTAGTTTTAGGAACAAAAATTTTATTCGCTAGGGACTTCCAATACGCATATATAATATTAGGCATTTTTAATATATAAAAAAAATCAGTTTTAAATTTCACACCCTACATAAAAATAAATTTGTAATTCACAATCAATACTAAAAAAAGATATGTTTTTAAATAATAGTCATTTTTTTAGCCTTTCTTACAAAATGTTGAAATTTATAAAATCATAATTTTAGTTATATAAGTTCGTCAAAAAGCAAATTTTAATTTGATAATTAAAACGTTCCTACTTATAAAACGATAAACTTTTACTTTTAAAAAATATATTCTGAATTGCATTTTGACCGAATAGCAAATCTTAATTTCTACCCATACACTAGTAATGTTTTAAAATATCTAATATATAGAAAATTTGCATAGTTTTAAATGTTACCCGAAACTTTAAAAAAAAAAATTAATTTGCAAACAATTCTAAAAATAATTTCAATGCATCATTAATAAATACTAATGCATTATGATTTTCAACAACAAACTGTCGTGATTATGGTGGATTTCAACATAAAAATAATGAATCATAATGTTGTGAAACAATAGTAAACATCAACATTGACTATAAAGATGTGCATCAGACCAGATAGAAGTATGTGTTTAACAACTATAATTTTTTTTAAAAAAATCCTACTTATCTTTTACTCTTGAAAACAATAATCTTTCTTATAATCATGCTTTGTGACCAACGAAATGTGTGAGATTTTCGGCTGGAGATATTTTCAGCAAACCAAGTTTATTACAAACAATGAATGATATTATTTATTTCCTACATTCCATTGTTGAATTCTTTGGATTTAGATGTTAAATAATTTAACTATTTTTAAAATTTGATCAGTTGGCCAATAAATGTTGAACGCTGTTTTCAATTAACTGTGTTGTGGACCAAAATCATTATTTAACGTGTAAATATATTATAAACGTATTGAGGGTCTTAGCACGAATAGCGCGGGCATAGGTCCCTATAAATTGACCCATTAATCTTCAAAAAATGCTTAATATCCAGTTAACTACAAAATCAAAGCGTTTTAGGATCCAATTAAGTAAATATTTAATGTAATATTTTAATTAATCTGTATTTTTACATTTTGCTCCATTTTTAATAAGAACAAAATATTTACAATTCTTAAAAGTAAGGAAAATGTTTATTAAAAAACATTATTAATTTTGTAATTAATGTCGTAATAATTATTTTAGAATTTTGACAGCTATCGTCACTATTGACAACAATTAAAGCAGCAACATCATTTGATGCGCCGATATTATTATTTTATCCATTTTTCATAGATACTATTGTTTTATTTTAAAAAACATGAAAATATTAAAAAAAATATTATTTAAAATGATGAAACAGCGATTCTTAGTCTTGCGTTCTAAAATCTATAATATTTTATTTACATAACTACATGTATTTTTAAGTTTTCTATAAGAATTTATTTAGGAAGGAATTAAATTATTTTTACTCCTACACCATATATTTACCGTATTTAAAATTCCATCAATTTCGTCATTTAAAATATTCTGTCGGCCAAAATCGAAATCATATATATTTGGACAATAAACAATAATCAGATCTTTTATAAAAATCAAATAATATAGCTTTGTGTTTGATTTAAGTCGATGCTCGCGATTTGTTTACATATGCCAATTCTATTAAAATGATTTAAATTTCAAATATATCAAATATATTTTTTTATATACAAGATTCTTGGGGCAAGATTTTTGGTAATCAACATCCTTAATTTCATACAACAGTATATTAAGATATTCTGTTAATATGATTGTAGAAATCAACTCTATCAATATCTTTTCAACGATATGTCCCTGAAATCAAGGCTCATCAAATTTGTTAATAAGGATATACTACAGAAACAACTAATTGTTTTTCTATATAACCACTATCCCCACTATCCCAGGTAATTCTATCCCACGATAACCATTAAACAATTACTGTGTATCATTAAGCTATATTTGACAACCTTATTGGTATGTTCTCCTGCTTACTTAAATTTTCATCTATTTTCTTGTGCAATTCGAGGTTTACTGTGTCGTAAAGTGTTCAATACATATATCTTCACTTTGTTTTTCTTATTCATTATCTAAATTCAACTATTAACATTACTTCTTTTGTGTATATGTGCTGTAGTATTTCGAAGTGCTTAACGACTTTCAGAATCGCAGTAAACATGTTCGATCAATTGTCTTCTCTCGATACTACGAGGACCACGTGGAGAATCAAAGTTAGAGTAACAAGAATGTGGCCTTTCATATCAAACGCATCAAGTGGAAATCAAACTCTTAAAGGATATAATCTTATCTTCCTAGATGATGATGTGAGTATTACTATGCTTTAATTTCCAACGAAAGCCTTTTTTAAAACCAGTTTTTTTACTGAATATATTATATACTCTCAGAGTAGTATATTTTGATTTCTCAACAGGATTGTCATGTCCATACCTTCATTTATGCTAATGACTGGAAAACACATGCTGATAAACTAAGGGAGGGTACAATTTATGTTGTGTCAAACTTTTATACCAAAGAAGCTTCATCTAATCTTAAGCCAGTCTCCTCGCCTATTCTCATTAACTTCTCACCTTCAACACATGTGGAAAAAGTGGAGGAGGATGACTTTATGATACAAACACATAAGTTTGAGTTTGTTGATTTAAGCGACTTATTCAGTTTGGCAAGTTCTTATGCAAATGCTGAATACCCTGAATTTTCAAGAGGTTTTTCTTTAACTATAATCTAGAATCTTAATATGCACTTTAGTAGAAGTACTCTTTCAATTTTGTGAATGCAGAATTACCTGTTTCGTTTTAGTCATGTTTCATATATTTTTCTTATTTTATTTTTTTTGTTTACAATTTGTGAACGATGTTATTGGTGTGCTTGAGGATTTTGAATACGTATCCAAAATCAGCACTATGTATGGTGAAAAGGACATCGTGAAGTTTAGGATTACTGATGGGAGGTTAATATACCATAGCTTATGTTTTTTGTGCCTATAGATTATTATATTCCTCTGTTTTTTTATACATGTTACGTCATTTGTTACTTATACATGTAGACATTCATCCAAGACTGTTTGGGGAAATCTTGCTGTGAATACGGATGCTGCATATAGAGCAACTGTGGAGCGACCTATTATTGTCATATGCTCCAGTGTCAAGCTTAAAACTATTCGTGGTAAGTTTTTAATATTGTTACCCAGTTTTTTTAGTGTTACTTACACTTAATTTTGATTCATACTGTTTAACATTATTCATTGCAGCCTCATTTCAGATTAGCACCTTTCCTTCTTCAAAAATTTATATCAACCTTGATAATGAAGTGGTGCATGCAATGAAGCAAAGGTTTTATATTCTGTTTTGATTTGTTAATATTTAACTAAATGGCATGCCGGTTTTACCTATGTTAACTACTTAAATACATTCTATTAGTAAATGAAAATCTTTTTTTGTGATAAACTTGATGAAGAAGGCTATGTTCTAGCAGAAAACACTGCAGGTTCCCCAACATAATCTGATACTGTGTCTGCACCTGCAACTGTGATTCAAACTATAACTTTGAAGGAATTAATCGAAAAAACAAACACTGATTTCCTTAAGGTATTATAAGGTTCATTTGTACTTGCACGTTAAAGATCATGTTAACACTATTTTGCATTACTAAAATATTACTTGTGGAGTTTTTATAATTTGCTGATATAGATTTGTTTAAATGTTCAAACATAATTGTCACTCAACAGTTAATCATACCATTATTTTTACATGTTTCTAGCAAATTTTTTTGTGCAAAGTTAAAGTGAATAAGGTAGAAGAAGCTGATTGTTGGTGGTACAACGGCTGTCACAAAACCAAATGCAATGAGGAGGTTTCTAAATTGGAAGGCAAGTACAGGTGCTTCAAATGCACCAGAAACTTTCCACTTCCACAAAAGAGGTAGTATTTCTAATTTCTATGTAAATTATCATGTACCATAATGTGTCATTTTTTTTGAATGTTTGTTTTTTAAATGCATTATTATATGATTATCAGGTATCGTATTATTGTATTCGCTGAAGAAGATACTGAAGCTTTCAACTTTGTACTATTGGATCGTGCAGCAAAAAGACTGATTGGGAAAACAACAACAAAATTGATTGTTGAGGGAATTAATGTAAGCTATATCTCTAGGTTTTAAATATCTTGGATGGTTATATAAGATTTACAACTAATTTGCATTATATCTTTCATATACATTTGTAGGATAACATAAACAAAACATATCCTGCTGAAATCAAGGAAATCTTTGGCAAAGAAGTAACTCTACAAATTGAACTGAATGATGACAACATTCTACTCAACAGTAATGTTTATCATGCTACTGATGCATATGAAGCTGGTAATGCTAATCCATCAAAGTCTGAGACCATAGTCTGTGGTTTTGAATCTTCTACTTTTGACAATGTGAGTTTGGAATTCATTGGTTTAATCTATATACATATTGATATGTTCATTTCAAATTCAAAATGCTTATTTGTAACATGTCAATTGATTAGTTATTATATGTTCTATGTAGACTAAGATCATTGAGGTCCAAGATTCTGTGAATACGCCAGGTTCTGCCACATCATGCACAAAGAAAATTAAAATGGTTACTGTTAGTCACAGAGGCATGCCTGAATACATCTAATAACAAGCCTAATTGTTTGTAATGCTTTGCATTACTTACATGACCTCTTAACTGAGGGAACCTCTGGTTGTAGAGTTTCTACTTGTTTAGTACTTGTAATAGGCATCAATTTCTATCTGTGTAATTGTAGTTAAAAGTCAGAGAATAATGCTTGAAAGAAGTTCTAAGGTTCATGTCTCAAGCTTGAAGAACAAGGCTGTCAAAATAAACACAGTTAGAGTTTGGAGAATGAAAATTTGCCTAAGTACCATTTCGATAAGTATGTTTGTTATATTAGAGAAGTCTAGCATTCGAGAAGTCAGGGATTCGATATCTCAGAAGACACTATTCGATATCTCATTCGATATATCAGAGATTCGATATGTCTTTTACTCTATTCGAGAACTCAGGATGTCAACAAATCAAAGAATCATTCGAGTTCTCCAGGAGTCAACAAGTCAAAGCTCATTCGATATCTCAAAGACTCAGAAAGCTATTCGATATCTCAGGGATTCGATAAGTTAAATGCTCCATTCGATAACTCAAGGATTCCTGAAGAAAAGAGCTATTCGAGAAGTGATTCGATATGTCAACTTTACAGTATTCGAGAACTCAGAGTTATCGATCAAGTCAATTCTAGTTCTCAAATCAAACACTTAGCCACTTCTCGAATACAATCTTGGGGACAAAATACTGAAGGAATTGTACAAGTCAGAAACCTGCAACAAGCCAAGGTGCTTTATGGACCACAAGCTGTAAAGTACTTTGGAAAGCCTATAAAGAAGCTTAGAGCATCTCCAAGAGCCTCTTCATTTTGGCTTTTAAGTGAGATTTGAGGAGAGAGAAGAAAAAAATGAGCTCCAAGAGACTCTTAGTCACTCCTAAATTCACCAAAAATGTAATCTCTCTCCTCAATTGTAAGAGCTCCTATCCACTCCTAACTAATATTTTATACTAAATTCATAAGATACATTCTCTCTCTTCCCCACTTTTCTTTTGTCTTTTTATGAATTCCATTTACTTTTAATAATATAAAATTAAATAAGGAGTGAGTATAAAGAGTATTGTTGGAGATGAATGTACATTAAGTTACTAAGAGCCAATATTTTATATTATATTTAAGAGTGAGTTAAGAGACTCTTGGAGATGCTCTTAGAGAGATGTACAAGAGACAAAGAGCTAAAGAAGTGGATCTGAGCAGAACCTCAAGAAGTCAAACCTGTAGCCGTTTGGATGCTTGCTAAAAAAGGATAGACATACGAGAAAGTAATTTATCCTGTAACCTTATTTGTAGTAAGCAGGTTGTGCTCATGTTCTATAAGGGCACAACCTCTCTTCTTTAGAAGTCAAGTTTTTCACATACATTCTAAGGGCACATCTCTCTGAGAAAAACGAAGCTGAGAATACTATCATTTGTATTCATAGGTTGTAGCAAATCTTTATCTAATAAAATATTATATTAAAGTGATATCGTGTCTTGTGTTGTTTATTATCTACATTCGTATTTCTGCACACACATAACAAATATCTTGTTACATACTCCAAAACAAATTCAAGAACAAGAAAAGTTCAAGAATCCATTCACCCCCCTCTGTATTCTTTTGTATGTTCAATATTCAAAAAGTGGTATCAAAGCAGGCTGTTTATTCAAAAACAGAAAACGATCATGAATAAACCAAAGACTACAGGAACGGTGAAGGTCCCTAAGTTCGACAAAGAGAACTACAACCTCTGGAAGATCAAAATGCAATTGTTCATCAATACTGCTAATCCTTTATATCCTGAGATACTCAAGAATGGGCCCTTTGTTCCACAACAGGAGATTCCTGAGAAGACTGTTGGAACTGTAACCATTCCAAGATCCTATGTGGCTAAAGAACCATCTAAATGGACAGAGACAGAAAAGGAGATGGTTGCCCTTGACAGTCATCTCATGTTGCTGATCATAGATTCTATGGAGATGTCAATGTTTGCTAACATTGCCTCTTGCAAAATAGCAAAGGAGATGTGGGATCATATTGAGGTATTATGTGAAGGAATAGAGGAGGTCAGAGAGAACAAGAAACAGATACTGGTCACTCAGTATGAAGCTTTCATGGCACAGTCCAAGGAAAGCATTACTGACATGTTTGAGAGATTTCACAAGTTGGTGACTGAGCTACAAATGAATGGCAAGGTTTACAGTACTAAGGAGTTGAACATGAAGTTTTTATTATCTTCTCCAAACCACCTAGAGCAGAGGGTCATTTCTCTAAGGGAAAGCGATTTGAACAAAGTCACATATGATGTGCTCTATGGGGTTTTAAAGACTCATGAGCTTGAGTTGCTTCAGAAGAGGGCTATCCAAGCCAACCAAGGCAGAATGATAAACACATCATGTGCCTTGATTGTCAGCAAATCTGTTCAAGACCTAGAAGCATCTACAAGTCAACTGAGGATAGAAGAGATAGTAGATGATGAAGAAAATGAAGGTGAAGTGACTGAACTTGTTGAGGAGAAGGAAGAAGAAGAGTTCTATACTCTTGAAGAGCTAGATGGCATGGAAAACACTTCATATGCTTTCATGGCCAGAAAGTTTCCAAACATCAGATTCAAGAGGAACCAACCCTTCAAACCTAGACCCCAAAACCATTCATTCAACAAGAGCAAGGCATCTGTGAAAGCAAACAAGAATAAATTCAAAACCAGCCATGTGGATAGGTCATCTGTAAGGTGTTATAGATGCAATGACCTAGGGCATTTTGCTAGTGAATGCAAGAATCCTAAAAAGAAGGATAAGGAGTTTCTAGAGCTTGAAGCTAAGTATGAGGCCCTTCTGAAAAAGCAAACACAAGGTAAGGCCTACATAGCTGAAGGGAAGTGTTGGGATGACTCTGATAGTGATGGAGAGGAGCAAGAATTCTGTAACTATGCCTTGATGGCTGATTCCAAGGATGAACAATCTCCATCTGACTATGGCACTCTTAAACAGAGGAAAGGCTATGCTATGTATGAGGCCCTTGTGAAAAAGCAAACACAAGGCAAGGCCTACATAGCTGAAGGGAAGTGCTGGGATGACTCTGACAGTGATAGAGAGGAGCAAGATCTCTGCAACAATGCCTTGATGGCTGATTCCAAGGATGAACAATCTCTATCTGACTCTCAGGTACCATCTCTCACTACCATAGATATGTATATTTCTGAGTATAAGTGCATGGTTGAACAACTGTCTATTGAAATGTTTAATATTCATACTAGTATGACTGCTGCTAATGAAGAGATTGCCAAACTGTCTGCTAAGAATGAATTATTAAACAAGAAGAATGAGGAACTTGAGCTAACTGCTATGCAAGTAGATAACCTTAAGAAAGAAGTTAAATATCTGTAGAATAAAGTTCTATGTGCTAGTCAGGTTGAGAAGGCTCTTAGGGATGAACTAGCTGAAAATGAATTCAAACTGAAAACCTTTAAGAACTCATCTAGTCTATTGCAGTCCTACCATGAGAAAAACCAAGCTAAACCCAAGGCTGCCATTGGACTTGACTATGGCACTCTTAAACAGAGGAAAGGCTATGCTGTCATTGAAGATGACATAGTTGTTCAGGAGGAAGTGCCTCACATTTTGAAAAAGACCGAGTCTCCAATTTTTAAAGAACCAACATTTGAAATTGATGAGGATGCCTTACTCATTAAGCAAATGTTGAATGATGAGGATCAGGCACAGTCTAGTGAACAACCAGCATCCTCTAAGAGTGAGAGTGTCAAGGCAAAATCCAAGAAGCCTGTAGGAGGTAGACCTAGACCTGAGAAGTTTGTGAAGTTTGTTTCAGCTAGGAAAAATGAATCTGAGAAGAAAGTGGCTAATAAGAAACAAAACAGGAATGGCAAGCTGGGGATAAACAAGAATAATAATTATGCTTATGTGCCAAATGCCCCTAGGAAAGTTTGTCAAAACTATTTTAGCACTAATCACTTAACTCATGCATGCAAGAAACCAATTGGTAGTGTAGCTAAGCCTTTCTATGATTGCTCTGTGCCTTTAAGACATAGAGATTCACCTTTATGTGATAAACTTGACTGTATGCCATGCAACATGAATATTATGACTAGCTGTTTTAATTTGAGAAGACAATTCATGGATGGTTGCATCAGTCACAACATTCACACACACTACACAAGGCCAGAGTCTTCAAGTCCTCCTAGAGTTAGGAAGGTACCTCTGTCACCTAAGTCTAAGAATTCAGATTCTAAGACTTCTAACAGTGACAAGAAGACTAGTCCTAAGAAAGTTGATAAGCATGCTGTTTTTGATAAATTTGTTTCTAAGCCAAGTGGACCCAAACATGTTTGGGTACCAAAGAAGAAGTAATACATTTGTCTTTGCAGGGCAAAGAAATTGAGAAGAAGGTCATGTGGATTTTGGACAGTGGATGCTCAAATCACATGACTGGTGATATGGTCCTGCTATCACAATATGAAGAGAAGGCTGGCCCAATGGTTGCTTTTGGAGATGACAACATGGGTAACACATTGGGATATGGCAAGTTAAAAGTTGGTAATGTCATCATTGAAGATGTAGCACTAGTCAAGGTTCTCAAGCATAATCTGCTAAGTGTTGGTCAGTTTACTGATAGAGGATTCAAGGTAAATTTTGACAAAGATGAATGTTTGATCACCCACAAGAAGACTGATGATTTTGCTCTATCTAGAGTAAGAAAAGGAAGCCTATTTGTAGCAAATATGGACTCTGCAAACAAGGACAAAGTTTTTTGCTTCTACTCAAAAGCATCAAATAAAGATTGTTGGCTATGGCACAAGAAGTTATCACACCTGAATTTCAAGGCCATTAATTCTCTAGTCAAAAGAGAGTTAGTGAGACGCATGCCCACACTTGAATTCTGTCAAGAAGGAGTGTGTGAGGCTTGCCAAAAAGGAAAGATGAAAAGGTCAAGCCACAAGTCAAAGACAGTGACATCAATCACCAAGCCCCTGCAATTAATTCATATGGATTTGTTTGGGCCTGTCAATATTATGTCACTCTCAAGAAAGAAGTATGCCCTAGTGATGGTTGATGACTACATAAGGTATACATGGGTGGAATTTCTAGCATCAAAGGATGAGGCTCCACAAGTAATCATTGAGCACATAAAGAAAGTTGATAAGGAAGCAAAAGCCAACAATGCAAGTGTGATTGCATTGAGAAGTGATAATGGAACAGAGTTCAGAAATGCCTTACTTGAAGCATTTTGCAAAGAGAATGGCATTTCTCAACAATTCTCAGCTCCAAGGACTCCACAACAAAATGGAGTAGTTGAGAGAAAGAATAAAACTCTAATTGAGGCTGCTAGAACAATGTTGCTTGATGCAAAGATGCCTACATGTTTTTGGGCTGAGGCTGTGAGCACTGCATGCTATATCCAGAACAGAACCCTCATCAACAAAAACACTGGAAAGACACCTTACAATTTGATGACTGGAAAGAAGCCTACTCTAAAGTATGTTCATACTTTTGGAAGCAAATGCTTTGTGTTGAAAGACAATTCAGAATATGTTGGGAAGTTTGATGCAAAGGCATTTGAAGGAATTTTTGTTGGCTATTCTATGGAGAGAATTGTATACAAAGTTTATGTCATCAGTCAAAAGAAACTTATGGAAAGCACAAATGTTACATTTGATGACAGCAAACTACCTGGATTAGAAGAAGCCAATGATGAAAATAGAGATCCATTAAAGTTTGAAAATCTAGATGATTCTGATGAAGAGATTGAAATTAAAGTTGAGACTACAATTCAACAAACTCAAGTGAATGATGAAGCAAGAGAAGAATCTGTGCAAATCAACAGTGAAGAGACTAGCATCCAAGACACACCCGTGAATAGTAGCAACTTCACAGGGGGAGGAAATGAAAATGATCATGACTTGGATAATGAAGCAACATCAAGGTTGAGAAATCAAACTGAGCACTCAAGGAAATGGGATAGATCACACACTGCAGAGCAAATTATTGGAGATCCAAATGCAGGAGTGAGAACTAGAAGAGCAACTCAAAATGAGTGTCTCTATGGTTGCTTTCTATCTCAGAATGAGCCTAAGAAACTTGATGATGCACTATTGGATCCAGATTGGATTATTGCTATGCTAGAGGAGCTGAATTAATTTGAAAGAAATAAAGTATGGGAACTTGTGCCTGCACCAAAGAACAAAACCATTGTTGGAACAAAATGGGTTCTGAAGAATAAAATGGATGAAGATGGTGTAATAGTAAGAAACAAAGCAAGGTTGGTTGTAAAAGGATACTCTCAACAGGAAGGCATTGATTATGATGAGACATTTGCTCCTGTTGCTAGATTGGAAGCCATCAGAATCTTCTTGGCATTTGATGCTCATTCAAACTTTAAAGTTTATCAATTGGATGTCAAAAGTGCATTTCTGAATGGAGAGTTGGAAGAAGAAGTTTATGTGCAACAACCACCTGGGTTTGAGGATCCACATTTCCCACAATTTATCTTCAGATTGCTTAAGGCATTGTATGGACTTAAGCATGCTCCAAGGGCATGATATGACACTTTATCCCAATTTCTTCTTGAAAATCAATTCACTAGAGGTACATTGGACAAGACACTGTTTTACAAGAAGCATGGTTGTAAGAACCCAGATTTTGGGTGGAATTAAAACTTTTATGTATTTAATGATGTAAGAATGAATAGTGGATACGGCTACAATGTAATAATTGATATTTGGGAAAGAATGAATGGAATTCGACTTTATTATGTTTATGTCTTGAAGAATGCTAAAGGGTGACAACATAGGTAAGAATAATCTATCTTCTAAGGGAATAAGATATGGCAACTTCAAGCAAGAGAATACTCTCATGTCATCCAGATCGATAACGATTAATCCAGTAGTTCCGTAAAAAGGTTAAGGAACGATCGAAAGAGAATATGGACAATTATACAACCCTAAGAGAACAAGTAAAGAATACAGAATGAATAGTGTTTTGGTGGGAGTATATAATAATATGAGACGACACTATATAGAAGTATTCGGAACGGATTTCCGAGTTCGTATTAGTGATCCAGGGGGAAAATAATTGTATGTAAAAGCTGTCGGATTCTGAAAAACCGCACTTTTATTTTCTCCGAGAGTTCCCTGGACACTGATAGCCTTAAGTATTTAACGAATGGATTTAAGGAATATAAAATGGAAAGTTAGAATGAAAGATGGAGAATAAAAGTATTAATATTAAAGAGGATTCCCGGTAAACCCTAATTAGAAATCCGTGAAATATTCTCACGAACGATCAATCGAAACGGGTAATAACCGGACACAGAAACAAGCAGAGGAAGCAAGAGTCTTGTGCAAGCTACTAGAATAAATATCTAGTAACCAAGTGGGCAAGAGTAACTAGATTAATTGGAGCATAACTAGTACTTAGAAATCAAGAACCCTTGGTTAAGCTTTCAACCATGGAAAACACAACACTTGTCCATGCTAATTACCTCATCCAATGCATCACACTCCACTAACCCCACTTGGATGAGATATTATCTCACAAAATCACTTTAAGCATTACCACAATCAACCAATACAAAGAAAGAGCAAGAACATTTCCCCCCCCATTACCATTCCATTCGGCAACACCTTTAATTCCAAATCCAAACTCCACCATTGTTTGTTCTTGAAATAATTAAGGTGAGACTTACATTTCATAAAACTTATATCCTCAAAATCTTAGCTTCAAACTCATCCTTTTCCATTTTCAAAAAAATCAAACAAGAGGAGGGTGAATAGTGTTCATCAAGTACTAACTTTGTTTTCTTGATTTTTCATGGTTGATCTAGCAAGCATAATCACTCCTAAGGACCATACAAGGCTTAGTAAGGCTATATCACTATCTAAGGAAGGTATAAAGCTCTTGAAACCCTAACCCTTGTTTGAGATTTAAGCATGTTTATGATAGTTATAACTTAGTTATGGTTATGTTAAGATTATAAGCATGATTATGTATGGATTTTTGGATTAATGATGTAAATAGCTAGATGAACGGAAAGGAATTTCTTGGCCTCAGTTCATGTATATAAGTCATGTATATGTTGTTTGGGTTGGATACTATGTTTATGGGAAGATTCGAAATTGATAGATATTCGATTTACAGCCGTTATAATGCCCGATTTTACAATACCATGCCATTTTACATGTCGAACCCCGACTGTCCAGAGACCTTATCTGCCATGATAGTATAGGTAATGTTCTAATCTTCGTTTTGATATAAAGATCACGTGAAACGGACTTACGGTTTAGGATTTATGACCAAATTACTAAAAGTAGTTCGAATCCGTAAACGAAAGTTCGTAACTGAAATTGAACCCTCGTAAACTATGTAACGTCATGGCGAATCTTGGTAAATAAATACTAGGGGTAAGAAGGAAGGTGTGAAAGAAAACCGTATGTCAAAAAGAGCATTTTTCGATTTATTAAAAATGTTCGAGTCAAGGTTAAACGCGAACGAACCCCTAAAAGACGACTCTTTTATAACTTCGGTAAAATACATAGAAAACGGGCGATAAAACTCGGAGTATAATATTGGTTCGTAACGATCAACCTTAGAACTCATATGACTTAGGTATGTCCCAAGTATAAGTGCAGTGACATGTCGTATTAACGAACGAATGTCGGGTCGGATCAGTGATAATAAGTAATCCACAAAAAGGGGTATAACGAGATAACTCGAGAACATGTTTCGATTTAAGTATAACTTAACTTTTAATGTGTTAAGTGATTAATCCCGAATGCCTTGGCTATTTATAGATCACCAAGCTGAACCGGGACTCGCTACCACTACCCCTTACCGTACTCGACTACCAGGCAAGTTTCAATTCCCTTCTTTTAGGCTGTTGTTGTGATTGAATAAATATATATATATGATTGCTGATATACATATGCCATTGCATGCATGCCTACTTTCAAGTTGAATTGATATACTTGTTCCCTGAATGTTATTGTTGGCTTATTAGTTATATATCAGTTATAAGCCGGGTATTGTAAGACCCTCATAGAAGGGCATATACATCTTATTAATCAAGTATAGACCGGGAGTCATTATTCCTTGATATATCGAGATTACCTCGGAGGAAAATATTTAAGTAAATATTTTCTATTATTTGGGCGACGAATATTATTTGAATATTCGTTCGAGACTAATTATTTTAACGATCCTTACTTCAAATAATTATTTGAACGTAACCATTCGACGAATAATATTTTTCAATATTCATTCAAAGTCGAATAGATTATCGATTATTATTCCGAATATTCTTCTAAAGATTGGACTACTAAATAAATATTATTTGAATATCCATTTAGAATATTACTTTATTAAATGAATATTACTTTTGAATATTCATTTAAGATATTACTTACTTGATGAATATTATTCTAATATTCATCTGAAGCTTGATTTATTTATCGACTCTTATCTCGAATATTCCTTTAAAGCTTGGATTACTAAATGAATATTACTTGATATTCATTTAGAATATTATTCATTAAACGAATATTACTTTTTCAATAAACATTTAAATTCCTAATTAATTATGAATATTATTTTGAATATACATCCAGGATTCTATTTAATCATCGAATATTATTTTAAATATTTTAAATATTCCTTTCAGGACTTATTAAGTAATGAATATTATTTTGAATATTCATTTGATTATTTAATTATGCAATAAATATTCTCTCGATATTGCTTCAAGAATTATTTGGGAAATACTCTGATTAAAGATATTCTTTCATATTCCTAAATAATCTGTAAAATATTTTAATTCAATAAATATTCTCTGAATATTTATTCCATGCCTTGAATAACCTCGATAAGGTTTATCTTCTTCGATTATTACAGAAAATATCTCGGAGTCATATTATTATTAATCTTATATCAAGAAAGGTTCTCAGACATCATTCTTCTTTGAGTCTATCCCCTTAATAATAAGGGAACCTTACTTGGAAAAATGTTATTTATCTTGTCGACTTCCCGGTCATAAAGTATTCCCTTCACTCGCAACTCGGGTGCTGTTGACTTATTAAGTCGTTGCTTACCTTCTCATCTTTCGAGGGGTAAGATTACTGGAACAAGTTGATATCCGTACCAAGTAATAGCTTGGGAGTTATTGATAAATTTTCCTTTCCAACTAGATACGACTACTTTGTGGAGTCTTATCAACAAGTATTATACTTGGGGAAAGGGGGGACGAACGTTACATTCAGAATCATGAATTCTATTTGAACTAGGAGTCGTGTAAGAGGCCGAGTAGCGCCGGTCCATCCCCTTTGGCCCAACCGTTGGCCGGGGAGAGCTAGTAAGGCGGTATACAAGTAAAGCCGTCAGTTCTTCCTTCTACCGGTAGTAAATCTAAATTGAGCTGTACGATCTCGACTGATCATCAAGATTGGAACAGCGGGCGCGGTGAATACTCCATCATTGGTTCATCATCCAAATTTATTTATTTCTTGCAACATGATTACTGTTGGCAGAGTTGGAAAAGTGTTCATAACTGGAATTGCAACCTTTTCTTGCAAGTTCCTCTTCTTGATAACAATAAGAATATCTCGCTTACTTTGATGTAGCAGATATTTCTACAAACAAATACTTTCAGTTACCTTGTAACTTCATCGTTCATATTATACTGGCATCATTTCCGTAAATGCATGGCATATGGTTTGAAAGATAGCTTTGAACTATTTTAAATTATCGTTCAGTTATATATTTGTTGGTGGGCTTTCGCTCACCCTTGCTTTGTTTATATTATGTCACAACAACAGCTAGGACAGATGGCTCGCGTCAGGCGCACTCGGCGCAAGCAGGTTACCCGACCCACCGGACTACCCGCTGAGATGCTAGCCGCCATTGCTGAGGTAGCATAGTTAGACAGCTTTTGTTTCCTGTTTAACTATATGTATAATTAATGTAATTAACGGCAAAACTTTTAAACCTGTGATGTTATCCTTTTGGGATTGTAATAACTTTTATTCGTAACCCCCTTTAATGTAAGACTTATTTCAATTTCATCTCTGGGACTATAACTGTTGTGTGTATGAGTGGTAATTATTGTGGGGTCACAGCATGTGATTTATTTATTGTGGACTCAAGTCAAGTATTATGAATGGATGTAAGACCGTAACCACCAGATCCCTGACCCCGGATCTGGGGGTGTTAAAGAGATGGTATCAGAGCGAGAGTTATATATCCCAAGAGATGATACGACGTTTTATAATAATAAATTCAATAATATAATAAGAACCCTTGCCAGGTTCACCTAAAACCCTTGCGGGAACTTTTTAAGTATCATGATAGTAACATAGTTCGTCTTGTGTAGGCGAGCGACTTGTCTGCCCAGGAGGCAGCTGCGAGACAGCATGATGAGGACATGTTCCGGACTAGGGACCCATACTATGAGCACTTGCCTGAGGAGGATACTGAGCCTGAGGAGGAGGACGCTGAGGAGGTCCAGGTTGATGCTGATACTGATGTGATCGAGTCTGAGGAGGAGGACCCTGAGGAGGTCCAGGATGATGCTGACACAGATGTTGTTGAGACTGAGGGGGAGGAGGACCCGGAGGGGATCCAGACAGGACAGGATGCTGAGTTAGTTGTTGAGGATGATGATTATTGGGTTGTGTCTGAGATCAGGACTTTGGGAGATGACACTGACATGACCACGGATCAGGTGGTGCCGGTAGATGAGGGTGTTGAGGGAGATATAGATGAGCCAGTAGTTGGTGCTGTAGGGAGTTCTGGACTTTTTGTGCCACTCCTCCCTGTTGAGAGAGCCCCTACCCCACCACCACTACCTGTGAGCCCATACCCCGACGAGTTTGAGGAGCTTACCCCAGAGCCCCAGCAGACAGAGACTGCCGCTCCAGCTGAGCCATCCACCCCACCTCATGCCCCGATAGGAGGAGTCCTAGTATGTGTTCACAACTTGATTGTGAACGGGCTTTATAGAGAGTTGTCTGTGGCAGATGCCAGGTTGGTAGAGTCTAGGAGTGAGTTAGCAGCAGAGAGAGCCGCCCGGATGAGGTTGCAGGGCAGGAGGACTATCAGTGACAGAGTTGGGTATAGGGCTGTGACCCGCATCGAGCTGAGGGCTCGGGTGAGGGTGCGACAGTTGCCTACTGATGGGCATGGTAGGGTAGACAGAGCAGAGGCTGAGGAGGTTTTCCGCATCGCCATGGGGAGGGTTCGGAGGCTGTTTCGTCGTGGCGGCTGATTTCAGATGTAGTGATGCAGTGGTCTAGTTGTCTAGTCATGTACGGACATAGTAGTGCCGGCTTTGTAGGGATGGTTTTCTTGTACTTGTTTTCCCTTTTTGCAGACTAGACAGATAGACAGCGTATTTCACTTTTGACTTGTTGTTGTTGTTAGGATGGCTGTACTTTAAACTATCGTTGTAACTCGGATGTTGTACCTTTTCCGTACCTGGTATATATTTGTTTCCATTTCAGTCATTACAATTTTGTTGGGATGTGATCACGAGTTTATTAGCATATGTATTACTTTTCGATTAAGTTGCCATGAGTTATAAAACTGTGGGATTTTAAACCCAATCATGTAAAGAATTATGCAAGGAAAAATCCTTTAAAATAGGTAAGTGAACCTAATGTATAATTTTCCAAATTTTCAGTAAAATGCCTCCAAGACGAATGGGCACTAGGGCTAACCCCCGAGAATCTACTGACCAAGAGAGTCACAACCAACGCGAGGAAAACCATGAAAGTAGTGAGGAACAAGATCCGGAATATAATGAGCAAGAAGATTCCCAGTATGGAGCAGAGGATGAACCCCTGTACTCTGAAGAATTTGAAAGGGAAATAGAGGGTGGAGAAACTGAAGTAGAACAGGAAGGGGAGAACCAGGGCGGAAACCCCATGGGCCAGTTTATGGATCTACTTAGGCAGAATTTGAACCAATACCCCCAACCACCACCAGGCAACAACACTTCAGTGGCAAATTCCTTTAGGGCCTTTAAGTCCCTTAAGCCCCCAGAGTTCCATGGATCGGCTGATCCCGTTGAGGCGAGGGCCTGGATCAAGGAAATGGAAAAGTCTTTTGAGATTCTGAGTATCAATGAAGCTCAGAAGACTGTTTTTGCTACTTACCTACTAAAGGGAGAGGCCAATTATTGGTGGGAAGCCAAGAAAAACATGGAGACTGATGCTGTCATAGCCTGGGAAAGGTTCAAACAATTATTCCTGGAGAAGTACTTCCCGAAGTTCATGAAGACCCAGATGGAACTTAAGTTTTTGGAACTGAAACAGAACAATATGTCAGTGGCGGACTATGAGGCCAAATTTACTGAGCTATCGAGATTTTTGCCAGAGTTTGTAGACACAGAAGAAAAGAAAGCTAACAGGTTTCAACAAGGGCTGAAACAGTGGATCCAGAATAGGGTGGCTGTTTTAGAGATTACAGATTATGCCACCTTGGTGCAGAAGGCAACCATTGTGGAGGCTGGTAGTGATCAGATGCAGAGAGAGAGAGAGAAAGGGGGGATAAAGAGAAAGCATGTTAGTATGGGCGGAAGATCCGCTGGAGGAAAACCCCCAACCAAGTTTAATCGAGGAGCGGTTTCCCTACCAGGGAGGAATGTAGGGTTTAAACCATCTGCGAGTGTAAGTGTGAGCCAGGGCGGCCATCAATCAGGAATGTCCCGTTCCAACCCTTCTCGACCTCCATTGCCATTGTGTGCTACTTGTGGGAAGAGGCACTCCGGGGTGTGCAACCTGAAGCAGATAAACTGTTATAAGTGTGGGCGAGCTGGGCATTATGCTACCTCTTGCACCACGGTCATCCCTAACAGCACAACCTGTTTCCAGTGTGGACAGCGAGGGCACATGAGGAAGGATTGCCCAAAGAGCAAACCAGCAGCATCAGGAGCAAGCAAGGTTGCCTCAAATAGGCCACCAACTGCTAGGACTTTCAATATGTCAGTACAAGATGCCGTGAGGGATACAGATGTGATAGCAGGTACTTTTTCTCTCAATTCAGTCAGTGCAAATGTCTTATTTGATTCAGGAGCAACTAAGTCTTTTATATCTAGAGATTTTGCGCATAAGTTGAAACTTAAAACCCAGCAACTAAGAGATTCCTTACAAGTAGAAATAGCTAATCAGGAAATCGTACCGGTTAATCAAATTCACCCCGATTGTAAGCTAGAAATAGGAGGACGATCCTTCTATGTCGATTTAATTCCTTTTAAGCTAGGGGAATTCGATGTCATTTTGGGTATGGATTGGTTGTCTCGCAATGATGAGCGGATAGATTGTAAAGGGAAAAAGGTTAAGTTGAAAACCCCAGGGAAGAAAGAAATAGTGTTTAAGGGGATGCGACAGACCCAGAAAATTCTGACCTTGGCGCAAATCAAGATATTGTTACGAAAAGGGAACGAGGCTTATTTAGCCTACGTTATAGACACTCAGAAGGAAGTGCCAAGATTGCAAGACATTCTGGTAGTTAATGAGTTCGAGGACGTGTTCCCACAAGATCTTCCCGGACTACCACCTGATAGGGTAATTGAGTTTGCCATCGAATTAGCCCCGGGGACGGCGCCAGTTTCGAAGGCCCCGTACCGACTAGCCCCAGTAGAAATGAAGGAGCTAGCTAAACAATTACAGGAATTGTTGGATAAGGGCATGATAAGGCCCAGTGTATCACCTTGGGGCGCACCAGTGTTGTTTGTTAAGAAAAAGGATGGAAGTATGAGGTTATGCATCGACTACAGAGAATTGAACAAGCTAACCATAAAGAATAAGTATCCATTGCCCAGGATAGACGATTTGTTTGACCAGCTAAGAGGCGCTGAATACTTCTCTAAGATTGATTTGAGAACGGGATATCACCAACTGAAGATCAAACCTGAAGATATCCCGAAGACTGCATTCCGCACCAGATATGGACATTATGAGTTCTTAGTTATGTCATTTGGATTGACCAACGCCCCAGCAGCCTTCATGGACCTAATGAATAGAGTGTTCAAGGAATATTTGGACAAATTCGTGATAGTTTTCATTGATGATATTCTCATCTACTCAAAGACAGAGGCAGAACACGCTGAACATTTAAGGATAACCTTAGAAATACTCAGGAAGGAGCAGTTATATGCCAAGTTCTCCAAGTGTGAGTTTTGGAAAAATGAGGTACAATTCTTAGGGCACGTGATCAATAGAGAAGGAGTGTTGGTTGACCCCTCCAAGATAGAAGCAGTTTCAAACTGGGAACGGCCAACTACTCCAACTGAGGTGAGGAGTTTCATTGGACTGGCCGGATATTACAGGAGATTTGTCCAAGACTTTGCAAAAATCACAGCTCCATTAACTCGACTTACCCGTAAAACCGAGAAATTTGAATGGACTGAGAAATGCGAGAAGAGTTTCCAAGAGTTAAAGAAGAGGCTGGTGACAGCCCCAGTCCTGGCATTACCTGATGGAAAAGGAGATTTCGTGATTTACAGTGATGCTTCGCATAAAGGACTGGGATGCGTGCTTATGTAGCACGGCAAGGTAATAGCGTATGCGTCTAGGCAATTGAAGGATTATGAAGTCAGATATCCCACGCATGATCTAGAACTAGCAGCCATAGTCTTCGCTTTAAAGATTTAGAGACACTACCTGTATGGGGAAAAATGCGAGATTTACACAGACCATAAGAGCCTCAAATATATTTTCACTCAGAAAGAGCTTAACATGCGCCAGAGGAGATGGTTAGAGTTAATCAAGGATTACGACTGTGAAATTCGCTATCACCCGGGCAAAGCCAACGTGGTGGCTGACGCCCTTAGTAGGAAAGAGAAGCTCAAGATGATAACTTCAGAGAAAGAGCTAGTGAAAGATTTTGAGAAGTTGGAAATCGAGGTTAAGTTACTTGGAGAGGGCCAAGAAAAGTTGATGGAAATTAGAATCCAACCTCCATTGCTAGAAAAGATTAGACTGTGCCAGGAACGGATGATGGAGGAAGAAAAGAACTCCACAGAAGAGCTAATGACCGGGGAGGAAATTAAGTGCGAAAGAGACAAGGAAGGGATCATGAGGTACACATACAGGATATGGATCCCAAATGTTCAGGAACTCAAGAATGAGATTTTAAATGAGGCACACAACTCAAGATACTCAGTGCACCCCGGTAGCACCAAAATGTATAGGGATTTGAAGGAGTATTACTGGTGGCCCAATATGAAAAAGGACGTAGCAGAGTGGGTAAGCAGATGCTTGACCTGCCAACGAGTGAAGGCAGAGCACCAGAAACCCAGCGGACTTCTACATCCCATAGAGATTCCAGAATGGAAATGGGAACACATAGCCATGGATTTCGTAGTAGGTTTACCAAGGACCAAGGCTAATCATGACGCCATATGGGTAATTGTAGATCGACTGACGAAATCGGCTCACTTTCTCCCGATCAACGAAAGGTACACGGTCGACAGACTAGTGGACATCTACTTAAAAGAGATAGTGGCGCGACATGGAGTCCCAGTCGCAATAGTATCCGATCGAGATCCTAGATTTAACTCCAGGTTTTGGAGAAGTTTTCAAGAATGTGTAGGGTCCCGGCTGAACATGAGCACAGCCTACCACCCCCAGACAGATGGGCAAAGTGAAAGGACCATTCAAACGCTAGAGGATATGTTGAGAGTCTGCGCGATAGACTTCAAGGGAAGTTGGGATGATCACTTGCCATTGGTTGAGTTCTCCTATAATAACAGTTATCATTCAAGCATTGGGATGCCACCTTATGAGGCCCTTTATGGAAGAAAATGTCGATCTCCCTTGTATTGGGATGAAGTTGGAGAGCGAAAGATGCTCGGGCCCGAAGTGGTCCAACGAACTAAAGATGCAGTAGATCTAATCAGAGGACGGTTGGTAGCAGCCCAGGATCGACAAAAGAAATATGCCGACTTAGCTCGGAAAGGCAAGGAATACGAAGTAGGGGACCTAGTGTTCTTGAAAGTGTCACCTTGGAAAGGTTTAATGAGATTTGGGAAGAAAGGAAAGCTGAGTCCCAGATACATTGGACCATTTGAGATCTTGAGACGGATTGGGGAACTAGCTTATGAGCTCGCATTGCCCCCGAATCTACAGCAGGTGCACAATGTGTTCCATGTTTCGATGCTGAGGAAGTATAATCCGGATGCTAAGCATATTGTAGAGTATGAGCAAGTGGACATGCAACCAGACCTGACCTATGTGGAGCAACCTGTGGAAATCATAGACCGGAAAGAATAAGTGCTCCGAAACAAGGTCATTCAGCTAGTCAGAGTTCTGTGGCAGAACCACAATGTAGAAGAATCCACCTGGGAACTTGAAAGCGCAATGCAAGAGAAGTACCCCCACTTGTTTTCAAACTGATTCCGGGACGGAATCCTTTTAAGGAGGGGAGACTGTAAGAACCCAGATTTTGGGTGGAATTAAAACTTTTATGTATTTAATGATGTAAGAATGAATAGTGGATACAGCTACAATGTAATAATTGATATTTGGGAAAGAATGAATGGAATTCGACTTTATTATGTTTATGTCTTGAAGAATGCTAAAGGGTGACAACATAGGTAAGAATAATCTATCTTCTAAGGGAATAAGATATGGCAACTTCAAGCAAGAGAATACTCTCATGTCATCCAGATCGATAACGATTAATCCAGTAGTTCCGTAAAAAGGTTAAGGAACGATCGAAAGAGAATACGGACAATTATACAACCCTAAGAGAACAAGTAAAGAATACAGAATGAATAGTGTTTTGGTGGGAGTATATAATAATATGAGACGACACTATATAGAAGTATTCGGAACGGATTTCCGAGTTCGTATTAGTGATCCAGGGGGAAAATAAGTGTATGTAAAAGCTGTCGGATTCTGAAAAACCGCACTTTTATTTTCTCCGAGAGTTCCCTGGACACTGATAGCCTTAAGTATTTAACGAATGGATTTAAGGAATATAAAATGGAAAGTTAGAATTAAAGATGGAGAATGAAAGTATTAATATTAAAGAGGATTCCCGGTAAACCCTAATTAGAAATCCGTGAAATATTCTCACGAACGATCAATCGAAACGGGTAATAACCGGACACAGAAACAAGCAGAGGAAGCAAGAGTCTTGTGCAAGCTACTAGAATAAATATCTAGTAACCAAGTGGGCAAGAGTAACTAGATTAATTGGAGCATAACTAGTACTTAGAAATCAAGAACCCTTGGTTAAGCTTTCAACCATGGAAAACACAACACTTGTCCATGCTAATTACCTCATCCAATGCATCACACTCCACTAACCCCACTTGGATGAGATATTATCTCACAAAATCACTTTAAGCATTATCACAATCAACCAATACAAAGAAAGAGCAAGAACATTTCCCCCCCCCCCATTACCATTCCATTCGGCAACACCTTTAATTCCAAATCCAAACTCCACCATTGTTTGTTCTTGAAATAATTAAGGTGAGACTTACATTTCATAAAACTTATATCCTCAAAATCTTAGCTTCAAACTCATCCTTTTCCATTTTCAAAAAAATCAAACAACAGGAGGGTGAATAGTGTTCATCAAGTACTAACTTTGTTTTCTTGATTTTTCATGGTTGATCTAGCAAGCATAATCACTCCTAAGGACCATACAAGGCTTAGTAAGGCTATATCACTATCTAAGGAAGGTATAAAGCTCTTGAAACCCTAACCCTTGTTTGAGATTTAAGCATGTTTATGATAGTTATAACTTAGTTATGGTTATGTTAAGATTATAAGCATGATTATGTATAGATTTTTGGATTAATGATGTAAATAGCTAGATGAACGGAAAGGCATTGCTTGGCCTCAGTTCATGTATATAAGTCATGTATATGTTGTTTGGGTTGGATACTATGTTTATGGGAAGATTCGAAATTGATAGATATTCGATTTACAGCCGTTATAATGCCCGATTTTACAATACCATGTTTTGTATGCCATTTTCCATGTCGAACCCCTACTGTACAGAGACCTTATCTGCCATGATAGGATAGGTAATGTTCTAAGCTTCGTTTTGATATAAAGATCACGTGAAACGGACTTACGGTTTAGGATTTATGACCAAATTACTAAAAGTAGTTCGAATCTGTAAACGAAAGTTCGTAACTGAAATTGAACCCTCGTAAACTATGTAACGTCATGGCGAATCTTGGTAAATAAATACTAGGGGTAAGAAGGAAGGTGTGAAAGAAAACCGTATGTCAAAAAGAGCATTTTTCGATTTATTAAAAATGTTCGAGTCAAGGTTAAACGCGAACGAACCCCTAAAAGACGACTCTTTTATAACTTCGGTAAAACACTTAGAAAACGGGCGATAAAACTCGGAGTATAATATTGGTTCGTAACGATCAACCTTAGAACTCATATGACTTAGGCATGTCCCAAGTATAAGTGCAGTGACATGTCGTATTAACGAACGAATGTCGGGTCGGATCAGTGATAATAAGTAATCCACAAAAAGGGGTATAACGAGATAACTCGAGAACGTGTTTCGATTTAAGTATAACTTAACTTTTAATGTGTTAAGTGATTAATCCCGAATGCCTTGGCTATTTATAGATCACCAAGCTGAACCGGGACCCGCTACCACTACCCCTTACCGTACTCGACTACCAGGCAAGTTTCAATTCCCTTCTTTTAGGCTGTTGTTGTGATTGAATAAATATATATATATATATATATATATATATATATATATATATGATTGCTGATATACATATGCCATTGCATGCATGCCTACTTTCAAGTTGAATTGATATACTTGTTCCCTGAATGTTATTGTTGGCTTATAAGCTAGATAGTTATATATCAGTTATAAGCCGGGTATTGTAAGACCCTCATAGAAGGGCATATACATCTTATTAATCAAGTATAGACCAGGAGTAATTATTCCTTGATATATCGAGATTACCTCGGAGGAAAATATTTAAGTAAATATTTTCAATTATTTGGGCGACGAATATTATTTGAATATTCGTTCGAGACTAATTATTTTAACGATCCTTACTTCAAATAATTATTTGAACGTAACCATTCGACAAATAATATTTTTCAATATTCATTCAAAGTCGAATAGATTATCGATTATTATTCCGAATATTCTTCTAAAGATTGGACTACTAAATGAATATTATTTGAATATCCATTTAGAATATTACTTTATTAAATGAATATTACTTTTGAATATTCATTTAAGATATTACTTACGTGATGAATATTATTCTAATATTCATCTGAAGCTTGATTTATTTATCGACTTTTATCTCGAATATTCCTTTAAAGCTTGGATTACTAAATGAATATTACTTGATATTCATTTAGAATATTATTCATTAAACGAATATTACTTTTTCAATAAACATTTAAATTCCTAATTAATTATGAATATTATTTTGAATATACATCCAGGGTTCTATTTAATCATCGAATATTATTTTAAATATTTTAAATATTCCTTTCAGGACTTATTAAGTAATGACTATTATTTTGAATATTCATTTGATTATTTAAGTATGCAATAAATATTCTCTCGATATTTCTTCAAGAATTATTTGGGAAATAATCTGATTAAAGATATTCTTTCATATTCCTAAATAATCTGTAAAATATTTTAATTCCATGCCTAGAATAACCTCGATAAGGTTTATCTTCTTCGATTATTACAGAAAATATCTCGGAGTCATATTATTATTAATCTTATATCAAGAAAGGTTCTCAGACATCATTCTTCTTTGAGTCTATCCCCTTAATAATAAGGGAACCTTACTTGGAAAAATGTTATTTATCTTGTCGACTTCCCGGTCATAAAGTATTCCCTTCACTCGCAACTCGGGTGCTGTTGACTTATTAAGTCGTTGCTTACCTTCTCATCTTTCGAGGGGTAAGATTACTGGAACAAGTTGATATCCGTACCAGGTAATAGCTTGGGAGTTATTAATAAATTTTCCTTTCCAACTAGATACGACTATTTTGTGGAGTCTTATCAACAAGTATTATACTTGGGGAAAGGGGGGACGAACGTTACATTCAGAATCATGAATCTATTTGAACTAGGAGTCGTGTAAGAGGCCAAGTAGCGCCAGTCCATCCCCTTTGGCCCAACCGTTGGCCGGGGAGAGCTAGTAAGGCGGTATACAAGTAAAACCGTCAGTTCTTCCTTCTACCGGTAGTAAATCTAAATTGAGCTGTACGATCTCGACTGATCATCAAGATTGGAATAGCGGGCGCGGTGAATACTCCATCATTGGTTCATCATCCAAATTTATTTATTTCCTGCAACATGATTACTGTTGGCAGAGTTGGAAAAGTGTTCATAACTGGAATTGCAACCTTTTCTTGCAAGTTCCTCTTCTTGATAACAATAAGAATATCTCGCTTACTTTGATGTAGCAGATATTTCTACAAACAAATACTTTCAGTTACCTTGTAACTTCATCGTTCATATTATACTGGCATCATTTCCGTAAATGCATGGCATATGGTTTGAAAGATAGCTTTGAACTGTTTTAAATTATCGTTCAGTTATATATTTGTTGGTGGGCTTTCACTCACCCTTGCTTTGTTTATATTATGTCACAACAACAGCTAGGACAGATGGCTCGCGTCAGGCGCACTCGGCGCAAGCAGGTTACCCGACCCACCGGACTACCCGCTGAGATGCTAGCCGCCATTGCTGAGGTAGCATAGTTAGACAGCTTTTGTTTCCTGTTTAACTATATGTATAATTAATGTAATTAACGGCAAAACTTTTAAACCTGTGATGTTATCCTTTTGGGATTGTAATAACTTTTATTCGTAACCCCCTTTATTGTAAGACTTATTTCAATTTCATCTCTGGGACTATAACTGTTGTGTGTGTGAGTGGTAATTATTGTGGGGTCACAGCATGTGATTTATTTATTGTGGACTCAAGTCAAGTATTATGAATGGATGTAAGACCGTAACCACCAGATCCCTGACCCCGGATCTGGGGGTGTTACAATGGTGATGATATTATCCTAGTTCAGATCTATGTGGATGATATCATATTTGGATCTACAAATGAGAAGCTGTGTGAGAAATTCTCTAAGCTCATGCAGAGCAGATATGAGATGAGCATGATGGGAGAGTTGACATTCTTTCTTGGGTTGCAAGTTAGTCAGAGGAAGGATGGTATCTTTATCAGTCAAACCAAGTACATCAAGGATCTATTGAAGAAGTTTGACTTAGAAGACTGCTCACCTGCAAAGACTCCCATGGCCACTGCCACCAAATTGGATAAAGATGCTAAAGGCAAGAAAGTAGATATCTCAGTCTATAGAGGCATGGTTGGCTCTCTACTCTATCTCACTGCAAGTAGGCCAGACATCATGTTTGCTACATGCTTGTGTGCAAGGTTTCAATAAAATCCAAAAGAGTCACATTTGATTGCTATAAAGAGGATCTTTAGATATCTGAAGGGCACTCCAAACTTGGGTTTATGGTATCCTAAGGACACAGGGTTCAGTCTGGTTGGTTATTCTGATGCTGATTATGCTGGATGCAGAGTGGATAGGAAAAGCACCTCAGGTAGCTGCTAGTTTCTTGGACAAATGTTAGTCTCTTGGTACAGCAAGAAACAACAATCTGTGTCAACTTCCACAGATGAGGCTGAATACATAGCTGCTGGAAGTTGATGTGCTCAAGTGCTTTGGATTAGAAATCAACTTAGAGATTATGGACTTGTGTTGGAAAGAATTCCAATCATGTGTGACAACACAAGTGCAATCTCTATAGTTGCCAATCCTGTCAATCATTCTAGGACAAAGCACATTGACATCAGATATCATTTCATTAGGGAGCATGCAACTAATGGAACCATTGAGTTACATTATGTCCCTACAGATAAACAGTTAGCTGATATATTCACTAAGCCATTGGATGAAGCCACCTTCACAAGGTTGGTTAGTGAGATTGGAATGCTGAATTCTTCAGAATCTGGCTAAGTGAAAATATCAACTAGATTGTTGCAACAGTAAACACTTACTTTATCTAAATTCTCAATATTTTTGAAGTAAGTGTTGGCTGAAATATGATTTATAAATATTTCAAATCTGTTGCATATATTGAAAAATCATACTATGTCAACTTGAAATTTCTATGAAATTTTGAGAAAATCACTATTTAATTTGTTAGAATATTCTTCATAGAATATGTCTGGTGAATTTTAAAAGATAGTGAAAATTGAATTTTTATGAGTGAAAAGAATATTTCGATAAGTCAGACTTCTCTAATGATTCACTGCTCGACTTCTCTAAAAAGTCTCTTTGGAACACTCTCGAGTTCTCGAATATATCTTTTGAGAGATATCGAATAGAGGTATGATTGACTTCTCGAATATGGTAATTGAGTTCTCTAATGACTGAGTTCTCGAATACTGTGTTTGAGTTCTCGAATCATTTGAAAAGGCTGAATGCTCGCTGAATTTCAACCGATTTTGGATTTTTGTCTAAACCTTTAATTCACTCATAAAAATATATTTTATTTAATTCAAAATTATTTCTAAGTTAGAGAACTGCCAGTTGTGAGTTACACCCTTCTTGAGTTGTCGAATATGCCTTTAATGACTTATCGAATAGTTGATTTCTACTTCTCGAATGCCTGACTTGTCGATACAAAACATACATCTAATCGACAATTCAAGTACTTCATACTTATACAATTCTACATCTATTCGTTTCATTTCATTCGATCTCTCAAGCATCTAAAGTTCCAAAACCTCTGAAAACCTTAACTTCAAAAGCTAAATTTCTTCTCCGAACTTCATTCTCTTCTCTCTTTTCTCTGTATCCATGGCAACTGTGAAATTCAACACCAACTTCATCGCTCTCTCAAGTGATGTCGAAGCTCCAAATGCTAACTACAAGTGCTTTGTAAAATGGATGTCTGAATCATATATCAAAGGAGCACTTACGGCCAACCCAACTCTGTATCTAGACATTCTAGAACAGTTTTGGAACACTGCAATTACTGAAACCGTTGCTCTTGAAGATGGCAGTCTGGGCTATGTCATAAACTGCAAAGTTCTGGGTAAAGAGTTTAACATCACCTTTGAGGATATGAGTAAAGCCTTGGGTCTTCACCAGAATGAATACAACAAACTAGTAACAGATGACCAACTGGTGGAATTCTTTGACCTAATAAAGTACTCAGACACCATCAAAGTTGGAACCCTGAAAAGGGCGCATCTGAGAAAAGAGTGGAGCTATGTGTTTGCCACACTCCTGCAAGTATTCAGTGGAAGGAAATCCAGCTATGATCAAGTAAGTGCACCAGTTCAACAGATAGGCTACTCACTTGCCTATGACAGAAAGATAGATGTTGGAAAGCTCATAATGCAGGAGCTCTATGGAAAACTTGGTAAGAACACAACCAAGAGAGGTAATGATATCTCTTTCCCAGATTCATTCAGTCTGTACTTAATTATTTAGATAAGAATTTGGCTGATTTACCTGGTTTAGATAAAACTAGAATAGGCTATCCTAGGTCCATGACCAAACTCATTTTTGGTAATTTGGACACTAGGAATGATGTGGATGTTAGGCTTGTAATAACCCCTCATATGCAGAGGTTATTTGAGTCTTACGCCCACAACATGCCAACATTTGCCTTTAAATCTGAGTTAGCCAGACCCAAGCAAGTAGAACAAAATGCTAACCCAGGGCCTGCTAACCAACCCCCTCAACCAAACACTCTACCAAACATAGAGCCACTTGCATCATCCTCTCAACAGGGCGGTGTTAGTAAAAAGGAGAAGAAGAAGAGAAAACAAATTGAATTTGAACCCTTGAATATCTTGACAGAAGCAGCATTGGCTATAGAATTAGGTCTAGAGAGTGAGGAACCTGAGTCACCCTTACAGAGACCAAAGAAGAAGAAATCCAAAGGCACCTCTTCTGTCATACAAATGGCTGAAGTTGTAAAATCAGGGGCAAATAACTCACTAGATGTATCCTCTCAACAGGGTGCATCTATAGAATCAAGCATCCTCCGCAATGCACCTTCTTGAAAAGAGTCAACACCAAGAAGTGATAAGGCTGGCACAACACTAAGTGGAGAGCACATCACACTTGAAACTCCCTCTTTTCCTCAGGGGGAGTTGCCAAAAACACTTCTCTTCCAGAATCTACATCTCAAATTTCTTTGAAGCCTGTAACTCAAGCAATTGAGGACCAAGGCATTGATCACCAAGAATTTTCTTCTCTTGGTGAACCAATGGACTCAAGTGACTTAGCGCATGACACTTTGCTCACTACCCAGGAACCACATTTAGATGGTGAGGGAATGTAAGCTGGGGCATATCATAATGATACCATCACAAACACAGAGGATTCACTAGTTTTCAATAGAAACCCTGTGCCTGTGTCAGTTACTGTTTTAACTCATCCCACTTCTGTGGAGACAACAGTAGTAGGGTCATTCCATCCGATTAAAGAAGTTGCATCTGTAACTGAGGAGTCTAGCTTGCCTAGCTCTAGCTCTGACTTCATGTCACAATGGCTGAAGCCTGTGTAACATGACAGTGCTTCAGGATCAGGGTCTGTTCCACCATAATTGACGGTTGAAGCAGTTTAAAGCTTAGTTGTGGATCAGATTCCTGAGTTTGTCAAGATTGCACAACATCTAGTTACCTCAAACATGCCAAATCCTCAATATGAAGCCATTCTGCTATGCCATAAGGAAGATGTGGAGATGCAAAAGGAGAAAATAGAAAATGAGGCTGAAAGAGATGGTAATGTAGATGTTTGGCTGCAAGGGAAATAATGACATTCCTCTTTCAGATGGTCTTCAGTACATCAGAGAAGAGTACAACACTTCACTAGGGTCCAATGCCAAGTCTCTCACCCCTAGTGATGTGTATGAAGCAATGAATGACACCTACAAGGGAATTCTAAAGGCTGCACACTATCTTGGTAAGGGCCTCAAGACAGAAGTTAATGAAGTGTGTGCAGCCACAATCAAAGTGGTGCAGGTAATAAAAAGGGCCTTTGATGCCAAATTCCCTCAACTGGACACTGTTCTCAAGGATATTTAACTCTGCAAGTCTGAATGCATCAAAATGGACAACTCAATGCTATTAGTTCAAGGGTCAGTCAAAAGTATGGCTACTCACATGGAAAAATTGTCAACTCAAACAATAGAAGCCAATACAGCCCTTAGAGTTCTTTTTGCCAACCAATATGGTGATAAATTGGCGACTGATGTTCCTCTCCATGACATGACCAAGTATGAGGTGCAGAGACTCAAGGATCAATCTCTCTCTGGTTTCAAGGCTACCGAGTTATTCACCAAGGTGGATACTATTGAAAAGGAGGTGGTCTCTCTCAAATAATAAAATGCTCATCTTACAGACACAGTTGCCACCCTCTCTGAGCAGTTGGACGCTCAAGCCACCACCACAGCTAATGTCCTTCTTCACCAACAACAGATGCTGTCTGCAATGATGAAGAACATGGGGCTCTCTCTTCTTGATGAATCTGCCAATCCCACATCTTCTAACCCAAAGGCCACTCCTCCAGCCTCGGTGCCTGACAACAAGCCTAAGGGGGAGAAGAGGACATTAAGGAACTCAAAACCTAAGTGGGAGAAACCTAAAGAGGAGAGGCCTAGAGAGAGAACCATAACTGAGGGTGGTCATCCAAGAACTTCAAAAGCTACAACCCATGTTCCTGGCAAAGGGAAAGCCAAAATTGATGAACCTCCAACTACTCTACCAGTTGTTACTTATCCACCTGTGCACATCACTACTCAAAGTGGCCAACAGCAAACCATCACTACTACTGTAGTTGCAGGGAGTATGCCATCTGACAAACCTCCATCCTCCAAGATTGTAAATGCCAAGCCTGTAGAAGTAAAGGTAGTTATTGAGGCCAAGCTACAAGAAGTTGCAAAGTCTAATGTCTACCATGATGATTCATTCTTGGAGTTTCTGAAAGTCTCTAGAGAACAGGCCGGTGACACTCAACTTTATCTGAGGAGTTTGAAGGAGCAGATTGACTACCACACTATGGTGTCTAAGAGAGTTGACAGTGTGTGGTTCAAAGAGATAGTGATGGTGGTAAGGTCAAAGATATGGCATCTAACCTACAAGACTCTTCAGGCCCTAAAATTCTCTGAGGTAAATGAGTTGAACAACTTGATTGAGAAGAAGAATGAGAATAAGAACAACGAGAGTCTATATGATGACCTGAGGAATGAGCAACCCTCAAGACTGCCTGAAGTGATTACAAATCCTAGAACTATCATCTATCAATTTGGAACAAGAATTGATGAGATCAAGCAACTGGTCATTCCCAAGCATCTTATTCCTCAGAACCATAGTCTCATCATTGCCATCATTGAAAAACTAACTAAAAAGCAAGGAGTCAGGACTGCTGAAGAGTTAGAAGCACTAAATATTCTCAAAACTTTCATTGCAACTGGCATTGTTCCAGAACTGGCCAAAATCAGGAGGAATAAGGATGATGAAGACAAGAGTGATGGGAGGAAAAGTCATTACAGGAGTGATAAGGGTGATGAAGATAAGAAGAAGAAGAAAGATGGCAAGGACAAGAAAGGTGATGATGACCAAGGCAAGGTCTATGAAAGGAAAAGTGGAAAACAGCAAGCCTTAGGCATTGCTAACTGTAATCTCACCATAACACAAGACTCTAAGTCTAGGGTGAATACAGTTAGTAGTGACCTACCAAATCTACACCCATGGCCTCTGCAGCTGTTTTGCCACCTTAAGAAGAGAAGAAGATACAAATTAAGAAACCATCTGTATGTTTCCAAAAGCAAACTACTAATGGTATACTAAAGTGGTCTACAAGCAAAGGTCATAAGTTTCTGCCAAGCACTGGAGTGAAAAAGGTTAAATTCAAGCATGCTGCAAAAAGAGTGAAGTTACCTAAGTCAAGGGCCCTAAATCTATCCAGGACTGAAACTCCAACCACTAGATGAAGACTTTGATGAAGACCAACTACAATATCTGAGAGCTCAAAGAATCTACTATGCTGCCATTGTGAATGACTGCTTTGAGATCAAACATACTGATGGAAGGGAGAAGAAATTCAAACAAGGGCAGTGTCAAAATTGGGGCAAGTTGTATGACATAGAAAGAATTATTGCACTGTTGGATGCTAATGACAAAGTGGAGAGGGTATGGAAGCTATAGTTAGTTGAGTTTGTAAAGATGAAGAGAGATCATGCAGAGAAAATCAGAAAAGGGTGCTTTGAGAAATGGCTAGAAAGGGAGAAGGAAATTGATAGACTGGAAGTTGAAGCAGAGAAGCTAAGGGCTAAGGGATTGTGTAGAGTTCAACTCAATCCATATATGGTGAAGTATAGGAGGAAAAATGGAGATCATGTCAATATAAGAATGAACCTACTCAATCACTATCCTGCCAACATTCTGAAACCAGTACTTGAAGATTTCATGAACTCTATTCTGCTTGAAGAATTGGATGCTATGGTAGAAATCATAAGAGCTATGGATGAGAATGCAAGGAAGGAAAAAGAAAGAAAACAGAAGGCATATGATGATCTACAAGCCAGAGCTATTGTTAACATAATATCACGCAAGCGTACGTGGTCACAAGTAATATAGATAGAAGTCAAGTTCGTTCTCACAGAGATCTGGTTAGGTTTCAATTCAGTTCATGCACCTATGCAACAATGTATGATGATTATTCACTACTAAGACAAATAACAAGATTAAGTTTTTACTAACTATAATTAACTAAGATACAAATTAACAAACTAAAAATTACTAACTAATGAGAATTAAAATTGAATTACTTATATGCGAGAAAACATGGAATCCTAACTTCATCATCTACTTCACTTAGAGTTGATGCCTTTAATCAATACATACGATGGTTTTGATATCTGATCGGATAACACGAAACAAGTAAAAGCTACGTCTCGGTATACTAATACCAAACTACACATGCATCCACAAAAGAGATAGAAGATGGGTAGACACCAATTATTTTTAGACCCTATATCTCTATAGAATTTGAAAACATAAAGGTTTAAGCACAAGTTATCCACTTAGATCACATAGGGCAGCATAATATCTCTATTTACGCCACAAATCATGATGTTAAAACATCAACCTATCATATGCTAGCATGGCAAGTTCTAAATCTCAAGATCCACTCTCGTTTCGCAAGAGATTAACAAATTAGATGTTCATGATGCATCTAAACACATGAAACACAACCATACGAGGATATCAAGAATTCACCACACATAAATCTTTAAAGCAATCAAACTACTAAGCTATATAGATAATCCGTTAGAATCCCATGACAACGATTAGCTCATAATCGAACCGCTCATCATCATGGGATCTGATGAAACCATGATAATAAACAAAGTATGAATAATAATAATATTAATAAAACAAAGAGTTGAGAAAACAAATCTATGATACAAAAGATGAAGTAGATCTAGATCCGTTGCTAATCACGAGCATTGAATCTTTCTCCCCTTTTCTCCCTTGCAGATCTAAGCTATATTATGTAGAAGATATCTAATTGTCTAATTGTCTAATTTATAAGGGGTTGGATGTGTTTATATAGGCTCTAGATTTCTTGCCCAGCAAGAAATTACCTTCTATTACAATTAGAATTCGATTTAGGTACTAACAACTGCCAAAAATTCAATTAGAATTAGAAAAAGGGCAAAACAGTAATCTTTCAGCCTTGCTTCACAAAGAACATGTGCGCAAATTTTAACTACACGCTCCCTGCACCTGCTATCTGTCCCAGGTTGTAGAAAATCTCTCAAGCTTAGCGTGAGCTGTAAGATCGCTGAAAACGGATTCTAGAACTCCAGATATGGCCAAAACAGTGAAGACTGCGTAACCTTCCCGGAAATTCCAAATTTTAATCAATTAATCCTCCAAACACGATAGAAGCATCACCCATAATCGACATTCTTGTAAATCTGCACAACTAAGCAAAACACATCAAATCTACAACAACTTGAGTCCAAGACAATCAATTTAAGCCGAATTGAAGCGATCCAAGTGGATATAAAATCCACTTATCACCCCCCCAAACTTAAACCGATGCTTGTCCTCAAGCATAAACAATTACAACTAACTAACTAACTAGTACCACTTCCGTAGGTGATCACGGTTGCATTTGGCATATGCAACAAGCCCTTTAAACCCCTTGGCAGCCCTACTGGACGAGTAAGGTCTCGTGAGGGCCTATAGCGAATGTACCCACAAAATCCAATGCAATGCATGAATGGAACTAATATGAAAATGCAATTAATCTAGTACTAATATCCTACCATACCTTCAAATCCTCTCATGCCATATCAACTTAAGAATCAAAGTAAATACGCAATGTCTTGGTGTCGAAAGTGCAAGTATTCACATAGTCTACTCAATGAACATGCATAATTTCTCACAAGTCCATGTCAAGTGTAAGAATAAGTTAGTAAACATGCTAAGCCTACAAGAGTACATCTTTGAGACAAAACTCGGGATCTCATACGCAAAAAACAAGCAAACACTCACAATCCACTCACAAAAGAATATTCACTCAAGAACAAGGGTAAGTGTATCACTCAATTCCAACAAAATCAATGCTTGACATTTGGTATCAATCTAACTCTTAACACAACATACATCAATGACGATAATTAAAAGGTCTTTATTTGGGTTGTAACGGGGCTAGGGATAAGGTATGTCAGATAAGCCAAAACAGGTGAAGTGTCAAAAAGTAGTAGGAACTTATAATAAATCATACACAACCACCTATTTTTCCCCCCACATACTTTTACTATTTTTCTTCCAACAAAAACACTCGACTAGTCGACTAAAGTAGGATCACAATAACACAAATATGCTCTCATAATATAACTTTTTTTTCTCAATTTTTTTTCTTTTTTTTTTCTTGTTTTTTTTTTCGAGAGTTAAAGCAACAATAATATAGACAATAACAATGATCTCACGATTTTATTACACATGCCGACTATCAAGCAACAACCAAACCCAAATTTCAAAATTTCCCCCAAAATTATGACCAACAAATAACCCCTCCTTGCACACATTATTACTCCCTTAAGCACCCTACTAGCCTTTGACAATGTGGGTTCAAATTAATGTAAGGCCAATACAAGAAAAAGGTCTAGGCAAGTAATGTGGTATGTCACCGAAAAAATAGGATTAAGCTCAACGGGTTAACTAATTGATCATGTAAACATGGTGTGGTAATATGGGGAAATATGTGGTTATTCCTAAATGCCTTTATCATTTTAATCGTCAAATAATGTCATGCATTTCAAGAAAAACCTCAAACAACTGCTAGCAATGCAAACAATCCGTGGGCACTCAAGCAATCGAATAAATTGCAACAGATATGCAATAAGGCTCAAAAACTCACTTGGTGGAAAAACATACTCAATCCCAAGCAAAAATCTCTCTAATGCACCTACTTGTATTCAAAGCATGCAAACTAAATCATCTTGCACATATTCATGTCCTTCTAATCACTTACAACATTCAATAAGTCTACTAGCATCAACTTACTAGTGTATGTGTGTGTACAAGAACAAAGCATATCACTTCTCAATCAAAAGCGTCAACAACACAAAATTCCTATCAAGCATGGGTGCAAATGCAAACTACTATGAACTCACATGATATACGAAAATAAAAACAGAATGTCCTATATGCAACAAATGTAAATAACACGAACATACATGCATAATTTACTACTACTAATATGCAAAGCATGAAATCCTACATGAACAAATAATACAACAACTACTAATCCCTCAAACCAGCACCCCCAAACTTAAAATATTCAATGTCCGCATTGAATGGAAGTAAATACGAGGGAAAGTAGAAAACATACCTAACCAGCTGAGTCATCACCCTCCTCGGATGAATCTGGTGGAGGATAATGCGTACGAGCTCCATAGACTGGCCACTTCCCAAATAACAAGAATACTACAAAACCCCCAATTACAAGAACACAAATTCGTAATAAAAATAAGATTAGAGAAAAGATTTACCCAATACGAATCGAAGAGGTGAACTTGCAATTAAACTTCCCCCAAACTTGAATCCTTCTTGAACTCGAATTTTTTAGAGATGTAGAGGTTTAGAGAATGAATTGGGTTTGTATGAATAGGTGTATATATATAATGGAGGGATTGGATGAATAAAAATTGAACGTGTAAGGGAGAAATTTTGAGTTGGTATGAATTTGAGGTAAGATAGAAAAAGGATTTAATAATTTAGAGAAAAAGAATTTGAATTGATATAGGTTTAGAGATGATGAAAGGGTTTTGGAATTGATTGTTGGGAAAATAAAGATTTAAGGATGAGGGAATAAGATATAGAAAAGAAATTGGGGGATTTTTTTTTTATATAACAGCTAAAAAACTGCATCAGGCGCAACCTGCGCAACAGGCAGTAACGCAGGCGCAACCTGCGTTACATACAGACACGCATGCGCAGCCTGCGCGACACAGGCGCAGCCTGCGTGAAAATCACTGTCCGATCTTCTTTTTTTTTTTCAACACTCAAATTTTTTTTTCTTCCTACACTAATGCGTGGGTTGCCTCCCACGAAGCGCTTCTTTAATGTCAATAGCTTGACGTTACTTCCAAGCCTCCATTAAGGATGATAATAGTTTGCCTGGTCCTCTCTTCGCGAGACTTCATCGTCATCACGGCGGCACACTTTCTGCCCCTTCTCCTCGCTTGGCCTATTCGTATAACAAATATGTCCTATTCCAATGCCTTCATCTGTTGACCCAAAATCTGTCAATTTGTAGAACAAAACACACTCGCGGGCTTCGCTTGAATATAATGGAGGAGGGTAAATGTAAGTTGCTGAAGCCTTTGGTTCCTCAAAAAGAACTTCCTCCATTGGCTCTAATGCGCTACCTCCATCTTTAAACTCTGAGACAAGTAGAAGACCTGCATCTTTCCCATGTTCATCAGCCTCTTGGAACGCACATACCAATTCTTGAAATTTGCGTAGCTCATCAGTGTCCTCTTGGTACGCACATACCCATTCTTGAAATTTGTGTATCTCATCAGTGTCTGTCCCGAATTGTGCTCTTTCCAAATCATCCACCTCACTAGCTTGATCAAATTCCTCACATGGCTTGTGAACGCTCACCTCACCTTGGAATTTGTCTTCCTCAATTATGCTTGCAGTACCTTGCTCCAAGTCACCGTAATTTTCTGGAATTGGCTCTGGTATGAATTGATGTTTCTCTTGTTCCAATGATCTCACAGCTTGAGCAACTAGTGTCTTCAAAGAATTGATAGACTCCTTGTTACTCTTTACAAGCATCCTAAGCTCCTCCATAGTAACAACCTCATCTGACTGAAAAGTAGGAGTAGGTTGCTGATGTTGAAACTCTTCACTTCCAAAGAAATATGACATATCTGGAACATCTTGCTGGTACTGTTGAGGATGGTATTGAAAATATGGTTGTTCCTCATAAGTGACATATGGATCAACTCCTTCGTAGTAACAATATTGTGAGGGATCATGAACGCCCAAACACTGCTCACATTGCTGAGGCATGGATGTCCTCGAATATGCCCACCATGGCAACTCCTCGCATGCCATCTTCAAACACTCAAGTACCTGAACACACCGAACTAAACAAGATAGGTAAGAAAAAATCTGAGTCAGTGAACTCTAACAACCACTATTGACAAGCACATAAACCAAAAATAAAACACCGATGATCCCCGGCAGCGGCGCCAAAAACTTGTTAACACAATATCACGCAAGCGTACGTGGTCACAAGTAATATAGATAGAAGTCAAGTTCGTTCCCACAGAGATCTGGTTAGGTTTCAATTCAGTTCATGCACCTATGCAACAATGTATGATTATTATTCATTGCTAAGACAAATAACAAGATTAAGTTTTTACTAACTATAATTAACTAAGATACAAATTAACAAACTAAAAATTACTAACTAATGAGAATTAAGATCGAATTACTTATATGCGAGAAAACATGGAATCCTAACTTCATCATCTACTACACTTAGAATTGATGCCTTTAATCAATACATACGATGGTTTTGATATCTGATCGGATAACACGAAACAAGTAAAAGCTACCTCTCGGTATACTAATACCAAACTACACATGCATCCACAAAAGAGATAGAAGATGGGTAGACACCAATTATGTTTAGACCCTATATCTCTATAGAATTTGAAAACATAAAGGTTTAAACACAAGTTATCCACTTAGATCACATAGGGCAGCATAATATCTCTATTTACGCCACAAATCATGATGTTAAAACATCAACCTATCCTATGCTAGCATGGCAAGTTCTAAATCTCAAGATCCACTCTCGTTTCGCAAGAGATTAACAAATTAGATGTTCATGACGCATCTAAACACATGAAACACAACCATACGAGGATATCAAGAATTCACCACACATAAATCTTTAAAGCAATCAAACTACTAAGCTATATAGATAATCCGTTAGAACCCCATGACAACGATTAGCTCATAATCGAACAGCTCGTCATCATGGGATCTGATGAAACCATGATAATAAACAAAGTATGAATAATAATAATATTAATAAAACAAAGAATTGAGAAAACAAATCTATGATACAAAAGATGAAGTAGATCTAGATCCGTTGCTTGTCACGAGCGTTGAATCTTTCTCCCCTTTTCTCCCTTGCAGATCTAAGCTATATTATATACAAGATATCTAATTGTCTAATTGTCTAATTTATAAGGGGTTGGATGTGTTTATATAGGCTCTAGATTTCTTGCCCAGCAAGAAATTACCTTCTATTACAATTAGAATTCGATTTAGGTACTAACAACTGCCCAAAATACAATTAGAATTAGAAAAAGGGCAAAACAGTAATCTTTCAGCCTTGCTTCACAAAGAACACGTGCGTAAATTTTAACTACACGCTCCCTGCACCTGCTATCTGTCCCAGGTTGTAGAAAATCTCTCAAGCTTCGCGTGAGCTGTAAGATCGCTGAAAACGGACTTCTAGAACTCCAGATATGGCCAAAACAGTGAAGACTGCGTAACCTTCCCGGAAAATCCGAATTTTAATCAATTAATCCTCCAAACACGATAGAAGCATCACCCATAATTGACATTCTTGTAAATCTGCACAACTAAGCAAAACACATCAAATCTACAACAACTTGAGTCCAAGACAATCAATTTAAGCCGAATTGAAGCGATCCAAGTGGATTTAAAATCCACTTATCAGCTATGGAGAAGGAATCAAATGAGAATGGCTAGTATTTCAACATATTGTGTAAGATTACTCACCTTGTAGTTCTAGTCATGTTCTTAATCAAATTTCATACATGTACTTTCAGAGTTCTATCTTTATGTATGTTAGGCTTGTTATCAGACATGAAATTGTGACTAAGGGTCTTACTCACAATTTGGGGGAGATTGTTAGTCATAGAGGCATGCCTGAATACATCTAATAACAAGCCTAATTGTTTGTAATGCTTTGCATAACTTACATGACCTCTTAACTGAGGGAACCTCTAGTTGTAGAGTTTCTATTTGTTTAGTACTTGTAATAGGCATCAATTTCTATCTGTGTAATTGTACTTAAAAGTCAGAGAATAATGCTTGAAAAAAGTTCCAAGGTTCATGCCTCAAGCTTGAAGAACAAGGCTATCAAAATAAACACAGTTAGAGTTTGGAGAATGAAAATTTGCCTAAGTACCATTTCGATAAGTATGTTTGTTATATTCGAGAAGTCTAGCATTCGAGAAGTCAGGGATTCGATATCTCAAAAGACACTATTCGATATCTCATTCGATATATCAGAGATTCGATATGTCTTTTACTCTATTCGAGAACTCAGGAAGTCAACAAGTCAAAGCATCATTCGAGTTCTCTAAGAGTCAACAAGTCAAAGCTCATTCGATATCTCAAAGATTCAGAAAGCTATTCGATATCTCAAGGATTCGATAAGTTAAATGCTCCATTCGACAACTCAAGGATTCCTGAAGAAAAGAGCTATTCGAGAAGTGATTCGATATGTCAACTTTACAGTATTCGAGAACTCAGAGTTATCGATCAAGTCAATTCTAGTTCTCGAATCAAACACTTAGCCACTTCTCGAATACAATCTTGGGGACAAAATACTGAAGGAATTGTACAAGTCAGAAACCTGCAACAAGCCAAGGTGCTTTATGGACCACAAGCTGTAAAGTACTTTGGAAAGCCTACAAAGAAGCTTAGAGAGATGTACAAGAGACAAAGAGCTAAAGAAGTGGATATGAGCAGAACCTCAAGAAGTCAAACCTGTAGCCGTTTGGATGCTTGCTCAAAAAGGATAGACATACGAGAAAGTAATTTATCCTGTAACCTTATTTGTAGTAAGCAGGTTGTGCTCATGTTCTATAAGGGCACAACCTCACTTCTTTAGAAGTCAAGTTTTTCACATACATTCTAAGAGTACATCTCTCTGAGAAAAACGAAGCTGAGAATACTATCATTTGTATTCACAGGTTGTAGCAAATCTTTATCTAATAAAATATTAGATTAAAGTGATATCGTGTCTTGTGTTTTTTATTATCTACATTCGTATTTCTGCACACACATAACACATATCTTGTTACATACTCCAAAACAGATTCAAGAACAAGAAAAGTTCAAGAATCCATTCACCCCCCTTTGTATTCTTTTGTGTGTTCAATATTCAACAGTTACATATATTTTTCATTATCAATATTATACTAATTGCTTCAGCAAAACATTTCTTTAGTCTGATAAATCATTCTATATTGGCAGGATAAATGAAGAGAAAGTTAGCTATAAGAAGCAGTGCAATTATGGATTTAGTGAGGAAGAATCTGGCCAGAATTTCATTTTGAGCATTTGTTTATCATTCCGTTAATGAATAATTTGTTGTTAGCTTACAACAGACATTGCGTTTGATTTACTTCTGAATTTATATTCTATTTCCAAAGTTTTCTTGATGTATTTTTTTCCTGGTTTTAAAGTACGTTGGATGTTTTTTAAACCTATGAAAATTTGATTTATCTACGTTCATTATAAGTTCAACACTTAATCGTCCCTCTATGTTTTTGTTCTCACTTTTAAAATGTAGTCGTTAAATGACTATATGTAGTTATGTACTATAAGTTTGAGACATGAATCGCTTAGTAGCCATTCATGGTTACTAACAATGTTTGTGTCAATTGCAACGAGCTTATCAAATTTCAAAACTGAATGGATAGAAAAGAATTCTCGTGTGCGAAGCACGGACAATATTACTAGTATAAGGGACTGATTCAGGTGAGAACATGTATATGTTAGAGAACAATGAGAACACCACATTTAAAGCTATTCTAAAGGGCCCTGCACCCAATACGAAAAAGTCTTATAATTCTACCCTGTATCCATGCATCAAAAAAAAAAATTAAAAATGATGACGTGACAGCAGTTTTTTTTATATTTATTTGTTAATTTTGTTTTTAAATTTTATTATTATTTTTTTTTATGAATGGATAGAGGATAGAATTATAAGACTTTTTGTGAATGTGCCCTTAACGGGACCCTTTAAAATAGCTTGAAAACGTGGTAAACACATTGTTCTCACTATTCTCAAAGTAACATGTGTTCTTACTAGAGTGTGACCCTATAATATTATACTGTATCATGTGATCTTTTGTTCTATTCATCACTTTGTATAGTCTGCAAAATTGTGAAACCATGACACTGGAGTGTCATGGATGTTTGATAGAATGATAGGTGATCCCATTGTCACAGGTGTGTTAGAATCGTGAGCATTTTTCCATCATTTATCTGAATCCCTTGTCACCTCATTGTTGGTCTGGTCATATGACATGCTATTATCTTTCCTGGATCGATCCATCATTTCCTAGTGATAAGAACTTTCCAAATTATCTCCCAACATCTAAAACTGCATATATACCTAATTAGAACCTTCATAAATGAATAATCTGGATCCACAACTAAATATTTTCCTCAATCCCAGTAGGTGCATTATAATTTCATTTCAATAATTGAATGATTTTTTCGATCGGGTCCTAACATATACATAATTCACTTTTCTTATTTATTTTCTTTGTTCTTATTCATCTAAAAGTTTTCTTATAATTTGAATTATTATATACAAAATGAAGTTATAAACGGTTTGAGTACTGCTGAATTCATTTTAGGAGTGAGTGACTCGTGTCCTTCCATCTCTAGAGTACACATGGGAACTGACATACTTCCTCCGTCCCAATCATTTATATATAGTTTTTTTATGTTTGATACGCATTTTAAGGTTCCTATAAAGTATAGTTCTATAAATTATTTTTAAAACTTTCCTTTTTTAAATAAAAATTTAAACATTAAATTTTTATTCAGAAGAAAAAAAATAAAAAATAAATTATAAAATTATACTTTTTAGAAATCTTAAAATTCATCTCACGCATACAATCTAATCTAATGGGACGGAGGGAGTATATGTTTTTGTTTTAAAGAATATTACAACATCATTGGGCCTAAAGTCTACAGAGACCTAGTACAACCCAAGAGATGATTGAAGAATGAAAGGAGGATCGATCTCTCGTTTGTTGTGTAGAGAATATTTCTTGGTTTAATAATTTAATTTCGTAACAATTACTGTATAATTTTTCTTAAAGGTAAGCAGGTAGTAGTTTAGTGCAGCTCTCCTTTTAAAGCAGTACTGAGGATTGAGACTAGTAATAAAAAACAAACCGCGCACAAAAAGCATTTCTCCCTGGCCCCTACAATCCCCACTTGACCAACTATATATAAAACACAGATATATTTAAGTGCATTTTAATTATTCACCCCATGGTCTATTATCTCAAGACTCATAATTAATCAAAATATACCCTTTTGTATTTCTAATTTAGTAAATCATGGTAAAACTCTAAGCTGCACTGGTTAGTTGTGGAATTATCTGTCCAATGTCAATCTTCGATCAGTCAGATTTTCTTCGATTTCTATTCAATCGGTGCATAAAATTGATAGCTGATACATATTATTAAGCTCTACGGTGTTTCTTAATTTAAAAGAGCATAACATATACACGCTCCACTGATGACACATGAGCGTGAAAATAGTGAAAATACAATTGTCAACAATACAATAATGAAAATGTACAAAATATGGACTGCACTTTTTAAAAGAGTGCAGAACAATTTTTCTCACCATTCTCCTATAAAAACTGTTCTCACCTGAATCATACCCTATATATATGTCTGCTGATTTGTTCAAATTATCTTATTCTTCAGGCTTGTTTGCAGAAGATTTAAGGCAATGATTGTGTTGAGATAGTTAAATAGAACTCCGTTGATGTCTAAGTCGAAGTCATCGGGGGCGAACATTGTGGTATTGTTCTTCAAATCTTGATTGATCCTTGGATTGTTACAAGCATTAATTTATATATATGCCTGCGCATGAGATTAATAGTAGGTTTCCTCTGAATAGCTAGCATTTTTCATTTAAAATTTGTTTCAGAATTCTTTTTAGATCCCTTCTATCAGTTGTTTGTTGAATAATTAATAGATCTTGTTGTAGATGTTAACATTTTGGATGAATTTTAAAGTTTAATTCAGAACACTCGTGTGAATCATTATATGAAAATTTTGAGGTTTAGTTTAGTTGCGTAACAGTGAAAAAGCTGTCACCATAACAATCAAAAAATTTGAGACTTATGAGAAGTAAGTTTTGTAAAACCTGTTTGTTGATGATTTTATTATTTTTCTGGACCGCTATCAAATTAATTAATTCTTAGCAAATTAAGTGTTTGCAAAGAACGACTTCATGATGTAAACTGAGTAGTGGACTAATTTGTTTCAGTTTGATTCTTAGCCAGACCAACTTATTTCTATCTACATAGGGACAGTGTCGCCCACCGATGTCATAGCCCATCTAGTTTGGGCAATATGTATATACAAACATTATTGAAGAATCAAAATATTGTCTGAAATAAAGTTGAGTCTTAAGGCCAGTGGGCACACCAGCATTTTGGGAGTCTGTTTTCTGTACATGATCTGTTTGTTCATTTTGATTGAAGAAGAAAGCTAGCTTCAACTTTATATAATAATTGACAGAATTAGGAATATATTATGAGAATATTTTGGGGTTTCTTAATCCCCATGCATAAAGATATTGAAGCTCTCTGTGTTTATCTCACTGTACAAACTGTATCTAAGCTGTTTAATTATAAACCTTAATACTAGCTATTATTATGGTTTGAGTCTGGAATATCTTTATGCGTGGGTAAGCTCGGTTTCCCATTCATTCAGACAGACAGTCCAGTCCAGTCCAGACAGACTGTCCCTTTCCCTTTTGGAGGCTACCCCATAACGTTGTCGTAATTACTTAAATTATCTTTATTACAACTTTTTCACACTATATAGTGCACTTAGCCGAGGGTCTACACGGAAATAGCCTCCCCGCTCTAAAAGTGGGGGTATGATCTGCGTACAACCTACCCTCCCAGACCGTGCTCTGAGCGGGATATACTGGGTATGTTTGGTTTGGTTTGGTTTATCTTTATTACAACTTTTAATCATGTTAGTTTACAAATTTATTTAAGGCAGTGCTGTGTCAAATAAGTGGTTGTTCTACCTTAATTTGGGAGAGTTTAACTTGTTTTGGTTGTGCACAATTTTTCTCATGAATAGGTTTTCTTTTTTATAGGATCAGTATATGCATATATATAAATAACTCAACCTTAGGGTTATCAGAATTGAAGATCATGACAAGATTGTAGCATTTTGAGAGACTAGAAAGCCGCTGTACGTATTATAATACAAAAGGCACTGTAATAAACAAATCTTGTTTTTTGCATGAAAGGAGAGCGACCCAATTCCACTCAGCAATACCTGGTGAGTTGGCTTTGGTACTGGTGCATTCAATTGGTGTCACCACATGCATTCCACTTTAGACCCCTAAACCCAACCTCCGTTACAAGCAAGGCACAATTAACCTTTCCAATATATTTTCAATCCCCTCCATCTCTCCCTCTCACCTTTCTCTTTCAATCATATCCTTCACCACAAACTCTCCTAGCCATCCTTTTGCTTTGCTTCTACTGAGGTACCGTCATATCCATCAAACTACTTACACACCTTAATTGATGTAAATATTAATCCTATGTATATACACAAGCTCAAAGTTTTGCAAACACTCGCTCAAAGTTTTGCAAACACTCGTAAATTGATCCCTACGTGATGATTCCTATAAATCGATCCGTATATGTTTCGTCTAATTTTTTTTATCTACATGACTTTCAAGTTTTCTCTCTATAACCTCTAGTTAATTCCTTGCTTGCTAGCTGTTAATTAGGAGAGTGAAAATATATAAACTTGAAAATAGATCATTATAGTAGAGACATGAGGGCAGGAGGATTCACTGTCCAACAAGCTCTATCAGTGGAGGCATCAAGTGTAATAAAGCAAGCTGTGCAACTTGCAAGAAGGCGCGGTCATGCTCAAGTAACCCCACTTCATGTAGCAAGCATCATGCTGTATTCAACAACTGGACTTCTCCGAAACGCTTGCCTTGAGTCTCAGTCTCACTCTCATCCTCTTCAATGCAAAGCTCTTGAGCTTTGTTTTAACGTTGCCCTCAACCGCCTTCCTGCCTCTTCATCCACTGGCATCTTAGGGGCTCCTCAACACCCTTCTATTTCTAACGCTCTTGTCGCCGCCTTTAAGCGAGCTCAAGCCCATCAGAGGCGCGGCTCGATTGAAAATCAGCAGCAACCCCTTCTAGCTGTGAAGATTGAGATTCAACAGCTTATTGTCTCAATTTTAGACGATCCTAGTGTAAGTAGAGTCATGAGAGAAGCTGGATTTTCAAGCACCCTAGTCAAAACCAAATTAGAAGAGAATGTTTCTTTGGAACTGTGCTCTCGATCTCCTGGTTCAGTAAGTACTACTAACAAGTCTTCCTCCTCTATGGAAAACAATAGCCTTTTAGTCAAGTCATCTCAGTCTTCACCTATACTAGGTAAAGAAAAAGTATTAAAACAAATTAGGGTTAACGATCAAGCTAGAACTGAAGATGTGATGGGTGTGATAGAGAAGTTGATGAACAAGAGGACGAAAAGCCTCGTAATTGTTGGCGAAGAAGTAGCTACCGCAGGTGTTGTTAAAGGGGTGATGGACAAGGTCAACCAAGGGGATGTTCCTGATGCTTTGAAGGAAGTCAAGTTCATAAGTATCCCACTTTTCTCATTTGAAAAAATTTCCAGAGGAGAGGTTGAGCAGAAGATTGAGGACTTGATTAGGTGTATGAAAACCTTTGTCGATAAAGGGGTTGTTTTGTACTTGGGGGACCTTAAATGGATTACTGATTACCGAGCAAGTAATTCTGGTGGGCGGAACTATTATTGTTCGGTTGACCACATGATTGTTGAGCTTGGAAGATTAGCTTCTGGATTAGATGAGGGTGAAAGGTTTTGGCTTTTGGGGATTGGATCTTTCCAAACATACATGAAATGTAAAACTGGACACCCTAATTCACTTGAAGTTGTTTGGGGCTTGCGCCCTCTTACAGTTCCTGCTACAGGTTTGGGCTTGAGTCTCTTCACAGACAGGTACATACAATTGTGATACATATCATTTTCATGAGCAGAGTTAAGGGCTTGAAGGTCTATTTTGTCTCCTTCATTTTTGTATATATCATGCATATATACTTCTTTCTTCTATGTTATTCAATTATTTCTGCCATTATGTGAGGGATTTTTCAAAACCCCAGAAATATTTGATACACCTGGACACTGATTCCTTTTCAAATCTTCCAAGATTTTTTCTTTTTTAAAAGTTTCTCAATTATCCCACTTTCTAGGGGCTCTAAATTGTAGCACTACGTACAGATCTAAAGTTATACAAGTTCAAATATTCCTTAAAGTGCTTGGTTTTAATAACTTCATGGATAATATGTTTCCCGAAACGAATCTTGTTCTCTCATCAACTTTTCTCATATGTGTATCAACAGCTACATTCAAGATAAAGATAGAGAAAGCAAGAAAGCTGGAAGTAGATCTAGTTTGGTGCTGATTGAAGGTAGTGAGGAGACGCAGCTTACTTGCTGTGTTGACTGCTCAGCCAATTTCGAAACTGAAGCTCAAAGCTCCAGAAACACTTCTTCTCACGGCGAATCTACCACCTTCCCTTCATGGCTCAAGAATGAAAACAAAAGACTGAATGGTAGTGATGATCAGGTAAAATATATTTTAGTTACAATTTCTACTACAGTTATGTTTATGTATTAATTCTGTTTAGAATCATAGTTGAAACCTAGCTTATGTTTACATTTTTTGTATTAGGACATTTCTAACTTTATCTTTCTAATATATTTCAGGAAAATGTCCGGATTAAAGATTTATGCAGGAAATGGAATTCCTTCTGTAGGTCATCACATTATAAACAATCTCAGTCATATGAGAAAACAGTAACCTTTTCCTCGCCAATAATATCTCCTTCTTCATCCGCATCTTTTTTATACAGTGACCCACAAAACCCTAACTTTTACCCCAGGTCCGGAAAACCTTGGCCAGCCTTTGAACCAAATACAACAATGTACATCCCAGAAAATGGCAGGTTATCCAATCCTAGTTCTGCTCCAAATTCTACTTCTTCCAGTGACAACATGGATATGGAATACATAATAAAGTTCAAAGAGTTCAATGCTGAGAATTTAAAGACTCTATGCAGCGCCTTGGAGAAAAAGGTCCCTTTGCAAAAAGATGTAATTGCTGAAATAGCTGGCACAATATTACAATGCAGGTCCGGAATGTTGAGAAGAAAAGAGAAAGGGAGATGTTTTAATAAAGCACCTAAAGAAGAGACTTGGTTGTTCATCCAAGGCATAGATAAAGATGCTAAAGAGAAGTTTGCAAAAGAACTAGCTAATGTTGTGTTTGGCTCCTCCCATTCCAATTTTATGTCTATTTCTCTTAGCAATTTCTCTTCTACACGAGCCGACTCCATTGAAGATTCAAGAAACAAAAGATCAAGAGATGAACAAAGCTGTAGTCTCTTTGAGAGATTAACAGAAGCAATGTCAGTTAATCCTCATAGAGTTTTCTTTATTGAAGATGTTGAGCAAACAGATTACTCCTCACAAATGAGCATAAAAAGGGCCATCCAATGCGGAAAAATACAAAAAGCAGATGGTGAGGAAGTTAGTCTCGGAGATTCTATTATAATTTTAAGTTGTGAAAGCCTCAGTTCTAGGTCAAGAGCCTGCTCTCCAACTACTAAACAAAAAACAGATCCAACAGAAGAAGAGAAATCAGAGGAGATCAGTCCTTGTACATCTTTGGATTTGAATATATCATTTGAAGATGATGCTGCAGATATGTCCATAGATGATATAGGTCTTGTTGAATCCGTAGACAGATATATCATCTTTAAAATGATGTAGGTCTTGTGCAGTTGTAAATGAAATTAAGATTATAACTAAACAAATATCTGTATTATAATCCTAAGCTTAATTTTCTTACATCCTACTATACTTTGTAAATTATCAATGAAATTTTGGATGAAATGAACCTCCAGCCTATCATGCATACATTCGTAAAAGTAATGCATGTGCTTTTGGCAAAGGTGACCTAACCAGAAAAATAGTGTAACATTACAGTATATGTACATAGATATATGATTAGAGTTGAACATTAAGGTAAAAATGCAGACGAAATTAAAGGGGGACCGTGGAAATGCAGTTTACAAATAACTAACTATTCAGTGATATATGGTTGGCAAAACATTTTTCAAAATACAATATTTTTGGGTTAAATACCATGTAAGTCACTGGTTGGAACAAAATATATTAAAATGATCTTTAATTTTAAATTTGACTTCTTTCGATCCCTAACAACTTTAAAATGTACAAAACGTTAAAATCAAACAAAAACTTAATAGTCAACAAAGTGTCATATCACCGATCGATTGGCATAGCGCCATAAATATGGCTATAGCACTGATTGATTGGTCCAAATCACTGCCATGTCAACCAATCCACTACACGAAACACTCCTATCAGTGACCGTCTATCGTAACTACTGACCATCAGCGACCAACTGCGGTAGTTGATATCGCACAAAAACTAGTAGCTGATAAGCGATTCTGTGATGAATTTTAGGGACCGTAGCTTTAGCGACCGCTAGTAGTGACGGGTCGGTCACTAGTACTAGTCAGCTTTTACCTACCACCAATCCACGTGTTAGCGATGAAGTTAGCTAAGGAATTCAGTCGCTAATATTATCGACCAACTTCAGCGACCGAATTCTGTCATTATTGTTAGCGACAAATTTCAGCTATTGCGTTCTGTCATAATAGCGACAAATTTCACTTACCGAATTCCGTCGTTATTGTTAGCGACCAGTTTCACCTACTAATTTTTGTCGCTATTTTTAGCGTCCAAATTCAGCTACATACTTTCGTAGATAATTTGTGCAGTGCATCAGCTACCGCATGTGATCGCAGATATTTTATTTCTATTATACAGTACTATCCCTGCTTTTGCCAATTTTCAGGAAATTTACACCCGTTTTTATCAATTTTTTACAATATTTACTCTTGTTTTGTCCCAACACATTCACAACAATTGTCCCAACACAAGCATAAGAAATATAAATATTTGTCCAACTAACAGAATCCAAATTGAATAAATTAAAAGGTTCACATCATCAAAAATCCAACATTCTATCCATAACAATCACAACATATGTGCAAGTATCGTTCAAGTACTAAATTACAATAAAGACAAAAGTGTGACCAAAACAAACTAAGATCCGCCAGACTTGTCATCCTCATCACGATGTGCATGATGTGATCCCTATAATTAACAAAACAATAAAACAGGTTACCTGCACATGATATGTTAATAACTAACTAAATAAGCAAGTTCAAGAAAAGAAAAACATCCTGATATATAACGCCTTCCTCTAACATTTTAAGATTTTATATGAATTAGTTAATTAACATAGTATAAGAGCTCAGGTATGCAAGGTATGCAGAGGTCTTAGGTTCGATTCTCTGTGATCCCCAATATACTCTCTGCGATCCCCAATATTCTCAATATTTATTATGAACACGAAAGACAAATTATGTTCTAAAGATGGGTGTCCGTGATTCACTCTCGATCCAAAAATGGGTTTTCGAGTGAGGGAGAGTGTTAGAATCTATACTATTATATAATAGTTGAAACGTTAAAAGTTTGGTTAGTCTATCGACCAGTCGGTCGGTTCGGTAGCTGTTGATTTTACTTATTTACCCTTACTTAAAGGTACATGTTATTTTTAATTAATTATCCTTACTTAATTATTTATAGTCGCTAACTATAATTTCCTTTTCTAGGTAAAACATGTTACATTTTTAATTTCTCAATAACTAATCAATTTTATTTTTCATGTAAAATATATTATTTTTTTTAATTTTATCTAACTACAATTTTTCACTTTCTGAAAACACTATGAGCAATTCTATTTAATAAAATAAAAAATTTTCCTTTTCCAAAAAACACCATGATCAATTATATTTAATATGATAAAATATAATAATTATAATTATAATTACTAATAATTAATTAATTACCTTTTTCAGCTAATTTAAAAAAGCACACAACTTTTCCTATGCAAAACAAAAGAAAAAACAAAATCTTCTCCCGGAATATTACACGCAGAGCAGCTCTTCCCAATAATTCTCCTAAAAACCAAACAAAAACTTCTCCCGTAATATTACACGCAAAGTAGCTCTTCCCAATAATTCTCCTAAAACCCTTTACTTTTTCTATTTTTTTCAGTAAAATCTATTCAGGTAGGTTTATTTAAGTAAATAAAATAATATTATTATAATAACTTATAACTAACCGATTACGTTTTTCAGCTAAAACATACTCCTTTCATCCCATTTTATATGATCCTAATTATTCCTTTTTTAGAAGTCCCAAAAAGAATGAACCTACTATACTTACTCCCTCTGTCCCACCCAATTGTTTACAATTTTTCAAACCTGTCTGGAATGCATTTTAAGGTGCATTTTAAGGATAGTTCGATAACTTATTTTTAAAATTTTCTTTTCTTGTATAAAAATATAAACATTGAATTTTTATACAAAAAAAATTTAAAAATAAGTTAAGGAACCATGGTTAAAATGTACCTTAAAGTGTAAATAATTGGATGGGACGGAGGGAGTACTATTTTTTAACAATACTTTTCACATTTACACTCACTGCTTCTAGCTCTATTTTATACTCTTTTTTATTTTAAATAAATACTATTACACCCACTACTTTCCTCCACTATCTCAAATCTATTATTAAATATTGATATGTCACACACTTTACCCACTTTTTAACTAGCTTTACTCTTTTTTACTACTTTTTCTTAATCTCCGTGAAAGTCAAACAAGCACATATATTCTGGACGATGGGAGTATCATCTTTTCTATATATTCAAACTAAAATCCATCATTTTTTAATAATAAAATAGACATCATATATATATATATAATTATTTTCAAATCATATAATTTAATATTTTAAGCCAACAAAATTCATGTCTTAAAATTTTTAATTCAATTTTTTTTAAAAAAAATCCATTATATTAAATAACATCCATGCATCGCACGGGTTTTAAGTTAGTATAACATAAAAGATCAGGTTGGGCTTTCCTCTAAAATCCTATGAATTCAGATGTGTTGGTTACTTAATTGGGATAGTGACGTGATCCCCCTATAATCACATCAATTTCATGTTTTAAATTTATGTGCGAATTTCTTTTTTTGCAAATAAATGATTGTAATTATCGATAGTCTGGAATCGAGACCCTTTTATTTAATATCTTTATAAGTACAATACTTTACCCAGAATGGATCCTTAAACTTAGCTTTGCCTTTTTGTTATAAAATGTATATATATAACAACAAAAATATTGATAAGTTACAGAATGCAAAGTCCAAAAGACAGAAAAATGATCCCGATCCAAGAATGATCATAAGGAAATAGTCCTAAGGATCCGAATAATATGACAAATCCAAAATGATTAATTCAGATTATTCATTGAACCCAAATATCACGAAGCATCTGGACTGTAATATAAATATTAGAGAAGGAACCAGTTCTAGACTAAAAGACCGGATCATGTATAGGAAAGACCCGACACCTACAAAAAGCATGACATGGTGACATGAATATTCCTCCACGTGTCTTAAATGATGATATAAATGATTAATTGTCACTATCAGCACACATTTCATTTACAGTTTTTCACATGCCAAGATGATACTTACACGTGTTCGTCATTCCACCCCTTGTGCACATGTTTGTCATCTATGCGTTCTATGTATCCCGCTGTCTTGATCGAAGAACGATCAAGATTTTGAGATAACATCCCAAAACTCTAATTCTTGGCCTATATTAGTCCAAGGGTTAAGATGTTGGGGTAGTCTCCAGTACAAGACATTAGGGTCTTTTTCGACCAAATAAATTCGACTATGGCTAATTTCGACCATATTTGGTCACCTACTTCATTTCCCCCAACCCTTTCTTGTACCTCTATTGAAACAGAATGGTTTCATGTTCTTTCATCGTTTGGTTATTCCTCTTCGTTTGTATCTCTTTCTCCAATTTTGGTCTCGATTAGTTCACAAGATTGAATGGCCAATTCTCCTCCGAACTCCCGATTCGGTTGTTTTCCAATTTGAGGATCTTTCTCATGCCAATAAAGATTATGCCAATAAAGATGATGCCAATAAAGATAATGATTATTAAAATGATGGTTATGGCAAGCAGCTTCTTCTCTAAGTTTTTTTACCGACAAAGTTCGAAGAGATGTCAAACCCCCTGTTGCTCAACCTATTTCGAATAAGAAACGTACTTATAATAGCAATATCTCGAGAATCCTTTCTTCAAAGGAAAAGGGTGTAACACCTTTTATGGTGGCCGATATTGAGACAATCCTTATGAAGGACGATGCTACGGTGGTGGAAGTGCAGATTCTATACGCGGCAGGTTTACTGGTGGTTTTACCTAAAAAGGAAGTGGATAAAGCTGATATTCAAATTTTCTCTAGCGAGACTTTCTTATACAAAAATGTGTATTCATCCTTCAAAGATATGAGCAATAGGATCCTATGTGATCTGGTTATACGGATTGATATATTAGTTACTACACATTATAAGACAGCTAAGTGTATATACTTACAAAACTTATCACAATTCGATGGAATAATATTGCTTAAGCACTTAATCTGTAATCATCCAAACTATATGATTAAACCTCTGACTAGAAACTATCGAATTTACGAGATCAATGCAACAAAAGGTGGATGGAAAGATGGTTAATAAGATAGGTGTTCTGTTATTCAGCTTTAAAGATTCGTTAAATCTATTTCCTAGAAAACTGGTTACCCTGGCACAGAACCTGTGTCCAGATCTTGGGGGTAAATACAATTTCGATCATGATCAACTCAAAACTGTGGAAGATATCTCTCTTAGGGAAAAAGAATTGCTTGAGTATTTGAAGCATGATGTGCTTATATTTGGAAGAGTGTTGAAAAAAGCTCAAGAGATCATCTTGACTCTCTATAATGTGAACATAAATACAGTCTTGACCATATCATCACTAGCTATGAGAATCTTTCGTATTAAATACTATGATGATCGTCTTCTCCAATCCACATCCCAAAAGTGAATGAAGATCAATTCATCAGGAAGGGTTACTACGGAGGTCATGTTGATGTCTATAAACCAAAAGGTGAGAACTTGTACTACTATGATGTGAACTCTCTCTATCCCTATGTGATGGAAGAATACCCAATGCCTGCTGGTAAACCATATTGGAATGGAGATCTGAAGAATAAGGATTTAGACAACCTCTATGGTTTTATTGAGGCTTATATGGAATGCCCAGATTCTATCAAGAAACCATTTCTACCTTGTATGGAGAAGGAGACTGGATCTCTCATCTTTCCAACAGGAATCTTTGTTGCTGTTTACTATAGCGAGGAGTTGAAATATGCTCGCGATTTGAGCTACACCATATACCCTCTACGTGGTTATCTCTTTAAGAAGACTACAAGCCCTTTCAAGACCTTTGTCAACGATCTATATAATAGCGGGTTAGAGGCTAAGAAAGATGGTAATGAAGCAATTTTTTATGTTTACAAAATCCTTATGAATTCTCTTTACGGCAGATTTGGTATCAATCCAAAAATGACTATTACCAAGATCTGTGATCAAGATCGTTACAATCAATTTGTACGAAAGAATACATTCATAAATGGGGACAAATTGAATGAAGATACATACGTAGTTAATTTGATTAAAGATCTATCAGTAGTTAGTTGGGACTTGCCTAAAAATGCTGCAGTCCAACTAGCAGCGGCTATTACAGCATGTGCAAGGATCCATATGTATCCACATATATCAACAGATGACTGCTACTACACAGACTCCATCATTTTTGGTAACCCACTCTCAGATGAGATGATGTCTTCTTCAGTCTTAGGTAAGTTTAATCTAGAAGATAAAATAGTTGATGGTATCTTTTTAGCACCTAAAACCTATACCTATACTACTAAGGTAGAAGAAGTAAGAAAACACAAGGGTGTAGCAAAACATTTTGCTGATAAGGCTTGGTTTGAAAACCAATATGCTAGAATAAAAAACAATCAAAATGTACCCTATTCTACTCCTTTTAGTGTTGATTGGAATAATCTTCAGATATTTAATAAAACTACGAGTCTTGAGATGAATGTGGATATCGGTACCAAAAGGCATGTGGTATTCAATGAAAATAATGTTTGGGTTGAGACTAAACCCTTTAAAGTGGTAGACTTAAAAGACTCCTCAAATGAGGACTTGAGATACATTCTCATGAAAAATGCTTTTGAGAAAGATTCGTTGACAGCCTAAATACCACGCTTGAAACATATCAGAGTGATGCTGATAGAGAATCTGATAGATCAGGCATTCTTTCAGAATCTGATAGCTCAGGTAAGCATTCAGAATCTGATAGCTCAGGCAATCATTCAGACTCTAGCCCTGGCTACGGCAGTTCTAATGAAAGCAATGATAATAGCAATAGCTCAGGTAGTGATTCAGGCTCTGGCAGTGACAATAAGAATGAAATCATACCTCCTATAGATGATAAATAAGATGAGACTACTAACACTTCTGAGAACCATTCTTCAACTAGCAGTGGATGGGATAAAATTGTAAAAGAACTTAGAAGAGAAAGAGAAGAAAGAAAAAGAGAAGCCACTGATTCAACTAGCACTTGTGAGCCTACTTCTACCTATGCGCCTACTGCAAATGAAACCACTACAGCGCGAAACGTAGATGATTATTCTCAACATGACACCTACGGAGAAAATGAACTGATTGAACACTATGTTATTAGAATGGAGAACAAAGATAGAGTGAAAGAGATCTGGGATCGAAAAGCAAAAGCAGAAAAAATGCTAAGCAAACTCAATTCAGACAATGTAGTAAACCTAGAATAATCAATTATTTGAAATCTGAAATCAGATGTTCAAACCGGGCCTATGCTATCTTCAAGGCCTAAAAGGACATCAAGGAAGGTAAGACAAGAGTAGAAGATATTACACTATCCAACTGGTATGCAGGGTCTTATTCTGCTGATATTCCTTATCCTTATGATCCAGATGTTAAGATACTTCTTGACAAATTCAAGGATAAAGAAAAAGCACAACACGTATGGGTATGGAAAGAAAGAACCCATATGGAGCTAAAAAGAGAAGCTGAGAAGGGAGATAATGCTGACCAACAACTTTTGATGTGTACAAATATCGTATAGCATGTGTCAAGGTCGCTTACTTAATACATGGATAGTCGACAAATGGATGAAGATGAAAGATTCGAATCTTTGGCTGACTACCTACCTTCTTATGATATCTATGATTATGAGAGCAATGGCAGATACTATGATAGCTATGATTATGAGAGCAATGGCAACTACTATGATAGCACTTCTTATGATTCTTCTACTAATACCATTGATAGAAGTGCGCGAGAGCAGGATACAAATGATTCTAGAAGAGATAAGAGAAGAGATAGAACTTCTACTAATGCACCTTATAGCACTTCTTATGATAGCTGCTCTAGCGGCAATAAAGAGACAGAAGCAAGCACTTCTTATGATGATTCTTATAGCTATGATGGCAGCGATAGCACTTCAAAACCTACCATAACTACTTCAAATTCTTATGATACGCGGAAGACAGAAGATGCTGCACGGGAGACAACTACTTCTTATTCTACGAAAAGCAAGAATGATGATTCTACTACTTCAAAACCTACCATAACTAACAGTTCTTCAGGATGGGATGAACTTGTAAAAAAGATGAAAAGATGAAAAGATGAAAAGATGAAAAGAGAAAAAGAACAAAAAGAAAGAGATACAACTTCTTATGATGATTCTTCTAGCAACAACACTACAACTTATAGCACTTATGACAGTCTTAATAAGCCTACGGATGTGAAAAATGGAAATAATGATGCTGTAAGAACCTCGCTTGATCTGAGTGATGATATCAGACATGACAGGCCTAAAAGCTCAGGAGGCTCTTCAACAGCACAAGAAAGGCCAACCATTTCTGATATTGATCTGAGTGAAAGCTGGAGTTCTAGTAGTGATTCAGAAGAGAATAGCACCTGATGCACCTGATTCAAGCTATGACTATGAAACTAATGCACCCGATGACTCAACAGATACGACTCATGGAACAAATTGTAGCCCTGGCTACAGAGAGGCTGGTGAAGACAATAGCTCAGACGGCTACGGAAATAAAGATAGCTCAGGCTACGGGTACGGCAGTTCTAATGAAAAGAATGTTGTAACCTGGAGTGATGAAGACAACAATAACAATAGCACTTCTTCAACTAGCTCTGACTCTAGCTCTAGTAGTGATGTCAACAATAATGATGACTCTTTAACAACCATTTCGAGTGATGATAGCTCTGGTGGCAACGATGGATACAATGAAAGTGATATTGATCTGAGTGAAAGCTATAATTCAGACAACAACAGTGACAATAACGATAGATCAGATCTCTTGAGTCGAAGTGAAACTGCCAGTCAAGTACCGAAAAACAATGAAGACAACGAAATATCTTCTACTATGCCTAAAGAAATGACAGAAAGTAACAACGAAACTACGACTGAAAGCAACACAACAATGATGGCTCTTCAACAGCGCAAGAAAGCAAGGAAGAGCGAAGCGGCAACAACAATGAAAGCCTTAATACGCCTACTAATTCCAATTCAACTACGCCTAAAGAGACTGAAAGCAAGGAAGAGCAAAGTAAAATGAAGCAAGACAACAATACTGAAACAAAAACTAGCTCTAGCGGCAAGGATGAGCGAAGCGATGATGGCTTGAATGGAAACAATGAGGGCGGGAGCACTACTACTGAAATAAGAAAGATAGATGATTCAGACTAATGCTATGGGAGTGACTCTGAAACTACGCCTTATTTAGAGACTAATGATGGTAGTGATTCAGACTGGGACGGCAACGGAAGCTCTGGGAGTGAAGAAGAGAATAGCGGCCATGACACGCCTACTATTTCTTCACCTACCAGCTCAGGCAATTCTGATGAAACTAGCTATGACGACAATGATAGCTCATAATCAGGCAACGATAGCTCTAGCTACAATTCAAATGACAATAAGAGTTGTACCCCTCCTGATAATGATAAAGAAATGAAGGATGGGCCCTTCGGTGGGATTAAAGAGAATGATGGCAACAAGAATTCTAATTCAAGTGAGCCTACGGGTGGCTTGAATGGAGAAACCTCGCCTCCTATAGAAAAAAATCATACCTCACAGTACCTATACGACTTTAAGTGATTCAGACTCTAGCCCTGGGAGTGACTCTGAAAGTGTGCGTACCATTGATGATAGCTCTGGCAATAAAGAGACAGAAGTAAGAACTGTTCATTCAGATGGCAATGGCAGGTACTATAAGAGAAATAACTATGATACAGAAAGCAACAGCAACACAAGTGTGCGTGAAAGCAACAACTATAATAGCACAGAAGAGAGCAGCTCTGGGAGTGATTCAGACAATAATGCTAAGAGGGACCAGGTCATATCTGAAACTAATCCACCTACCAGCTCTTCAACAACTAGCACTTCTTCGCCTACCTCTAGCTCTGGAACCAAGACTACTTCTGATAATGATAGCTTCTCTAGCTCTGGCAATGAGAGCTTTGGTGGCAACAACACTTCTTCTACTACTTCTGATGCCCGGGAGCGGGTGCAAGAATGAATCAAACACCTAGATGACCCATGACTGAGATAAATGTTGTTAAGTCTGAGGTCTATGGCAATGGCAGAGCGTGAGAAATGAGAAGCTATTAGAAGGCACATTAATTACGTTATAGAGTCTAGATGTGGCCTGTCTCCATAGTGAACCCTATCTATGGTTCTATCATCTATAGAGGGGATACAAAATCGAGGGTTGTGATGACCAATTTACTTCCCTCTCCATGCATAGATGGATATTGTTTTGTGTCCAGGTAGTCAGCCTCATAGTCAGTGTTTTGCTCCTTCCTTTTTATAGGAATTAGCAGACTATGAATAAACCGACTTTATACTCAGTATAAACCGAGTTTTCTTATTACCACTAATACGTAGGCTAGAAAGATACTATTTGCTGCAATTCCATCTATTTGTGCATCAAGTTCGAAGAAGATCTCAATCTATAATGAAGAAATTATAGTAGCTCATTATTTTATAGGCTTTATCATATTCAGTCGGAAGAGTTTAGGTAAGACTTTCAAATTGACTCTCGACGGGAGAATCCAGGCTATTTAGGAAGAATCGCAGCAATTCCCCAATCCTAACGAAGTAGTTCCTTCGGAATCCAATGAACAACAACGATTACTTAGGATCAGCTTGCGAATTTGTGGCACCTTAGTAGAATCATTACAAATGGCATGCTGTGCGCCTAAGTGCGAAAAGACAGTGCAAGCTTTGTTATGCCGAAACCTAAATGTTAAGTCAGCAACACTTCCAAATGCCACTTCTTCCCGTCGCATCCGTCTTCAGGACGATCTAGTCACAAGTTTTCACTTCTCAGTGAGTGAAAGATTTGTCCCCGGGTCTACGTTGAAAGCTTCTATAGTAGAACTCATTCGAGAGGGCTTGGGGGTCTTAAGAATGGTTTGGGTGGGGGTCTTTGTTGAGAATTCGTAAGTAACTGAGTGAGTGCTTGAAGGACTTGGCCTAGAAGAATCAAATGAAATACGAACAACCGCGCTGGTAGTAATAGATCGACTTTCAGCGTGAAAGTTCCATTTCAGGGAAGGACGACGTACTATGATACTTTCTGTTTTGTCGAGCCTTGCTTTGGTCTCTTCTTTGATGGTTGTACGTGCTAAAAATCCGGTACATTCCGTTTTGTTTTCCATCCCAGTCTTTCGCAACACTTCAGGTTTACTTCTTTTGTTAGGTCTCGACTTTTTCGATATGATCTTCCCAGTTGTTTATACAGGAGCTATAGCCGTTTCATTCCTATTCATTATTATGATGTTCCATATTCAAATAGCGGAGATTCACGAAGAAGTATTGCGCTATTTACCAGTGAGTGGTATTATTGGACTGATCTTTTGGTGGGAAATGTTCTTCATTTTAGATAATGAAAGCATTCCATTACTACCAACCCAAAGAAATACGACCTCTCTGAGATATATGGTTTATGCCGGAAAGGTACAAAGTTGGACTAATTTGGAAACATTGGGCAATTTACTTTATACTTACTATTCCGTCTGGTTTTTGGTTCCTAGTCTGATTTTATTAGTAGCCATGATTGGGGCTATAGTACTGACTATGCATAGGACTACTAAGGTGAAAAGACAGGATGTATTCCGACGAAATGCTATTGATTTTAGGAGGACAATAATGAGGAGGATGACAGACCCACTCACGATCGACTAAATGGAGAAGTCGCGCCGAAAGTGTAATAACCGTGAATTTCATTAATAATTTTAACATTTAGCTCTCTCCGAATAAATTTATAAATTCGATTTTTTTATTATTATTATTATTAACATTAGGAATACATATAATAAGTTATTTAGAATAGTGCGATTATTCTAATAATTTTGGTCTGCTATCATTATTACTATTGTCACTATTATAATTATTATTACCATCATTTTATTTTTATTTTATTCTATTTTAAATACCACTATGAATAAGACTTAGTGGCCCATTATCTTTATTTTTTTCAAATGAGTAAAATTCATGTTACATAGAAATTTGTGTAATGGGTTAATTATTTCATTTGTACTAGTTTTTTTTAAGCCCATTAAGAGCCCGAGAGGAGAGTAGTTTTATTCAATAAGATGGTAAAAGAGGGAGTCCTCTCTCATTTCTTGTAAACACCGAACAAAAAAAACAAGACAACCTCTCTCTCTTTTCCACCATTAAAACCACACCTTGAAAAGCTCTTTCACCCTTAGATTTTCACTTGATCTTACATGCAATGACATATTCGTGAAGCTAGTAGCGAGCCCTCCGTGTTCATATAAAAAAATTATGGTTTCGAGAAGTGTGATTTAAAAGTCAAGTATTATAAATTGGGTTTTTCACTTAGATATGAATTTATACCTTCAAAAGAATCTTTTTATCATGTTTTATTGTTTGTAAATATTGTACTTTGATTTTGGATTCAAAATTCTTGTTTTATAACTAGGGTTTTAAAATTTTTTGTTGAATTGGATTTAAGTACTTTTAATTGATGTTGGGGTGAAGGGGAATTAGTGTTACAAGATGTGGGGTATGATTTTGTGAGGGGCTATGATTGCATGTCGGGAGGGGGATGGTGGTTCACGGTGGTGGCGATGGGAAGACAGAAAGGGGAGAGTCGACGGAGGTTCGAGGGAGAAAGAGAGGGGGATCGAGAGAAAAGAACGAGAGAGAGAGAGAGAGAGAGAGAGAGGGAGAGGGAGAGAGAGAGAGAGAGAGAAGGAGAGAGAGACAGTGAGGGAGTTCGAGGGAGAGAGAGAGCGGAGAGAAGAGGAGAGAGCCGAGTGAGGATGGAGAGATAGAGAGAAGAGCGACGGAGAGATTGAGATCGAGGGGAAGGGAGAGAAATGGCGAGAGATAGAGAGAGAGAGAGAGAGAGAGAGAGAGAGAGAGAGAGAGAGAGAGAGAGAGAGAAGGGGAAGAAAGAGGGAGCGAGAGCAGAGGTGGGTGAGGGGCGATGGTCACTGCCGGCGCCGCCGTGGTGTCCGGCCGGTGGCTATCGATCGGTGGTGATGATTGGTTTTTGATTTAAAATAATTAGATATTGTTAATTGTGTATTAGAGTATTAATTGGGAATTTGGTTGATAAATATGATTAATTATAATTATAATTAGATTTAAGATTGAGTTTTTAGAAAAAAAAAGAGAGAAGAGAAATTTTGTTTACTAAACATGGGTATGTAACTAAAATTTTAATTAGTATAATTATTGAATAAAGTATTGTTTTAGCAAAGAGATGCTACCCGACGGTTTTAAAAGTCGAGTAAAAGAAAATGAAAGTCTTAATATTAAAACGATTCTGAATACCTTTTTAGAATTTATGAGGAATGTTTGGATTAAATCTATATTAAAATGTCACCTTTGCTCGGGATTAAATTCATATAGTCATACTTGTCACTAATCTATTAGGAGACGATTAGTGCCTCCACTTAAAAATATTTTATTAAGTTATAAACGATTATTCTCGGGTAAGTGTAATAAATAAAATGATAGAGTTTTTTAGACGAATACTAGAATAAGGAAGGAACTAGTACCGGAGAGAATAAAAAAAGATTTATAGAGTTTGTGATTTTGAGAATAAATAGTGAAATATATTATTATTGCTCCTTTAAAATGGACTTAAAAGAATTAAAGCCCTTTTTAGAAAATTTCCCTTACGAATAATTGGAACGAGATTTTCACATACAATTGGTGCGATGAATAAAAACCCGATTTATTATAATTAATAGGAAAAGTGAATAGAGCCTCCATTTAATTTATTTTTACCTTACGAATAAGGCATAGACGAGACTTTTAATTTACAAGAATATTCCCAATTACTTTTTCGAGTATAATTGATTTTCAATAACATGATTATCGAAATTACTTGACCTTACATGATTAATTTCTTAATCGAGTACTAAAATTATTTTGATAATTATTATAGAGTTTCCATTTTCGAGAATTGAGACGTTTGCTCGCGGTTAGCACTCTTTTATTTATTTGGTAAACGTTAACGTCGAGACAGAGACAAGTTCATTCCTACCGTAACTCTCAGAAACTTGTATTTCTGTTCGTATTATTTCATTCCTTATTTATTTTCGAGCTATCAAATATGAGATTTATTTGCTGCTCCATATGATGCAATAATTTCTTTTCGAGTATTATTTTCTCGTTAAATATTACGTCATAGTTAAGATTAGTTTATTTGCGAATTTTATTCCCTATAAGCGTAGAAACAAATTTTGTTGCTATCGGGTCGATCTCATTAATTCGAGATGACTATTTATTTTGATTCTTTGAAACTAGTCTCATTTGTTCGAGATAGTTAAATTCATTCATTTCAGTTGAATTTATTGTACAAATTCAACTATAATTTATTGATTATCTTTTAGTTGGTTCATCGTTCGAATCAACCGATAAGGGTTATAAAATTAAAAATCGTTAGAGTTTTACTCGCTGATCAAGTGAAAAACATTCTATCTAACGTTCATCAATTATGAGTATTATAAATATTCGAGTGGTACGATTTGTTCAGTACGACTCACAATATTTCTTCTTAAGACTATTCTCATTATTTTGAGGTAGTTACCTTTATTGTCGAAGGTTGGCACTTTATTTGTGTCAACCAGTAAAATATTATTATTGAGAGTTTACATCAATCCATTGTTCGGATTGGTGGCACATTTGAGTAAAACTGGCAGTCCGCTAGATCAATCAATTATTTTCTAGTGAAGTTTATCTCAAAATATCAGTTCATTAAATGTTCGGGAATTCTGTATTCTACTGGTCAATTTTGGGAAAGAGGCCCATTATAGAGAAAGAGAGACTTGTGTACCTTTATATGGATACAAGAATATTTTAGGCACTATGTTGCCAGGGCTGACATAATAACCCCTTTATGATGCTAGCATTCATACTATATATTATATTCGTTGATATTGTATTGTAGCCGTGATCGGGCGAAGTGCGGTGTCGTTGGAGAACGGTATACCCGGTCGGATAGTTGATCGCCCCGCCGAGATACCGAAAGGATGGAAGACCAGTTATTCATTTATCATGTGTCATCAGAGTTTCATTAAATGAGTCTTTTGAGTATCTATTTTCGAGACGAGTCTTGAGTCAAATGTCAGATTTCTGATATCCGGTTATTCATTTAATTTCGAGTAATTATTTTGGTAAATCCTATTATATTTATATACCGAGCAAGGAAAGAACTTACTGAGCACCATAGTTGCTCATTCTTTCTGTACAACAATTGTTCAGCTGTCAAGAAGGAAAGAGGCGAGCCGTCCAGTTAGAAGTACAAAGGGAAAGAGAAATCCCCGGGCTATGGTGACAAGGACTAGGATGATCAGCAGGCTCTTGTTACCTTTTATACTTTTTAGACTTGTGTAAGATATTATTCAGCGATGTAATAAATCATATTGTAATAATTTGCAAGACCGATCTTGGATCTGTGGAGTGGGACTATTCTGCTCCGTTGTAATAAATATTTTATTATTATTGAGCTAACGTGTGCTGCAAGATACTTAGACTTGATGTGACGACCCGGGTCCCTGGATAGGGTGGATTTAGGGGCGTCACAGCGTTGGTATCAGAGCGTTAGTTATATTTTTAAGAATTGTACGAGCCTAGAATTATAACGCGACGTGCGAGTTTAGAGGTATATATACAATATTGAGATTTTAGCACTAAGTGCTTTACACCTTATATACCTATATATGTATCTAGTCTATTAGAACCTGTTGTGACTAGTATTCCTTGTACTTTTGTAGATGTCTACTTCAGGACTTGATGACTTTCGCTCGATCAGAGACAGATCTCCTACACCTTACCCTCAGGGACCCCTAGATCCCAGCTCAGGTTCAGATAGTGACCCGTCTGAGGAGATTATACCCATGGACAGCGATTCAGAAAACTCTTCTATCCGGATTCTTACACCTTCTCCACCACACGTGATAGACTTGATGTATTCTCCTGACCAGATTGTAGAGGTAGCTGATTCTCCTACGCCAGTGATTGAGTTAGAGACTCCTACTCCAGAGATTGAGCAGCCAACTCAGATTCCAGATCCTACTGAGACTGCAGATACTACACTTCTTTATACTCCTGAGATGTTCAGATATGAGACTCCAGAGCCCATTACTTCTGAGCTGATTGATGAGGGCCAGCTTTCACCTATCCGTACTGAGATTCTGCCTAGCTCAGCTGCTCCAGTGTCCAGAGTTGATACCCCTACCAGAGTATCAGCTTTTGCTGATTTGTTTAAAGCTCCAGTTCCAGTGTATGCCTCGACTCCGACAGTCCCTACTATACCAGAGTTCATGTTTCCAATTGTCGGTGAGATCCCTGCTTGTGATACTGCTCCATCTGTACCTACTATTCCTGCTCCTACTCAGCCTCCTATGGCTGCTACTACTGTTGCTATGCCACATGCTCCTTCTGAGCATCCTGTTATGGCCGGAGAGATGGTTCCATGGCATGTCCACCATACCCTGTTCCAGCACTACCGATGGTTATGGTCTCACTATGAGGAGATCTTTGCTACTAGGGATGGTATTCTTCGACTTTTATCTGTTCCAGATCCTATTTCCGTGCATCATGAAGGTAGTCTATTAGTGAGAGACATACCTATGGAGATTCTGCATCCGATTGCCTTGACTGTGTTAATCGGGCTTCAGACTGACTTTGCTGCTTTACCATCATCCAGCACCGGGCAGATTGATCGGACCATAGTGGCTACCATGGTCTCAGACATTATCACAGAGTTCCATAGGAGAGTGATTGAGATGTTCGCCCGTGCTGACTCGACTTGATGCTGCTGTTGCTGACTTAGTATAGTCTTTTGGTTTTAGGGGATGACATATATGTATGCTTGCGCATTCCCATCTTTTGGTTAGCATGTATATTATAGCTAGCAATGACCCGCTTTTTGGATGGCATCATGATAGATCTTTCTGTATTAGGGTGCACATGTTCTGTTGATCGATGTATTCGATGTAGTTGACTTTATGCCCAGCCTGTTGGGTAGTTATCTTCAGTATCTTTATGTACTAGCATGATAGTAGATGTTCCATGATGTATTTATCTTCAGATTATGGGTCTGTATTATTATGATGATGTACTCAGTGTTATGACTGGACTGTACCAGTATGGTACCCTATAATTATATATTATGACCTGCTATTAGTACTGCTATCTCATTTTATCTGTTATAGAACTGTGTATATTAGAAGAGCATGCTAGATTATTTCCCTTGATACCCCTGAAATAGTCACTTTCTTTTCGGATACTACGACTTAAAATGAGTTTTCAAATAAAAAAATAGTTTTCGAAAACCAAGGATTAAAACGACGATTGAGTTTTATAATTTAAAAGATTTTTTTTAGAATCCCCAATAAAGCCATAAATAAATTTCTTTCTACAAGTACCCTAAACCTTTTTATAATAAGGAAAAAGGAGAAATTGTTTTATAAAGAGACAAGAGAGAAAATCATGATTTTGAGTATGGGTTATTTTGAGAAACCCGAAATTTTTTGACCAAGTAAATATTTATGAATGCCTGTCATAACTGTGCCAGCAATAACGTCATATAACTGTTTATCTGTGGTATAACATACCCTGTTGTTTTCACTCTTAATAGAAAAAGATGCCACCTAGAAGAGGGAGACCCCCAAGAAACCCTCGTCCTCAACCTGAGGTGAATCAAGAGAATGAGGTTCCACCTCAGAACCCAGTTCCTAACCCCATTCCAAACCCGGGACCAGGACCTGCTCAAAATCCTAACCAAAATATTAACCCGATGAACCTACTTTTGGACTTTCTTCTTCAGCATGCTCAGAACCCTCAGCAGAACCAGAACCAAAAACCAGTAGGAGGAAACCCACCTCCAGCTCAACTGACTCAAGCTACAGTGACTTTCAAATCATTCAAATCTCTGAACCCACCTGAGTTTAAAGGAACCACTAACCCAGTGGTAGCTAGAATCTGGTTACGAGAGATAGAGAAGACTTTTGAGATTGTGGGAGTGGAAGCAGATAAAAAATGGTGTTCGCAGCTTACATGTTAAAAGGTGAAGCCAACTACTGGTGGGAAGTAAAGAGAACTTTGGAGGGTAATGCGGTTATTCCATGGACCATATTTACGATGTTGTTTTTAGAGAGGTACTTTCCCAAGTATCTGGAGAATCAGATGGAAATTAAGTTTTTGGAACTCAAGCAAGGAATGGTGACTATTGCAGACTACTAGGTCAAGTTTACCGAACTTTCGAGGTTTGTACCCTATCATATAGATACTGAGGAGAAAAGAGCCAAGCATTTCCAGCAAGGGTTTAAGCCCTGGATTCAGAATAGAGTCGCCGTATTTGAGATCACCAATTATGCAACCTTAGTTCAGAAAGCGGCTATAGTGGAAAGTGGGATCGAATTGTACCCGAAGGATAGAGATGGTAAGAAGAGGAAGTTTCAGAGTGGTGGAAGTAGTTTTGTGAGGAGATCTGATAATCGTAGTGACAAGAGACCTTTTGTGAAGAGGGAAGACAGGAGCACTGATACAAGAAGAATTGGGAATCATGACACCAGAGGAAACAATCAGAGATTCAAACCTCAGCAAACAGTGAACATGATGCAAGGAAGACCACCATTATCAATAATACAAGACATGTGGGAAGAAACACCCTGGACCCTGCCATCAAGCTAGTGTGAACTGTTACAATTGTGGACCGAAGGGTCATTATGCTTCTAGTTGCAAGGATAAATCTGTCACCTGCTTCAACTATGGAAAGAAATGTCACGTGTCCCGAGATTACCAACAGCCTGCTAAGGAAAATCCAGTACCTCGACGTCCAGCACCTCTTAGCAACAAGCCGACAGCAAGAACCTTCAACATGACTGTAAGGGATGCCATTGAGGACAGCGATGTGATTGCAGGTACGCTTCTAGTAAATTCTGAAGATGCGTGTATTCTAGTTGATTCTAGCGCTACCAAATCTTTTATTTCTGAGAACTTCATGAATAAGCTTAATCTTGAGTCGGTGCCCTTAGAGGGAATTCTAAATATAGAAGTAGCTAATCAGGAAGTCTTTCTAGTGAACCGATTGTGCCCGTCTTGTTCTGTAGAGATACAGGGACAACATTTTGACGCAGACCTCATTCCCTTTAAGTTAGGGGAATTCGACGTAATCCTAGGAATGGATTGGTTAGCACGCTATGATGCCCAAATAGATTGTCGTCGAAAGAAGGTTAACTTAAGTGGACCTAATGGCATAAGAATCCTGTTTCGCGGACGAAAACCGGCTAAAGATTTCCTGTCAATAATTCAAACTAAGAGATTTCTTCGTCAAGGATGTCAAGCCTATCTGGCTCATGTGTTAGATATCGAGAAATAGACCCCTACCATTGAAGAGATTCTTGTAGTTAATCAGTATAAAGATGTTTTTCCTGACGAGTTGCCCGGAATGCCACTGGACCAAGAGATAGAATTCACAATTGATCTAGCACCAGGAACCGCACCGATCTCAAAAGCACCTTACAGAATGGCACCAGTGGAAATGAAGGAATTGGCAACATAGCTACAAGAGTTACTTGACAAAGGTGTAATCAGACCTAGGGTATCCCCTTGGGGAGCTCCAGTGTTGTTCGTAAAGAAGAAAGACAGATCTATGTAGCTATGTATTGATTATCGTGAACCGAACAAGATGACCATCAAGAACAGATACCCTCTACCTAGAATCAATGATCTGTTTGACCAGCTTAAGGGAGCTACGCATTTTTCAAAGATTGATTTGAGATCCGGCTATCATCAACTGAAGATCAAGCCTGAGGATATTCCTAATACTGCCTTTAGGACTCGATATGGACATTTTGAGTTCTTAGTTATGTCATTTGGATTGACGAATGCACCAGCTGCTTTCATGGATTTGATGAATCGTGTATTCAAGAGATACTTGGATAAGTTTGTGATGGTATTTATTGATGACATCCTCATATACTCGAAGTCTCCTGAGGAACATGCTGAACACCTCCGTTTGGCTCTAGAAGCCTTGAGGAAGGAAAGGTTGTACGCGAAATTTTTGAAGTGCGAATTCTGGCTAAAAGAAGTTCAATTTTTAGGAGATATTGTGAGCGGTGAAGGAATTTCTGTAGACCCCGCTAAGATAGAAGCCGTAGCAAATTGGGAGAGACCTAAGACTCCAACAGAGGTTAGAAGTTTTCTTGGACTGGCTGGTTATTATCGTAGATTCGTGAAAGATTTCTCGAAGATAGCTATGCCACTGACTCGACTTACCCGAAAAAGTGAAAAGTTTGAGTGGACTCCCAAATGTGAAGATAGCTTTCAAGAATTGAAGAAGAGATTGATAACTGCCCTAGTTTTGACCTTACCTGATGAGAAAGGCGATTTCGTAAGTTTCAGCGATGCTTCTCACAAGGGTTTAGGATGTGTACTGATGCAACACGGGAAGGTAATAGCTTATGCCTCTCGATAACTGAAGGAATATGAGTCCCGGTACCCTACTCACGATTTGGAACTTGCCGATATTGTTTTTGTACTCAGGATTTGGAGACATTACCTGTATGGAGAGAAATGTGAGATTTACACGGATCATAAAAGCTTAAAGTATATATTCATGAAGAAAGAATGAACATGAGACAGAGAAGATGGTTGGAATTGATCAAAGACTACGACTGCTCGATAAACTATCACCCAGGAAAGGCTAATGTGGTAGCTGATGCTTTAAGTAGAAAGGAAAGACTCAACCTGTTGACGACCTCGGAAGAATTAATCAGAGAATTTGAGAAAATGGAATTAGAAGTCAAAGACCCAGTCCAAAACAATGAAATAGTTTATAGCATTCATTTTCAACCAGAGTTACTCGAGAAGATACGCCGTTGTCAGGAACAAGTAATGGAAGAAAGAAGAACAGAATTGACAGGAGAAGAAGTTCTAAGTTCAAAAGATGATCAGAGAATTAAGCGATTTGCTTCGAGAATTTGGGTTCCTAATGTCACATAATTGAAAGAAGAAATCATGAGTGAAGCGCATAACTCGAGATATTCCATTCACCCAGGGAGCACGAAAATGTACCAAGATATCAAGCAGAATTATTGGTGGCCTAACATGAAGAGAGAGATCGCAGAATGGGTAAGCAAGTGTTTGACCTGTCAGAGAGTGAAAGCAGAACATCAACGACCCAGTGGATTACTTCAATCATTAGAGATTCCGGAGTGAAAATGGGAGCACATCACCATGGATTTTGTAGTAGGTTTTCCTCGAACCAGAGCGAATTTGGATGCTATTTGGGTTGTAGTTGACTGACTTATAAAGTCCACGCATTTTTTGCCTATCAGTGAAAGGTATTCAGTGGAAAGATTGGTAGGTTTGTATATGAAGGAAGTGGTAGTTCGTCATGGAGTGCCTGTGTCAATTGTGTCAGATAGAGATGCCCGCTTTACTTCTAGATTCTTGAAAAGTTTTCACGAATGCCTTGGAACCAAGCTAAATTTGAGTACAGCCTATCATCCGCAGACTGATGGACAGAGGGAAAGGACAATTCAAACGATAGAAAATATGCTGCGAGCCTGCGCCTTGGATTTCAAGGGAAGTTGGAATGAACATCTACCGCTAGTTGAGTTTGCATATAATAATAGTTATCACTCCAGTACCGGCATGGCCCCGTATGAAGCTTTATATGGAAGGAAGTGCAGATCTCCACTGTGTTGGGATGAAATCGGTGAAGGAAGATTACTAGGGCCAGAAATGGTCCATCAGACAAAGCAATCCATTAAAAAGATTCAAAAGAGATTATTTGCGGCTCAAGACCGTCAACAAAAATTTGCAGATCTGAAGAGAAAAGATAAATCATTCGAGATAGGAGATAAAGTGTTGCTGAAAATTTCCCCGTGGAAAGGAATGATGAGATTCGGGAAGAAAGGAAAGCTGAGCCCTAGGTATATTGGACCATTTGAGATTCTTAAGAATGTGGGAGCCGTGTCATATCAATTAGCCTTACCGCCAGACCTCCAGCATGTTCACGATGTATTCCACGTATCAATATTGAGAGCTTATCATCCTGATCACCGACACGTATTAGAATATAAACCCATTGATGTCAAAGCAGACCTGACCTACGTAGAGCAACCAGTGAAAGTGGTAGACTACAAAGTGCAAGAGTTGCAGAATAGGAAAATAAATTTAGTGAAAGTAATTTGGAGAAATCGTCAAATCGAGGAAGCTACTTGGGATCTTGAGAGTGATATGCGAACAAAATACCCTGAGTTATTCAGCCACTAATGTTGATCCCGAGGACGGAATCCTTTTAAGGGGGGGGGGGGACTTTAATAACCGTCAATTTCATTAATAATTTTAGCATTTAGCTCTCGCCAAATAAATTTATAAATTCGATTTTTTTATTATTATTAACATTAGGAATGCGTATAATATGTTATTTAGAATAGTGCGATTATTCTAATAATTTTGGTCTGCTATCATTATTACTATTGTCACTATTATAATTATTATTACCATCATTTTATTTTTATTTTATTCTATTTTAACTACCACTATAAATAGGACTTAGAGGCCCATTATCTTGATTTTTTTCAAATGAGTAAAATTCATGTTACATAGAAATTTGTGTAATGGGTTAATTAATTCATTTGTACTATTTTTTTAAGCCCATTAAGAGCCCAAGAGGAGAGTAGTTTTATTCAATAAGATGGTAAAAGAGAGAGTCCTCTCTCATTTCTTGTAAACACCGAACAAAAAAAAAAAGAAAACAAGACAACCTCTCTCTCTTTTCCACCATTAAAACCACACCTTGAAAAGCTCTTTCACCCTTAGATTTTCACTTGATCTTACATGCAATGACATATTCGTGAAGCTAGTAGCGAGCCCTCCGTGTTCATATAAAAAAATCGTGGTTTCGAGAAGTGTGATTTAAAAGTCAAGTATTATAAATTGGGTTTTTCACTTAGAGGGTATGAATTTATACCTTCATAATAATCTTTTTATCATGTTTTATTGTTTGTAAATGTTGTACTTTGATTTTGGATTCAAAATTCTTGTTTTATAATTAGGTTTTTTAAATTTTTTTGTTGAATTGGATTTAAGTACTTTTAATTGATGTTGGGGTGAAGGGGAATTAGTGTTACAAGATGTGGGGTATGATTTTGTGAGGGGCTGTGATTGCATGTCGGGGAGGGGGATGGTGGTTCACGACGGTGGCGACGGGAAGATAGGAGGGGGAGAGTCGACGGAGGTTCGAAGGAGAAAGAGAGGGGGATCGAGAGAGAGAGAGGGAGAGAGAGAGAAGGAGAGAGAGAGGCAGTGAGGGAGTTCGAAGGAGAGAGAGAGCGGAGAGAAGACGAGAAGAGAAGGGGGAGAGAGAGACGAGTGAGGATGGAGAGATAGAGAGAAGAGCGACGGAGAGATTGAGATCGAGGGGCAGGGAGAGAAACGGCGAGAGAGAGAGAGAGAGAGAGAGAGAGAGAGAGAGAGAGAGAGAGAGAGAGAGGGGGAAGAAAGAGGGAGCGAGAGAAGAGGTGGGTGAGGGGCGGCGGTCACCGCCGGCGCCGCCGTGGTGTCCGGCCGGTGGCTACCGATCGGTGGTGATGATTGGTTTTTGATTTAAAATAATTAAATATTGTTAATTGTATATCAGAGTATTAATTTGGAATTTGGTTGATAAATATGATTAATTATAATTAGATTTAAGATTGAGTAAAAAAAAAAAGAGAAGAGTAATTGTGTTTACTAAACATGGGTATGTAACTAAAATTTTAATTAGTATAATTATTGAATAAAGTATTGTTTTAGCCAAGAGATGCTACCCGACGGTTTTAAAAGTCGAGTAAAAGAAAATGAAAGTCTTAATATTAAAACGATTCTTAATACCTTTTGAGAATTTATGAGGAATGTTTGGATTAAATCTATATTAAAATGTCACCTTTGCTCGGGATTAAATTCATAAAGTCATACTTGTCACTAATCTATTAGGAGACATTAGTGCCTCCACTTAAAAATATTTTATTAAGTTATAAACGATTATTCTCGGGTAAGTGCAATAAATAAAATGATAGAGTTATTTAGACGAATACTAGAATAAGGAAGGAACTAGTACCGGAGAGAATAATTAAATAAAAAAAAAGATATATAGAGTTTGTGATTTTGAGAATAAATAGTGAAATATATTATTATTGCTCCTTTAAAATGGACTTAAAAGAATTAAAGCCCTTTTTAGAAAATTTCCCTTACGAATAATTGGAACGAGATTTTCACATACAATTGGTGCAATGTATAAAAACCCGATTTATTATAATTAATAGGAAAAGTGAATAGAGCCTCCATTTAATTTATTTTTACCTTACGAATAAGGCATAGATGAGACTTTTAATTTACAAGAATATTCCTAATTACTTGTTCGAGAATAATTGATTTTCAATAACATGATTATCGAAATTACTTGACCTTACGTGATTAATTTCTTAATCGAGTACTAAAATTATTTTGATAATTATTATAGAGTTTCCCTTTTCGAGAATTGAGACGTTTGCTCACGGTGAGCACTCTTTTATTTATTTGGTAAACGTTAACGTCGAGATAGAGGCAAGTTCATTCCTTCCCTAACTCTCAGAAACTTGTATTTCTGTTCGTATTGTTTCATTCCTTATTTATTTTCGAGCTATCGAATATGAGATTTATTTGCTGCTCCATATGATGCAATAATTTCTTTTTGAGTATTATTTTCTCGTTAAATATTACGTCACAGTTAAGATTAGTTTATTTGCGAATTTTATTCCCTATAAGCGTAGAAACAAATTTTGTTGCTATCGGGTCGATCTCATTAACTCGAGACGACTATTTATTCATTTGAAGCAAATTTTGAAGCAAACTAGTCTCATTTGTTCGAGATAGTTAAATTCATTCATTTCAGTTGAATTTATTGTACAAATTCAACTATAATTTATTGATTATATTTTAGTTGGTTCATCGTTCGAATCAACCGATAAGGGTTATCAAATTATAATCGTTAGAGTCTTACTCGCTGATCAAGTGAAAAACATTCTATCTAACGGTCATCAATTATGAGTATTATAAATATTCGAGTGGTACGATTTGTTTAGTACGACTCACAATATTTCTTCTTAAGACTATTCTCATTATTTCGAGGTAGTTACCTTTATTATTGAAGGTTGGCACTTTGTTCGTGTCAACTAGTAAAATATTATTATTGAGAGTTTACATCAATCCATTGTTCGGATTGGTGGCACATTTGAGTAAAACTGGCAGTCCGCCAGATTAATCAATTTTTATCCTGTAAAGTTTATCTCAAAATATCAGTTCATTAAATTTTCGGGAATTCTGTATTCTACTGGTCAATTTTGGGAAAGAGGCCCATTATAGAGAAAGAGAGACTTGTGTACCTTTATATGGACACGAGAATATTTTAGGCACTATGTTGCCAGGGCTGACATAATAACCCCTTTATGATGCTAGCATTCATACTATATATTATATTCGTTGATATCGTATTGTAGCCGTGATCGGGCGAAGTGCTGTGTCATTGGAGAACGGTATACTCGGTCGGATAGTTGATCGCCCCGTCGAGATACCGAAAGGATGGAAGACCAGTTATTCATTTATCATGAGTCATCAGAGTTTCATTAAATGAGTCTTTTTAGTATCTATTTTCGAGACGAGTCTTGAGTCAAATGTCAAATTTCTGATATCCAGTTATTCATTTAATTTCGAGTAATTATTTCGGTAAATCCTATTATATTTATATACCGATCAAGGAGAGAACTTGTTCAGCTGTCAAGAAGGAAAGATGCGAGCCGTCCAGTAAGAAGTAAAAAGGGAAAGAGAAAGCCCCAGGCTACGGTGACAAGGACTAGGATGATCAGCAGGCTCCTGTTACCTTTTCTACTTTTTAGACTTGTGTAAGATATTATTCAGAGATGTAATAAATCGTATTGTAATAATGTACGAGACCGATCTTGGATCTGTGGAGTGGGACTATTCCGCTCCGTTGTAATAAATATTTTATTATTATTGAGCTAACGTGTGCTGCAGGATACTGAGACTTGATGTGACGACCCGGGTCCCTGGATAGGGTGGATTTGGGGGCGTCACAGAAAGGAGCATATTGGTTCGAATCCAATTCATGAGAAGAGTCCAGGCGAGAGACTATAACAGACAAAAGGCCTTCAGCTAAAGTACAATACAAATAGTCATAGAGCTCGTTGTTTCACTCATAAAAGATGGTGGATAAGCAGTCGGTACGGGAGAGCAGCTACAGTTATTTTAGCGGGAAAATTCCCCCACTAGGTGTGGGCGAATGCCGCGCCTTACCATCCTGGCCATTCCGACTTACCATATCAATGTCATTACCTGGGACACCATCTCCCCTTTCTTTTTATGTGCAGCCTTTATTTTGAGTTGCATCTAGTTAAATAGGTGCCCTGATAGTCGTTCAAGTCAAGCTACTTCCTTCTCTCCTTGCAGTCGAGCCTATTACTAACTTGTTCATCCTTAGAATGCAAGGGTTTACTCTTCAGTCTTCGGCAGGAGGATAAGTGGATTCCCTTCCAAAGAACAAGGAATCCTTGATGCTTCTCAAATGTCTTGAAGAATGCTCTCCTTGATGTGAGGTAAATGTGAGGGAAAGAAATAAGTTCAGGGGTAAGTCAGTTCGAAGTGAAACTCCGAGAGGAGAGTCTTCATTCCACTTCGATCATAGTTAGCCGAGTAGGTTGAAAGAAATCTATATTTAGTGAATAGCTATCTTAGTTCTCCCCAATACTGATTAGTTGGTCGAGCACCCTGTCCCCTATTCCTTCGATTGAAACTGGCAACGTAACGTCTTCCCCCCTCCATGGGGTATTTCCTCTCCGTCTTAGTTTGTAGAGTCATCTTCCCTCCCATACTTGAGTAAGTACCTCAAAAACCTTTAAGTAAAGCCTTGGGAACTATATCTTATGTTTTTTTATCCTTCCTCTGTTGAGCTAGAAACCTACCCACTTTGTAAAGCTTCTCTATGTTATTAAACCCGCTTCCAATTTTTTTTGAGCGAGCAAACTCGTTTCCGAAGCCAATATTCGATCTTTCCTCACTAGTTATAAAATGCCCTAGCTACTCATTATGAGTTACCCAGTCTTACCCTACTATCCGTCTAGTCTTTCCAGGATTGGTTAAAGCAAGAAGCCCTCTTTCTTCTATCGTAGTCGATCGAGGTGATTATATCTCAGGTGATTCCCTGGTTAAGGGTTACCCCATTTCTGATTCCGAACTAGAGTCTGATTCTCTTTTTGATGTTGGAACCCCCTCTGCTGCTTAGACAAGCTTCTTTTTTTGAAGCTTTTAGCCGAGCACCCTTCCTTGGCTCATCCACATTGGAATATCATAATTTTCAGCTTCTAAATAGCCATTTACTTTAGACTAGCTTTACCTTATAAAATACCACTCGGGGAGTTCGAGGGAAGACCTCAGAACCCGATCTACAACCGAATAGCAAGTCGTACGTAAGCATACAAACTTCGAGCAGAACTCAAAGCGATCATAGTGCTGATTCCCTTACCTACATAGCCATTGTTACAGATCCGAGTGCTGTGTGCTTGTTTTGCAAGATTTAGCTTTCAGTTCGTAGAGTGGATCAAAGATGTGTTCAGCTTAATTCGTTGGTACAGTCACTTCATCATCTAATGATATGAAACTCGATTCCGCCAACACAAACAACTACGTTGTTGCTTAGTGAGTCCCTTCATTTGCTTTGTGAGCTCCTTCGGCTTTATAGTAGCAAGATCTGGATTTTGGTTTGAAGATTGAATCAGTGGTCAGCCTGTGCTTGAACGACGGCATTCCAAGAAGCAACTTCCTATGGTATGGGATGGCCCCCTATTGATTCTACTTCCTTAGTTCAATTCTTTAAATTCCTTTTCACTGGGAACAACTCTTGGTTCATTAGTTCAAGCGGAATCCAATACCTGTAGTGCCTCACTTTACTGAAAGAAGGAAGCATCCATTTTTTTGACATCTGAGGCATTAGGTTCCTTTTTTAGCCTGTGCCGGTGTCGAATAGACGGAATTAGTGGAAGTATGACATCGGTTGTTCTCGAATCCACAATCGAAAGGGCAGGAACATCTAGACTAGCCAGGGAAATCCCATCATGGGGGGAAGCACAACTGTGCAATAATCCCTACTTCCGCGTGCAGCAAAATAGGCTCTGTAGGGCCATTCTACTCAAAATATCCCACCTAGAAAACCGGTCTGGTACTGGTACTAGAGCTATAGGCTTCAAAGCTATAACAATGGAGGTTGGGAATGACTATTTGTTACTCACCTTGGAGTATATTGACCGAAGGCAAAGGTGCACTGCCTGCTATTCTCTTTCTTTTCGTCTTCATTCGCAAAAGCATAGAAAGCCGGGAGGGGGTTTGGTGCTTCGTCAGGTAAGCTACTCGGGTTCATTTTCAACAGAAGATAAATCGAATTCGACCTACAAAAGCCAAAGCAATTATCGGCATGCTGGTACCAAAGATAGAGAAAGAAATTTGTAGCAGGCTACAATACATCAGCAGGTTCATTGCCCAGCTTACACCCATCTGTGAGCCGATCTTTAAACTGCTCAGAAAGAATACCCCCCTTTCAGAAAAGATAGACACAAGGAAGACCAATCCACCATTCTAAAGGTAATTGAGAGGAACCGGGTGGCTTAGACACTACCACCCATAATCGTTCCCAGCGTGATGATCATCGAGAAAAGTATAGGCACGATCGTACTCTAAAACCAGCACCAGCTAACCGAAACAAAAAATTTGGGTTGCGGATCTTAAAAAGCATAGCTGGGTAAGGCCTAGGAATGATCGAATTGTCAACAAAGCTTTCTTTAGTTTTCTATTATAAGCCCATCCGCTGGGAGAGGAATAATACCAATTGAAAGAAAGATTCCTATCATCAAATCTAACCCAATAGCCGTTAGCATAGAACCACCAACTGGGATCTTTATAGACGATAGACGACAATGGGGAAACATTGGATATGGCGGATTCTATCTCAGATGAGAGGTCGTGAGTCTCAACGAATCCCATTCTCTTGAATGAAGAATTACAACGATCCATGTTCAGAAAGGTGTTATAATCATCTATAGACCTTAACATGCTAGCTGGAGCCACGTGTTCAAGACCAGGCGTAAACGTATACCAAATTGTAACACCTACGCCTAAACAGACAAGAATTCTGAAATGACCATTCTTTGTGATAATTGAATATCTCTAACAACGATCTTGTTGAAAATTGATTGTTCGATATGCTACGCAAACCTAGACCAGAATTGCTATATGGTAACAATGAGTCCCTTGATAAGGGGCATCTATAAGATGATTGACCTAGAGATTGAAACAATTACGTCAAAGACGATAATGAATTTGGTAACCTCAATTCTTCTAGAATGAATGAATCTCGATGGAGAGGAAAAAAGTGATATGTTATACCCAGTTTGTTCAACATATCATCTAGCAAACCCGGTCTTCCCACTAAGGGGCTTTGGACTTCCTTCTTTATGTTAGGTTAGGGGACTTACACAATCCGAGATTCACAAATAATACAGAGCACCTACACAACCAATTGATTAGTTGACAAGATCCACCAAAGCGCGGTAAAACACTTTTCAAGTATTACTTCTACTTCTATCAAATCAATAAGTAAAAGCAAAACAAGAACACACACAATATTTGATGTGGAAACACCCACGTCCCAAACTTGTATTATTAATCCAATCAGTAATCAATAATACATCAAATAATAACACCTTAACGGTGTCCAAACCCTGATACTTGAACCAATAATGCTCAAGCATCTCCCAAACAATACTTAAAACTACATCTCTTAAGCTTTCACCTCTCAAACAATACAATATGACTATGCATATATAGCCACCCAAAACATAGCCACCAAGACTTACCATACTTGTTCTACAAGTCTTACCATACTTGTTATACAAGTCTTCCAAATCTTGGTACCTAATTACCCAACTTAGTGATCAAGACATACCATATATAATAATTGTCTATACATACAATTATTATCTTACCCATATGTATCTTGAACCACCCAAGCCCATAACATCATATTGGCTTGAAACCCAACACTTTATTGGCATCATATGTGAAGAGCTTTTAATTCTAGTCATAAGACCACTAAACATACTGGTGCTACCATAGAAAGAGGGGGGTAGTACGTTATATATGGTGATTGCATCATATTGGTTCTATCAACATACGAGATCTTATTCGTTTTTCCATCACTTTCACTACCCGGTAAAGACACATTTTTGTACACTGAAAACACTTTAATATTTTATAAGGCATGTTGAACTACACACTTTTTCATGATTACATTTGTTTTACTAGAACGTCGGATATTGCCAAACTCTATCATCCCCGTCCTCCTTTGAGTTTATAAAACCAATATCCCCTTCTGTTTTTCCGTCTTCTTCTCTGCCTTCAAGTCCCAGAGCTGATGAAATAGCTGTTCTATCTTCTTTCTTTCTTTTACCACCAGCAGCGGATAGGAGTACTCCAGCACTACCACAGCTTAGTGATTCAACCACGACTGATATTTACTCAACTGCGATTACACCAAGAATTCCTATTGTATCAAGAGCTGATTCAATTGAAGCACTTATTGTAACAAGAAGAGCGTGAACTCATTCTCAAGCACTTGTAGCGGTAATATAATACAGTTAAACATCGATAAATGAATACGCTCGAGATCGGAAAATTTTATTCATTAATCAAGATTATTTATTTATCGAGATCAAAAATACAATGTATCTATTATGTCAGAACTGGAAAAAATTATTCATTTAATGAGGTTATTCGTTTATCGAATATTCAATTATCGAGGTTCTACTGTATTCTCTTCTAGCAGCGCTTCCTGATTCAATTGCTTGATTCACTGGGCTGGGCTAAACCTTCGACACCGGCACTGGATTCGCACAAAGATAAAGACAAGACCGTCTAAGGCGCAAAGCCCTTCTTGTCCAATCTTAACCCCCCTCCCTCACAGCTACCTATTCTCTAACAAGAGCATTCGATGCATATTTCTTATTAGAATTAGAAAGAAATTCTGAAATTTCCGTGCAGAAAGAGTCTATTGAAGGTTAGCCTTCTAACTCGGCTAGTGACACATCAGACCTCTTTCTTCTTTTCCTGCTAATTTTGACCAAATATGGTTGAATTTAGGAGCGGTAAAAAATAATCGGTCGAATTTAGCAATATTTTGACCAAATATGGTCGAATTTATGAGCGGTCGAAAATAATCGGTCGAATTTAGCAATTTAGTTCCTGCCCAAAGTAGGGGGAAAGTTCCCGCCAATTGAAAAATTAAATTCGACCATATTTGGTCGAATTTAGCAATTGGGGTGAACGGGAAAATTTATTTCAAACTTAGTAAAAAACGGGAAACTTGCCGCCCAAAAATTTTCAAACCGTTTAAAATTATGTTCGACCATATATGGTCGAATTTAGCTAATTTTGACCAGATTCGGTTGAATTTATTATATTCAAAAATTGAAAAAATGTTATTAAAAATTTAAATATTTGTACACATTATGAAAAAAAATGTATAAATGGGATACGTTCCACCATATTTTATGTTCAAAAATTGGCATTTTTTCTATTTTAATTTAATTTTTAATTTATTTTACAAACTAGTTAAAAATGGGGAAAAAATAAAAAAAATGAAAAATTAGTGAAAGTAGGTTAAGATTTATCAAACAAATAGTGAGTATGACTACTTTGGTGTTCATGAATTTTAAATTAAATTTTATCTTTTTTCTTTTATTATTTAATTTTTTAATTTTCCAAACTAGTTGACCGTTAAATTACCAAACCAAATTAATTTATTTTTTTCTGAAATTTTGGCAACTGCATTAAAAATGATGGATCTTGACCACCGTACGGTAGGGTCATCGAGATTTTTTTTTAAATATCGAAATACTAAACCCTGACAATACCCTGTTTAGGGGTTATAGTCAAAGTACTAGTTGACCGTTTAATTACCAAACCAAATTAATTTATTTTTTTCTAAAATTTTGGAAATAACATTAAAAAGGATGGATCTTGACCTCCGTACAGTTGGGTCGTCGAGAAATATTTTTAAAAAATCGAAACACTAAACACTGACGATACCCTATTTAGGGATTATGGTCAAAATACTAGTTGACCGTTAAATTACCAAACCAAATTAATTTATTTTTTCCTAAAATTTTGGCAAAAGCATTAAAAAAGATGGATCTTGACCTCCGTATGGTTGCGTCATCGAGATTTTTTTTTAAATATCAAAATATTAAACCCTGACGATATCCTATTTAGGGATTATAGTCAAAGTACTAGTTGACCGTTAAATTACCAAACCAAATTAATTTATTTTTTTCTGAAATTTTGGCAAAAACATTAAAAAGGATGGATCTTGACATCCGTACGGTTGGGTCATCTAGATTTTTTTTAAAATATCGAAATACTAAACCCTGACGATACCCTATTTAGGGGTTACAGTTAAAGTACTAGTTGACCGTTGAATTACCAAACCAAATTAATTTTTTATCTAAAATTTTGGCAATAACATTCAAAAGGATAGATCTTGACCTCCGTACAGTTAGGTCGTTGAGAAATATTTTTAAAAAAGTTGAAACACTAAACACTAACGAAACCCTTTATAGGGTTATAGTCAAAGTACTAGTTGACCGTTAAATTACCAAACCAAATTAATTTATTTTTCCTGAAATTTTGGAAATAACATTAAAAAGGATGGATCTTGACCTCCGTATGGTTGGGTCATCGAGAAATATTTATAAAAAAATCGAAACACTAAACCCTAACGGAACCTTGTTTAGGGGTTCTAGTCAAAGTACTAGTTGACCATTAAATTACCAAATCAAATAAATTTACTTTTTTCTAAAATTTCGGTAAAAACATTAAAAAGGATAGATCTTGACCTCCGTACGGTTGGGTCGTTAAAAAATATTTTTTAAAACATCGTCATTGTTTAAATTTAAATTTTGAGTTATTTGTCCCGTTTCTTCTTCTCTCGCCAAAATAAATTCTTCCATTGCTACTACTACTATTTTTAGTTGTTTTGTAGTGTTCATAGTGAGTATGACTACTTGGATGTGTATGAATGTTTATCCAAAATTTGGCTTTTTTTGTCTAATTTTTATTTAATTGTTTTAATGTATTTTATAAACTACTTAAAAATGGATGGAAAATCAAATTATTAGCTCAATTAGTGGAAGTAAGGTAAAATACATCACAAAATTAGTTAGTATGACTACTTGGTTGTGTATGAATTTTAAATCAAATTTTGACTTTTTTTCCTGATTTTATTAAATGTATTAAATAATTCTACAAATTACTAAAAAATGAGTGGAAAATCAAATTATTTAAAAATTAGGTAATATTCATCACAAAAATAGTTAGCATGAATACTTGGATGTGTATAACTTTTAATTTATATTTAGGATTTTTTTTCCTATTTTATTTAATTTTTTGACTTTTTTTCCTATTTTTATTTAATTATCAGAATTTCGGCCAGCATTTAAATTCAACCATATTTGATCGAATTTAGCATATTAACTTCAACCATATTTGGTCGAATTTAGCAATACACTTTAGGCGCCAAAATTTAAATATTTCAAAATTCAAAATTTTGAATATGGTGGTCGAATTTATAATTTTGACCAAATTAGGTCGAATTTAGTAATATTTTTTTCTACCAAATCTGGTTGAAAATAGTAATTACAAAATAAACCAATTTATTTTGCCATGTGTCACGTTTTTATTGGATAAAGAAGGAAGCACATGGATTGCTCCATAAATTTGATCTAAACCATTCATTTCATTTACAAAACAATTTCATTCTAACCATTAATAAAATTACACCCATTTTTTTAATACATGGATGAATACACATATAATCAAGCAAAATATAGAACTCTTTTCAATATGGTTGCTAGGAGTTTAATTTTATGTTCAATTTCATTAATCCTCTCCAGAATTGCATAATTCAAATTTTTGGGTTCTTATTCAAAAATTTGGGGCTTTATTATTTCATGATTTTTCAGTGATTTCGAAGGTTCCAATAGCTTCCTGGGCTTGTGTATGGTCGATTTATGTGTTCAATTGATATGCTTATTTTTTTTTATTGTTTTTACTGTGGAACCCGCAGCCACTACCCTTTTGGGTGCGCACTGGATAAATCCACGGGCTCACGCAATAGCCTGCAAACCACGTGAACCAGGTAAACCGCACAAATGCGGCGGACTTTGGCCCAGGATGATATGCTTATTTTCGATTTTGGTTAAATCGAGTTATCATATTTTCTCAATACATTTTCGTTCGTTTCATGTTATTGAGGAATCGTTCGTATAAATGGTTGCCATGAGTAGTTTGTAGGTGCTGTAAGCCTCATTTTGACACCCATAACGTTAAGTTTGGTTCAGAGTATATGTGAATCGTGTTTTTGGCCGGAGTTGTGGTGGTAGACGCCGAAAATTGTTGAAATTGAGTGTTATTGCCTATTTGTTTGCTAGGATGGTAACAGATGCCCAGCTTGTGACAGAACAAGTGTTATTGTGTGTTGTCGATAGAGAAACAGCGAGTTTCCGGTGCTGGATCTTCATCGGAAACTGGGAAACCCAGTTTTCTGGTGAGCGTTCTTGGCGACCTGGAAACCCATTTTCTAACCCGTTTTCTAACCCGATTTCGATCCTGTCTAGCAGCTGGGTGGTGAAAAAGAAATTCAATTAGCAAAAACAAAAAAAAAAAAATCGACCATATTTGGTCGAATTTAGCATATTCAATTCAACTATATTTGGTCGAATTTAATACAATTTAGGCTCCAATATTTAAAATTTCCAAAATTCAAAATTTTCAATATGTTTGCCAAATTTATAATTTAGACCAAATTCGGTCGAATTTAGATGGCCGAATTTATTTGGTCGAATTTAGCTATTTTCGACCATTTTGTGTATTTTCGTCTCCATTATAATCGATCAGAGGACATTCGGTCGAATTTAGCTAAATTCGACCATTTCCGGTCGAAAATAGCTAAATTCGACCGTTTTGATATGGTCGAATTTAGCCGACTTTTCTTGTAGTTCTCAATTTTACACACACCCCCCATGTACTCACTGATACACTATTTTCTCTCTTAATAATTATCTTCCTTTTCCGATATCTCATTCTTATTTATCACATTGAAGATGTCGCGAGGCTTACGCTCCCGCCAACTAGCATTGTTTTGCAGGAATCCTTCGGAGAAGGAGGAGGACCTATGATGGATTGAGCATTAACAAATATATTTGAAGTTAATTAATTTTAAATTGTTATATCATGTTTTTTGATTAGATTTATAATTTAAATTTCTGTGTAGATTAAAACATTTGAAAATTGGCAATACGTGTATAAATATGTAATCAAGCTGCAGCATTTTACAGGGAATAAGCATATTTTTCAGTCTTAATGACGCTTTCTGCATGCTAGAGAATAACTTTCCTGCCTTTGGTTTTCATGTAACACACAACGTAGATTCTCACATTTGGAAATCACCAGAAAGTAGGCCATTATGTGGATTCAAAATAAACTACTCCACTAAGTAATCGAGGAAAAGTTAACAAAATTAAATTATTTTAAAGTTAACAATAGCATCTGGTCTTTAAACCATAAAGATGTTTCTACTTTGGAATCTTAAAAAGTTTACAATCTTCATGGCTTTGCCTAAGCTAAGACTGACCAAAAGATTATGTATGGAATTTTAATGATCGTCTGCTTGAAAAGTTGGAAGTTTCGAGATGTAACTAAAATTATAAAACATTTTCTTTCACACTGACAAACGGAAAAGAAGCTATCCTTTTATTTAAATACATCTCCTTTTTCTTCAACATTTTTTTCTTTAATATTTGTTATTAAATAACCAATTCAATTAATTAAAATTTAAAAATAGCGATGGCCTTGACTATAGACAAATTAATTAGACTTGCGGTTAGATTCTTTGATATTTAAAGATCCCAAAATTTTAAAATCCATTATATAAAAATATAAAATTACAAGGTATATATAAGGTTAGGACCCCCACAGACTAATATCGACCAAGGTCCGGTGAACCACAAGCTGCCCCTGTTTAAAAGTGATAAAGTAAGATTGGATCACATAGTGCTATTCAACAAAAATTTATACATATAACTCAAATTCGTTTTATTTTAGAAGCTGGTGGCTAATTATTATTATATTTATCCATTTCTTGTTTGTTTCATATATCCTATTTGGCAAGAGGAAAGTACATTACAATGCATGCGTTCCTAATTAAAATAATTAATCATGTGAACCTTTTTAAAAACTACACAGGAAATGAATGGATGCGAGTAATTAACCTAATTAGGATTTTGTGGAGATAAAAGACTAAAAAGACTGCTCCATGCATTATTGTTGTTTTTTTTTTTTTTTAAAGGAAACATGCATAATTTACCCACCACTACATGAAGAACACGAGGTTGACCGTAACTTCATAGTTCACATACTTGTATTATGTTTATATATATGTTGGGCTGGTTTTTAAAGCCACACTCAGACATATATGTTGCTGGTGATCAAACATAATACAGTAGAATAAATTATAAACTTAAACCAGTTAGTTATGAACTTCGATCTAACTGCGTGTGTCTGGCTGCTAATCAATAAGCTTACTATAAGTGCTGTGTGCAGGTTCATTTTTTAATTGCATCTCAAATTTACAGAGCTTTAGTTCTTGCCTCTAAAGGTCTTTTGGTACCACGTTTTATCTAGACAGGGGCGGAACAAGGGGGTTAAATTAGGTCGAAATCCTGGCTAAATTGAAAATTTTATTAAGAAATTTTTGGTAAAACCACGATATTTAGTTAAAAATCAGTCAAATCTTATTGTAATCCCCGACTAGCCTTTAAAAATTAATGATGATTTATTTTAGTCTCAGTTGTCTTGTAATCTTGTTTCCGCCACTGATCTAAATCTATACAATTATATTAAAGCCCAAACATTGAAAGTTTTGGTTTTCGGTTTGGTTATACTATTTATTTCGGTTTTAGGTTTGGTTAATTTAATTTTTAATTAATTTTAAATATAAAATAAATCAATTTTAATCCGTTATTGGCTATAGTCATAAAGACACAATAGTATTTTATATTTACAACATTACTAATACAGCTAATTAAAACCTCCGTTGCCTTCACGAACATTGCGCACAGAACTCTATTCTTCTCAACCTAATTTACACCATCTTCATCAATTCAATACACAACTTTCTTCGGCTTTTCTCTTCTTTTGCAACACCATATATATCATTAAAGTGTAAGTATAAATAATTAAATTACAAAAACAACTCAAAAAGCTAATTACTCATGTTAACATAATTATATTTCGATTAAAATTCCTTCATCCACATTGAACTTCTGCTTGGACACTTTTTTCTGCTCCAACAACTCAATTACCCATTTTTTCTAAAGATTTTACTTCTAATTAAAACACTTTACCATTTAATTTAAAACTAATATTACTATAATTAATATATATCCAAAATATCACACCATATCTTTCCGTAATTATTTTTAGTAGTAATTTTTGTAATTAAAACATGTTACCTTTTAATTTAAAATTAATCTTGCCATCACTAATATATACCCCAAAATATCTCACCATATATTCAAATCATTATTTTTTAGTAATAAATAAGAATCGTTAGATCTAATAATAAGATATATTATATGATTAAATTAATTTACTAAAAATTCAAATTTCGAACCCGTCAACGACATTTTTAATTTAGAATTTTACAAAATAAATTTTAAACCATGCATATCATTATATAAATTTATATTAAATTAAAATTAAAAATTATTAAAAATAAGGATTATATAAAAACATAATTATAATGTTAAATAAATTTTATAACCTATCAAAAGAAGCCCGTGCTTCGCACGGGTTATAAGCTAGTATGTATATATATATATATATATATATATATATATATATCCAATACAAACCTCCTTAAAATACAAACCTACAAACCAAGCATAATCTAATATTTCAAGCTAATCTAATGACCAAACTAGGGGTACCCCAATACAAAAAACGTTTAAAATACTTGGCTCTATCCAACAAAAAAAAATCACTTTTCACGTGATGACGTGGCAGTAGATTTCACTGGTTAACGGTGTTTCGCACCTTTTTGTACGGCGCTTCGCGCCTTTATCATTCTAAAGTTGTAAGGAATGACAATCAATGGTAAAGGCAATAGACGATTGACGGGTGTGTCGAGAGCCTTCGGCCCTCATGACTACCTAACTCATCCGTTTATTGTCTTAAATGCTTCGCATGTTCACGTCAAGTTTTTTTTTTGTTGGATAGAGCCAATTATTTTAAGCATTTTTTGTGAAAGTACCATTGGCGGGAACCTTAGAATAGATGAAATATAATTAATTTTGTGTTGGTTTGTAGGTTTGTATTTTAAAAGTGGTTTGTATTTGAGCACTTGCATATATATATATATATATATATATGCTAATTAATTATTCAGTTTATGCAGTTTGTTTGAAATGTAGTGGGCGCCTTTATGGAATATATTTATTTCAATTGTCTCTGTGGAGCTCATGTCTTGGTGGTGGCCAATATCCCACATATATATATATATATATATGAAAGAATTGTGAGGTTATCTTATGTTGTTTTTGCTGTAAATCCTATAAAATGTGAGAAAATCCAGTTATAAATGATGACTATAAGTATGTGGTTATATACGGTGTTGTTGATGGAGTGCGAAATGGGGCTGAATATATATATCTGTAATGTCTTCTTTGTTGGGCAAGCTTCTTTATGATCTTTAAGGTTGCCTTTAGCTTTCTGATGGTTCATACTTGAGCATTCTTGGTCTTGTTATTACTTTATCGCGAGTGGATAGATTTTGCAGTAAATTGTACTGAAGCACTAGTGCATGGTAAGAACTTGTCTGGCTCTTTTAGTTAAATTAATTATGAACAAAATATAGTAATCTGCCACTCGAATCTAAATTTCCCTCAAAAGCATGAAGGAATATACTCCATGATGAAATTTGTTTAAAAATTATAATAAAAACCAGAAAGTGGACGCCCCTTTTGAACAAAGCTGATCATCACTTTTCTTTTCGCTCCTTATGGGTGATGTTTAACCTTTTCCTTCTGATAGAGAACTATTACCATGATCTCTATGCACCTTTTCGTACCTCTGAATGCTTATTTCCATACTAGTAAACCTGAAAAGTAGGATTATAAAATGCATCTGCCGAATATTAATTTATTATGTGTATCTGATCTCTTAGACGGTGAAACAAAATGCTTTGGACACTTTAGACCTAACTAGTAATCACAATGAAGAACACATGGAGCGCATCCACCTCTTGAACTATGTAAAAGCTTTTCCTAACCCCATCCCCCTCGTAAATAACTAAAGAGATCGACAGTTGTCTTGGAATATTGATTCAGATCAACTTATAACTTTTCCTCTGCTGTAATTTACAGTACTGTATGGAGAGCATATGTAAATAACTTCAGTCCTTGTAAGTATACGTGCCTATTGCTGCTTTATATGCATCATGCATGCATGTGTTTTTAATGGGTGCGGTAACTGGTAAGTAACCACTCAAACTACTTGCTAATGCCAGATATTTACTTTTCTATACAACACAACGATAGACGCAGTAAATACGAATTTCAATCAACCACGGAAAATGTACAGAAAAGATGAAATTCACAATTAACCAAAATTAAAATCATGTACAATCGTCTTTGTGCATGGGTGTGATAATTTAAAAATAGAGTTTGTCTGGTGATAATTTACGCTACTTAATTGCGAAAGTGTTCTTGGGTTCCGGTTGTAAATTTGATAATTGTGCTCTCATTACCGTATTGAGTTTTCATAGAACTTCTTACGCCAAATAAATAAGATAAAAAAAAGCTCCACGTACGTGATTATAGTGTTTACTGTTTTGAATTTGATATGATCCATTTTTTTTCAAGTGGTCCTTTATTTTTTTTCAAGTGATTGCTAAATTTGACTCAATTCGATTTGATAAACAATTGAGTTTAAGTTTGAATAAAATAATATGTTTAATAAGTTTATCAAATCAATTTAAAGTTTATAATTATTTCATTAGAATTCAATTCGAGATTAATTCGTACTCGACTTGACTTGTTCAACTCTATTCAAAATTATATAGTACATAAAAATGATAATTTTATTTATATATATTATAACATTAAAATACATGAATAAAATAGTATGATAGATTAACTACTAAAAAACTAGTCTTCCACCATTCACAAAATTAAACATAAACATGAGTAGATAGTGAGAAGGAAAAACGTTAGAGAAAATTAAAATTTTATTCAACAGCTCGAATTCGATTTAGATTCGATTCGATTACTTGATTCAAAATGTTCATGAACAATTTAAACTCAACTCATTTATTTAAAAAACTTATGTTTGAACAATGAAAAATTGATCGATAAGACCTAATCACGTTTGACTTGGTTTGCTAAGAAAAAATTCAAACTCGATTGATCAGCCATGTTTGTTTACGATAAATCCAAAATAATATCTTATTATTGAATGAAAAGTTATAAAAATTATAATGTGGGATACATATACAAAGTTATCAGCGTCCGCTATGTCCACGATAGACTCAATACTCAATCCGAAAATTCTTTTTTTTTTTGCTGCTAACCCAATTAGAAAACTCTTTTTACATCACGACATTTTCGACCATGATCACCAGATCCACCCACAGTATATATAGGGGCTGTTTGGCTTATGTTAAAATAAGTAACTTATAACTTAAAGTGATAAGTATTATATAACTGATAAGTAAATCAGAACTTATAATTTCATAGAGTGTTTGGTAAATCAGAAATTATAAGTCAGTAAAGTGTTTGGTAAATCAGAACTTATAAGTTAACTTTTTTAAATATTTTCAAAATATTTGTTTTTTAATATATATAAGTGGGTATCAATGGATAGATCTCGATGAGTAGAGAAATTTGACATATACATATTAATTTTTTAATAAACGGATCAAAAGATATATGATTTTTTTGTCAAAAAAAAAAAGATATATGATTTGAAAATTTGAAGGATATTATATATTGCGTATATCGAGAAAAAAGAATAAGTTGAAAGTTGAATGTTAGGATTTTTTAACATTCAACTTATCCCATATAAGTTGTTAATAAGTTCATTCACTTATTTTGCCAAACACCTCAAAGTAAGTGGAAATGGGCTTTGGTCATATAAGCCAACTTATATGAACGACCAAACATCCCCATAATAGACATATAGAAGTAATATGATTAATGAACTCGTAATAATTCAATTTAAATAAATTTTTATTTCAATTTAAATAAATTTAATTTTGTAGTTTTTGATATTTTCTAAAAACTCATCTATACTATCTATACTATACTATAAGTAAAATGAAATATATTTTATACTCTGGTTAACTCATTATTCTTTATTATCCCCTCAATTTTGGTTATCCCTTTCATTCACAACCATTAGATCTTCAACTCATGAAGGTCGTTAGATACAATACAAAAAGTTGTTATACATAGGGGTCTAAGGTTTGAATCTCACCAACAACATTTTAATTTAAAATTAACACTAAAAGAGGTTATATAGAAAGGTTGAAGTTTCGATTCCCGCAAACAACATATTACACTACTAGAAAAAGTAGAATAGACATCGCCCCTTTAACATCGGTTCATGATGTCCCCGATGTAAAAACGGTCAATAACATCGGTCAGAAAATAATTGATGTCTTTAATATACTATAAAATCACATTACCAGCCAATCGATGTCATTGACATTTCATTGAAAAATCAATGACATCGGTCAGGAAAACAACTGATGTCTTTGATATATTATTACATCGGTCAAAATAAAACCGATGTCTAAAGTAGGTTTTAAAAATTTTGCTATCCGCGCCCACACAATTATCTTTCCCCGCTACCCAAATAATTTCCCCCCATCATTCAGACAATATTCCCCCCTTAGAAAATTTTTAGTTCCCCCCATTTTTTTGAGCCAATATTCACCTCACCCAACACAAAAAACATAAAAACAAAAACAAAAACAAAAAAAACTCTCAGCTCTCTCTCGACCTCAGCTCTCTCGCGACCTCACCTCTCTTTCACTTTCATAAACACAGACCGGAACCGAAACCCTAATTCATTCTTTCACTTTCTCTCTTTCACTTTCTCTTTCTCTCGCTCTTACATTCTCAACCGAAAACCCCCAATTTTATAACCCTAATTTGTCATCGATTTGACCAATTGAGTACAGTTGTTCAATTAACTGCTGGAATCCATTTGTTCACTGCTAAAAAGATTGAATCGGTAAGTGAGTAAACTTGGTGAATCCATTTTAAAGTTAAGTTTTGAGTATTAAGAATTATGATGTTTACAATGCTTTTTTTTCCTTCTAGAAATTGGTCGGGCTGTCTTATTTTTGTTAGGGCATAGAAGAAGGATGAAGGGTGAGTAGTTTATATGTATTCATGTTTCAGTTTATAGATTGTCTATATTGTACATGTTTGTTTATATTTAGTATTTGAGACGATAAAAGGGGTTTGTGGTTTCAGGTCATGCGAATTGTTTTATTACTTGAAAGGTGGACAAGTTGATTACACGGGAGGAACACAGTAAAGCTTGTGGACATCCCCAATTTGGTCGGATTAATGAAAAAGTTTATTTTTTGTTATTTACTTGATTTTTTGTTTAAAGTGACCTAAGTTTATATTGTAATAATATATTATTTACTTGGATTTTTGAGAATATGTGATTGGAATGCAGGGCACAATCTTGAGTGGGATGGAGATCACCTAATTCATTTTCTTATGCCTGTTTTGGTTGGTACATATGTTCTCTGTACATTCTCTATACATTTTCTTATATATTATGGTTTTGTGAAGTTTGTTAGTCTTTGTATCTTAATCTCTCTAACTTCTATGTTCTAGAATTCTGGTTATATGATCTCTCTAATTTATACCATGTTTATATACTCTATGTTTATGTTTATATAAAATGTCATGGAAGCTATTTAGCCAAAAAAATAAAAGTGTCATGGAAGTTCATAAAATTGTGCTACTTAAGTGTATGAATTTTCAGGTTGATTGGACATATTTAATTTACATTTGTATTCTTTTGCATCTATTTGTATTACATTCATTACACATGTAGACCATTAAATATTTAGATGATAGGCTGTGAACCCCAAACTGGATGGCTAATTTCAAAAAATCCTCAGGTTGCAAATCCTCAGGATATCCTGATTTTCTCGAAGGCTTCAAAGAAAGGTCACAACGTAGGTATGTTTACTTTGTGTCTATCTCAGTTTCTATTTTTGCAAAGTAGATTACATAAATTAATTTTTTTATCACTTACATAGTAGATATTTTTGTCCTTTATTAATGGTCTTGAAGTGTTTTTGTTCTTAATGAACAATTGAAGGCCATTTATTAGATCAGCACCTATTCAACAATGCTTTTGTGGAAAACTACCTATTCAAATAATTTAAAAGAATAAGGATCCTAAGGTAGACCTTAGGAAACTTTCCTGAGGTTGTGTTTGATTTGTGTGTATTATATTAGGTACTTAATTACTCACTTTCTTAATCAAGCAAGCAAAATAAATGGTAAGTCAATTTTAGCAATAAATGATTTGATTTATTTTTTTACATGCATTTGCTATGATATTAGGAAAAGTATCCTAAGCTGAAGCTTAGGATTCTTGTTCTCATAATTTAATATCCATCTACTTTGGGATTATTTTCACAAGTCAGGTCTGACAGAATTAATCTTTAAGAACAACTTCTATCTTTATGTTTGATGTCATGGACTAAAAAATTATAAATTGAGAATATTAAATAAGAGAACATATATATTCATCCATTCCTTAGAACTCTGAATCTATGATTTCCCAAATGTCTGTGTACTTGAGTTGGTAAACATTGTTAGGGTTCATGCCACTTGTTCATATCATAGACTCAAATAGAGACACTTTTTTATGTTATAAGTCCGGATGGCAGTGCTGTGACATTAGCAAAATTACTACTACGAGTTATGATGTTCCTAGCATGCCAGCTTGTAGCCTACTTCTTTACCCCCACCCCCTAACTAAATTGTTGTATAGGTTGCAACACATGCTGATAAGAAGTCTAATACTCTAAAGTTTATTGCTAAGTATAACTTCGGTCACTGATAGTTTAACCTAGGCACATCCCTGTCCGATTAATCATTGATAGCTTCTTGCAATATCGTACAAACATGAGTATTATGATGTTGAATGGTGTCACCTTGTCATCTCTGCTAATAATGATAGTATAATTGTTTTTTTACTGCAGTAAAAATTGATGAATCTGAAAAGCTACGACCAGAAGAATTGAATCAGAAAAATATTGAGGCTTTAGTTGCAGAAAATAACTTGGTGAGCATTTCATCATTCATACATCTTTGCAATTCAAACAAGTACACGTTTTGATGCTTGCCTGTAAAAAATGAATCTGCTAAATCACATTATAGTAGCTATAACACGCAGGCCTATAGAATTCTTTGTTATAATCACGTTTTATATTTGCGATTACTATTAAATTTTATATTTACAGGGGTGTTGGCAAAGCTTCATCAGAGACTATATTATACTTCTGTGCTCCACAGTCGTATATGTTAAGTGTATCTTCGGAGTCGGGTGAAGAAGTAGCAAATAAGTCTACGGATATATTATATGAAGACGTACTCCTGCATTCATATTATAGGTATCTTTTGTTGTTTGTTTATTGTTTGCTAATTAAGTAGTCACATTTGGATACTATGGTACTCACAGTGATCTTGTTTTTCAGGTCTTGATTATGTTCGACAACGTCATTGGCACTCACCTTCCGAGCACAAGGCCAAGATATAGGTTGTTTTAATTAGGTTGTTTTAACTATGGTAGTTAGAGTGGTATAGTTTGTTTTTACATGGAGTAGTATGTTAATTATGTTTTTGGTTTGGAAGAGGCATTTTGACTTGAAATGTAGCTAGTTTGTTAGTTTTGCGGATAGTCATTGATGTATATACTGAATTTTTTTGTTAATGATAATGATTTTTTTGTTATTTTTATAAGTATTTGAGTTTTGGATTGACAGCATTCTTTTTAGTATGATACAGTAACATCATTAACACCATACAAACTGATGTAATTTAAGCACAATGGTGTCACATTGTTGATGCTTTTAACATCGGTGACTAACTGATGTTAATATGTATGAAACACATCGATTATATTATAGAAAACGATGTCTAAAGTACTCTTTGACATCGGTTAGTTTCCAGTAACCGATGTTACATATAGTATTTAACATCAATCAGGTTCCTGTAAACGATGTGATAGATACTCTTTGACATCGGTTTAAAACCGATGTCAAAAGGATGTGAACGATGTGATAGATACTCTTTGACATCGGTTTAAAACCGATGTGAAAGGGGTTGGACCTTTCTCTACACCCACAAAGACATCGGTTGCAAAATGGTCAGACATCGGTTTTTAACCGATGTTTATTGACCTGTTTCTAGTAGTGTTAATTTAGATTTAATACTAAAAGTTGTTATATACAATGGTCTAAGTTCCAAATCCTTTCAACAATATATTAAAAATAATATTATATAAACTACACTATATAAGTAAATTATATATATAAAAAAGTAACCCGTGCTTTGCACGGGTTATAAGTTAGTAATTGATAATTTACCAAACACTTCCCCTAAGTTATAAGTAAGATTTACTTATTACATTATATACATCACTTATCTTATATAAATCAAAAGTAACTTGTTTTAAGGTCATCCAAACGGACCCAATATATTAAAAATAATATTTATAATATCATATATACTAGACTATAAGTAAATTAAAAAAAAAAGTAACATGTGATTTGCACGGGCTATAGTTAAGCTAGTAATCGATAATTTACCAAACACTTCCCCTAACATATAAGTAAGATTTATTTATTACTTAGTGGGTGTTTGGGATATCCTAAAATGAGTAGTTTTCGTCTTGAAATTATAAATATCATATAAGCAATTAGTACAAGAATACTTAAAAGTTATATAGGTGTTTGAATAAATTTACTTATAAGTTGGTGAAGTAATTTTAAAATTAAATCAAAAAAATATTATTTAACATAATAATATCAATACAAGTATTTTAAATTAAAAATACACTTAAAACCACAAATACAAAAAAATTAATTACTAAACAAGTAAAGAAATCAAGCAAATAAGAAATAACTTGGCATGAAAGTACGTCGTTGTTAACATTCAACTTATCAACTTATAAGTTATAAGTTGAGCTAATATTGCGTATATCGAGGAATAAGTTATAAGCATAAGTTGAATGTTAGGATTTTCTAATATTCAACTTATCAACATATAAGTTATAAGTTGAGCTAAAACTTAAATAGACAAACATCCCCCATAAGCTTTTATGGCCTTATAAGCCATAAGTTTGCAGAAAAATGAAACCCCAAACACGCACTAAGTTTAGTAAGCAAACATTACTCGTAAACTCTTATAGGCTTATAGGCCATAAGCTACCTAATATAAGTGTAGCCAAGCAGCACCTTATACATCACTTAACTCATATAAGTCAGAAGTAACTTATTTTAAGATTACCCAAATAGGCCCTATATCTAATTTTATATCGATAGCAAGGTTTTGGGGATGGTGAATTGAAACCTGATGATACGAATATGCTGTGATGACCTTTAATGTTGAGATGCTAGACAATTGTGCAACTTGGTTGGATTGAGCGATTAATTTTGCTAATTCGGGTTGCACGGAATGTTTGCTAATGAATTTAAACTAATATGATAACATGAGTTTGGTAATCGATGACAAATATTGGTTTAGTAATAATTGTATGTGTAGGTAATTATTATATATAATATGAATTATATCACAAAGTTAGGCAATTAGGTGCCAAGAATGGGAAGACGTATATTATGTAATTCCTAATGAATGTAATCAAGTAAGTTTGTAATTACAAATGGAAAAAAGGAGTGTAACGTGTTTCATTCGTTAAAGTATTAAAATTTTATTTATAGTAATACTTTTCTAAAGGAATATACTGCTAATCATAAATATGATAATATTTATCGAGCAACCGGTGCAAGGCACGGAACATTTTATAACGAAAAATAACTGAGCAGCCTTTGCAAGGCACAAAATGTTCTATTAACATTTACATAATTATTCTTTTATTAATTTTATTATGTAGCATTGTTCGTGAGTTTCTTTCAGAATTTTATGGTCACTTTATAATTAATAATATATTTATTTTTGTCATCTATTATCTAATTTTAATGTTAATAGTACTTGACAAAAAATATTACAAATTCATTTTGTACTTTAATTATCTATTTAGTATAAATCTAACCATTATTATTATATATTCAATAACGATCACTAATTTATAAATATGCATATTAAATATTTTTTTAATAGGTACAAATACCTATAAAATTACTTAAATCTCTTAAATACCGATTATTAATATAATTTCAAACTAGTATAAATAAATTATGAATATATTAGTACACTGCATATTATTCATCATTAACTTATACTATACTTAATATAATTTAAAAAATCATAGCTTTAAAATTAGGAAAATGTTAAAAGTACAAAATTTGGTACAAAGAGTCACTTGCCAAATTCTGGTTTATAATGACTCAATCAAATGTAATGGACTCATGTGCAATAACATCGATTTTTCCAATAAAAACATTATATCATGCTACATCACTATTATGATGTCATTATATAATTATTTTATGTACTCAATTCGGTACTCATAACACTATTCTTAAAATTATCAATGAGTCTCAATAACCGAAATACTAAATATATTTATATCTATGCTACAGAGACACATATTACATGTATGATTTTTAGCACAAACGAGAAAGTGGCATATTGGTGAGAAGATTTGTTAGCTAGTGGTTATATCCATGTTCGATTCCTATAATAATAATTTTTTAAAACTATTAGATACGAGGATATTTTGGACATTTCAAAGTTGAATAAAATGTATCATAAATTATCGAGTATATATTGGTCATTTCACTGAATAAATTGTCTCATGAACAAAATTCCCTGTTAGGTTATTATTAATATAATGATAGATATTGACAAGGCCGTTGCGTGCCTATCAAATAATAATTTCTAACAAATCCTTCTAACTATGTAGTAGGGTAAGTCAGAGTCGATCCCACAGAGACAAACGTATCAATCACCAGTTATTTCTGATTTAATTCGGCTAAGCAAGTAACACAATAAATTTTGAGAAATTATTAACTAATTTTATACTAAAGAGAACTGTGTTTATATTAATCAAGTATTAAAAACATCCAGAATTAAGTATCCCCACTAGCATGAATAAATGCGATCGTGAATTTCCTCCCCAATTAATCAGATATATTACTCAAAAGGAAAGATGCGCCCTATAAATACCAATAACCCCTCTCGAGTATTAATGGCTTCTCTCAAATACAATCAAACCTATTCTCATGGTATCATGCAATTTAGAGACATTTATCACAGCATCCTAATTTCCTAACAATCCATTTTACCTATTCTCATGGAGAATTTCATGTTCTTATTGGATAAATCACAACCATCTAAATCCAACTCTCGCTGATAATTAGATATTGGTTCAAACAATACACATAATCACGTCTGATTTGTAATTGTTAATTTAAACAACTCAATAAGTAAGAGCAATTAAACAATCGAATTGGGGGAATTGGGAAATTCACACATAAATCATAACTAGGGTTCTACTTAACCCTAGATTAATAATCTACTCACTCATAATTGAATTAACAAAACAAGAATTATAAAGTGAACACATAATTATAAGAATAGAGAAAAAACCTTCAATCTTCAATCTTCAAAGAAAAATAATAGTTCTCCCAAAAGATGCTTACAAAATTGTAGTGTGTACAATAAATTTTTCCGATCCCCCAAAAACTATGTTTTTTATGTGTTTATATATTTCCCAAGGACTTAAGTAATTGCCTTAAATAAGGAGACCCAGCTGTTGCTAATTAAAATTATCATACCTAGTCGTCGTCAGGGCCACTCTCCTCAGGTAGTGTATCTGGAGGTGGATAAACGGTGTGCTCTCCATAGATTGGCCATGTAACCTGAACCCCCTGCTGCTGGTACACCCTGTCCAAAGCTTGAGTCAAATCCGCAGTAAATCGACTGTTGATGTCATGGGAGGCATCAAGCCGCCTCATCAAACGCCTGAACTGAGCATCACTAAAAACCACAGCACCCTGACTCGTCTGTGACTGAGAAGGCCTCGCTCTACTTGCCCGTCTAGGAACTCTCTCCTCAGGTGGTGGATTACCACCTCCATCAGTGTAACAGCCCGACTTTTCGGACTATTAATTCTAAATCGAAAATAAAAATAAAACATATTTCATTAATCCAAAAGTCCATTACAAAGGTACTTATTACAAAAGCGCAGCTAACATCTATCGAAAAGTCAATCTAACCCAATTCTAAGGTCCTTAAACTCCGACGCTAGCAAACTTGATCGTACACCGAACCTGAAATATTAAAAGTAATGAGCTATACAGCCCAGCAAGTAACCAATCGATCTAACTAGTAAGGCCAAGTAACACGTACATATAAAGATAGTATAATTCAATACAATACAATAACGATATACGAAACAATCACTTACGATGCACTTATTCTTATTCGATATAATTCGATAGCACATAACAACAATAACAATAACTTTAAACCCACAATTCATACCACGACCACTACAACCCGGTGATAACGGTCCTAAATTTTTAGAAAACTGCCACTACAACCCGGTGACTCGGTCCTTGTTCTTATTCTTATTTTCGCAAACCATGGCATAAATCAGAGTACCAAGACTATTGTTTACACATAACACATATACAATAATATATATTAATTCAAAATATAATCACTTAGCCCATGTTTTGATAACAAATATGTACACATAACACATAATTTGGAAAACACTAGACAGATCAATCGGAAACTTACCTCTATGCGGAAACTCAAGAATCAAATCATCCTAGATCATGTATTCAATTCTGACCAGATCTGTATTTTGCCTTTTTGACCCTCTAAACGATGTTTTCTTGGAAAACTCAAAACACGAAAGTTGTAGAGCATGAAAATATCTTTCCGAAAAGTCCAGAATCAATGAATTCCGACGTACGATGAATTTTCTACGAATTTTACAAAACTGCTGAATTATGTGTGAAGGAGACCTACGAATTTTGTTATAAAAGATGGAGAAGGAGAATATGATGTATTTATAATGTCTTACAAACCCTAATTAAATAAGGTAATTCTAAAAATTGATCCTAATAATTTTACAACATCCCCAAGTAATTCTTAAAATAAAATATCCTATTTATGATATAAATCTTCTAAAATTTTCTCACGCTTCTTTCCCACAATAACAAATCTTATCTTTTATTAACTAACTTGTACAAAAAGAAATTAAAGCTCTAAATAAGAATTAATCTAGTATATTTTTAAAACTCTAATCCCAATTTTACTAATTATCCAAGTTTTAGAATCTCATCTATATTTTAGCCTAATATCTTCAAATTCAATTTTAATACCTAACTTTTAGTAATGTTTTATTCATTCTTTTTCTATTATTCTTTTATTATTATTATTATTATTCTAAAATAACGGGATATTACACACTACCCTCCTTAAAAAAGAATTTGGTCCCCAAATTCTTCAACAATCCTAAACTCCAAAAAGTTTGTGACACATCTATTCTAAACGTCTACTCCCAAACGATAGTCTATAGGATCGCATCCTAGGGAATGTACTAGTCCCATACCTAACACACTCCGAAGGACAGCCCGCTCTTGATACCAACTGTAACAGCCCGACTTTTCGGACTATTAATTCTAAATCGAAAATAAAAATAAAACATATTTCATTAATCCAAAAGTCCATTACAAAGGTACTTATTACAAAAGCGCAGCTAACATCTATCGAAAAGTCAATCTAACCCAATTCTAAGGTCCTTAAACTCCGACGCTAGCAAACTTGATCGTACACCGAACCTGAAATATTAAAAGTAATGAGCTATACAGCCCAGCAAGTAACCAATCGATCTAACTAGTAAGGCCAAGTAACACGTACATATAAAGATAGTATAATTCAATACAATACAATAACGATATACGAAACAATCACTTACGATGCACTTATTCTTATTCGATATAATTCGATAGCACATAACAACAATAACAATAACTTTAAACCCACAATTCATACCACGACCACTACAACCCGGTGATAACGGTCCTAAATTTTTAGAAAACTGCCACTACAACCCGGTGACTCGGTCCTTGTTCTTATTCTTATTTTCGCAAACCATGGCATAAATCAGAGTACCAAGACTATTGTTTACACATAACACATATACAATAATATATATTAATTCAAAATATAATCACTTAGCCCATGTTTTGATAACAAATATGTACACATAACACATAATTTGGAAAACACTAGACAGATCAATCGGAAACTTACCTCTATGCGGAAACTCAAGAATCAAATCATCCTAGATCATGTATTCAATTCTGACCAGATCTGTATTTTGCCTTTTTGACCCTCTAAACGATGTTTTCTTGGAAAACTCAAAACACGAAAGTTGTAGAGCATGAAAATATCTTTCCGAAAAGTCCAGAATCAATGAATTCCGACGTACGATGAATTTTCTACGAATTTTACAAAACTGCTGAATTATGTGTGAAGGAGACCTACGAATTTTGTTATAAAAGATGGAGAAGGAGAATATGATGTATTTATAATGTCTTACAAACCCTAATTAAATAAGGTAATTCTAAAAATTGATCCTAATAATTTTACAACATCCCCAAGTAATTCTTAAAATAAAATATCCTATTTATGATATAAATCTTCTAAAATTTTCTCACGCTTCTTTCCCACAATAACAAATCTTATCTTTTATTAACTAACTTGTACAAAAAGAAATTAAAGCTCTAAATAAGAATTAATCTAGTATATTTTTAAAACTCTAATCCCAATTTTACTAATTATCCAAGTTTTAGAATCTCATCTATATTTTAGCCTAATATCTTCAAATTCAATTTTAATACCTAACTTTTAGTAATGTTTTATTCATTCTTTTTCTATTATTCTTTTATTATTATTATTATTATTATTATTCTAAAATAATGGTAATGTTTTATTCATTCTTTTTCTATTATTCTTTTATTATTATTATTATTATTATTCTAAAATAACGGGATATTACAATCAGCAACCACATAACCAAGACCTCTAGGATGAGGAATGCCGCCCGGCCATTTCGCCAACCTGTTAATCGCATAATGATAAAGGTTAGAAATAGGCTTCTGCAAGATCTCATCGATATGCCAGCGAACGCCCACATTATAGCACAAATTAATGACAATAACAGCATGTGGAATGCCCCCTGTAGTGCTGCCACCCAAGAATTTCATGATATTCTGATGAATTAAGAACCCGAGATCAATATATTTTCCGTTTAGAATTCCCCACAAAATGATAGCCCGCTCGACTGTAACCTCAGTGACATGCGACGAAGGCATTATGCGAGCACATATAAACAAGAACCAAGCCTTCGCATATCTGGTCAATGTAGCCGCAGGGAAAGCAAGCGGCTCATCCGTGCCCGCTTTGCACTTCCAAACCGTGCCTGGAGCACACATCCCTGCTATAATAGCATCCAAGTCAACATCCGCCCGGGTCTTATGTGCCCAATCCTCAGCACCCCTAGGTTTGTCCGGTTGAACCACAACACGACGAATAGCCATCGGCCCGTAGTCCACAGCTGAAAGGCATATGATGTAGCCTATTTGTATTTCGAGGATTCAACTCAACTTAAACAAGAATGTAATAGTAAATAGTACATATACTGTCACAAGGAATCTCAGATTGTATTATCTGTCAGAAGAAAAAGAAGACAAAGTCAATCTACCGTTTTGAGGTATACTACACTTGAAGAAGTTCATTCAGTTGATCAAGCATCAGTGGAGTAATCAAGACAGTGGGTTCTATTTATAGTGACAAGAAGTTCCTACAGTGGCATAATACAAATTAGAAAGGTTTGAAAAAGAGTGAAGAAAAAATGAAGACATGAACCAATTCATAGAGTCAAAAATAAAGAAAAGCCGTTGGAGTTAGTCGCTCATGAACCAGACCGTGCATCGAGCGTCAACAAAAATTCGGTGGTAATTTTTTTATTACTTACAGTGGTTCAAGAAAAAGATTTCGGTTGTAAAAAGATTTATATTAATTCTTAGTTAATTAATATAATTATGTAATTGATTTAATTTTATAAATTAATTCATATTGAATTAATTTATTTATTAAATTAATTATCATGTTAATTAATTTTGAATTAATGTAATAATCTGAATTGATTTAATTAATTAATTAATTAATCATTATTTATTTTAATGATTAATTGATTAAGCATTTAATTAAATTAAATTCGAAAGAAACAAAAGAAAAAAAAAACTGAAGAAACAAAAAAAATATAAAACAGTCGACAGTTTTTTTAAGGGAGAGGCTGGTGTTGTTTTTGTTGCTGTGATGTCGACAAAGGAAATAAGAAATGAAGAAATGAGACAACACATGCACATGCAGGTCAAACTGTCGGCAACAGGTTTCAACGCGCCTCCTAAGCGCGTGCGCGCCACGCGCCAGACAAACCATGCAAATGCCGCGCGCGTGTTCTTCACTCCTGCTTCCTGCGAGTGGTTCTTAATTTACTGCAGTGTTAAATCAGTGTGTTCACAAACAATTCAGTAAGTTATACCGATAGTTATACCGATAGTTATATTGGTATGATTGTCATATTCAGTTCAACAGATTGTCATATTAAGTATTAATGATAGTCATACCGAAAGTTATATTTAAAGAGACTGTCATATTATTTGAAATGGATAGTCATACCGAATGTCATATTATTGTTAATTGATTGTTTTATCAATTAAAACAATGCAATATGACTATGGCTGGGTTATAAAAGACAGAAGGCAGCAGAACAGAAGAGACTTCACATTCTTCACTTCACTTCTCTTCATCAGACAGAGCCGAGAGAAAACAAGAAAGACCAAGAGAGAAAATGTTTCTGAGCTTCAAATAAATTCCTGTAAATTATTTCTAGCTTGTATTGTTAAATCTAAACCACTAGAAATTGTTTACTTGCACTTGTGGAACTATCGAGTGAATTAAGTTTCCTAGAACCTCTCGATCTTTTTATTACAAATATAGAAAATTTCATGTCGAATTTTCTATAGAATTTGTAATAATTAATTTCGATCTTTTTATTTACAAATATAGAAAAATTCATGTCGAATTTTCTATAGAATTTGTAATAATTAGTTTGGTCATCAAACCATGTAATTTGTACCCGTGTATTTAGACACACCCCATCAAGTTAATATAAATTTTATATTCAACTTGAAATATCGGTATTCGTTTTATTCCGCATCAATTTGTTCTTGATTTAATATTTTTATATTTTTAAGAAAAGACATGTACTCCCAAGCTACTTCTTGCGTCCGGACCCAAGCTACTTCTTGCGTTCGGACCCCAGTGGGTGACTCCCGTTTCTTCCCAGTTGAGATTGGGCTTCATCAGGGATCGGCCCTAAATCCTCTTCTTTTCGCTCTTATCCCTGATGTCATGTCACGCGGGATCCAAGACGCTGTCCCGTGGTGCATGCTCTTCGCTGACGATATCGTGCTAGTGGCGGAGTCAAGGGGGGAGGTCAACGAGAAGTTGGAACTATGGAGATCTACTTTGGAGTCACAAGGCTTGCGTGTGAGTAGAACTAAAACCGAGTATCTCTGATGCAACTTTAGTGACGAGGCCAGCGAGGAAGAGGTGGAGGTTAAGATCGAAGATCAAATCGTCCCGCGTACGGATAAGTTCAAGTATCTGGGTTCGATCATCCAGAAGGAAGGTGAGGTAGAAGACGATGTCAAGCATCGTATCAATGCTGGGTGGCTGTGGTGGAGGGCAGCGTCAGGGGTGATGTGCGACAAGAAGGTTCCTTTAAAGTTGAAACGGAGATTCTATAGAGCGGCAATCCGGCCTGCGTTGTTATATGGTTCTGAGTGCTGGGCAGCGAAGAAGACCCACGAAAGCAAGTTGGATGCGGCTGAAATGAGGATGTTGCGGTGGTCGTGTGGCCGCACGATGCTAGATAGAATCCCTAATAGGGTGTTTAGGACCGAGCTCGAAGTGGCGCCTCTTTCTGCGAAAGTTAGGGAAGGGAGGTTGAGATGGTTCGGCCACGTCCGTAGGAGGCGGCTGGAAGCCCCAGTGAGAAGGGTTGAGGGCCTTTCGGTTGTCGGGGAGAGGAGGAGAGGCAGACCGAGGAGGTCATGGGAAGAGCAGATTAGGTTGGATTTGAAGGCTTTGAACCGAAGTGAGACCATGACTGTTAACAGGTGTTCGTGGAGGCGGCAGATCAGAGTGGTGGACTCTCTGCTAGGGGACGGCTCTATAGTAGAGAACCTCAGATTTCGTTTGTCTTGGATAGCCTTATCATAGGAGTTCGCCTATTTTCGCTTTCTTTGTCCCTTTCCATTTTTCATCGCTTTTATCATATGTTTCCAGGTTGTGCAGGTGCAGGGAGCTTCGCTTGATGGTATCTAGGGGCGTGGTAGGTAAGGCCCGTGTGGAGAAAGCCATGGGCTCAGGTATTGCTTTGAACTTTGTCGCATATCTTTTAGATTCCTTTGTATTTATCACTCAACATATATGTCGTGCACATAGCCGAGGGTCTTCACGGAAACAACCTCCCTACCGTAAAAAGTAGGGGCATGGTTGCGTACAACTTACCCTCCCCAGACCCTGCTCTGAGCGGGATATACTGGGTATGTTTGGTTTGGTTTGGTTTTTATATTTTTAAGAAAAGAGCAAATTCGATAAAACGGTATAGTTTGTATTCAACCCCCCCTTCTACAAACTATTTTGGACCTAAAAATTGGTATCAGAGCCTCGTTCTTCAAATACCAATCTAACAATTGGCATCAGAGCCTTTTGATTGACGCACAAATCAAGATCCGTATTTTTGTGGTCCTCTAATTGGTTTTCGAGTTTGTTGACCCATACAGAAATTAAATCCGGTATTAGACCAAAAAGTCAACTCCTCTATTTTCGAATTCTTTAACCTTCAAAAAAATTCAATACTTGAGATTTTTGAACTTTAAATAATTTGAACTTATTTTTGGATTCTTTAACTTTCAAAATTTTAAATTTTGAGATTTTTAAATTTTAAATAATCTAAATTTATTTTCGGATTCTTTAACCTTTAAAAATTATCAATTTATGATATTTTTGATTTTTAAACAATATGAGTTTATTTTCAATTGTTAATTAAATTGAATTTATTCTCAAATTGTTTAATCTTCAAAAATTTTCAATTTATGATATTTTTGAGTGTTAAGTAATCTTAACTTATATTCGAATTTTTTAATTCTTGAAATGATTAATTCTTGGAAATTTTGATTTTTAAACAACTTGAGTTTATTTTCAAATTGTTTAATTTTCAAAATTTGTAATTCTTGATAATTTCGAATTTTAATTAACTTGAATTTATTTTCGGATTCTTTAACTCTCAAAAATTTCATTTCTTGAGATTTTTAGATTCTTAATTAATTTGACTTAAATTTCAACTTTTTTAATTCTTGAAGTTTTTAATACTTGGATTTTTTGATTTTTAAACAACTTGAATTTATTTTCAAATTGTCTAATTTTCAAAATTTTCAATTCTTAAGAATTTCAAATTTTAATTAATTTGAACTTATTTTCAGATTTGTTAATTCTCAAAAATTTTCAAGCCCTTGAAGTTTTTGAATTTTAAATATTTTGAATTTTTTTTCCTAAGACAATAGTTCTAAGAAGAATGTTAGTTGAAGATTCCTCCGGACGTTAAAGATGATTTGAATCTTTTGAAGAAGATGCAATTTTCGATGGAATTAATTTCTACCTACTGAAGAAAAATTTGTGGAAGCTCCTCAAAATTATATCCATAGAATTCTCTGGTTTTTCAGAAGCAGGAATGGAAGAGGGTTTAGTGGATAGAATTTTTCTCGAAGATTTGAATTAAGTCTATTGATTCTATGATATACAAACACTAAGTGGATTGCTCCAATGTAACATCTACTACACTTAGTGGATTATACCAAGAAATATCTTTCAAGGAATCAACAGAGATTTTAGAAAAGTGGAATCAAGGAGGTTTGAGAATGAACTAGACAGTTAGACATCTCAGTCAGGAATTAATGATGGAACCTCAGAACATACATGAAGAGTTATTAATTTAGAAAGAGTACAAATGTTTAATCCAGGTATTAGGCCTATCTATTCCGAAGCAGAAACTCTTCAGGATACAGTTCAAGAGGTGGCTACAAGACTGAGTTGGTGGAAAGAACAAAACATGATAGTTGCAGTTATGAAAAGTTTTATGTGATAAGTAACTATCAAGGTGTGCAACATGGTACAGAATTCTGACAGACAAGGATGAATAGGGATTCATTAAATGAGATGAAACAGAAGCATCAGTGCAGAACTTATCTTGCTGAAGAAAAGAGATGGGATGGATCAGATGATGATGAGAAGAGCATAATTAATATCTTGCCTTCATAGCAATCTCTGAAGATAATTCACCTCACATGTCTCAGGTATCAATTCTTCGAACTAGTGTAATATGTAATTCTCAGAAATTCAAAGCATGTTAAGATCTTAGTTTTTAATTATTATATCTTTGGTTAGAAGATCTTATGTGTATGAATATTTGTTGAATTTAATTAATTGCAATAGTGAGTTAGAAGTGTTCCTTAGACAATATCTCTCAATTCTTAAATGATATATGTCAAGCATATATGACCTCTGCTTAAGCTAGTTTCAGGATCCCCAGTAGAACAAGATTTGTTATTCATTCTGAATTGTTTGTTAAGGTTTAAAAAGTTTAAAATATGGAATAATTACCTAGGGTGTCAGTAGAACATCAAGTCATTTGTAAAACTGACTTAGGTAATAGAGATTATATAATATAATATAACAATAGGAATGGATTGGATAGAATTAGTGATTAATAGTTAATTCTTCTATTCCATGCATGGTTAGAAAATTATTGAATATCTGTAAATCTACTTGCTACCTGTTACACAAGTGTACATAGGTTAAAGTAGATAGTACTGAATTTTCTAAAATGCATAACATGCCTAATTTGCATAATTCTTATCTACAATGTTTTAATGCTGAATGTATGCAATGTATTCTTATTATCATGCCTGCTTATTTCAAATGTCATAAATGCATTTCCTAGTATTTGCATTGATCATAGAAAAAGCATGTTTAAGAATAACAATAGGATTAATGACCTTTTAACCCTCGAAGTTTTATACGAAATACCTATCAACCCTCAATATTTCAAAACGTTCCTTTTAGCCCCTAAAGTATCCGTAAAGGTCCAATTAACCCTTGTACCGTTACGAAAAATTGTAACGGTACGTATCGGATGGGTAAAATAGACATTACATGTGTCCGTTACAATTTTTTTTTTAATTTGTACCGGTATAAGGGTTAATAGGACCTTTCCGGATACTTCAGGGGCTAAAAGGTACAACGTATTAAACTTGAGGGTTTGATGGGTACAAAAGGTCATTACTATACCTTTTAGTTTAATTCAGCCACCACTATCTCCATACCCCTCGAGTAAGACTTACATACACTCTTCTCTCTTTGCTTACCACTACCAAAATAAATATAGGGAATTCATAATGCTACATCCTATAAGCAGATCGAAGCAGAGGCAATGTAAGGGTGCTGGGCTTGAATTTAATGCATAATCTACTATATAAACACCATCATTGGATGCTAGTTTCTTCACAAATCAATCTATTCTTTAGTAATTGTAGTTTAAATATTCTTCTTCTTTTGATCATGGTCGGGTGGAGCAAGCCTTCTTCATCAAATGTCTTCAAGGTGTTCTGTTGCCCGCACACACTTCTTCCTACAATTTTTTCTTCTATGATTTTAGGTTACACTAAATAATTTTTTAAAAAATATATATTGAAATTTTAAGATATTTAACAATAAATTTAAAAATAATGTTAAATTAAATGATGACCATATGTAAATTTAAACTTAATAATGAAATCTATTTAAATAAATTAAATTTTATATTAAATCAAAAATTAATATATTAATTTATAATAATAATATATGATAGTCCGTGCTTTGCACGGGTTATCAGCTAGTATATAATTATTATCAAATCATATCATTTAAAATTTTAAGCGTGCAAAATTCATGTCTTAAATTTTAATATTTAATAAAATATTAAAATTTATAATTTAAATTAAACAAATCATATTTTTGTGAGACATTATATTTTAAAATAATTTTGATTAAAAAGGGTACAATGGTCCATTTCTGTTAAAATTTGAATGAAAAACTGATTTTAGGATAGATTTGAAATTTCAAATATATATAAGACATATTTACAAACCATGTTTTAAATTTGGATATATTATTAAAAAACCCAAAATTTATCTTGTAATAACATATTTTAGATGAGAATTCTTGATATACAAAGATCTATTGTATCATTTTTTTTATTAGCCTTCTTATATTTATGTATAATAATAGGATATATTTTTATATAATTAAATATTTTTTTATTATGTAATTTGTAGAGTCGAACCTGTTGAAGTATGATAGTACACGTTTATTATCCCTATTACTCTTATTATATAAGAATAATAGGATATAATTAGTAATATCTAACTTATAATTATATAAGAATAAATTTTAATTGATCATTAATATACATAAGATATTAGTTTAATTAATGTTTCTCTATTTTTATTTAATAATAATTACATAATTAATCATTAGAATTATTTGTAATCCATTGTAATTGTATAATATATATACACAATTCTATACATATGGATATACACACTTCTTTAAAATCGCATGAGCGTAGTACACGTTAGTGCTACGAGAGTTTTATAAAAAATAGACATTATTAAAATAGAATATTTAAATACTTAATACTTCAAATATCGAATTACAATTTTCAAATATCTATAATAAAATTTTATTTTTTTCAAATTTCAAATTAATAGCATGTAACTGAATTAAACGTTAGTGTATGTAAGTCTTACTCGAGTGGTATGGAGATAGTGGTAATTGAATTAAACTAGTAGATATAGTAATGACCTTTTGTACCCATCAAACCCTCAAGTTTAATACGTTGTACCTTTTAGCCCCTGAAGTATCCGGAAAGGTCCTATTAACCCTTATAACGGTACAAATTAAAAAAATTGTAACGGAAACATGTAATGTCTATTTTGCCCATCCAATACGTACCGTTACAATTTTTTGTACCGGTACAAGGGTTAATTGGACCTTTACGAATACTTTAGGGGCTAAAAGGAACGTTTTGAAATAGTGAGGGCTGATAGGTATTTCGTATAAAATTTCGAGGGCTAAAAGGTCATTAAGCCATAACAATAAGGTACAGACTGCTAGTCTTCCTTATGTTAGGAAGGAACCATTATTCTCCTTGCTCAGTGAATATTTTGTCAATGACATTAAAAAGGAGAAATGGTCAGTCAAAGATAAGAATGAGCATGTTAAGGTTAAAACTGTTGTTAACTCTAATAAAAGAGAAATCTCTAATCCATCTGGACCCAATTAAACAATTTGGGTACCAAGAACTTTTTATCCATTTGTGAATGTAGGGCTTAACAGGTTAATCGATTATGCATTATTATTGATTTATTCAAAGCATATCATCGGAGAAAGAACCCTGCTATCAAATGTGAATGTGAAGACAGGCCAAGTGGTTTATCCCTTGGAGACAACAGCAAGGGTATGACCTAGGGTCAAGGCTATTCAATAGCTAAGGAATGTTGTCAGTAATAAAGCATCTTTTACAAGATGAAGAGCCTACTGTTCGAGGATTAAGGAAAGAGAACTTATCTGTAGCTGACATGGAATCTCAGTCAAAGGTGAAGTCAACAAGGTCAAATCTAAAGCTTCATCAGACAAGAGTTTAGCTATAACATAAGGAGCTCTCTCACCTGAATGTCATATCAAGAGATTCTTTCCTGGAAATCGAATCAGTAAAGGAGACTACCTCATCTGGAATTAAAGTAAAATAAAATTATGAGGCATGTCATAAAGAGAAGTCAAAGAAGCATCACACAGAAGTTCTACATCAATGAAAAATATACCTTAGTGATGATGACTGATGACTTCTCTCAACAAACAAGTTGTTGTTCAGAAAATCTGAAGACAAGTCACCACTGATGGTGATTGATCACATCTAAACCCTGATCCGTAAGAATTTTAGGAAGGCCCCATAAGTATGAAGGAAATTGTTTTGCAATATTAAATCGAAAGTGTGCATCCTAGCAATCAGCTAATGCTCAAGAGGATAATTTCCTTTGTTACTCAATGGAGTCAACAGCCTACAGGGTGATTGTTATTAATCAACAGAAGGTGATTGAAAGTCTTAGTGATGTTCAATAACCTCTAGCTCCCAACTGTCAATGGTGATGGTGATTCAGATCCAAGCAATGTCAATATTGAGAATCTTCATGTAAACCCAGCAATAGCTTAGGGGGAGCAACTGAAGGATCAACTAGTCAACTCAACACCACATTGAAAGTCAAAGGACACTATGAGAACATGTCTGCCAAGACAAAGAATGTTGACTCAATTAATTCTTTGTCCTAGTTCTTAGTGTTTCTAATGGTGGAAGTAAAAGACTAGCAGAGCTTCAAGTACTAATGATTATTTCTTTAGTTTTCTTTTAGAAGAAATTAAGAAAGCTACAAAAGCTCTGAAAGATTCAGATTGAGTGATTGCAATGCAAGATGATCTCAATCACTATAAAAGGCAGATTGAAGGGAAGCTGGTATCCAGACCAAACAACAAGGTTGTATTTGGTATAAGGATAACCAGAAGTTTAACTGGATGTCAAGGCATTGTTATGAGGGACAAGGCCAAACTGGGTGCAAGGTTACAAGCTGATAAGACAGTATATCTAACAAGAAGCACCAGTGACAAGACTTGAGGATATCAGGCACCTGTTGTACATTCATGATCATAATGGACATCTGGACCTACTGAATCTGGATGCTAGAGGAATGTGAACAAGTGCACTCCTAGTTGGTGAGATAATTGAAACTCTCTACAGGTTAGTATGAACTAGTATCATCACTCAAGCAAGCATGGAAGACATGGTATGACACCCTACCTATAATTTAATATTTGGTATCAATCTTTAACAGTTGGTATCTTTTAACAATTGGGGTCACATTTATAGAACTCTCTACATCTTTAGGCACAAACATAAATGATATATATGTGCAATGATATCTTGATTATATTATATGTTGGTCTACTAACTATAAATTGGGATCAAGATATTTGCTGTTTTGATGTTGGTAAAGTTGCAATTCTTTTGAATTACTTCATGCAAGCCAATAGAAGAATCCTTTTAGGAGCTCAGGCAAGCCAAAAGAATAATTCTATTTGGAGCACAAGTAAGCCAAAAGAATGATGAAAATAAAAGTAAGTCCAGGATCTTTTGTTTCTATTCAGAAGATTCTAGACCTGTCAAGACTACATGCCAACACACCACTATAGCTGGCTTTTGACCTATTAGTTTGGACCTAACAAGTTGGTAATCAAAAATCTTAAGATGGACCCGGATCTGAGGAAATGGTACCCTAGAGATATTTGACCCAACAAGTTCAGGATCTACTAATTAGGACCTAATCAGGCTATAGAGGAATCATTAGCTCATTATCTTATTCAATTGATAATAGATCACTTACACACATATTTTATTCTCAATATGCAAATTGCAAGGCCCCAAGTGGATCCTAGAGAATCTATTCTTGTAGTTATTACACTTGATTTTCAGATGTCTTAAGTTGGACCCATCTCCGGAGATGGTACCCTAGAAACATCAGTTCTGACATGTTTTGCTGCATAGAGACATATCAAATGAGTTGTAAGAAAGCAGGAGAACACAAGGAATCAAATTCATCTCCAACAACTCTGTGGAACACTCAAGGACTAAGCAACTTGCATAAGGTATCAATTCTTTCGAGAGCATGTCTTTAATTAAGATTAACTTGCAGACATGTTTGCTAAATCACTTGATGAAATTAATTTTTCAAGATTGGTTTGTAAACTTGGGCTTTTATTAATGCTATATGATTGTAAATCCCATCTGTTAAGTAATTCTTAAGTAAGCTCACAAGTATTCAATTGTCTGTATCGAAAGGACTTGTGAACTTATTTACATCCAGACCTCACGCTGAGAATTATCTGTTGAATGAGTGCCATGTGTGTAATTGTAATATATTTTAGTGGTGATTATTTAAGGATAATTTAAATACTTAAATGCTAAAATCTAACTCATAGAGATTTAGTATTTAATTATTTGTTTTGACTTATATGAGTAACGGACTTGAAGCAATTCAATTTAGTATTTGCTCTATACCTCATATTTATTAATATAAATAAACAACATAACTAATTTGGACCTAATCTGTATTGGTCTTCAATCAGTTATGAGATGTTAATTCTAGTGAACTTTAATATCCCATTTTCAGGAATTCACTATAATTAATATCTTGGTTCTAACAATTGGTTGTTTTGAAGTTTTGACTTATATGAGTTAATGATATTTAGTTAGAATTCTATTTACTAACTAATTGTAAGATGTATTGGTATGTGTGAAATTACTTAGAACTCCTCTAAGTAATCATTGTTATATCTTTTACAATTCATTCATATTACTATGCATGGTATGAAAATTCTCTAAGTAGAACTATGGATATTGAAATATCTAAAGTGACCATTGTTCAGTTACTTGGAATAATTTTTGTGCTTATTTGCAAGCTTCTAATCACTTTGATAAGAAATGTTATATACTATGGATCAAGGTGTATAGGACTTAGAATATCATTTCTAAGATTGCAGACAACACAGCTTTGGTAATCGAGTCTTATTTATAGAACCAAGGTTGTCTACCAGTAAAAAGTTGTTAGGAGTTAACAATTGTTATTATCGAGGAGTTGCCTTGAAGTCATAAGTTTGAAATGTTACATCTAAAGAATTTGTGTATTTCTTGTCAACTAGTTCCTCATACTTATAAATATCAGTGAATGATAATCATAAGTAGTTAGATACTAATATTCATTCTGTCAATTGGTATTCAATGTAAAAATTCAATCTTCATTGAATTGAATTTATCAAACAATTAGTATCATTGAATATTTAGTATTTAACAGTGATTATATATATCCTAGTTAAATTATGACGTGAAGCAATTCAATGGTTTATTTGCTCATAATTTAATTTTGGTAAAGTAATCATAAACACAATTACTTGCATTCTAAAGTATTTGATAAATACTAGCAGTTGGTATCAAATAGTAAAATATTTGTTTACTAACAATTGCTAGTTGTTCTGATACCTTATTGCAAACTAATTGTGATGTATATATTACCTCTGATGATATTACTTAGGATTTATTCTGAGTAAATGTGTCTTATCTGTAAATCATTAGTGTTAGTATAAATTAAGGTGTTCAACTTTCTAAGTAAGTGAGACTTAAAGTTACATTCGGTCTCCTATCATATTTTGAAGTGGTGAAGATTTTTCAAAATTAAATTCTCTAATTCTGGTTATACACCACTTTATACATATGATAGTTCTTAGAATATTTTACATCCATCAGTCAATTACTTAGTTTATGTTGTGCTAAGTAATGAAGTGCCAAAGGAGAGACATTGGTTATCTGTACTTATGTACTTGGTAATCTTTGTTACCTAAACGACATCAAGTGCTTGTATGAGTCTTTTCACTAACTTTGTGTTAAAGTTCTCTATACATAATAAGCACTTAAAGAAAATCTTTCTTTCTAAATTATTACGAAGTCAAGAGTTTGTGTCTTTTAAAATTAAAACGACCAAGTTTTCATTAAAAGACATGATAATACATTGTTTTATGCATAAATACAAACTCTTGTACATTAATAGTTCTTAAAAGAAAACTCAATTTTTTCTACAGTTGTGATTGCTTATATTGCAAAAGTTTTTGAAGTCACAATTGTACATCATTTCTCTTACAAGATATAATGCATATGTTTTCACACAATGTTATGATATGATGTAAATGCATTCTATCTCTATATTGCTCTATTGCTATGTGATGCAGGTTCAGCTCCTAGTGGAAGTTTCCTCACATTGTAAGTCATGAGGTTGTAAACCCAACAACTTCTATCCCGGACTATAAATCCAAGTCTAAACACATCTTAACTTACCCCTGAAGTGGAAGTAATTTATTTGACTAGAGGTCATTAAGGGAGTAACTGCACTTGATGCAGCAAATAAGGATGTGAGGGATAGTAAACCCACAGCTCTACCTCTCGAGGAGAATAGATGTATATAACTTGAGGTATCTGTAAGCTCGCCTGCATTCTCCCAAAAGGATGCAGAGCTGAAAAATGGCACTAAAACAGTCTCTGGATTCATTATCTTAAAATGATGAGTCTATTGAAATTCACCTATCGGCCAGGGCATCTGTTGGTAAGTCACTACCCCATACACAATTCTAAAATACTTTCTATGCACAAAGTGAGATTGCACACACTAAGGACGAATTGACGGAAACAACTAATACTTCGACCATTTTACGGTTAGGATTATAAGTTGAAGGTTCCTCAAAGAACCAAGAGTCTTCACAGACCTCGAGAGAAGGTATTGATCTCAATGCAAAATTCAACAAGATCATTATCTAACTCCCCAGAGGGAACATCTCTGGATCCTGCGGGTATCGGATCCGACATAGGTGTGGATCGGCAACTTGTTAACTATGATTCAGATTTACCTGATGAGTTTAACAAGGTGATGTCTTCATAGACATTAGATGGAAACATGATTTTAATTCTAAGTTTTGATTTCATTGTTTACCTTCTCAGAATTCAAATCTGAAACCAATAAAAAGGGAAAATTTTTATCAACTTGTAGATTATGACTCAGATTCGTCTGACGAGTCTAACGAGGATCGGGGATTTGCGAAACCCCATTACACCACCAGTGACCTCTCTAGAAGGGGCTAGGGTGATTTTCCTTGCAGGTACACATGGATGTTGGAGCTATGAGAGATAAGAGTGATACACTAGTGAGCATGAGTGTAAACACTTGAGAGTTGAGAGATGAGATCACTCATTTTAAGTGATATGAGTGGAGAGATGAGCAAAACACTTGTGAGGTACACGAAACAATATCACACACTCACAGTGAGGAAGAAAGATAAACACCAAATCCCATTCCGTATTCCCCAAAGTTCAATTACAAGAGTTGGGAGATATAAGGAAATTGTCGGAAGATTTGGTTGTCCGGATGATCAATAGTGAGGCCATTTTAAAATATCTAAAGGGCAAAGTTGATCAGTCTACATACTTCTATTCTGGAAGTCTTCATGAAAATCCTTCAACACAAGAAAAGTTTCTTTTCTTTATTGCAACAGACAATGTTATATGTATGAAGAATCTGCTGTACTAAAGGTAAGAAGTGAGTTATAATTGAAAAAAATGGTATCATCTAATTTACATTTGGATGTTTGCTATAATTGAATGCTTGGAGGATTACTCAACTAAGGGGGAGAGATATTTTGAAGAAGATATACTCAAAGATTGCCTTAGTAAGAGATACTTAACTAAGGGGGAGAGTATAAGCTTACCTTAGTGAGGGGGAGATTTTCTATCTAAGGGGGAAAGATATGAAAAAAAATATACCTTAGAATGGGGGAGTATTCACCTTGTCAGGGGGAGATAGATTTATTCACCTTGTCAAGGGAGATAAGGAGTATTCACCGTTATAAGGAAGAGACATATCACCTTAGGTGGGGAGACATAAGGAAGGAGAGAAGTATGAAACGACAAAGAAGAATTCTTCAGTATGTGGTTGACAAGTCATATTCTTTACCACTGTAGAATTCCCAGTATCTGCTGATAATGTTCAATGTAAGATGTAAAGGGTTATCAGGTAGGTATGTCGAGAAACGAAGATGAGTTACTTAATGAAGATCTGTTCAGTGTCAGAGGAACAATCATCTATCATTTCATCTACTGAGATTCTGGAAATGTTATATCTAAACCAGAAATTTTTTTAATGTATTATTTACTATAGTTCTTTAATGCTTTATCTTCTTCTTGTTTGTAGTTGAGTTATCCTCTAGGTATTTGATTGTTACTGTCTAACAAACAAATAGGGGGAGATTGAAAGGCATATGATGTAGCCTATTTGTATTTCGAGGATTCAACTCAACTTAAACAAGAATGTAATAGTAAATAGTACATATACTGTCACAAGGAATCTCAGATTGTATTATCTGTCAGAAGAAAAAGAAGACAAAGTCAATCTACCGTTTTGAGGTATACTACACTTGAAGAAGTTCATTCAGTTGATTAAGCATCAGTGGAGTAATCAAGACAGTAGGTTCTATTTATAGTGACAAGAAGTTCCTACAGTGGCATAATACAAATTAGAAAGGTTTGAAAAAGAGTGAAGAAAAAATGAAGACATGAACCAATTCATAGAGTCAAAAATAAAGAAAAGCCGTTGGAGTTAGTCGCTCATGAACCAGACCGTGCATCGAGCGTGAACAAAAATTCGGTGGTAATTTTTTTATTACTTACAGTGGTTCAAGAAAAAGATTTCGGTTGTAAAAAGATTTATATTAATTCTTAGTTAATTAATATAATTATGTAATTGATTTATTTTATAAATTAATTCATATTGAAATAATTTATTTACTAAATTAATTATCATGTTAATTAATTTTGAATTAATGTAATAATCTAAATTGATTTAATTAATTAATTAATTAATCATTATTTATTTTAATGATTAATTGATTAAGTATTTAATTAAATTAAATTCGAAAGAAACAAAAGAAAAAAAAACTGAAGAAACAAAAAAAATATAAAACAGTCGACAATTTTTTTAAGGGAGAGGCTGGTGTTGTTTTTGTTGCTGTGATGTCGACAAAGGAAATAAGAAATGAAGAAATGAGACAACACATGCACATGCAGGTCAAACTGTCGGCAACAGGTTTCAACGCGCCTCCTAAGCGCGTGCGCGCCACGCGCCAGACAAACCATGCAAATGCCGCGCGCGTGTTCTTCACTCCTGCTTCCTGCGAGTGGTTCTTAATTTACTGCAGTGTTAAATCAGTGTGTTCACAAACAATTCAGTAAGTTATACCGATAGTTGTACCGATAGTTATATTGGTATGATTGTCATATTCAGTTCAACAAATTGTCATATTAAGTATTAATGATAGTCATACCGAAAGTTATATTTAAAGAGACTGTCATATTATTTGAAATGGATAGTCATACCGAATGTCATATTATTGTTAATTGATTGTTATATCAATTAAAACAATGCAATATGACTATGGCTGGGTTATAAAAGACAGAAGGCAGCAGAACAAAAGAGACTTCACATTCTTCACTTCACTTCTCTTCATCAGACAGAGCTGAGAGAAAACAAGAGAGACCAAGAGAGAAAATGTTCCTGAGCTTCAAATAAATTCCTGTAAATTATTTCTAGCTTGTATTGTTAAATCTAAACCACTAGAAATTGTTTACTTGCACTTGTGGAACTATCTAGCGAATTAAGTTTCCTAGAACCTCTCGATCTTTTTATTACAAATATAGAAAAGTTCATGTCGAATTTTCTATAGAATTTGTAATAATTAATTTCGATCTTTTTATTTACAAATATAGAAAAATTCATGTCGAATTTTCTATAGAATTTGTAATAATTAGTTTGGTCATCAAACCTTGTAATTTGTACCCTTGTATTTAGACACACCCCATCAAGTTAATATAAATTTTATATTCAACTTGAAATATCGGTATTCGTTTTATTCCGCATCAATTTGTTCTTGATTTAATATTTTTATATTTTTAAGAAAAGAGCAAATTCGATAAAACGGTATAGTTTGTATTCAACCCCCCCTTCTACAAACTATTTTGGACCTAACAACAGCCTTGCCCCTTACCATAGTTAACCCAGTTTTATCCATCTTAGCATTGCAATAAAACTCCTTTACCACACTCAACGGAACCGCCACTGGCTTAGTACAAAAATCCGTCCACCCCATCTCATTAATCATACCCTCCAATTCCCCATCCTTGCTCGAGGGAGCGAAACCCCTTTCCTTAATAACCGCCTTCAACATTAAATTGTCATACTCATCTTGAGCTTCCCTAGAAACAAATTTCTCATTATCAAACTCCTCCTCCATAGAAGGTTGCTTACTACTATTACCCCCAACTTTTTTCCTCTTTGGATCCATAACCACACTCTTAGCAAAAATATTCAACAACTTCAAAAACCCCAAAAAAACATACTTCCACACACAACATCCCAATTCCAACAATTCAATTCAATCGAAATAAATAAGAAGGAAAGAATTATACTACTTGAATTGAAGATGAGACCCTTGCAAGAACTCCCCCAAACTTGGATTAGAGAACCCTTGAAGCTTTAATGGAGGTTGAATGATTTGGAATATAGAGGGGATTTGTGTGTATATAGGTGTGTAGAAAGTGTAGATGGGTTAGGAGAAAAGATGGATTTGAAAGAGGAATTTGTGTTTATGGGTTATGGATCTGTAGTGGTAGAGAGTAATTAGGGTTTAGAAATTGTGGGAAGTGGGTTTTGTAAAATAGAATGGGGAAATGGGGATATATGGGAATAATATAACGGGCCAACCGCTGGTATAAGATGCTGTTGCGTGGCATGATGCGCTGCTGCGCCATGCGTTTTCTGCTCCCCTTTTTTTTTGTAAATAGAGAAACCATGGGTTGCCTCCAAAGTAGCGCATTTGTTTAATGTCGTTAGCCCGACACCGTCTCATCAATCATTCTGAAGTAGGGGAAGATAGCTGAATATCCACCTCCTCGTTAATTGGTTCACCAGCTCTATAATGTTTCACTCTTTGCCAATTCACCTTAAATGACTCTCCATGGGTATTCAACAATTCAACTGCACCATATGGAAAAACCTTGCGTACCTTGAACGGACCCGACCACCTAGAACGAAGTTTTCCGGGAAAAAGTCTCAACCTTGAATTAAACAGAAGAACTAGCTCCCCTTCCTTGAATTCTCTTCGTAATAACCCTTTGTCATGCCACTTCTTTGTTTTCTCCTTGTAAAGCTTAGAACTTTTATAAGCCTCCAAACGAAGCTCATCTAGCTCATTAAGTTGTAGAAGTCTCTTCTCACCTGCTGCTAACATATCAAAATTTAGACCCTTGATAGACCAAAATGCACGGTGCTCCAACTCAACGGGAAGATGACATGCTTTTCCATAAACCAATCTGTACGGAGTTGTCCCAATAGGTGTCTTAAACGCAGTTCTATTTGCCCAAAGTGCATCATCAAGCTTCGTAGACCAATCTTTCCTTGATTTTGCGACTGTCTTCTCCAAGATAGTCTTTATTTCACGGTTAGAGATCTCCACCTGACCACTGGTTTGAGGATGATAAGAAAGTCCCACCTTATGATAAACTCCATATTTCTTCAACATAGCCTTAAAACGATTTTCGAGAAAATGCTTTCCTCCATCGCTAATTAAAATTCTTGGTACTCCAAATCTAGGAAAAATCGTCTTCTTAAAGAACTTGCTCACAACACGAGCATCATTAGTGGGTGATGCAATGGCTTCAACCCATTTTGAGACGTAATCCACAGCTACCAAGATATACCGGTTCTTAAAAGATGGAGGGAATGGTCCCATAAAATCTACTCCCCAAACATCGAAAAGCTCCACTTCAAGAATGCTATTGAGAGGCATCTCATTGCGTCTTGAAATATTTCCAGTTCGTTGACAACGATCACAAGAATGAACATATTGGTGGACATCTTTAAAAAGAGTTGGCCAATAAAAACCGCACTGAAGAATCTTTGCAGCAGTTTTCGTAGTACTTGCATGACCACCACTTGGCAAATCGTGACAATGTGAGATTATAGCAGCAATCTCATTATCCGGAACACATCTTCTAATGACTCCATCTGCACAAGATTTATAAAGAAAAGGATCATCCCAAAAGTGCTTCCTCGCATCATAGAAAAACTTCTTCTTTTGTTGCGATGAGTAGCCATGAGGAACAGTACCACTAGCTAAGAAATTAGCTATATCAGCATACCAAGGAACCTCTATCCTTGCAAGAGAAAGTAGATGATCGTCAGAAAAAGAATCATTAATCGGAATATTTTTGCCATCATCCTCATCAAAAGTAAGGAGTGAAAGATGATCAGCAACCACGTTCTCAGCCGCTTTCTTGTCTTTAATCTCTAAGTCAAATTCTTGAAGAAGTAGAATCCAACGAATCAAACGAGGTTTAGCATCCTTTTTATTCATCAAATACCTCAAAGCTGCATGATCCGTGTGAACAATTACCTTCGAACCGACGAGATAGGATCGAAACTTTTCCATAGAATACACCACTACTAGCAATTCTTTCTCCGTTGTTGCATAATTAATCTGAGCTCCATCCAAGGTCTTGCTTGTATAGTAAATAGCATGAAGCTTTCCATCTTTCCTCTGGCCTAAGATTGCACCAATAGCTTGATCACTAGCATCACGCATGATTTCAAATGGTAATTTCCAATCCGGTGGTTGTATGATTGGAGCAGAGACAAGAGCTTTCTTTAACGTTTCAAAAGCCTCAACACAAGCATCATTAAACACAAAAGGTACACCCTTACCTAAAAGCTCAGTTAGAGGTCGAGCAATCTTCGAAAAATCTTTAATGAAACGGCGATAGAATCCCGCATGACCAAGAAAACTTCTTATCCCCTTGACTGAAGTAGGGGGTGGTAAGCGCTCAACAACCTCGACCTTGGCTTTATCAACTTCAATGCCTCTTTTTGAAACAACATGACCCAAAACAACTCCCTCTTGTACCATAAAGTGACAATTTTCCCAATTGAGAATTAGATTAACTTCTCGACATCTATGAAGCACCTTCTCCAAGTTATGTAAGCATGCATCAAAAGAAGTTCCACCAACTGAGAAATCATCCATAAAAACTTCCATAATATCTTCAATGAAATCTGAGAAAATTGCCATCATACATCGCTGAAAGGTGGGAGGAGCACAACATAGACCAAACGGCATTCAGCGGTATGCAAATGTACCATAGGGACATGTAAAAGTTGTCTTTTCCTGATCATTCGGATGGATAAGAATCTTGAAAAAACCTGAATATCCATATAAGAAGCAGAAGTAAGAATGTTTCGCCAACCGTTCAAGCATTTGATCAATAAAAGGGAGAGGAAAATGATCCTTCCTTGTGGCTTTATTTAATTTCCGTTAATCGATGCACATTCGCCACCCTGTAACATTTCTAGTAGAGATAGATTCACCGTTATCATTCTTCACCACGGTCATTCCTCCTTTCTTCGGCACTACATGTACCGGACTAACCCACTTGCTATCTGAGATAGGGTAGATTATACCTGCATCAAGAAGTTTTAAAACCTCCTTTTTGACCACCTCCATCATATTAGGATTGAGTCTCCGTTGAGGCTCAATAGAAGAAGCTTGCTCATCTTCCAGAATAATTTTATGCATGCAGAAAGATGGATTAATGCCCTTAATATCATCAATGGAATACCCAATAACATTTTTATACTTTCTCAAGACCGTGAGCAAATGCTCAATTTGAATGTCATCAAGCTCAGAACTAATGATGATAGGATATGTTTCATTAGGGCCCATAAACACGTATTTCAAAGATGCAGGTATGGGTTTCAGTTCTACCTTAGGAGGCGTGGGACTCTCCTTGACTTCCTCATGATGCAGCACAATAGAATGTCCAAGTTTGATTTTAGGTGTTGCGTCCAAGAGCTTCTAGTAACCCTTACATTCTTCATTCTCTTCATCCATGTTACCATCAAGAACAGCTTGAAGTGGATCCTCATATGATAAAGTTTTGGCTTTCATGTCGATCACTTCTTCTAGTGCATCCACCCTGTTTACACAGTCTCATCCGTAGAAGGATGTCCCATTGTACTTTGCAACTTGAATTCCATCTTCTCTTCGCCTAATTCGAAAGAAATTCTTCCATTTTTCATATCAATGATAGCTTCAGCTGTTGCTAAGAAAGGCCTCCCAAGAATGATAGGAATATTTACATCTTCTTCCATTTCCATGACAACAAAATCACATGGAATATAAAACTTTCCTACCTTAAGGGGCACATCTTCAAGAATTCCAAGTGGAAATTTCACACTTCTGTCTGCCAGTTGTAGAGAGATACGTGTGGGTTTCAGTTCACCCATCTGAAGATTTTCACAAATTGATAAAGGCATCAAACTGACACTTGCTCCAAGATCACACAAAGCTCTTTTGATTTCGACATCCCCTAGCTTGACAGGAATAGAGTAGCTACCTGGATCCGCTAACTTTTTTGGAATATCATTTTGCAAGATGGCACTACACTCTGTCGTTAATGAGATGGTAGAGCTTTCTTCAATTTTTCTCTTTCTTGACAAAATATCTTTAAGGAATTTTGCATAAGAGGGCATCTCTGTAATAGCATCCATGAATGGAATATTGATATGTAGCTTCTGCAAAATTCCAAGGAATTTACCAAACTTCTTCTCCAGCTTGGCTTGTGCCAACCTTTGTGGAAAAGGAACAGGTGGCACGTATGGTTTAAGAGGAACAACTTCTGATTCTTTCTTTTCTTTTTCCAAGATCTCTGGTTCTACCGATTTCTCAGCTGCAATCTCCTCTTGACTTTCCTTAGCCTTCACAACATTTTTGCTCGCATTCAATTCCGGCTCTTTTAATTCTTTACAACTTCTCAAAGTTACAGCGTTGATATGACCCCTTGGTGGTTGCTCAGTTTGACCAGGAAGTTGGCCTGAGGGCTTATTAAGTTGGCTCAATTGTTGAGAAATTTGAGTGATAGTGTTTTCCATCAATTTGTTGTGAGCCTTTATCTCATTGATACTTTAATCAAAGTGCTTATTCTTCTTCGATTGCGTAGAGATAAATCCTTCCATAAGACTTTCCAAGTGGGATTTCTGCGGCTGAGCTTGTTGAAAACCAAGAGGCTGAGAAAAATTACCCTGATTGTTCCTATAGGAGAGATTTGGATGATCTCTCCAACCTGGATTGTACGTGTTGGAGTAAGGATTATACTGCGGCCTTTGATTCTGATTGTAAAGAGCATTCGCCTGTTCAACTGCCATTCCAGAAGGATTGTATTGACAAGCAAGTTTGGTGTGAAACTCCTAAGTTTTGATGATCACAAACAGTAAGCCAGATATAAACAGTATGCCATTTGTAGACACTTTAACTTGGTTTTGCAGGGCAATTCAGCTTACTGATTGTGCAATCAGTATGACTCAAACAGAAAATTGGTAAGCCAAGTGTAGACTTAGTCAGTTTACATCTGTCTCAAACAGCAAGACGATTTCATGGTCAATCAGCGTACCAGTTGTACAAACAGCGTACCATTTGTACAAACAGCACGCTGACTGCGTCTGTCAGAAAAACAGGAGGCTACGACTTTTGATGAAGAATCAAGTATAGATGATATTAGAATATTGTAAGGACCTCTCTGAATATATCTGAAGTTACACCTACTCATATCCAATAGATATTGGGAGACAAACCTTTTCCTTGTCATAAAAATAAGAAAAGTAAGATTCACTTTTCATTATTTTAATGCCTCACACTACCTCCACTCACAAACAAACACATGGGGATGTCTTCCAAAATCATATCAAATATTCCTCATCATACAAAACACGCTCCTACCTATATCATCATCTGACATACACATTCTATATGTTCATCATCTTCATTATTCTACAAAAACACTTCTAACGGTTACAATTCATGCCGTTAAGATTTGATTTCATTTACATTCTTGTTCATCTATTTAAGAACGTGATATGCTCAGTTCTTAATCATCCCTTACAGTGCAAAAACAAGAATTCATATACAACCACAAGCCATCTTTGCTAAATTCTTAAAACCTTCAAAAACCCAATATTCACTTACACTCATATTTATTCAGAAGGGTTCATAGGTTTTGTTGTAATTCGTTCAAAACATTTGTATTGTTCAAATTGCATTGTTTTGTTGCTGTACAAGATTGGCTTCAGGTTTTAGGGTGAGTCGAACTAGACTAGAGAAGTATACTTGGGATGTAGTACTTAGAGGGTTGGTTCAGCACAGGTAAACAGCAAGCCATTTGTAAGCAGCAAGGGTTAAGGGAGATATATTGTTGTATCTTGTAATTGGATTATAGTTGATCAATAATATATTCTCTTACCAAGTTTGGTAAGGGACCAGGACGTAGACCATAGGGGATTAGGGGTCGAACCTGGCTAAAAGATTGTGTGTCTCTTTTACTTACTGTTCTTACTCTTTCTGCATTGCATTTTAGATACAAACAGCGTGCTGTTTGTGAACTGTGTTATTACAAATAGCAAGCTGTTTTCAGTTATTTTCAAAACAGTTAATAAATTCACATTATTAACCATAAACACCTATTCACCCCCCTCTAGGTGTTGTTTTTCAATTGGTATCAGAGCGTGGCATACTAACAATTTTGTAACAGGAAAGTATCGATCATGGCGGAACATTATCTTGAAGCAAAAGCCGATTATAGGGCTCCTCTCCTCACCGGATCAGAAAATTACAATTGGTGGAAATGTAGAATGGAAACATTCTTATCCAAGAGGCCACTGGTGTTAAGAGTTGTACAGAAAGGAGATTATCAATTCTTGGACGAAAAGAATCAACCGAAAGATGTTGATGATCTCACTATGGATGAAATTATCAAATGTGGTTTTAATGGAGAAGCTAGAAACTCCATAATGAATGCTCTAGATCAAGCTGAGTATGACAAAGTCTCCTCCCTAAAAACAGCAAAAGAAATGTGGGATGCTTTGGAAACCTATCATGAAGGATAAAAAACCTTGAGGAAGGTGAAGCTTAGCAAACTAATGAATGATTTTGGAAACTTCAAGCTCAAGGATAATGAAACTATTAAAGAAGGTCAAGCAAGGTTCCAAGTTACCATAAACTCATTAAAGAGACTTGGAAAAGATATTCCACAAGATGAAATCAACATGAAAGTGTTAAGTGCGGTACCATATATTTATGAAGCCAAGGTCACGGCTTTGGAATCATCCTCAACAATCGACACCATGGATCACTAGTACAGAACTGTCTTTTAGCATCGCACTTTAAGAGTCGGTTATATAGAGAGCCGTGGCCTATACATACTTTAGGCGTCAGTTGCTAGCTTAACCGACGCTTAAAGTCATTTATGTTGGACCTTTTGCGTCGGTCATGAAACGACCGACGCCTAAAACTGATCCTTTAGCGTCGGGCTTTACTGAACCGACGCCTAAAACCGACCTTTAGCATCGGTCTAAATAACCGACGCCTAAAACTGAACTTTTAGCGTCGGTCTTTATTCGACCGACGCGTAAAACCGAACCTTTAGCGTCGGTCTTTACTCAACCGACGCCTAAAACCGAACCTTTAGCGTCGGTCATAAACAACCGACGCCTAAAATTGACTCTTTATTGTCGGTCTTTACTCAACCGACGCTAAAAGTATTATAATTTTAAAAAAAAATATAGATATCAATTAAAAAATATTATAATTTTATACGTTAGTCAAACACAAATATACCCGTCTGTCTTTTTACATCAGCCACATAAAAAAATAATCAAAACTTCATCTCAATAATTATAGTCACCTACACCTACAGTAAAATCACCCGATCCCCAATTTCAGAAAATATCTTCGTGCATCTAATTCTGCTGATAACTACTCTCCTGCTATCCTCACTTTGTGACCTTACTCCGCTCAGATTCTCGATTGGGCATCTCCCAGTTTTTACATCTCCGGTGATATTTTACTTTTCGAGGTTCGATTGGGTAAGTATGGGTTCGATTGGGCATCTCCGTGTTCGATTTATAACTGCTAATTAATTGCTTTCAGGGTTCTCTGTATCCATTTAGGGTTCTTCTTATTTGGATCGATTGGGCATCTTTGGGATCAATTCAGGTATATATTGATCAATTTTATGTTTAGTAAGTGTTTTAGGAACTTGAAGTTCCTACTGTGAGATACATGGATGGTCTGATGTTGTGTAGTTGAAAAAAATAAGATACAAATTGTATAATTTGCTGATGTTGTGTGCGATTTTAACAGTGAGAGGCAAATGTGTGCAGTAAAAGAAGTAAGAGTTATTGCAGATGACCAGGCATCGAAAAAATGTCTCAAGCAATTGAACAGGTATTCCTTTCACCATCTTGCTACCTACGATTTTCCTTTCCATTGTACTTTAGCAGAATTATAATATATTTCCTAGTTGGCTAGTTGTCACTTGGGTGTTTAGATAGCTAGTTGTCACTTGGGTATTTCCTAGTTGTCCTTTCGTGGGTATATCTTATTAGAAACCTACTTTAGATAGACATCGTGGCCTTGGGACTGAAATTTTCTCCCTTACGCTGGATATTGCAGGTTTTGTCTTCTAAGAGATGAAGAGTTTCGGTTGTCTTTGCAGGTCCTCTCTGTAAGTTTGTTTTGGACAGGTGCAGTTCTTTGTAATACAGTACATGTTATAATTTCTAGGATGGTGTTCCTTGTTCTTTTCCATGGTGGTCGAGAAGCAGCGTCAATGCCTCACAAACAACTGATGAAATGTCTAAGTTATGCTGTGACAACTTCTTTTGGCAGTATCTGCTACGGATCACTCTTTACAGCTGCTATTAGAACATTGCGATGGCGGGTATACAAATAATATTTTCTTCATACTAAGTTAAAACTGTAAATACTGGTGCATCATATATGTATACTGTATGTTTATTTGTACGCGTTAACAGCTATAACCTTGTAAATTATTTGACCAATATTTTGCAGATTAGAGGATTTAGGTCAAAGATTGGGAACAATGAATGTTTGCTCTGCTCGGTTGATTCCTTGTTTCACCTTGTGGAGACCCTTGTTCGGTTTTTTAACAAGTATGCCTATGTCCAGGTAATTTACCTATTTTGTTGTGTTTTTTAAAGCTTGTTGCGTAACACCTATTTTGAGGTTAACACTGAGATTTAGTTGTCTTGAGGACTATAATTCCACTCAAGGCTGTCAAACATATATATTAATCCTCATATCATTAAAGAAAGAATAGAATTTTGGAAGAATAAAATTCTATTGTTTGTATCGATACTTAAAAATAAAGTTTTGGTATTAGTTTATTTCTTGAAGTTGCTGTTGGAGTTTCACTCTCACAAGTCATTGTAGGAGTGCGTTTATGGTTCACAGTAATACTTTTTACCTGCCAAGTGCTTCCGCCACAAGGACAATTGAAAATGTAAGGTTTCTACATAACAATAAGTACTTGGTTTGCTGGTCCAAATTTTAACCATTTTGAAGCACAAGCACTATTATTTCCTTCATTTCCTGGTGGTGTGCTCTCTTCCTCAACGTGCAATTTGGACACTTCTAGAACTGCATTATTCAGGGATTGCAAGTATGAAAGTAATTTGGGGCTTTCTTGATTGGTTATGGTGCTTTACTGCTTCATTAAACACTTTTCGAGTAATGTATAAATGACACAAAAATGAATGTTAAAAGTAATAAAAATGCACCCACTTGACAATGACAAGAGTCCCCAAGGCCAAAACAAGTGAATGAATGGAAACTGATTGCTGACTGTACTCTGGAGTCCAAAGGTGCGGAATCTCGGCGGAGGGTCGTGCTACCCAGTCAACAAGTGGAGGGTCCAGCGAGAAACGTGCCTCACATGGTTTTAACTTTTAAGGGAAGTGCCTTTATAAGAAAAAGTTGTACTATTAGAAAATTGATTATCTTGGTTTAAGTCCAATTGGGAGTTTGGTTCGATCTCTTCCTATAGAAGTATCTAGTTGCAATTCTAGACCCTAAAGGAAGAATTGGGGTCGACTATGAATAAAGTACTAGTTTAGCTGTGGAACAGGGAAATTCCCTTGCCAAGTAAACTGTTAAATTTTTTTAATGTTTTAGTCAATCAGACTTTTAAGTAAAAACTGTCTTGGTTTATGTCCTTATCCTTACTTTCCACTTATTGCATTTTGTAGTTGCATCTTGTATTTCACTTTTTTTTTTGCTAAATATCTTGTATTTCACTTTTGCTCGTAAGAAACTGCTGCTTAAAGAATTTTTTAACAAGCCTAGCAAAAGAAGTAGTTAATAAAAGTAAAGTTACTAAAAAGACCTTTTTCTGTTAAAAGGAAAACATTGTGTTCCTGTAAAATGCAGTTCTTGAGGTTCTCATTGCTATAAATTTCATTTATTGTTAGAGCTACAGCAATTTAAATATATTCGTAAATGCAGATTGCCATATTTGGGAAAACTTCAACAAATCAACAAGAGATGCATATAAATATAAATTTTGTATTGTTTCATATAGCTTGTATTATATAACGGGTTGATAGGGTGTTTGTTGGTTTATTAGAATTGCTTGTTTCATATAGCTTGTATTATATAACGGGTTGATAGGGTGTTTGTTGGTTTATTAGAATTGCAATATTTATTTATTTTTTTAAAATTGACTTTTAGTGTCGGTTGTTTCATTGACCGACGCCTTTTACATGTCTTTTAGCGTCGGTTGTTTCATTGACCGACGCCTTTGACATGTCTTTTAGCGTCAGTTGTTTCAATGACCGACGCCTTTGACATGAGTTTTAGCGTCGGTTGTTTCAATGACCGACGCTTATAACAGACTTTTATCGTCGGTTGTTCAAATGACCGACGCCTATAACAGACTTTTAGCGTCGGTTGTTCAAATGACCGACGCCTATAACAGACTTTTAGCATCGCCATTTTAACCGACGCTATTGGACTATACCTATAGTGTCGCCTTCATATACTACGCCCAATAACCGACGCTTAATGGCTATTTTGACCGATGCTAAAAACCTATTCTGTACTAGTGGATCACCTAGCTGTGTTTGCAGAGCTAGAACAATTTGAAAGCAAGATAAGCAAAGGTCAGGCTGAAGATGTTCGAGTTCCCCTAGCCAAAATGAGGAATTTGGCTCTTCACTCTACAAACAGCAAGCCAGAGTCTGCAAACAGCAAGCTGTTTGAAACTGATGAAGAATCTGACGAAGAAATGGCACTCATCTCACAAAAAATCAAGAGGCTGATTGAAAAGAAAAATAGAATGAAAAGGGAAAGAGGTGAATTCTCCAAAAGGAAATCCAAGGAAAAAACTTGCTTCGAATGTGGCAAGCCAGGCCATTTTAAGAAGGACTGTTTTAAGCTAAAGTCTAAACAGCAAGCTGCTTTCAAAGACAAGAGAAAAGCAAAGGCTCTACTGACCTGGAGTGATGATGATTCAGACTCCAGTGATGACTCAAGTGAAGACATGGTGAATTTGGCCCTTGTAGGTCTAAATGATGAAGAGAGTTCACTAGGATCCATAAAAGAAGATTGTGTGGATAGTGGTTATTCGAGTTCAGAAGATGATATGAGTGAGGTAAATTCAATCTATTCTGATTTAAATTCCTCTCATAATATGCTAGAAGAACTAACTGTGCAGGTACCAAATCATGTATCCATAATTGAGTTTATGGAACTAAAACATAAGAATAGCAAGCTGGAAAAGAACAATCAGTTGAAGAAAATGATTGCTGATTTAATGGCTGAAAAGAATCCAGAAACAAATCACAATGATCTTATTACTGATTTAAAGGAGAAATTAGTTCAATTCGAAGGAGTCAACAAAGTGATTCTACAAAGAAATGAGGTTCTTATGAAAGAACTTAGGAGATTGAAGTCAGAGATTGAAGAAAGGAATGAATGCATACAATCATTCAAGAACACAGAGTCAGACCAAGCCGAATCCTCAAAATTTGTGGAAAAGCGAAAACAGCAAGCTGAACTTATCAATCAGCAAGCTGATTTGATTTCTCTTCTGGAAAAAGAGGTCAAGGACCTCCATAAAGGAATAGAAACTTTTGTACAAGGAGAAGACACCTTAAAGACAATGATGAAGAAGGCAAAAGTCCCTGTAGTCAGAGAAGGAGTTGGCATGGACATACACAAGAAGCTTGGAGTCCTCAAATATGATGGTAAAAATGGCATACCTTATGATTATGCCATGCCTTGGAAAACATGCAACAAATGTGGTGGAAAAGGCCATCTGGAAATTCATTGTGTGGTCAAAATCAATGGTAAAGGGAAAACAGCTTACCAGAATGGACCAGCCAGGCGACAAACAGCATACCAGAATGCTCCTGACAGAAGACAAACAGCACGCCAACAGTCACCAAAAGTGATTCAGAAATGGATCAAGAAAGCTGAATTAAATGTGTTATATATTCTTGCTACTAACCAGTTTGGACCCAAACCTATATGGGTACCAAAACATTAAGTTTGTGTTTGTTTTGTTTTGTAGATGTGTCTTGCCGCCAAAATAAAGTTGAAACAATGGATCTTGGATAGCGGTTGCACTAGACATATGTCTGGAGACAAGTCTCAGTTCACAAGTCTCAACATGAAGAAAGGAGGAAGGGTTGGCAATAGCAAAACTCTTCGAATCCTTGGTATTGGTTCTATTGGTAATAGTAATATTTCAATTGATAAAGTTCAATATGTCAAAGGTCTTTCATATAACTTGCTTAGTGTCACTCAATTATTTGATGATGGACATTTTGTTCAGTTTGGCATAGATAAAACTATTATTACTATTGGTGCTAACAAAATCCCACTAGTTGCTAGAAGGGAAGGAAATATATATGTATTAGACTTCGAAATGCAGGAAACAGCATGCTGTTTGGCTGCAATCGACAATGATCCATATATATGGCATAGGAGGTTGGGACATGCACACATGGACTTGATCAATAAACTTTCAAGTAAGAATCTGGTCAGAGGACTACCAAAACTGAAATATACTAAGGTTGAAGTATGTTCAGCATGCCAATTGGGTAAACAAATTCGAAGTACTCACAAATCTAAGAAAATGGTATCTACTTCTAAACCCTTAGAGCTTCTGCACTTAGATTTATTTGGTCCAGAATCTTATAAAAGTATGGAGGTAAACAATATGGTTTTGTAATTGTAGATGATTATTCTAGATTTACTTGGGTATTGTTTCTTAGTACTAAAGATTGTGCTTTTGATGAATTTGAGAAACTGATTAAACTACTTGAGAACAAGCATGATACAAGACTTGTAGGTATAAGAAGTGATAGAGGAGGTGAATTTGTCAATGACAAATTTATCACATATTGTGAACAAAAGGGAATCTCGCATGAATTTTCTGCTCCAAGGACTCCTCAACAAAATGGAGTGGTGGAAAGAAAGAATAGGTCACTTCAAGAAACAGCAAGGACTCTACTGCAAGAAAGCAAGCTACCTAGAAGTTTTTGGGCCGAAGCTGTGAATACAGCATGCTATTTGTTGAATCGAATCATAATCAGGCCATTATTGGACAAAACTCCTTATCAACTGTTGAGAAACAAGAAGCCAAATATCAGTTACTTCAAGATTTTTGGTTCAAAGTGTTTTGTCCTCAAAACAATTGGTAAAGATGGTAAATTTGATGCTAAATCCTATGAAGCCATATTTCTTGGTTATTCTTTAACAAGTAGAGCTTATAGAATTTATAATATTAATAAGCATATTGTTGAAGAATCAATTGATGTTACTTTTCAAGAACCTAACAATGATCTACCAAGAGTTGAGGAAGGATTTGCAGGTGAAGAAGAAAATGTGCAACCTCAAGTTAGTGACAATCAGCAAGCTGGAAGTACAAATCAGCAAGCTGGAAGTGCAAATCAGCAAGCTGGAAGTGAAAATCAGCAAAATGGCAGTTCAAATCAGCAAGATGAAGATGAAAGTGACACTGAAAGTCAACAAGCCAAAGAGGATGCAGACACTGACAATCAGCAAGCTGAAAGCTCACAACAGCAAGCTGAAGTGGAAGATTCAATTACAAAAATAGCAAAAATGACTTTGGAAGGTCCTAGAGGATCTAGGGCTATTGCAAAATTGCTTCTATATGATGGAGAAGAACAGTCACCACCATCAAAGATGAGAAAGACAACTCATGAAGAAATAGCTCAACATTCTTTACCAAGGGCAACAAGAACGGTTAAAAATCATCCACCTGAGTTAGTCATTGGTGATATTATTGATGGAATTACTACATGAAGAGGGAAGACAAATTTTTGTGCTCATGTAGCCTTCCTAGCTCAAGAAGAACCTAAAAATATAGATGATGCATTAAAAGATGAGAATTGGATCATGGCCGTGCAAGAAGAATTAAATCAATTTGAAAGATGTAATGTTTGGGAACTTGTCAAGCCACCAAAGGATGCCTCACTTATAGGAACTAAATGGGTGTTCAAAAACAAAGTTGATGAATTTGGCACCATTACTCGAAATAAAGCAAGACTTGTAGCTCAAGGCTACAACCAACAAGAAGGCATTGATTTTGATCAAACCTATGCTCCTATTGCTCGTTTGGAATCAATAAGGATGCTTCTGGCTTATGCATGTTTCAAGAAAATCAAGCTATATCAAATGGATGTAAAGAGTGCATTCCTAAATGGTGTGCTAGAAGAGGAAGTCTATGTTAAACAACCTCCCGGATTCGAAAATGAACAATATCCAAACTATGCATTCAAGCTAAAGAAGGCTCTTTATGGTCTAAAGCAAGCCCCTAGAGCTTGGTACAAAAGGCTTAGTAAGTATCTAATCCAAAATGGATTCACTCGAGGTAAAATTGATCCCACATTATTTATTATGCAAAATGGTAAAGATATTTTAATTGTACAAATATATGTGGATGATATTATTTTTTGTGCTACTAATGAATCTATGTGTAAGTGGTTTTCCAAGTGTATGCATAGTGAGTTCGAAATGAGCATGATGGGCGAACTAAATTACTTCTTGGGTCTTCAAATCAAGCAATCTAAAGATGGAATTTTTGTGCACCAATCCAAATATACACAAAGTCTATTGAAGAGATTCGGTTTTGAAGATGTAAAACCAAAATCAACTCCCATGGTGCAAAACAACAAGCTGATTGTAGATGAAAATGGTAAGGCTGTTGATATTAAAAGATATCGAGGTATGATTGGAAGTCTATTGTATTTAACTGCTTCTAGACCTGACATAATGTACAGTGTATGTGTTTGTGCAAGGTTTCAATCAAACCCCAAAGAGTCTCACTTAAATGCCATTAAAAGAATATTTCGATATTTAAGTGGTACCATTTCTCTTGGTTTGTTTTATCCTATCACAAATACTTTTGATCTTGTTGGGTATAGTGATGCAGATTATGCAGGTTGCTTAATTGATAGAAAAAGTACTAGTGGTGTTTGTACATTCCTTGGACAAAGCCTAGTTTCTTGGCAATGCAAGAAACAAACTTCGGTTGCCTTATCCACTGCAGAAGGGGAGTATCTAGCAGCTGGGAGCTGTTGTTCTCAACTTCTATGGATGATTCAAACTCTGAGGGACTTTGATATCAAGTGTAAAAAGGTTCCAATCAACTGTGACAACACTAGCACCATAAGCATTTCTAAGAATCCGGTGAATCACTCAAGAACGAAGCATATTGATGTTCGACATCATTTCTTGAGAGACAATGTTGCTAAGGGCAAGATAGAGTTAGTCTTTGTCCCAACTGAATTCCAACTAGCTGATATATTCACCAAGCCCCTTGCAGAGGAAAGATTTTCAATCATTCGAATGCAACTTGGTATGTGCTCCATGTAAAATCAGCATGCTGTTTGGAAAATTGCAGAGCAGGTTAGCTTACCATTTGTTCGAGTCTCTATGACAAATGGTATACTGATTGTCACCACTTCTAGCTTAATATTGGTATGATATGTTTACATTATTTTTACATTAGTTTCATTTAAGTGATTTAAAATGTGCTGTTTAAATATAGATAATATGTACGTTTATGTGATTTGAACTAATGTGATTAATACTTGTGATAATTATTAATTAAACATCTCAGTATTAAAATATGCATGTTTTTTAGATAAATGTTAAGTGGGTTTTATTTTATCAATATTTCTCCCATAATATTTATCAAAACAAGGAACTTGGGACGGTTCATTTCTTTAAAACACTCTACTCTTGACAAAAGAGGCGATTAGGGTTCATAAAAGGGCGATTAGGGTTTCAATCGGAATCAACCAGTTTTTCAATCCCCTCAATCATCATGGTTCGCAAGACAAGGGCACGGAGAGCACCCACTCCATCTGCATCAATGAAGGAAGATATTGTTCTGGAACTAAAAGAAAGCGAGGATGAAGTTTCTCAAACTCCCGAATCGAAGAAGCTCAAGATGTCTGTGTCTCCGTCTTTTGTGTCTCCCGACTGTGAATCTCGCTTTAAAGAGATGGAATTAGGATCGCGCACCATCATTCCTGGCCAACCGATTTCAAGTAAGCTCGTTCCTTCACTTACTCGTTGTGGAGCTTTTAAATTGTTTCAAGATGTTGGATTAGAATCCTTCTTTATGGATATGCCTAAAATATACTTCCCTGATTTAGTTCGAGAGTATTATGCCAACATGCAAACTGATAAATTTGGGAGTATCGTATCTATGGTTAGGGGTAAGAAAATCCAGTTGAATCCCCCTATTTTGAGTTCGATTTTAAAAATCGAAAAGGAGAGTGATGTTGATGTGTACACTGCCCAGGGTTCTGTATCAATACCTGATTTAAGTATTATTGAGCAAATGAAATTGATAATGGGTGATGAAAAGATTAAGGATACAAACCCCCCTCCTACAACTGTGGTTACACCCATGGCTCACCTTCTGTTCAAACTTGCTAGGTCTCACATTTGCCCAAGGATTGGTAATAAATCAAATTTTACTTATCAAGATGTAGTAGTTGTTGCCATGTTAATGTCTGGAAAACCTTTTGATGTATCATCTCTGATACTTCAGAAAATGATAGCTACACTTGATAAAACAGTGAGTGGAATACCATATGGCCTTTGGTTGACAAAGGTGTTTGCTGGTCAAAGTGTGTAGCTGTGATTGCTGGTCTGACAATGCTTGAGAGTACGCCTGTAGCATCTGGCATACCATGCTCCCTGAGAGCTTTAGCTGGTGCATCACCCATAACTTCCTGGTTCTTGTTTTTCCTTCGCTTGCCTGCTTGCCTTCTTCCTGTAGCTTCAATTTCAGGATCAAGAGCAATTAAATTTTCAGTACCTGAACTTCGAGTGTGCATGCAACAAGAGAACTAGACACAATGATCAAATAACAAGGGCATAATAGCCGAAGCAACTCAACTAAACAACTTAGCTAAATCAATTCAAAAATTAACTAATCTAACACTGCTTTGTCCCCGGCAGCGGCGCCAAAAATTTGACAAGGCCGTCGCGTGCCTATCAAATAATAATTTCTAACAAATCCATCTAACTATGTAGTAGGGTAAGTCAGAGTCGATCCCACAGAGACAAACGTATCAATCACCAGTTATTTCTGATTTAATTCGGCTAAGCAAGTAACACAATAAATTTTGAGAAATTATTAACTAATTTTATACTAAAGAGAATTGTGTTTATATTAATCAAGTATTAAAAACATCCAGAATTAAGTATCCCCACTAGCATGAATTAATGCGATCGTGAATTTCCTCCCCAATTAATCAGATATATTACTCAAAAGGAAAGATGCGCCCTATAAATACCAATAACCCCTCTCGAGTATTAATGGCTTCTCTCAAATACAATCAAACCTATTCTCATGGTATCATGCAATTTAGAGACGTTTATCACAGCATCCTAATTTCCTAACAATCCATTCTACCTATTCTCATGGAGAATTTCATGTTCTTATTGGATAAATCACAACCATCTAAATCCAACTCTCGCTGATAATTAGATATTGGTTCAAACATTAATACACATAATCACGTCTGATTTGTAATTGTTAATTTAAACAACTCAATAATTAAGAGCAATTAAACAATCAAATTGGGGGAATTGGGAAATTCACACATCAATCATAACTAGGGTTCTACTTAACCCTAGATTAATAATCTACTCACTCATAATTGAATTAACAAAACAAGAATTATAAAGTGAACACATAATTATAAGAATAGAGAAAAAACCTTAAATCTTCAATCTTCAAAGAAAAATAATAGTTCTCCCAAAAGATGCTTACAAAAATGTAGTGTGTACAATAAATTTTTCCGATCCCCCAAAAACTATGTTTTTTATGTGTTTATATATTGCCCAAGGACTTAAGTAATTGCCTTAAATAAGGAGACCCAGCTGTTGCTAATTAAAATTATCATAAAAGTCGAAATTGGATTTTGCTGAAAATCTTCCGCACAAGCGCTACAGCGCTGCGCCTCTCGCGCTATTGCGCCTTGGAGCTCCTGATCGTTTTCTGTGTTGCGCGACCTGGACAGTAGCAGACTCGTGCTGTTGCGCCCTTTCTTGCGCTGCAGCGCCTCGCCTAATCTGCCCGTTTCTTCTGATTTGTACGCGCTCGAACATTAGGAATGCAGCGCTCCTGCGCCTCGACAGGTCTGTTGAGCTCTCCATTTCATCCCGAAATCTCAAACAACGAACCAAGATTTCATCAATTCTTCTCGGAAGTTCACCAAATAATTATTTTGAGCTAAAAACTCCATAAAATCATTAAAAATCATTAAACTCCTTCCAACTTGGCAATTCTTTATTTCCTGCGACAAACTCATCAAAAACTAATTAAATCCACAGGATTATTCGCAAAAGCACCGTAAATGTGGGAACAAAATCCTATAAAATATATATATAATATATTCTATCAGATATAATAATAGATAGACGTGTTAAAACGGTTAATCACACGCTTTAGTAAATGTACATGCATAGGTTGTCAAATTTACCAGCACTGCTAAATCTTTATGATGGGTCAGGTTAAGCACGGTTTGGCCTGGCTCGACCGTGCCCGATTCATGAAAAAACCAGCATAAACCCGACACAAACTGGGCCGGTTCGAAACCCGGCCAAGCCGCTAATACAAAAGTGAGTTCACGAGTCACCAATTTGTAAACCATAACCAGTTCGGCATGCACCGTTTAACTTTCCTAACCCGCTCAATAACTAACTTGCCCCATTCTGGCCCGCTCAACCCGCTTAACCCAGCTTATTTTAAAATTAAAATTAAAATCGAAACTTTGGATTTATCTCCCAATAAATTAATTAATTCAATAAATTTATATATCCAATATAGTTATATGTACTCGCCTTATTTTAAAATTTTGAATAATTAAAATTTGTTTATTGATTTTTATAAATATTTTTAATGTTTATTGAATTTTATAAATATTTTAAATGATATTTAGAAAAAACATTTTCTGAAATGATATATAAGAAAAAAAAAAAAGTGTGCTGAACCGCACGGCTCGCGCATGAACTGCACGATCAGACCGCCAAATTCGCCTCAGCCTGCCAAACCGGCACGCTCAAATCGGCATTGACCCAGTAAAGAAAGGTAAAGAATAAAAATTGGTATTTTCAATTTATGTGCAAAAGGTGTCAGATATAAAAAAAACAAAAATAAAGACAATATATGCATGGCAATTGATATTATTACAATTTCTGTATAATGTATCTACAACACTAAAATCCAGAGAGCTCTTCCTTTAGGGGTATCACTCTACCTTCTTTTACAGGAGGTCCAAAAATTTGACATTCTTTTATATTTATGACCAGTAGAGTTTACTGGATACTTCTCTAGCGATCACTTGTAGTTGTAGACCTTGTGTAAAAAAAACACAGTAATTCGAGTTAGCGAATTGCTCAACTCATCCAAATCGCCTAACTCACCGAAATCGCCAGCTCGCCCAAACCGCCAACTTGCCCCACTAAACCGCGTGTCATGTACGAGTCAACTAGTTACAAGCATGGCACGGCACAACAACAAATACGTGTCGTTCACGAATCCAATCCCAACTAAATCGGTCCGGCACGACCGGCACACCTATTTGCCTGGCTCTAATTACTGGGTTTGCATGATATGCATGTAGCATGCTATATATATATATGGGGGGCTACTCCAATACAAACCTCCTCAGAATACAAACCTAAAAACCAAATTTCAATCTAACATTTAAGCTAATCTAATGACCAAAATAGGGATATCCCAGTAAGAAAAAGTCTTATAATTTTACCCTCTATCCATTCATCGAAAAAAAAAATTAAAAAAAATATAATTTTTTTTTAAAAAAATGATGACGTGGCAGCATTTTTTTATTTTTTTATTTTTTTTGATGAATGGATAGAGTGTTGAATTATAAGACTTTTTTGTGAAGGTGCCCCTGGCGGAGCCCTTAGAATATATGAAATATAATATATTTTGTGTTGGTTTATAGTTCTCATTTTAAGTGGTTTGTATTTGAGTAAAAACATATATATATATATATATATATATATATATATATATATATATATATATATAGTAGGGAACCAATAAATTCCCTGAGATATATGTATTTTATATGTAAGTATATGGAGTGGGCAATTTTGTAAAATAAAGATTTGTTTAAAATTTTATTAATTAGCCCTGCGGGACCAATAAATTTTAAAGGATTTTATTAATACTAGTTGATAAAGCCGCGCTTCGCGGCGGCGTTACAATTTTTATTTTTAAAAAAATTCAATATATTTACGTTATATTATAATATTAATATTAAATTTTAATAATTAAATAATCTTCTCTAATGAATCAATTTCTTGTTAAATACAATTCTTTCGATTGAACCGCTTTCTCGTTAAAATCGAAATCCCAACTTTTTAACATATATTATAAAGACTTATATAATATTTTTTATCCATAAAATCGAACCGTAAAAATAAAAAAATTTCATGACTACAGTATCAAATTCTAATAGCTAATACAATCTTTTCTAGCGAGCCGTCATCCCGTTAAATACGTTTCGAGCCGCTCTTCTTTGAAACCGAAATTCTAACTTCACTATATAAAGAGAGTAAATTCCAATTTTTATATTCTTTAAACTTTCTAATATTTATGAAGTTTTAAAACATGAAAATACATCGTATATTTTCTATATATTATAGATAAACTTGTATAAAAAGGTTAAAATAAAGGATTTTTGGGAAAAAAGATGTATAGTTTTAAAAAAATCGTATATGACGTCTCCACCATCCTCGTATTCAACTTCCAATAAAACATTTTATTTTATGTATTATATATTTAAATTTAAACAATTTTTATACGGTATTACTAATGAACCGTTTTCTTGTTAAACACGGTTATTACTATTGATCCGCTCTCTCGTTAAGACCAAAAACCTAATTTTTACATATATTACTTGTATGATAATGTTTATCCATAAAAATCAAATCCTAAAAATAAAATAAATTTATAACATCAATATGGTATTTTAATAGCTAGTACAATCTTTTATAGTTAGCCGTCTTCCCGTTAAACATGTTTCGAGCCGCTCTCGTTTGGGATCGAAATTCCAACTTCATTACATATTATTGATGATATTTATCTTACACAACAATTTTTTTTTTCCTTAAAATCAAAACCTAAAAAATAGAGTGAATTCCAATTTATACTTTCTCTAGACTTTCTAAAATTTTTGGGGTTTTAGAAAATGAAAACACATCTTATTTTCTCTTTATATTATAGATACTCCTGTATTTATTTAGGATTCTTGCATGAGATTGTTCTTTATTATGTTAACACATTAATTCTTTTCTTTTTAAATACGGTGACTTTTTTAATGACAATAGTATTGGATTTATGAATAAATTTTCCTAATATAAGTATAATTAACTTATATAAAAAATATATAATTTAAGAAGATCGTACTTTCTATAAAATATTTAATTATATGTCTGCTCTATATATTCAAACACATATTCTACTTCTAGTAGAACGTTTAATTATATATTTTTTCTATAAATTCGAACTCTTATTCTCTATAAATTCGACATCCTATTCTACTTCCAATAGAATTTTTAATCGTATGCCTTATAAACACTTATTATACTTTCAATAGAACTTCTAATCATATGTCTTCCCTATAAATTCGAACTCTTCTCCTTTATATATTCGAACACCTATTCTACTTTTAATATGTTAATTGATATTTTTATATTTACTAATATTTAAAATTCTAAAATTCTAGAAAATTAGAATATTTTTAAAAAAATTCAATACATTTACGTTATATTATAATATTAATATTAAATTTTTAATAATTAAATAATCTTCTCTAATGAATCAATTTCTTCTTAAATACGATTCTTTCGATTGAGCTGCTCTCTCGTTAAAACCGAAATCCAAACTTTTTAACAACTTATATAATATTTTTTATCTATAAAATTGAACCGTAAAAATAAAAAAAAATTATGACTTCAGTATCAAATTCTAATAGCTAATACAATCTTTTCTAGCAAGCCGTCTTCCTGTTAAATACGTTTCGAGCCGCTCTTATTTGAAACCGAAATTCTAACTTCATTATATTAAGAGAGTAAGTTCCAATTTTTATATTCTTTAAACTTTCTAATATTTATGGAGTTTTAAAAGATGAAAACACATCTTATATTTTTTGTATATTATAGATATTCTTGTATTTATTTACAGTTTCTGCATGGGAATGTCTTTCTGTTATGTTAACATATCAAAAAAAAATTAAAATACGAAGACTTTTTGTTACGGGAATAATATTACATTTATGGATATATTTTTGTAATGCAAGTATAATTAACTTGTATAAAAAAGTTAAAATAAAAGATTTCTAGGAAAAAAGATGTATAGTTTTAAAAAATCGTATAAGATGTCTCCACCGTCCTCGTATTCTACTTCCAATAAAACATTTTATTTAATGTATTAATTATATATTTAAACATCTTTTATACGGTCTTATCTAATGAACCGCTTTCTTGTTAAACACATTTATTACTATTGATTCGCTCTCTCGTTAAGACCAAAAACCTAAGTTTTACATATATTACTTGTATGATAATGTTTATTCATAAAAATCAAATCCTAAAAATAAAATAAAATTTATAACATCATATGATATTTTAATAGCTAGTACGATCTTTTATAGTGAGCCGTCTTCCCGTTAAACACGTTTTGAGCCGCTCTCGTTTGGGATCGAAATTCTAACTTCATTACATATTATTGATGATACTTATCTTACACAATAATTTTTTTCCTTAAAATCAAAACCTAAAAAATAGAGTGAATTCCAATTTATACTTTCTCTAGATTTTCTAAAATTCTGGAGTTTTAGAAAATGAAAACACATCTTATTTTCTCTTTATATTATAGATACTCCTGTATTTATTTAGGATTTCTACATAAGATTGTTCTTTTACTCATTTATCTTTTATTACTTAAACACATCAATTCTTTTCTTTTTAAATACGGTGACTTTTTTCATGACAATAGTATTGGATTTATGAATAAATTTTCCTAATATAAGTATAATTAACTTATATAAAAAATATATAATTTAAGAAGATCGTACTTTCATAAAATATTTAATTATATATATGCTCTATATATTCAAACACCTATTCTAGTTCTAGTAGAAATTTTATTTATATATTTTTTGTAGAACTTTTATTTATATATTTTTTCAATAAAATCGAACTCTTATTCTCTATAAATTCGAACTCCTATTCTACTTCCAATAGAACTTTTAATCGTATGACTTATAAATACTTATTATACTTCCAATAGAACTTCTAATCATATGTCTTTCTTATAAATTCGAACTCTTCTTCTTTATAAATTCGAACACCTATTCTACTTCTAATATGCAAATTGATATTTTTATATTTGTTAGTGTTTAAAATTCTAGAAAATTAGAAAAATCGATTGAGACGATATTAGATCGCCACCTAAACTCCCTCTATCCTCCTTTATATATATATATATATATTGATATTGATTGCATGAAAGTTACCTGAGATATATCTCAGGTTCCTTTTTCTTATTTATATATATATATAATGGGTATATAAACCTTTATGATTTCTAAAAAATTATTACAGAGATATTTCTATTTATGATTTCTTAAAAAAGTATTAAAAATCTTCACTAGCTACTGTCATAGATTATTAATTATATTAACATACACGAAAACTTGTGATATTTATACATTTATTTTTGAGTGTGGCAGCCTAAATCGTTTTCAATACTACGTAAGATCAATGAGAAGATTGATGAAAACAGGATCCGCAAGTTTGTTATGAAACTAGAGGGAGCCTATTTCTGGTCAAAACCAGTGTGTTCATATGTCACTTGCATGGCTGCGCTGGTACCTGGGCCTAACGATTTAATCATTAGCATTGTTTGATATAATCATTTTGATTATACATAATTAAAATAATGAGTAGAATGAAAATTTTAAAATAACAAAGTAAATGAATTCAAACACATGACAGACATGAGTAGTACTGGTCATGGACATTAATTAGTACCCTCATTCTCTGTTTACATTTCTGAAAGAGTGTCTGACATGTATTTTAAGGTATTTTAAGGTGCATATAAAATATAATTTCGTAATTTATTTTTTCATTTTTATGATTTTGAATAAAAGTAAAATGTTTATATTTTTATTCAAAAAAATAAAAATTTAAAAATAATTTATAGAACTATACTTTATATGCATCTTAAAATGCGTGCCGGACATTCTCTCAAAAATGTAAATAATTGGATGGGAATGAGGGAGTAATATTCTTGATCATGATTAGTATTTGTCAAATTAATATGAAGATGAGCTGTTCTGTTGGAAATGTGTATGTATATATAAGAAAAAATTACAATTTCTTTCTTTCTCTCACAAGAGCTTCAGCTCTTTCTTTCTATCTCTCTAGATGTTGTGTTTTTCTTCTTAGTGTGTTTTTATTACAACAAACAAATGTCTTATTTATAGACTACAAAAAAAACATGTATACATCATGGCTTACATAGACAAGCCTACATTCTATGACTATCTTATTTAACTATGGCTGCACCACCCATGTAGCCTACCAAGACAATTGTCACCTTCTTTGAATGCCCACCTTATTTGACCACCTTAGGAGAGTCTGATTCTAACACTCCCCCTCAAACTCGACTTTGCATTCCGATATTCTCTTTCATTTTTTGAAACACATCCGGCTTCAATGGCTTCGTAAATATATCCGCTGAATTTTCTTCAGTCCTGCAGTGCACCAACTCCACAATTTTGTCATTCACCTGCTCTCGTATGAAATGATATTTGATGTTGATGTGCTTGCTTCGACTGTGTGACACCGAATTCTTTGCAAGTGAGATAGCAGATTTGTTATCCACGTATATAGTAACCGGATCCTCCTTTGGAAGTTTTAACTCGCTCAGTATGTAGCCTAGCCACATAGCTTGACATGCGCACGCTATTGCTGCCATATACTCCGCCTCACATGTTGACAGAGCAACCGTTGGTTGCTTCTTTGATGACCACGAAAATATCGCTGAACCGATATGAAAAGCATATCCTGAAGTCCTTTTCCCGTCATCCAAATCTCCACCATAATCACTGTCTGAGTAACCAACTAATTTCGAATCTTGAGAATGCGTATAAAACAAACCATGATTAAGTGTACCTTTTATGTACCTCAAAATTCTTTTAGCTGCCATGAAGTGATCTTGCTTCGGTTTCTCCATGTACCTACTAACCAGTCCAACTGCATACATGATATCTGGACGAGTGAAAGTTAGGTACCTCAGACTTCCGACCAAACTTTTGAACAATGTCGGATTTACCGACTCCCTTGTTGAATCAATTCTTAACTTTATGCTTCCTTCTGCTGGCGTGCTCACCGGCTTGCAATCTTCCATTCTGAACTTGGTTAAAATCTGCTCTGCATATTTTTTCTGAGACATAAAAATCCCATCTTTGCTTTGCTTCACCTCGACTCCAAGAAAGTATGACATTTGACCAATATCTGTTATCTCAAATTCATTAGTCATAACCTTCTTAAAATCATCGAACATACCAGGGTTGTTTCCGGTAAAGATCATGTCATCTACGTACAAGCACACAATCATAATATCTCCCCCTGAATTTGTCTTTGTGTAAAGTGCATGCTCATATGGACTTTTCACAAAACCATTCTTCTGAAAGTATTCATCCACCCTTGTGTTCCATGCTCTCGGGGCTTGTTTTAACCCGTACAGTTCTTTCTTTAGCCTATAGACTTTATTTTCCTTGCCTTTCTGAACATATCCAGGTGGTTGCTCGATGTAGACTTCTTCTTCAAGATAGCCATTCAGGAATGCTGACTTCACATCCATCTGATAAATCTTCCACTGATTCTGAGCTGCAATTGCTGTAAGAAGTCTGATGGTATCAACTCTTGCAACTGGAGTGAATACCTCATCATAATCAATGCCATGTCTCTGCTTGTAGCCTTTAGCCACCAACCTTGCCCTGTGCTTCTCCACTTTGCCTTCTTGATTTGTCTTGGTCTTATAGACCCATTTGACACCAATAGCTTTGTGTCCTTCTAGAAGACTTGTAAGCTCCCAAGTATCATTCTTCTTTATTGCGCCAATTTCTTCATCCATGGCTTTATTCCATTTGCTTTCTTCAGAAGCTTCCTCAAACGTCACTGGATCACATTCAGCCATCAAACAAAATAAAGAATAATCAAAGGATGTCTGTACCGGACTTGTTGCTTCATAAATACTATCCAGACTCCGCATTTTTCTTGGTGCTCCCCCTGAACTGCTGCTACTGCTGCTTCTTGACGTCGATGGTGTCGATGCAGGAGTTTGTTGATTTGGACTTTGTGGAGGAATCGGATCATCATCTCCGTCATCTTCAATGTTGGAGTCATCGCCATCATCATCATCATCATTAAAGAACAAGCCTGCAACTTTTCTTTCATCCTCGCTCCATCTCCAGTAATCAGATTCATTGAACTCAACATCTCGAGAAATGATTAATTTCTTCGTCAGGGGATTATAGAGTCTGTACGCCTTGCTTCTTTTGTCATATCCGGTAAAGATGCACTTTTCGTCTTTGTCATCAAACTTCTTTCTTTTCTGATCGGGAACATGGGCATATGCAATACACCCAAATATTCTGAGATGCCCAACTGATGGTTTGCTGCCACTCCATGCTTCATTTGGAGTTTTGTTTCTAACACTTTTTGTTGGACAACGATTCAACAAATAAACTGCACATAGAACGGCTTCAGCCCAGAAAGTTCTCGGCATATGCTTTGCTTTCACCATGCTCTTTGCCATGTCTAGAATGGTGCGATTTTTCCTCTCTGCAACACCATTTTGTTGTGGAGTGTATGCCATTGTCAATTGATGATTGATTCCATGTGCCCTGCAAAAACTTCTGAACAAGTTTGAAGTGTACTCGCCTCCTCTGTCTGATCGGAGTACCTTCAAATAATGACCACTCTGTTTTTCTGCCAAAGCTTTGAACTCCTTGAATTTATCAAGAGCCTCCGCATTTTCTTTAATGATATACACCCAACTTTTCCTACTAAAATCATCAATAAAAGTTAGGTAATAACTATTTCCGCCAAATGATGCAATATCAAATGGACCAGCAATATCAGTGTGAACAATCTCCAATGGTCTTCTAGCTCGCCATGATTTTCCAACTGGAAAGCTTTGTCGATGTTGCTTTCCTTTGCTTCGCACAACTGATTTGGTTCATTGATTTCTGGCAAACCATCCACCATCTTTGTCCTTGACAATAATTTCAAGCCAGTAAATCCAAGATGACCAAATCTCAAGTGCCATAACCACGAGTCATTTTTAATGACTGACTTTAAACACTTCTGCACCTTAGTTTGCATATCCAGAGTGAATAGACGATTCTTTGACATCTCCACATTTGCAATTAATTCTCGAACCTGATTTCTGATGATAAGAGAATTATCCTGCATCTGAATATTATATCCCTTCTCCACAAGTTGGCCAAGACTGATGATATTACTTTTCAAAGCAGGTATATAATAAACATCATTTATATACTTTTTATCACCTCTCTTTGTCACAATCGTAACAGTACCTTTCCCTTTGACTGGAATTTTTGACGAGTCACCAAAAGCAACTTCTCCGCTGATGGTGTCGTTTATCTCCGTAAATAATTCTTTATGGCCACACATGTGATTGCTAGCGCCTGAATCAAGATACCAAATATTTTTCTTGCCTTCTTCATCTCCTTTGTATGTGAGAAACATAGCAGAACCCACATCTTTGTCTTCTTTTGCTGCGGCAAAATGACTTCTTTCTTCCACTTTTGGAGATCTACACTCATAACTGAAATGACCATATTTGTTACAATTATAACATTGTAACTGAGACTTATCACCTCATTGTTGGAATCCGCCTCTTCCTCGGCCTCTAAAATTTTGACCACGACCAGATGGTTGATAGCCTTCATTATTCTGGCCTCTACTAAACGTCTGTCTTCCACGTCCTTGTCCACCTCGGTAGCTACCTCTATAGCCACCTCTGCCACGTATAGAACTGCTAGTGCCAGAATTTTCACCGATAGACATGCTGCTTTGCAAAGCTTTCTCCAAATGGCTCGTATCATCATACTGGTTCATCCGCTGCTCATGCGCTTGAAGTGAACCAACTAGCTCATCGATAGAAATTGTGGACAAATCTTTCGATTCCTCGATGGCAGTAACAATAAAATCAAATTTTCTTGTTAGCGAGCGGAGGAGCTTTTCCATGACCCGAACATCATCGAGACTTTCGCCATTTCTTTTCATTTCGTTTGTCACCGTTTTCAAACGCGTAACATATTCACCGATATTTTCCGAGCTCTTCATTTTTAAATTCTCAAACTCGCCACGTAATACTTGAAGCCGCACCTTTTTTACCTTTTCAACACCTTGGCATGATTTTTACAAAATCTCCCATGCCTCTTTCGCTGTCTTTGCATTTGAAATTTTTTCGAAGGTGGATTCGTCGACACCTTGAAAAATTATGTATAACGCCTTGTTGTCTTTTTTTCGAAATTCTTTTAACGCCGTCTTCTCGGCATTAGAAAGTGCTGCTTCAGCGGTAGTATCTTCGGGCTCGCTATAGCCGCTTTCAACGATATCCCAATTATCGTACGAACCGAGTAACACCTTCATTTGGATACTCCAGTTTCCATAATTTGTAGCCGTCAACTTTGGAATATTTTGTTGCACCATATTTGCCATATTTTTTTTTTAAAAAAATATCCTTTTACAGTATAAGTGAACAGTGCCGTATGAACAGTACCGTATGTATGAACAGTACTTCGTCTTCTCCGCCGTGAACAATACTTCGTCTTCTACGGCGTGAACAGTGCCGCCGGAACAGTAACTTGCAGGAAAATTTGCAGAATTTTCAGAATTTAACAACCAAACTCTGATGCCACTTGTTGGAAACGTGTATGTATATATAAGAAGAAATTACAATTTCTTTCTTTCTCTCACAAGAGCTTCAGCTCTTTCTTTCTATCTCTCTAGATGTTGTGTTTTTCTTCTTGGTGTGTTTTTATTACAACAAACAAATACCTTATTTATAGACTACAAAAAAACATGTATACATCATGGCTTACATAGACAAGCCTACATTCTATGACTATCTTATTCAACTATGGTTGTACCACCCATGTAGCCTACCAAGACAATTGCCACCTTCTTTGAATGCCCACCTTATTTGACCACCTTAGGAGAGTTTGATTCTAACAAGTTCAAGGAGGTTGAAGAAGCAGTGGTCATTAATGGTGTTGTGGAAATTGACATTAAGGATGCCGAGCCGATGATGCATCATGCATGCAGAGAATGATATGAAGTGGGCATGGAAGACCTGCTTGCCGCTTTGAATGATCAAGATGAGGGTTAATACATGGTTGGTTTTGTCTGTCTGGGCTACAAGTCCAATAGTCTGGTGAATTTTGTCTAAATTTTTTTAAAAATTATGTTACGTTGGGCTTTGGTCTTTGCTTTAGTTTCCACTGGAATTTGTTCTAGTTTCGTGGTAGGTGCAGATATTTCAGAAAGGGAACGGGCCCTTGGTTGTTGAAGTTCGGGGCTTTTGGTTGCATCTTTTGTAAGGCCCGGACTTTCATTCAGTTAGTGTTCAAACTTCAAACCATGGGTGTCTCCCTTGTAAGCCTTTGGGCCTTATCTATTATAGTATCTATTTGCATAACAACTTTAAATTTCGAAAAAAAGGACTTTGAAAGTGAAAATGCATATGATTAGGTTTTAGCATACGCCATGTATACCTGTCGACAGTTCCATGTAATTATCAGGTTGACCCGAAAAGTCACATGCTCCCAAACTTTGGATCAATGGAAGGGCAGAATGCGTGAACATGTCTTTTTCTTATCAACCCACTCAACCAGAAATCTACAATTTGTGCGTATGCATATGATATCATGCTTAAACTATAACATAAAATGCATATATGTTGATCTTGTAATTATAAAAAAAGAAGATAAAAGAAAAGAAAATCAACGTTTTTAATGGAAGAAGACCCCAATCTGCTTTGTGTGCTTTAAATTTACTTCGAAGTAGTAGCAAATCTAGCTAGTTAGTTTATCAGATAACATTACTAACATCTATACGAAGTATGTTGATTGAACGAAATTAAATTATATAAGTAATTGTTCGAGATCTTATATATTACTATTCCCTTCGTTGCCTTTTATTCGTAGTTTAAGAGGAGGTAAACTAAATGGAGAAAAATGATGTAAAATGATGGAATTTATTAAAATTAGTAAAAAAATGAGGAAATATATGATTTTGCTTTGTTAAATAATCAGATCATTAATCTTAAGGTGTCCCCAATAGAATATTATACTACAACACATATTATTCAACACTACTTCTCAATATATGGTACGATATGTTTCAAGACTATTGAATCGATAAACGAAAATTAAACGTGAGACCTATCCTAAATGAACTCTTATACCATGTTAAGTAAGATCTAAAATTTTCAAGTGCCAAACCTTTCCGGAATCTTAGGCTGCTCGACGGAATTGAATGGGCCTTTTTACTGGACGACATCTGGACGAGTCAAAATTTCACTGAACCATACCTGTTAAATATTTTATTTGGACCATCCAGAACAAATTTATGATACAAATTAGAAGCAGAGGATGGTGTCCTGAACTATTTATTTATTCATAATATTATCCTGGATGCCAAAAATATTATTAATAATGCTATTTTAATTAATTTTTAGCATAAATAATAATACATAATTAGATTTATATTCTAAATTGCATTAATTGTTGCTCTACTTATTTTAATATATAATATTTGTTTTTTTGAAATCAATATGTAATATTTTAAAAACATTACATATTCATTTTAAATATGTTATTTAATCCCTTAGTTCTCCTTACTCCTCCCAATTTTTTACAATTGGGTTGAACGTTAAGAAATGTAAAAAAATTAGCAGAAAGTGAGTAAATTACAAGTTCAATCATTATTTAAGTGATAGATTAGAAAGATGGAGATAAGTAGTGGATCCATTTTTTTAATTATTAATATTTCGTTATTTATTAAAAGTTTTAATAAATGTAAAAAATTGGAAAGAAAATTTAAAAAGGAAACATGTAAAGAATTGGGAGAAGTGGAAGTGGTAAATTATAATAATAAAATTTTATCTTTTACTGTTTACGGTGGTTCAGAAAAATAATTTAATAAATGATTTTAATCATTCAGCAATCAGATATATTTATCGTCCAGATTTTTGAACAATTCAGAAAAAATCGTTCAAATTTAACAAATGAGACCTTATATTAAATTATTTATTTAAAGTTATGTATATTTTTTAATCAAAACATTTATTTTTATATTACGTTTAATATTTAAAATAATAGTGGTATGGTGAATAAACTTAATTTACAATATTCACAAGAAATAACAAATGAATGCGATAACCTAAAAAGTCAAAACACATACAATATTGTTCGATTTATTTACATACACCCTAGTTAAGACGACTCTTCACTAGCTAGAGAAATGAGTGGGGTAAGCAATCTCGGCAAAGCTCTCACCGTTATTTTCATCTTCTCCGTCATTGCCCTCTTATCGGAACTGCTTTACGTTCTCTGGCGCCGCCGCATCATTTTCCGGCACCACTGTGATCCACCACAAGCCGCCGTTGAGCACCAACCCGATATATCATTAACTTCTACTATTTCACCAACTTCATCCAAAAAAGATCTTCTCTACTTCTTATGTTTGGGAACTCAGTCCCGGGTCGAGCCCGACGGATCAGCTCCGACCCGTAGGGCAGAAGGGTCGGTACACGATGATGACGTGGATATCATTGATTTGTACAAGTTGAGAGAATTGTACGGCCCGTCTAGGCTTTTGTTTACTATAAAAGAGGAGGAGAAAGAAGATTTGGAGTCTGAAAAGTCTACAACAAAGTCTAGGAATTTGAGCCAGAGCTTTGGAGACACCGGAGCTCCGCCGGAGTTTGTGGTGACAATTGAGGAAGGCATTGAAGAGACTCCGTTTTCAACTCCATGTGACTCGCCGTTGTTTTTTACTCCGTCGGCTTCTCCGGTGCACCATGTCATATCAAAAGCTAGTGCTGATGAAACGTTGTCGTAGTAGTACTAATTAGTAGAAGACTAGAAGTCAAGTGTCAAGGTAGGTTGATTAATGTGCTTTTTCTGCTGTAATTGTTTTTCCGGCGATGAAGAAAGTTAAAAGTCGCACGTTCAGTTTGGTATAGTGATTTGTAGCGTGCACTACATTAATTAAATTTGTTGTAGTACGTACAGAGTATTTAATTATGCATGCAAATTAAAGATTTGACGTTTTACTTTCTTTTCAGACTTGAATTCTGCATTTAAGTTTTTACTGTGTTTTGCACCGCAAGTACGGGACGATACAGATTCATTTTCTGAACTGTGTCGTATATATTTATACGTATTTGTTAAGGGGAAGAAGTGAGAACGAAAGTGACAAAGAAGACCGGATTAATAAACGATTTCACGGACTTGATTTGGATAATCGTTAGTCATTTTTAAAATTTGTTTATACATCAGGCTTGCTTGCTTTGCTGGTGATTACATGAAAGCAGGGATGGAACTGGAAATAATTTTTGGAGGGGCCAAATTTTTATCAACAATTCTTAGCATAGTACTACTTCAAAACATGTCTAAATATTGCATAGATATATTTCATTTGAACTAAGATGAACACTTTGTAATGTAAATATATGGAGCTGGGGACAATTCACCGGGGTAAACAAATGGCAGTGGGGGACTAAACAATAAATCTTACAATTTTGTATGCATAAAAAGGTAAAATATACAACTTTTGCGGGGGACAAAAGCCAACCCTGCCCCCCTCTACTTCCGTCAATGCATGAAAGCATAAGAGCATCATCAACAACCTCTTCACTTCACTCTTAAGTTAAATTTTGAGGAGGAATTATCAAAATTTTCACTCCAAAAGAATCCTAAGTCAAATTTTACTCTCCTTTCCTCTCCTCACACTTAAGAGTCTCTCTCCTCTCCTTTCCTCATTTTTTATTAATATATATCAATTTTTGAAACTCGTTCGGTTACTTTTGAACAGAAATTTTTTAAAATCGTGAAGATTGAAACTTTAACTCATACGCGTGAACAAACTTCTTGACGTGCTGGATACTTCATTTTCTATTATGCTGCCGTGATTTCAAGTTAAGCTTCCGATGGTTTTTTTTTAAAGGTGGCCAGGTGAACTTCTTAATTGTTTAAAATGAACTAGTCAAGCTTCCAATGGTTTTTTTTTGAAAGGTGGTCAGGTGAACTTCTTAAGCTTCCGATGGTTTTTTTTAAAAGGTGGCCAGGTGAACTTCTTAATTGTTTAAAGTGAACTAGTCAAGCTTCCCATGGTTTTTTTTAAAGGTGGCCAGGTGAACTTCTTAATTGTTTAAAGTGAACTAGTCAAGCTTCCGATGATTTTTTTTTAAAGGCGGCCAGGTGAACTTCTTAAGCTTCCGATGGTTTTTTTTAAAGGTGGTCAGGTGAACTTCTTAATTGTTTGAAGTGAACTAGTCAAGCTTCCGATTGTTTTTTTTAAAGGTGGGCAGGTGATGTAGTGCTAAACACAAATAGCCTGTATAAGTTTAAAATAAATTTAAAACAAATAGAGATAGAATTGAGAAGCATTGTTGGAGACAAAATCTACATTTCCTGTTAAATGACTTAAGAGCCCATATTTTAATAATTTTATTGAGGAGTCTGTCCTCCGATTGTTGGAGTTGCTCAGTGGTGAATAAGCAACCAAATCTTTACATTTTTCAGCACCAGTATGACCGGTGCTTATAGTACATAAGCAGTGTTTTAAAAATCCGAAAATCGGATGATATAACATCAATATGGAAAACAAATATAACCTTTCTATACAGTTTTCGCACATGCCCAAAACTCTATCTCTGGCTATCGTATGCCATTATAAACTTGATAATTTTTTGCTCCATATCATGTTATCAATCCATTGAATATATACACCCATCCCAACTCTCAATGATTGTTGTTATTTACTTTTACATATATAGAGTTGCGTTCTAATCTGAGTTCCGATTTAAAATTAAAAGGAAAAAAATGGCGAATAATTTGTATTATCAAGTTCCCTACATTTCTTTTTTTTTTTTTTTTTTAAAAATTTCTCTCCTATGAAGTGAGAGCCTTTGTTTTTCTCTCCTTTCTTGTTCGTAAGAGTGTGAGAGTTTTGTGATGGCAAGAGTTGAAGATATCAACGAGAGATTGGCAGGGATGGGAATTGAGGATGAGTAAAACACAGAACTCGTCTTTGATGAAGAAACGGAAGATGTGTCGAATAAGTTCGAAACCTGTCTTGTGGGTCGTTCTTTGACAAAAAAAAGTTTGAATATCAGGGCAATGAAATCCAAGATTGCAGACATTTGGCATCCAGCAAAAGGTATAAATATAAAAGATCTGAAACCAGGTGTTTTCTTATTTCATTTTACCATGTTGATGATATGAAATGGGTCCTAAATGGAGGTCCATGGAATTTTGACGGTGCTATGATTGTCCTCAGTAAAATCGGTGTAGGTGAGGATCCATTGGAGGTTCCACTGTTTTCTCTACAGATCTGGATTCAGCTATACGGTGTTCCATTAGGGTTAATGACAGAGGTAGTAGGGAAACAACTTGGTAATTTCTTTGGATCGTTTGTTTCTTATGACCTTAAAAATAATACTAGCATCTGGCAGGAATGTATATGAATCAGAATTAATGTTGACGTAAGGCAGCCGTTAAAATGTAAAAAAAAAAGATATGCAAAAATAATGGACCAGAGTACATTGTTCAATGTAAATATGAGAGGCTTGGGGACTTTCGCTTTTTCTGTGGCTTGGTAACTCATACCGAGCATTTTTGTGATAAGAAGTATAACTCGAAGATTAAGGATGAAGTGAGGGAATGGGGATCATGGCTTCGTGCTCCAGTGAAGAGATTTGTGGGGCAAGATCGGAGTAAGTTTCTCCGAGATGAGAGAGACACTGATTGGGATGTAAATTACGAAAAGTTAAATGCTAATCAGCATTTTTCAGGGGATTGTGGAAAGCAGATAATGCAATCTGATATGCAAACGCGTAATTTTAGCAGTACTTTGTCTAGCAGAGAGAATAATCAGGGATTTAGCTCCAACAATAAAGATAAGGTGGTTATGGCGGCTAATTTCAAAAATATTGTTAGGCCAACTGAGGAGGAATTGACTAGGATTAATATTGAGGAGAGTAACAGAAGAAGAAGAGGCCCAGATAGTAACTCTTTTATGGAAATAGAAGGTGGCAATGGAGGGATAATTACTGAAACTGGTCTTTCTAATGTTGATTGTCCAGTCTCTACAACTAATGATCTGGCTACACTTGAAAGGCAAGCTAGCCATTTGCAATGATTATTTTAAGTTGGAACTGTCAAGGGTTAGGTTCCCCTCGTACAATTCGAGTTCTGGGTGACCTTATCAAGGTTCAAAAACCCGATTTTCTTTTTGTATCTAAAACCATTTTTTTACGAATAAAATTGAAGAGCTTAGAGTTAAGCACAGATTTGCTCAATGTTTTTCAGTAGACAGAGTAGGGCATAGCGGTGGTTTGGCCTTTTTTTGGAAAAACAATGTGAATTTTGAAGTTACTAGTTATTCCCGCAATCATGTGAATGTTAATTTTCTTGATAATGGATCTGCTGTGTGGTCTCTTTCTTGTTTCTATGGCTTTCCAGAGAGGTAAGAAAAACTCATGGGATTTTATTCGAATGTTGGCTGGTATGACTCAGTTGCCCTGGTCAATTATTGGTGATTTTAATGATTTGTTGGTAGCAGTTGACAAGTGGGGGGATTCTTCTCATCCCCAATCTCTTATGGCGGGTTTTCCAGCTGCGATAGATGACTCTTTGCTGGTAGATATTGATCTTCAGGGTGGAAAGTTCATCTAGGAGAAGTCTCGTGGAACAACCGAGTGGGTTAAGGAACGCCTGGATAGGGCTTTTGCTTTACATTCTTGGCTGATTATGTTTCCATTGTGCAAGCTCTCGATTATTCATACTCCTGTTTCAGATCACGATCCCATCCTGTTGGATTTATAAAGTGTGTCTTTCTCTCGGAAGCAATTCCGTTTTCGGTTCGAAAACACATTGCTAAAAGAACCAGATTTTTATAAAGAGACTACTGATTTTTGGCTTGCTCTTCCACCCTATCATATACTTCCAAAGCTAATTTTTGTCTCGAATTTTATGGCTCGATGGGGGAGGAATTTTTTCCACAAGTTTCGTGATAAAGTGAAAAAGCAAAAGGAGGTAATATCTAAGTTGATGGATCGTGTTGATAGTGTAGGGGTCAAGTTGTACTTCGAAAAGAAAGAGAAATTGCACGAGCTTCTTATCCACGAAGAAATTTATTAGAAACAACAAGTTAAGGTTTTTTGGTTAATTGAAGGAGATGCTAACACAAAGTTTTTTCATGCTTCAACCTCTATTCGAAAAAAGACAAATCAAATTTCTTTTCCAAAATTTGATAATGGTTGTCGAGTGGATGACATGGAAGGAATGTGCGGCTTGGTCAAGGATTATTTTGTTGACATTTTTAAAGGAGATCAATATGCCCCGAATTCTCAGTTTGTTGAAGGAACGGTTGTGTGACAGATGCTCATAATCAATTGTTGGTAGCTGAGTTTTCTTTTACGGAGTTTAATACTGTAGTGAAGCATATGCACCCAGACAAAGCAAGTGGTCCGGAGGGCCTGAACCCCACATTTTTTCAGAATTTTTGGCCTGTTTTAGGTAAGGAGGTTTTTATTTGCTGTAAAGATTGGTTAATTACTAGTTCTTTTCCAGCAAATCTCAACGATACTAATGTTGTGCTCATACCCGAAAAAAAAATGCTTGTCATATGAAAGACCTCCGGCCTATAGCTTTATGCAATGTTTTGTAAAAGATTTTGTCTAAAGTTTTAGCGAATCGATTAAAACGTATTATTCCCTATATTATCACTGAGAATCAAGCTGCATTTGTGCCATGTAGGAGTACCAATGATAATGTGCTTATTGCTTTCGAACTTATCCACCATATGAATAATTCAAAAAGAGGAAGTGAGGGTGATGTGGCTTTGAAACCAGACATCTCAAAGGCTTATGATAGAATGGATTGGGGATATCTGAAGCACAGAATGGTAGCTATGGGTTTTTGCTCTAAATGGATAAAGTGGATGATGATGTGTGTGTCGACGGTCTCTTATGAATTTTGTTTTAATGGAGTAAATATCGGTCCCATCACTCCATCGAGAGGTATAAGGCAGGGAGACCCGCTCTCCCCTTACCTTTTCTCTGCTGCGTTGAGGGCCTTTCTCTTGCTTTGTCTAAAGCTCTGTCCAATGAGACGATACATGGTATTAAAGTCAGCAGTTCAGCCCCTATTATCTCCCATCTCTTATTCGCGAATGACTCTTTTTTATTTTTTTGGGCAAGTAATCATGAAGCTCAAACTGTTAAGTCCATTCTAGATGATTATGCAAACCACTCAAGGCAGTCTATTAACTATATTAAGTCGGGAATCACATTCAGCTCTGTTGTGACACAAAATCTAGGTTACTGAATTATGGCTAGGGTTCATGAGCTTCGTGCTTTAATGGCTGCTTCTACGTTCGAGACTAATCGATCCTTGTAGAATGCCTACGTATCTCAATGAGAATAAATCCAAAAATGTAGTTCTGAGAATGAGGGGTCAGGCCCTTTATATAGGCATTGGCATCCTAAGATTTAGAATAGGGTTAGGAGACTTGGCGGACAAGTCACCTCCTTTGAGAAGGTTCTAGACTCCTACCTTGTAGGAGTCTGTTTCCTTGTATGATTGTGTGCCTTGGAGGCTACTCTTTGTAGATTTAATATCCATATTTGGCTCTTATTGTTGAGTTGCTAATTACCCTCAATATTAATTATGAAATTAATATCCAATTAGGATTTTGATCCTTATTAATGGGCTTTGTATTTGGACCAAGCTAGGTCTAATTAATGCACCATTAATTGTTTCTTTAGGGCTTATTTTTAGCCCACATCATTTGCCCCCCCAACTTCTAGGAAAACTGATCAGGTTTTCGTAGAAGTTATGATTGTCTTTTTCTAGACTAGGGGTCGTTTTTATCCCTTACCTGGCACCCCTTGATTTTTTACCCTTATATGGGAATTTTGGTTTACACTTGTGTTTTACGGATATCGTCTTGGTTGTAAAATGTGGAGCGACCTACACATTTACGACAATGTTCATTCATTTTTCGGGCGAACCAGCCTTAAATGACGTTTAAAAGGTATTAAACGACTCTAAAAGGTACTAAACGGCGCTAAACAATGCTAAACGGCGATAAACGGTACTAATGGGCCTTAAACGACGTTTAAACGATGCTAAACAGCATTAAACGGCGGTAAACGACGCTAAATGGTACTAATCAGCCTTAAACGGAATTTAAATTGTGTTAAATGACGCTAAACGACATTAATTGGCGCTAAATGGTAGTAAACGGTGCTAACGACACTAAACGGCATTAATTTGGCGCTAAATGGCAATAAACGGTGCTAACGACACCAAACGGTGCTAACGACACTAAACAGTGTTAAACGGTGCTAAACGGCACTAAACGGTTCTAACGGCACCAAACTGTGCTAACGGCACTGTTGTGGAATAAAAATCGGGTTATCAAATTGCGATTAGGGTTTGTGTGTATTTAATGCTAAGGGATGTTGAGCTTCGAGCTTTAATGGCTGTTTCCGTGTTCGAGACTAATCGGTCCTCACAGAGTGGCTACGTATCTCGTTATTGAGAATCAAGCCAAAAATGTAGTTCTGAGATGAGGGGTCTGGCCCTTTAAATAGGCTGCAGGAGCCTTAGAATCGTAGTAGGATTCGGATACTTGGTGGGCAAGCCACCGCCTTGAGGAAGGTTCTAGACTCCTTCCTTGTAGGAGTCTGTTTCCATATTGAATTAGGTACCTTGGAGGCTAAGTCTGGTAGGAATAGCATCCTTATCTGATTACTATTGCTGAGCTGTTTATTACCCTTAATATTAATTACGAAATTAATATTAAAATAGGGATCCTGACCTCATTAATGGGCCCCATGTTTGGACCATGCTTGGTCTAATTAATGCCATATTAAATGTGTCTTTAGGGCTTATTTTCAGCCCATATCATTTGCCCCCCAACTTCTAGGAAAACTGTTCAGGTTTTCCTCGAAGTTTTAACGGTCTTTTCGAGACTTGGGTCAGGGTTTATTGCTTTTACGCGAGTATTCAACAATATCGTCTTAATGTAAGGCGTGGAGCGACCGACGCATTTACAATGATATTGAACGACACTAACAGTGTTAAACGGCACTAAACAGCGCTAATCAGCCTCAAACAATGTTTAAACAGTGTTAAACGATGTTAGACGGCATAAAACGGCACTAACGGCGCTAATCGGCACTAAACAGTGCTTAATCGGTGCTAATCAACCTCAAACAATGTTTAAACAGTGTTAAACGATGTTAGACGGCATAAAACGGCACTAACAGCGCTAATCGGCACTAAACGGTGCTTATCGGCACTAAACGGTGCTTAATCGGCACTAAACAGCGCTAATCAGCCTGAAACAACGTTTAAACAGTGTTAAACGATGTTAGACGGCATAAAACGGCACTAACGGCGCTAATCGGCACTAAACGGTGCTTAATCGGTACTAAACGGTGCTAATCGCGATCTTGAACATCAAGACGGAAAAAACAAAAAATGTGAAATCCCGACTCGATCACCACTGTTAGTTGGCCGGGTCGAAAAATGCATACCGACAACCAATGTCGGTCGGCCGGGAGGTCACCGGTGTGCCGGTCGGCCGGTACCCGGTTGGCCAAAGCAAAAACTCGTACCGATGGTCGACGTCGGTCGGCCGAATTTTTTATTTTTTTTTGTCGAAGTAGAATATTGACATTGAAGATCAACGTCGGTCGGCCGGGACATCCCCGGGAGGCCGGTCGGCCGGGACAAAACTACACACCGAAGGTCGACTTCGGTCGGCCGATATTTTTTTTTTCTTTTTGTCGAAGTAGAATATTGACATCGAAGATCAACGTCGGTCGACCGGGACATCCCCGGGATGCCGGTCGGCCGGGCGTCAGTCGGCCGGGACAAAACTGCACACCGAAGGTCGACTTCGATCGGCCGATTTTTTTTTATTTTTTTTTGTTTCGTCGATTGAAGCATAATATTGATACCGACAACCAATGTCGATCGGCCGATGAGTCTCCGGGAGGTCGATCGGCCGAGAGTCAATCGGCTGACAAAAAAACTCGACTTGAAGGTCGATGTCGGTCGGCCGAAGGGTTCAATTTTTCTTCAGTCGGCCGTGCTTCAATCGGATGACAAAAACACTCGACTCGAAGGTCGATGTCGGTCGGCCGAAGGGTTCAATTTTTCTTCAGTCGGCCGTGCTTCAATCGGCTGAAAAACACTCGACTCAAAGGTCGATGTCGGTCGGACGAAGGGTTCAATTTTTCTTCAGTCGGCCGTGCTTCAATCGGCTGACAAAAACACTCGACTCGAAAGTCGATGTCGGTTGGCCGAAGGGCTCAATTTTTCTTCATTCGGCCGTGCTTCAATCGGCTGACAAAAACACCCGACTCGAAGGTCGATGTCGGTCGGCCGAAGGGTTCAATTTTTCTTCAGTCGGTCGTGCTTCAATCGGCTGGTGCCCTCGTGGGTGCTTTGTCCGGCCGGTTCATGGTCTGCGAGTTTTGATTTTCAATATCGACCTCGATCATCAATATTAACATTCAAACTTCGGCTTTCAAAAGCTTGAAACTCGATCAACTTGGTCATTCATGACTTTTATTTAAGGCTTCCCCTAATTTCTTGATTAGCTCTAAACTCCTTTTAAGAGTTACATGCTTGCCTGATCTTAAATGGAAATTACTTCGAATCTTTCGATCACCATGTTGATTCAATGGCTCATTCTTGAACTATTCTTGAATTTCTTGATCCAAGGTTGGCTCTAGTAGCTTCGTTGGACTTCAATGGATTCAGCTTAGTTTTCATATTCGAAACGATGTCGGGATCGATTTTCGACATCGAAATGATGTCGGGACTCTCGACATCGAAACAAAGGCCAGTCGACTGAAGCTTCCCGGGTGCCCCGGTTGGCGGCCTCGGGTTGGCTGAGCCCCAGTTTTTAAACCTCAACGTCAGTATTCAAATGTCAATATTTGGACCTCAATGTCACTATTCGAAGTCGATGACCAAACAAACATCCTTCAATTCAAATTTTGCTTTCGTGACCTTCTGGGCCTTAACTCGCTTGTTGAATCCTTGGTTTTAAACCTTGAATCCGTTCATGGTTGTTGGTTATAATCAACCTTTCATTCTCATTCTAAGATGTAAAAATGACGAAATCCCTTAGTTCTTGCCCCCCTTGCTACATATGGTCGAGGTCTTGTTTCTCGGTTGATCGTTCAAGAAGTCCCCTTACCACTCAGCACTTGACTTCAAGTCTGGTGTGCCTAGGCTGGTTATTAACCTTTTATCTTGATTCTAGGTTTCCAACCTTCTTCTTATGCTCCTCGGACCTTACTTTGGTTTGAATTCGATTAACGGCTCTTGATTCAAGTCCTTAAACTCAAATGATAAACTCAATCAGAGGCAGATAACCTTTTTGGCCATCAAGGCTAAAATTTTATGTCGGGATTTGAGATTCAAGATTTTAAGTAAGAAATGACAAAGGACCTCTTATCTCAAAAATCTCACTAACTGTTTTTGTGCCTTCAAGGCATTATCAAGGAGCCAACCAGTCCCAAGATGAGCTTTGAGAGGGTCTATCCTTCAGCTTACATCAACCGGTGCTACCAATTTCGAATCGATAGTGGGGTCTTTAGGACCTGGAAGTAAAAATTCTCTGCATAATTCTCTATCTCAGAAGAGCCAAACTTAGACTTGGCATCGGCCTTAATGTTCTCTTTCTCTCTTGGGATATACTCAACGTGGCACCTGTTGAACGGGCCTATCGCAGCTTTCATAATCCTCAAGTATTTGGCCATATTCTTTTCTCTATCCTCAAACTCTCCATTGACTTGTGAGACTACCAGCTTTGAGTCTCCCCAGACTTTCAGGTTCTTGACCCTCAGGATTCTTATCAATCCACGGCCGGCTATCAGAGCTTCATACTCTGCCTCGTTGTAAGTTGTTTGAAAATCCAACTTCAAGGCATACTCAGCTGCGAACTCAGCGGGCTTTGTATAACTAAACCTGCACCACTTGTTTTTGTTTTTGATGCCCCATCAAAATAGAGCTCGCCTTGCTGACCTTCCCAGTCTATTACCTCCTGCCCCCTGACTTCTTGGTTGTTAATAGTATATTCAACCACGGAGTCATCTAGAGCCTGGGCTTTGATGGCCGTCCTAGGCTTGTACTTAACATCAAATTCTTCTAGTTCGATTGCCCACTTTGATGAGCCTTTCATTGGCTTTCAGGCTATGAAATATGTTCCTTAATGGTTGGTCCATCAGGACTTCAATTTTTTGAGCTTGGAAGTATGGTTCTAGCTTCCTTGATGCTGTTTCCAATGTCAAAGCAAAAAAAAATTTTGTTGGATGAGTAATTCAACTCATCTTCACGCAACACTTTGCTTACACATTAGATAGGTTTTCTTGGACTCCTTGGTCTTGATCAAGGATGCCCTTGGGTTCCCTGATCCTTGGTTGAGATTTAAGATTTGTTGTTATCCTTTCCTGGCTTAAGTGGCCACTGGTGGCTACCTTGTATCCAAGGTCCTTTATGGACTTGAACTTTAGTTCGATTGTATTGTAATCTTACTGTTGATCATATATGGTCTTTTCTATGCATTTGCATGTTTTCATTCATATGTTCTTTTATTTTCAGTACTTGGTCATCTTCGACTTACACACACCAGGTGCTTGGCACATAAATAAAATCACATAATCAATTAACAAAAACAAACTTGCATTAAAAGCTTGAAATGGGTTCAACCCTTACATAGAGTACTACTATCCTACTCGGGGCAATAAGCCCCGGAATGGTTTCATCGAACCTTATTGCTACTTCTACTAGATATATATGAAACTAAGTCCTACTAGGATAACTTGAGCCCATCAGGGCTTTGCAAGACTATGCCTGCACCACTTGATTTTGTTTTTGATGCTCCATCAAAATAGATCACCCACCACTCCTTCTGGTCTCCTCATTCTTATTCTGAAGTTCACTTTCTGCTTGGGGTACTACCTCCTGCCCCCCGACTTCTTGGTTGCCAATGATACATTCAACCACGAAGTCAGTTAACGCCTTAGCCTTAATGGTAGTCCGAGGCTTCTGTGTGATGCCCTCTTCTAGCCTTCCTTGGTGTTCCTTACCTATGAAGACATTCATGTCTTCAATCGGAAGGACCTGCCCCCCGACTCCATCAGGCCTTAACGAGGCTACATAACAACTTCGTGCCATCTTCTGATCACCTTTATGTTTTCCAACACCATTCCTGGTTGGGAACTTGATCTTCATATGATAAGTTGAGGCAACAGCCTTGAATGCATGAAGTCCAGTCCTTCCAAGGATAACATTGTACGTTGAAACCGATTTAATTACCAGGAAGTTCAACATCTGAGTGGCCTCCTTAGGCTCCTGTCCAATAGTTACAGACAACTAAATAGTCCCTTCAACTTTGGATTCTACTCCATTAAATCCATATCTAGGCATGTTATTGGGGGTCAACTGAGAGTCAGTGTACCCCATCTTCACAAATGCATCATGAAATAGAATGTCAACGGAAGCTCCATTGTTTATCAAGACTCGCTTCACCTCTGAGTTTCCAATCACAAGAGTTATGACCAACGGGTCATTGTGGGGGAACTTCACTCCTTCCAAGTCTGAGTCATTAAAACTAACCGCTAACTCAGTTTGTGCACGCTTCGGGACCTCTTCCACGATGTGCATCACTTCTCGGGCATAAGCCTTCCTAGAGTTCCTAGTTGCCCCGGCCGCAGTTGGGCCTCATGAGATCATGTTGATTACTGGCCCTCGGGGCTTTGGGTTGCGATCTTGATCGTTATCCCTCCTATCATACTCTCTTCTCTGATTACCACGGTCTTCACCCTTAGTGAAGTGGCTCAGTTTCCCTCTACGGATCAAAAACTCGATCTCATCTTTGAGTTGCTTGCAATCATCAGTGTCATGCCCCACATCTCTGTGGAATCTGCAATACTGATTCTGGTTTCTCTTTGCGGGATCACCCCTGAGTGGCTTCGGCCATCGGAAATCTTTATCCTTCTCAATGTCCAACAAGCTTCGACTCCTAGGAGTATTCAACCTTGCATGTTCAGTGAACCTTGGCCCTTGGTTCTTTTTAGGGGCATGGTCGGAGTCCTCGCTAGTTCGGGGATACTTGTCCCTAGCATCATACTTCTGGTCATCATACTCCTGGTCTTGCTTTCGCTTTCTAGAGTCGTTGTTACCCCCTCCATTACCTACTGTGGCCTCTTTCTTCATGCTATCCTCGGCTTTAATATATTTATCAGCTCTTCGTTGGAGCACAGCCATGTTCTCTGGGGGATGCTTCGCTAATGACCTTTTAAAGAAGAGGTCAGTGGTTCCGTGTTCCAGGGCTACCATGGCCACCTTATTCTCTAAGTCAGTGATATTCAATGTCTCCTTGGTGAATCGCTTGAGATAATCCCTCAAATTCTCATTCTTCCCCTGCACCACATACATGAGGGATGCAGAACTTTTTTAATGAACTCTCCCACTAATGAACTGGCTTACAAATGCAGCGCTCAACTCCTTAAAAGAGCCAATCGAGTTTGCAGGTAGGCGGCTATACCACCTTTGAGTCATGCCTGACAGGGTTTGAGGGAACGCCCTACACTTTAAGGCATCACTCGCAGGCTGCAGCATCAGTACGTTCGAGAATGTCCTAACATGGTTTGCGGGGTCGCCCGTTCCATCATAAGCCTTAATTGTCGGCATCTTGAACTTCCTTGAGATGCGGGCATTCATCACCTCCTCGGTAAACGGAGGTGTGGGTGTTAGTGTAGGTGCCCTAGAGGCAATACATTGTTTCTTAAATAAACCTTATGTCATTTGATTATTAAATAAATGTATTTATTATGACTCTAATTACTGCGATATTTGTTAGCATAATAAATGTCCTTAGAATAATGATACACATTATATAGTTTAAGTTTACAACTTGAATTTGAGATTATATAATATCATATTCTTAAAGGTCCCTAGTCGAGTATTATTATACAGGACAATAATAATACATAAATAGACTAGTATGTTTTTGACTGATAACCACATCTCATTGGTTATAAGTATGGAGATACTAAAGTCAGTACATAGGTACATGTAGAGTACATGGTACTGGACAGACCCAACGTGAGATTCTTCATGTTAATTAAGTCATAAGAAAGACTCATAGTGATAATGGTGTAATGATCCTTTGACTTGAGATCATTATATTTCTATACGAGGATAATATACTTTGACTACATTAAAAGTTACCTTTGACCGGGTAATGATAAAAGTGGACATCGGGTATATTGTGAATCGTATGAGAAATTTGAATGATAGATAAAGGATTTAACCCTCCTATTATTAGGAGAGATATTATTGGCCTTTTGATTGAGTGAGACTATAAAATGCATGGTCGTGCTCAAATAATGATTTGTTATTAATAGTCTACTCATGGATCAAGTAAACCCGGATTAAATTATGAAGAGGATGACAATAAACATGCCTCGAGTTTAATCTATAATATTTGGTTAAAGGGATTATATTACACGGGAACATTAATCACAAAAGGTTTATCGAATCACGATTTAATTATTATTTAATTGGGTAGCAATGACGTATTACTAGATATCGCTCATTGTTTATAATTTTATTGGAGAATAAAATTATTGCCAAAATAAATAATAACCTACAAGGTCACACACATAGAACATTTTAAAGGAAGAATTAATTTAAATTATGAATTTAAATTAATTAATGATAAGATGGATTTTATTATATTAATTAAGTGTGACTTAATTAAGCTATAATAAAATACAAAGATATATGAGATATGATTTTAATAATTAAGTTTGACTTAATTATTTATTTATTTGAATAATAGAATTAGATTTTATTATTTAATTAAATCATATTTGGGCTAGGTTTTTGACAAGGGTTTTTGGCTTTACACTATCCTATATATAAAGATATAGGGTAAAGGATTTAGTACGTGAAAAGTTAGTTGAGCCGCATCCCAAAACCAAAACCCTAAAAACTAAATCTCATATTTTCATTGGAGGCTAGTACCTCCCTTCCATTCAAGAATTGTTCTTGGAGTGTTCGTGTGGATACCGTAGAGGAGGCTTCGAGGAGGAGTGCTCAGTAATCGTGGGAGGCTTGCATCTTCATCGTTCTTTAAACGTAAAGCTTTGATAAGGTAATCGTTCTATCTACCATATTTTCAATTATTATACATGGATCCGGGTTTGGTTTTGATTTATTTTATTACTGTTTTCGCTGCGTATTGATGATCGAAACCAACAATGGCATCAGTGCTGCTTGTATAATAGGATAATCTGGTTATATATGATATAAACGATCCGTTATATGCATTTTTAAGAACTGATTTTTTGTTCCGTGCATGAACCCTACGTGATGCATGATATAACGATATGCATGTTTCGTTTTCTACTGGTTTTGATGCGTCCAGTGATCTGCCATGTATTAGTAGGATTAAAACGTAACCTAATCTGGTCTTTAATGATGTACACGATCTGTTATAAGTGATACCAGAACTGGTTTTTCCATCCCGATGAACCCTAACCCTACTCCATATTCATACGTGAAAAGATGCTACTGTGATTCTTGTTTTTCTTGTGTCTACGATCTGTTGGAACCTGCTGTGTTTTAATGAGATTAAAACGTGATGTTAACATCTGTAAACCAGTCCATAATCATAATATAGGATCAGTAGTTCAGTTTATACATGAACATATACATACATGTTCATACGTATTTATTCATAATAGGTTTTGATTTTGAATCATTCTAGAATCTGTGATATATGTTTGTGATGTAACTGATAAGTAAACGAAGGTCTGAGAAACAGTCTGGAAGGAAATCGGGATCATAATCACATACATATGTAGAACACGACGAACTGGGTTTCAGAAAATCTGCAGAAAAATTGCATGTACAGGTGATGCGCATACTGAGTATGCGCATCTGCTAGGGTTTCGGCCATAAACGCATACGCGGAATGCGTGTCTTATAGAAATAACAAAATAGGTCATATGCGCATACTGTAGATGCGTATCTGCTGTTTTTTAATAATAAAAAAAATTTAAAAAAAAAAAATTTCAGCTAGGTTTTGCATGCTAAGATTAAATTATAAATGTTAATGTTTAACTTGGAGTATGCAAAATTTTATTAATTAGTAAATTTGATTACTAAGTTAATATTTAAATTAATTTTATTTTTATGATTTGATCATATTTAATTTATGTTGTATAAAATTGTGATTATACAATATGTGATGTTTTAATTGTTATGTGAGCATGATGCATGGTTATGGCCCCAAGACCTAGTTTTCAATTTATTTTATTAATTTTAATTTATGGTTTGTAATAATTAAATACGACTTGCATGTCGTTTTTCTTTGTAATTATTTTATCTCGAATGCAACTCTAGTTCTTTTTTAATTTGTTTCAAGAGAGGCTTGGAGGCAATCAAGGCAGCTTTGGAAGCGAAGCAAGAGATTTTGTAATAATTAATTATTACCATCATAGATTGACCTTGATTTTTCCATTAGCTTGGAAAAATCGCATAGGATTGGGCCATAACCATAGCATATTAATTTATGTGATGCACTTTACATATAATGTATGTGTAGAGTAGCAAATGTATGCATGTTTTAATTAGATTAATGATGTATGCATGTATTAGATACGTCAACCATACCATGCTTGCCATGCTAAACAAGATAAAATCTGTAACGATTCGAGATTTTAAAATGAACAAACGATCATGAGATTTCTGTGTTTATGAAACACGGAATTAAATACGAATTTTCAATTATTTAGATATGGGGAGATTTTGTCAAAAACAGGTTTTTCCTGTAAGGAAGTTGGGTATTAAGTGAGGCCACTTGTGACTCCTCCAACAACCTGGAAATCAAACTATTGATGAATATTGATTTGAAGTATTTAATTCAAGGAAAAATTGGGAATCTCTTTATGATGGGATCATGGTCGTTTTAATTCAAAGCCCCTTAACAAAATATTAAGTTTTAATCGGATGCTTTCCAATGAATGAACACTCATTGAATCCTAGATCGATAAGGGGAATGACTGCCAGTGGCAGGGGACTCCTGTCTATCGTGGTGAGATGTGACGAATATAAGCGGTTATATTCGACCGTTGTATCATTGGGTTTAACTTCACTGAGTCGTCATAATAAGGTGAAAATAAACGGTTATATTCAAAATCTATTAGATAGACAAGAACAATTGTTGTTCACCAAACTATCCAAGAATTATATATGATATAATTAACAACTGTTGTCTACCTAAATAATCATGTTTTAAGGACTACCAGTGGTTGACTTAGGATGTGATGAAATATGGATCTTGGCTCACTAGAAAGATTTATGGGATATTCTTTCCGATTTAATAGTAAGGGCTATTAATTTGATAAAAATAGTGGGAGATATATTATGAATATGTCATAATCACTTGAACATAATTAATGTAACAATCTAACTTATCTTATGCATTTTATCATTGTAGAAAACAAATGGCACAAAATACAAACAACACTTTCTCTGTGCGATCAGTCCTTGAGAAGGTCAAGCTGACAGGATCGAACTTCCTTGACTGGTCTAGGAATTTGAGAATTGTTCTCATGCAGGAAAAGAAATCTTATGTGATTGATATTCCTCCACCGGCAGCCCCTGCTAACAATGCCACTGCTGCTCAACGAAATGCTTATCAGAAGCATATTGATGATGCAACTGATGTGGCTTGTCTAATGCTTGCTACTATGGATGCTGAGCTCCAGAAGCAGCATTTTGATATGAATGCTTATACTATGTTTGAACATCTTTCAACGATGTTTCAATCACAGGCTCGTGTTGAAAAGTTCAACACAAGCAAAGCACTCATCTCGTGTAAGCAGGGCAATGGACCAGTCGGACCACATGTTCTAAAGATGATTGGGTATTGTGATTACCTTGCTCGTTTGGGTTTCCCGCTTCAGCGAGAGGCTCAAGTCGATATAATCTTGCAATCTTTGAACAGCGACTATGCTCAGTTCATAATGACTTTCAATATGACTGAGCAAGATAAGACTCCTATGGAATTGTTGGCCATGCTGAGGACCACTGAAGCAAATATGGTCAAGGCACCTGAGAAGGCTCCCATAATGATGGTGGGCAAGAAAGGTGCTAAGGGAAAGGGGAAATGGAAAGGCAAGAAAAAGGTTACACCGAAAGATCTTAGTCCTTCTAAGCCCTCTTTCAAAAAGGCTAAAAAGCCGAAGGGAGATGTCGCAAAGGCTGACAAAGGTGATTGTCACTATTGTCACAAGCCTGGTCACTGGAAGAGAAACTGTCATGCTTACTTGGAGGATCTGAAGAAATTGAAGGGTGTTCAGATTTCTGGATCAGGTATTTATGTTATAGAAGTCAATCCGTCTATTTCTACATCTTGGGTATTGGATACTGGATGTGCTTCTCACATTTGTATAAATGTGCAGGAACTGCAGAGAAGTAGGACTTTGGCTAAGGGAGAAGTGGACCTACGAGTAGGCAATGGAGCAAGAGTTGCTGCTTTAGCCGTAGGAACTTATTATTTATCTTTACCCTCTGGGCTTGTTTTAGAACTAAATGACTGTTATTACGTGCCTGCGATTCGCAGAAACATTATTTCTGTTTCTTGTTTGGACAAGAAAGGATTTTCGTCTACAATAAAGAACAACAGTTGCTCTTTTGCTTTGAATGATTTAACCTATGGTGTTTCGCGTTTATTTAATGTTTTATATGTTCTTGATTTGGATAATCCTATCTGTAACATAGAAAACAAACGACTTAAAGTAAATGACTCAAATCAAACATACCTCTGGCATTGTCGTCTAGGCCATATAAATGAGAAACGCATTTCCAAATTACATAAAGATGGATACTTGGATAAGTTTGATTTTGAATCATACGAAAAATGCGAATCTTGTTTGCTTGGTAAGATGACTAAAGCCCCTTTTACTGGTAAGGGTCAAAGGGCCACAGAACGTTTGGAGCTAATACATAGTGATGTATGTGGCCCAATGCGTGTGATGGCTAGAGGAGGCTACTACTACTTCATAACATTTACTGATGACTTCAGTAGATATGGATATGTATATCTTATGAAGAACAAATCCGATTCTTTTGAAAAATTCAAAGAATACAAGGCTAAAGTAGAGAAGCAAATAGGCGGAGGTGCAAGTATTAAGATCTTACGATCCGATCGTGGGGGTGAATACTTAAGCACCAAATTTAAAGAGTATTTAAAAGATTGTGGTATTGTATCACAACTCACTCCGCCAGGTACACCTCAATGGAATGGAGTTTCAGAGAGGAGAAATCGCACCTTGTTGGACATGGTACGATCGATGATGAGTCATGCAGATCTTCCAATAAGTTTCTGGGGTTATGCTCTAGAAACAACGGCTTTCACACTTAATCGTGTTCCAACCAAGAAGGTTCAAAAGACTCCATATGAGATATGGGAGGAGAAACGGTCAAGCATGAACTTTATGAAAGTTTGGGGATGCAAGGCGTTTGTAAAACGTCAAGTATCTGACAAGCTTGGACCTAAATCCGAAGAGTGCAATTTTGTGGGATACCCTAAAGAAACAAAGTCGTATTATTTTTATAGTCCTTCTGAGCAGAAAGTGTTCATTGCTCGAGATGCTGTCTTCATGGAAAAGGATTTTGTTTCCAAAAGGGACAGTGGGAGAACTATAGATCTCGATGAAGATCGAGAACCACAAAATAGCATTGAACCTGAGGTGGAACAAGAGCAGAATAATGATAATGCTCAAGAAACACAGGTTGTTCGTAGATCTGGTAGAATTCGCCATGAGCCAGAGAGATATGGATTTCTTTTGACTCAATGTGGGGATTTGATGCTCATAGATGAGGATGAGCCTCTCACATACCAATATGCTATGAACAGTCCAGACTCTAAGAGATGGCTTGAAGCCATGAAATCCGAGATGGATTCCATGTACGAAAACCAAGTTTGGGATTTGGTTGATCCACCTGAAGGGGTAAAACCCGTAGGGTGCAAGTGGGTTTTCAAGAAGAAAACTGACATGGAAGGAAATGTTCAGACCTATAAAGCAAGACTGGTTGCGAAAGGGTTCAAACAAATTCATGGTATTGACTATGATGAAACTTTCTCACCAGTTGCCATGGTCAAGTCCATAAGGATTTTGCTTGCAATTGCAGCATTCCATGATTACGAAATCTGGTAAATGGATGTCAAAACAGCTTTCCTTAATGGGAGCCTTGAAGAGGATGTGTACATGACACAACCAGAAGGTTTTGTCGATCCAAGGAATGTTGGCAAGGTATGTAAATTACGTCAATCCATTTATGGATTGAAGCAAGCCTCTAGGAGATGGAATATTCGTTTTGATGAAACAGTCAAGGAGTATGGCTTTATTCAAAACGAGGATGAACCTTGTGTTTACAAGAAGGTTAGTGGGAGCCATGTGGCATTCATAGTACTGTATGTTGATGACATACTACTAATGGGGAATGACATACCTTCTCTAAAGGCTGTTAAGACTTGGTTAGGGAGCAATTTCTCTATGAAAGATTTAGGAGAGGCAACCTACATTCTAGGAATGAGGATCTATAGAGATAGATCTAAAAGGATGATCGGTCTAAGTCAGAGTACATACATTGATAAGGTTTTGCATCGTTTTGGTATGCAAAATGCTAAAAGGGGATATGTCCCTGTGTCTCAAGGAATAACGATTTCTAAAGACCAGTGTCCGAAATCATTAGATGAGAAGGACCACATGAATAAAGTTCCATATGCATCAGCAATTGGATCTATCATGTATGCAATGGTATGTACTCGACCAGATGTTTCGTATGCTTTGAGCATGACGAGCAGATACCAGTCTAATCCAGGTGAAGGTCACTGGACGGCAGTCAAGAATATTCTAAAGTACCTGAAAAGGACTAAAGATTCATTCTTAGTGTATGGAGGAGAGGAGAAGCTGGTTGTAAAAGGTTACACCGATGCAAGTTTCCAAACAGACAGGGATGATACTGTATCACAGTCTGGTTTTGTATTTTGTCTAAATGGAGGTGCTGTAAGCTGGAAGAGTTCAAAGCAAGAAACAGTAGCTGATTCTACAATGGAGGCTGAGTACATTGCAGCTTGTGAAGCGGCTAAGGAGGCTGTTTGGATTCGAAAATTCATTTCTGATTTGGAAGTGGTTCCATCGATTGCAGATCCCATTGATCTATACTGCGATAATAATGGGGCCATCGCACAGGCTAGAGAGCCTAGATCGCACTCCCGATCCAAAGATATACTCAGAAGATATCACCTCATACGAGAGATTAATGAAAGGGGTGAAATACATATATGTAAAGTGCATACAAATGATAACATTGCAGATCCACTGACCAAAGGCCTGTCGCAGCAGAAGCACGACGGTCACACTAGTTCCATGGGTATTAGATACATGGGTGATTGGCTCTAGTGCAAGTGGGAGATTGTTAGTGTAGGTGCCCTAGAGGTAATACATTGTTTTTTAAATAAACCTTATGTCATTTGATTATTAAATAAATGTATTTATGATGACTCTAATTACTGCGATATTTGTTAGCATAATAAATGTCCTTAGAATAATGATACACATTATATAGTTTAAGTTTACAACTTGAATTTGAGATTATATAATATCATATTCTTAAAAGTCCCTAGTCGAGTATTATTATACAGGACAATAATAATACATAAATAGACTAGTATGTTTTTGATTGATAACCACATCTCATTGGTTATAAGTATGGAGATACTAAAGTCAATACATAGGTACATGTAGAGTACATGGTACTGGACAGACCCAATGTGAGATTCTTCATGTTAATTAAGTCATAAGAAAGACTCACAGTGATAATGGTGTAATGATCCTTTGACTTGAGATCATTATATTTCTATACGAGGATAATATACTTTGACTACATTAAAAGTTACCTTTGACCGGGTAATGATAAAAGTGGACATCGGGTATATTGTGAATCGTATGAGAAATATGAATGATAGATAAAGGATTTAACCCTCCTATTATTAGGAGAGATATTATTGGCCTTTTGATTGAGTGAGACTATAAAATGCATGGCCGTGCTCAAATAATGATTTGTTATTAATAGTCTACTCATGGATCAAGTAAACCCGGATTAAATTATGAAGAGGATGACAATAAACATGCCTCGAGTTTAATCTATAATATTTGGTTAAAGGGATTATATTACACGGGAACATTAATCACAAAAGGTTTATCGAATCACGATTTAATTATTATTTAATAGGGTAGCAATGATGTATTACTAGATATCGCTCATTGTTTATAATTTTATTGGAGAATAAAATTATTGCCAAAATAAATAATAACCTACAGGGTCACACACATAGAACATTTTAAAGGAAGAATTAATTTAAATTATGAATTTAAATTAATTAATGATAAGTTGGATTTTATTATATTAATTATGTGTGACTTAATTAAGCTATAATAAAATACAAAGATATATGAGATATGATTTTAATAATTAAGTTTGACTTAATTATTTATTTATTTGAATAATAGAATTAGATTTTATTATTTAATTAAATCATATTTGGGCTAGGTTTTTCACAAGGGTTTTTGGCTTTACACTATCCTATATATAAAGATATGGGGTAAAGGATTTAGTACGTGAAAAGTTAGTTGAGCCGCATCCCAAAACTAAATCTCATATTTTCATTGGAGGCTAGTACCTCCCTTCCATTCAAGAATTGTTCTTGGAGTGTTCGTGTGGATACTGTAGAGGAGGCTTCGAGGAGGAGTGCTCAGTAATCGTGGGAGGCTTGCATCTTCATCGTTCTTTAAACGTAAAGCTTTGATAAGGTAATCGTTCTATCTACCATATTATCAATTATTATACATGGATCTGGGTTTGGTTTCGATTTATTTTATTACTGTTTTCGCTGCGTATTGATGATCGAAACCAACAGTGGGATCATCAGGATCCCAAAGTGGCATCAGATCCTTGGGGTTGCTTCTGGGGGTGTCCATCCTTATCGATTTTTCAGTTGGGGCATCGGCCCTTCGCTGTCTCCTTGAAGGCCTCTCCAGATTTATAATGGGAATCCTCCCTGTAACTGGAGGAGGTCGAATCAGACTTTGCCTTGCTTGCTCCCTAGCAATATCATCCTTCAACCTTTGGATCTCAGCCTCATGAGCCTTAATTGGGAGGACCTGCCCCCCGACTCCATCAAGCCTTAATGCGGCTATGTAATAGCTCCTAGCCATTTTCTGGTCACCTTTATGCTCTCCAACACCATTCCTGGTTGGGAACTTGATCTTCATATGATAGGTTGAGGCCACATCCTTAAAAGCGTGGAGTCCAGTCCTTCCGAGGATAGCGTTGTAGGTGGAAGATGCTTTGATAACTAAAAAGTTCAGCATCTGAATGGCCTCCTTAGGCTCTTGCCCAATTGTCATGGGTAACTGAATTAGTCCTTCGACTTTGGATTCCACTTTATTGAATCAATATATGGGCACGTTGGAAGGAGTCAAATGAGAATCGTTGTATCCCATCTTCTCAAAGGCCTCATAGAACAGAATGTCCACAAAAGCTCCATTGTCTATCACGACTCGCTTCACCTCTGAGTTCCCAATCACGGGAGTTATGACCAGTGGGTCATCGTGGGGGAACTTCACCCCTTCTAGGCCTGATTCATCAAATCCAAAAGCTACTTTAATCCTTGCACATTTCGGTGCTTCTCCTACAATGTGCATTACCTCTCTGGCATAAGTCTTTCGAGAGTTCTTGGTTGTCCCAGCCGTTGTCGAGCCTCCCGATATTATGTTAATTACTGGCCCTCGGGGCTGTGGGTTGTGATCTCAATCATCGTCGCTCCTATCATAATCTCTTCTCTGACTACCACGATCTTCACCTTTAGTGAAGTGGCTCAGCTTTCCTATCTTTGAGTTGCTTGCAATCATCAGTGTCATGCCCCACATCTTTGTGGAATCCGCAATACTGATTCTTGTTTCTCTTTGAGGGATCACCCTTGAGTGGCTTCGGCCATCGAAAATCCTTATCCTTTTCAATATCAAACAAGATTTGACTCTTTGGTGCGTTCAACCTTGCGTACTCAACAAACCTCGGTCCTAGAGCAGAGTCAGAGTCCTTACTAGTTCGGGGATACTTGTCTCTAGCACCATACTCCTACTCTGTCTTTCACTTTTTAGAGTTCCCGTTTCCACCACTTGCGGTAGAGAACTATGTCTTCCTCATGCTTTCCTCAGCCTTGATGTATTTGCTCGCCCTTCTTTGGAGCTCAATCATGCTCTCAGGGGGATGCTTTGCTAACGACATCTGAAAGTAAACATTCGACGTCCCATGTTGCAAGGCTATCATAGCTACCTTTTTTTCCAGATCAGGGATGTTCAATGTTTCCTTAATGAAGCGCTTAAGATAATCCCTTAAATTCTCATCCTCTCCTTGTACCACTTGCATAAGTGATGCGGATCTTTTTTCATGGACTCTTCCACTGATGAACTTGCCGATAAAAGTTGTGCTCAATTCCTTGAAGGAGCCGATTGAGTTTGCAGGCAGACGACTATACCATCTTTGGGCCATGCCCGCTAGGGTTTGAGGGAATGTCGTACACTTGAGAGCGTCACTTGCAGGTTGCAACAACAATGCTTTTGAAAACGTCCTTACGTGGTGTACGAGATCGCCCGTTCCATCATAAAGCTTGATGGTTGGCATCTTAAATTTTCTGGAGATGTGAGCATTCATCACCTCCTCGGTAAATTGTGGTTTGGGATCATCAGGATCTCCGGGTTGCATCAAGTCTTTGGGATCAGCCCTTGGGATCTCTGTCCTTACAACCTTCGACCTAGGGATCTCAGTCCTCCCGTGTCTTATTGATGGCGTCTCCAAGTCAACAATGGGAATCTCTCCTGACCTTGGAAGGGGCCGATTATGCCTTTGTTGTTCCATTGCCATGACTTCTTTTAACTTCTGAATCTCGGCTTCATAAGCCTTAATTCTCTCAGCTGATGTCATTGGGGGTCCATCATGGATTCTTCGAGTACGCCTTCCAGGCTCTTTTCTTGCACGTCGCCTCCTCGGGGCTTCACTCGATCCTCTAATTCAGAGGAGGAGTCATCAGTATAGGGACCAGAGTAGTCATAGTATTCTCGTCATTGATGAGGGCCTAAACCTCTGACGTATTGGGGATGATACGGTTCGTGTATCTGAAGGGCATGACCACTTGGTCCCGTGCCTTAAACAGGTGGATAGTTTGGCAACCCGTAAATCGGGTTCGTGCTTGCAGAGAGCACAGTGGTTGAGATCTGGGCTCCATATGGCATCGGGCGACCACCAAAAGGGGCAACCACCATTTGAAGTTGGTTTGTCTCTTGATAAGAAGGATTCGTCACCAAAGGTAGCGATCCTTGAGGTTGGGTTTGGATCCCTGTGGGAGTCGTCCCTTGGGGTAAAATAACCAGAGGTTAGGAGCTTGCTCCCGGGGGCACTTGCTCCGAGGTAGGAGGTGCAGCAGTGCCGTCGGTGGTCTCGGACATGACTGGTGTTCTTCGTGTGTTAACCATGGTTGATGATATCTTCCCATAGACGGTGCCAAATGTTGTGACACAAGTCTAGGTTACAAAATTACGGCTAGGGTTCGTGAGCTTCGTGCTTTAATGGCTGCTTCCACGTTCGAGACTAATCGGCTTTTATAGAATGCCTACGTATCTCAATGAGAATCAAGCCAAAAATGTAGTTCTGAGAATGAGGGGTCAGGCCCTCTATATAGGCGTTGGCAGCCTAAGATTTATAGTAGGGTTAGGAGACTTGGTGGAAAAGTCACCTCCTTTGAGAAGGTTCTAGACTCCTACCTTGTAGAAGTCTGTTTCCTTGTACGATTGTATGCCTAGATGTAATATCCATATTTAACTCTTATTGCTGAGTTTTTAATTACCCTCAATATTAATTATGAAATTAATATCAAAATATAGTTTTGAGCCTTATTAATGGGCTTTGTATTAGAACAAGCTAGGTCTACTAATGCTTCATTAATTGTTTTTTTAGGGATTATTTTTAGCCCATATCAAGCTCGAATGTCAAGCACGATAAACAGGCTGCGATATCTTCTATCCTGGGAGTTAGCAATGATTTGCTGAATAGTATGTATCTAGGGTTGCCGTATCTGGTGGGTAGATCAGAGAAAAGAGACTTTGGGTTTGTTAAGGAGAGAATATGGAAGAGGTTACAAAGTTGGAAAACGAAAAAGATTTCTCGTGCAAAGAAGACGGTCTTGATAAAAAATGTTGCAACATCTATACCTTCATATTGTATGTCCTCTTTTCTCCTGCCAAGATCAATGTGCAATAAGATGGAAGTGATGTTGAACAAATACTGGTGGCAATCGGGGTCTACTGATAGGAGAGGCATTAACTGGGTTAGAGGGAGTGGGTTAAGTATGTCGAAATGTCATGGTGGCCTTGCTTTTCGAGATCTCTATGGATATAATATTGCTCTCATGGCCAAGCATGTTTGGCAATTTATTTACTCTCCTCAATCTCTTGTGTCAAGGTTTTATAAGGCAAAGTATTTTCCGAGTGCTAATATTCTACAAGCAATAGCAGCTCCAGGGTCAAGTTTTATATGGAAAGGAATTATTACAGCAAGAAATGAAGTTATGAAAGGCTACAGATGGATTTTGGGTGATGGTAATTTGATTAACTGTACTCAGGATCCTTGGCTGATTGGAAAAGATGATTTCATGGTTGATCAAACTAGATCGTGTGCTGATAATAATATGGTATTCTCTCAACTATTTTTACCGAATGAAAGAAAATGGAACACTCATAAGGTGATGAGTATATTTTTTAGAAATGACTCAAATTTGATCTTGGCAACTCGCATTCCAGATTTCCCATCTGGGGACCGTTTAGCTTGGTCAAAAACAACTAATGGTAAGTACTCAGTCAAGACGGGTTATCAATTGTGGCATAATCATCATATAGGCACTGGTTCTGTTTTGCAATCGAATGGGTGGAGTAGCCTTTGGAAGTTAGATTTACCTCGCAAAATCAAGTTGTTTCTCTGACGTTTCTGCAGGAACAATATTCCTGTGAGGAGTAGACTGAGCACTAAAGGAGTTCGCCTTCCTCTTAACTGTCTGATGTGTACCTATGAAAATGAAGACCTTCTTCATGTCTTTTTTGAGTGTCTGTTTGCTTCTGCATGCTGGAACTACTCTGGTACGCTATATGATATGTCGAGAGAGGAATCTGCTCCTGGTTGGTTATTATCTAAGCTAGATACTTGTACTTCTGCAGAGGCTTTAAGAATTGCCAAAGTGTTATTGGGGGTCTGGTTTTTTCGTAACAAAAAGGTCTGGGAGGACAAGGTGGTCACAGCAGCTGTAGCAATGACATGGAATGCTAGAACTGTTTTTGATTGGAAGGAAGCAAGGGACAAACGTTTGGCTCAAGTTGTTAATAATTCGAGTGTGAGAACCCCTGTTACTGTTAAATGGAAAAAACCAGAGTCTGGAGTTTCTAAATTGAATGTTGATGCTACAGTAAAGTTGGGTGATGCATCATTATCGATGGTCTTAGTGCTTCGGGATCACACTAGTGCTTTAGTGGTTGGTAAAATAGTTTGTAAATCTATGGTTTCTACTGTTTTTGAAGCCGAAGCCTTGGCGATTCTTGAAGGTCTTCAATGGTTGCTCTCCATGACTTTCGACAAGGTGATCATCGATTCAGATTCTTTCTCTCAGTCAGAGCTCTACAAAACCCTCAGGATAACTTGCTGGAAGTTAGCAATATCTTGAATGCCTGCCGTTCCATTCTGGAATCTAGGTCGGAGTTTTCAGTTTCCTTTGTTAAAAGACAAGCGAATAGGGTCGCTCATATAGCAGCTAAAATTCCATGTTCTCTAAATTGTCAAAATGTATTTACGACTCCTCCAAGTATGTTGTTGGAGCCTCTTTTGTATGACATTCCTTAGTAATGAAATTTGTTCTTATTCAAAAAATAATAATCGAAAATCGAACTTAATCAATAAAAAATTAATTAATTAATTGAAAATTGATCAAAATGATTAATCGAATTATTAATTATATATTTAGAAAATATAATAATTTTAAATTTGGTAAGTTTGATATATTAGTTATTAAAAATATGTAAAGATTAATCGAATTTAAAAAATCGATTAACCAGAACACCTCATATTATTATTAATCGGATGATTAATCAATTAAATCGATGAATTTTCAAACAGAGTATATAAGTAAAAAAATTAAATTTTTTATGATGATCAACGGGACTGGTGAACAATATCGTTGTATAATGCATTAACACGAAAGCTTACTCCACATGCAGCACTGTAGTCCTACGGAAGAATGGGAAGTCGACTTGGTGACCGTCGTTATAGTTATCCATTTACTCATGCGTGTCCCTGACCCAGGAACGGCTCTAGCCATAGAGAGGCCTGAAATAAGATAAAAATTTGAGGTCTTTTTATAAAAAAATAAATTAAATTTGTTGTTTTCTAAAATAAAATATATTATTTTTATGTCAAATTAAATTTTTTTATATGTAATTTTTAATTATATTTTTATAATGTATTTTAATGAATAAATCTTTCTCTGTTAATAGAATAGCAATTACAATAATTTTATTGATGTTAATTAATATCTATCTAATATTTTAAAAATAGAATTTGGAGGCCTAATAAAATTTGAAGGCCTAAAACAATTGCTTTATACTATGCTCCCAAGTTTTTTGTTAAAGAAAAGAATGGAAGAGAAGAGATAGGGAAAAACAGAACAAAAAAAAATTCTGTAGCATGCTCCAGAGTTCTTTATATAACATGAGAGAAAATTTAAAAATGTTACATGGAGGGAAATATTTTAAAAAGATATGTGAGAGCTTCCTTCCCAATCAACTCATTTTTGGTAAGCAACTTTTGGAGAGAAGTTTTTAAAAATTTTCTCTCTCAATCATTTCTCTTCTCTGCTCAAAAAACTCGGGAGCACAACTTCGAAAGAAAATTTTGAAAATTTCTCTTCTATCCTCTTCTCTTTTCTTCGAAATTCAACTCGGGAGCACAGCGTTACCGCCGCCCCTGCCCTGACCCCGTGTGACATAGAGGTGAGTTATTACATACGTTTCGTTTGGACCTTGATTTTTATTGTACCAATATTAAAAACTACTCATTAAATCAAATTAATAATGAGAATAATGGGCGGGATAACCCTGAGGATATAAGGATCCGTATTAAGAGTGTTTTTGTAAATTCACATGTGAGCTGTATAGTTACAATAATACCCATATGTTATGTTTTATATGAGAAAATGATCTAATCTCAGGTTGTTACTCAGGTCATCCTCAGACACATCATTCATTTTTTATATGAGAAAATGATTTAATCTCAGGTTGTTACTCAGGTCATCCTCAGACACATCATTCATTAGCCAGCATATATTCGAGAAATAAATATATATTAAAAATAAGGAATTTGTTCAATTGTTAAAATCATTCATTTACTGATATTAAAAATATATTATCTAGCTCCATTATGTTGAAACCATTTTTTCTAATATTATTTCTATATTAAATATCTTTTTTTTTTGAATAAATTCTATATTAAATATCTATTCATCAAAATTCTACTTTGTATCATAATCTGATTCTTGTTAAGTTGATTACAAAAAATTAATTGACATGCTAATAAAATAGCATAGTTGTAGGGATGTTTGGAAGTAGGGTTGCACATGGGTTCCGAAAATCGACCAAACTGACCAAACCGACCCTCTTTTTAATCGATCAAATCGAACCATCCAAAACCGTGGGTTAAACGGGTTAATTTTTAAAAAACCCGAACTAATTGGGTTGGGTAAGGATTTACCAAATTTAACCCTTACCCAACCCAACCCAACCCGTTTACAAAAAATGCTGAATTTTTTGCATATCTTCAGCATATTCTGTATATTTTCTGCATATTTTTTACAAATTTCTGCACTATATGAATTTTCTACACTATATAAATTTTCTACAACACTTTCTGCAACATTCTGCAACACTTTCTGGCTTTTGCAACAATTTTTGCAACATTTTCTGCGAAGTGCAGAATTTTCTGCAAAGTTCTTCTGATTAGCAAATTTAACCCGACCCAACCCGAACTAAACGGAACTAATTGAATTGGGTTGGGTTTAGGTTACATAAAAAAAATTTCAATTAATGGATTGATTTTTATAAAACCGAACTAATTGGGTTGGGTCGGGGTTTGACGAAAACCCGACACAACCCTACCCATGTACAGCCCTATTTGGAAGTCAACTGGGTGGCAATCTCTACAGTTATTGTCCTTCCAAGGTTTTCTTTACAGGAGTTGAGGAAAATTTTCATAAACTTCACTCTGCAATTTTTTTCCACTGAATTGTGAGAGAAACACTTACAAGTGTTTCTAAATCTAGCAATCCTTTGTTTTTCAAAATTGTACCACTCCTACCTTCTTATGATGAACTCGATAAAATTCATTCAACATTTTCCCATATCTCTGCTTTACCCTTTTTTCGAGGAGTATAATGGTTAGTAACACTGATCTATCGATTACAACAAAACGAAATTGTACATATTTCAAAATAACCAAAACGATCGATACGTGCAATTTTTAGTAAAAAAAGTATTCTCCGGATAAATTTTACAATTTAGACCTATTCATGGGGAGTAGCAGAGTGAACTATAAAATCACGAATCAGGACGAGCATTAATGGCTCAACTGATGAAGTCCCCTGGGCTTCGTTGTTTAAATGGGCTCATTATTATATTTGGTTGGAAAAAGATCGTACACACATATCTAGTTTGGGATTAGAAATTGGACCGATCCCACTATCAGTGTATGGAGTATGGCCACACAATCTGGAAAACGAAAGCTGAATTAATCGGTAAAGTTAAAAAGAAGATAAATTTGAAAGGTAAAAGAAGAATAATTATGGCCTTTTAACCCAATAGCAGAGCCGGGTCCATTCTCCTGCCTAGAGCCACCAAAATTTTAGGGTCTCATAATTTTATCATGATTATGTATATATAATATGTATATATAACAGACACGGCTAAATTCGACCAACATGAAACGGTCGAAAATAGCTATTTTCGACCACATATGGTCGAATATTGCTATTTTCGACCAAAAAACGATGGTCGATTTTAGCTTAGTCGAAAATGCTTTAAACGGTCGAAAACAGTTATTTTCGACCAACTAAATTCGACCGTCTGTTTTCGACCAATTAAATTCGACCTATCAAATTCGACCAAAAAACGTTTTATCTGGCAGGCCCCAATTTTCTTTAAAAATTTAAATTCTCCCGCCCAAATCTCTAAATTCGACTAAATTGGGTGGAATTAATATTCGACTAACTTTTGTCGAAATATATAATTGACTGCCTTATGTCGAAAATAAATTCGACTAATATTAGCCAAAATTTGAATTCGACCAAGTTTGGTCAAAAATAATCGGTCGAAAATACTATGCAAGAACTTTTTTGCACTACATTTTAGACTTTTTCTGGTCGAATATAATGGACCAAATCTTTACTTTTAGACTGTTTCTGGTCGAATATAATATACCAGATCTTTTTTGAGCTACTTTTGATAGACCACTTACAGTCAGATTTATAATATAATTTCACAATTTAATACTATATTTTTGACCTGCCAGCTGTGGTTTCGCAAATGCTAAAAACATGCATATATCCAGCATTCACAACTGCTAGAAACATACAAATATCCGACATTCACAAATAAAATGCTAAAGTACCATAAATAGTCATAAAGTAACTTTAGTTACATACATAGGCATAAAGTCTACATAAAAACCATCACTACTACCATCAGTTCTTGACAAAAAAAACCTAGGGAAACTAATATTTCCAAAAGCAGATTAAGTTCTTGATAAACCAGAAGGCCTAAGATAGAGGATACAGGTGTGCTAGTGGATCTTCGTCTTCGTTGTTGTTTATGTCGTCGTTCACCACCACAGCCTTCGTGCCTCCCAACATCATCATATCCTTTTTTGGTGGACTTTCCTTGAAGAATTAAAATCAATTTGCAACACTTTGAGTTCAGACCAGAGGCTCAGAAACATATAACATATTTAAATAAAATGTGGCAGATATACAAGCATCAAAAGTGATAATCAAGCACAAAAATTAGCCACCTAGTGTATCAAAGCAAAAGGACTACTACAAGCTTTTCATCATAGACTGCATATATCAACTAACAGTTACCAAGATGCTATCGGCATATGAATAATAACCATTAGAGTTTAGTAAATAGACTAGACCCTGGTCTGGCATAAAACAGATGTGCATCTGTATATGATATATGATTCAACTTAATTATATTAATTATGCATACTGACAAAATATAAAAGAAAAATTATATAGGCTATGTGTCACCTGTATATCATATATGATCCAACTTAATTAGTTAAATACACGTAGTGACATGAAATAAAAGAAAACTTATAGTTTATGAAATGTGCAATGGCAAAATTAGAATCATAAAATAACTGGAACTAAAATGAAATATTACTAATTTTCTGGAAGTGGTAATTTAGAAGTTTTTAACATTTTTCCAGATCTAATGCAGATTTTTTTTTAGCATGATCTTATGTAGAATTTTATTGCTTGACCAAACACTCACTTGCATGGTGCATCAGATCTGTCACTTAATTATCCTCGGAAACACCCTACCGGTAAGCCAAATAAGCAACATATATGTGCAGCTAATAACTGTTTGACTTTATTTGTTTATTACTATATCCTATTCTATGTCAAAATATATAATCAAAATACTCATTTTACCAAATATTAATGCAGTAAAATGTTGGCAATACGACAAATTGAAATCTGAGAAATAGATAAAAGAGAATTTTACCTCTACAATGATCTTATCATTGTCCTTCAATACCTTAGGAAGCAAACCTTTGGCTGCCCTTTCATAATGTGTCTGCAATGACTTCTGACTCGGGTCTGGAAATGCAGCAGTGGCTAAGTTATCTACCTTCTCATCCAAAATGGACTGCTTCACCTCACGTATAGGCAAAGAACAGACCATCTGCCTCACCTCATCAAGAATCGTCGCCATAATCATATAAATTTCATCCGGAACTAGAGCCAGCAAGGTTTTCTGATTTTCTTTGTTGATCCATTGTGTTGCTTCCCGTGCTCCGATAAGCTCTAACACCGTCTCACGGGGATGAAGGATGATCTTCCCCTTCTTCGGGGGTCTGGCCTGCATTATCACAAAAAGGTCTTTCTTCCGCCGATTTTCCTTTTGGGTTTTAGGGGATGACGGCTGATCAGTCAACAGCTCAAGTGGCAGTTCAACTTGAGAAGATCGCACCTTCTCTATTTTTTCCTGCAACATAAAATTTGATGTCAAAAACCTAAAATCAAGCGAGTAATTCTCCAACTACACAAACTATTCAATCTGTAGTTATGTAGATGTATAAAACAGTAGTTATGTACAGGTATAAAACAAACCTTTAGATCTTTCACAGCTGGTTCACTAGGATTGTATACAAAGCCTAGGAATTCATCGTCGGTGATAGGCTCTTCTCCCTTTGCCTCTCTTTCGGCATCTAGCTCCTATAAGATGGAAAAAAAATCATAAAATTACATACAAATGTCACGACTAGAAAAAAACACGAAAAACAATAGCTATGATTTATGATCTATCTCACCATAGATCTATTATCTATCTCACTAATGCAGCTAGCTGAATAAAAATGAGGTCAGATTCCATCAAAGTAAAAAAAAAAATCAGCTGCAATCACATACAAATGTCACAACTGGAAAAAAACACTAGAAACAATAGCTACAATAATCATATTAGAAACATATGCATACATTCAGTAGCAATGTAGCACTGTAATCAATTAACATGTTAAATCAGTTAATATATATTACATAAAATAGAAATGTTTGGGAATGAGATGTTGTAGATAAATAGACAGTAGGTTTACCTACTCATTCCAGTCCAGTACATGTTAGGACATGAGACAAACATTAGGATGGGATATATAACACTGGACATACAAACAGATATATATACACACGAAAGTGAGAGACCAAGTCATACCTCACGTCTCATTTCAAATGGTTTCGCCCCGGTGCGTGGGGTGAATTCCACGCACTTTCTGGCCTTCTGGCCACGTTCGGACCTCGTCTCAAACTCCGGTGTTCCCCAATGTTCGCAAATGGCATTCCATGCGCACTGGGAGTAGTAGTGGGGCTTCAATTGCTTTATGTCAATGTCTTTCTCATCATATCCACATTCCAATACCTTATTCACAATCTTCTTCAATCGTATCTTCTCCGGATTAAGAAAATACTTGAAATTTTTCGCAATATAATCCCTCACAACTCTATCCCCGTTTTCCTCTCCATAATTTTTGGGATAATTATAATATTCCTGCCAAAATAGATTGCATAAAGTGTTATCGTAAAACAAGCATTTGAGCAATAAAAATATAAACAAGTAAACATGTACGCAATTAATTTCATAAGAAATTAAAGTACGACATGAAAGTGTCCAGGTAGTAACATGAAAACTATTCAGGGTGCAAAAACATAATAGTGCAAAACACAGAAAACTTACTTTAAAAGCTTTGATACAACTGATATAAAAAGCTTCCCGTTTAGATTCCTTAGAATTCAGGGTATTTTCATCCCATTTTACACGAACAATGTGGCTCAAAGTGTGTTTGGCTGTAGCATCCCATATTCTGTACAGATAGGGAATTGTGAGTGCAAGTGTAATGCACATGCCCTAATTAACTGATACACGTATAATATACAGGATAATTATCATTCAATTTATAATAATTATAGCAAGTTATCAGTCAAGTCTCACAATCACCATGAACAGATAGGAATTTAGAATCTCAATTTATAACCATTCATATACATCAATAGCAAATGAGCATATTTGAACAAAAAAACGATGGTCGATTTTAGCTTAGTCGAAAATGCTTTAAACGGTCGAAAATAGTTATTTTCGACCAACTAAATTCGACCGTCTGTTTTCGACCAATTAAATTTGACCTATCAAATTCGACCAAAAAACGTTGTATCTGGCAGGCCCCAAATTTTGCCATTATAACATACCCTTTTCCGGTCATGAGAAAACGTACTGTTGGCTTCGCATCCTCGGGTGGCTTCGTTGAGTAATCACCTTTAGAACAGCTGCGACTTTTTCTCTCATACGTTATTTTCTGTGAAAGTTTTTCCAAGGCACGAGATCCTTCCATATAGCTCTCTTCATCATTACAACCTTCATTGGATCCTTCACCATCCCTTCCATTGGTCCCAACCACCCTGCTTCGCTTACCCTTCTTTGAATTCAGACCATCCCATGCCACCTATAAAATAGAAAATTTAATATTAGTGAATAAACCTAAAGAAAATGAGTTGCTAAACCTAAAGAGCTTGAAAAGACACACAAACAGAGGAATATGAGGATAAAAGTTCACAAACAGATTAAAAGCATGACAGTTTTTTCCTTGCTAAAATAACAGTATAAAGATACTTTTACTTAAGTGATAGAGAGTGAGTAAGAATAAATACCCAAGATGCACCATATTATATCGAAAGAAGCATTTTCTCAGTTTCAATTCAACAAAGCTATCAACATTTTACTGTCAAACAAGACCTAAGTAAATAACAAGACAACAAATTCCAAACACACAAGAGCATGAAGTAGCACAGTTTACTGTCAAACAACATATACAACAACCAAGTTACTGTAATTTCTTTTAAAATCAATATGTAATCTAATTATTCATATCTTTACTACTCTCAATGGATATTCGAGGGACAGGATGTTATTCCCAGATTACACACTTGTATAATTGTAGAAGGGGGGTTGAATACAATTCTTGATATTTATAAATTTCTGATAAGAACTCCAGAAATCTATACTTAGATAATTGCTGTAAAAAGATTAATGCACAAACAAATAAAAATCAGGTGGTTAAATGCACCACCTGAAGCTTTTATTCGAAGAAAACTCTGTGATACAAATGTACACCGTTTCTATTTTACAACTCTTTGCTTTCTAAGGATATTCAATAAAAACCCTAAGCAAATGTATCTGTTTTCTTAGCTTCTAAAGAGTTGCTACACTTGGTTATAAATCCCAAGTTTACAAGTGCTACAGGAATAAGATAATATTAATTTAATTCAAGTTGACTTACTACTCCACTCCAAATACACATGTAGCCAAAAGGATGTCCTTGTGAACAGACATGTCTCCTGCACCTTTCTTGTATTCATAGTGTAAACGGAATGCTTCTTTCTTCTGTGTTTCCAAAGTATGACTACCATACTGCTTTTTGTATCTATTATCAACCCATGTGATATGTCAGTCAAACCTGTCCTTATCAACTGCTAATCCCCAGCTTAGCATAAAAGTAAGTGTCGATGATTATCCGTTGACATTGTACACTGACATCCGTTGATGATATATTGAGCTATATCCGTTGATATTGAGATTTGAGCTGTATCCGTTGATAGAGTGGATTTGAGTTGTATCCGTTGATATAGTTCTGTCTTCATCCGTTGATACACTTTCACTTAGACAGAATTACATAGCATAGATTATTTACAATTGGCTACCCTATTCTGCCTATCCATTGATGGTCAACATGACTGTGGATAAAAACACTATCAACTGATAACATAGAGATACTGCAGTATGCTACAAAACCACATCCGTTGGTGAGCTACCTGTCAACGGATAGAGTTATAAATCCTCATCCGTTAACAGCTACAAAACCTTATACAATTTGATTGATTGTGAAGTTATCATTTAGTACAACATATTCCTAACAATCTCCCCCAATTTATACTTGATGGAAATAAAGCATAAATTCAGGACCTTGATGATAACAAAACATTCCTAAAGATATATATAGAACAATGCAAAAATTGTATTAAGCTACAAAAATTAAAAACTGAAAGTTTGAGAAATTTACAGAGAAGTGCTCCTCTAGACTGAGCAGATTAAAACTGTTTCTTCTCTCTTGTTGGCATCACCCTTGATTTTCCTTCTTTGGCAGAGTTGGACTCAATCTGCATTTGGAGTTGCCTATAGAAGGCATCTTCTTCATCAACTTTTGGATTTAGCTTTTGTTGTAACCATCTCAGGTATTGAGAACTAGCCTTTGATAGTTGGTCTTCTAACCTGAAGAATCTCCTGTTACCATCTTCATCCCTGAACTCCATCATCCAGAAGGGTTGAAGGTGGATTTTCTGTCCATTGTATGGGATCTTTATCTTCCTTGGTAGACTTGATGGTGAGTTCCATTATCTCCTTATCTGTTCTATTCTGTTCAGTATCTCCCCTTTTGCTATCTTGGAGAACCCTGTGTATCTCTTGATTGCAGAGAACACTTTGGTTAAGGTCAGATAATTTTCTCCAAGAACCCTCTATAGTGGCCATGTCCTTTCCTTTCCTCCCTTGTATACAAACACCAATCTCTCAGGCAAATGTTTATATTTGTCAATTCCTCTTACTTCTGACAATTCATCCAGATACAGATTCATGCCAGAGTATTCTTTAATATCTGCCTGATAGATAAAATCATCCTTGTTTTCCAAGATTGGCTGCTTGACAATAGCAGGCACCCTAGCAACTTGAATTAGTTCCTTTGAAGAGTGCTTCCTTGGTATCCTTTTCTTCTGTTTAGGCTTCTGTTGAGGCTTCGGCAAGAATGAAGGAACCTCAATGGAGTCAAGATTCATTGGTTCCTCTTTAGGTATTATAGGGTCACCACAGAAATTCACAGCTGGGTTGAATACTTGTGCAGAAATAGGTTGTGATGAGCCAACTGTTTCCTTTCTTTCAATTTCTGGAGAGACAGGCCTCCTTGCCTTTGATTTCACTCTCCCTTTTGGTTTGGATTTGGGGACTGATTTCACTCTCCTTTTAGGTTTGGATTTGGGAACTTCCTCATGTTCCCTCATTTCATCCTCTACCTCATCCATTAACTCCTGAGCCAGCCTGGCTTGCTTCTCATCTGAGTTTTCATATTGATTTTCTTCACTTGGATGAGCTTCCCTTAGAAGTTTGGAGGTCTCCTCTCTTTTTGCTTCAACAAATCTAGGATGGCTGTTGGATATATTTAACACTTTTACATTCCTTATTATTACAGCCATCCAATCTCTTACACTCTTATTTGTCTTTTCCTTGAACTCTTTGATCGTCTTTCCCATTAGCTTCTCATCATCATCCTTGGGAAATGGAAAGTCCAATTGTAACTTGTTCTTCCCATTTGCCTTTGGTGGAGAGTAGGCTCTGGTTCTTATGTATGGTTCAAATTCTTTGACATAAGATGGTTCAGCATCATAGAATGTAGGAGCCACAATCTCTGGAGTGAGCACCTTCAAAATTGTAGTTGATATTGTTGGAGCTGAGGACTGAGTAGAGAACAGAGTTGATGCAATAGATTCATTGATCATTCTCTCTGTCCTCAGAATTCTTTCATTTGCCTCCTTGTTGATCTTTTCTAAGGCCTCTATTCTGGCTTGCCTTTCACCATCTAAGATTTCTGATAAGTCAGGAATCACAGGCAAAGCCTTTTGTTTCTTCACAGGGGAAGCCTCTATAGAGAACTCTGTTGGATTGACCACTATAATTGGCTGTTGCTCCCCCTCAATATGTGCTATCTTGCTACTGGAAGCTGGAATTTGACTAGAAGTAGCTGCAACCTCTTCTACCTTTTTAGTAGCTGCAACCTCTTCTACCTTTTTCTCCCCCTTTTTGTTAGCATCAAGGGTTGGAGGTGAGGCTGCAAGTAGCCTTTCTAGTAGCTCAGTCTGTTTGGCTTGGTTGGCAATGAGTGTCTGAATTTGAGATTCCATACTATCCACTCTGGAGGAAAGATGCTGAACAGATTTGGCCAGGCTATCTTCTTTTAAAAGTTTGCTAGTCAGCACCTTCTGAGTGGTATTAGGGGCTAGTGCCTGAATCCTGGCATCTAGTTCCACTTTCATTTCTCTGATTGCAGTTTGGACCTCCTCCTGTTGTGTTCTTTGAATAACCATGTGCATCTTGTTAAGTTTCAAGGAGTCCATTATTTGCTGAAGGACAGCCTTCCTCTGTGGATCTGCATTTTGGTGCTCAACCCTAGCAGATTGATATTGCTTCATAATCTCCACATTGAAGTCACCAGCCACAGTGGCAGTAGAAAATAGCCACTCTGGAGTATCCTCCACATTGACTTCTTCATCACTGGATGTGCTATCACTGTCATCATTGCCAAACTCTTCATTGTCAGCTTCTGAAGGCAAAGTTGTCAAAGCTTCCTTTGCTCTTTGAAGAGATTGTGAGGTGTGCACTAGGTGCATTGCCTCCTCTGCCTCCACATTGCCCTGTTGTGCCATGACTTGATAGGCAGAAACAGGATGAGTAAAGGTTTCAGGATCCAAAGAGATGGAGTCAATGACTGACTGATATTCTTGTTGAAATTCCATCTCTTTAGAAGTTTCATTAACCTCCATTAACTCACTTGCAATGGCTGGATCTTCCTGCCTTATTTCTTCTGTAGTCCCTTCTCTCCATTCATCTCTCTTTTCTTGCATCAGGGGCTCCCCCTGGCTCACACCTCTCACACCCTCACCTTCACCTACTAAGGTGGAACTCTCTTGCTCTCCTTTTACCTGACCTGAAGAAATGGTCAGCCTCTCATTATTTGCCTCTCCTTTTGCCTGCTCATAAGGCAGCCTCTCACTCACTTCCCTCAATCCTAAAAGTGTTTCAACTACTGAGAACTCCTCCACAATTGACATAGGAATGTCAGATATAGCAGCGGTAGAGTGAGTTATCAACGGATAAGGGATATCCGTTGATGGAGTAGTTATAGCTGTCAATGGATGGCTAGACATAGGTGCATCCATTGATGGAGAAACAATTGTCAATGGATGAAGGATATCCGTTGATGAAGGAATGATAGTATCCGTTGAAGTGAAAACCAACACTGAATCTGTGGAGATTGATTTTAAAGATGAGGCCACAGATGTTGTTGTGAATTCAGGAATGAAAGATTGATGGCCCAACAAATCATCTAAAAGATGATGACCACCAATTGCAGAGTGGGGCTTCTCCAAGAATTTTAAAGATGGAGAATCTGGAATTGATGTAGATATCATATCCACATCCAGAGATGGAGTTGGTGATGGGGGATTGTAATGTGTATCGATTTGAAGGTTAAGATCAAGGGGATGTGACTCCACATTTATTGAAGTCACAACAAACTGAATTTGAGAAGGTACAGTTTGCTGTACTGTGTGTGCACCCTGTGATTCCCCTATGGTTTTAGATTTTACTCTTCTTTCATAGGTTTTTGAGAGAGGGCTAGTGTCCCTTACCCTTTTGTGCAGAGTTGCTGTGGAACTAGTAGTCACACCCTGTTGATCTCTAGTCCATTTTCTTACAGGTGGAAGGTTTGATCTTGATGAGGTTGCTTCATTTTCATGAGCATGATCATGTTGATTTAGCATTGAATTTTGACCCTGAGAAACTCCCCCTGAGTTTGTTGTCCTTGCTGAATTATGAAGTTGACTGTCAACAGATGCATCATTTTGCCTGTCGACGGATGCTTGAGAATCTCTGTCAACGGATGCATCTCTAATATTGTCAACGGATGCTCCAGAATGACTATCAACGGATGCTTCATCTCCAGTGTAAGCATCACTTCTAGTTGGTACAACAACTCTTGGTGGATTGATAAGTGGATTTATATCCACTTGGATCGCTTCAATTCGGCTTAAATTGATTGTCTTGGACTCAAGTTTATTGTAGTTTTGATGTGTTTTTCTTAGTTGTACAGATTTACAAGAATATCGATTATGGTTGATGCTTTTATCGTGTTTGGAGGATTAATTTATTAAAATTCGGATTTTCCGGGAAGGTTGCGCAGTCTACACTGTTTTAGCCATATCTGGAGTTCTAAAAGTCCGTTTTCAGCGATCTTACAGCTCACGTGAAGCTTGGAAGATTTTATACAGCTTAGAGTAGGATTCACACACGCAAGTTGCGTGTGGTGGGCGCAGGTTGCGCGACAAGCAGACTGATGGGAGCAGGGAATTTAATGTTTTGCCCTTTTTCTAATTCTAATTTTATTTTGGGCAGTTGTTAGTACCTAAATCGAATTCTAATTGTAATAGAAGGTAATTTCTTGCTGGGCAAGAAATCTAGAGCCTATATAAACACATCCAACCCCTTGTAAATTAGACAATTAGACAATTAGATATCTTGTACATAATATAGCTTAGATCTGCAAGGGATAAAAGGGGAGAAAGATTCAACGCTCGTGACAAGCAACGGATCTAGATCTACTTCATCTTTTGTATCATAGATTTGTTTTCTCAACTCTTTGTTTTATTAGTATTATTATTATTATTCATACTTTGTTTATTATCATGGTTTCATCAGATCCCATGATGATGAGCGGTTCGATTATGAGCTAATCGTTGTCATGGGATTCTAACGGATTTATCTATGTAGCTTAGTAGTTTGATTGCTTTAAAGATTTATGTGTGGTGAATTCTTGATATCCTCGTATGGTTGTGTTTCATGTGTTTAGATGCGTCTTGAACATCTAATTTGTTAATCTCTTGCGAAACGAGAGTGGATCTTGAGATTTAGAACTTGCCATGCTAGCATAGGATAGGTTGATGTTTTAACATCATGATTTGTGGCGTAAATAGAGATATTATGCTGCCCTATGTGATCAATATGGATAACTTGTTCTTCAACCGTTATGTTTTCAAATTCTATAGAGATATAGGGTCTAAGCATGATTGGTGTCTATTCATCTTCTATCTCTTTTTTAGATGTATGTTTAGTTTGGTATTCGTATACTGAGAAGTAGCGTATACTTGTTCTGCGTTGTCTGATCAGATATCAAAACCATCACAAGCATTGATTAAACGCTTCAACTCTAAGTGAAGTAGATGATGAGTTAGGATTCCATGTTTTCTCGCATATAAGTCATTCAATTTTAATTCTCATTAGTTAGTAATTTTTAGTTTGTTAATTTGTATCTTAGTTAATTATAGTTAGTAAAAACTTAATCTTGTTATTTTTCTTAATAGTGAATAATAATCATACATTGTTGCATAGGTGCATGAACTGAATTGAAACCTAACCAGATCTCTATGGGAACGAACTTGACTTCTATCTTTATTACTTGTGACCAGGTACGCTTGCATGTTTTAGTGTAAACAAGTTTTTGGCGCCGCTACCGGGGATCATCGGTGTTTTATTTTTGGTTTATGTGCTTGTCAATAGTGGTCGTTAGAGTTCACTGACTCAGATTTTTCTTACCTGTCTTGTTTAGTTCGGTGTGTTTCAGGTACTTGAGTGTTTGAAGATGGCATGCGAGGAGTTGCCATGGTGGGCATATTCGATGACATCCATGCCTCAGCAATGTGAGCAGTGTTTGGGCGTTCATGATCCCTCACAATATTGTTACTACGAAGGAGTTGATCCATATGTCACTTATGAGGAACAACCATATTTTCAATACCATCCTCAACAGTACTAGCAAGATGTTCCAGATATGTCATATTTCTTTGGAAGTGAAGAGTTTCAAAATCAGCAACCTACTCCTACTTTTCAGTCAGATGAGGTTGTTACTATGGAGGAGCTTAGGATGCTTGTAAAGAGTAATGAGGAGTCTCTCAAATCTTTGGAGACACTAGTTGCTCAAGCTGTGAGATCATTGGAACAAGAGAAACATCAATTCATACCAGAGGCAATTCCAGAAAATAACGGTGACTTGGAGCAGGGTACTGCATGCATAATTGAGGAAGACAAATTCCAAGGTGAGGTGAGAATTCACAAGCCATGTGAGGAATTTGATAAAGCAAGTGAGGTGGATGATTTGGAAAGGGCACAATTCGGGATAGACACTGATGAGCTACACAAATTTCAAGAATTGGTATGTGCGTACCAAGAGGACACTGATGAGCTACGCAAAATTCAAGAATTGGTATGTGCGTTCCAAGAGGCTGATGAACATGGGAAATGTGCAGGTCTTCTACTTGTCTCAGAGTTTAAAGATGGAGGTAGCGCATTAGAGCCAATGGAGGAAGTTCTTTTTGAGGAACCAAAGGCTTCAGCAACTTACATTTACCCTCCTCCATTATATTCAATCGAAGCCCGTGAATGTGTTTTGTTCTACAAATTGACAGATTTTGGGTCAACAGATGAAGGCATTGGAATATGACATATTTGTTATACGAATAGGCCAATCGAGGAGAAGGGGCAGAAAGTATGCCGCCGTGATGACGATGAAGTCTCGCGAAGAGAGGACCAGGCAAACTATTATCATCCTTAATGGAGGCTTGGAAGTAACGTCAAGCTATTGACGTTAAAGAAGCGCTTCGTGGGAGGCAACCCATGCATTAGTGTAGGAAGGGAAAAAAAAATTTAGTGTTGAAAAAAAAAAATATTTGAGTGTTGAAAAAAAAAATCGAACAGTGATTTTCACGCAGGCTGCGCCTGCATGTTTGTATGTCACGCAGGCTGCAATTGCGTGACGCAGGTTGCGCCTGCGTTACTGCCTGTTGCGCAGGTTGCGCCTGCGTGTCCGCAGGTTGCGCCTGGTGCAGTCAGGTCAGTTTTTTTAGCTGTTATATAAAAAAAAAAATTCCCGAATTTCTTTTCTATCTCTTATTCCCTCATCCTTAAATCTTAATTTCCCCAACAATCAATTCCAAAATCCTTCCATCTTCTCTTCAAATCTCTAAACCTATATCAATTCAAATTCTTTTTCTCTAAATTATTAAATCCTTTTTCTATCTTACCTCAAGTTCATACCCACTCAAAATTTCTCCATTACACGTTCAATTTTTATTTATCCAATCCTTCCATTATATATATACACCTATTCATACAAACCCAATTCATTCTTTAAACCTCTACATCTCTACATCTCTAAAAAATTCGAGTTCAATAAGGATTCAAGTTTAGGGGAAGTTTAATTGCAAGTTCACCTTTTCGATTCGTATTGGGTAAATCTTTTTCTCTAATCTTATTTTTATTACGAATTTGTGTTCTTGTAATTGGGGGTTTTGTCGTATTCTTGTTATTTGGGAAGTGGCCAGTCTCTGGAGCTCGTACGCATTATCCTCCACCAGATTCATCCGAGGAGGGTGATGACTCAGCTGGTTAGGTATGTTTTCTACTTTCCCTCGTATTTACTTCCATTCAATGCGGACATTGAATATTTTAAGTTTGGGGGTGATGGTTTGAGGGATTAGTAGTTGTTGTATTATTTGTTCATGTAGGATTTCATGCTTTGCACATTAGTAGTAGTAAATTATGCATTTATGTTCGTGTTATCTACGTTTGTTTCATATAGGACATTCTGTTTTTATATTCGTATATCATGTGAGTTCATAATAGTTTGCATTTGCACCCATGCTTGATAGGAATTTTTGTGTTGTTGACGCTTTTGATTGAGAAGTGATATGCTTTGTTCTTGTACACACACATACACTAGTAAGTTGAAGCTAGTAGGCTTATTGAATGTTGTGAGTAATTAGAAGAACATGAATATGTGCAAGTTGATTTATTTTTCATTTTTTGAATACAAGTAGGTGCATTAGAGAGATTTTTGCTTGGGATTGAGTATGTTTTTCCCGCCAAGTGAGCTTTTGAGCCATATTGCATTTGTTGCAATTTTATTCGTTTGCTTGAGTGTCAACGGATTGTTTGCATTGCTAGCAGTTGTTTAAGGTCTTTCTTGAAACGCATGACATTATTTGATGATTAAAATGATAAAGGCATTTAGGAATAACCACATATTTTCTCATATTACCACACCATGTTTACATTATCAATTAGTTAATCCGTTGAGCTTAATCCTATTTTTTCGGTGACATACCACATTACTTGCCTAGACCTTTTTCTTGTATTGGCCTTACATTAATTTGAACCCACATTGTCAAAGGCTACTAGGGTGCTTAAGGGAGTAATAAGGTGTGCAAGGAGAGGTTTATTGTTGGTCATAATTTTGGGGGAAATATTGAAATTTGGGTTTGGTTGTTGCTTGATAGTTGGCATGTGTAATAAAATCGTGGAATCATTGTTATTATCTATATTATTGTTGCTTTAGCTCTAAAAAAAAAAAGAAAAAAAAACAGAAAAAAAAAAGAAAAAAAAAAGAAAGAGAAAAAAAAGTTATATTATGAGAGCATATTTGTGTTATTGTTATCCTACTTTAGTCGACTAGTCGAGTGTTTTTGTTGGAAGAAAAATAGTAAAAGTATGCGAGGGGAAAAATAGGTGGTTGTGTATGATTTATTATAAGTTCCTACTAGCTTTGGACACTTCACCTGTTTTGGCTTATCTGACATACCTTGTCCCTAGCCCCGTTACAACCCAAATAAAGACCTTTTGATTATCGTCATTGATGTATGTTGTGTTAAGAGTTAGATTGATACCAAATGTCAAGCATGCTTATGATTTTGTTGGAATTGAGTGATACACTTACCCTTGTTCTTGAGTGAATATTCTTTTGTGAGTGGATTGTGAGTGTTTGCTTATTTTTGCGTATGAGATCCCGAGTTTTGTCTCAAAGATGTACTCTTGTAGGCTTAGCATGTTTACTAACTTATTCTTACACTTGACATGGACTTGTGAGAACTTATGCATGTTCATTGAGTAGACTATGTGAATAGTTGCACTTTCGACACCAAGACATTGCGTATTTACTTTGATTCTTAAGTTGATATGGCATGAGAGGATTTGAAGGTATGGTAGGATATTAGTACTAGATTAATTGCATTTTCATATTAGTTGCATTCATGCATTGCATTGCAGTGGATTTTGTGGGTACATTCGCTATAGGCCCTCACGAGACCTTACTCGTCCACTAGGGCTGCCTAGGGGTTTAAAGGGCTTGTTGCATATGCCAAATGCAACCGTGATCACCTACGGAAGTGGTACTAGTTAGTTAGTTAGTTGTAATTGTTTATGCTTGAGGACAAGCATCGGTTTAAGTTTGGGGGTGTGATAAGTGGATTTATATCCACTTGGATCGCTTCAATTCGGCTTAAATTGATTGTCTTGGACTCAAGTTTATTGTAGTTTTGATGTGTTTTGCTTAGTTGTACAGATTTACAAGAATATCGATTATGGTTGATGCTTCTATCGTGTTTGGAGGATTAATTTATTAAAATTCGGATTTTGGGGAAGGTTGCGCAGTCTACACTGTTTTGGCCATATCTGGAGTTCTAGAAGTCCGTTTTCAACGATCTTATAGCTCACGTGAAGCTTGGAAGATTTTCTACAGCTTAGAGTAGGATTCACGCACGCAAGTTGCGTGTGGTGGGCGCAGGTTGCGCGACAAGCAGACTGATGGGAGCAGGGAATTTAATGTTTTGCCCTTTTTCTAATTCTAATTTTATTTTGGGCAGTTGTTAGTACCTAAATCGAATTCTAATTGTAATAGAAGGTAATTTCTTGCTGGGCAAGAAATCTAGAGCCTATATAAACACATCCAACCCCTTGTAAATTAGACAATTAGACAATTAGATATCTTGTACATAATATAGCTTAGATCTGCAAGGGAGAAAGGGGAGAAAGATTCAACGCTCGTGACAAGCAACGGATCTAGATCTACTTCATCTTTTGTATCATAGATTTGTTTTCTCAACTCTTTGTTTTATTAATATTATTATTATTATTCATACTTTGTTTATTATCATGGTTTCATCAGATCCCATGATGACGAGCGGTTCGATTATGAGCTAATCGTTGTCATGGGATTCTAACGGATTTATCTATGTAGCTTAGTAGTTTGATTGCTTTAAAGATTTATGTGTGGGTGAATTCTTGATATCCTCGTATGGTTGTGTTTCATGTGTTTAGATGCGTCATGAACATCTAATTTGTTAATCTCTTGCGAAACGAGAGTGGATCTTGAGATTTAGAACTTGCCATGCTAGCATAGGATAGGTTGATGTTTTAACATCATGATTTGTGGCGTAAATAGAGATATTATGCTGCCCTATGTGATCAATATGGATAACTTGTTCTTCAACCGTTATGTTTTCAAATTCTATAGAGATATAGGGTCTAAGCATGATTGGTGTCTATTCATCTTCTATCTCTTTTGTAGATGTATGTTTATTTTGGTATTCGTATACTGAGAAGTAGCGTATACTTTTTCCGTGTTGTCTGATCAGATATCAAAACCATTACATGCATTGATTAAAGGCATCAACTCTAAGTGAAGTAGATGATGAAGTTAGGATTCCATGTTTTCTCACATATAAGTAATTCAATTTTAATTCTCATTAGTTAGTAATTTTTAGTTTCACTACAAGAAATCTGGCTATAGACGACACCCCTCAGACAACACACATGGAAAAAAGTGTTGCCCGAAATGATCAGACAACTAGTATTTTCGTGCTCGAAAAAGTATTGTATAATCCTACATTAACACAATGGGCCAAAACCAGGGGTGTTATGTAAATGCATAAGTATTTTTAGATTAGACAAGCGTTTTTTAGGTCTGTTGTCTAAGTAGCGGTCATACAATATGTTATCCATAGTGTTGTGTGACAGTTAACCAACACACAACATTTTTTAGATATATTATGTGAATGAAGCATAGACAATACTTCGTAAAAAGTATTGTTAAAATTAGACAAGTGATTTCCAATGTGGTATTGTGTAATGATATTTAACACAAGTGCTTTACATAGTGTTGTATGAACTTAATCCAACACACAACAGGTTCTTGCCTATTGTGTGTTTCAACTCATACAAGTGTCTTCTGTTTAAAACTGTTGTCTAATGAACTGTACATGAAAAAAAATATTTAAAAGATGACTAACCTACCAAATTGGCATCCAACAAAACAAACAAATCAACAAAGGCCAAACAGAAGAGAACAAACCAACTGTGACACCCTTTCACCTTAAAGTATTTTCAATTATGTTCTAAATGCTATACCATCTCATGTAACATGCCATATATGTAACCAATCTATAATCCATAACTCCTTTAATGTTTATTAAATTTACCTAATTCTTTTTTTCTGAGTAAACTAGATGTTCAGGTCTACAACATATCCGAAATTCACCATGTAATATGCTATTTCTGATTTATGACATAATTTAGAACCCTGCTGCGTTGGCAGTTAAAAACAGCCTGAAATAGACACACTAAATTAGTTGTATCTCAATGTGAACAAGTCTGGATATTGTGACATACCAAACTGTAGCGTGTTGGCCAATCCAGTGACACGCTTAGCTCTTTGTCTGTCCATTATACCATCACAGTTAATACATGCTTGATATTAGTTATACCGGATAATTCCCAAGTAAAATAAAGCTGTCAAACAAAACAGAATGAAGCTTGTTGACATACTAAGGGCTTCAAAATAATATTTTCTGTGCAAATTTTACAATATATAAAAATGTGCATTATCCAGTAAAACGACATCAACATGCTGAAAATAAATTTACCAAAAATGATGACATCTAAACTTTTGTTGGGCATGTATTCATAGATCAACAACATTTCTCCATCCTCAATGCAACATCCTAGGAGCCTCACAAGATTTCTGTGTTGTAGTTTAGCAATGCATTTCACTTCATTTTTGAACTCGCCTAGTCCTTGTTTTGAAGTCTTTGAGAGCCTCTTCACAGCTATTTCTTGTCCATCATCCAAAGTTCCCTGGAAATTAGGACAATGTAATAATTACAACTGTATCATAATTCATTGCTATTTAGGTATAACGAGAGATGTATATCTGTACCTTGTAGACAGGACCAAAGCCACCCTCTCCAAGCTTATTGTTCAGAGAGAATTTATTTGTAGCTTTAACAATTAATTCAAATTCAATCAATGGCAACTCCAGATCTTCCCCTCGTCTTTATTTCCGCTACCATTGTCTGGTTTGAATATTAATAATCCTGCAAATTCAGTTGAGATGTATAGTGAACAACAAAAGATGATATTATACTGATGTATATAGATCCAAGTTCTAAAAAAATTGATAGATATAGTACCTTTACTCCTCAGCTTTCTATTCCTGAATACATATATCAAAATTAGGCCTAGCAGTACTAGTACTTCCGCTACTACAGGAATGATAATGGCAATGATCTTGACTCCCCCCCTTTTTACTTGAGCTTCCATTTACTAGCCCTGTGCAATCAAAATCAAAATAACCACAATGAAAAAAAACAAATAATAATAAATTTCAAGTTGATATCTGAGGAACTAAATTGGTCATAACCTGATTGAGAAGAACTTCTAACATACAGAGGAACTTCAAACTTGGAATCGCACTGCAGGAAAGGAATCAACAATCTTAATTAGCAAAAAGAAACCACATTTTCAACACATAAATCATCACGAAATACGAAATTACTAAACAAAAATAAGAATCGCACTACATATACAATTAACCTAGTCTCGAAAACAAATTACAATTATCGAAATCTCGAAAACTAATCCCAATGCAGTTCATAAGAACAAAAGAGATAAGTAATTAAACAAATTCTTCATTTAAACCCTAGTTTTCAATTTGGGGAAAAAAGAATGAGATGGAGATTAAATTACTTACTCTACTCATGTGGGTTGATTCTTGATCTGATGGAATAATGGAGGCCCTGTTTGTTGGATTTGTGATTGAGTTTATAACTGGTGAGAGAGAGTGGCCTAGATTTCTTGTTTTGTTCGTGTGGGTGAAAGATGAAGAGATAATAGTACAGAGGCCTTTAGACAAAAAAAGGGGAAGTGAAATTTGTGTATGGAGGGGATTTGGGTTTTGTGAAATTTCAAAAAAAAAATTGGATTTCTTCGATGAAAAAAAAAATTATATATATATATCGAACCGTACGGATGTTAATATATATATATATAGTAATTTGAGTATTTATTAAAAAATATATATGATAAATTTTATATTTTATATTTTTTAAACATGATCTTTTTTTTAAAATTTAAAATTATATATGTACTGATTTTAGTGATGTGTAAAAAAAATTAGAGAAAAAAAAAATCATTCTTATATGATATATTAATGGTCAACTCTCAAAGTACTGCTTGGTCAAACTAGTATAATTTTGAAATAATATTTTTCTTAATTTTTTTTCGACGATCTAACTGTACGGATTATGTTATATACTGATTTGAGTGATGTGTATAGAAAATTAGAAAAAAGAATTCATTGTTGTACGTGTTTAGAATATAAATCCTCCAAAAGTACCACTAGCTCTAACGAGTGTCGTACCGATTGAACATAATCTATTTTTTTTAAAAAAATTATCGATGATCCAACCGTACGGATGATGTTATATACTGATTTTAGTGATGTGTAAAAATTATTAGAAAAAACGAATCATTGTTGTACGATATTTTAATGATCAACTTTCAAAGTACTGCTTGGTCAAACTAGTATAATTTTGGAATAATATTTTTTCTAAATTTTTTTCGACGATCCAACCGTATGGCTGTTAATAATTAATGATTTGAGTGATGTGTACAAAAAATTAGAAAAAATAATTCATTCTTGTACGTGTTTATAATATAAATCCTCCAAAAGTGCCACTCGCTCTAACGAGTGTCGTACCGATTGAACATGATCTATTTTTTTAAAAAAATTCATCGACGATCCAACCGTACGGATGATGTTATATACTGATTTTAGTGATGTGTAAAAAAAATTATAGAAAAACAAATCATTCTTATATGATATATTAATGGTCAACTGTCAAAGTACTACTTGGTCAAACTAGTATAATTTTGGAATAATATTTTTTCTTAATTTTTTTTCGACGATCCAACTGTACGGATTATGTTATATACTTATTTGAGTGATGTGTACAAAAAATTAGAAAAAAGAATTCATTCTTGTACGTGTTTATAATATAAATCCTCCAAAAGTACCACTCGCTCTAACGAGTGTCGTACCGATTGAACATGATCTATTTTTTTAAAAAAATTATCGACGATCCAACCGTACGGATGATGTTATATACTGATTTTATTGATGTGTAAAAAAAATTAGAGAAAAACAAATCATTCTTATATGATATATTAATGGTCAACTGTCAAAGTACTGCTTGGTCAAACTAGTATAATTTTGGAATAATATTTTTTCTTAATTTTTTTTCGACGATCCAACCGTATGGCTGTTAATAATTAATGATATGAGTGATGTGTACAAAAAATTAGAAAAAAAAAAAATTCATTCTTGTACGTGTTTATAATATAAATCCTCCAAAAGTACCACTCGCTCTAACGAGTGTCGTACCGATTGAACATGATCTATTTTTTTAAAAAAGTTTATCGACGATCCAACCGTACGGATGATGTTATATACTGATTTTAGTGATGTGTAAAAAAAATTAGGGAAAAACAAATCATTCTTATATGATATATTAATGGTCAACTGTCAAAGTACTGCTTGGTCAAACTAGTATATTTTTGGAATAATATTTTTTCTTAATTTTTTTTCGACGATCCAACTGTACGGATTATGTTATATACTGATTTGAGTGATGTGTACAAAAAATTAGAAAAAATAAATCATTCTTGTATGTGTTTATAGAATAAATCCGACAAAAGTACTACTCCCTCTAATGTGTTTATAATAAAAAATTTTAAAAATTCTAAAATTTTAAATTTATTTTTTATATTTTTTAATAGAAATCTAGTTAATTTAATATCTCCCAAATAAAATTTACTTTATAAATATTTAGCAAACAAAAATTATTTTATAAAACTTAGAAAAAAAATTATTTTCATTTCCCCTGTTATTCTTTCCCTCCTTTGTTTCATCGACCAAACCCAATTATTTTTGGAAATTTCGCTAAACCTAAAGTTCCCTCCTTGTATAATTTTCATTTTCCCCCTCTTCCAAATTTCATTTTCCCCAAATTTCATTTCCCCCTCCCGGTTCTCATCCACACAAAATCCACAAATTGAAAACACAAACACCCATACATAAACCCACAAACACAGACCCTAGTTCATTAGCTCTCCACTCTCAAACACATAGAGTCGGAAGAATTGAGAATTCCACCTTTGGAGTTAAAAGAAGACAAAAGTGGTGGATCAATCTGCATTGCATAACTTATCTAATATCCGGGGTTCAAGAAGGAAGAATTGAGAATTGACAGTTTCGGCTGCCATAGAGTCGGTGGGTGGGTCTGGCTGAACATATCAATCATGCGGGTGTGAGGTAATTGATGAATTTGCTTCATACTTGATGCAATGAAAACCTATTGGCTGAAGTTAGTTCAAAATTAGTTATATATTTACTCCTACTATTCCGTGATTTCAATTTCGAAATTTTGTGGGTGTAAAGTCTTAATAATTCGATTATTTGTGATCCTTTCGGATCTTTCTAGAGGCTAGGTAACTTGAGTTTAAAACAATATTTTCATGTGTTGTGATTGCAGTCATTACTAACGCTGAAGGAAAGATTCATTTAAATCTTTTCATGTAACCAAGTAAGTGTTTGACAATCACCTAAGTTTTAACCTATTTGGGTAAATTTAAACATGCATATGAAATAATAATAATAATTTTGATAGGACTTATTTGGGTAGCAGATTTTTCATTCTTATCCATAATTTGTCCTTTGATAGACTTAGAACTAAGCTAAATTTTCCATCTTGTTTGCAGGTATGTTGTTGATGCTGCTGATCCTGAAAACCTCAGTGTCTCCAAAAGCGAACTTCATGATTTGCTAAGCAAAGCATCACTTGCTGGTATCCCTCTGCCAGTGTTAGGAAACAAGATTGATAAAGCAGGAGCGCTCTCTAAGCAGGCTTTGACAGATCAGATGTGAGTGAAGATAATTTTGATCCCCTGCCCTCTTCTTTAATGTATTAGAGTAGATAGTTTATTGTTTTATTTTTCTTGTTCTAATATTATGTTGTAATGGCATTACTATATCCAGGGGGTTGAAATCTATTACCGATAGAGAAGTATGCTGCTATATGATCTCATGCAAGAACTCGACCAACATTGACTCGGTCACTGAATGGCTCGTTAAGCATTCTAAATCAAAGAGCTAAACAACCTAACCCATATGAATCTGGGTATGTGGGTTGTCGTTTTCGGTAATTCTGGAAGTTGAGGTTATTGGGCTATGTTGGTTATAGTTGTTTGGATTTGGATTTATTATGTCTCTTCTGATTCCTTCTGAGCTTCTCTGTGTACTGTATGTACATTTAAGATGTTGACTTGTCATACTTCCTGATTGATGATATTTCATTGCTAGTCTGATTGAGTGCTGGTTTTGTTGAAATTTTGGACACTTTTCAAGTTTTTATCTAAGGTGAAGTTTAATGTCATATATGTAATTCAAGTTTATATGTAGTATGAACCACTGAATCCACTGATTATTCGGTCCAATTCGAGACAAAATTTGGAATGAGGCTACTTAAATAGATTAACAGCCTTTCACCCATGGGTCACTTTTTTTGGAGCGACGGAACAAGATAAGCAAGCTAAAGCAAGCTAAAGCAAGTTCTGGGGACAAACAGGAAAAGCTTTGTGAAATTAGTTACGCAAATGCTGCTTTTGCTACTGCATTGGTAAGCATCAAGATAACATGAAATTTCTTATTACTGTCGTTCAGTAATAGTACTAATATTTTCCTGTTGAAATGTGCAGCCTGTGATTACGGAGTGTGAAAAGTTTTTGATGCTTGTCAAGAATGAGGTATGTCTTATTAACGAGCATTGGGAGTCACACAACTAATACTTATTGGTTGCTTATACAGATTCAATATTTACTTAAACAGATAGAAGTAGAAAGGAGTAGAGTTCCTTCGTGCTTGGTTCTACTCTGTTCTTGTGTTCTTGCTTTGCTTCTGTTTGATTTTTATATATTTGAAACCTTCTAATTGCAGTTGCAGTAGAGAATAGAAGACTTCCCATTCCTTTTCTCGGCACCACTCTAATTCAATGACTCGGGATCAGACCAAGATGCAGTGAAGATCACAATTACCGGTTCCAGTGTTAATGGCAGGTCTACTAGGAAAATATGACTTATGTATAACCATTGTTTAAGATACTTTTAGCCAATGTCCACCAATGATTAACACTTGTTGTATTATATATATTTTTTCTTGAAATCACACTTGTTGTATTATATATTAAGCAATGCTTTTATTAAAATCCCTTGTGAGAAAATGACTCACACAATATGAAAATAAAAACTACTTAATGTTAACAGTTGTAAAAAATGCAATCAAACAACATGTACCATTTAACAAAGTAATGTACGAGAAGAATACACACAGCAGGTTAAAACCCACAAAACTGTTGTCTCTTTTAACAAATAACATGTTATACCTTGTAAAACCATTGTTTGAAATAATTTCAAACAAGAGTTATATACTAAGAAAGTGTTATCCTTCCTACTGTACAACAACATGCCATATGAGATAACATGTTGTACATCTAAGCATAAAACAAATCGTTTTTGCTAAGAAACCGTTGTCTGTAGTGACTTACAACAACAGCCCTGATCAAGTAAAAGATTGTATCTTTTGCACTTCAACAATAGGCTTTCTTTTAAAAACCATTGTCTTTACTGCTTAAAACAACAATATATTCGTTAAAACGTGTTGCATTATTGGAGTTTTGACAACAGGTTTCCAAAGAAGTGTTTTTGTTTCTGGGAATCAGACAACTCTTTTCAGGTGGCTTTTACTTGTCTTTCAACTCTCACACAACAGTTTGCTGTGTGTTGTCTGAGGTGTGTATCAGACGACTTCTCAATAGTCAACAGTTTTTGGTACATTCAGACAACACGTTTTGAGTGTCGTCTAAAGCAAAAATCCTTGTAGTGTTTGTTAATTTGTATCTTAGTTAATTATAGTTAGTAAAAACTTAATCTTGTTATTTGTCTTAGCAGTGAATAATAATCATACATTGTTGCATAGGTGCATGAACTGAATTGAAACCTAACCAGATCTCTGTGGGAACGAACTTGACTTCTATCTATATTACTTGTGACCACGTACGCTTGCATGTTTTAGTGTAAACAAGTTTTTGGCGCCGCTACCGGGGATCATCGGTGTTTTATTTTTGGTTTATGTGCTTGTCAATAGTGGTTGTTAGAGTTCACTTACTCAGATTTTTCTTACCTATCTTGTTTAGTTCGGTGTGTTTTAGGTACTTGAGTGTTTGAAGATGGCATGCGAGGAGTTGCCATGGTGGGCATATTCGAGGACATCCATGCCTCAGCAATGTGAGCAGTGTTTGGGCGTTCATGATCCCTCACAATATTGTTACTACGAAGGAGTTGATCCATATGTCACTTATGAGGAACAACCATATTTTCAATACCATCCTCAATAGTACCAACAAGATGTTCCAGATATGTCATATTTCTATGGAAGTGAAGAGTTTCAACATCAGCAACCTACTCCTACTTTTCAGTCAGATGAGGTTGTTACTATGGAGGAGCTTAGGATGCTTGTAAAGAGTAATGAGGAGTCTCTCAAATCTTTGGAGACACTAGTTGCTCAAGCTGTGAGATCATTGGAACAAGAGAAACATCAATTCATACCAGAGGCAATTCCAGAAAATAACGGTGACTTGGAGCAGGGTACTGCATGCATAATTGAGGAAGACAAATTCCAAGGTGAGGTGAGCATTCACAAGCCATGTGAGGAATTTGATCAAGCTAGTGAGGTGGATGATTTGGAAAGGGCACAATTCGGGATAGACACTGATGAGCTACACAAATTTCAAGAATTGGTATGTGCGTACCAAGAGGACACTGATGAGCTACGCAAAATTCAAGAATTGGTATGTGCGTTCCAAGAGGCTGATGAACATGGGAAATATGCAGGTCTTCTACTTGTCTCAGAGTTTAAAGATGGAGGTAGCGCATTAGAGCCAATGGAGGAAGTTCTTTTTGAGGAACCAAAGGCTTCAGCAACTTACATTTACCCTCCTCCATTATATTCAAGCGAAGCCCGCGAGTGTGTTTTATTCTACAAATTGACAGATTTTGGGTCAACAGATGAAGGCATTGGAATAGGACATATTTGTTATACGAATAGGCCAAGCGAGGAGAAGGGGCAGAAAGTGTGCCGCCGTGATGACGATGAAGTCTCGCGAAGTGAGGACCAGGCAAACTATTATCATCCTTAATGGAGGTTTGGAAGTAACTTCAAGCTATTGACGTTAAAGAAGCGCTTCGTGGGAGGCAACCCACGCATTAGTGTAGGAAGGAAAAAAAAATTTATTGTTGAAAAAAAAAATAAAAAAAATTGAGTGTTGAAAAAAAAAAAATTGAACAGGTTGCGCCTGGTGCAGTCAGGTCAGTTTTTTTAGCTGTTATATAAAAAAAAAAAATTCCCCAATTTCTTTTCTATCTCTTATTCCCTCATCCTTAAATCTTAATTTCGCCAACAATCAATTCCAAAACCCTTCCATCTTCTCTTCAAATCTCTAAACCTATATCAATTCAAATTCTTTTTCTCTAAATTATTAAATCTTTTTTCTATCTTACCTCAAATTCATACCCACTCAAAATTTCTCCCTTACACGTTCAATTTTTATTCATCCAATCCCTCCATTATATATATACACCTATTCATACAAACCCAATTCTTTCTCTAAACCTCTACATCTCTACATCTCTAAAAAATTCGAGTTCAATAAGGATTCAAGTTTAGTAAAAACTTAATCTTGTTATTTGTCTTAGCAGTGAATAATAATCATACATTGTTGCATAGGTGCATGAACTGAATTGAAACCTAACCAGATCTCTTTGGGAACGAACTTGACTTCTATCTATATTACTTGTTATCACGTACGCTTGCGTGTTTTAGTGTAAACATGGATCTCTGTGGTCATGATCTTCATCTTCTTCTTCATCATCATAGTACATTCTTCCTTCACCTTCATTCTCAAATTCCAACTTTTCATGGGAGCCTCCATCATTTAGACCTAGAATCTTTTGATCATCAAACACAACATGTACGGACTCCATAACAATGTTGGTTCTTAGATTGTAGACTTTGTAGGCTTTCCCTGCTGCATATCCAACAAAAATAGCTTCATCTGCCTTTGCTTCAAATTTGCCCAAGTTATCTCCATGATTCCTTAGCACAAAACACTTACATCCAAAGATATGAAGGAAGGCTAAAGTTGGTTTCTTGTTGGGTAACAACTGATAAGGAGTCATTCCTCTAGCTTGGTTGACCAAGGAAATATTCTGAATAAAGCATGCAGTGTTGACAGCTTCAGCCCAGAAATATGTTGGTAACTTTGATTCACTTAACATTATTCTAGCCGCTTCAATGAGAGTTCTATTTTTCCTTTCAACAACCCCATTTTGTTGAGGTGTTCTGGCAGCAGAAAACTCATGGACAATTCCATTTTCTTCAAAGAAAATCTTCATTGTGGAATTCTTGAATTCAGTACCATTGTCACTCCTGATTCTTTGAACTCTGTCTTTAGAACCATTGTTTAGTATTCTGAGGTGATTGATGATGATTTCACTTGCACAATCCTTGGAGTGCAGGAAGAAGGTCCATGTAAACTTAGAAAAATCATCTACAATCACCAGACAGTATTTCTTCTTAGAAATAGACATGACATTTACTGGACCAAATAAGTCCATATGCAGCAATTGAAGAGGCTTAACAATGGACGACTCTGTCTCGCTTTTGAAGGATGATTTCTTTTGTTTCCCTAATTTGCAGGCATCACACAGTCCATCTCTGACAAATTCCAATTGAGGGATTCCTCTAGCAAGATCCTTTCCTACCAAATCATTCATAACTTTAAAATTCAAATGTGACAGCTTCTTATGCCATAGCCAACTCTCATCCTTACTTGCTTTGCTGAAGAGACAAGTAATGGATTCTGAGCATGCTGAATTGAAGTCAGCTATGTAAACATTTCCTTTTCTAAAACCTGTCAATACCACATTGTTGTCTTCCTTGGCAGAAACAACACAGGCTTCTTTTGTGAACTTTACTTCATAGTCTTTGTCACAAATCTGACTGACACTCAGCAAATTGTGCTTCAAACCTTCAACTAAAGCCACTTCTTCAATGATGACATTGTCTTTTGAAATCAGGCCATATCCCTTAGTATATCCTTTGCTGTCATCTCCAAAGGTAATTCTAGGTCCAGTTCCTTCCTTGAACTCTGTGAGCAGGGTTGAATCTCCTGTCATGTGCCTAGAGCATCCATTGTCTAGGTACCATAGATTCCTTCTGTTTCCCTGCACACATTCCAAAAACAAATCAAGTTGATTTTGGTACCCAAGCTTCCTTGGGTCCTTTCTTGTTAGCCTTTGACTTCGCACTCTTAGCATTCTTCAACTTAGGTGTAGATGCTTGAGTGATGGGGTTTGACAAATGCTCATTTGCATGAATATTTGATGCATGCATTTTTGGAAAATTGGCATACATATTATTCATGCTAGGAATGCTCCATGACATTTGTGGCACATTCACAGATTGAAAATAAGGATTAGACACATATGGCATGTTCACATATGGATTTGAAAAACTAGCATTTTGATACAAACCAGGCATTGCAGGCATACATGGTATTGTTTGATGTACATGAACAAGAGCCTTGTTGACAATCTTGCAATTAGAAGATAGGTGATTGACACTATTACAATTACTACAAGTTTTCCTAGGGGCAAACTTGTCAGGAGAATAATTGTTTTTCTTGTTGATGCCTATCTTACCATTTCTGTTCTTTTTCTTTTTACCCTCAATTTCTACCTTTTCATTATCTGATTTACCAACAGCCTTTTTGTTATGTTAATCACCTGCCTTAGCCTTCCCACTAGATTTGGTTTTGCTACTCTCACCACTAACAAAGTTCTTGTTGACTGGACCATACTTGATATCCAGTTTCTTGAGTTCCTTCTTACTAACAAACTTTTTGTTAGTCGACGGATACCTCTCATCCGTTGATGGTTCATCTGTCAACGGATGATCACTATCCATTGATTCACAAATAGTCTCTAGATCCTCAAGGCCACGTTCTAGCTCCTTTTTGTTTTGAGTCCAGGTATCCTTCACAAACGATTCTATTCCCTGGACTTCTATGATGTTTTGAGAAATATTCCCACAACTTTGAAATTTAGCAATTATCCCTTGTTCTTTTTCCAACTGGTCTTTTAAAATCAGTTCTCTTTTTAACACAGCTTCAAGTTCACTTAGCATTATTGCAATCAACTCTCATTTTCTCAAATTCTAGAAATTGAGCTTCTAGAGTAGCATTTCTATCACTTAAAATCAGATTAGACTCTTTAATCCTATTGTTCTCTTTAGTAAGTGATTTAAGAGTAACACTCAAGTGATATAGTTCAGTAGACATTTCATCTATAACACTATTGCATTCCTCTTTGGTGAGCTTAGAGAGATTAGTAGAAAATACCTGATTGCTAGCTGAACTTGCTTCCTACTCTCCAGAATCAGCCATCAATGCAAGGTTGACAAACTCAACATCAACATCAGAATGATTGTCATCAACAGCCCAGTCATACTCTTGGGTCCGGAATGCCTTTCCTTTCTGCCTGAGAAGATCAAAATATTTCTTCTTGTAGTCAACAGTCTCAGTTGACTTTCCTTTGTTCTCAGATCTAGGTTTCCTGCATTCACTTATCATGTGACCAGCAATTCCACAATTGTAGCATTTAATTTTGGATTTATCCACATAGTTGCTTGTGGAAAAATCCTTGTTAAATGGCTTGGCCACCCCAGAGTTTCTCTTGAATTTCAACTTAGAGAATCTCCTAGACAGAAAAGCTAAGTGCTCATCTATCTCATCCAATTCTTCCTGCTGAAGGACATTTAATTCCTCACACACCTTTTCCTTGCTCCTGCTTGATTCTGCTCTACCTTTACAAACCTCCCTTTTTGGTGTAGAACTAGCAGCTTCTGTCCTTTCCTCCTTCTGCTCCAAGTTGGCAACAAGTGCAACTGACCCACTTTTCTTTTGGGACTTCTCAATCTCTTCATCCTGCTCCATTTCCAGCTCATATGTCTTTAAAGTTCCATAGATCCTTTCAAGAGTAAATGTCTTGTACTCTTGAGTGTTTCTTAGAGAAACAGTCATTGGCTTCCATTCCTTGGGCAGTGATCTCAGAAATTTGAGATTAGAATCTTTAACTTGATAGATTCTTCCATACAGTTTCAAACCATTTAGTAGCTTTTGAAATCTACTAAATGTATCATTCAATGTTTCTCCACTCTTAAAATGGAAATGTTCATATTGTTGGATTAGTAGTTGCATCTTGTTTTCCCTCACCTGTTCTGTTCCTTCACAAAGGGTTTGAACAGTGTCCTATACTTCCTTGGAGGTAGTACAGTTAATAACATTGTCAACCATGTCTGTTTCTAGACCATTGAACAGTATATTCATGGTCTTTTTGTCTTTGTGGACTTCTGCAATATCTTCAAGACTCCATTCAGAAACAGGTTTGGGAATGAGAGTGTCAGGCACATCTTCAGCCAGGCCAACTCTTGTTGCAGTCTTCATTGGAACGTGAGGACCCTTGTCAATGCAATCCACAAAACCCTCATCAATAGAGAAGAGATGTAGATGCATTTTCACTTTCCAGTGAAAGTAATTCTCTCTATCAAGAACTAGTATCTTTACTCCATAATCCTTCTTAGACATGTTGGAAATGCGTTGATCTTTAAACTTCAAATATGATAGAAGCTTGCTTTGATACCAATTGTTATTCCCAGATTACACACTTGTATAATTGTAGAAGGGGGGGGGTTGAATACAATTCTTGATATTTATAAATTTCTGATAAGAACTCCAGAAATCTATACTTAGATAATTGATGTAAAAAGATTAATGCACAAACACATAAAAATCAGGTGGTTAAATGCACCACCTGAAGCTTTTATTCGAAGAAAACTCTATGATACAAATGTACACAGCTTCTGTTTTACAACTCTTTGCTTTCTAAGGATATTCAATAAAAACCCTAAGCAAATGTATTTGTTTTCTTAGCTTCTAAAGAGTTGCTACACTTGGTTATAAATCCCAAGTTTACAAGTGCTACAGGAATAAGATAATATTAATCTAATTCAAGTTGACTTTCTACTCCACTCCAAATACACATGTAGCCGAAAGGTTGTCCTTGTGAACAGACATGTCTCCTGCACCTTTCTTGTATTCATAGTGTAAACGGAATGCTTCTTTCTTCTGTGTTTCCAAAGTATGGCTGCCATACTGCTTTTTGTATCTATTATCAACCCATGTGATATGTCAGTCAAACCTGTCCTTATCAACTGCTAATCCCCAGCTTAGCATAGAAGTAAGTGTCAATGATTATCCGTTGACATTGTACACTGACATCCGTTGATGATATATTGAGCTGTATCCGTTGATATTAAGATTTGAGCTGTATCCGTTGATAGAGTGGATTTGAGTTGTATCCGTTGATAGAGTTCTGTCTTCATCCGTTGATACACTTTCACTTAGATAGAATTACATAGCATAGCTTATTTACAATTGGCTACCCTATTCTGCCTATCCATTGATGGTCAACATGACTGTGGATAAAAACACTATCAACTGATAACCTAGAGATACTGCAGTATGCTACAAAACTTCATCCGTTGGTGAGCTACCTGTCAACGGATAGAGTAATAAATCCTCATCCGTTGACATCTACAAAACCTTATACAATTTGATTGATTGTGAAGTTATCATCAAGTACAACATATTCCTAACACAGGACGGGACGAGACGGGACTAAAAAGTGTCAAAACGCAATCCACCAATTAAAGAAGGGACATAATTAAACAGAACGAAACAAAAGGAAATTAGACAACCCCTAAGCTACATCGGACTAAAGAAGAAAGAAATATCGCAGTTTGTGTGTGTGTGTGTTGCTGAACAAATCAGATCTATAATAAATCATACAAAAGCACAGTTTATGTATAGATAAAGAGATACCTGAGAGAGAGAGAGAGAGAGAGAGAGAGAGAGAGAGAGAGAGAGAGAGAGAGAGAGAGAGAAAGGATAGAAATACCTGTGAATATCTCAAGAAATTAAACCCTGATTTTAGCCCTGAGCTTTCGCCTTCCGCCATCAATCTGTCGCCTTCGCCTTGAGAAAAGAAAGAAAATGGGCGCCGAACACTAATTTTGTTGAGAAAAAAGCACCGAAAATGAAAAATTGGGGGAAAATATCTTTATATATTAAAATATATTCAATTGAAAATGGTCGAATTTAGTCGTACCACGGTCGACGTTTACTGGTCGAATTAGTATAATCGACTATTACTGGTCGAATTTAGCCGACACTAATTCCTCGACCTTTACTGGTCGAATTTAGCCGACAATTGTTGACTTTTACTGGTCGAATTTAATTGTCAATATTTCCACTCTCAGCAGCTTCTGCATAAACCTCCTATAATAGATATAACACAATCCACACAAAAATTACAATCCATTCAATAATTACAATTCATTCAACTTAATTTATAAAATATTTGAGTAAACTTCGAACTTAATAAATTTAATAGTTCAATACATAAATTTTTTGCTATAAATTACATTAAAAATGATGACTTATACTAAATCGTCATTATCACTTAATTCATCATTTTCGGCATCATTCTCATCTTCGTCTTCGTCTTCTTTAGATTTTTGACTTTCTTCTTCATCATCATGATATACCGAATAGTCATTTTCAAACATCCTCAAGTCAACAAAAAAATTTAAAGGATTGTGAACAATAACTCTTTCGACGTGTGATGATGAAGTATTTGATACCTCATTCTGCAAAGCATCATCGTTGATTCTAATATTTCCTTTGGTTGACACGCTTTCATCAACTTATCGACTTTTTGTTGTTAGAACCGTATACCATGATGATTTTGCATTTGAAATATTTGGTGCATAGTATACTTGATGGGCTTGGCTAGCCAACACAAACATGTCGTCGGCATTTAACTTTGATTTGACATCCACGGTGGTCATCCGGTGTTTATCGACTTTGACATGTTTCGTGCGATCAAACCATTGACATTTGAAGACGATTACTTGATGCCCATTGTGATACAATAGTTTTAAAACTTCTTCTAATCTTCCGTAATAGCTTCCATAACTTTCTTTGTAAGAAGTTCCTACAATTAAAAATGTATAAAATGTGAATACAAATAATAAAGCAATAAAGCAAATATATAATTTGGATATTAAGAATAAATTAAATTCCCCACCAATGACAACTACACCGGAGTTTGGTGAAGTGAGCTCTTTAGCATTTACACAACTAAATTTGTAGCCATTGCATTTGCACGATTTATAAGACTCCACTTGATACATCGGACCTCTTATAAGGTCTAAAAATTTATTTTTGAGCTCTTCGTCATCTTGTACCTAAAATATACGCGAAAAACATATGTGAATAAAGTTAAATATACAAAAAATATGACCACATGTGTGTGTATGTATAAAATAAAAAACATACCCTTCTTTCAAACCAATCTCGAAAATGTTATTTTTTATATTGTTCTTTTTCAGCATCATTGAGGTGGGGGTAATGTTGTTGCACCAACTTTTGGAATCCACTACATATTTACATTGAACAATAAAAAAAATTAATTTGTAAACTAAATTCGTAATTATTGAAGTACAGATGGTTAAAAAAATCTCACCGTAAGTACTTTCCAACTTCCGGCGAATTAATAAGAACATAGTATGTCACAAGTCCATGTTCATCATTACTCAAAATTCTATCTTTACTCCGTAGACGAGGATGTGTCGGATATGTGTAAACTTCTAACAAACCAACATCATGAACCTTTCGAGGTACCTCGTTTCGACGTAACCGATCACGCACTCTTTCCTTTTTGGAATCAAAAAACATTGAGCAAAAGTGTATACATTCCTCTTCAATGTAGCGTTGTGCCATCGAACCTTCGGCTCGAGCTTTGTTTCCAACTTTCAATTTCAAGTTGTGCAAGTATCTCTCAACAAAATACATCCAACGCCAATTAGCCAGACCACCCAACTTTGCCTCGGTAGCTAAATGTAGTGGCAAATGCTCTATCGGATTAAACCAACCTGGAATGAAGACGGTTTCAAGCTTGGACATTATCCTCACTATATCTTTTTCCATTTTCTGCAAATCTGTGTATGTGAGACTCGACGAGCATAGATCTTGAAAGAAGTTGCACAACTCAATAATAGGATCAGCTACATACTTTGGAAGTAATTCACGACACACAATAGGCAAGAACTTTTGCATAAAAACGTGACAATCATGTGATTTCATCCCACGAATGGAATTTATCTTCCAATTCATGCACCTTGATATGTTTGAGGCATACCCATCTGGAAGTTTTAATGCCTCAATCCACTTGAACAACTGATGAATTTGTTCCCTCAAGAGCACAAATGGTGCATGTGATTCCCTGTCATCACCTTGAATCCACAACTCACGGTGTATACCTAATTCTTTACAATCCTTTCTTGCTTTTGTGTTATCTTTGGACTTGTTCGCATCACCAAGAATTGTGAAGAATATGTTGTCAAAGATATTCTTTTCAGTGTGCATAATGTCAATGTTGTGACGAAGCCTGAGTGTCTCCCAATATGGAAGCTCAAAAAATGGAGAGATGTGAGTCCAATTATGTGTCACGCCATAATCCTTCAGTTTTCTCTTTGATGATTTTCCTGGAGGGGGAAACTGTATCTGCTCACACATAGTCTTTGCACGTGATCCTGAATGTCAAGCACAAACAGATCATGTCTCAATGCTTTCAAATCTTGTGCTCCTTCTTAGAGGATCATCCGATTCTAAAAAATATCGAGCAGTGCCATAAAAAGTAGCTTTACCACCATGTTTAAGTTGCTTAGCTTTCACCTACCCCATGCAAACTGGACATGACAACTTACCTTTAGTAGACCACCCACTAAGCATAGCAAGTGCAGGAAAGTCACTAACTGTCCACAAAAGAGCTGCCTTCATCATAAAATTTGTGCGTGAGAATATGTCATATGTTTCCACCCCAGTATGCCATAACGTTTTCAATTCATCAATTAGCGGCCTAAGATAAACATGCAAGTCTTTTGTCGGATCCGTCGGTCCGGGAATAAGAACAGGCATGAACATGTACGGAGCCTTAGTACACATAGATGGGGGAAGATTGTACACAAAAATCACAACAGGCCATACAGTATACTCCCGAGCATGTGCATCACGAAAGGGGTCAAATCCATCGGTAAAGAGTCCCAATCTAACATTCCGAACCTCATTTGAAAATCTTGGAAATCTACGATCAAATTGTTTCCATTCATCTCCATCTGCTGGGTGACTTAACTGGCCTTCAACCACAACTCTATCATGGTGCCATCTCATAAATTTTGCAGTCTTCTCAGCCATGAATAAATGCTGCAATCTCATGGTAATAGGAAAGTAACGCAAGATCTTTCGCGAGATCTTCTGCTTTTTTGGATCTTTTTGTACTTTGTATCTGTCTACTTTGAATATATCACAACGTGTCTTCAAGCTATTTTCCTTGTAAAATAACATGCAATCATTCTCGCAAGCATCAATCTTTTCATACTCCATATTCAATCCGTTGATCATCTTCCGCGTAGTGTAGTACTTCTCAGGAAATTTATGACCGTCGGGCAATACTAATCCAATGATATGAAGCAACTCATCAAAACCATTATTACTGCAATTGTGCTTGTTTTTCCACTCAAGCAACTCCATCACGTACTCCAATGTAGTGAAATTCTCATTGTTTGGATAAATTGGTTCAGAAGCATTCTTCACTACGTTGTAAAATTTTTGTGCTGTTACGTTCGGTTCTTCCTCAAAATCTTCACAATCCTCAAAATCATCATCATGTGCATCATACATATCATCATCTCTATAGCTAGCATAAGCAGAACTCGTTCCAACTTCATTCCGTGACATATCTTCCTCCCCATGACAATCCCATCTAGTATACCATTGCATGATACCATGTCGATACAAATCAACTCTCACGCTACTAGGATTTTTATAGGTCGAATTTCCACATTCTTTGCACAGACATCTTATCAAGCCATTGTATTCTTCTTGCATATGTTCTATAGCAAATCTAATGAAACTATCCACACCAATTTTGTATTCTTCCGTTAAGTATTTTGCCTCATTATACCGATTACGACCAATCCAACTACGATCGGATGCCATCTACAAAATGTGCACATATTCAAATATGGTAGATGCAATTTACAACCCGTTTAACTACTTACATTATCTTTAATTTTATCACACAATTTAATTTAGACCAATTAAATAAAACAATCAAATTAAAAAATGATACTTATAGCATATAGCATTATCACAATATATTTAAATTATCTCTAATATTTAAATTCATACATATAGCATTATCACAATTACATTAATCAAAAGGAAAACAATCAAATTAAAAAATGATACTTACTTGATAATTTGGAATGCTCACATGAAGGCAAATTGGATGAAGACAAAATGGTGAAGGTGAAATGGGGGACACAATGGAAAGTGGAAGATTGGAAGGGAACAATGCGGCAGGAGGAAAAGAGACAGTAGGGTTTCACATGCATTCGGTTAAATTCGACCATATTTAGTCGAATATAGTACTTCTACATTCAACAATATTCGGTCGAATTAATGTATTTTCGACCAAATGGTACACGACTACTTTCGATCATATTCCGTCGAATTTGGTACGGCTAAATTCGACCAAATGTAGCCGAAAGCTTTTTTTGGCGGTATTTCACCCGCTTGCAATAAAATTATAAAATTGAAAAAGGGAGCGTTAATTTTCCCGCTCACCACCAATTGCTAAATTCGACCGGATATGGTCAAACTAAAATTTTCAACAGGCGGGAGCTTTCCCTCCATGCGTTGGCAGTGACTAAATTCGACCAACACTAACATCTGGTCGAAAATACCAGTATTTTCGACCGATTATTTTCGACCAATTCTTATTTCGACTATATATGGTTGAATTTAGCCGTGCCCTCAAGGTTCGACTTCTTATTTCGACTATATATGGTTGAATTTAACCGTGCCCTCAAGGTTCGACCTGATCTGGTCGAAATTAGCCGTAGTCGAAAATGAGGGGTCGAAAAAGCCCTATTTGTGTTGTAGTGACAGTTATTGTCCTTCCAAGGTTTTCTTTACAGGAGTTGAGAAAAATTTTCATAAACTTCACTCTGCAATTTTTTCCACTGAATTGTGAGAGAAACACTTACAAGTGTTTCTAAATCTAGCAATCCTTTGTTTTTCAAAATTGTACCACTCCTACCTTCTTATGATGAACTCGATAAAATTCATTCAACATTTTCCCATATCTCTGCTTTACCCTTTTTTCGAGGAGTATAATGGTGAGTAACACTGATCTATCAATTACAACAAAACGAAATTGTACATATTTCAAAATAACCAAAACGATCGATACGTGCAATTTTTAGTAAAAAAGTATTCTCCGGATAAATTTTACAATTTAGACCTATTTATGGGGAGCAGCAGAGTGAACTATAAAATCACGAATCAGGACGAGCATTAATGGCTCAGCTGATGAAGTCCCCTGGGCTTCGTTGTTTAAATGGGCTCATTATTATATTTGGTTGGAAAAAGATCGTACAACACTGTGCACATATCTAGTTTGGGCTTAGAAATTGGACCGATCCCACTATCACTGTATGGAGTATAGCCACACAATCTGGAAAACGAAAGCTGAATTAGTCGGTAAAGTTAAAAAGAAGATAAATTTGAAAGGTAAAAGAAGAATAATTGTGGCCTTTTAACCCAATAGCAGAGCCGGCTCCATACTCCTAGGGCCACCAAAATTTTAGGGTCTCATAATTTTATCATGATTGTGTGTATATATATATATATATATATATATATATATATATGTATGTATAATTGTCAATATTTGTTATATTTTACAGAAAAAAAATTGTGAAATAAATTTCTTTTAAATTAAAATAATTTCAAAAAATTTGCACATTCTAAAAAAATGAGTATAGTAACTTCTTAGCTTTATATTGCAACTTTTAAGTCTATTTAGAAGAAAATGTTCGCTAAATTATATTTTAATGATTTAATTAGAAATTTTGTAAATTCAAAAGAAATGAGGGTAATAACTTCTTAGCTTCAAATTCCTATGTATTCAAATTGAAACTTCTGTATTAATATATTATTATAGTTTTTTACATAATTTTGATTTATAAACGTTATATTCACTCTGTCCTATTATACATGTCCTTTTTGATTGGTTAAATTGATATAGTTTGACTAAAATTTATATGTATTATATAAATGAAAAAACTAAAAGATTTATATGATTAAAAATTACATGTAATTTATTTTAAAATGCAATTTTCAGTTTTTAAAAATATTAATTAAATAATTTTTAATGTTTAGTCAAAGATTGGTTAATTTGATTATTAAAAATTTAAAATGAACATGTATCTTGGGCACTACAAGAAAATCCATTTCTGCCAACAGAAATTTCCGTTGGTAAAATGGTTTCCTAACGGAATGCTAACAGAATATGGTCGTTGGAACAAACGTTGTTGGGAAGTCTCTAACAACGGATTTATTTCCGTTACTAAACTTAATAACAGAATACCAACAAACTGGTAACGGTCCTGTTTTTACAAACAACCATAACCCAACCGACTTCGTAACGGATATTCTATATTCTGTTGGTTCGTAACGGATATTCTATATTTTGTTGGTATTATTAGCAACCAAATGCCAACGGAATTTTCATTGTTATAAATTTATAACGGATAATCTGTTGGTAGTTTAACAACCATTTTCCAATGATATTTCCGTTGTTAAATTTAGAAACACTCACAACTGATAAAATAAAATAAAATAAAATAAAATGATACTAGCAAACAAAAGATAACAAACGTCTTTTTTATATAATACCAACATCTGAGTATATAATAATACAAATTCAAAATGGGGTTAAGAGTTACAAGATCACTCTTACCCTATATTCAAATACTACCATAGAGTATCAACAAAAATAGACAATGGATCGTAACATTGCTTCTCCCATGCTCTTTAGCAAGTGATGCAAGCTTTAAGATTTCCTCGGCATCTCCTAAAGAAGAGTACAGTAGCAATAATCCACTCAAGTCCTTTGCATGCTTTAAACACTCCTCATCCATCTCCAACTGTAGAAATTGAAATGGCACGAGTCAACAAATGGAATCATGGATAGAGTACATAGCTAGAGTATGATATGCATTTGAATTAGTTCGTTATTAACTCGCTCTGGTAATCAATATTGATGAACATTCCCCTAAAATGATATGCATGTCAACTGTGTTCATCAAAAAAATTTAATCGAAATATATCCACAGAATTAACTTGCATGAATATGTTTTACTTACGAGATTATAGACAAGCCTTTTTTCTTTCAAAATAGAAACACTCACTCTGCTTCTTTTGTTCTAAACTTTATACACATTTTACACACATATACTAGTTTATTCAGACCAAATTCTACCTTCTAACCATTCCAAATTAGTCCAGATGATTTTTCGAACTTAGTTACACAAGGCATTTTATTTTCCAAGCATTTCTAACAGCTCCGACCTGCCCTGTTCCAGGACCTCTAAATTATGTTGGGTTTACTGTATTTAATTGATTCCTTTTTCTTAATTAATATATTAATTTAAAATAAAATAAATATCATGTTTATTTATATAGATGTATGCAATATAATTAAAAAAATATTCGTTTTTATATATATCTTATTTAAATGTATAAGAGTCAAAATTAGCTCAAAATTATTTTTTTATTTTTGAATTAATTTTTGAATTTATTTTCCGTCAAGATACAGCACAACCGAGTCTTTTCATTTTTTGATTATTTTTTCCCAACACTAGAATGAGTATCTATTAACATCCGTACGGTTCGATCGTCAAATAAATCTTTTAAAAAAATCAATTAGTAAATCTGGCATGCGCCCCGTTATCGGAATCCGTATTATTACAACATTTCCTTTAAGATAAGGCACAATTGAGCCTTTTCATTTTTTAATCATATTTTAGTATATACTCATTCTAGTGTAGGGAAAAAAGATTAAAAAATGAAAAGGCTCAGTTGTGCCGCATCTTGACGGAAACGTCGTAATAGTACCGATTTTCGATAACGGGGCGCGTGCCAGATTCACTGTATGATTTTTTTAATTGATTTCTTCGACGACCGAATCATACGGATGTTAATAGATACTCATTCTAGTGTTGGGAAAAAATAATAAAAAAACTAAAAGGCTCGGTTGAGCGGCATCATAAAGGAAACGTTGTAATAGTACAGATTCTGGTAACAGGGCGCGTGCCAAAAATATTTTTCGACGACCCAACCGTACGAAGGTCAAGATCCATCCTTTTTAATGTTATTGCCAAAATTTCAGAAAAAATAAATATATTTGGTTTGGTAATTTAACGGTCAACTAATATTTTGACTGGAACCCCTAAATAGGGTTTCGTCAAGGTTTAGGGGTGTTTAGTGTTTCGATTTTTAAAAAAATATTTCTCGACGACTCAACCCTACGGAGGTCAAGATCCATTCTTTTCAATGTTATCGCCAAAATGTCAGAAAATAATAATTTTATTTGGTTTGGTAATTTAACGGTCAACTAGTACTTTGACTATAACCCCTACACTGGGTTTCGTCAGGGTTTAGTGTTTTGATTTTTTTTTAAATATTTCTCGATGACCCATACCTACGGAGGTCAAGATCCATATTTTTTAATGTTATTACCAAAATTTCAGAAAAAAATAATTTTATTTGTTTTGGTAATTCAACGGTCAACTAGTACTTTGACTGGAACCCCTAAATAGGTTTCGTCAGGATTTAGTGTTTCGATTTTTTAAAAAATATTTCTCGATGACCCAATCCTACGGAGGTCAAGATCCATCCTTTTTAATGTTATTGCCAATATTTCAGAAAAAAAATAAATTTATTTGGTTTGGTAATTTAACGGTCAAGTACTTTTTGACTAGAACCCCTAAACAGGGTTTTGGGTTTCGATTTTTTAAAAAATATTTCTCGACGACCCAACCGTACAGAGGTCAAGATCCATCCTTTTTAATATTATTGTCAAAAATTAAGAAAAAAATAAATTTATTTGATTTTTTCCCCATTTTTAACTTGTTTGTAAAATAAATTAAAATTTAAATAAACATAAAAAAGGCCAAGTTTTGAACATAAATTCATACACACCAAAGTAGTGATACTCACTATTTGTGTGATGAATTTTACCTAACTTTCACTAATTTTCCATTTTTTTGATTTTTTCCAATTTTTAACTAATTTGTAAAATAAATAAATTAAATTCTATGATTAATATTTCCAACGGAATGGTAACGGATCTATTTACTCCTACAACGGATTAGTAACGGAATACACCTAACGGAACAGAAATTGCAAATTCCGTTGCTATGGGATTAGTACTTCGTTACTAACTGTTATTATGTCATCAGTATTCCGTTGGCAAAAATTCGTTGGTAAACCATTATCATTTCCGTTGGTATTTTTTTTGCCTCTATTTTACCAACGGAAATTTCCGTTGATAAGTATCCGTTAGTGATCCGTTAGGGGCCTGTTGGCATATTTTTGGTTTTTCAAATTGTTAGCAATCCGTTGGTAATTAACAACAGATTAAATTCCGTTGGTAAATTCCATTGGCATAATGGAAACGACCTTGCCCAATAGTTTGCACCCTCTGTTTCTAATCAAGAGATCATGGGTGGCCTTGCAGCAATGGTTGTCTTTAAAGTTAGCGCATGTGCGAAATTTATTTTTATTTATTCATTCAGACTCGTGTATTTGAACAATAGATTCATGAGTCAGATTGGCAGCGATTGTTTGTGCGATTTAAATATATGCCACCTGCAGGACAATCACAAAGAAAGTAAAACCTATTTATTTTTATTGATTTTATAGATTATTTTACTAGATTTTAGTACTAGCTCCGTCCCAAATTAAGGGATTTGGTTTGATTTTCACGGAGATTAAAATTTTTTAGTAAAAATAGAGTAAAGTTAGTTGAAATAGTGAAGTGATGGGACCTATCAATATATAATAATAGATTTAAAATAGTGAAGGAAGGTAGTCGATGTAATGGTGTTTATATAATAAAAAAGGAGTATAAAATAGAAAGGTAGTGGGTATAATAGTGAAAAGTAGTGTTCAAAAATAGTAAATATAGTTGCTTCATTCTTTTTGGAACGTTTCAAAAAGAAATAAAATCACATAAAATAAGACGGGGGAGTAACTTTTTTGTTGATGGAAGCCGAAGTTGCAATTAGTTGGGAGTAACTTTTTTGTTGATGGAAGCCGAAGTTGCAATTAGTTGGCTTCTCCGATTTACACGTGCAAACTGATTTTAACATCTGTCAACCTATCATTCATAAGTTTCTTAAATAATTCCCAAACACTAATTGAACTATTTTTTTTTGAAAACAAAACAAGCTTTTATTACTTCGAAACCACCTCATACATCAGAGTCTCCAACATAAAAGACGGAGGGGACTGAAAAACATTGTGGCAATCCACCATACAAGGTGCCTTAGCTAACATATGAGCACATTTGTTGGCCTGCCTTTTAGCAAAAGAAATAGCAACATCAGGTCTAGCATCAAGAATAGAACGACATTCGACTAGTACATCCCCTACTTTCAGATTATAAACGAATCCCTTTTTCAGCGCATTTACAGTAAGTAATGAATCCGTTTCAATATCCACATTGATCATCTGCAACGACTGGATCCAGCTAATTGCTTCAAACACTGGTATCTCCCCTGCACACCGAAGGTTCTTCGCTTGCACGAACTCTCCAAGATGATTCCGAAGGACCATACCTATAGAGAACGACTGAACTCCTGGCACCAGAGCTGCATCTACATTCACTTTGAACCTACCTTCATTAGGAGCCACCCATTTAATTTCACCTGTTCGACAGCGTTGTGCATTATTCACGCCAGACCCCTTATCTTTCTTCCTCCCTCCCTGCCACTGAGTTATCTGATTACTACTCCATTGCACTGCAATCGTAGGAGTTAGCACTTTATGCTCCCAGACCTTAAGATTCCTAGCACCCCAAATACCCCACATAATCGTCGCTATCTGCTTTTTCACTCCCTTCGACTCTGTTGCTAACCTCCCAAGAACCCAGTCTGGAGCTAACTCAACTACCGACAAATCAAAGGAAAGACCCATTAACCTCCAACACTCTTTCGCAAAATTACATTCCAGAAATATATGTCTCAGGTGCTCTACATCAGTCCCACACATTGGACACATAATTGTAGTCTGCACTCCTCGACCTTGTAATAACACACGAACTGGAATATTATTTCTGCATATCCTCCACATAAAAATCTTGACTTTCTGAGGAACGTCCAGCCCCCACAGCCCTCTCCAACCTTTCTCATGATTCACCCTTCGACATGTACTGAAATTCGAATGCCAAAATTTGTAGCCTGACTTAACACTATATTTGCCATCAACTGCAAGAACCATGAAATGTGATCGCAGACCTGACTCCTTGGGATAGGTGTTGCTAAGATTGCCTTAGCATCACAACTCTTAAACAAGTTAGACACCTTTTGAGCATCCCATTTTCGTTCACCAGGAATGAAAAGATCACAGACTTTAACACAGACATCTTGCTCACTTCGTCGAGATTCCACCCTATAATTCACCTTTCCCCTAAGCCAAGCATCTTCAAAAATTCTAATCTTCTCCCCGTCCCATACAATCCCTAACCAGATGAAGCTGACACCTCCACCACGAGTTGCTTCAAATAAAGAAGTATTTGGGAAGTATCTCGCTTTGTAAACTCGAGCTACTAAGGAATCAGAGTTCGTGAGAAAACTCCAACAATGTTTGCCCAACAATGCTAGAATAAACCCGTATAGATCCCTAAATCCTAGGCCACCATCAGTTTTTGCCATGCTCATATTCTCCCATGAAAGCCATTTTATACCTTTTTTACTATTATTATTGGAACCCCACCAAAAGCTGTTCACCATTCTTTGCAGTTCCTGAATCAACGATTTTGGTAGCATAAAGCAGGACATAGCATAGGAAGTGCTAGATTAAAATACAAAAGATTGCAGTAGTAGCAAAACGATGCCCGTATAAGCCCTGCTATATGGTTTCATCGAAATAATAACTCTAAATGTATGCAAGTACAAAGGATAAATTTAATGGATAAATTAATGTACTCACAATATCAATAAGGCCTTGAGTTCTAGAATGCAAATTAAAAAGAGTAAGGTTAGAGGTACAAAATTATGTACAAAAAATTATTATCAAATAACATGGTATGAATGTGGCAATTTGAAATTTTTTAATTAATTTTATTGGTATGAATACAATGAGCACATCAGGTGTATTTGGGAAAAAAAATTAGGAACTAAATTTAATATCCTTAACATTATTCAACTAAAAAATTCCAAACGTCAATTGAAGTGCTTAGATTTAGTTTACGTTGTTAATTAGTCAAACTAGGAAATTATGCCGCCCTTTGGGTGACTTCAAAACACTTTAGATATTCGTCCAATTTTATAAAATAAATTGAGATATTTGTCAAATTTTATAAAATAAATTGAGATATAGTTGTCGATAAATTATACATCCTACATATTATTTAAAGTCTTTTATTTAATACAAATATGTTTTCATGTCAATTTTTTTGCTCTTACAATAATATTCAGTTATTAAATATAGGGATAGTTTCAAAACTACCCATGTTAACTATTGGATTTTTAAATATATACTACCAATCTTTTTAAAATTCTAAAAATACCGACCTTGTTTTCAATATTCCAAAAATACTACCTTCCTCAGTTGCAACTTTTGCAACCTTATTTGCAACTTCGATGCTACAAATTTCTGATTGCAAGTTCCGGGTTTCAGATGTCATTTTTGACCACTTTTTTGTAATATATATATATATATATATATATATTTCAAAAAACTGGTCGAAATGACATCTGAAAACTGGAACTTGCAATCAGAAATCCGTAGCATCTCAGTTGCAAATGAGGTTGCATGGCCCCGCCAAGGGCACTCATAATTGGTGGATTTAAGTTGCAAGGCCCCGCCAGGGGCACTCATAATTGGTGGATTTCTGATTTGCAACTTTCAGTTTTCAGTTGCAAAAGTTGCAACTGAGGTTGCAAACCTCAGTTGCAAACTGAGGTTGCAAAAGTTGCAACTGAGATTGCAAAAGTTGCAAGGTTGCAAAAGTTGCAACTGAGGTTGCAAACCTCAGTTGCAACTGAGGTTGCAAAAGTTGCAACTGAAAACTGAAAGTTACAAATCAGAAATCCACCAATTATGAGTGCCCTGGCAGGGCCTTGCAACCCAAATCCAGCAATTATGAGTGCCCCTGGCAGGGCCTTGCAACCTCATTTGCAACTGAGATGCTACGAATTTTTGATTGCAAGTTCAAGTTTTCATATGTCATTTTCAACCAGTTTTTTGGAATATATATATATATATATATATATATATATATATATATATATATATATATATATATATATATATATAGGCTTTTGCTCCATACAGAACACTCTTATATAACAAACAACAAAGAACACCTTAGATCTATTAGATCCTTTGGCCCCGCCAGGGGCACCCAATACAAAAAGTTATTATTTTTTTACCCTCTATCAAGTCTAAAAAAAAATGAAAATTACTGTTCACCTGATGACGTCATCATGACGTCATTAGGTGAACAGTAAATTTTCAAATTTTTTTTTTTGTTTTGCTAGTTTGATAGAGGGTAAAAAAATAATAACTTTTTGTATTGGGTGCTATGACGGAACTCTTAAATTATATTAGATATGAGGTGTTCTTTATTTTTTGTTATATAAGGTGTTTGCTATGGAGTGCAACTCTATATATATATATATATATATATATATATATATATATATATATTCCAAAAACGTGGTCGAAAATGACATCTGAAACCCGGAACTTGCAATCAGAAATTTGTAGCATCGAAGTTGCAAATGAGGTTGCAAAAGTTGCAACTGAGAAAGGTAGTATTTTTGGAATATTGAAAACATAAAATTATAATGAGGTAATATTTTTGAAAAAATGATTTTATAGAAGTGAAATGATAGTTGGATGGTAGTAAAATTGGAAAGAATTGTTAAAATCTTATGTATTTCTTTAAATATCCCTTAAATATATTATTTGCAATACTTTGTTTTAAAATAGCAGTTGAAAATATTTACTCATAAATACATTTTAGATTTTGAATAAATAATTATTATAAATATTTAAGTAATATTAGTTATTATGATTACATTATATAATAAGTATATTATGTGCCAACATATATCTTGGGATCGTTGTTAAAATAATTATCCTCATAAAAGATTTAAATTTTAAGTATTATACTTAGAGAAAAATGTTCCTACAGTTAATTTTAGGAGAATTTCCTAAAGTTAACCTTTAAAATCATGTATTTACCTTTTAATTATAAGGGCCCTGCAGGAGCATTAATGATACGTCTTTATTCAGGAAACTATGTGATGTGTCTTGATTTCACTGATTAACTTTAGGAAATTCTCCTACAGTTAACTATAGGATTATTAAGCCCATTTTTTATATATATATTCAAGTATAACTAATTATAATATAGCTTAATAAAAAGGAAAAAGTTAAAATATATTAAATCCTTATAACTATGATTTATTTAGCCGATTCCCCTCTTACACACTTTAATTATAAGAATAACATAACAAATTAATTTAAAATATTTTTATCAATACTTTATTATTTACTCCATCTTTTTTCTATACACAAAAATTAATACATTTGCTCATTTAAAATAATACTAAAATGTAGAGGAAAAATGGATGTACAATCATGGCATACAAGTCTGTTGAGGTTCCAACAAACGTATAAAAATACTTTATACGTCTGTTTCGTATATAATAGACGCAAAAAGGGCTTTATACGCATGTTTCGTCTATAACAGACGCAAAAGGGGTGATGCATATGAAACTTTTTGTACTAGTGCACCACCATTTTAGGGATTGAATTATAACATAATTTAGAAAATTGCTGAAAACTTCTATATGCTACCACATCATCGCTTCCTTCGTCTGCTATTATAATATATATAGATATTCAAAACGACCTCCTTAGAGCATCTCCAACGGTAATAGCTAAAATCATTAGCTATATAATGATTATCTAAAAGTTTGCTGAACTGTAAGATGTTTTACTCCAATGGTATTAGCTATAAATATAATGAACAGCTATATTTTAAAAATAGTGTTTTATTATTATTTTAATAATAATATATATTATATCCTATATATAATTAGCATAAGGAGGTTTAGGTGGTCGTATGGTCGTCAGTGGGTAAGTTCATTAAAATTAGAAATGGGCCAGGAGTTAAGCCAGAGTTAATGGTGTTGGTATTTTTAATTTAACAAATAAATAGATCAAAGAAAAATGCAGTAAAATAACATATGATAAAACAGGGTCAAGTTATCGGAAAAAGAATTATAGTAGCACAAAACTTATAAATCACAAATTCATTCTTCATATATAATAAAATACCATTAGAATTTCAATTCAAAAACTAATTTTTAAAAAAACTAGAATTTAAATTTAATTACAAAATAATTTTTTTAAAGAAAATATATGGTTAAACTAGATATTAAGAAAGTAATAAAAAAAATATCATAATTGGAAATGACACCAAATTAAATTCAACAAAATATAATTTACAAAACAAATGCTAATTCAAAAAAAATCTGAATTTATAAAACTAAAATCAACAATAAACTTTAATATAATGCACTTAAAATAAATAAAAACAACACAAAAATATAAAAAATAGTACAAACTTTTTTTTTAAAAAAAGTACAAATGTAATGTTTGTTAAATTACAATAAGTTCCCACATGTATAAAGTATATTATAAATATATTCTAATAAATAGAAAGAAATACGCCAAAAAATATAAAACATTAAAATATATGTTAGGCTAAATCTTAAAGTATAATTTAAAAAAGTTGATTACCAAATAAAAGTACATTTAATTACAAAGCAAAAAAAAAAAGTCTTTAAAAAATATATGGTAAAATAAAATATTAAAAAAGTAATAAAAAACATGTCATAATTAGAAATGATACCAAAATTCAACAAAATATAATCTACAAAGCAAACGCCAATTGAAAAAAACATTTAAATTTAGAAAACTAAAATCAACAATAAAATTTAGTATAATGCACTTTTTTTTTGAAACCATTTAATATAATGTTAGTCACAGAGGCATGCCTGAATACATCTAATAACAAGCCTAAGTATGTGTAATGCTATGCATTACCTACATGACCTCTTAACTGAGGGAACCTCTAGTTGTAGAGTTTCTATTTGTTCTGTACTTGTAATAGGCATCAAATTCTAGTTGTGTAACTGTAATTATAAAGTCAAGAATAATGCTTGAAAGAAGTTCCAAGGTTCATGCCTCAAGCAAGGAGATAAAGACTGCCAAATAATCACAGTTGGGATTTGAAGAAATGAAGAATTTGCCTAAGTACCAATTCGAGAAGTACATTTGTCTATTCGAGAAGTCTAGCATTCGAGAAGTCAGAGATTCGATATCTCAGAAGACACTATTCGATATCTCTGAATACACTGTTCGATATCTCATTCGATATCTCAGAGATTCGATATGTCTATTACTCTATTCGAGAACTCATGGAGTCAACAAGTCAAAGCATCATTCGAGTTCTCTAAGAGTCAACAAGTCAATGCTCTATTCGATATCTCAAGGACTAAAGAAGCTATTCGACATCTCAGGGATTCGATATGTCAAAATGCTCTATTCGATATCTCAAGGAGTCCCAGAGAAAAGAGCTATTCGAGAAGTGATTCGATATGTCAATATAACACTATTCGAGAACTCAGAGTTATCGATTAAGTCAATTCGAGTTCTCGAATCAATCACTTAGCCACTTCTCGAATACATTCTTGGAGACAAAATACTGAAGAATTGTACAAGTCAGAAACCTGCAACAAGCCAAGACGCTTTATTTGACTATGTACTATAAAGCACATTGGAAAGCCTACAAAGAAGCTTAGAGAGATGAGAAAAAGGGACAAGGAGCTAAAGAAGTGGATCTGAACAGGCTTTGCAAAGTCAAATCTGTAGCCGTTTGGATTCTTACTCAAATGAGATAGACATACTAAAAAGTAGTTTGTTTTACCTACCTTATTTGTAGTAAGTAGGTGTGTCCATGTCTATAAGGATACAGCCTCACTTTCTTAGCAGAGAAGTTTTTGAGAGAAAAGATTTTCATATACATCAAAAGAAATATCTCTCTGAGAAAAACGAAGCTGAGAATACTATCATTTGTATTCACAGATTGTAGCAAAATCTTTATCTAATAAAATATTAGATTAAAGTGATATTGTGTTGTGTTTGTCTTTGTTATCTGCACTTACATATCTCACACACTCCACACATATCTTGTTGCAAAGATTCAAGAACAAAGAAAAGTTCAAGAATCCATTCACCCTCCTCTGTATTCTTTTACTGTATTCAATACTCAACAAGTGGTATCAAAGCAGGCTGTTTAATCTAAACAGAAAACGATCATGAGTTCGAATACACCAAAGACTACAGGTACGGTGAAGGTCCCTAAATTCGACAAAGAGAATTACAACCTCTGAAAATAAAAATGTTGTTGTTCATCAAAGCTGCCAATCCTCTCTATCCTGACATCCTCAAGAATGGTCCATTTGTACCACAACAAGAAATTGCTGAATCTAAAGTGGGCACAACAGTCATTCCTAGATCATATGTTGCAAAAGAGCCATCCAAATGGACGGACTCAGAGAAGGAAAAGGTTGCCCTAGACAGTCATCTCATGTTGCTGATCATAGACTCCATGGATATGTCGATGTTTGCCAACATAGCATCATGCACATCAGCCAAGGACATGTGGAACCATATCGAGGTGTTATGTGAAGGGACAGAGGAGGTAAGAGAGAATAGGAAACAGATACTGATCACACAGTATGAGGCTTTCATGGCACAGTCCAAAGAAAGTATTACTGATATGTTTGAGAGATTTCACAAGCTGGTGACTGAGCTTCAAATGAATGGGAAGGTTTACAGCACTAAGGAATTAAACATGAAGTTTCTACTATCTGCACCAAACCATCTAGAGCAAAGGGTCATATCTCTAAGAGAAAGAGATTTGAACAAAGTCACATATGATGTGCTCTATGGGGTTTTAAAGACTCATGAGCTTGAGTTGCTTCAGAAGAGGGCTATCCAAGCCAACCAAGGCAGAATGATAAACACATCCTGTGCCTTGATTGTCAACAAATCCGTTCAAGATCGGGAAGCATCTGTAAGTCAACTGAGAATAGAAGAGATAGTAGATGATGAAGAAACTGAAGAAGAAGTGACTGAACCTGTTGATGAAAAGGAAGAAGATGAGTTCTATACTCTTGAAGAGTTGGATGCCATGGAAAACACTTCATATGCTTTTATGGCTAGAAAATTCCCAAACATCAGATTTAAGAGGAATCAGCCCTTCAAGTCTAGATCTCAAAATCATTCATTCAACAAGAGCAAGGCACCTATGAAAGCAAACAAAAACAAATTCAAAACCAGCTATGTGGATAGGTCATCTGTGAGATGTTATAGATGCAATGACCTAGGGCATTTTGCCAATGAATGCAAGAAGCCTAAAAAGAAGGATAAGGAGTTTCTTGAGCTTGAAGCTAAGTATGAGGGTCTGCTAAAGAAGCATACACCAGGTAAGGCCTACATAGCTGAAGGGAAGTGTTGGGATGATTCTGATAGTGATGGAGAAGAACAAGAATTCTGCAATTATGCCTTGATGGCCAACTCCAAGGAAGAACCATCTGAATCAGACTCTCAGGTACCATCCCTCACTACTATAGACATGTCTGTTTCTGAATACAAATCTATGGTTGAACAACTATATGTTGAGATGTTTAATATTCATACTAGTATGACTGCTGCTAATGAAGAAATTGCTAAACTGTCTACTAAGAATGAACTGTTGAACAAAAGAAATGAGGAACTAGAACTAACTGCTATGCAAGTAGAAAACCTTAAACAAGAAATCGAATATCTAAAGAATAAGGTTCTATGTGCTAGTCAAGTTGAGAAAGCTCTTAGGGATGAACTAGTTGAAAATGAATTTAAATTGAAAACATTTAAGAATTCCTCTAGTCTATTACAGTCCTACCATGAGAAAAATCTAGCTAGACCTAAGGCTGCTATTGGACTTGATTATGACACTCTCAAACAGAGGAAAGGCTATGCAGTCATTGAAGATGACATTGTTGATCAAGAGGAAGTGCCTCAGGTTTTGAAAAAGGCTGAGACCCCAATATTTAAAACACCAACACTTGAGATTGATGAGGATGCCTTACTCATTAAGCAAATGTTGGATGATGAAGATAAGGCACAACCAAATGAACAACAAGCATCCTCTAAGAGTGATAATGTCAAAACCAAAGCCAAGGAGCCAGTAAGAGGTAGACCTAGACTTGAGAAATTTGTGAAGTTTGTTTCAGCTGGGAATAATGAGTTTGAGAAGAAAGTGGCTAAAAAGAAACAAAACAGGAATGGAAAATTAGGGATTAACAAGGACAACAATTATGCTTATGCGCCAAATGCCCCTAGGAAAGTTTGTCAAAATTGTTTTAGCACTAATCATTTAACTCATGCATGCAAGAAACCATCTGGTAGTGTTGCTAAACCATTCTATGATTGCTCTGTGCCTTTAAGACATAGAGACTCTCCTTTCTGTGATAAATTTGATTGTATGCCATGTAACATGAATGTATTGACTAGTTGCTTTAATTTGAGAAGACAATTCATGGAAGGTTGCATCAGTCACAATGTTCACACACACTACACAAGAACAAAGTCTTCAAGTCCTCCTAAAGTTAGGAAGGTACCTCTGTCACCTAAGTCTAAGAACCCTGATTCTAAGACTTCTAACAGTGACAAGAAGACTAACATCAAGAAAATTGATAAGCATGCTGTTTATGATAAAACTGTTGCTAAGCCACATGGACCCAAACTTGTTTGGGTACCAAAGGAGAAGTAATACCTTTGTGTTTGCAGGGCAAAGAAAGTGAAAGAAAGGTCATGTGGATTTTGGACAGTGGATGCTCAAACCATATGACTGGTGATATGGCCCTGCTATCACAGTATGAGGAGAAGGCTGGCCCAATGGTTGCTTTTGGAGATGACAGTATTGGCAACACATTGGGATATGGCAAGTTGGAAATTGGAAATGTCATCATTGAAAATGTAGCACTGGTCAAGGGACTCAAGCACAATCTACTGAGTGTTGGTCAATTTACTGACAGAGGCTTCAAAGTGAATTTTGACAAAGATGAATGTTTGATCACCCACAAGAAGACTGGTGACTTTGCTCTATCTGGAGTAAGGAAAGGAAGCCTGTTTGTAGCCAATATGAACTCTGTAAACAAGGACAAAATTTGTTGCTTTTACTCAAAAGCATCAAATGAAGATAGTTGGTTGTGGCATAAGAAGCTATCACACTTGAACTTCAAAGGCATTAATTCTCTAGTCAAAAGGGAGTTAGTGAGAGGCATGCCCACACTTGAATTCTGTCAAGAAGGAGTGTGTGAGGCTTGTCAAAAAGGAAAAATGAAAAGATCAAGCCACAAGTCAAAGACAGTGACATCAATAACCAAGCCCCTACAAGTAATTCATATGGACTTGTTTGGGCCTATCAATATTATGTCACTAGGAAGGAAAAAGTATGCTCTGGTGATGGTTGATGATTTCATAAGGTATACATGGGTAGAATTTATGGCATCAAAGGATGAGGCTCCACAAGTAATCATTGAGCATATAAAGAAAATTGACAAGGAAGCAAAGGCCAACAATGCAAGTGTGATTGCATTAAGAAGTGATAATGGAACAGAGTTCAGAAATGCCATGCTTGAAGCATTCTGCAAAGAGAATGGTATTTCTCAACAATTCTCAACTCCAAGGACTCCACAACAAAATGGAGTTGTTGAGAGAAAGAATAGAACTCTGATTGAGGCTGCTAGAACAATGTTACTTGATGCAAAGATGCCTACATGTTTTTGGGTTGAGGCTGTGAGCACTGCATGCTATATCCAAAACGGAACCCTCATCAACAAAAACACTGGAAAGACACCTTACAACTTGATGACTGGAAAGAAGCCCACTCTAAAGTATGTTCATACTTTTGGAAGCAAATGCTTTGTGTTAAAAGACAATTCAGAATATGTTGGAAAGTTTGATACAAAAGCATTTGAAGGAATTTTTCTTGGCTACTCTATGGAAAGAATTGCATACAAAGTTTATGCCATCACTCAAAAGAAAGTTATGGAAAGCACAGATGTGACATTTGATGACAGCAAACTACCTGGATTAGAAGAAGCCAATGATGAAGATAAAGATCCTTTGAAGTTTGACAATCTAGATGATTCTGATGAGGAGATTGAAACTGAATTTGAGCCCACAATCCAACAAACTCAAGTGAATGAAGAACCTGTGTCAACCAACAATGAAGAAACAAGAATCCAAGACACACCTGTGATTAGTGGCAACTTCACAGGGGGAGGAAATGTAAATGATCATGATCTGGATGATGAAGCAACATCAAGGCTGAGAAATCAATCTGAACATACAAGGAAATGGGATAGAGCACATATTGCAGATCAGATTATTGGAGATCCAAATACAGGAGTGAGGACAAGAAGAGCAACTCTAAATGAATGTCTCTATCGTTGCTTTCTATCCCAAGTTGAGCCTAAGAAACTTGATGATGCATTGTTGGATCCTGATTGGATAATTGCTATGCAAGAGGAGCTAAACCAATTTAAAAGAAGCAAAGTATGGGAACTTGTGCCTGCACCAAAGGATAGAACCATTGTTGGAACAAAATGGGTTCTAAGAAATAAGATGGATGAAAATGGTGTAGTCATAAGAAACAAAGCAAGGTTGGTTGCAAAAGGATACTCTCAACAGGAAGGCATTGACTATGATGAGACTTTTGCCCCTGTTGCTAGACTAGAGGCCATCAGAATTTTCTTGGCATTTGCTGCACATTCTAATTTCAAGGTTTATCAAATGGATGTCAAGAGTGCATTTCTGAATGGGGAGTTGGAAGAAGAAGTATATGTGCAACAGCCACCTGGCTTTGAGGATCCACAATTCCCTCACTTTGTCTACAGATTTCTTAAAGCATTGTATGGACTTAAGCAAGCTCCTAGGGCATGGTATGACACATTGTCACAATTTCTACTGGAGAATCAATTCACTAGAGGCATACTAGACAAGACACTGTTTTACAAAAAACATGGTGATGATATTATCTTAGTTCAAATCTATGTGGATGATATCATATTTGGCTCTACAAATGAGAAGCTGTGTGAGAAATTCTCTAAGCTCATGCAGAGCAGATATGAGATGAGTATGATGGGAGAATTAACATTCTTTCTCGGGCTACAATTGAGTCAAAGGAAGGATGGCATTTTTATAAGTCAAATAAAATACATCAAGGATCTATTGAAGAAATTTGACTTAGAAGAATGCTCGCCTGCAAAGACACCCATGGCCACTGCCACCAAGTTAGATGAAGATGTTAAGGGCAAGAAGGTAGATATCTCAATCTACAAAGGCATGGTTGGTTCTCTACTCTACCTCACTGCTAGTAGGCCAGACATCATGTTTGCAACATGTTTGTGTGCAAGGTTTCAATCAAATCCAAAGGAATCACATATGATAGCAATAAAGAGGATTTTCAGATATCTGAAGGGCACACCAAACTTGGGGTTATGGTATCCTAAGGACACAGGGTTCAATCTGGTTGGTTATTCTGATGCTGATTATGTTGGATGCAGAGTGGATAGAAAAAGCACCTCAAGTAGCTGCCAGTTTCTTGGACAAAGGTTAGTCTCTTGGTACAGCAAGAAACAACAATCTGTGTCAACTTCCACAGCTGAAGCTGAGTACATAGCTGCTGGAAGTTGCTGTGCTTAAGTGCTTTGGATCAGAAACCAACTTAGAGATTATGGACTTATGTTGGAAAGAATTCCAATCATGTGTGACAACACAAGTGCAATCTCTATAGTTTCCAATCCTGTCAATCATTCTAGGACAAAGCACATTGACATCAGATATCACTTCATAAGGGAGCATGCAACTAATGGAACCATTGAGTTACATTATGTTCCCATAGAGAAACAACTAGCTGACATATTCACTAAGCCATTAGATGAAGCCACCTTCACAAGGTTGGTTAGTGAGATTGGAATGCTGAATTCTTCAAATTCTGGCTAAGTGAATATATCAACTAGATTGTTGCAGCAGTAAATACTAACTTTATCAAATGCTCAATATTTTTGAAGTAGGTATTGGCTGGAGTATGATTTATAAATATTCCACAATGCTGCATATGTTGAAAATCATACATCTTTAGCTTGAAATTTCTGTGAAATTTTGAGAGAATCACTATTTAATTTGGTAGAATACTCTTCAGTGAATACTTCTGGTAAATTTTAAAAAGATAGTGAAAATTGAATTTTATGAGTGAAAAGTATAGTTCGATAAGTCAGACTTCTCGAATGGTTCATTGTTTTGTCATGGCTCGAGTTCTCGAATAGGCCTATCTAGAACCCTCTTGAGTTCTCGAATAGTGTCTTTTGGAGAAATCGAATAGCACACTCAAAGTTCTCGAATAGAGTATTTTAGTTCTCTAGTGATGAAGTTCTCGAATACTGTATTTGAGTTATCGAATCATTTGAAAAGGCTGATTTTTCGCTGACACTTAATCGCTTTTTGGATTTATATTCAAAATTTCATTTCGCTCATAAAAACACATTTTATTTAGCTTAGAATTATTTTCTGAGTTAAATAACTGCCAGCTGTGAGTTACAAACTGCTTGAGATATCGAATAAGCCTTTCTTGACTTATCGAATAGTTGTTTTATACTTTTCGAATGACTGTCTTGTCGATACAAAACTTATATCTAATCGATAACTCAAGTTATTCATATATATACAATTTCGCAACTGTTCAACTCATTTCGTTCGATTTCTCAAGCATCTAAACTCTTAAAACCTCTGAAAACCCTAACTGCGAATTTCTTCTTCAACCTTAATTCACTTTTCTTCTCTACCCAAATGGCAAACACTCAACTCACCATACCATCCCAAACTAATTTCATCGCAATTACCAGTGATGTGGAAGCACCAAATGCTAATTTCAAGTGCTTTGTTCGATGGTTGTCTGAATCTTACATCAAGGGTGCACTATCAGCCAACCCAACCCTGTAAATAGACTTATTATAACAATTCTGGAGGACAGCTACAGTGGAGGTCATCGCCCTTGAGAATGCTATTACCTCATATGTTGTCTACTGCAAGATTCAAGGCGAGGATATTACTATCACTACCGCAGACATGAATCAAGCCTTGGATTTGCAGCAAAAGGCATATGACTCCCTGGCCACAGATGCTGAGTTGGAAGAATTCTTCGAATTTATCAACTACTCAGAGGCTATTAAACTTGGAAAGCTGAATAGGAAGTACTTGAGAAAGGAATGGAGCTATGTTTTTGCTACACTCCTTCATGTATTCACTGCCAGGAAATCGAGCTTTGATCAGATTAGTACACCTGTGCAACAGCTTGCCTATGCCTTGGCTCATGGAAGAAAGATAGATGTTGGACATCTCATCATACAAGAGCTATATGGGAGACTTGGTAAGAACGTAGCCAAGAGAGGTACTGAAATTTTCTTTCCCCGCTTTATTCAATCAGTACTTAATTTCAAAAATGCTTCATTGATTGAATTGCCTAGATTAGATAAAAGTAAAATAGGCTATCCTAGGTCCATGACCAAACTTATTTTTGGTAACTTGGAGACTAGGAATGATGTGGATGTAAGGCTTAAGATAACTCCCCACATGGAGGGTTTGTTTAGGTCTTACCCCCACAACATGCCAATATTTGAGTCTAAGTCTCAGTTAGCTCAGCCTAAGCAAGAAGAACATAATGCTAACCCAAGGCTTGCTAACCAACCCTCTCAGACAAACACTCTACCAAACACAGAGCCAACTGCATCATCCTCTCAAAAGGGTGATGTTAGTAAAAAGAAGAGAAAACAGGTTGCTTCTGAACCTTTAACCATCTTAACTGAAGCAGCCTTGGCTGTAGAACTAGGTTTAGGAGGTGAGGAACCTGGGTCACCTATCATTAGCCTAAAGAAGAAGAAGAAATCTAAAACCACCTCTTCAGTCACCCAAATGGCTGAAGTTGTAAAATCAGGGGCACACAGCTCACTAGATGTATCCTCTCAACAGGGTGCATCTATAGAATCAAGCATCCTCCCCAATGCACCTATCTATAAAGAGTCATCACAAGGGAGTGATAAGGCTGGCACAACACTGAGTGGAGAGCACATCACAATTGAAACTCCCTCTATCTCTCAGGGGGAGTTGCCAAAATCTAATCTACAACACACTTCTCTTCCAGAATCTACCACTCATATTTCTTTGGAGCCTGAAACTCAAACAATTGAGGAGCAAGGCATTGATCATCAAGAATTCTTTTCTCTTGATGAGCCAATGGATTCAAGTGACTTGGTGCATGACACCTTGCTCACCACCCAGGTACCACATTTAGATGGTCAGGGAATGCATGCTGGGGCATCTCCTAATGACACCATCACAAACACAGAGGATTCACTAGTTTTAACTAGAGACTCTGTGCCTGCGTCAACTACTGTTGTAACTCATCCCACTCTTGTGGAGACAACAGTAGCAGAGTCTTTCCATATTATTATAGAAGTTGCATCTGTAACTGAGGAGTCTAGCCTGCCTAGCTCTAGCTCTAACTATATGTCTCAATGGCTGAAGCCTGTGTAACATGACAGTGCTTCAGGATCAGGGTCTGTTCCACCACAATTGACGGTTGAAGCACTCCAAAGCTTAATTGTGGATCAGATCCCTGAGTTCACAAAGATTGCTCAACACCTTCTCACTGCAGACATGCCCAATCCAGACTATGAAGCTATCCTCTTATGCCACAGAGATGATGTAGAAATACAGAAGGCTAAGATCATAGATGAAACTGAGAGGGATGGAAATGTAGATGCTTGGCTACAAGGGAAGAATGAGCTCTCAGAAGGTCTTCAGTACCTCAGAGAAGAATACATCACTTCACTAGGGTCCAATGCCAAATCTCTCACCCCTACTGATGTGTATGAAGCAGTGAATGACAGCTACAAGGGCATTCTCAAGGCTGCACACTGCCTTGGCAAAGGTCTAAAGACAGAAGTTAATGAAGTGTGTTCAGCCACAACCAAGGAGGTGCATGAGATAAAGAGGACTTTTGATTCCAAATTCCCTCAATTGGAGACTGTAGTCAGGGACATTCTAGCCTGTAAGTCTACCTGCACCAAGATGGACAATGGTTTGGCTACTCTCAAGGATGCTGTCACAGGCCTAGGGCACAAATTCCAAAATCTCACTGATCAGACAACTGAAGCCAATGCCATGCTCAGGACCCTCTTTGCAAATCAATATGGAGAAAAGCTGATCACTGAGGTCCCTGTGCATGAGATGTCTAGGTTTGAAGTGCAGAGACTCAAAGAACAATCCCTGTCTGGCTTCAAATCCTCTGCATTGTTCAGCAAGGTAGATGCACTTGAACAGGAGGTAGCTACTCTCACTCAATCTAGTGCTCATCTTACAGACAAGGTACAAACTCTTACTGAGCAGTTGAACACTCAAGCCACCACCACAGCTGATGTTCTTCTGCATCAACAATCAATGTTGTCTGCAATGATGAAGCACATGGGTCTCCCTCTACCTGACGAATCTTCAACCCCAAAGGTCACTCCTACAGCCTCTGTGCCTGACAACAAGCCTAAGTGGGAGAAGAGGACATCAAGAAACTCAAATACAAAGGGGGAGAAACCACCAGCAAAGGGCATCAAAATCATTGAAGGTGGTCATCAAAGGACTTCAAAATCTCTAACTCATGTGCCTGGCAAAGGAAAAGACAAAGTTGATGAGCCTCCTATTTCTCTGCCAGTTGTCACTCTACCAACTGTGCACATCACTACTTCCAGTGGTCGAAAGCAATCTATTACAACCACAGTGGTTGCAGGGAGTATGCAATCTGACAGACCTAAAATCTCCATATCTAAGAGTGCCAAGCAAGTAGAAGTGAAGGTAGTCACTGAGGCCAAGCTACAAGAAATTGCAAACTCAAATGTCTATCATGATGATGCATTCTTGGAGTTTCTGAAAGTCTCAAGAGAACAGGCTGGTGATGCTTTATCATATCAGGGGAGTTTGAAGAGTCAGATTGACTTTCTCACTGTAGTACCAAGGAGAGTTGACGGCCTATGGCTCAAAGAGATAATGATGGTAGGAAAGAATAAGATATGGCACTTAACCATCAACACTCTACAGGGTCTAAAGCACTCAGAAGTGGATGTGTTCCTTGGAATGATTGAAAAGAAGGATGAAAACTGCAAGAGTCTCTTTGAAGAGTTAAGGAATGGTCAACCAGCAAGGCCACCTGAAGTATTCACAAATCCTAGAACCATCATCTATCAGGCTGCAACAAGAATTGATGATATCAAGCAGCTGGTCATCCCCAAGCATCTAATCCCTCAGAACAAATCTCTCATTATTGCCATCATTGAGCAGCTGAACAAGAAGAAGGGTTTAAGAACAGCAGAAGAATTGGAAGCTATATCTTATCTCAGGTCATACATTGCAACTGGCATTGTACCTGAATCTGCTAAGTTTAACCCTAGCAAGGATGGTGATCAAGACAAGGATGGAGACAAAAGTGATGGAAGGAGAAGGCATCACAGGAGTGATAAGGGTGATGAAGATAAAAAGAAGAAGAAGGATAGTAAGGAGAAGAAGAATGATGATGACCAAGGTAAAGTCTCTGAGAGGAAGAGTGGAAGACAGCAAGCCTTAGGCATTGCTGACAGTAACCTCACCACATCACAAGACTCTAAGTCTAGGGTGAATACTGTTAGTAGTGACCTACCAAAATCTACATCTATGGCTTCTGCAACTGTCTTGCCACCTCAAGAAGAGAAGAAGATTCAAGTCAAGAAACCATCTGTATATTTCAAAAAGCAAACTGCTAATGGAATACTACAATGGTCCACAAACAAAGGTCACATGCTACTGCTAGGCAACCATGTAAAAAGGATCAAATTCAAACAAGCTGCAAGGAAACCAAAGCTATCCAAATCAAGGACTCTGACAATCTATCCAGGCTTAAAACTCCAACCACTAGATGAAGACTTTGATGAAGACCAACTGCAATTCTTACAAGCTCAAAGAATCTACCATGTTGCCATTGTTGATAACTGCCTTGAGATCAAATATACTGATGGAAGGGAGGAGAAATTCAAACAAGGAGGATGTCAACACTGAGGCAAGCTACATAACATAGAAAGAATCATTGCATTGTTGAGCTCAGAAGATAAAGTGGAAAGAGTATGGAAGCTGGAGCTAATTGATTTTGTGAAGATGAAGAGAGATCATGAGGAGAGAATCAGAAAAGAGTGTCTTAAGAAATGGCTAGCAAGGGAGAAAGAAATTGAGAGACTGGAGATTGAAGCAGAAAAGCTAAGGGCAAAGGGATTGTGTAGAGTTCAGTTTAACCCCTATGTGGTGAAGTATAGGAGGAGAAATGGGGATCAGGTCCACATCAGAATGAATCTACTCAACCACTATCCTGCAAACATTCTGAAACCAGTACTTGAAGATTTCAAAGACTCAATTTTGCTTGAAGAATTTGATGCTATGGCAGAAATAATAAAAGCTATGGATGAGAATACAAGGAAGGAGAAAGAAAGAAGACAGAAAGCATATGATGATTTGCAAGCCAAAGCTATGGAAAGGGAAACAAATGACAATGGCTAGTACTTCATCATAGGCTGTAAGATTACTCACCCTGTAGTTCTATCCACATTGCTAATCAAAATTCATACATGTACTTTCAAGTTTTATCTTTATGTATGTTAGGCTTGTTATCAGACATGAAATTGTGACTAAGGGTCTTACTCACAATTTGGGGGAGATTGTTAGTCACAGACGCATGCCTGAATACATCTAATAACAAGCCTAAGTATGTGTAATGCTATGCATTACCTACATGACCTCTTAACTGAGGGAACCTCTAGTTGTAGAGTTTCTATTTGTTCTGTACTTGTAATAGGCATCAAATTCTAGTTGTGTAATTGTACTTATAAAGTCAAGAATAATGCTTGAAAGAAGTTCCAAGGATCATGTCTCAAGCAAGGAGATAAAGACTGCCAAATAATCACAGTTGGGATTTGAAGAAATGAAGAATTTGCCTAAGTACCAATTCGAGAAGTACATTTGTCTATTCGAGAAGTCTAGCATTCGAGAAGTCAGAGATTCGATATCTCAGAAGACACTATTCGATATCTCTGAATACACTGTTCGATATCTCATTCGATATCTCAGAGATTCGATATGTCTATTACTCTATTCGAGAACTCATGGAGTCAACAAATCAAAGCATCATTCGAGTTCTCTAAGAGTCAACAAGTCAATGCTCTATTCGATATCTCAAGGACTAAAGAAGCTATTCGACATCTCAGGGATTCGATATGTCAAAATGCTCTATTCGATATCTCAAAGAGTCCTAGAGAAAAGAACTATTCGAGAAGTGATTCGATATGTCAATAACACTATTCGAGAACTCAGAGTTATCGATTAAATCAATTCGAGTTCTCGAATCAATCACTTAGCCACTTCTCGAATACATTCTTGGAGACAAAATACTGAAGAATTGTACAAGTCAGAAACCTGCAACAAGCCAAGATGATTTATTTGACTATGTACTATAAAGCACATTGGAAAGCCTACAAAGAAGCTTGGAGAGATAAGACAAAGGGACAAGGAGCTAAAGAAGTGGATCTGAACAGGCTTTGCAAAGTCAAATCTGTAGCTGTTTGGACTCTTACTCAAATGAGATAGACATACTGAAAAGTAGTTTGTTTTACCTACCTTATTTGTAGTAAGTAGGTGTATCCATGTCTATAAGGATACAGCCTCACTTCCTTAGCAGAGAAGTTTTTGAGAGATAAGATTTTCATATACATCAAAAGAAATATCTCTCTGAGAAAAATGAAGCTGAGAATACTATCATTGGTATTCACAGATTCTAGCAAAATCTTTATCTAATAAAATATTGTGTTGTGTTTGTCTTTGTTATCTGCACTTTCATATCTCACACACTCAACACATATCTTGTTGCAAAGATTCAAGAACAAAGAAAAGTTCAAGAATCCATTCACCCCCCCTGTATTCTTTTACTGTATTCAATACTCAACATATAATGCACTTAAAACAAATATAAACCAACACAAAAATATAAAATGATAGTACATATTTTCTTTAAATAAAAGTACAAATGTATGTTTGTTCACAATTACATACACACACACATAATATAAGTTCCTACACGTTTAAAGTACATTATGTATATTCTAATAAAATAGAAGGAAACATCCCAAAAAATATGAAATATTAAAATACAAGTTAGGTTAAATCTTAAAATATAATTTACAAAAAAATATCGTTTACAAAATAAAAGTAGTTTAAGAAAAAATTATTTTAATAAAAATCATTAAAGATTCTATTTTTAGGTTTGACAACAAATATATTTCTAAAATTCAAAAAAAAATGTGAGTACAAATTAATAAATAAACAAATTCTTACTTTAAAAAGAAAAAATGTAAATTAAAAAAAGTGAACACAAATCATTAAATAAACATATTTTAAATTAGAAAGCAATCCAAACACCCACAAAATAATTTTATATTAATAATAAAATATAATACAACATAAAAATCACTAAGATTACTCTAAACAAAAACACATAATACACACCACACATGGCAAAAATATAAAATTAACATGAGAAAATAACAATATTCAAACAAATAAAAAAATTTAATAATACATATATTTCCAAAAAAGTTAAAAAATGCCTTTAAAAACTATAACAAAATACTATAACAAAATATCTAAAAATTTAAGATAACCATTAAATTACATAATCAAAAAGATAAAAATAAATAAATTGTTACACGAATATAATAAGTGTATGTTTCAAGTATATCATATGTAAGCTAATAAAATAAAAAAATAAAAAATAATTACGAAATACTAAAAAATATGTTAACCTAAACTTTGAAATATAAATTATAGAAAAATCATTTACAAGAAAAAAACAAATGCATACTACAAACCATATAATATATGTATTATTATTTTTAAAAGTAAAAATAAATTATTCAAAATGCTATAAAACTAATTTTACGAGAACAAAATTGTAATTAAAATTGTTCTACAAAAAGCTACCCGTGCACGGGTATAAAGCTAATATATATATATATATATATATATATATATATATATATATATATATATATATATATATATATAAGATCGATGATGTGTCACAATATAAGTGGCGATAATGAATTATAGATATTATCTATATATTATAGATGTCCTCCAAATATAGAGGACGTAAAGATCATTATCTAAAAATTTACCTCTAAGAGAAAGTATGATCTCTTATATATCTTATTAAGAAGACCAAGAGATTATAAAGTACAAAAACTCGGTATATGTATATATCTCCAAATAAAACAGCTTTGAAAATGTAATGTTTATTTATTTACAACCGCGAAAAGGAATACGACTCACAAATAGACCTACACAAAAGTCCAACATATGTATCTAGAATACTGGTATAAATCGACCATGACAAAGCACGGTAGGTATAAAATGTATACAATGCGCTAGTAAAAAATTATAAATAAATACAAAGTAACAGAAAGAAAGAACAAATGATCGCCATATGACAAAACAATCATCAAGCTGCTCAAATGTAAATTAAACATGCATAGCATGATCACGGCCATCAGCTGGAACCTAGCGTTAATATGATGTATGATTAACGCCTCCAATCAAAATCACACTTCTTGGTCTCAAAATTTCCAGTAGATCTACCATTCGAATCCAAAGGCAGCCTCAGTTCACACTCAATTCGTGGCTTGAACTTTGGTTTAATCCCATCTCTAACCTTGAACCTGATCTTCATGTAAAGCTTCACGTCAATGCTATAAGTCCCGGCCGATTTCTCGGAATTAAATTTATTTAAATCTTTAGTGTCGAGCGTAATGATATTTTGACCTTGGAAATGAGCGAACATGTCTTCGGTGGATTTGTGACCTTGATAAAACTTCTGTATATCGGTTGTAGCAAATCTCTCGCCTTCGTATAAAGCCCTGGCTTCGATTTTGTCGTAATAAACTCCGAGGCGCTTGTTGGGATTTCTTACTGTCATGTTAACGGAAAGATTGTAGTACAAGGTTTGGTTAGTTGTGGAGTAATCAAACTGCGTGAGAGTGGCATCTGTCACACGAAACTTGAGTGGTTGAGGACGGTAGATGAGCCAAAATATGAGAACTATAACCCCAACAATCACTAAGATGGTGCATATAATTTGGAATATCAAGTTGAACAAACAGCTGCAAAGGCAGCCTAGTAAACCACTGCCTCCGCCGCGACGGCCCGGGCGGTATGAGGATTTAGTTGGTGGTGGGATTGAAGGGCCGTAGTAGGCTCCGTTCAATTGTGGCTGCGGTGCTTCTCTCATATTTTTAATTTCAGCAAAAAAGAAAAAGTAGAAGTATTCGAGGGTTGGTTGAACGATATGTAAATGAATGAGTACTTTAGTTTAAGGATGAGAATACGATGATTTATGAAAGTATGATTTGTGATGGAATTATATATAGAGTTGGAGGACACGGCAATATTGAAGTACGTGTTTTAAAGGAACAGGTAGTGTGCGTAATTTACTAGTGTTAGAAATGGACGCGGTTGCTTGGAGAAAAGGATGTTTAGAAGGACTAGTAAATTACCTGGTAACTTCCCATATTTTGACTGTTTCGCTTCGCGATGTAATGGCCGTCTTTTTTTCTTTTTTTTTTTTTTTTTGTTATCGAGACACGTATAGATGGATAGGAGCTTCCATTGCTATGATATTTTAGTTGACCTCAATTACGTTACGACGGATTTCAGACGCTTCAAGTTAACGCCGTGTTTCTTTAATATTGGTGAATGGTGTGCTATTCACATTTGTCACTTGATGTTACAACAATTTTGTCCTACGTAGGTTACTGCCATTGGAAACAAACTGGTAATTAAAAATTGAGTAATAATCTATAATAAATTAAATAATCCATGCCTTTGTTTCAATTAAAAAAATTTGACAAGTATACATATACAAACACTTTCACTAAATGTAATAGGGTCCTCAAATAAATGTGCTAAGATGACATTTGGAAATTTGAATTTCATTTCAAATCCATGATTTTAAATTCAAAATTTGAAATTCATGATTTCAAATTTAAATTCTTTGTTCGGTAAGTATGAATATTTCAAATTCAGAAATTTTAAATTTGGAAAATTTTACCTGAAAAAATTTTCCCGAAATAAATTTCTCGAGAAAATTTTCCAGAAAAAAAATATTTCGAGAAAATTTTCTCGAAAAAAAATATATCGAGAAAATTTTCCCTGAAAAAATATCTTGAGAAAATTTTCCCGGGAAAAAATATCTCCCAAAAAAAAATTCTCCAAAAAATTTTCCCGGGAAAAAATTTCTCAAGAAAAATTTCTCGAGAAAATTTTCATGAAAAAAAATTCTCGAAAAAATTTTCCCTAAAAAATTTCTCGAGAAAATTTTTTCGGAAAAAAGTTCTCGAGAAAATTTTACCGGGAAAAAATTTCTTGAGAAAATTTTACCGGGAAAAAATATCTCGAGAAAATTTTCCCGAGAAAAAATTTCTCAAGAAAATTTTTTCAAAAAAATTTCTCGGGAAAAAATATCTCGAGAAAATTTTCTCGGAAAAAAATTTCTCGAGAAATTTTCCCGGAAAAAAAATATCTCGAGAAAATTTTCTCGGAAAAAATATCTCGAGAAAATTTTCCTTGAGAAAAATTTTCGAGAAAAAAGTTTTTAAAACTATTTTTCTAAAAAATTTCCAAAAAAAAGGGATTATAGTTTGGTGGAGAAGAATTTCAAATGACTACCTTTCATTTGTAATTTCAAATTACAAAAAAATAGTTAATATTTGGTCAATTCCAGGAATTCAAATGAATTCCAAGTTACCAAACAGGCCATAAGGTTAATCAACTGATTTTGTATTTAGAATTCCATTAGAATAAATATGTAATTATTACATTAAAAAAGTTCAAGATATTGTACATTATAAAAGTAATAGTATCATAACCTTTGAAACAGTATATATCCATACTATCTATATTATACTATAATAAGCAAATTAGAGGATAATTTGGTTTATTTGATTCATGATTTAGTCATAAAAAGAATAATAATTGTGTGATTTTTGGTAAATAGATGAGAATCGCTATATCTAATGCTAAGAAATATTAGATTATAAACGGCGCGATGCAGGCTTCTTTTAAATATAATATAATATTTTCTTATAATAAAATTAATTTTTTATCTAACTTTTTAATTAATAGTTAATTTTAAATTTAATTTAATATGCATTCGTCAAAAACTCATGTATTGTTTAGAACTAATAACATAAATCTTAACTTTAATTTGTTATTAACGGGATTCGAACCTTTCATTAAATTAGCACAAATATTGAATATTCCTTAGTGTTAGATCTAAAGATTCTAATCTATTATTAAAAATCTAACGATCACTATTGTTTGTATGGTTGAACCGTTCAACCAAACTACAAACAATTATCCCCTAATTTACTTATTATTTATTATAGTTTAGTATAATTTTTTTTTTAAAAATTACTAAAGGACCACGGTTCGATCCCATTTACAACAGATTTAAATTTAATTTTTATTTTCTTATTTGTTAGCTCTAAACAACTATTATTATCACTAATAATATATAAGTAACAATATAATTTCATAAATAAATTATTTTAACCAATATTAATTATATAAAAAAATAATTATAATATATTAAAAAAAACTTGTATATATCACACGAGTTATAAGTTAACTAGCGATCAACCCGTGCTACGCACCGACCGATAAATTGTATTGATTAATTAATATAATATATTATTTTAATTTTTATTTAGAAAAAATATAATTTTATTGGAATGTTAATTATTTTAAGTATAAAATTATTTATCCGTGAATTCATACCAATTGAATTAATATTAGTATTATGAACCAATCATCAAAACAAATACAACCCCGTTGACAAGTTCAAAATCCCTCTTTATTGTTTTTTTTTTAAAATTTAGCTTTCATTTTATTTCTCTCTTCATTAGAGAATAATTCTACGTATCATGTTAATAAATTTTTCACCCATATTCTGAGAATTCGGTATATTTATTTAATATCAAATCATTAAAATATTATTATATTAATTTCATTGAAAATTTTTGTATGGTCGTGGTTAATTTTTCGATTACATATTAAAAATGTATAAAAATTTATTCTCATGACTCCAATAAATCATTAGATTGTCTATAAAAAAAGGTTGCATGTTTCAGCGATTTGAGAAAGGATATCTACTGTGCAAGATACAGGAAACGAACGTAGTTATAACAATAGAAACTTTCATCTAATCTAGTTTCCTATGTGATTGTTCAATATCATTTTTACAAATTATATGTTCTTTTATTAATGAATTGATTTACTATAAAAAAATAAATATTATCAACTAACCAAACAAATTCAATATATCGCGCTCTTGGAGTAACGTATGATTGTTAGATTTTATGGTTATTGCCCTTAGCTTATTTATAAAGACAACTTAAATTGTGCATTTTTCGTTTGAAAGTTTGTATTTTGGTTTTTTTATTCTTTTCTAGTAAAACATGAAATAATAAATTTTAGTTTTCTTTTATTTTTAAAATAAGACATATGAAAATGAATATCACCTATCTTTTTTAATTTGACCAACTTGTGAAAATAAGCTACTGTCCATACAACTGAAATCAAGTATGTAATATATAAACACATAATCACATTGTTATATATGTGTCCTTGTAATTTAGAAATTTGGTTAAATAACATGAAATTCATTTTCCATTAACACTGAGTATATTTTTCCGACATATATAAGAAGAAATAGCTTATGTAGACCTGACAAATCATTTTGTATATTCATGTCATGTACTTTAGCGTCATGAATGAAAATGACATGATATTAAATCGTGTACCCAAAATTAGAACACAAAATGACACTAAATTACACAAATGTTTTCGTGCACACGAAATTAAATGAGATACGCGAATAGGAAAAAATATGACAATTACATGAAATATTACTATGTATGCAAGTTATGTAAGTAAATAATTATATGTCTTAGAACAACATTAAGATGTTACAAAACAAAACTAAGAGTAGTATGCATGGTGTAAGTCTCCCAAACAATATGAAACCCTCCTTTTTATTTTTTCTTATTTCTCGTTAACAAATATCTCTGTGTAGAATCTTTCGACCAAGTTATTGAGTTTTCTTAACCATATTTTATGCTTTGTTGATATTAAAAAAAATATAATCAACCAACCAAACAAATTCAATATATGCTCTTAGGTTAAGATATGGGAATTGATACTATTACTTTAATTCAAGAATACAAAATTCAAAAAGGCATCCTTTTATTAAAAACAATATATAATTTTAATTGTATCAACCTTTTTATTTATCATCATTAATAATTTTTTTAACAAAAATCGTACCTGCTCTCTCTCTCTCTCCCCACATTTCCCAAAAAATGTTAAACTAAAGTTTAGGAGCTTATATCAGCTTTTTAAGTTTTTTTTATATTTTTTTCTTGATTTTCTTTATTTTTCAATAAATATATCATAGAGAGTCAGTACCCCGTTGCCTGTTGGTGGATTTTATCTACCAAAATATTAGATTTTGTACTATCTCCTTGTAAATGATAAGCCTCATTTTCTTTTTCTTGATTTTACTTTGGCTTTCAATAAATATCTCGATTTATTGAGAGCCTAATATCCTGTTCGTGAATTTTGTCTACCCATATATTAGATTTTGTTATATTAGTTCATTGATTTGGATAGTACAGAATCATAGTTCTGGTCGGTTGTTTGAATACGTTCGGACAAATCAGATATACATATTCCTCACGTTTATAACAAATTATTAGATTATCTCGCTGAAAAGGTTGTATAAATTAGTGATATAAGCGAGGGATGTACCGTAATTGAAGATCTGTTCAATGATTGGATAAAGGAAATTAGTGATCTATTTTACTATGTATTTGTTCATTTTTAATTGTTTTTGTAGATATTGTATGCCCTTTTATTGATGATTTTTGCAGGTTTGATTATTTTTGTGGACGACATATGTCCTTTTCTTGATGAATTAATTATCTATAAATAAATAGTGATTTATAAGAAAATTTTTGCTAAATTGACCAATTTATTATGGAAATATTCACTAACAATATTTTCATTGACTATGTAATATTTTTATTTTTTGATTGATAATTTATTCATCAAATAATGTATAGTACTATTTAAGAGTATATTTAATATTTTGAATAATTCAAATATATTGTCAGACCAAATTTTTTTCCCATTAATTATTGCATAGTTAAAAAACCTTGTAATTAAAATGTTAAAAGATGATTGATTTAAATTCATTCTAATATTTTAATTGGTTGATCCTAGCTTTTTTTAAGACTGAATTATTTAATAATTTACATAACTTAAATTTTGAATGTGTATTTAGAATAGTGTGATAAATATTATATTGTTAACAATTATTAATTCGTGATTTTAATTGTACCTTATGATTTTGAATTGAGAGTTTGAGATATCAAAATATTTATTATAGATAATAGATTCATGTATTAATGTATAATCTTTTAAAGTAAATAATTATTGTATTTAGAATAAAATTGTTAAGGAATCATTGAATAACATTAATAACCCAACACTGTAAAAAAATATTTATCTATTGGCACGCCTAATAATGTAAACAAATTAGTGTAATGTGATAAGGATTTATGCCTACAATTTAGTAAATCGTAGAATTATTGGAGTTTTCTACTGAATATTCTAATGAGAAGCAACTCTGGGAGAATCCGGACTGGGGATGATGATAACCTAAATCGTTTTTTTTTTTTTTTTGTCAGAAACGTTTTTCTGTTGAATTTATTAGACAATTAAAACACAAAACATACAATACATATATACAATCGAAATTAAAAGATAATCTATCCAAGTATAGTATGTCGTATAATTAAAAGATATAAAGTAGTACCTTAACCGAAATTGATATGATATAGCCATGAGAAGAATCGATGCATACACTTAGTTTATCAAAGTTGGCGGTCTGATGGGGAATAGAGAATAAGCGGCTTAGACTTCCTGTAATGTTTAAATTGATATAAAAATTATATTTTTTAGTTTGTATGAATTTTATTTTATATAAATTGTTTATTAGTTAATCGTTAAAATAAAAATTAGTAGTTATTATGTTTAGTTAATTGATATGAAAAAATAGAAATTAACTGTTATTGAGTGTAACTTGATTTGAGTTCAATCTTGGTTGAAACGTAGAATCTAGATCCAATAGAGAAACGTGTTACATTAAGTTTAATCGATCTAAAATTTAATAGATTCTGATTGATGTTAAAATAATTCACAATCTTGTGATTAGTTAACTAATACATGTTAGATTCGGGTATCCTTTATTATAATATTGGATGTTCAAAAATAATTCATAACTAAAAGATATATAACCATATGTAATATACTGTTATGTGGATTAATAAAAAATAATATTTACGGTTAGTAGAAATTTCCATGTGATATGCGAAGTTATTAAATCAATATTTTTTATATTTAAATTTAATTTAACCGCGATTAGTAAATTAGAATAAGCATGGTAAATAATCAAAATTTTGTATATGATTGGTAATTTTTAAATTTTTAAATTTTGTATATGATTGGTAAATTTTAAATTTTTGATTGGTAATTTATTCACCAACCAATAATAATACTCTAATAGCATATATTTAATAATTAAAGTAATTCAAATATATGTGGTGTTCGTTTACATGAATTTATTAATTATTTTATTAACAAATTGTGAATAAATATATTTTTGAGCCTTTCAAACAATCGAGTTTTTGAAGATATGGATTTTATCCAAGCTATTTAAAATTTGTTCAAATTCGATTTTGTAATGTTTGCTTATTGCATTTATTAATTAATTTTATTAACAAATTATGAATAAATATATTTTTGAGTTTATAAAAAAAATAAAACTTTTGAAGGTATGGATTTTATCCAAGTTATTTAAAATCTGATTTCAAATCTGATTTTTTTCAGATTTTTAGTTAAGTTAGATTATAATTATTTAATATCGATTATAATTGTACAATATATATATTATGAAAATCAATTTATAATGTATGATAATATGATTGTAATTGACTTTATATTAAAAGAGTGGTTGATTATTGAATGATTAATTATGAAATTTAATTTAAAATATATAATAACATATCGTGATTGATTTCAAATTAAAATTGTGATTTTCTAGTAAATATTTTTTGATTTAGAAAATATGTATTTATGGATATGTTTAATAAAATCATTATTGTATTTAAATTAGAAGTGTTAACTAACCATGGTTAAAGAGGTAGGGTGAGATTGTAAATAAGGAAGATTCTTAATATAACATTATTGGTCTAAAATTTAGGAATTAGCTCTGATTGGTTCTAAAATAATTCATAATTTTCTGATTGGTTAACTGCACATTGGTAGACTCAGGTATTGTAATAAAAGATACTCTATACGTCCCTCTCATTTTTTTTACACTTTCCTTTTTAGGACGTCCCACCAATTCTTTACATTACTAAAAATAGTAACTTTTAACAATAAAATACATTATTACATCCACTACTTCACTCCACTTTTTCAACACTTTACCCTATTACATCCACTACTTCACTTATTTTAACAATAAAATCACTATTACACTCACTACTTCATTTATTTTAACAATATTACACTCATTATCCTTGATTTCCGTGCCCAGGCATAATGTAAAGTATTGATTGGAACGGAGGTAGTATATATTAAATATTAATATTAAAATTTGCGCCGTCTCTCATCAAAATTAGGGAATCGCAATATATAATCCAATTTCGTCGAACACTAGCTAAATATTTATTTAAAGGCTGGTGGTCAACAACAAACGTTTGTTATCATTTGTTGTTACTGCTTACGTACGGCATAAGCTTTTTGCGGTATGTGGAGAGATGGATCCCTTATATTCACACAAAAAAATCCTACTATACACGTATTTCGAAAAGTTTCTGCAATACGTGTTTCACCGTTTACCCCAACATCCGTTTACCAAAATACTTTTTTTTTTACAGCGTTTGCCAAAATACTTAAAACAACTAATCGAGATTCTTTTAATATAATTTTATTATAATTTAAATTACTAATATAATTTTCTAAAGAAATGGAGCAAGCGTATTGGGTTCCTTTGTACTCTAGAAGGAGCGAAAAACAGGAGGTGGTTAGTCTAACAACTCCTTTCTACCGACTACGCTGAACTTCACATCACAGATGCTAATTAACAACTCCTAGAGCAAGTCCTTCTGTGTTTCAATTGGTTCTCCATAAATTTTATAAAATAAGGATTTTAAGTATTGAGTGAAGGGAGTCTAAAGTTAATTTTAGAAGAATTTTCTAAAGTTAATTATTAAAATGAAGACACATCATTACAATCATTAATGTCCCTGCGGTACTCTTTTAAATAAAAAGTAGTAAACAATTAAAATCCCATAATTTTAAAGGTTAACTTTATGAAATTCTCCTAAAGTTAACTTTAGGAACCTTTTTCTCGTAAATATTTAGGATATTCTTTATAAATTTTATAAAATAAGGATTTTAAGTATTTAAGATATTCAATCCATATCATATAATAATAATAAATTTAAAACTAACTAGGGAATTTTTTCCGCGCTACGCGCGCTCCATAAAATTTTATAATTTTTAATTTTTTTTAAATGTTTTTATTGAAAAAAATTGTATGACTTTTATTTTTATAAAATTATAATTTTATACATATTTCATTTTTCGTTTGTCAATCTATTCGTCGATACATATGTTTATAAATATTGTTTTAGTTGTAAACATAAATGTCTTAATAAAATTATGTAATTAGGTTTTTTTTACAATAAATTCGTCGATATTTATAAAATTACTGCCACTGTACCCCGAATTGTTTACATTGAGGAAAAGGGGTGTGACACGTATTTTAAAACTCCTAAAAAGTATATTTTCATAATTTTTTTTATTTTTTTTCTAAATAAAAATATAATATTTTAATTTTTATTAAAAAAATTTCAAAATTAAGTTATAGAACTATAATTTATTTATACCTTAAAATGTGTGTAAAATAATGCTGAAAACATGTAAATAATGAATGGAGTATATTTTAATAAAATCGTGTACTTTATTAAATTAATTCAATGAACAAACTAATTTAACATATAACTTGTATTTTCTTGATATTATTTTATTAAAATTAAATTTTCACATATATATTCATGATTTATAATAATCAATAATATTTTGTTTTTTATTTAATTTAAAATAATTAATACATATTTTTGGATATTAAAATTTTATTTTACATTTATTTTAATGAAATACAATTTACAATACAATTTTTAATAGTATTCCACTAAATTGGTTAAGTTGACTTTTTTTTTTTACTAAAACCAATTAAAACACTCTATAACATCCACCTAGAAAATTTAATACGTAAATAATTATTTGTGGGGATAGAGGCAAAAGTGTTGTAGTAACCCAAAATAGTGTATACTATGTTAAAACCATAAAACACATTAAATCCAATTATAACAGTACATGCAGAGGTTGAGTTGCTGATAAAATCTTCTCAAGCATTAGGAATCAAAAGACGAAGCCAATAGTGTTGGAGAAGCTGCATAATTCAAGATTCCAACGATGGAGGTATGTAATTTTCTTCTTACTGATCTATCAATGTCATACATGTTGCTGAACTTTTTTAACTTTCTTCATTGATTACATATACCTGCTGATTGTCTCTGATTATAGATTACCCAAATTATTTGAACCAAATCATGTTTATAATGTTTACAGATCTATGCAATTGGGGTTTATGTTTAATATATAAATCCTGATTTAAGATTAATATATCTTTCATATTGGATAATTTGGGTTAATTTTACTCGGTTTAGACAATTGATAACCTACATAATGTGTATAGGAATGTTTATACTTAATTTGGAGCTTATTCCTTGTTACCTAGCTGCTAACATCATTTTTTCATGCAGGTATTTGACAAATTTATCTGGGAAAAAAAGTGAAAGTCGTTTCCAGTAATGGTATGTATGTTCACTACGCTATAACTGCATGAATCTTCATTTAATTATACTTGGAAGGTTTCTAAATCATTTACTATGTATCAGGAAAAAAAACAATTCTGTCAAGCTTTATGTTGTCAAATAATCATTTGGGAAGTTTTGTAAGTGTACTTTATATGTATACCTTGTTTACCTTTTTAAACTATAGCGAATGTTGGACTTGATTCTTGTTTATGTACTTGTTTCTTTGCAGCCTGTCCCAACAAAATTCCACAAAGAAATTAGACATAATCTTAATTCTGCTATATATATATATATATATATATATATATAATGCAAAAAATGTGTTTGGCAAGCAAAGTATAATGCAGATTCACTGGAAATCAGTGGATTACCGAATTTTATGATTTATTATGGGGTCGAATTGTTCAATCTTATACAATTTGAATATTATGGCAATGATAACGTCACAATATTCAAAGAATCTGGAATTGAATGTAAGTACCCTATTATTCCTCCTGTCAAGTATTTGGAAAGTGAAGAAGCAAGAAAATGGAGAAAGGGGAAATTGATACTTGAAGTCGGTTCCATGGAATGTGAAAAAAATGCTGCTCTGTTTTGTTTTAATGCTTTAAAGAATGTTTCTGACTACTATGAGATTGATATTATTAGCAATTCTTTTGATGATGATTGCTCGCATAAAGTGGTAAGCAATTATTTTTATTAGGAGTGCTAATATATGTTTAACTACATTAGATTAATATTTTTTTGCTCATTCTAACTGAAAATTTGTAATATAGATCATGAATAAGGACTTGCGGAAACTATATGAAAATTTGGAAACAGGTTCAAATGTTATCCTAACACTTTGTAAGAAATCTTGGGAAATTGAGATTGCATGGTTGGGAGGAAAATGTGCTTTTGGGAAAGGATGGACAGATTTTTTCAATACAACAGAGCCAGAAGTGGGTGATAAGTTAGTTCTCTATGTATCTGCAGAAACAGATAATAGAATTCTGAATGTATGCATCTTTAAAGGGCATGAGTATATTGACGAAGAAGGTGGCAGTATTTTTTCTTTAAATTTATTTACAAAAATCTTTAATACAATTATATTGTTAAGTAAATCAATTTAAGGCTTCTCAGTGTTTAATTTTTTTTGTAGGAATCAATGCCAGTAAGAGATCTTTCTTCAAAATTGTGACAAAAGAGGTGTTAGAAGGAGGAATGATGGTACTTTTTCTGACTTTTAGTTGTATCTCTATCTCTCAAGTTTGTTTTCTGTTTCTTCTTTCTTACTATTCAAAATTTGTTATTGAAACATATAATGAATGGTGACAGTTGGTTCCAAAAATTGTGAAAGATAAGTACACTGAGGATCTTGAAAGTTTGGATAAACTTGAAGTTACAGGAGAAACATGCTTTATTGTTTATGACTCAATTGATGGACGAATGACTAATATTCGAAAAATGATGGATTTATTCAAAATGAAAGAGAATGATATTATTATTTTCAATTTTGTGAGAGGAATGTGATATCTGAAAAATTTTATGAGCACGATGGAATGGAGTTTGATTACTAAAGTCGAAGACTGAAGTTTCCAAAAAATCCTAGCACTGATTGCTTTTGGAATTTAGAGAACTACTTTGAATCAGGTATTGAAATTTAGATATTTAAGTTGTCTAATGAGATAATCAATTAGCTGAATAGAATCAATTATGACTTTTGCTATATTTTTGTAATTCAGATAAAAAACTTGGAAAGAACAAAGGCGAGAATGGAAAAGAGGAGGACGTAATTAATAAATACAATTTCTTGCTAAGATTTTTAATAAATTTGCAAAATATATAATTTACTAATTACATTTCTGATTGCTATGTTTAGATGGCTGTTGATAACTCAAATTACCTGCGTTTTATCATTGTCCTTACTACTGAACAATGTGCGAGTGATGTTCTGGTAAATATCTTACTCTCGGCAATGTAAATTTGATTGACTGTTATATTTGTTTATTTTGAATTTAATTTATTCAATATTTGTACAGATTTTACCAGGAAAATTTGTTTCTGAATTAGTAGAGGAAATAGCTTTTCAAGTTCGGTTACAGCTACCAAGTGGTCGCATGATTTATGTCCAATACCGAAAGGATATTCAAGCTTTGGCCAATTTTTCTGATCTAATCAATGAGTGTAGAAGAGGGCCTGGGTCAATCCTGGTGTTTTCTTATAAGGGTGCTGGAATGTTCTTGGTATACATATTAGATGAATTTGGATCAGAAATAGAGTACATGTTACCAAATAATTATGATTGCCATACATTTTGCCATCAAGGTATATCATTTCTTACCATTAATATCTTACAAATTATTAAGCTTTTCTAAAATATCACATTTATTAAATCTAATATATCTTGACTAATTTGTTATTAACAGATACAATTAACGGGATTGGGTGGAAGTTTATCACATTTGCTGATGAGTCTACAGTTCTTGATGGGGAACTTGTGAGTTACACTAAGTTTTCTTTCTGTGAATAGTTGCTTTATTATTTTCCTATGCCTATGTTAGTACATATGTTAGATAATTCTACAGCTATAGTTAGACGACTATATAATATTATAAATGTCTGTCTATTCAGGATATACCAGACCCATTTTTCAAACGTTTTGGTAAAATGATTCCTCCAGCTATTCTTTGTGCTCTGCCATATGGAAAACTATTCGAATGTCAATATTCAAAAAGTTCGAGTTTGTTATATGGTCTTACGGATCTGGTCAGATACACTAAACTTGACATAGATGATGTCTTAATGTGTACATATTGGGGAAGTGGACAATTTGATATTGTCTTGTTTGATAAGTCAAGGGTTGTAATGTCAATTCAGCAACTTGGAGATAATGCTGGTAAAACCTCTACATTTTGGATTTTTACTTGCATTCGGTTTAGATGCCAACTTTACATTTTTATGTTGTTTATATTTTAACATTCTGCCATTTTATAGTTTATAAATGGATACTAATAATAATGTTAATGTAGACGCCAACAGTGAAGACATAAATGAAACCGAAGCTAATAATGCAGATGATGGTAATGATGTTGAAGAATCGGAACAAAACATAGATATTGGTCCTCAAGAGTTTACAGCAGCGATGAATAAATCCAATGTCAACAGTACCTCCCATGGAGTGGTAAAATTTCAACATATCCTCTTTACATTATTACGTTACTGTAATCTAATTTATTAGCGTAACTGTTAAACTATATTACAATCTGTTTACTTTCAGTACATTCCGAAGACTATAACTCCTCATGACCGTCAATGGATAGCAAACGAACAGGTTATGCTTATAACAGAAAATGGAGAATTGGCCGTTGGATTAGTGCTTTCAAAATGATTGCCGAGATTTTCTGCAGGGTGGAATAAATTTGCGAAGGACAATCAACTAAAGCGTAACCAAGTTTTGACATTTAATTTGTTTGAAGATGAACATGATAAAGCTGTTTTCCAATTTGATTTGCATTAGTCCTTCCTCTATATCCGTTAAAAATTATGCCTGCAACTTTATTATTAATCTAATTATGCAATGAAATGGTGGATATTTGGTGACAACCTTTTATAAGACTATTATTGTTTATTGGAAGCACTTCATCTTTGCTCCATTATGACTGATATTCTCAAATTCTATAGGATTTAAAATCATCTTTAAAGATACTATAATCATGCAAGCAGTAATTTTGGTCCTCTCTCAGTTTAGCCAAAAGCATGAGTCGATTAATCTTATGTAAAAAACAATGAAAGATAAAGTAATTTATTGTGCCAAATGCTTACACTGGAGCTGCTAATTAAACTGAAAATGTTGCTTTGTTTTCATTCATTTGATTGCGCAAAGACCAAAAACATGCAAATTAGTTTATGTGTTTACTGAATTGTTAATGTAAGCATAAGAGTACTATCTCCTAAAATATATTTAGTCAAGTTTTGTTTGAACTAGATTGATACTTTCTTTTAACAATACCATAACTTCTCTTGTAGCTTCTGCTATGACCTAATTTAAACTATCATAATATCAAAGCGTAGACAAATTAACCAATACAAAAAAATGGACATTGCAAGATACAGAAGATCATTCTACAAAATTCTCCTTGAACCAACACTTAAGCATGGATATATTGTATGTAAATTACTTTTTTTAGTGAACTCTTTTATTTAACATGAATTTATAATCGTAGTTTTTGCATTTAATTATTAGCTGTATGGATAATTGACTATATATGAATTATCCGTAAAATAGGTTTTGCCAGCATTGATTGGAGTGGAAACAGAGAAATATCTTTCTGGTGTTAAAAAGATTTTAATATATGGAATGGAGTGGCAGATAGGATATAATGATAAATTCAGGATTATTTATGGTTTGGAAAAGGTGATTAACCGTTTTAGCCTGGCTGCATTTGACACTTTACACTTTACTTTTGAAATGGATGGGGTGCTGTGTGGAAGAATTTTTAAGAGTGATGGGATGGAAATCATTTATTCTACAGCAGGAAAGAATTGTGGACTTGAGAAATATGAATACTGTTTTCTTTTTTAGGAGAGTCATAGAGATCCAAAATTGGATTTGGGTATGTGTTTTAATATACTTTCTTTAATTTCTTTCCAACTAAAAAACTTACAAAATAACATCGTAATTCTTTGTTTATGACAAAGATAATTCATGATTTTAACTTTGAATCTCATTTTCTACCTGTACAAAGCAAAATTTTGATTTAGTCGTTAAATATTAATTTAAATTTCAATATAATAACATTAGGTCATATAATATTATTATTATTAAAATGCTTCAAAAGAAAAACTACAATAACTTTATTTAGAATATGTTTTAAATATAATTAATTTTCACAATTTTTAAACTTAAAAATTAGTAAATTTGGAGACGGGTGTATCTATCTCAAATAACTATCAAATTAAGTTGTAATTTAATTATAATACAAAATTCGTATTTCAAATTTCACAATAAAAATTTTAATTTAGTTTAATGTTCTAAATTTTTTTTAAAATATTCAATAAATTACATTAAAATTTTCAACATAAAAATATAAATTCCACAAATAATATCAAGTAAAATGTATACGTGCAAAAAGAAAAGAAGTTTACTCACAAAACTTACATAGATGCCTAATTAAAAAAAATTGATAAGCCATTAAATTTAGTCGTGGAAGTAATAAAACCCACCAATATCTCTGTTGGTTAAAAACTGTCCATCAAACATATATATGCCATGATCAAAAGAATTCATAATGGATTAGTGTAGAACATGTCATAGAATGTGGAAGTTAAAAAACAAACCAATAACTTTGCAAGTTAATCAAACGTCTATAAATTCATACGGGAATACTCATCATTGTTTCATAAGGTTTGTTTATTACTTAGTATCAAAACAAATGAGTTCAAGATCAGCAAAAAGGAGAAGGTACTCAAACATCAAGTCATTGTTGGTGAATGACTTGAATAACATCAGACTTCTGCAGATCTAAACGAAGATATACGTTTAGCAAATGAAGATTTCGGTTTGTTTTTCAAGAGCATGAAGGATAGGCAGACGGAACTATTTGCTCGAACCATTGGAATCGAAGAAAAATACATGTACATATCTATGTCTTAATTTTATCATCATGCTTTTCTTTTCTAAATTATAACAATGATCGTATGGTTTAAAAATATAGGAACATAACAGAAGTGCTGACAGGAAACCAACATGTATCGACTGGTCAATCTTCACAGCAAGAAGTTCAAGTGGACAATGCTTATGCAGGAAGGGAACGCAGATTTGTAGAAGATACAAATGCATCTCTTGTTGGGCATGCGAAATAGTTTCGACTGCTTGTGGAAGAGATGTTAACAGGATTCAAGAAATTTGAAGCACATTGGACACAAAAGCTAAATGACTGGTTAACTAAAGCTGGTGAAGTGGAGGAACAGCGGGTAGAAATGAGCGCTGGACTTGTGGATTTCACACATAATATATAGTTCTGTTATGAGTCTTAATCTTAATCTATCAATATGCATTTGTACTAATTAAGAATTCTATATTGACTGAACCTTAATGTTTGGTTATTCTCTTAAGTCTTAGGGATATTGGTCTAATATTTCTAATTTGTGTACTATTGCTGAAGTACAAACGTTATCTGTTTTATCCTATGTTCCTATAATTTACCATTGTCCTCTGTTGTTGAATGTTGTATGTATAGCTTAATATGGAAATAAGTAAAGTACATTCTGAAACCTTATTTCAAAATGCACCAGAAGCATTAATCAATATAAAAACAAAGCTAGCACGAGCAAGACACAATATGTGAAGTTCAACAGGATAAGACAAAGTGGTGGGGAATTGATAAATTAAGATCAATCTCTCTATACGCATATGGACATTTGCACTCTCATATAAACTCCCAGATTAATCACATTGATCATAGAAATATAGAACCATCTGTACCTTCAATTGTACAATCCAACATATAGACCACCTGGAAATATCATTTCAAAAGAAGCACAGAATAAAATCTTAGCTGATTTCAATAAATGGATGCTTTCTTTTGGAGATGGCAAGGTGGAGTACATTTGTACTTCTTTGGATATTGGTGACATATTGATAAAGATACCAGAGCAATATGTTGTACATTCCTCAAAGGATCCTATTTAGACTTTTTTTGAGATCACTTACCTGTTTTATCCTATGTTCCTATAATTTACCATTGTCCTCTATTGTTGAATCTTGTATGTATAGCTTAATTTGGAAAAAAAAACTAAAGTACATTTTGAAACCTTATTTCAAAATGCACATATAGCATTAATCAATAGAAAAAACAAAGATACCAGGAGCAGGAGCAAGGCACATTGTGTGAAGTTCAACAGGATAAGACAAAGTGGTGGGGAATTTGATAAATTATGATCCATCTCTCTATACGCATTTGGCCATTTGCACTCTCATATACACTCCCAGATTACATCACATTCATCATATAAACATAGAACAATCTACGCCTGAAAATATCGTTTCAAAAGTCTGATCCATCTATATATTAATTTGGCTTCTTCATTTTTTAACTATAGATATCTATCCATAGTTACTTTGGGATATATGATAATTCGATATAGTTATAATTAGTGCATTGTGCATATAACACTTAACATTCAGTACACTGAAACAACATGCAACAACATTTCATAGAAACTTAACATATATATATTGACGGACTTAAGGCAATCATTCGTATTTGACAATAATCAGAGATGTTGAGCAAATGAACTAGAGTCAATAGAACATGCATCCATTAAACAGAATGTTAAATAATTCATCAAATCAGCAGTTAGACAACATACAGAATTACATTAGAATGTTTAATCAGCAACAGCAGAAAGGAGAATCTTGAACAACAGGATCTGCACTTTGCAATAAGCACAATTGGTATTCCACATATGTTCCATTGCCAAGCGTCTCCCATATTCTTGACTGCTATGTGAAGTACTACTTTCAATAGTCTCATCGCATAGTGAGTTCCACAACTCATCTTCAAGAGGATGACCTTCGAGTTGATACATTGGTTGTTTGTTTCTTGCATTTGGGCAAAACTTGTAAATCGGCAAAAGATAGTCCTTCTCAAACAAAAAATAGTACATTTCTTCAAGAAACTTAATAAGTTCTATTATCCCAGATCTCAAATGTGTCTGATTAAGCAGTGCATACATCTCTTGAACACTCTCATCTCTATGAAAAGTTCTATTTATTGTTTTAAAAAAAATGAAGCAAAAGGAGGAAGGAAAATGATTACCTGATAGAGAGGACAAAACATAGAGATGATGTGGAACATTCTGATTCAAAAATAAGCACCGAATGGAATTGTAATACAGAGCTTGTTCCACGTTATGTCTAACAGCAAAAGTGATAAAACCATGAAACTGGTCCCGTGTAACCTCTATATGATGGTTATGGAACAGGTACAAAGAATCCCAGTTAAGCCTTTCAAGAACATCTTTGATTCTTGGAGTAGTTTGCTTAGTGACCCATGCCATAAGAGACTTAACAAAATTGCTGAAATCTCCTACATCTATTATGATAAATGAAAAGAGTAAGGCAAGAATATCTGAATGAAGATTCTGAAGCATTTTGATCAGAGATTTAGAAGATTGATAGTCTAAAAGATTAGAGTTAAAAAGTGAAAACTGAAAGAGCAAAGCACTGTAAACTCTCTCTTGGAGAATGGGAGAAGATGGAGTAAATGTGTGTGTTTCCTCTCTAGCACAGCTTGCATGCAAAGAGACTGTTGATCTTCTAATATCCCTTTAATTTCAGGTAATAATGTACTGTATATTTTTAGTTAACGTGTGTAGATGTTTAACTTGGAAATCTAAAATTAATCATGACTTGGATTCTCTAGAATTTAAATCAATTAGATTCAATGTATTGTGTGCAATGAAATAAACAAAATTTTTAATAATGTTAATATATTCTTTGTAATTCTCTTCTTACGTTATATTCCCTATATATATGGTATTTATATGGAGTTTGTCTATATCACATAGATTTCGATACAATTCTGCTAGTATTTTTTTCTAATTTTTCCGAATATACCATAACCTCGATTGCTCGTAATTTTCTCCGTTTATTTCTTAATATTAATATAATCTTTGTATTTTTTAATAATATTAATGTACTATTTTTTTAAAAGATTAGTTTACATACAAATATAAAAAAAGTTATATTAGTTTTATTAGTAACAAACATTGATTTTAATTTTTAACATTTAATAATTCTTTGTATAAACTTATGTGATTTTGACAATAAATTTGACGAAAAAAATTAGTAGTAACACATCATAAAAACATAGATAAGTATGCTTTGACATTCTATTAGTTTGAAGTATGAGTTGCGTATATAATTATTTGTGATTTTTGACGATAAAGCCAATGATATTTAAATGAAATAATTTTATAAGAATTGTCAACACAGTTATATTTATATTATAGGTAAACGAATTAAACAAAGATAATTCATGATTTTAACTCTGAATCTCATTTTCTAACGAAGCAAAAATTTTATTTGCTGATCAATATTCATTAAAATTACAATATAGTAACATAACTTTATAAATATTTTTTTATTTAAATTCTTCAAACGACAAAGAAAAAAAAATTTATTTACAATCACATTCTAAATATAAATAATTTTCAGAATTTTTAAACTCAAAAATACTAAATTTGGAGATGGGTGTATCTATCTCAAATAAGTCTCATTTTAATTTGTTTTGGTGTAAAATTATCTTTGAAATTTCTAATACTATGAAGCAAAAATATCTTTTGCACAATGATTGTAAATAAATTTACAATAACTTAATGTAACTTCATATTATATATATATTTTTTAATATTTTTTAAAACATAAACTACTATAACTTTATTTGCAATCAGATTTATAACTATAAATAATTAAGTAAGAAAGTTATTTAAATTAATAATTAATTTTCATAAATTTCAAAAGTGAAAAAAAGAAATTTTGGAGATATTTGTATCTATCACAATTAAGTCCTACTTATTTCTATCTGTATGTCAAAAATCAATTAAGTCCCACTTAAGTCTCTCTCAAAAATCAATTAAGTCCAACTTAAGTCTATCTCTAGCTATCGAATAAGTATTTGCAACGGGTGTACACGATCGACATCTACAAATTAGGGATTGCAGCTACGATCAATACAAATACAACGACCAATCTGATGGAGGTTAGTAGTACAATTCACCTGTGTCTTCTACTTTGTATGTATTGATTTCTTATTGAAGTAACTTGTAATGATCGATGATGATATTAGATTCTTGGTAAATTTTGTACCGCTTGAGGAATATGTACAATAAACTTTCAATTTGTTATTTAAAGTTGTTCCAACACTGCATTAAGTAGATTGAAGCATAATGGGTAAATCTGTTTTAGTTTAACTCTATTGCATGTATGAGGTTGTTTTAGTTTAATGAAAGATGCTCCAAATAGGTATTGATAAATTATTAATTGGATTGCTATTTGTTTTGCGTGTATTACAATTTATAGAATAGATGGACGTTCTTTGATTTTTATGAATAATGTCAAAAAACAGAACATTGAATTATGAGTTGTAATGCTTCCAGATTTTTTACAATGTACTCAACTGATCGTTTAACATGCAAGTACTAAAGCTTTGTCTTAGATATTGCATGAGACCGGTGAATTGGGTATTATTTGAGCGGATTATATTTTACTACATTCAATACAATTAGATTGACTTATGGATTTTTTCTGAATTTTATATGAAGGAGTGTTTTGAACATAGTGATCATTCTTTAAACTTGTTATAATTTTGGAAAAGAATGAATATTATACTATTTTTTGATCATATCTAATTTAAATGCAGATCAGGACAATTCCAAATTTTCTAAAAATGAGAGATGTTGGTCCAATAGGTAAAAAAAATTAGATTTAAGTTATAATCTGCAAGTATACCACATTATTTGTCTTATCCTGTCTAACTGTATAATAAATCTTTAGTTGAAAGTTGCAAACCATTGGCAAGCTTTATTTCGGAAAATGTGGAAAGAGATGAAGACGGATCATTTGTAAGACAAATTTGGATTATAAATAATATATCTTGCTTATGTATGTTTGTAGTATAACCGTTAATATTTCTTTATTTGCAGAGGATTCCTCGCTTTCCTTGAACAATTTGGTCGAAAACTTTATTATCATTTATTTATTAAGTGTAACAATATAATATGGACTGCCTTTTTTGATAAAGACAGGAAAAAAATTTGTGGTCTATATGACTTCTTAACCTACTGGAGTATGATCTAAGAATGTACTCAGTAGTAATCTTTGACTATTTCGGACGTGGTAACTTTTCGGTAAAAAGTTACAAAAATACCGCGACCTCAATGGTTAATCCCACTATTGACCCTGATCAGTTCTTCAAAAATGATAACTCAAGGCATTCGAGGATGGATCAATTTGTTTATGGTCGTAATAAGTTAGAAATTGAAAAGTGTATTGGAATGGTATCTTATAATGCGGCCAAGAATTATACAGATGTATTCAAGATACAGGTGAATGAAGTAAGAAAGAGACAGGAAAGGCAATATCTGGTGAGGACTTAATTCTTTCAACAGATTTATTGCTTAATTCTGAAACATTGTAAATTTATTTTTTTCTTTCTATTATCCTAATAAATTTTTATATAGAAATTGCAGAAAGATTTAGAGGACCTTTACAAAAATTGGAAAGGAATGGATAGTATTTTTCTCACTCTTGGTATCTTCATGTGGAAAATAGAGCTTCGTTGGGATGGTGGATCATCCAAATTCGGAAATGGTTGGTATAAGTTTCTGAAAGAGTTAAACATTTCAACCGAAGATGTTATAACTTTGAATATAGCAGAAGCTCCTGATGTTGTTCTTATCTGCATTTTTAAAAAGGAAGAGCTAGATTTTGAGAAAGAAGAAGGTAAATTATCAAAATTTATACATGCGTACACAATGGATTATCAATCTCCTGTCAGTTTTAGTTATACAAATTATCAACATTAACAATGTGAAACAGGGGTGAGAGATAGAAGAAGATCATTCTACAAAATTCTCCTTGAACCAACACTTATTGTATGTACATTACCTTTTTTTTTTAGTGAACTCTTTTATTTAACATGAATTTATAATCGTAGTTTTTGCATTTAATTATTAGCTGTATGGATAATTGACTATATATGAATTATCCGTAAAATAGGTTTTGCCAGCATTGATTGGAGTGGAAACAGAGAAATATCTGATAAGTGGATTTTATATCCACTTGGAGCATTCCATATCAGCTTAAATTGATTCACTTGACCTCAAGTTTGTTGTAGTTTTGATGTGTTTTGTTAAGTGTGCAAGGTTGCAAGAATGTTGAATAAGGTTGCAATTTCCGTCAATTCTGGAGATGAATTCGAGCTTAAGAATGAACAATGGAGTCTTGTTGTGAGCCACCATGAAGGTTCCAAGGCAAGGAATTGAAGTATGGAAATAGCATGCTGAAAAACCGCGGGCAGATTTGGCTTGAGGCCGCGGCCTCAAATCCCAGGATGCGGCCTCGGGGGCATTCTGTCCATTCCGAATTTTCTCCTAAAAACTCTACAATTCTTTCCTGTTTCGAATTTGTTATGTAAATTAGGTATTTCCTTGTTGGATAAAACTTTTAGGGCCTATAAAAACACATGATATCATTGTAAAATCATATCATCACAAAGATATACATATCATATCATTGTAACACGCAGCTTTTAGGGATTTTTCTGGAGAACTCTTATTTTCCTTGAAGATCAAAGATTAAAGGTTTTTTCTATATTCTTATAATAATGAGTTCTTCTATTAATTCATGTGTTTTTTTTCTTCCTTAATTATGTGTAACTAAATCTCTAATCTGAGGATTGGGTAGTATTCCTTGGTATTCATGTATGTTTAATTATATGTGATTTTCTTGCTTTTCTGATCTGTTATTGAGGGCTTACTACAATTAGGGGAGTCATGAACCTTTGATTGGATTTTAGGAATTGTGATAACTTGGAAGAGGAGTTGCAATTTTAGTACACGATTTAACAGACATAACTCGAATATTTGATTGGAAGATTAATAGGAGAGTTGTGAGACTTATAATTCTTGGTGCGTAATAGTTTATGATTGTACTTTGATTGTATCACGGAAGAGACAATTAAGGTGTAGTTGTAGACATTATAGTGTATCTTGGAAGGGAACATTATAACCTTAGAAGAATTGTTTTCAGCAGAGTAAGAACGTAGAAGTCACATAGATATTGAATGTGCATTGAAACCAAGTGAAGAACCCCAGTTCTTGGATTATTTTCCTCATATATTTTATTCTCAATTAATAAGTAGTTTACTTAGTTTATAAATAAACCAAACATTCTTCTACACTTCTAAATTGTGAGAGATAAAATACTTGAACTTGATTCTACATATTAGTTCTTCCCTGAGAACGAACTACAAAAATACTACTAACAAATTGGCGCCGCTGCCGGGGAAGGCAGTATAGTTGAGTTTAGGTTAATTGTTTCTTATTGTTTAGATTTTAATTGGTTCCACAAGTTGTTTTGTTGGTGATTTTCAGGTGTATGCGACGTTCTTCGTGCGCTAGAAAATTGGAATTTGACCCTGAAATCGAACGTACTTTGAGAAAGATCAGAAAAGAGAAAGCTAAGATGGGAGATGCGGAGAATCAAGCTGTTAATGTTGATCAGACTTCTATTTGGGACCATGAGACACCGAATCCTGCTAATTGCATGTACAAAACTCCAGAGATTGGTGCAGCCCAGTTCAACATTAATCCAAACTTAATTCAGATGATAAGCAATCAAGCTTTTGAAGGAGACATTGAACTAGAGGACCCACACAGACATCTAAAGCGTTTCGTGCAGATGTGTGGCTCATTCAGAATCAATGGTGTTACGAGTGATAAGATTTGTCTCCATATGTTTCCCTACTCTATTAAGGGAAGAGCTTTGGAATGGTTTCAACAACTTTCAGACACCGCGATTGCTACATGGGAGAGTCTTTCTACTTTATTCTTGTCCAAATATTATCCTTCTGACAAGACGCAACAATTGAGGACTATGATTATGAGTTTTAAAGCACAACCGGGTGAAGGTCTATATCAGGCATGGGAGAGATTTAAGGCATTATTGAGGAAGTGTCCACATCACGGTTTGCAAGATTGGCAGATCATTAGTACTTTTTATGGGGCCAAGAATGCAGATATTCGTTTGAGTTTGGATGTGGCTACTGGTGGAAATTTTAAGAAGGCACCAACTACACAGGCTAAAGCACTCCTTGAGGAATTAGCATCTAATAATTATTCATGGGCACCTAGTGGGACGAGCTCAGCAAAAGCAGCACAAGAATCTGAGATGATCAACATGCTGGCTCAAAAGTTGGATACTCTAACTCAGGAGGTGCGAGGAGAAAAGGTAAATGTGAATGCTATTTCTTCACCTATGGAAGGGTATCATGATTATGGTGCTAGTCAGAACTCTTATGTGCAACAATTTCCAGAAGAAGCATCTTTTATTCAAGGAAGACAGCCTTGGCCTGTGCAGAATAATTCTTACTACAATCCGAATCAAAGGCCAAACAACAATCTTTCTTACAGCAATAATCATGCAGCTAATCCTTCCTATGCATTTCCAAGGCAGAATCAACCTCCTGGTTTTCAGTCACGACCGCCATATCAAGCACAGCAGCAGTATCAACCTCCACCAAAGAAAGAACCAGCTGAGTGGGAGGTTGCACTAAATAAGATTATGCAAGGGACTTCTGGGGCATTGGCTAATATGGAATCAAGAATAGATCAGATGGCATCATCTCAAAAGATGCTAGAAACACAGATTGGACAGATTGCCTCAAAGATGGGTGTTCGTGAGCAAGGTTCTCTTCCAAGTCAACCCGACCAGAATGGTAAAGAGCAATGCAAAGCAATTACTTTGAGGAGCGGAAAAGAGTTGCCCGAGGTTGAGGTTCTTAAGCTTAAAGAGAGTGATGCTGAGAAAGAGGATAAGCTAGTAGAGATTGCTGCAGACACGTCAGAAAAAGAAGATGAGAAGAAGAAGGAAGAAGAATCAGAAAAGCCGTATGTTCCTCCACCACCTTATGTTCCTCCTATTCCATTTCCACAGAGACTTCACAACAGGCAGTTAGAGAAGCAGTACGAGAAGTTCTTGACTATGTTCCGGCAGTTGCATGTTAATATTCCGTTGGCCGAAGCTTTGAATCAAATGCCACTTTATGCTAAATTTTTTAAGGAGATGTTGACAAAGAAGAGGAAACTTGAAGATGCAGAAACTATTACTCTTAATGCAGAATGCAGTGCAGTCATCCAGAAGGCTATTCCTCAGAAATTGAAAGATCCGGGAAGCTTCTCTTTGCCTTGCACTATTGGGAAGATGGAAAACATGAAAGCCTTGTGTGACTTAGGGGCAAGTGTGAGTTTGATGCCATATTCAATCTGCAAAAGGCTTGGTCTTGGAGAACTTAAAAAGACACGGATTTCACTTCAGTTGGCGGATCGTTCTGTTAAGTATCCATTGGGGGTTATTGAAGATGTGGTTGTTAAAGTGGATAAATTTGTCATACCTTGTAATTTTGTGGTGTTAGAGATGGATGAAGATGTCGAGATACCCATTATCTTGGGACGGCCGTTCTTGGCTACTGCTGGCACTACAATCGATGTTAAAGCTGGAAAATTGACATTGAATGTTGGCGAGGACAAAGTGGAATTTGATCTGAATAAAGCAATGAAGATACCTCCTTTTGGAGCAACTTGTTTTACCATTGACATAGTGGATGACATTGTGCAGCTCGAAAATGAACACTTCGTGGGAGCAGAACGGGTGTTAGATGATGTAGTAGAAGAAGAAGCACTTGTTGTACGAGACACAGAAGTTGAGATGGCTTTTACACTTTCAGAGGCACCACAGGTTGAACCTAAACCTCTACCTGCTAATTTGAGGTATGCTTTTTTGGGTCCTAATGATACATATCATGTGGTAGTTTCTGCTTTTCTTAGTGATGATGAGCTAGAAAAGTTATTACATGTTCTTCGGCAATATAAATCAGCTATTGGTTGGACAATTCAAGATATCAAGGGAATTAGCCCTGCTCTTTGCATGCATAGAATTGCATTAGAAGATAATCATAAGCCTGTGATTGAGGGACAAAGAAGATTGAATCCGAATTTGCAAGAGGTGGTGAAGAAAGAAATCACTAAGTTGCTTGATGCTGGTATCATATATTCGGTTCCACACAGTCAATGGGTTAGCCCTATTCATGTTGTGCCTAAGAAAGGTGGGATGACTGTCGTGCACAATGAGAAGAATGAGTTGATTCCTACGAGAACAGTAACAAGTTGGAGAGTTTGCATTGATTATAGGAAGTTGAATAACGCTACTCGCAAAGATCATTTTCCCCTCCCATTCATTGATCAAATGCTCGAAAGGTTGGCGGGTAATGAGTATTACAACTTTCTGGATGGTTTCTCGGGCTACTTTCAGATTCCTATTGCACCTGAAGATCAAGAGAAGACCACCTTTACTTGTCCTTATGGCACTTTTGCTTATCAGAGGCTTCCTTTTGGTTTGTGTAATGGTCCTTCGACGTTTCAACGGCTCATGAACCACATTTTCTCAGATTTTATAGGGCGAGACATGGAGGTCTTTATGGACGACTTCACGGTTTATGGTTCTTCCTTTGAATCATGTCTAGCCAGTTTATCAAAGGTGTTGCAGAGATGTACTGAAACGAATCTTGTTCTTAATTGGGAAAAATGTCACTTCATGGTGAAGGAGGGCATTGTGCTTGGGCATAAAATCTCTAGTAAAGGCATTGAGGTCGATAGAGCAAAAATTGAAGTTATTGAAAAATTGCCACCACCTTCATCTATGAAAGGTATTTGAAGCTTTCTTGGGCATGCTGGTTTTTATTGACGGTTCATCAAGGATTTCTCCAAGTTAGCTCGGCCACTCTGCAATCTTCTCGAAAAGGATCGTGTTTTTGACTTTGATGAAAGTTGTCTTGATGCTTTTAACAGGTTGAAGAAGGAACTTACTTCTGCACCCATAATTACATCTCCCAATTGGAGCTTGCCATTTGAGCTCATGTGTGATGCTAGTGACTATGCTGTGGGTGTTGTTCTTGGGGAGAAGAAGGATAAGCGGATGCACGTGATAGCTTACGCAAGCAAGACTCTTGATGATGCACAAATCAATTATTCCACTACGGAGAAAGATCTACTTGCAGTGGTATTTGCACTGGATAAATTTAGATCCTATCTTGTTGGGTCTAAGGTGATTTTCTATTCGGATCATGCTGCGATTCGTTTCTTGATGACAAAGAAGGATGTCAAACCTCGTCTAGTTCGTTGGATTCTTTTACTTCAGGAATTTGATCTTGAGATTCGAGATAAGAAGGGGTGCGAGAACTTGGTAGCTGATCATTTATCTAGGTTGGACCAAGGAGATGGAGAGGTAGGAGGTGAAATACCTATTAATGATAAATTTCCGCAGGAGCAACTTCTAGTTGTGTCTATGTCTACACCATGGTATGCAGATTTTGTGAACTACATTGTGGGAGGAGTTGTGCCTGATAATCTTTCTTATAACCAAAAGAAGAAATTCTTTTATGATGTAAAGCACTACTATTGGGAGGAACCGCTACTTTACAGGGAATGTGCTGATGGAATGTTTCGTAGATGCGTACCTCATGATGAAGTTCCTTATATTTTCAGGCATTGTCATTCTCTAGAGTGTGGAGGTCATAATAGTAGTATGAAGACAGTGGTGAAAGTTTTGCAGTCGGGATTCTATTGGCCAACCATGCATCAGGATGCTAGAGACTTTGTGGCTAAATGTGATAGATGTCAACGAGTTGGGAATATTTCGAGGAGGAACGAGATGCCTTTACAATCTATTCTTGAGGTGGAGATTTTCGATGTGTGGGGGATGGACTTCATGGGTCCATTTCCATCTTCTTATGGGAACCAGTATATTTTGGTGGGAGTTGATTATGTCTCGAAATGGGTTGAAGCTATTGCGTCTCCTACTAACGATGCTAGAGTGGTGAAGAAGTTCCTAAAGAAGCATGTGTTCACTAGATTTGGAGTGCCAAGGGCTATTATCAATGATGGAGGTTCGCACTTTTGCAATAAACAGGTGGCTGATCTCTTGAAAAAGTATGGTGTGACACAAAAGGTGGCAACTCCTTATCATCCGCAAACAAGTGGACAAGTTGAGATTTCGAATCGTGAGCTGAAGTCAATTTTGGAGTAGACAGTGGCAAGTTCGAGAAAGGATTGGTCAACAAAGCTTGATGATGCTCTTTGGGCATATAGGACGGCATTTAAAACACCTATTGGGATGTCTCCATATAGGTTGGTTTTTGGGAAGCCATGTCATTTGCCGGTGGAACTTCAGCATAAGGCGTTTTGGGCGACAAGAAATTTGAATTTTGATCTAAAATTCGCGGGAGAGAAGCGTTTGCTTCAACTTGGAGAGCTTGAGGAGATTAGGCTTTAGTCTTATGAAAATGCTAGTATCTACAAGGAGAAGACCAAATTGTTGCATGATAAGCACATTCAGAAGAAGGAATTTTAGGTTGGGCAACATGTTCTATTGTTTAATTCAAGACTCCGTTTATTCCCCGGAAAGCTCAGATCGCGATGGTCCGGAGCTTTTGAGATTGTGAAGGTCTATCCTAATGGGGTTTGTGAGATTACTAGAGAAGGGTCAGATGTATTCAAGGTGAACGGGCAGAGACTTAAGCCATACCTGCTTGGAGAAACAGTGGAGCGAGGAATGAGCATTCTTCACCTCCAAGACCCTATCATCAGTTGAGAATCGGCGTCGAGCTAATGACGTTAAACAAGCGCTTCGTGGGAGGCAACCCACGTATTGTGAGTATTTCCTTCTTTCTTATATATTGTATAATTCATTGTTTAGTGTGTCAATGAGGACATTGCCCCATTTAAGTGTGGGGAGGTGTTTTCATTACTTGTAATTGTAAGTATTAAAAAAAAAGTAATACGCAATATATGTAACATTGTGTTCATGTAGGATTTCATGCCTTACATATTAGTAGTAATTCATGCATATATGTTCGTGTTAATTATGTGTGTTTCATTTAGGACATTCTGTTTTTATTTTTCGTATACCATGTCAGTTCATGTTAGTTGCATTTCATGGCATGCATTGTTCATGATCCCTTAGAACGAGCTGATTCTGATTGGTAGGTAGGTGTCTAATTGAGTGTGGTAATGATGAATAGAGGGTTGACTTATAGTTTCTATGAAATTGACTTATGTGTGTCAGAAACAAAACTAATTACACAGTCTCATTGGGTGATTTTGGGATAGGTTAGGGTCATGCTTGTTTGGTTGTTCTGAGATTTAATCACTTGTTTATATTTAGAATTTTCGTTATTCCCTTTATAGCGTAGGAGCACTTAAGTCTAAGTTTTGGGGGAAAACAGGAATTTCATGCTAGTTGTTAATAATGGCTAGGTGTCAAATGGCTAGTAGCCGGCTCATATTGATATGAGTAGTCTAGGGTTGGAATTGAGAATTCTCATTCCAGATTGCATATAAAAAAACAGAAAAAAAAATGAAGAAAGAAAAAAAAGGAAAAAAAAAAGAGTCAATTGTTAAATGCAAAATTATCCACGAGTGAGCTCTTTAATACTCGAGCTATTAAGTCTGAGGGGACTTAGTCCTAGTAACCTAAAGCCCTTGTGGTTTGGGATTGCTGACCTAACACTCGCTACATGGGTATTTATTGTATAAGCCTTTAGGGGTCTCATTCATTGCACGGTTAAATAAGCATGCTTGTATATATTATTATGTGTCGTAGTTGTTAGTAATTAAGCATGAATTTCTGTCTACCTTGGATAAGGATGGAGGTGTTCCTAGGTTATGAAGTGTCTACAGTCTATTCTATTTATAAACCTGTGATTGCTTGGCGAAGGATATGTATGATTTTTGACCTAGTTTTGGGAGTATTTCTGATGAGCATTGCACACACGCACGTTTCTGTTCATGTATTGTTAGTATACGGGAACTTAGTCGAGCTCTGTTCGGATTTATTTGCATTCATTGAGATATTTTCTTGCTAGTTGGTTTTGGTGAGTTTGAAGGGGATCTTTGCATTTTTCATAGTAGTTGCATTCATGCATTGCATTGTTAATTTAATGGATTTTGTGGGTACATTCGTTATAGGCCCTCACGAGACCTTACTCGTCCACTAGGGCTGCCTAGGGGTTTAAAGGGCTTGTTGCATATGCCAAATGCAACCGTGATCACCTACGGAAGTGGTACTAGTTAGTTAGTGTAGTTGTTTATGCTTGAGGACAAGCATCGGTTTAAGTTTGGGGGTGTGATAAGTGGATTTTATATCCACTTGGAGCATTCCATATCAGCTTAAATTGATTCACTTGACCTCAAGTTTGTTGTAGTTTTGATGTGTTTTGTTAAGTGTGCAAGGTTGCAAGAATGTTGAATAAGGTTGCAATTTCCATCAATTCTGGAGATGAATTCGAGCTTAAGAACGAAAAATGGAGTCTTGTTGTGAGCCACCATGAAGGTTCCAAGGCAAGGAATTGAAGTATGGAAGCTTTGAGAAAAAGAACGAAAGGAAACGGAGGCAAAACGAAGGAAAAACGAAGGAAATAGCATGCTGAAAAACCGCGGGCAGATTTTGCTTGAGGCCGCGGCCTCAAATCCCAGGATGCGGCCTCGGGGGCATTCTGTCCATTCCGAATTTTCTCCTAAAAACTCTACAATTCTTTCCTGTTTCGAATTTGTTATGTAAATTAGGTATTTCCTTGTTGGATAAAACTTTTAGGGCCTATAAAAACACATGATATCATTGTAAAATCATATCATCACAAAGATATACATATCATATCATTGTAACACGCAGCTTTTATGGATTTTTCTGGAGAACTCTTATTTTCCTTGAAGATCAAAGATTAAAGGTTTTTTCTATATTCTTATAATTATGAGTTATTCTATTAATTCATGTGTTTTGTTTCTTCCTTAATTATGTGTAACTAAATCTCTAATCTAAGGATTGGGTAGTATTCCTTGGTATTCATGTATGTTTAATTATCTGTGATTTTCTTGCTTTGCTGATCTGTTATTGAGGGCTTACTACAATTAGGGGAGTCATGAACCTTTGATTGGATTTTAAGAATTGTGATAACTTGGAAGAGGAGTTGCAATTTTAGTACACGATTTAACAGACATAACTCGAATATTTGATTGGAAGATTAATAGGAGAGTTGTGAGACTTATAATTCTTGGTGCGTAATAGTTTATGATTGTACTTTGATTGTATCACGGAAGTGACAATTAAGGTGTAGTTGTAGACATTGTAGTGTATCTTGGAAGGGAACATTATAACCTTAAAAGAATTGTTTTCAGCAGAGTAAGAACGTAGAAGTCACATAGATATTGAATGTGCATTGAAACCAAGTGAAGAACCCAGTTCTTGGATTATTTTCCTTATATATTTTATTCTCAATTGATAAGTAGTTTAATTAGTTTATAAACAAACCAAACATTCTTCTACACTTCTAAATTGTGAGAGATAAAATACTTGAACTTGATTCTACATATTAGTCCTTCCCTGAGAACGAACTACAAAAATACTACTAACAATATCTTTCTGGTGTTAAAAAGATTTTAATATATGGAATGGAGTGGCAGATAGCATATAATGATAAATTCGGGATTATTTATGGTTTGGAAAAGGTGATTAAACATTTTAGCCTGGCTGCATTTGACACTTTACACTTTACTTTTGAAATGGATGGGGTGCTGTGTGGAAGAATTTTTAAGAGTGATGGGATGGAGATCATTTATTCTACGGCAGGAAAGAATTGTGGACTTGAGAAATCTGAATACTGTTTTCTTTTTGAGGAGAGTCATAGCGATCCAAAATTGGATTTGGGTATGTGTTTTAATATACTTTCTTTAATTTCTTTCCAACTAAAAAAACTTACAAAATAACATCATAATTCTTTGTTTATGACTGTTGTAGAATATACTAAACTTATGGATGTAGTTACCCATGAGGCAATTCACACAGACAATGTTATTCTCCATAATTTAATCGAGACTGTGGAACCTGATGATATCGACCATGCAGTACCTGATGCAATGGAGATTGTGGAGCCTGATTTGATAGAGGTTGCGGAAAATGCTGTTGAATACCAGTTTTCGAAGAGGTTGATTGCCTGCAACATGAATGGGAGATGTCATGGAATGGTTTGTTAGTTGTTGGCTATTTTTCAAACTATTGACTCTATGTTCAATATGGAAGCCTGAATTATATCAATTTGCAATAGTATTATACATAAATTAAGTCTATGTTCAATATGGATTTCTCAATTATCTTTGTATGCTGTGCAGCATATACCTCCAAACATTAAGATCGGTAATCAAGATTGGAAAAAAGGAGATGGTGTGATCTTCACGACTGTTGAAAGAAGCTGGAATATCACTATTGTTTTAAATAATGGGAAAACCAGATTTTTCGGAGTTTGGAGCAGATTTGTCAAAGATGAAGAATTGAAGTTGAATGATAACCTGCGTTTCACTTTGCGCGAGGATGCAGGCAGCGTTATATTTGATGTTGAAGTAAACCCGATAAATTGAGTTTGGTTGAATATATGGTACTTGTAATCTTAACTTTATTTCGCATATTCCTTAACTAAAGTTGGTTTTGACTCATTTTGGACCAGGTGTAAATTATTTTATGATCCCATGTCATCTTCTTATGATCATAAAGTTCTATGATCTTCTATCATTTTGGACCGAGAACAATGTAGACGTAAAATTGATCATAAACTTTTATGATCTTCTTAACTTAGTGCAAATATTTCTGGAAAAGGTGTTGTCTTGAGGAAGTTTTCTGTTTTGTGTTCTCTTGTTTATTTTCTGAAATACATGGCGCAAGAATCAGTTAGAATATTTTTAACATTTGTGGTTATATATCCAGTAAATCTATTTGCAGAATTAAAAGTTAAGATTTTTATTTTCTGTGAAACAAATCTTGGAAATGTACACTTAAGTACTATGCTTAAATGCTTGAGAATTCTTGGATTCATTCTCATAATCGTAAAACTTCTTACAAAACTTGGAAATATAGTCGGAATGAGATAAATGCTACAAATGCTTCATTTCAGTAATAGTAAATGGTTGGAAAACGAAAGAAAGTGTTTGTGTATGTTGCTATGTGCACTTCATCTCAACCAAGATGTTCTTGAGGTTGAAATCCTTCGCGCTGAATCCTAAAAAATAATACAAAACATTATTGTTGTTAAATAAATCAAAATATGTAGATTTGAGGAAAATAAGATAAAAGCTTATATTACTAATATAAGTGTCACCTCTGCCTAAAGATAAGGAAATGCTCATTTTGCTCATTAATGTAGATCTTTGCGGAAGGAATAGTAGCGATCTCAGTCATACCTTGATTGTCATAAAAAAAATTTATATGTCATGCTATAATTTTCTATCGCGTGCAAAAAGGAAACAAAATTATTAAACTTTAAAATTAGTATAATATCAACTTACCTTTAAACTTACAAAGTCTAGTACTGGCAAGAATGACAATAACAGGAGATTGCAGGCCATTTTGAAACAATTTATCAATAGATGCGATATGTTCATTCCAAACATTAACTTTTACCGAAGACTTGTAAACAGTAGAGATTAATATTTTTATTAACACTTAATTTTGTTAAGTAAGATTATCACAGAAGTTATTGACTATTTTATCACCTTCCATCCGTAATTGTAAAACGTACTAATAACTTGCCACCATATATAGTTTGGACCATATTGGGTTGCTGAACATCTTGTACAACCCCAATAACATCTACATGGAATAGTAAATTATAAAGATATATAATGTGTATCAAGCAAATTTCTACCAATTTCAATGGATGCATCTAAATATAGAGATATACCTATAGAGTAAAGAGGACTTCGATATTCTTCATACGTGCTAAATATATCACGCAAATCTCCCAATTCAGAAAAATTAAAATTGTACATGGGAATTATAAAGTTGTCCGTGCTGACAGGTTGAACAATGGTACAATTATTAAACATGATAGACATGTCTGAATGAACTGGCCTTAACCTTTCGGTAGCAACTTTGACGATAAAGTGAGACACAACATAAACATTCCCTTCAACGACATCATTTCCAAGAATATTCCATATATCGGCTTTAACGAAAGCATGAATTTGATGATTCTGAACATGGACAATTATAAGAAGAATGGTGATGATAAATAATAAATCATGATTTAAAAGTAGGCTTACTTCTTCATCTAAAAGAATAAGGTTGGATCCTTGAAAAATATCCCCATTCTTGGCAAGCGAAGGCCACATCCTGCTCACACGAACTCTAATTCTCCATGTTGTCTTTGTTCGATCAAGCAAAGCAACTCTGTCAAACATGGCCATTCCTGTGAAACCAACTGAAAATAATAAAAAAAAGATTGGAGGACTTTGTGGCCAAACAACTGATTACCTGATATGTTATACATATCACATGGAACAACCATATAAAAATAGGATAACAAATAACTTGATATAATGCAAATTTGTAGGAAAGAATATATATCTAATCATGATCATGATTCTATCATTAATGTGAATGATATAAGCATGTAAATGTAATCGTATATATCTCATTAATTTTTATGTGATTTTAGTTTATGAATATTTGATGGAAATGCAATACAATGTAGTGTATCAGGTCTAATACGATTACAAATTTATCATCGTTGTACAGTATAAAATGAATACTAATTTTTGGTCTCTGATTATTGTGTCATGATTTGGTTTTTAAACACTAAGAGCATCTCCAAGAGACTCTCTATTGTAGCTCTTAACTCAAAAATTGAGGAGAGAGAATAAAAATCAAGCTCCAAGAGACTCTTAGAGGCTCTTTAAAAAGTTAAGAGCTTCTTCTCTCTCCTCTATTTTATTAGCAACTAGTAGCTCCTAACTTAATATTTTATTAGTAAAATAGTGGTTCTTCTCTCTCATCTATTGATTGTTTGTCCAAGTGGAATTGAAATATGAATAAAATATAAAATAAAGAGCCATAATAGAGAGTATTGTTGGAGTTGACACACAAATCAATGTAATAACTTGCTAAGAGCTTAATTATTTATAATATATTTAGGAGTGAGCTAAGAGACTCTTGGAGATGCTCTAAGAACTCAAGTAAACTTTGTGATAATCATCAATATATGCATTTTTACATGGAAAAACAAATGGCATAGTTGGATTGAAATTTTGATTTCAGTAGGATATAATCGTAAATGACAAAAGAGATGAACATATTCCCTTAATTTCAATATTTTAGTATTGCTTGAATTATTATTTTAGACTATTTCAGTAGTGATTTAATACAAAAAAAACTTTGCTGCAATATCCAACTATGATAACTATGCCAACACTTTTGCTGCAATATCTTCGGTGAAAGATCCATCTTTGACAACTAAATGTTTCAACTACATTTTAGAACCAACAAACATAACTGAAACTGTAAATTATGCAACATAATTACATACATAACAGTATTTAGAAATTTCACTGAATGCCAAGAAGTCCATGTCGGAATAATTTATTTGTCCAAATTACAAAATTCGGTTTATTCAGAAAACTCAATGGAAAAAATATAAAAATTATTTTGTGAATACCCAAAGCAAATTATTTTAGTAAAACATATTTTATTATAACGTGGATCATCATTCACATGCTATGAATGAGAGAGCTTTGATATTATTAATGTAGCAGCCTCTACCTAATCCTTGCCACAGCTTCATACTAAATATTAATCCATAATCTTGATCCCGATAATCCACTGACTTGAAGTGAACCTATAAAAATACAAAGATTACATGTTATAAGAATATGAATATAAAAAATTCTAACAACATAAAATTGTATTTGACGTATTTAGATATAATAAGAATCCAACCTCGAAACAATTTAGGACGCATAGTTGACAATAGAACTATTGGCGGGCTATCAAAGTGTCCAAGAGTTAGCATATTAACTATTTCAATATCTTCATCCCAGAATGCAACATTGACCGAAGTACTGTACAATACTCAGAACAAACAACAAATTAAATAAAGATAATGTGAGCATCATATGTTTAAGTTGTATATTATACAGACCGTCCATCATAAATCTGGAAACGAACAAACTCTCTTTCGCCATCATGTGTGTTTATGAGTTTAATAGGACTCATGTTTTGAACAACTCCAGCAATATCTACATAAAATTAAAAAGTTATATAAGCAAAACTGCTGCAAAAGTATGATTAAAATTAGAAATCCTATAGCATGGGTCGGCAACTGATTTAGAGGATAAGATCTTGCAATGTCAAACAGCTCGCTAAGTTCAACCACTTCAAATTTATGCTTAGGTATTGGTGGAATGACATCATTAAGAAGTGGTTGAGTTGTGGTCAACTGTGTGAAAGTCAAAAATGTTGGAGAACAAACTGGCCTCAGTACTCCATTTGCTTGTGTGACAGTAAAATTAGTGATTTGATATAGATTCCCCTCAAATTTAACGTTATTAAAGGCATTCTTGTTGGGAGGAAGCAAAAAGGCATGAACGTGATAATTCTACACAATGTAGCATTATAACTTTAAAGATATAGAGTATATAGACGATTAAAAAGTATACTATGAAAACGCATCATGTGTAAATATATTATAATGTGAAAGATACCTGGTCATCAAGTAAAATGAAATTAAAACCCGAAAATAGTCCATTATCACCAAAAGAAGGCCACATCCTGGTGACGCGGACTCTTATGATCCAGTCTGTCCTACTATCATCCAATAATTCAAGATTATCAGCCATATCTGAAACATGAACAGCTTTATTTAGGTATAATCAATATATAAGTAACAAAAACTTTGTAATATAAACAAATTTTGGATGACTATCTGTAGGGTAAGAGATAGGAACGTACTATTGTTCTTCTCAGTACTATGACATTGTAGTGCAGAAGGATAATGAAATATATATAGGAGTCCATGAGAAATATGTGATCACTAATTTATCTAATGATATGGACAAAAATATAGGAATATATGAAACAGAACAAATCATGATTATAATTGTGATACACTTGTCCAAAATAAAAAGATATGCAGATATTTATCTTAAAGATATTTTTCTTGATTATAAGAGAAATTTATAAATATGTTCTTTAAAAATTTAGTATAAAATACGTATAAATACGTATTTAGTATAAAATACGTTCTTTAAAAATTTATATTGGACATAATTTAGATAATCAATGATATACTAAAAGATATTGACATGTTCATTAAAACAAATATTAACGTATCTTGTATAATTATCTAAAGATATTAGTTACAATTATTTATGATGTAATTAGCTATTGTGCAATCATTAATGAGTTTTTCTGCTATATATAAAAATTGCAAAAATTTTATTCATCACTCTCTCCCAAATTTTATCATTATCCTTGGTTGAATTATCAGAATTAAATGGTTTTTTGGGTGAAACTCAAAATTAGAGGTTATTCGCATTCAATATGAATTTAACTTGGGGAAATTTGCTGATTGATTAGAAACTACATTTTTTTCTTATAAAAAAATTCAAATTTAAATTTGGTTATTGGCACACAATATGAATTTGCTTTACAAAGCAAATTTTAAAATTTTTATACATATTCTCAGAACCATAACATATCTAAAACCATAATTTGGAGAACAAACATAGTCTCAAATCCATAACAAATCCAAAAACATAAGCTAGAAAACAGTCCAACAAAACTTATTCCTGGAAAGTAAAATATTAAAAAAATTTATTCAGGCCAAACTGAAGGAATGCTTTTCGACCAATCTTCACAGACATGATTCCAAAATCAAGGTTCCTGAAAACAAAACGGTATATCAATATTTGTTACATTTTTCAGCAGAGTATGTAATGTGTTATTCTCACATGAAATACGCATAATTCATATAGCTGTACCATTTTAATTTTTTGTCACTGATTTGGCAGAGCCTGGAGTCTTAAGAAACTCATCACCTTCAAAAGTCTGCAACAATGATGCTAAAACTGGTACATGATTTTAAAGTTGTAAACTCAGTACTGCATATGTGACATATACTAATAAACTTACATCAACGGTTAAATTAATAGTGGGAATGTCTGAAATACTTGGAGATTCGATCAAAGCTGGCGTAGTCATTGCAAAATCATAAAGATCATCAACCTCAAACAGAGTGCTATCCTGAGTAACATTTTCTTTGTTCAAACTGATCTGAACTGAAATCTCTTTCCCAACCAAAGTTTTAAGAAGTTTAGGAAGACCATCCTCTGGAATCTGTAAAGTCATGATACTCATCAGGTAACTTACTTGTACAAAATGTAGTAAACATGAAAAAATCTATTGTTACCTTCTTCAAATCTTCAAGAATTTTTGCAGCACTTGTACCAAGAACTCTTCTAGCAGCTCGATCCATGAGAACAATATTACATGCATATGTAGGATCCTCAGCAAGGACCATGATACGGAATTTTATTCATAAAATAGATCTTGTAAAACATGCATAATTGGCAAAATTGAAACGTTATCTGTTTTAAAAAGGATCGGTAAAAAAATGGAACCTTTTAGGAGCAACTGGAATGATTCGAGGACAGTTAGAACATTTAAATCTTGTGTCAATACTTTCGACTTCAGAACGACATTTGTTACAACTGAAAAACCACCAGCTACATTCTTCATCCACCTTAAGAATAATAAAAGTGCAGTATATCTTTTTCTACATTACAAACATATTTAAAAAAATTAATAACTGAAAATAAAGGCAGAATCCCAAGAAAAACAGAGAATTGTAAAAATCTAACCTTGAGATGATCATATGTCAATTTCTCATTCAATTCCTTCAGTGATAGTTTCTCAAAGAAGGTTGAAGCCAGCTCAAAATTTGAGGATTGAATGAATTTCTCAGCCTTTAATAGATACTTTTCTTCTTTAAGCCTTTGGATAAATTATAAGTGTATAAGAATGCATGAACAAATAGATAAATTAAAGAAAAATTTTGATTGCACTATACTACCTCATCCTCATGTTTGTAATAGTTTCATCATCTAGATTTAGATAAACTTTAGAGGAAGGCAATGTACCAATCTGCACAGAATCTGTACTAACAAAATGTAAATAAAAGTCCACAATGACAATAATGTTTTATTAAGTACTCTGGGAATTGAAATGTATATACTCATGAATGTTTGCAATTTGGTGCTTGTGCAAATTGCTATAATTGGTTTCTCAAGTTGTCTCCCATACATTTCCTCTACACTCACAGCAAGATCTCCCCAGACAGTAACTTTGTGCTGATTACTACAAACATTTAACCAAAAAAATTAATTTTGACAATAATGTATGTTGTACTACATGATCCAGTTAGTAGTCAATATAAGCTGTTGATAAATGATTACAAACCTTGAATCACAGATTCTAAACCTCACAATGTCTTTTTCCCCAAATTTTGTGTCAATCTTTTTCACATTTTCATAATCCTCAAGAACTCCAATGACATCTGGATTGTACGAAAAAGAACATAAAATTGTTTGTTTGAATGTTAAATAAACGTAGATACTTAATAATTTGAAAAATAAATTAAGTTGGAGAAGTGATATACCAATAGCAAATTCTGGATTTTCACGTGGTTGATATTTACTAGCTTCGACATGCAGATCTCCCAAATCCAAAAAATTCAAATTTATAGAGAGGAATCATGCCATCATCTGCAACCTCCTTCACAGCGGTTGAAGCAGTAAACCTAATGCAGATCTTTGTTTGCACCGGCTTTAAAGTCCCAACAGCATCTTTCACTGAAAATTGTTCAATAACATATACACCTCCTTCCACTATGGAAGTTGTCAATGCATTCCAAATATTGTGATAGGCAAATGCATGAACATGATTATTCTACAAAAAAATTGTAAGCACATGTTAAAATATCAATCAAATTCAGAAGTTTCTAAATTTAAAGACATAAAGTGTTGTAGTCATAAGTTACATCATCATCCAAAAGAATTAGATTGAATCCTTTCAATGATCCAGTATCTGCAGTAACGCTCGGCCACATCCTAGTAACTCTAACTTTAATTTTCCAGTTTGTAGTTGACTGGTCTAGGTTCTCAAGACGATGAAACACAGCAAACTCCATTGACAATAAGGCTATAAAAACGATAAAAGAACACCAGCACTATCGTTAAATCGTTTATATTATGACAACAAAACGATACTAAAGTAGATTGAACATGTAAAATTTATAGAATGAGAAGTTGAGACTTTCTTACTCTCGATGCAATGTTGAAGAGAGTGAAATGGACTGAAGTTGGTAGCGTAAACAACTGGGATAAATTGTACTTTTTGTTTTTTTAGAAAGGCACATTTATACACGAAAAGAAAATAATGATGATAATGTTTGATTTGATCTTGATATTGAATTGTAACTACTAATTGATTTGTGATTGATTCTATTACAATTTTGATAATGATGGACTTATTCTTTTTGATTCTGTACATCATAACCATATGTAGTTATTAGTAGTTATCTATGTAATCTTGAACTGGAGATTTGTGAATTATAATTATTTTAGTACAAAATAAAGATAATTGATCTTCAATTAGTAATAAAGATAATTGATCTTTAATGATTTTTATTATTTCTTGGTAATCCATTAATGTAGGTAATCCATTAATAAATTTTAAATATAATCTCCTATTATATTTGTAATTAGAAAATTTTTAATAAAATTAATCCCCAATTAAAAAAATGGTGATTAAAATCAAAATTTTCAATTTTATTGTAATTTCTTATTTTATAAATTTTAAACTGATAAAAAAATTTATATTTGTTGCCGGAAAAATAATATTTAAATGTAATCAAATTCTACTATAAGAAGTTAAAACAATTATAACTTGGTTTTATTATTAAAGAATAACTTTGTTCATAAAATGACAATGAGATAACAATTACATTATTCAAACTTATTGAGCCATACAACTAAACAATGCATCAATCATCTACGCTTGGAAGGTTGTAAAAAACTTCCTCAAATACAACATTTGACGTAATGTTTGTGGTAGTACCAGTATCACTGTCAATGAGAATGTGAAGACCTTCGGGCCTTGTAACTCTCGAGATGGCAACATATATGTGACCATAAGAAAATGCAGCTCTATGGAGATATAAACCTACCGTATCAAGACTCTGTCCTTGGCTCTTGTTAATCGTCATTGCATAACGTATTTGGATTGGAAATTGAATTCTTTTTAATTCAAATGGCCAAACAGTATCAGTTGGCACCATCTCGATTCTTGGAATTAGATGTTTGGTTCCAACATGTGACCCACATATAATTTCACATTCAATACTATTTTTCCTACATGCAGTGACAATCATCCTTGTTCCATTGCATAATCCCATTATTTGGTTCAAGTTCCTCATAAGCATAACGAAGACTCCAACTTTGACCTTCAACTCATGCTTGGGAATGCACGGCATATTTATTGAGTTCAGGTATTCTAATGGAAATGCAGCACTGAAATCATTATCTTCATCACCATCCTCATCAATAGAATCCTGACTAAGATAGGTGTGCAGCGTTCCAGGGATCTTGTCAAGTATTTGGTTGTTAATATCATCCACCACAATATTTGTTAGTGTCAATATAGCTCTTGATCTCAGGTAAGAATGTGAAGACATGTTGGAAATAAAATCAGGATAAGTGATCTCAAAATGATAGGATCGTCAGAGGAATGTACAACATACTGGTCCGGTATCTTTATCAACATGTCACCAATGTTTGAAGAAGTACGAATGTACTCCACCTTGCCATCTCCAACAGAAAGCTGCCATTTACTAAAATCAGCAATGATCTTATTTTGTGCTTCTGTATTACCTGAATGTAGCCGCATATTCTGTTTCAGTAAAAAATACTTGACAAAAGTCCCATAACTTAGACCTATTCAGAGAAGCAGATACGATTTCAGCCCTTGTTGCCTTTGGAATGACAGGCAAAATTTGTCTAAAATCATCACCAAAAACAACTGTTATACCACCAAATGGCTTCTTTGATCTTTTTTTGTCAACAGTAGACATTATATCCCTCAAAGATCGATCTACACATTCAAAAGCATGACGGTGTTGCATAGGAGCTTCATCCTAGATAATTAGATTAGTTTACTGAATTAGTTTTGCAATATCGGTTCCATGTCTAATCCCTGCGGTACAATATTGATCAAGTTTCAGAGGAATATGAAAGCGTGAATGAGCAGTTCTTCCACCAGGCAATAAGACAGCTGCTATACCACATGAGACCACATGAAGTACAATTTTACCCTCCGATCGTAGATGACAACATAATGTCTGACATAAAAAAGTCTTGCCACAACCTCCACTCCCGTAAACAAAAAAGACACCACCTTTCTCATCATTTATATTCTGTATAATATGATCATACATAATTTTTTGATCAGCATTGAGGAGTCGATGGTTTTTCTCATGTTGAGTTTTCTGCTCTTCTCTATCATATCCAGTTTCTTCAAGAATGAGACGGTTAAGATTGTTTCTGAAATAAGCTTCTCCAGGAAATGTCATGGTAGAATAATCTCTCAAACTCTTTCCAATATCATTTAACAATTTTTCAATCTCTAAGACAAAACAAAATTACAAACAGTTTGTTAAACTACTACAAATTAATGGTATAGTAGATAAATAGGCAATGATACATCAATTGTGTGTAATTAACCTAACCTGCAAGAGCGTAATTCTGAACATCGTGGTCTGAAAGACACAAATATGGATCATTAAGCAAATGCTGTCTCAAAAGAATAATGTCATCAGACATGCATCGCTAGTTAGCTTCCCAAAGTCTGAGTGGATCTGAAATTGAACTGTAAGCCAATATGTTCACAAACATTGCACGGATCTGAGGAGGCATGGATGTATGTGAATTTTCAGCAATCGCCTCATGCCATTGATTATCATTTTGGAGGAGACCAAGTGCGGAACATGTTTCCTTAAAAGTTTGATGTACATGACCATTTACGGTTCTCAAATCCTCAAATGATGTAGCTCCTTTTTTCCTACACAGAAGCATGCGTAAATATAACAATTCACCACTCGTTGAATGAACTTCTGAAAGTCTACCAATAACATCACCTCTTTTCCTTTGTTTCCAAATTCCTGGTCTTGCATGCCAAGTAAATTTGCTTGGAAAATCAGAGTAAGTCCATTTTTTTGCATCAGGCAAACTTTTATTTGCAACAAACCAAGCTTCTAACTTGTTTTTTTTAGAATTTGCTTTTTCCACGACTTCCTGCAATTTATCTCCACTTTTAAAGGAAACGTGTTTATCACTAGGTAAATGAATAGGCAACCGATCAACTGAAGGACACCGTGAATGAATGTCGAAACCAAATATCCTCCAAGCCGCTTTAGATGCACAAACATATCTACCATCTAAATAATGTTTGACCTCATCTATAGGACGCTTTTCAGGATTGTTTGAGACTGTAGCAGAAGTACCTGGACCATTTGTTTTCTTTTTCAGACACATTGTAGCAGTATCATGTCCTTTTAAACAGTATTTGAACAGGTATTTTAGTGATCTTGAACTATTGCATATCTCCAAATTTGTATGGCATTGAAAACGAACTAAAAGATCTCGATTGTATGGGACAACAAAACGATTATCCAGATCAACTCCTTTTTTTTAACATACACACCAGTCCTCCTTCTCTTGTAGATAGGAAAACCACAATCATCAAAGAATGTATGGGAATTATACCTTTTAAAAATGCAAAAATTAAAATAAAATTGGAGCATGTATTATAAAAAATTCCAACATGGGGTGCAATATTTCAAAAAAAGGGAAAATATTTAAAAACTAACCTCTTAGGAAAATGTTTAATACATTTCCCTTTAACCATACATGGAGAATTAACACAATCAGTCCCGCATGGTCCACGAATCATGTAATTGTTAACAGCATGATATCCAACTGGATCATTGTCCGGATTTGGAATTTCAGCCAAAACTAAAGCATCAATTTGTTCAAAAGTTTTAGGCCTATCATCTGGATGTAACCATATAAGCATATGGGCGTGAGGCAATCCACGTTTTTGAAACTCAATCACATGCATTACTACAAGAAGTCAACAAAAGAATAATGTATGGTTAAAATGTATTTCAAAATTAAAAGAGGTCCTTAAAAATTGTATTGATAGTAAGAAAAATATTCAATAAATAGTACCTCCTATGCAACGGCCAAAATAGTTTTTCTTTTTTACCAGATCAATAAGCTGGTCAACTTTTAATTTAAAAACTCTTGAAACGACATCAAGAGCATCAGCAACATCAACACCGGGTAAGTATTTGAGCATTCGTTGTATTTCTGGCCATTTGGTGTTACATGTCATGGTCAAGAATAATGAAGGATGGCCTAAGGTTCATATAGCGTCTACAATCTGTGAAAGAGGCAGGAAGAATGATTGATTTACCAATATTAGATGGATTGTTGTCACCCTTCTGTACTGCATCCCTAATATTATGATATAGTTCAGCACGTATAGTAGTTTGATGGTCTCTAATCCAATCCAATCTGTATTGCTCAATTGCGGTAAATGCATCTACAACATATTGCTGCCACAAACGACCACCCAAATGTGGCTTCAATCCTGTAACATGTAAGGTCAAAATTAATCAGAAAGCTATTTAGACAATAGGTATTACAATTACGGAAAATGGAATTTAGAAATAATGGAAACACCTTCTGTTGGACGTATAATTAGTTTATAATTGTAGTACTCTTTCATGGTTACATTTACTCGAGGTCCTCTTTCATCTGAGTCAAGTATATGCTCAGCTTCTGGATCCTTGCAAGGTTGCTTATCAGACTTATTTAAAAGGATTTCATGGTGAAATCCTACATCTCCTTGTGGAAAGAGTATTGGATATTGTAGTTGCATAAAGCGTGCATCTGTTTCGAAAATCCTCTCCAATCCATTTACTCTTGAATCAATTACCGTATCTCTACAACTCCTAGTATAATCATCTGTCACAATCAATCCTGCAACCTCATTTGATGGGCCAATGTGGTTTGGTCGACCACTTGCTGAGCTCGAAGATATAAGAACCAATTTGAATTCATCCATTGCATTATGTTCCACTCTTTCCCGGTCCATACGAAAACCTTTTACCAACTTGTTATTTTCATCCAACATTTGCAACAAAGACTTAACAATTTCCTGATCAATAACTTCACTGCAACCATTTATCGCATTAATTCTATTGTTGATTTCGTCTTCTGTGTCATAAATGTATAATTGATAGAACTTCGGATTGTCTCCTTCAGTTGGTATTAAGCTTCCTATAAAGTGATAATTCATCCCACGAAGTTTGGAACAGTAAGGAGCACCACCTCTATTAATCCTATGATCAATCTTACCACCAGTAGAAGTCATTGCAAACATACAATTGTAAACTCTAATATTTTGCTTGAAATGTTTAAACTTCATACCACCAGATAGGAGTGTAGCTAGAGGTTCAGGAGGTTGCTTTTCTTTTTCAAGAAGAACCTGTCCATTTTTACAACAGAGTGAGAATGTTGGTGCTTTATTAGTTGTAGCTTTGTTGTTCCTCTATTCATTCCACATCACAGCCTCACATTTTGAACATATTTTGTTTGGACCACCAATATCCATGTATCCATTCCACAAATCTTGCTGACAATACAAATTTTCATAATCAAGGTCTTCAAAATCACCTACTTGAAGAACAATTGCTTAATTAAACATTCGACAAAATAATAAAAAACTAATTCTGTAATATAAACTATTACATTATCTTGATTACCTTGTTCAGATGTATCACTTTCATTACTAAAATTGTCCTCAACAATGTTGAAATCATTGATCAAATTCTTGATTCCAGAACTCTCACCAAGTTCAAAAGTACTATTTACACACTTGATAAGTGGATTTATATCCACTTGGATCGCTTCAATTCGGCTTAAATTGATTGTCTTGGACTCAAGTTTATTGTAGTTTTGATGTATTTTGCTTAGTTGTGCAGAATTACGAGAATGTTGACTAAGGTGGATGCTTCTATAATTTTTGGGGAATTAATTGATTAAAATTCGAATTTCTGAGAAGGGTGGCGCAGTCTACACTGTTGTGGCCATATCTTGAGTTCTAGAAGTCCGTTTGAGGCCCGTAAGTAGTCCACGCGAAGATAATGAGATTCTCTATCATTCTAAGGTAGTCCAGAGGTCCAATTACGTTGGGAAAGTTCCAGAAAATCTGAAGAAAAGTCAGCCACGAATTTTCCTTAAAAACAGAATCAATTTAGGAAACGTATCTTGCAGAAATTCTATTATAATTCTGTTTTTGTATTTTCTTGCTGAGGAAGTCTTTTGGAGCCTATTTAAACACATCCAACCCTTTGTAAATGAGAGAATTAGACAATTAGAATTAGACAATTAGATATCTTGTACATAATATAGCTTAGATCTGCAAGGGAGAAAAGGAGAGAAGGATTCAACGCTCGTGATAAGCAACGGATCTAGATCTACTTCATCTTTTGTATCATAGATTTGTTTTCTCAACTCTTTGTTTTATTAATATTATTATTGTTATTCATACTTTGTTTATTATCATGGTTTCATCAGATCCCATGATGACGAGCGGTTCGATTATGAGCTAATCGTTGTCATGGGATTCTAACGGATTTATCTATGTAGCTTAGTAGTTTGATTGCTTTAAAGATTTATGTGTGGTGAATTCTTGATATCCTCGTATGGTTGTGTTTCATGTGTTTAGATGAGTCATGAACATCTAATTTGTTAATCTCTTGCGAAACGAGAGTGGACCTTGAGATTTAGAACTTGCCGTGCTAGCATAGGATAGGTTGATATTATTATCATGATTTGTGGCATACATAGAGATATGATGCTACCCTATGTGATCTATGTGGATAACTTGTGCTTCAACCTTTATGTTTTCAAATTCTATAGAGATATAGGGTCTAAACATAATTGGTGTCTACTCATCTTCTATCTCTTTTGTGGATGCATGCGTAGTTTGGTATTAGTATACCGAGAGGTAGCTTTTACTTGTTTCGTGTTATCCGATCAGATTTCAAAACCATCGTATGTATTGATTAAAGGCATCAACTCTAAGTGAAGTAGATGATGAAGTTAGGATTCCATGTGTTTCTCGCATATAAGTAATTAAATTTTAATTCTCATTAGTTAGTAATTTTTTGTTTGTTAATTTGTATCCTAGTTAATTATAGTTAGTAAAAACTTAATATTGTTAATTGTCTTAGCAGTGCATAATAACCATACATTGTTGCATAGGTACAAAACTGAATTGAAACCTAAGATCTCTGTGGGAACGAACTTGACTTCTATCTGTATTACTTGTGACCACGTACGCTTGCGTGATATTTTGATAACAAGTTTTTTGGCGCCGCTGCCGGTGATCATCGGTGTTTAATTTAGTTTATGTGCTTGTCATCAGTGGTCATTAGCGTTCACTGACTCGGATTTCTTATTTAGTTTGTTTGTTTCGTGGTGTTTTCAGGTACTTGAACGTGTATGCGAACACGTTTGCAAACTCGTAAACTGGCAGAAGAAGAACTTGCAGCAGTAAAAGAGATGGCAGATTTACCAGCAGCAGTCAAGGCTTTAAAGGACTATTCGCAGCCAAAGATCAATGACATACAATCTAGTATTGTCAGGCCAGCTATTGCAGCGAACAACTTTGAGATCAAGCCGAGCATAATTCAGATGGTACAGAATTCGGTTCAGTTTGGGGGTGTTGCGACAGAGGATCCTAACATGCACATCCGGGACTTTATCGAGATCTGCTACACTTTCAAATTTAATGGTGTGTCGGAGGATGCTATCAAGTTGAGGCTTTTCCCTTTCTCTCTGAGGGATAAGGCTAAGGGCTGGTTACACTCTCTACCAGCTGGTTCTATTACTACATGGGATGATCTTGCTCAGAAGTTTCTTACTAAATTCTTCCCTATGGCGAAAACTGCAGCAATACGGAACCAGCTAACTCAGTTTCAACAGCAATCTGGCGAGTCTTTGTGTGAGGCTTGGGAACGCTATAAGGAGATGCTACGAAGGTGTCCTCATCATGGCATGCCTGATTGGATGGTTATCAATGGTTTCTACAATGGGTTGGGAGCACAGTCTAGACCTTTGCCAGATGCAGCATCAGGTGGAGCTCTGTGGGCTAAGAGCTACGAGGAAGCATATGATCTTATTGAGACGATGGCTGCTAATGAATATCAAAATCCAACCCAGAGGCTTTCTCAAGGCAAGGTAGCAGGTGTTCTTGATGTTAATGCAGTCTCAGCTCTAGCAGCTCAGCTAGAGGCAATGAATAGGAAAATAGATTCTTTGGCAAATCTTGGGATTCAGCAGGTTGCTAGTATTTGTGAGCTATGTGCGGGCGCACATGAGACGAATCAGTGTGCTATCTCTTCTGAATCAGCACAGTTCGTGAGTAATTTTCAGAGACCTACTGCACCAGTTCCAGCCACTTATCATCCTAATAATCGGAATCTTCCAAATTTCAGCTGGAGCAATAATCAAGGTGTTCAGCAACCTTATCAGCAGCAGTTTCAGGGTCAGCAAGCAAAGCCATTCAATCAAGGCTATCAACAGCCATATGCTCCAAGGCCACCATATCAACCTCCGGGATTTCAGCAGCAACAGCCCCAGGCTCATGCGGGGCAATCATCTAATGAAAAATCAGAAGGGGATGATTTGTGGATGATGGTGAAGAACCTGCAAGCTTCTCAAAAGGTCTTGGAAAACCAGATAGGACAGATTGTTAGTGCTTTACATAGTAGGCCACAAGGAACTCTTCCTAGTGATACGGAGGTAAATCCAGGCAGAAGGGAAAGCAAAGAACAGGTCAATGTAGTTTCTTTGAGATCTGGAAAAGTCACGAGGGATCCTAAATCAGCAGCTAAAGAAGATGAAGGTGTTCAGAATCAGCAGGTTGAAAAATCTGCAGTGCCAGAAATTGAGAAATCTGATTTAGTGGCTGATCAGCTTGATGGTGAGAAGAGCAAGAAACCTGTTGAAAAGTCTACTCTGGAGCAATCTTCAAAGAATATTCAGATCTATCCTCCTCCTCAATATCCTGGGCGTTTGCAGAAAAGTCAAGAGAAACAGTTTCAGAAGTTTATGGATGTCTTCAAGAAATTGTCCATTAACATTCCTTTTGTTGAAGCATTGGAGCAGATGCCGAGGTATGCAAAGTTCATGAAGGATATTTTGTCACGAAAGAGAAGGTTGGAAGAATTTGAAACAGTGGCATTAATGGAGGAGTGTAGTGCAGTTCTGCAGCAGAAGTTGCAACCCAAACTTAAAGATCCGGGAAGTTTCACCATCCCTTGCACTATTGGCAATCTTTCTTTTAGCAAGTGCTTGTGTGACTTGGGAGCTAGCATCAATCTCATGCCTTTATCTGTGTTCAAGCAACTTGGTCTACCGGAGCCAAAGCCAACCAATATCTCTTTGCAGTTGGCTGATCGATCTATCACATATCCAAGGGGTATAGTGGAGGATGTTTTGGTGAAAGTTGATAAGCTTATCTTCCCAGCTGATTTTCTTATCTTGGATTTTGAAGAAGACAAGAAGATTCCCATAATCTTGGGAAGGCCTTTTCTAGCTACAGGCCATACATTGATTGATGTGCAAAAAGGAGAGCTTACAATGAGGGTGCAAGATCAGAATGTCACCTTTAATGTTTTCAAGGCCATGAAATTTCCGACAGAGGATGAAGAGTGTTGCAGTGTGGAAATAGTTGATACAGGTCAGAGAAAGAAGTTTGATCAGTTAGTGAGCGAAAAGTCGGACACACACGTGTTAAAGCATCACATCAGTGATTCCATTGACAGTTCTTCTCGAGATCTCTCGAGTGTAAAGCTTGGGGAAGTTCCACCACATTTGAGGTATGTCCTTTTGAATAATGAGCTAGTGATTTTTGAAGAGGGGCATGATAACGTGTTGCGAAGGTGGAAAGCCGACGATAAGGAAGAAGAAAGTTTTGTTCAGCCGTTCGAGTCGGAAAAGCACCTTAGAGGTGTGAAGAAGAAAAAGAAGAAGATTAGGCCGTTGGGTGGTAAAATTAGGTTGAAGTCTGACGGGAGAGATTTGTGGAAAGCAAGCAAACAAGAGGTCAACGTTCGTATGAATGGTCTATCTGTTGAGGATGGTTCAGTTATTCTTTTGAAACCGCCATGAGTTGAGGAAGTAACGTCAAGCTATTGACGTTAAAGGAGCGCTTCGTGGGAGGCAACCCACGCATTGAGTGTTGGAAAAAAAAAGAGTGTTGAAAAAAAAAAGAAAAAAAAAGAGTGTTGTGAAAAAAAAAAAAAAATTTGAGTGTTGTATTCAAAAAAAAAAAATCGCGACATGGCGCACACTCCAGGATCCCGCGCGCCAATATTTTTGTTCAGGGGTGTGATATTGTGGGATGTGTTGTGTTGTTATAAAAAAAACAAACAAAATCACTACCACGCGCCGTAGCGCACAACAGGCCAGGACGAGCTCAATTCTGTCCATCCAGGTACGTAAGTGTATATGTTAGTTGTTTTACTTTTGTTTTTTGTTTTGTTTTTTTTTTATTTTATTACTAAAAAAAATTGTCAGCAGCACCACGTCGCCAAGTCCGCGACATGTCTTCTAATTATTTCTGTCCAGGTGTGTTTTAGTGTTAGTTACTCACCTGTGTTATTCACATGTATATAAAAAAAAAACATTCATTCCCCAATTCAATTCCTACTCCTTTTCTAATTATTTTCTCCACCTAAAATCCTAATTCTAGTCCTATATTAATTCCAAATCATTCCCAATTCATCTCCTATTTCATATTTTTTTTCTTCCCAAATCTATATACTCATCTATATATACACCTATATATACACACAAATCCTACCCCATTCCAATTAATTTCAAGGCTTCAAGATTCAAGTTTGGGGGATTTTTAATTGCAAGTTTCACCTCTCTGATTCGTATTTGGGGTATATTTCTTCCTTTTATTTTGATATTACGAATTGTGTTCTTGCATTATTGGGGTTGTGTGTTCTTGATTATTTGGGGGTTTTGTGCATTCGAATTTTTTTGTGGATTTTGGTGAATTTTGTGAATTGGGTATTAATTCTTATGGCTCCTAAGCGTGGGAGAGGTGGTGTTAGTGTTGAAAATTTTTTGTCTTAGACGGTGGAGGTTGAATTTAATTGGTTGTTGTTGAGGCCAATTGCTGAAGAAAGGGGATTTTGCTGAACAAGCATGTGAAGTTGCGATGGAGAAGGATTTGTAAGGCGCCTTGTAGGTATGTTTTCTGCCATCCCTCGTATTTACTTCCATTCAATGTGGACATTGAATATTTTAAGTTTGGGGGTGGTTTGAGTATATTGTTGTATTATGTGTTCATGTAGGATTTCATGTTTTGCATATTAGTAGTAGTAAATTATGCATATATGTTCCTATTAATTATGTTTGTTTCATATAGGACATTCTGTTTTTTTTGTTTCATATACCATGTGAGTTCATATTAGTTGCATTTCATAGCATGCATATTTCATGATCCCTTAGAACGAGCTAATTCTGATTGGTAGGTAGGTGTCTAATTGAGTGTGGTAATGATGAATAGAGGGTTGACTTATAGTTTCTATGAAATTGACTTATGTGTTTCGGAAACAAAACTTTTACACAGTCTCATTGGGTGCTTTTGGGCTAGGTTGAGGTCATGCTTGTTTGGATGTTTTGAGATTTAATCACTTGATTATAGTTAGAATTTTCGTTATTCCCTTGATAGCTTAGAACATTTAAGTCTAAGTTTGGGGGAAAACAGGGATTTCATGCTTAAATTGTAAATAATTGTCAATAATTGCTAGATGTCAAATGACTAGTAGCCGGCTCATATTTATATGAGTAGTCTAGGGCTGGAATTGAGAATTCTCATTCCAGATTGCATAGGAAAAAAAATAGAAAAAAAAGGAAAAAAAAAAGAAAAAAAAAAGAGTCAAAAGTGTCAATTGTTTATATGCAAAATTAACTAGGGTGAGCTCTTTAATACTCGAGCTATTAAGTTCGCGGGGACTTTGTGCCTTGTGACCTAAGGTTTTTATAGTCTGGGATCCACTAACCCAACGCTCGCTACATGGGTATTATTGTATAAGCCTTTCGGGATCTCATCCATTGCACGGTTAAATAAGCATGCTTGTATATATGTGTCGTAGTAGTTAGTAATAAGGCATGAATTTCTATCTACCTTGGATAAGGATGGAGGTGTTCTTAGGTTATGAAGTGTTTACAGTCTATTCTATTTATAAACCTGTGATTGTCTTGACGAAGAGCATGTATGATTTTTGACCTAGTTTTGGGAGTATTTCTGATGAGCATTGCACACACGCACGTTTCTGTTCATGTATTGTTAATATACGGGAACTTGGTCGAGCTCTATTTGGATTTAGTTGCATTCTTTGAGATATTTGCTTGCTAGTTGGTTTTGGTTAGTTTGAAGAGGTATGCAACGATCCCCTTCAAACTAACCAAAATTAACTAGCAAGCAAATATCTTAGAGAATGCAACTAAATCCAAATAGAGCTTGACCAAGTTCCCGTATACTAACAATACATGAACAGAAACGTGCGTGTGTGCAATGCTCATCAGAAATACTCCCAAAACTAGGTCAAAAATCATACATGCTCTTCATCAAGACAATCACAGGTTTATAAATAGAATAGACTGTAGACACTTCATAACCTAAGAACACCTCCATCCTTATCCAAGGTAGACAGAATTTCATGCTTTATTACTACTACTACGACACATATATACAAGCATGCTTATTTAACCGTGCAATGGATGAGACCCCGAAAGGCTTATACAATAATACCCATGTAGCGAGCCTTGGGTTAGTGGATCCCAGACTATAAAAGCCTTAGGTCACTAGGCACAAAGTCCCCTAGAACTTAATTGCTCGAGTATTAAAGAGCTCACCCTAGTTAATTTTGCATATAAACAATTGACACTTTTGACTCTTTTTTTTCTTTTCTTTTTTTTTCTTCTGCTTTTTTTTTTCTATGCAATCTGGAATGAGAATTCTCAATTCCAACCCTAGACTACTCATATAAATATGAGCCGACTACTAGCCATTTGACATCTAGTAATTATTGACAAATATTTACAATTTAAGCATGAAATCCCTGTTTTCCCCCAAACTTAGACTTAAGTGATCCAGGCCATCAAGGGAATAAAGAAAATTCTAACTATAATCAAGTGATTAAATCTCAAAACATCCAAACAAGCATGACCTCAACCTAACCCAAAAGCACCAAATGAGACTGTGTAATTAGTTTTGTTTCCGAAACACATAAGTCAATTTCATAGAAACTATGTGACGCCCCTAGATCCGGGGTCAAGGATCCAGGTCATCACAGTCCAATTTCCGATCAATATCAATATCTCTGTAGTCTTTTTTTTAAAAAAAAATAAATAAGCAGTTGACCCCACACTAATACACACACACACACCAGTCATATGCTCATAGAACAACAACCACAATATTTAAAAGTTTTAAAGTTAACAGTTATTACAAGCCCAGAATTTACTAAGTACATTGTTGAACAAAGCTTCTACAGGAAGCACTTCAACAACTAAAGTTTATTACAACTTACACACTTAATTTACATAAGTATACTAAGCCCCTTCGCTTGTCACTACCTCGGGGATGGTCGCCAGCACACGCTCAAAAGGTCGCCTTTCCCTTACCCTCTTGCGGGGTGTGGTACGTAGTATCGGCATGGGACCTAGCTGCTATATACATAAGTAGCAAGAGTGAGCTATAATAGCTCAGCAAGATCATACTGTAACTAAAATTTAAAATGTGAACGAGTATACATATATGTATATGCATATATAATAGCAGGAAACAATTAAAATCCTTAAGGAAGAATAGAGCTCTTATTTAATAATACATCATCCACTTACTATTATAAGAAAGAAATCTGAATTAATATAATATCAGTTTTTCTTTATCTGTAACCATAATTCCATCATCTCATATCATTATTCTGTTTTCAGTATAGAAATCTGAAAACCATTGTCTACACTTTCTTTTCAAAACATTGGGGATATCTGCTGTCGCCTGATACGTTAGGACGATGATCAGTCGCCTAATCGTACCTGCTTTCTTTTTACTACCGGTAGAAGGAATGAAGATCATCCCTGGAGGAAGGCCACCTGCTAACATCCTCCCTTGGCATCTTCGTGCCGTAATAAAAATAATAAATGATGGACTGTGTCGCACACAGCCCTGACACAGCCACTTACGCAAGTCTGTTGCAATCCCCCTCTTTATCACATCATTATTCTCTTTTCAAAATATCATTCCACATTTCCATTTTCTCACTTTCATTTCCACATATCATTCTCTCATATCATTTCCATTCTCGCACATTACTTCTATAAAATATATATATCATAATGCTTTGATTATGATTCAGACCTCTCTTTCATATTCAGAAATCAAATATACTTTTATATTTGTAAAATATTCCATCTATTTTAAGAGTAATGTATGATAATCAAATAATGTTTATTAAACCACTGATACTCAAAAAGAACATTTTTAATATAATATTATAACCATATAACCCTCGATAACAACTGATACCATTCTCTCTTATTCTCATAATCATAAGGCATGTTCAATTCATGCATAATCATCTCTATACATATCCATATTCATATACATCTTCGTATATCTTTCTTTTCAATATTAATACTCAAGGAAGGCAATTTCTTCACAATATAGTAATAATAGCATCACATATATATTCCACGAAATCAAGTTTCTTTGTGAAGATAAGTAGTTTTACAAATAGGGATAGAAGAAATCTTGCCTCGGTTTCGATATCCTGACGGTATGGCTCGTCCCTCTTCCGGAGTTTCTATAAACACAAAAGGACCGTCGTTAGAACCACATCTCTTACTTACTACACTCTTGTATAACATTACCTTTTGAAACTTTAATATATGTTTAACGTATTCTTATTACCCCAAAGGTTCAAGAACTTAGCCATTTAAAACCTTAATCGAAGTTTCAGGGGTTTTCACCATTTCCCTTAACGACCACACTCGACTGCAGAATTTCTTATAATTTTTAAATTTCGAATTTTATTGTAAGGTCAACTGGAAATAGTTCTTTGACCACACTACTACCATATCCCAAAATTTCGTGACTTTTAACGATGTTAAAGTATGGTAATTGTAACCTCAAGTTTGATACATTTACGGTTTCTTGGTTTCTGAACCGCTTTCACTAAAACTGACTTTTCTCCTAAACCGTTCATCAGATTTTAACGCACCTTATATCAAAACGATCTATGAACTAAGCTCTATCATTTCATAGTTAATTAGGAACCTGGACAGTAGGGTACCGTACGGATGCAGGGGGTCCAAAACAGGGCAACTTACATCCTAACGAAAATCGGGCATTATAACGGCTATAATTTCGTACTTTCCATAAATCCAACTCCTCCAAATCAATTATCAAACACCATAATCATCACCTACACCATGTGGTCTTCTTCACCAGCCATGGTTACAATCCCAAACACTTCCATATTTAACTCAAACCACTTACAAACACATATAACATCATAATCTTAACATTTACACTACTTAATCACTAAACCAAACAATATCCACCATAAATATAAAAGAGCAAGCATGATTATACCTTCTTGAAGCTTTGATAACCCTTAAAAATCCTTGATATATCCTTAATCAACCTTATACTAGCTTGAATCACTAAAAGAAACCATTAAAACAAAGTTAACACTTGAAAACACTATTCATCATCTTTTCTAACAACTTCCATGATTTTATTACCTTGCTAAATGATGATGGTTGGCCTTGAAACTTTGTATATGCTCCTTCCTAATCTCCAAGAAGCCCCATGAATTTCCTCTTGATTTTATCTTGATGCTAGCTAGGATTTTTGTTTTTATTTTCTTCTTTTTTTCCTAAATGGCCGATTGTAATAATGAAGGAGGTGGGGAGAGATTTTTGTGTTTCTTTGATAATTATCTAGCTTAATCTTGTGTATTCTAGATTACCTTGGAAGCCTTGAAAGATATTTGTGGTTTAAGCCAAGCAAAAGTACTAATTTACCCTTAATTTTGAGTTAGTGGAATATGAGATCATTAGTGATGTCATTAGGATGAGTTCATATTCTCATTTACTTATTTTCTAAGTATTATGCTACTAACCTTGGATAATCATAATGTGGTATGCATCCTTGTTAAATTACTAATCTTGGTTGCTTGGTTTCCATACTCGTCTAATCGTGGTTCGTTTCGAGTATACCTCATTATCTCAGTGGTTTTCGAAATCATTTACAAATCCAATTTCCTTTGGTATTCTCTTAACTTAATAATCCCCTGGTTTAACTTAAATTCACTAATTCCTCATTATATAATTCTTTTAGTATTTCTATACTCCTTAATATCCAAGATATAGAAGTTCGTTCGAGCTCAAAATCCTCAAAATCAAAATTCAGGAATTTCTAAAATCCATCGTCATTTCGAGTCACTTATTTTCAATGTACAATACTAATATGGTTTCTGTTCACTCATTTTCCATCCCTAATATAGAGTACCTACACACCATTTCCCTGGATTCCTCAAGATCACTATTCATTTGGGCACTGTAGCCTTTCTAAAGTTAGGGTTATTACAAACTATAAGTCAACCCTCTATTCATCATTACCACACTCAATTAGACACCTACCTTCCAATCAGAATTAGCTCGTTCTAAGGAATCATGAAATATGCATGTCATGAAATGCAACTAATATGAACTCACATGATATACGAAACAAAAACAGAATGTCCTATATGAAACAAACGTAATTAATACGAACATACATGAATAATTTACTACTAATAATATGCAAAGCATGAAATCCTACATGAACACATAATACAACAACAACTACTAATCCCTCAAACCACCCCCAAACTTAAAATATTCAATGTTCGCATTGAATGGAAGTAAATACGAGGGATAGCTGAAAACATACCTACTCGTCCTCATCCTCGGATGAATCAGTATCTGGCGGTGGATAAGGTGTACGAGCTCCATAGACGGACCACCGGGCCTGAATACCCGCATCTCTCAAAGCTGTAGCCAAATCCTCAGCATACTCCCGGTTACTAGCATGTATAGCATCCATATGCCTAAACAACCGTCTAAAGTGAGCATCCAAAACCCTTGGTACTCTCGAAACCCGTGGCGGAGCGCCCGCTCCCTGACCACTAGTACCAGCACCACTAACATCATATCCGAGCCCCCTAGGATGTGGGATTCCGCCTTGCCATTCTGGCATCCGATCAATAGACACGTCAACAATGGAAGCCAAAGGTGACTGCAACTCCTCATCCGCACCCCATGTAACACCACTAACCATACACAACCCAACTATGATAGAAGCATAGGGAATCGATGACAGTGCACTAGACCTTAAACACCTGCGAATATTCTGATGAACAATATAGGCAACATCAATGTATTTTCCCTTCAGAATGCCCCAAAGAATAATCGCTCTGTCAGCTGTGACCTCACCCGTATGAGAAGTAGGCATAATATTTGCAAAAAGAAAATGATACCATGCTCGTGCAAACTTATTCATTGCAGAAGACGGAAAAGAAAGTGGCTCATTAGTTCCCAATTTATACTTCCAACTTGTACCGGGAACACAAAGTTCACGAACAATCGCCTCCATATCCACATCATCACTAGTCTTCAGTGCCCAATTTTCATCCCCCACAAGTTTAGGTGGTTGTCCCAAAATTGGACGAATAGCATCTGACCTGTAATCCACCCGTTTACCACGAACCATACACACACCATTCTGCTCATCTTTAGCATTCGCATAAAACTCCATAACCACATTCACCGGAACTGGAGCAGGCGCCTTACAAATCGGACCCCAACGTAACTCACTAATCACCTCAACCAACCCATAATGACGAGTTGGTAAAAACCCCCTTTCCTTCGCCACCGGCCTTGACAACAATCGATTATACTCAACCTCCGCCTCCGGAGAAGAAAATCTCTCCACCCTACTAGAACTACCCCTCATTCGCTTAGGAGCCATAATAATCAAAATCCCACTCAACAATAATTCCACCAACAACCACCAAGCAAAAATCACACCAAAAACACCCAAATAACAAGACTAATATAAAACCCCCAGTTCACAAGAACACAAATTCATAGTAAAAATAAAATTAGAGAAGAGATATACCCACTATGAATCAAAGAGGTGAACTTGTACAACTTCCCCCCAAACTTGAATCCTTCTTGAACTTGAATTTTTAGAGATGTAGATAAGGAGAGAATGAATTGGGTTTGTATGTATAGGTGTATGTATATAATGGAGTGATAGGATGAATATAAATTTGATTGTGGAAAGGAGAAATTGGAATGGGTATGAATTTGATGTAGGATAGAATTAAGATTTAATAGAAAAAGAATTAGAAAAGAATTGGGTGTAGAAATTTAGAAGAGATTTGGGAGGTTTTGGAATTGATATAGGTTTAGGATTGAGTGTAAGGATGTTATAAAAGAGGAGAAAAGATGTGGGGTGAAAGATTATTTTTTTTTTTATATGGGGAAACAGCTGAATTTTCGGGCAAACCACTGCACTCTGCGCAACTTGCGCGCGTTCAGCGCAAACTGCGCTTAATGCAGTAACGCAGGCGCAAGTTGCGTTACGCAGGCGCAAGTTGCGCAATACACAGAAACGCAGGCGCAACCTGCGCAAATGACATTTTTTTTTCAACACTGATTTTTTTTTTCTACAACAATTTTTTTTTCACACTCTTCTTTCTCTCTCTTTTTTTTTGAGAGAAAGAAACAAAAATATACAAGGCCTACACAAGGCTTGGGTTGCCTCCCAAGAAGCGCTTCTTTTACGTCATTAGCTTGACATTCTTCTTCCGAATGAAGTAGACGCCAAAACGGCGGAAACCTTATCACGTTGAAACGACCCGCCATAGTAATGCTTCAACCGCTGTCCATTCACCTTAAAAGCATGATCCGGTGTTGTTTCATAAATTTCAATAGCTCCATGTGGATACACCGTCTTAACAATAAATGGACCCGACCACCTTGACTTGAGTTTTCCCGGAAAAAGCTTGAGGCGAGAATTAAATAGCAACACCTGTTGACCTGGCAAAAATGCTTTTGGTACCAACCTTTTATCATGCCACCTCTTAACCTTCTCCTTATACATCTTGTTATTTTCGTAAGCTTGCTCACGAAATTCCTCAAGTTCATTCAACTGAAGCAACCGTTTTGCACCCGCAGCCGTGATATCTAAATTCAATTTCTTCAACGCCCAATATGCCTTATGTTCCAACTCTGCAGGCAAATGACATGCTTTTCCATAAACTAACTGAAACGGAGACATACCTAGAGGAGTTTTGTAGGCAGTTTTGTACGCCCACACAGCTTCATCCAACTTCAATGACCTATCCTTACGAGACGGATTCACCACTTTCTCTAGAATTCTCTTGATCTCCCTGTTAGAAACTTCAGCATGGCCATTCGTTTGAGGGTGATAAGCAGTGGCAACACGATGCGTCACATTATATTTCGCCATCAACGTAGTAAACTGGCGATTGCAAAAGTGAGTTCCCTCATCACTTATTATAGCACGTGGAGTTCCGAAACGCGTAAAAATTTGCTTATGCAAGAAATTCAATACTACCTTCGCATCATTGGTCAGCAGCGCCTTAACCTCGACCCATTTAGACACGTAATCCACAGCTAGCAAGATGTACTGATTATTGCATGAAGAAACAAAAGGTCCCATGAAGTCAATCCCCCAAACATCAAAGATCTCCACCTCAAGAAGCATGTTAAGAGGCATCTCGTTCCTTCTAGAAATATTTCCAACCCTTTGACAACGATCACATCTCAACACGAACTGATGAGCATCCTTAAACAAGGTAGGCCAATAGAAACCTGCTTGAAGCACACGAGCCGCTATCTTTTCTCCACCATAATGACCACCATAAACAGTTGAGTGGAAATCTCGCAACACACCCTCCGTCTCACTATACGGAATGCATCATCTGATCATCTGATCTTCTCCTTGTCTAAACAGAAACGGTTCATCCCAATGGTACCACTTCACATCATGGAGAAACTTCTTCTTTTGAGCACTCGAAAGATCTGGAGGAATAACATTGCTAACCAAATAGTTCACATAATCTGCAAACCATGGCTCTTCATCTTGCACTCCAAAAAGCTGCTCATCTGGAAAAGATTCATTAATAAGAGATTTGTTATGCAATTCCTTACCGTGGTCCTCTAAGTGTGAGAGATGATCCGCTACTTGATTTTCTGTGCCTTTCCTATCCTTGATTTCCACATCAAAATCTTGCAAAAGAAGCACCCAACGAATCAATCTAGGCTTTGAATCCTTCTTCGACATGAGATATCGAATAGCAGCATGATCCGTGTAAACAATCACCTTCGTACCAAGCAAATAAGACCTGAATTTCTCGAAACCATAGACAACTGCTAGCAACTCCTTCTCCGTATTAGTGTAGTTTAGCTGTGCATCATTGCGGGTTTTACTAGCATAGTAAACCACATGAAAAATTTTATCCTTCCTTTGACCAAGCACAGCTCCAACAGCATAGTCACTAGCATCACACATAAGTTCGAATGGTTCCTCCCAATTAGGTGCGGTAATGACTGGTGTAGTAGTTAACTTCTTCTTCAAGAGCTCAAAAGCTGCAAGGCACTCATCATCAAACTTGAAAGGAACATCCTTCTACAACAAATTACACAAAGGTTTAGAGATTTTTGAGAAGTCTTGAATGAATCTCCGATAGATACCCGCATGACCAAGAAAACTGCGAATTCCTTTAACAGAGATAGGTGGAGGAAGATTTTCGATTGTCTCCACCTTAGCTTTATCCACTTCAAGCCCCTTAACAGATACCTTGTGCCCAAGAATAATTCCTTCTTGCACCATAAAGTGACACTTCTCCCAATTAAGCACCAAGTTAGTCTCCACACAACGTTTCAATACCAAGCCAAGATTATGCAAGCACTCGTCATATGAAGTACCAAAAACTGAGAAGTCATCCATAAAAACCTCCACATTCGAGCCAATCATGTCTGAGAAAATAGCCATCATACACCTTTAAAAAGTGGCGGGAGCACCACAAAGTCCGAAAGAAACACGTCGAAAAGCAAAGGTGCCAAAAGGACATGTGAACGTGGTCTTCTCTTGATCTTCCGGAGCAATGCAAATCTGATTGTAGCCCGAATACCCATCAAGTAAACAATAGTACTCGTGGCCAGCCAATCTGTCTAACATCTGATCAATGAATGGAAGAGGAAAGTGATCTTTTCTCGTGGCTTTGTTGAGCTTCCTATAGTCCATGCACACTCTCCATCCCGTGACTGTTCGAGTAGGGATGAGCTCGTTCTTTTCATTAGCAACAACTGTCATGCCTCCTTTCTTTGGCACACATTGAACTGGACTCACCCAAGAACTGTCTGAGATAGGATAAATAATACCTGCATCAAGCCACTTTAGAATTTCCTTCTTCACCACCTCTTTCATAATCGGATTAAGTCTCCGCTGATGCTCAACAATAGGTTTAGCTCCCTCCTCTAACAGAATTTTGTGCATGCAATAAGAAGGGCTGATTCCTTTGATATCTGCTATAGTCCAACCAATTGCTGAGTTGAACTCCCTCAAAATTCGCAAAAGCTTTTCTTCCGCACTAGCTGACAAGTTAGAGGCAATAATAACAGGTAATGTAGATGCATCACCAAGAAAAACATACCTCAAGTGTTCCGGAAGTGGTTTGAGTTCAAGTGTAGGAGCTTCCTCAATAGATGGTTTCAGGCGCCCCTCCGAATTTTTAAGTTCTGCTAACCCAAGAGATTCAAAAGGCAAATCAAATCTCCTTTTCCAAGGATGTGACGCCCCCCAGATCCGGGGTCGGAGATCTAGGCGCTCACGGTCCATTTTCCATTAGTAACATACCTGTTCTTGCACATAATATATATATAACACAGCCATCGACCCCACAATAAACTCACACCACACTCACACTCACAGTTTAGAGCCTCAGAAATGTCACACATTGATTAAACAGTAATAAAATTATCAGAGTTATTACAGACCGAATTAAATAGTATTTATGCTACCAACAACACTTCGATATGAAGCGAAGTTGGCGGTTTGAAAGTTTGTTACGATACACTGCCTTGCACAGGTCATGCTGATAAATAAAACGAACTAACAAAAGCTGCCAACCAATCCGGCTAATGGGGCCTACCGGTGGAATCTCAAGTGCTGGCTCGGGTCTAGTCACCTGCTTTCGAGCAGTCTGTCTGGGTCTTGCCATTTCGCTTAGTTGTTGTGTTTGTAAAATTTGAAAACAAGCAAGAGTGAGCAACTATAGCTCAGCAAGAAATATACGTATAAGGTAAGCAATATAACATTTCATATGATTGGCAGTTATTAAACTTGTTTGTATCCATCAGATATAAAATCATTGTCATAGTTGATAAATCTCGAAGGTGCAACAATATGTGCCCTCGTTTTCAAAATAAACTTGCAGTTCTAGATACTGCATTGAATCAACATCTTTCTCATCAAAATAGAACACTATCAGCAACTTGGCACAAAAGCCTAAGAAGCAGTGTCAAAGCATTTTTCCAAAATGGAGGAATAGGACTTAAAGAAAACACAAAACCTGACAAGGATTGACGATGATCAGTCGCCACATCCAAGTCCAATAATCCGCGGGTCTTCTCTACCGGTAGAAGGATGGAAACTACATCCGTAACTATCCCTCGGGTGAAAACTACATCCGTAATCACCCTCGATGAAAACTACATCCGTAATCATCCTTCGGCAACACCTGGGCCGGAATAATAATTGATGGACCGCCTGGCTCACGGCCGCTTACACATCCCGGGAATCGTTCGTCAACGGTTCCCACACCTGCCAGAGTCCCTTTTTCTTTTTCTTTTAAAACTTGATTTTGATTGAAAACAGAGTAATTGAGGTTCGACATCAGTCGACCGATGATTCTTGAAATCATACACGAAGCAGAATCTGACCGGGGGTTTTCGAAAATGTTTTGAGTTCGAAAGAGTTCGAGTTTGAAAGTATTAAAAAGTATCTTGGATTAACTTTGTCTTTAAATAATGAACAATAATTAATAGATATTATTTTAAGATTTAATATTAATAATTAATAAAATAATTATTCAATAAAATAACTTTTAATCCAAGATAGGGTTTCGAGTATTTACGAAGATATAACAATAGTTACTTGAGTATACGATACTACCCGAATGACCCTTCGGGTTTTCGCAAACTAGATACGATATAATAATATACCGCTCCCCGGTCAATAGTATATACGGACCGCTACGACCTCTATTGCTAGAGTCGTTGTCCGAAGAAAACATTTCAATCTAAGTTCAAGGGGTACAAGCATATATGTACTTATTCAATCTCAATTGCATCAATACTTCGAAAAACATAGCATTTGATATAATTGAAAACTACAAACACAACAGTGAAAGTCCTTGTATATGGATAAGTTTTGAAAAGTAAACTTGCCTTGGTTTGGTTGGGGTGGTCGAGCGTGCGGATTCGAACGATCTATACATAAGCAATAATCGTTCGTTAGTACCTTAACAATATCTCTTTAATTACGGGGTTTAGGGGGGTACGAAATTAACTTAACGACTTCGTCTTATGACTCTTTAGCCCCACTATAGGTTCATGTCATCACTCGATTAAGCTCGTCACTTACTCGACTTAATTCAATTACCACTTTCGAATCATAACCACTAACCCTAGAATTTTGCTCCACTAATCGACTTTTTCCATTGCGCGAATTTTACTCTAGCATTTTTATAAAATCCAAAAATTCATATTTTAATCCAATTCCTTTTGGGTGGTCTTCACCACTGCATTCCCTACATTCTCAAATTTTTCCATGATCCCACATATATTTTTAGGGGTTTAAACAAGGTTCACAAGGGGGTCACTTAGTGCAGTCCGGAGTCCAGAAACACAATTCACTCCTCCGGCCATAACTTAAAATCTATACATCACCTAACCATGAACCTTACATTTCCAGAAACTACATTCAATTATATTTCCAACAATATATGGTAGGACATCAGGGGACAAGATTTGGGGGGTTCAAAATCGTGCTACAATACAGGTCGATGTTCCTGGACAAAACTCAGCAAGCACAAACTACTTAGATCAACCATTTTTCACACTTCCACAACATAATCAACACTTAATACACTTAGATCATGGTTCATAACACTCATGGAAATATATATATTATCCATAGTCATAAAAGTCACAATATCAACATCAAAACTCAAGATCCATGCTATCCAATACATGTATAACCAAGATTAGTTCTCAAACACATGGATCTACTACCATACTTTATAAATAATATATAACCAAGAGGGTTTGAGATTTTTATACCTTCTTGAGCACCTAGGGGCCTTGGATAAGCTTTACACAACTCAACAACACCTTAGATGGTCTCCTACAACACTTACAATGCAAGATCTAAAGGAAAAACAAACATGGTTATTATTCACCCAAGCTTTAACAATTTGTAACTTGAAATTGGGTGGATGAAATGGATTGAAATTGCTAACATACCTTTTCTAGATGATGTAGATGACCTAGGAATTATGTGGTGATTTATGAGTGATGGAAGAGGGGGAGGAAGAAATTTTCTTCTTCCTTTTTTCTTTTGGCCGAGAGCAAAACAAGGGGGGGGAGAGTTTGTGTTTTGGGGTTTGTGTTTTGTGTTGGGTGAATAATTGATGTAGGGTTATGTTGGGTGATACATATCAATGTAAGTAGAGGTAAGTACTAGCAAGCATGGCCTCATGTACTACTTGTCCCCTTTTTTGAAAAAGTAAGTAACTAGACACTATTCATCTTCCAAGGGCTAACTAGTTTGCTTGATTTCTAACCACTTGGTTGCATGGGACTTGCATGCAATACTACTCCTTGTATTATTATTCTTCCACCAATGCTTGTTATTTATTCTTTAACTCGTATCGTATCTTAATTAATCTCTCGTAATAATATTTTGTCGTGTAGAGGTTTCCCCTATAATTCCTTAAGTACTAATTGTGTAAATTCCTCGTCATAATTCTTAATAAATCCTTTAATACTCTAACCATTCTCAAATCCCAAATTTTATAAATATTACTAACAATAAGACTCCTGCCTTCACAATCTTCCTTGTTATCTTACATAATAAATGCAACAACGCAGTTTCTCAGACAATCAATTCTATTAATCAACAGGGATGACTAGAAAGGTTCCATAATGATAATGTCACAAGATATTAAATGAAAGGAAATATTACCAAAAATTAGGGCTCTTACAGCCTCCCCTCCTTAAAAGGATTCCGTCCCGGAATCAGGTTGAAAACAGTTGGGGGTGCTTTTCACGCATCGCGCTCTCTAGTTCCCATGTTGATTCTTCGACATTCTGATTCCTCCACAAAACTCTCAATAATTTGACAACCTTGTTCCTCAGCACCTGTTCTTTTCTATCCATGATTTCTACGGGTTGCTCTACATATGTTAAGTCTGGTTGCAGATCCACTTGATCATGTTCTATCACATGTCGGAAGTCGGTATGGTATGGTCGTAGCATGGACACATGGAACACATTATGTACTTGCTGTAAGCTCGGGGGTAAAGCCAATTCATAGGCTAACTTCCCAACTCGTTTCAAGATCTCAAAAGGTCCAATAAATCTCGGGCTTAATTTTCCCTTCTTACCAAATCTCATCAATCCTTTCCACGGCGATACCTTCAACATCACAAACTCTCCTACCTCATATTCTTTGTCCTTGCGGGTCTGGTCCGCATACTTCTTCTGTCTGTCTTGGGCCGCTACCAGCCGTCCTCTTATGAGCTCGATAGTTTCTCTTGTCTGTTGGACCAATTCAGGCCCTAAAATCTTCCGCTCTCCAACTTCTTCCCAACACAAGGGAGACCGACATCTTCGTCCGTATAAAGCCTCATATGAGGGCATGCCTATACTCGCATGGTAACTGTTGTTGTATGAAAATTCGATCAACGACAAGTGGTCATCCCAACTTCCCTTAAAATCAATGGCACATACCCTCAACATGTCCTCGATGGTCTGGATGGTTCTTTCACTCTGTCCGTCTGTTTGGGGATGGTATGCAGTACTCATGTTCAACTTGGTCCCCACACAATCCTGAAAACTCCTCCAGAACCTGGAGTTGAATCTTGGGTCTCTATCTGATACAATGCTCACAGGAGTCCCGTGCCTAACCACAATCTCCTTTAAGTAAATATCTGCCAGCTTGTCGACAGTATATCTCTTGTTGATTGGAAGAAAATGTGCTGACTTGGTCAGCCTATCGATAATTACCCAAATGGCATCATGATTAGTCTTGGTCCTTGGTAATCCGACCACAAAGTCCATCGCAATTTGCTCCCACTTCCACTCGGGTATCTCTAAGGGTTGCAACAATCCACTGGGTCTCTGGTGTTCGGCCTTCACTCTTTGACACGTCAAGCATTTACTTACCCACTCGGCCACGTCCTTCTTCATATTAGGCCACCAATAGTATTCTCTCAGATCTCTATACATCTTAGTGCCTCCAGGGTGAATTGAGTACCTTGAACTATGGGCCTCTTGCAAAATCTCGTCTTTTAATTCTTGAACGTTCGGGATCCATATCCTAGATGCGTACCTCATAATTCCATTCCCGTCCTTCTCACACTTAATTTCCTCGCCAGTCAAAACTTTCTCCATCGAATTCTTTTCTTCTTCTATCTTCTTTTCCTGGCATAACTTAATCTTTTCCAATAACGGTGGTTGGACTTTTATTTCCATTAGACTCTCTTGTCCAATTCCTGGTAACCTCACTTCAATCTCCAGTTTCTCAAGGTCCTTGATCAATTCGTCCACTGACGTTATCATCTTAAGCTTCTCCTTTCGGCTAAGTGCATCGGCCACTATGTTGGCCTTCCCTGGGTGATAATGAATCTCACAATCATAATCCTTGATTAGCTCTAACCATCTTCTCTGCCTCATGTTTAACTCTTTCTGAGTGAATATGTACTTTAGGCTCTTGTGATCCGTGTAGATTTCACACTTTTCTCCGTAAAGATAATGTCTCCAAATATTCAAAGCAAAAACTATCGCTGCTAGTTCCAAATCATGGGTGGGGTATCTTATCTCATACTCCTTAAGTTGTCTGGATGCATACGCGATCACCTTACCGTGCTGCATAAGCACACACCCTAAACCTTTATGGGATGCGTCGCTATAAATCACAAAATCTCCCTTATCATCAGGTAGGGCTAGTACTGGTGCTGTCACCAACCTCTTCTTCAACTCTTGGAAGCTCTCTTCGCATTTTTCAGTCCACACAAACTTCTCGGTCTTGCGAGTTAGTCGGGTCAAAGGGGCTGCTATCTTGGCAAAGTCTTGGACAAATCTCCTATAGTAGCCAGCCAGTCCTATGAAACTTCTCACCTCTGTCGGAGTGGTTGGTCTCTCCCAATTTGGTACAGCCTCTATTTTGGCTGGGTCCACTAGAATGCCTTGTTCGCTAATCACATGCCCTAAAAACTGAACTTCCTTCAACCAAAATTCGCACTTCGAGAACTTAGCGTACAGCTTTTCTTCTCTCAATGCTCCCAATACAATCCTCAAGTGCTCTGCATGTTCCTCCTTCGTCTTGGAATAAATCAAGATATCATCGATGAAGACTATAACACACTTGTCCAAGTATTTCTTGAAGACTCGATTCATTAAGTCCATGAAAGCTGCAGGGGCATTCGTTAACCCAAATGACATCACTAGGAACTCATAGTGTCCGTACCGGGTGCGAAAGGTCGTCTTTGGTATATCTTCCGGTTTAATCTTTAATTGGTGATACCCGGTCCTCAAATCAATTTTAGAGAAATAAACTGCATCTTTCAATTGGTCAAACAGGTCATCTATCCTGGGCAAGGGATACTTATTCTTTATAGTCACCTTGTTCAACTCCCTGTAGTCTATACATAATCTCATACTGCCGTCCTTCTTTTTCACGAATAACACCGGGGCTCCCCACGGTGACACACTAGGTCTTATCATCCCTTTATCCAACAACTCTTGTAACTGAGTGGCCAGCTCTTTCATCTCCACTGGGGCTAGCCGATATGGGGCTTTTGAAATTGGGGCCGTACCCGGAACTAAGTCTATAGTGAACTCGATGTCTCTATCGGGTGGTAGTCCGGGAAGATCATCCGGAAATACGTCCGCGAATTCATTAACGACAGGGATTTCCTGCAGGTTTGGTGCCTCCTTCTTGGTATCCTTCACATAGGCTAAATAGGCTTCGCATCCTTTACGTAACAACTTCTTAGCTTGAATCATAGTCAGGAACTTTTGGCTTTGCCGTTTCCCACTAAACACTACTTCTTCGTCCCCTGGCAGTCTCAAACTTACTTTCTTCTTGACACAATCAATCTGGGCTCCGTGGGTTGTTAACCAATCCATACCTACTATTACGTCAAACTCCCCTAGTTTAAAAGGTATTAAGTCTACCCGAAAGTGTCGCCCTTCTATTTCTAGGTCGCAACCTGGACATACTTGGCTAACGGGAATAATTTCATGATTTGCTATCTCTATTTGCAATCTGTCTTTCAATGGTTCAGTCTTAAGGCCTAACTGACATACAAAATCTAGAGATATGAAGGACTTGGTATCTCCCGAATCAAATAAAACATTTGCTTTAACTGAGTTGAGTAGTAGGGTACCTGCAATCACATCCGTGTTCCTCACGGCATCCTGCACCGTCATGTTAAAAGTTCTTGCAGTAGGGGCCTTGTTAGAAGCAGTTCCACTCACTCTCGATGCAGTTGGCCCAGAGGACATACATTCCCTCATTCGGTGCCCTAGTTTCCCACACTTGAAGCAATTACCTCCGGCACTCGTGTTGTTACTAGTTCCGCGACAAGCGTTAGCATAATGCCCTGTCAGCCCACACTTGAAGCACTTCACATCTTGCAGATTACACACGCCCGCATGTTTCCTTCCACATTTATTACATTCTGGGGGTTGGGCTCGGGATGGGGTAGAGTAAGACGATCCCTGTGGTCGGCCGCTCTGGCCCACACTCCAACTTTCAGCTCTCTTGGTTCCAAAGTTCCCGCTGGGTTGGGACATCGTTCCTCGCTTAAATTTGCTCGGAAAGCTCCCACCAGCAGAGTTTCCCTTTCGACTATCCAACTTCCTCTTCTTTCCTTCCCTCTCTTTCTGCATCTGTTCACTCCCAGCCTCAACAATTGACGCTTTCTGTACCAGGGTGGCATAGTCTGTCAGCTCAAGAACCGCCACACGATTCTGAATCCATTGTTTTAGCCCTAATTGAAACCTTCGGGCCCTCTTTGCCTCAGAGTTCACATATTCCGGCACAAACCTCGACAGCTCAGTAAATTTGGCCTCATACTCGGCCACCGTCATATTTCCTTGCTTCAGCTCCAAAAACTTCAGCTCCATTTGTGTCTCCATGAACCTAGGAAAGTACTTCTCCAAGAACAGCTCGCTAAATCTCTCCCAGGTCACCACACCTCTTCCTTCCAAATTCTTCTTAGCTTCCCACCAATAGTTCGCCTCACCCTTCAGAAGGTAAGTGGCGAAAACAGTCTTCTGCTCTTCAGCGACACCTAGTATCTCGAAAGATTTTTCCATTTCCTTCAGCCAGGCCCTTGCCTCGACCGGGTCGGCAGTTCCTTTAAATTCTGGGGGTTTCAGGGATTTGAAGTTCCGGAAAGCATTAGCATTAGCATTCTGGGGTGGTTGCTGAACTGGGGGACGGTCCAAGTTCTGCCTAAGTAACTCCATAAACTGTTCCATAGGGCCTCCCCTAGGATGTTCTACCTCTCGGGTGTCATCACCAGCTTCTTCTTCTTCATACTCAGAGTCATCAAACAAGTTATGATCGTTGCCCTCATTCTCACTCGGGTTGGCATTCTCCCCTTCATGGTTCTGGTGGCCTCCGGTTCCATGGTGGCTACCCTGGCCCTCAGAACTGATCGGGTGAGCTCGAGTGTTCATTCTTCTGGGTGGCATGATTCTGATAATAAAACAAGAAAGGGGTTAGGGTTTCCCAATTACCTGACAGCGTTTGGACGGGTCAGGAGCGTATCGTTCCTCCTCATAAGGGTGGAAATTGCAAAAGTTTTAATAATCCGGTGTTGGAGATAAAATGTCAAACACTTTTGGGAAAAAAATCCCTTTGGGATGCGAAAACATTTACAAGAGTTTTCAAAACTTCTAAACCCCAAAATATTTTTCAAAATTTCAAAACAAATTTTTTTTTTTTTGAAAAAATTTATTTTTAAAGATTGTAGGAACATTTTTGGAAATTGTAGAAAATAATTTGAAATTGCATATCGTAAATTTGGAACAGCATGGTTGTATTTGTGGCTTGTAGCAGTTGTATACTCACAGTTGTATATCAAAACAGTAAAGCATGGCATCGGAAAGTAAAGCAGTTGAGGCAATATTAAGGAAACTGAAACTAAATAAGTACGGTACAAGGGTTATCACAAAGTTTGGATGTTAGAGCCAAATACATAGTTCCGAGGTCAAAGTCTAGCAAAAGTGGAACAAATACAAGTACATCATCCGAATAGTCAGGCTACACAAAAGTAGGGCTACTTCCGTACATACTACCCGAAGTCATATCTACATATCTGTAGGTCAGTCTACTCATCCACTGGTCAGAAAGGATACCACTGCACAAGTCAACTATCCCGCAAAATCGACACACTAATGTCATCTGAACCTAGGGGACTGAGCTATCAGCAACACATCACGGGGCCGCACCGCGGCGGAGCAAGGTCCTCACTCGGGCAAATGCACGACGCACAACACGCCTAGCATCCCTAGCCTGGATCACTCCACCCCCGCGGATCCCTAAACCAAGAATCCTATCGCGACTCCTCCTCTCAATCCTATGGAGTCGAGCCCTAGTCCTCCTAGCAACAACGGTCCTCATCTCAGCCTGGATCCTCAAGCGCGCCTCGCGCTCCTCCACTAGTGCCCGCCTCGCCTCGTTAAGTCGGGCCTCTGCAGATAGTAAGTCTCGGGTCAGGAACTGTACCACGTAAGCGTGCTCAGTACCCGACACTGGGGGTAGGTCCATCGGTGGAAGTGGTATGACAGGAACAGGAGTAGGTGCAGCAGCAGGAGCAGGAGCAGTAGCAGGGGTAGGGTCAAGCTCCTCCTCGCCAGAAGTGTCATCCTCAGAGTCACCGTCCGATGAAACAGGGCTAGATATCTGTGGAGAAGGTGGGGGTGACACAACACGACCCTCACCGGATCTCACACTCTCCTCATCAGTAGCTACAGGAGATGGGGTAACAGGCTCTGGCTCAGGCTCAGGCTCAAAGGGCTCCTCAACGGGATCCTCACCATCAGTATCCTCTATCAGTGTAATCCAGGGGCCAAGCTCGGAGTCAGCACCCATATCCTCCTCAGGATCCTCGGTCTCTCGCATCAGTGCCTCATCATGCTCTCTCTCGAAAGCCTCAGGGTCTGGTATCTCCTCCATCTACACAAGGGAAATAAGGTGGTCACTAACCATAAAAGAAGGGTTTAGGAGTAGTTCCCTCACGGGCCTTAAAGTCAGGGCTATATCCGATAACCCGACTACAAACTCGATGAGAGTTCTAAGTATTTTTAATGTTGTTATTAGGGTTATCGTTATTGTTATTATTATTAGGGTTGCTTTCTTAAATTATTATCGTTTCTGAGAACTATAACCTCGCTCTGATACCATTTCTGTGACGCCCCCCAGATCCGGGGTCGGAGATCTAGGCGCTCACGGTCCATTTTCCATAGTAACATACCTGTTCTTGCACATAATATATATATAACACAGCCATCGACCCCACAATAAACTCACACCACACTCACACACACAAGTTAGAGCCTCAGAAACGTCACACATTGATTAAACAGTAATAAAATTATCAGAGTTATTACAGACCGAATTAAATAGTATTTATGCTACCAACAACACTTCGATATGAAGCGAAGTTGGCGGCTTGAAAGTTTGTTACGATACACTGCCTTGCACAGGTCATGCTGATAAATAAAACGAACTAACAAAAGCTGCCAACCAATCCGGCTAATGGGGCCTACCGGTGGAATCTCAAGTGCTGGCTCGAGTCTAGTCACCTGCTTTCGAGCAGTCTGTCTGTGTCTTGCCATTTCGCTTAGCTGTTGTGTTTGTAAAATTTGAAAACAAGCAAGAGTGAGCAACTATAGCTCAGCAAGAAATATACGTATAAGGTAAGCAATATAACATTTCATATGATTGGCAGTTATTAAACTTGTTTGTATCCATTAGATATAAAATCATTGTCATAGTTGATAAATCTCGAAGGTGCAACAATATGTGCCCTCGTTTTCAAAATAAACTTGCAGTTCTAGATACTGCATTGAATCAACATCTTTCTCATCAAAATAGAACACTATCAGCAACTTGGCACAAAAGCCTAAGAAGCAGTGTCAAAGCATTTTTCCAAAATGGAGGAATGGGACTTAAAGAAAACACAAAACCTGACAAGGATTGACGATGATCAGTCGCCACATCCAAGTCCAATAATCCGCGGGTCTTCTCTACCAGTAGAAGGATGGAAACTACATCCGTAACTATCCCTCGGGTGAAAACTACATCCGTAATCACCCTCGATGAAAACTACATCCGTAATCATCCTTCGGCAACACCTGGGCCGGAATAATAATTGATGGACCGCCTGGCTCACGGCCGCTTACACATCCCGGGAATCGTTCGTCAACGGTTCCCACACCTGCCAGAGTCCCTTTTTCTTTTTCTTTTAAAACTTGATTTTGATTGAAAACAGAGTAATTGAGGTTCGACATCAGTCGACCGATGATTCTTGAAATCATACACGAAGCAGAATCTGACCGGGGGTTTTCGAAAATGTTTTGAGTTCGAAAGAGTTCGAGTTTGAAAGTATTAAAAAGTATCTTGGATTAACTTTGTCTTTAAATAATGAACAATAATTAATAGATATTATTTTAAGATTTAATATTAATAATTAATAAAATAATTATTCAATAAAATAACTTTTAATCCAAGATAGGGTTTCGAGTATTTACGAAGATATAACAATAGTTACTTGAGTATACGATACTACCCGAATGACCCTTCGGGTTTTCGCAAACTAGATACGATATAATAATATACCGCTCCCCGGTCAATAGTATATACGGACCGCTACGACCTCTATTGCTAGAGTCGTTGTCCGAAAAAAACATTTCAATCTAAGTTCAAGGGGTACAAGCATATATGTACTTATTCAATCTCAATTGCATCAATACTTCGAAAAACATAGCATTTGATATAATTGAAAACTACAAACACAACAGTGAAAGTCCTTGTATATGGATAAGTTTTGAAAAGTAAACTTGCCTTGGTTTGGTTGGGGTGGTCGAGCGTGCGGATTCGAACGATCTATACATAAGCAATAATCGTTCGTTAGTACCTTAACAATATCTCTTTAATTACGGGGTTTAGGGGGGTACGAAATTAACTTAACGACTTCGTCTTATGACTCTTTAGCCCCACTATAGGTTCATGTCATCACTCGATTACGCTCGTCACTTACTCGACTTAATTCAATTACCACTTTCGAATCATAACCACTAACCCTAGAATTTTGCTCCACTAATCGACTTTTTCCATTGCGCGAATTTTACTCTAGCATTTTTATAAAATCCAAAAATTCATATTTTAATCCAATTCCTTTTGGGTGGTCTTCACCACTGCATTCCCTACATTCTCAAATTTTTCCATGATCCCACATATATTTTTAGGGGTTTAAACAAGGTTCACAAGGGGGTCACTTAGTGCAGTCCGGAGTCCAGAAACACAATTCACTCCTCCGGCCATAACTTAAAATCTATACATCACCTAGCCATGAACCTTACATTTCCAGAAACTACATTCAATTATCTTTCCAACAATATATGGTAGGACATCAGGGGACAATATTTGGGGGTTCAAAATCGTGCTACAATACAGGTCGATGTTCCTGGACAAAACTCAGCAAGCACAAACTACTTAGATCAACCATTTTTCACACTTCCACAACATAATCAACACTTAATACACTTAGATCATGGTTCATAACACTCATGGAGATATATATATTATCCATAGTCATAAAAGTCACAATCTCAACATCAAAACTCAAGATCCATGCTATCCAATACATGTATAACCAAGATTAGTTCTCAAACACATGGATCTACTACCATACTTTATAAATAATATATAACCAAGAGGGTTTGAGATTTTTATACCTTCTTGAGCACCTAGGGGCCTTGGATAAGCTTTACACAACTCAACAACACCTTAGATGGTCTCCTACAACACTTACAATGCAAGATCTAAAGGAAAAACAAACATGGTTAATATTCACCCAAGCTTTAACAATTTGTAACTTGAAATTGGGTGGATGAAATGGATTGAAATTGCTAACATACCTTGTCTAGATGATGTAGATGACCTAGGAATTATGTGGTGATTTATGAGTGATGGAAGAGGGGGAGGAAGAAATTTTCTTCTTCCTTTTTTCTTTTGGCCGAGAGCAAAACAAGGGGGGAGAGTTTGTGTTTTGTGGTTTGTGTTTTGTGTTGGGTGAATAATTGATGTAGGGTTATGTTGGGTGATACATATCAATGTAAGTAGAGGTAAGTACTAGCAAGCATGGCCTCATGTACTACTTGTCCCCTTTTTTGAAAAAGTAAGTAACTAGACACTATTCATCTTCCAAGGGCTAACTAGTTTGCTTGATTTCTAACCACTTGGTTGCATGGGACTTGCATGCAATACTACTCCTTGTATTATTATTCTTCCACCAATGCTTGTTATTTATTCTTTAACTCGTATCGTATCTTAATTAATCTCTCGTAATAATATTTTGTCGCGTAGAGATTTCCCCTATAATTCCTTAAGTACTAATTGTGTAAATTCCTCGTCATAATTCTTAATAAATCCTTTAATACTCTAACCATTCTCAAATCCCAAATTTTATAAATATTACTAACAATAAGACTCCTGCCTTCACAATCTTCCTTGTTATCTTACATAATAAATGCAACAACGCAGTTTCTCAGACAATCAATTCTATTAATCAACAGGGATGACTAGAAAGGTTCCATAATGATAATGTCACAAGATATTAAATGAAAGTAAATATTACCAAAAATTAGGGTTCTTACAAAGGAGCTGAATTTAGTTGCTGAAGTTGCTCCGCAATTTCCTCATCTTCAAAATCAGAGTCACCAACTAAAACTTTTTCCAAAGAATCTGACTTAAGCAACTGCTCCATTTCCATAGTAACTGCAGAATCAACCCAATCCACCTTCAAACATTCTTCTTCATCTGAGGGAAATTTCATTGCATTAAAGACATTGAAAGTGACATTCTGGTCTTGCACCCTCATGGTGAGCTCCCCTTTCTGCACATCAATCAAAGTCTTACCCGTAGCCAAGAATGGTCTTCCCAAGATTATGGGAATCTTCTTATCTTCCTCGAAATCCAAGATAACAAAATCAGCAGGAAATATGAGTTTGTCAACTTTCACCAACACATCCTCCACTATGCCTCTAGGATATGTAACTGAACGATCAGCCAACTGCAAAGAGATGTTGGCTGACAAGGGCATGAGATTGATGCTAGCTCCCAAGTCCTATAGACTGACAAGGGCATGAGATTGATGCTAGCTCCCAAGTCACACAAGCACTTCTCAAAAGACAAATTACCAATAGTGCATGGAATAGTAAAGCTACCAGGATCCTTTAGTTTTGGAGGCAATTTCTATTGCAGCACAGCACTGCACTCTTCCGTTAGAGCAACGGTCTCTAATTCCTCGAGCTTCAACTTACGAAAAAGAATCCCCTTCATGAACTTGGCATAGCTCGGCATCTGTTCAAGAGCTTCGGCAAAGGGAATGTTAATTTGCAACTTCTTGAACACCTCTAAGAACTTAGCAAATTTCTTATCCAACTGCTGCTTCTGGAGTCTTCTAGGATAAGGAGGAGGAGGATAGATCTGAGTGTTCTTCGTAGACTGCTCCACAGAAGTTTTTAACAGGTTCCTTGCTCTTCTCTACTTCACCACCTTGCTGATCAGCCACCAAATCAGATTGAGCAATTTCGGGCACTACAGATTTTTCAACCTGCTAATTCTGAACATCTTCATCTTCTTGAGCTGCTGATTTAGGGCCTGCTGTAACTTTTCCCGATCTCAAAGTCACAGCCTTCACCTGTTCTTTGCCATCCCTCCTACCTGGATTTGCTTCCGTATCACTAGGAAGAGTTCCTTGTTGCCTACTAAGTAAGGCACTTGCAATCAGTCCCACCTGGGTTTCCAAGACCTTTTGAGAAGCTTGCAGGTTCTTCACCATCATCCACAAATCATCCCTTTCTGATTTTTCATTAGATGATTGCCCCGCATGAGCCTGGGGCTGTTGCTGAAATCCCGGAGGCTGATATGATTACCTTGGAGCATACTGTTGCTGATAACCTTGATTGAATGGCCTTGCTTGCTGTCCCTGAAACTGCTGATAAGGCTGAGGTTGTTGAGCACCCTGGTTGTTGCTCCAGCTGAAGTTAGGATGATTCCTGTTGTTTGGATGATAGGTGGCTGGAACTGGTGCAGCAGGTCTCTGGAAATTACTTACAAACAGTGCTGATTCAGAAGAGATAGCACACTGATTCATCTCATGTGCGCCCGCACATAGCTCACAAATACTAGAAACCTGCTGAACTCCATAATTATCAAGAGAATCCACCTTCATCGTAAGAGCCTTCAACTGAGTTACAATAGCTGAAGCTGTGTCAACTTCAAGAACACCCGCTACCTTTCCTTGAGAAAGCCTCTATGTTGGATTCTGATATTCATTAGCAGCCATTATCTCAATAAGATCATAAGCTTCCTCATAACTCTTCGCCCACAGAGCTCAACCTGATGCTGCATCTAGCAAAGGCCTAGACTGTGCTCCCAACCCATTGTAAAAACCATTAATAACCATCCAATCAGGCATGCCATGATGAGGACACTTTCGTAGCATCTCCTTATAACGTTCCCAAGCCTCACACAAAGACTCGCCAGATTGCTGTTGAAATTGAGTTAACTGGTTCCGTATTGCTGCAGTTTTCGCCATAGGGAAGAATTTAGTAAGAAACTCCTGAGCAAGATTCTCCCATGTAGTAATAGAACCAGCTGGTAGAGAGTGTAACCAGCTCTTAGTCTTATCCCTTAAAGAGAATGGGAAAAGCCTCAACTTGATAGCATCATCCGACACACCATTAAATTTGAAAGTATCGCAGATCTCGATAAAGTCCCGGATGTGCATGTTAGGATCCTCTGTCGAAGCACCCCCAAACTGAACCGAATTCTGCACCATCTGAATTATGCTCGGCTTGATCTCAAAGTTATTCGCTGCAATAGCTGGCCTGACAATACTAGATTGTATGTCATTGATCTTTGGTTGCGAATAGTCCTTCAAAGCCTTGACTGCTGCTGGTAAGTCTGCCATCTCTTTTACTGCTGCAAGTTCTTCTTCTGCCAGTTTTTCCTTACGAGCCTGCAAACGTGTTCGCATACACGTTCAAGTACCTAAAAACACCACGAAACAAACAACTAAGTAAGAAATCCAAGTCAGTGAACGCTAACGACCACTGATGATAAGCACATAAACTAAACAAAACACCGATGATCCCCGGCAGTGGCGCCAAAAACTTTTTATCACAAAATTATGCAAGCGCACGTAGTCACAAGTAATATAAATTAAGTTCGTTCCGCAGAGATCTGTTTAAGTTTTAATCAGAAAATATGCCTATGCAACAATGTATGGTCTTAATTCACTGCTAAGAAAAATAACAATTTTGTGATTGATTATCTAAATTAAACTAGGATGCAAATATTAAACTAAGAATTAAAGTAACTAATGAGATTGAAATCGAATTACTAATATGAGAATAAACATGGGATCCTAATTTCATTATCTACTTCCCTTAGATCTGACGCCTTTAATCTCTATATGCAATGGTTTTGATATCTGATCGGATAACACGAAACAAGTATACGCTACCTGTCAGCATACGCATACCAAACTAAACATACATCCACAAAAGAGATAGAAGATGAATAGACACCAATTATGCTTATACCCTATATGTCTATAGAATTTGAAAACGTAACGGTTGAAGAACAGGTTATCCATTAAGATCACATAGGGTAGTATAAGTATTTTCATCTCACACTACGAATCATATTGATAAACAATTATGAACCTATGCTAGCATGGCAAGTTCTAAATCTCAAGATCCACTTTCACTTCACAAGAGATTAACAATTCAATTTAGATGTTAGCTACGCATCTAAAAGCATTAAGATTAACCATACGAGGATATCAATTTCACATCACACACAGATCTTTATAGCATCAAGATACTAAGTTCCATAAATAAATCCATTAGAATCCCATGACAACGATTAGCCCATAATTGAACCGTTCATCGTCATAGGAATTGATGAAAACATGATAATTAACAAGATATGAAAGAAAGAAACAATAATATTAATAAAAACAAGAGTTGAGAGAACAAATCTATAATCCAAAGTATACAAAAGATGAAGTAGATCTAGATCTTTGCTTGTCACCGAGCTTGAATCCTTCTCCACTTTTCTCTCTTGCAGTTCTACGTTACAATAAAATCTGATATAAATTACATGGTAAGATGTGTTTAAATAGACTCTAGAGGTCTTGCCCAATAAGCAATTACCTTCTATTACAATTAGAATTCGATTAAGGTACCAAAAACTGCCCAAAATACAATTAGAATTAGAAAAAGGGCAAAACTGGAATTTTTCTGCTTTGCTTCTCATAGAACACGCGCGCGAATTTATTCAGCACTCTTCCTGCACCTGATTTCTGCCTAAGGTTGTAGAAAATCTCCCAAGCTTCGCGTGAGCTGTAAGATCGCTGAAAACGGACTTCTAGAACTCCAGATATGGCCAAAACAGTGTAGACTGCGCAACCTTCCCGGAAAATCCGAATTTTAATCAATTAATCCTCCAAACATGATAGAAGCATCACCCATAATCGACATTCTTGTAATTCTGCACAACTAAGCAAAACACATCAAAACTACAATAAACTTGAGGCCAAGTCAATCGATTTAAGCCGATATGGAACGCTCCAAGTGGATATAAAATCCACTTATCAGAATCCATCGGACAAATATATATTATGTTTTTGAAGGAGGTTGTGATAAAACGCTTAATCCATGAACACTCTTAATGGACAATTGTGCTTCAAGATCACGTATATTGATCTGGAGTCAGGATTCGTTAGGGTTACATATTAGGTTTTCAAAAAAAGATGAGAGTAACGATTGCTGATAAGATGAAAGTAACGATTGTTTGATAGAAAAGAAAGAAGAAACAGATTGAGAAAATTATGGAAGATTTGACAGAGATATTCGCCATAACTGATTAATTTGAATTTCAAATATTTAATGTATTGCTTATGGAAAGATAATATAAAATGGGTCATTGCTTGGATAGTCCATGGATCTTTTCAAAATGATTGTAAATATAGTACAACTTAGGATCCATGGGTAAATTTTTTTACCCATTGGGTAAATTCCTCATTACACTTTACGAGTATATAGATTAGGAACTGATATATAAAGACAACTAGTGTAAAAGTGGAGGAAAATAATTTTTTATTGATAAAAATAAAGTTAGAAATGGCTTATAGTTCTTCAAAGATAGAAAATAGTTAGGAATTTTTAGTGATTTAAAGAATCACTAAAACATAATTGAAACTTTAATTTATGTCAAATTCCTTAAATTTTAAGTTAAGATTTATTTTGTTAGACGATCAGCGAATTTAGCAGCTCATGTGATAGCTAGAGAGGCTAAATAAAGGCCTGATCGCGAGGAATGATGTATTGTTCCTCCGTTTCTTATCGGTGTAATTATTTCTGAGAATCAATAAAAGCTTTGAAGTGTGTTATGTCAAAAAAAGAAAAAAAAAGTTAAGAACCTAGATAGGAAAATTCTTGGAATTACTCTGATCTGTTAAGTTGGAATTACTCTAATCTGTTAACTAATATCAGAATCAAATAAACTCATTTTTTAATTTGCTAATATATAAAAAAGTAAAAAATTATCCTCCTTTCTTGGTTTGCGGAAGCTTGTGTCGTACGGAGGATCGAGACATAGAGGATGTTATATCACCATTTGTACGAGGAGAGAATTTTGTATTTGTTTGCAAACTCACCAATAACGTAGGCGTGTATGTTGATCGGTGATTGGTGAGCAAGGTTGTAAAATCGTTATACGAATCTAGATGGTGAGCCTATTTTCTAGAAATTAATCGATTAGATGGTGATTAATTCAAGAAAATTTATAAAAAATACTATGTTTTCAACTTTGTTTTGCAAATATACTATCTTTTCAAATTTATTTCAAATATACTATTTTAATTTCAATATACTCCCTATCTCCCTTCTTCTCTCTTCTCCCTTCCTTCCCCCAGTCTCCATCTCTATATCCAATCCCCGACTGACCTCTTCTGACGACCTCCTTCTCCGACGTCCCCAATCCCCACCTCGACGTTGGGGCCGCAGGCCTTCAACTCTCTTCCACCTCTCTCAAACTCTCGACTTTCTCGAATCCGAAGTCTCATGGTCGACCCGACCCGACTCCACCATCATATCATCCCTGACACTGATAGTTACGCTACCTAAATTACGTTTGACTGCTAATACTTCAATATTACATCGGACTTTTATAGGTAAAGATTCACTCAATCTCCTCCAAACACTTGTGTAGCCTCCTTTAAATCTGTGAATTTTTCCATGGAAGTCCTTGTGAATTCATGAATGTAAGCATACGGCATATCTTGTACATAACCAGACGAGTCCAAATCCTCTGCACCACTTTATGTGTACCACTACATGTTCCACTTTTTTGATTGGCTATCAATTTGTATCATCATATTTATAACAACCAATATAAATTATATATGCAAATTGATGTTAGTGGAATCCAACTCAATTTAATTAACCAATCAAAAAAGTGGAACATGGAATGACACACATAATATGGTGTAGAAGATTTGGACTCTACCCGGATGCAGTATAATTGCAATCGAGATCAAGCCACTTGTAAGTAAAAAGTACTTGAGCATTTAGATAAGTTGAAGTTTGTGCCACATGACATGAAACGAAACTGACCATCAAACCATCAAGTTGTTCTTTTTGTGAGTATGTTTACGATTTTTAAAAATAAATTAGTATAATTGCAATTAAGATGGTAAATTTGCAAATAGTTTTGTTTAAAAAATATAAAATTGTAAAAAAATACTTTTACAATATATTTATCAAAAAACCTCATAATTCGAATAATTAATCTAAATATTAATTGAATATATTTAAATATTCTTTTTATATATAATTAAATTTTAATATTGAAAAAAATTATGCAAGTTAAAATATAAATATATTCATTTTATTATCAAACATGATAAATGAATTTACCCTTTTATGTGTAAGTCATATTTTTTATTAATAAAATTTACATTTTTATAATTTTATTCTTAATTTGACCATTTTTTAACTTGTTGATCGATTATTCCAACCTAAATTTTTATAGATTAATCCCGCATAGATCGCCTAGACCCGATTAATCACCGATTTTTGGAAAAAACGTTTTTTGCCCGATTTTCATAAAAATTAAGCATTTTTCCATTGCCTAGTGCCTAGGTGCCGATTTTCATAAAAATTAAGCATTGATAGGGTGTTTACCTTGTAAAGTTTAATTGCAAAAAAAAAAAAAAAGAGAATGTTGCAGTGAATGATATGTCTAATGTGTAACAAATATGCAGAATCCATTGTCCATTGCTTAGTAACATGTTCGCATCCGCGTGTTGGAACAGCATTGGTATCAGTACTGAAGGGCACATTCAGACCAATTTTGGTGACTGGTTCTCTCGATATTTGATAAATACGGTAACAATGAAGTCAAGATGACTACTGTCCTACTATGGTCGATTTGAAGATGCAGAAATGAGATTGTATGGAATTAAAAAGGGATGGAGGTACGAGAAGTTGTAGAATCAGTAAAACTAAACCTTAAACAGTGACAGAGTGCTCAAGACAAGTCTTTCGATTTCACCATGGGTTTCATGAATACAGTAGATGGTTGGAGGAAACCAAAGGATAATAAAATTAAGGTAAATATTGATACTGCAGTTTTTAATTCTTCTAATCTCTACAGTTATTCATTCCATGGTGGCAAGAAATTAGTATGGAGAGCTAATAGAAGCAAAAGCACGGTGCATCAGAGGTAGTGTCACACCTCATATTGTAGAAGCAATCAGCATTCGTGAGGCACTTTCTTGGATAAAATTAAATGGATGAAGGGATGTGATCCTAGAGTCGAACTGCCTGTTAGTTGTGCAGACTATTCGAGCACACATAGCATTGCTTTCGTATTTTGGAAGAGTCATATCCGAATGCAAAAGTCTTATGAAAAATCAAGGAATCGTTTTGAACTTTGTTAAACGGTCTGCGAATCAAGTAGCTCATTTGCTTGCAAATTCTACTAATACTTTAGCTGATCGTAGTTGGAGTGTGAGTAATGCTCACAATGATCTTATTAATGTATTGAACAATGATTTGAAATTTTAATGAAACTTTTCCTCTTTTCCAAAACTATTACTTAAATATTTGCATTTAGCAAGAAAAATATACTTATATATTTGTTCATATTTTTTTATTAATTTTTAAGAAAATATGAGTTTTAAAAACAAAGAAAAATTGGGTCTGCTCCAATGGGAAAAAGAAATTGGTTCTGGCCCCATAGAACCCAGTATGAATTCTGGTCCTAAAATGGGTCTAGTAAAAATATCTATGTTCAGTAAGTAGAAAAATAGCCCGAGTCTAAGGCCCTTAAATCCAAACTGTTCAATCAATGACAGATGTAAACAAATGTAATAAAGTTGGAACAATTTAACTCTGCTTTCAAAGCTCCACAGGCAAAATGCTTTCGACTCATTCAACCAAAACGGGCAATCTCTATTCTCTACCCGGTCACCGCTAAATTATTGTAAAGTTTGACAACTACAGTATTTATTTTCAATACATATCAGTTCTGACCTTTTATACGAACGTATAATAATGTAGAGTCTCCTTCTACATGAAAATTTATTATATAGAGAATATGAGAGAATCGTATATTTTTTCTGATTCTAGAATAGAACTAGTTTTTTTTTGTTTTTTTTACCAAAAATGTTTTCAAAAAAAAAAAAATTATAATAATTGTCACTGCCACGTCACTGTTGACGTGGCACTGCCATGTTATCACTGCTAACGTGGCACTGACACATGTCATTGCCATGTCATCACTACTGACGTGGTAGTGCCACGTCATCAGTGATGTCATTATTGATGATGTGGCACTGCCACATCAAAAGTGATGACGTGGCAGATGACGTCAGCAGATCTGTCACGTCAGCATTTGGTTTTGTTACAGAATCAAAATTTTGGTTTTTTTTATTATAGAACAAAAAAAACTTTAATTCTACTATAAAATCATAAAAATTAGTAGTTCTCTCATATTCTCTATATAAGGAGGTCCACTCTAGAATAATGTCCTAATAATGTAAATATTGTGTTCACTCAATAGTTCGGATTCTTTTTTTTTTTTTTTTTGTCAAATAGTTCGGATTCTTTAAATCACCCATTTTTCATGTAAAAATTATTTCTAATCAAGTTATACTCAGTATATTCACTTTCAGAGTTTATTTTAGTCAAGACAGATTATTTACAACTTTTATATGAATTTCATATATCCATTGATGATTTCATAAACTATATGATCAGATTTCGTGTCGTGTTCGTGTAAGGTAATGAAATGAAATGATTTCATAAACTATGATCAGATTTCACAAACTATTAGAAACCTAATGAAATGATTTCGTGTCGTGTTCGTGTAAGCTACCCGTATACACGAAACACGAAATGACACGACACAAAACCACCCACCCACCCGTCCGTCCGTTTTGCCAGATCTAACTAATATATATTTGGTTTTGTTTACTGTACATCTCAATTTAAATGTATCAGGACTTTTTCCAGAAAAAATTGAAAAGTCTTGGTAACTAGCCTTTGCAAAAGTTGAAGTGAGTTATAGTGGAATTTGTCATTCTGTCATCTTAAATTTTAAATTTTGAGTTCGATTTTTGTTCTATTTTAAAATTTATTAGAAGAATATTTATGAAGGATATAAAATTAATTATTTGAAGAAATAAGAAGGAAAACGATATGAGAATGTTATAAGTTTTTAAAAAAATCTTACACTGTTCCGAACTTTGTTGTCAGTCTAAAAATAAATTTTCGTAATTAACTCGTAAATCTCTGATACTATTTCTTAAATTTTCTTAATTAACTCGTAATCTCTGATACTATTTCTTCATCTTTCGCTTGGTGAAGAAGCCTAGTTTTTCTTGTTATAAACTAATTAATAACCAGCTTGTTACAATATTGTTCACAAACTAATTAATTCAAGTTGCGAGTTTAGAAAACTAAGAAAGATGAATTATGATGAAAGTCGAAGGATAAGTCCTAAATAAACTGCCATGCTTTGTTGTCTAGCTAGGTGACCTGGTCCTAAATCACATCATAATTCATATACTAATAAACCAAGTTTTTTTTTATTATTATTGTAGCAAGTGCAACAATCCTTTTCCTATTTCCTTCTTTCATAGAATATATTGTACTAAGTTGACGCAAGGAAAATGACAGCTAAAAACTAAAAGTTCCAATACATCGCATGAAGCCCCGACTGGACTTGGTAAATTACATTGCATGACATACTGTGATACTGATACTCACCATTACAAGAAAAGTATTCCTGTATAAAAAGTAAAAGAAACTTAAACATAATTAATATATATTTATTCTGAAAGGAAATATAAATCTACTAAATTAATCATCAAGGGTAGAGAGAAGACTTTGACGGCGTTTGACTTGATGTTATGTATCACACACTGACTGCACAGTCCGTTGATAACTGATACTTAACACCACCACCAACGATGATAAGACCAGTGTTACTATTACCAAACGGAATATAAGCAGGGCAAGTGACATGAATGTTATAACTTCCAGTAGTAATTGATCCAACCTTCCATCTCACCCGTCCATTAATCTTGACCATCATCCATATAGCTCCATTAGCCTGGTCCTGACTCAACGCCAGCCCGTTGTAGGGTGCCACAGGCACGTTTGTTCCGTAAACAAACGGCGACCAAAGGTTGACTTCTTTGTGATCCTGATAATTTGATGGTATGCTGGTGTAATAAGTGATTTGTTGGCTTCGGTACGTAGCGAAAACGTGAAGCTTATCGTAGTAAATGCCGATTTTGCTATTCGGGTTTCGAGAAGAGATTGTGAGCTGAAAGTTGGTAGTGAGAAGAGTGGGATTAGCAGTGACGTTAAAGGCGTAGAGGGAGGCGTCTTGGAGGATGAAACGGGGTTTTTCGGGTTTTAGAATGGCCCATGTGATGAGAACTGTGAGGCCTATGATGAAGAGGAAAATTAGGGTTCCGATGAGCACGCGGTAGAGAATTTTCTTGCGTCTGTTTTTGTGGTGGCAATATGATGACATGATTGGGGTGTGGGTGTGTGTACGTTGTGGCAGGGGATCGATGTACAAGTCGAGTGATGAGGGTGCAGAATGTGATGAGTGCGTGGTGAGTTATATAGACCTCTGCGTGGGTGAGTTATATAGACCTATATATGGCTATGATTATAAATTTTACGTAAGACTACAGTCAGAGGTTCAAGAATATTGGTTGGAACTTGGAAATTATCACTGACTAATGAGTGAATTTACACATAATGCTTTCTTGTTGAAAAGTAGAAGAGTCGCGGTGTTCATATTGTAACTAATTATGTGGGTCACAATTTAAGCTATAAAGTCTTTTTTTTAAAATTATTTTTGGAAATTTGAAGACAAATCTTGGTGATTATCAACGAGCTAGACTAATAATAATATAAAGCTGAAAATTAATAGTCCCTTAAAACGTTTTTATGTTATTAGAATTGCGATATAGTCTCTTACAACGTCTTTATGTTGTTAGAATTGCAAAGTTTCTTATAACTAACAAAAGGAATTGCAGAGTTTCTAAAAATGCAAAGTGGCCATAAAGAGATATAAGAAGACGATTCTCATATATATGGTTAAGAAACAGCAGGAACCCGGAGGGGAGGTGTTTAGACTTCAGTTCCGATCAAAAATTTTGTGTTATGCAGGGATGGGCATCGGATCATTATGGGGTTCGGGAGCGCGATCATTATGGGGTTCGGGAGCGCGATTCACGTTCCCGATCCCCTAACCCCTATCCGTTCCACGAATACGTCCCGATCCTCGAACGAGGAATATTTTGCTCCCCGATTCCTGTCCCGAACGGGGATTTTTATTTTTATTAAAAAATAAATTTTATATATTTTCTAACAAATTTCGAAAAATTAATTTGCTAAATTATGATATATATATATATAATATATATTTAAATTCAATAACCTATTCTAAAAAATATATTGAATTAATATTTTATTTACACTAAAAGATATAATTAAATTAAATTTTACTATTAAAATTTGAAAATGTGAAATAAATTAAAAAATTTAAGCACTGATAATATATATAAAGTTATTTACTTATAAAAATTTAATTATATATATATATATATATATATATATATGTATAAATATATATATTTTAAAAAAAATAAAATAGGGGACGGGACGGGGATCCCCTAATTCCCCGACCCCGTCTCACTCCCCAAATCATTTTCAAAATATTTTCCATTTTTCGCCCGAAACCCGAAAAATTTCCCGAATTTCCGATCCGATTGGGGCGGGGATCGAATCGGGGTCTAGCAGAGCGGGTGAAGTCCCCATCCCTAATGTTATGAAATATTTTATTAAACTCAGTCCCTTTATTAAATGGTCCTTTTATTAAATTGTTAAGAAACCTTTTCTTAATACCGGATTATAGTTAGATGTTTTATAAATTAGAAATCAAGGAGACAGAAAATTATATTAGAGCATCTTCAATTATCTATTAGTTCATTCTTTTTAAATATTCCATTAATATTAATCACCTATTTTTTTACACACATTTTTATTTGCAAATAAAATATATTTCCAATTTTTTTTCAAATTTTTCTTTCTTTAAATAAAAATTTAAATCTTAAATTCTTATTCAGAAAAAGAAAATTTTGAAAAAAAAAAAAATTGGAACTATGTTTTATTTTGTACTTAAAAATGCGTGCCGAAAAGCAGGTAGCTGTGACGAAAGGAGTGAATATTAGTGGGACGAAGGGAGTGTAAATTATTGGTTCTTGAGGATTCAGTGAGTGTTCATCTTCAAAAATTCTCTTTATATTGACTCCTTAATCAATTTTTTATTATTAAAAATAATTTGAATTTAAAAAAGTACAAAAATAAAGGGAAAGAAAAAAGATAGGATTATGAATATAAAATTAATAGGTCATTGCTCCATGAATAATACCCTTATATAAAGAACATCGTAGAATCTTATATAAAATCGCATTTAGATTCTAATTTTCACATCAATAATGATTTTTATGAATAAAAATAGAATCTAACAAAAAATTAAGATCAAATATAACATGGTAACACATAATTTATTGTTGCAAAAATATATATAAGATTCTATAATGGATTCTATGTAATATTTGATTTTTAAATTTTGATGAGATTCTACGTTAGATTCAATATGTTAAGTTTAATTATTGTTAAAATTTGTGATTCTTATCATAACAAATCAATTTTCATAAAAATAAAGTACAGTACTATGATCGTGTTTTTTATTATTCTTTATATAAGGTGTTCTTTTTAGAGTGTAATTATAATTTAATAATAATTAAGATTTGAAGTGTGTTTTTAAAATTCAGTAAAAATATACTCTTACAGCGTAGTGCAAACTGCGAACATCAGAAATTCGGAAGCAACTTATCTGGAGGGTCGTACTTAGATCTAGTCATACTCGTGTTCGTTGGGGCGGAGAAAAGTACTCCCCACCTATATACATTTTTTGAAAGAGTGTTCTCATTTCATATAAAATAAGTGTTCTCATTTCATATAAAATATAGTTTCGTAATTTATTTTTACAATTTTATGATTTTGAATAAATGTAGAATGTTTATATTTTTATTTAAAAAAAATTTAAAATAAATTATAAAATTATACGTTATATACAGAAACATAAACAATTGGTTGAGATTATAGGAATAATGATGTTATTTTGACGAGTTGCTTGAATTAATAACGCAGCTGGTCAACGAGAAGTTGGTCGGCATAATCGGTATAATCTGGATTTTTCCTATCTTCTCCAGATTTTTCCTATGTTTTCTTTCACTTGCTTTTTCCTATGTTTTCTTTCACTCGCTTTCTTTTCAAAAAATAATTGTGGGGTCTATTTAATTTTCAAATAAGTATTATTTTTTGCTTCAAAAAAAAGTAAATATTATTTTATTGGCAAGTGGAATAAATTTTTGGTATCTATACTATATTATAATAACTGAAACATTAAAAATTTAAAAATTAGTGACCACACAAATAGCAAGAAAGAAAGACCTTTTGCAGGAAATCGGAATATCGCATTAATCAAAAATAAGTAACCAATAAGGACACGAGTTTTCCAAAATACTTTTAAAAACAAAAAATTCTTACTCTCTTCATAAAATGAGAATGAGACCTATGAATTTCAATGAGTCCAAACACAGTAAACACAGATCCTAATATGTCCAAATGTTGTAAAAGGGTCCGAAACAAGGTGCATCCCCTAAGAACGGTCCGGCTCAAAATGGATGTATATTGAGATGTATTGAGAGCATCTCCAATAGAAATTGTCAATATAGTTGTCAACTTATATCATATTATTATATATATTATTTTTTTATTTCTTCTCTTCTTCATCTCATTGTTGGTAATTTTTGTTAAAAATCTACTTCAATAGTTGGCAACTTTAAAAGTTGCCAATATGATCCTGTTGTGACCAAAATCTTGTATGGGTTAGATTTAGGCCCACTAGAGAATTAGGGTCCAGATCCATGAGGAATATAAGCAATCTGTCGGGCTTCCAAGGGCTCATGGCAGCCCTAGGGGTTACTATGTACATGACAGTAAGGAAATGCGTGGCTTAGGGTCCCGAGGGCATACCAATGAGGATAACCTGTAACCATTACCTGTTATCCAGTAGGGCTTCCAGAGTAGCTTCCGTGATGGGGTTACCGGAAGGGATACCGGAGCCAGGCTACCGGGCGGTATCCCCAGCTTCCGCCGGAAGCCTGATCAAGCTGCCAATTCAGATAAGGCAGATCTCCTACTTTTTAGGAACACGTCTTTACAGTTGATTTACACTCCTAATCAGATAAATCTTCAGTTATTAGAGGATATATGTCATATATACTTGATTAAATCATGATAATTCATATATTCTTGGGATAAATATCAAGGAATGGGCTTCCAACAGTCCTAATACAGCTTGGTAACGTGATTATATACATAATACACGATTATTATCAGAAATATCAGTCATAATCCCTTCAGAAATGGGATAATTCATCATAAACAACCGAATATATCATAATAGAACTACATACGGGTTTGATCCACTATAAATAATGGTATGTAGGCAGTTTACAGGATTCTTCTTAGACACTTTGACACCTTGAGTAATATAGAGCACGAATACTCTTGTGTGACGCATCTTCATTAGGGTTCTTGGCAGGCCAACATTCGGTCCTTGAGCTCTAATTCCCGTGAATCCAGTCCGATCCTCCGAGGAACCACCTCCCGTGTTCTTCGGAAACCCCTAGCTGTGAGCCTTTCCGGGCAGCTAGCTATAGATCTCCAACTACGAGCCTTTCTGGGTGGTTGGACGATTCCGTATTCATTGGCGCTATTCCAGCAACCGGCCTCCTAATTTATTGTGACAAATTCCTCCCACAACAATTGGCGGCCGAAGGAGGGGCCTCAAAAATCGTCATTTGGAGGAGATATGGCGAGTGACAATTCCGATAGTGATAAGACACCGTCTCAGGATGGTAATGGATGAAACAAAGGAAACAATGGTGATGTTAGCAACAAAGATATCTTGGATCATTTGGTCGCTATGTCTGAAAGAATTGACCATTTGGAGAAGACTTCCGAGAAAATGACAAGATGGCGTAAAAAACAAAAGTCGAGAGCCAAAAAGAATGTGACTCCAACAAGGCTAGACTTTGAATCTGACAAAGATGCTGAGGACAATACTGATTATGTCCCATCTGATGAAGAGGAGACTGAAAATCATAAGGGTGACCAATCTGATGGCATGGATGCCCGGGGTTCCGAGGGCTCACCCACTAGAAGCCTAAGTGTTTTTGACAGAATTGGCAGGAGGCTAACCAATAAGGACCTTCGACATAAGCTGGTAAATACTGGAAGTAGAGATCGAAGGGATGACAATGGGGGTTCCTACATTCAGGGTTCCCGGGAGTACGTGGAGAGATCCCACTCGGTACCCCCAAGGAATGACTCCAGAAGGTCTAGATCTAATGGTAGAAGGAGTTACAGGCAAAGTGGCCACACCTCTGGGCATAGGATCAAAAAATCCCACTCTACTAAATTCCCTTCCGAGAGGGGTACCGATCAGGATTCTAGCTCTCATTATAGTTCGGTTCCCAGAAAGAGTAAGACATCTTATGAGGATGATGATTCTGGAAGTGATATGATTTCAGATGGTGAGAATGGACAGTTCAAAATGTCTGAATGGAAGAAGGCCTTGGAAAAAATCAAGGAGGAGAAAAAGTTCAAATCTGGAGTCATTTTCGGTTCGCCATTCTCTGCGAAGGTGAAGAAGGCACCCCTGCCCAGGTTCTTTAAAATGAATACAGATTTGAAGTTCAATGGTAATTCAGATCCTGTTGAGTACTTGAGCCGTTTTAACACGAAGATGGATGTATATCAAGTGGAAGACTTGGCTAGGTGTAGGTTGCTAGCCTCCACTCTCAGTGGGAATGCCCACCAATGGTTTAAAATGTTGGCTGAAGGATCTATTAAATCCTGGAGAAAGATGGGGGACCACTTTATCTCTCAATTCAGGGCTACCGTGGCCTATGCCCCACCGGTTAACACTCTAGCTAATATCAAGCAAGAGGAACGTGAGACTCTAAGGCAATATTTCAAAAGGTTTAATGAGCAAGTGCCTAAGGTGAAGAAGGCTTCTGATGAAACCCTTAAGAATTTCCTCATAACCGGGGTTAGGCCAGGAACCGAATTTTGGAAGGAGTTACAAACTGAGGAGCCCGGAACCCTAGCAGAGTTCTACCAACAGGCGGAACGCCACAAAGTGATTGAGGAGTCAATGGAAAAGTTATCCAAAGATTCCAATTCTAGGGGTTGGAACAGATTCAAGAGAAATCGTTCTTACAGCCCTAAAAGGGATTCCAACATGAGGGCTTCCGGGAGTGGTACCACCGGTTTGGGAGCCCCTCGTTATGATGACAAGACTCCCCCTATTGCTGTCAATACAACCAAAGACAGATTTTATGTCAAGGACAGGCTCACTCCAAGATCAAATTTTCAAAAATATTCAGAGTATACTCCTTTGACTGTCCCCATCGGCCATATTCTTGAAGTGAATGAGAAAAGTGGATTGTTCTACGGGCCCTACTGGGTAGGCCCTCCAGGAAGGAAGGATCAAGGGAAGTACTGTGCTTTCCATGAGGCAAATGGCCATGAGACTGCAGATTGCAGGCATTTGAAAGATCAAATTGAAGAGTTGATCAGAAAAGGATACCTGACGGAATTTGTGGCACAAGAAGCTAAGAAGTATAAGGAAGGAAGAGACAATAAGGAGAAAGTTTCGGGAAACCAGGAAAGGACTACCCAAGCTCCTAGCATCCACACCATCTTTGGTGGCCCTTACTTGGGGGTGCCAGCCGGAATGCCAGAACAAACGTTTTCCACCTTGTAGAAAGGCCCCCTAAGCTGTTCAAAGGGGAAATCGCTGATATTTCCTTTACCGAGGAGGATTCCAAGTGGGTTCACCATCCTCATAATGATGCTTTAGTGGTAACCGTGAGTATTGGTGGAATTAATGTGCATAGAGTACTGGTGGATAATTGAAGCTCAGTGAATATTTTGGCATACACCACATTCCAGAAATTAGGGCTTCTGGACAAAGAGTTACTGCCTACCAATAATAAGGTATATGGGTTTATCGGTAACCCTATTCAAATCATGGGAAAAATAGATTGTCATTGACACTGGGTGTGGATCCCTGCAAGGCCACCCAAATGGCTGAATTCATGGTAGTAGACGAAGACATCTCTCATAATGCAATTCTTGGGAGACCGGTATTGAAGGATATGAGGGTGGTAATCTCAATATATCACTTTTCAATGAAGTTCCCTACCCTAAATGGCATCGGGTGTGTGAAAGGATGTCAACATGAATCAAGGGAATGCTATAACAAAGCTGTACAGGCTGTCGAGAAGGTAGATAAATCTATTCAAGCTGAAGAAAGGGTTGATGGGGAAGCCCTAATGAGAAGCCATGGGCTTGAGCCAAAAAAGTTTGAAAAGGCATCATGCAATGCCATCATGATAGTGGAGCTATCGGAGGAACCTACTGAGAGGTTCCTGTTTTTCGGGGGGTAGTACCACCACAAAGCTTGTTGTTGGAAGCTGCCAAGAAAAATGGAGAAATTCAAAACATTACAGTGGAAGGCACAGTAAAAGATGCCTCAGATGGTGAATCAGATGAAACAATGTCAGAGAATGAAAACCAGGAAGTGGTAAAAGGGCTCCCGGTTGAAATCGATATTGATCCCAGGATGCCGAGTACCCTGGAAAAGGCAAGGGTTGCCGAGGATACTATTTCCATACTGGTGGATGCTGAAGATCCTAGTAAAGTCTTGAAAATTGGACAGCAGCTAGATGAAAAAACAAGAGAAAGGTTGACCTCTTTCCTTAAAGGAAACCTAGATGTGTTTGCATGGTGTCACTCTGACATGGTTGGGATTGACCCGAAAATCATGTGTCACCACCTGAATATTGACCCTGAGAGAAGGGGTATCCGGCAGAAAAGAAGACCCGTAAGTGGTGAAAGGGCTACCGCCCTCCAGGAAGAGGTAGACCGGTTACTAAAGGCTGGCTTGATTAAAGAATCCTTCTACCCAACATGGTTGGCAAACCCGGTACTGGTCCGGAAGCCCAATAGGAAATGGAGGACATGTGTTGACTTTACTGATCTAAATAAAGCTTGTGGATGCTACGGCAGGCCATGCTTTGCTGAGTTTCATGGATGCCTATTCTGGCTATAACCAGATACCGATGTATGAGCCTAACCAGGAGCATACCAGCTTCATAACTGATAGAGGATTGTACTGTTATGTGGGGATGCCATTTGGGCTGCTGAATGCCGGGGCTACCTACCAAAGGCTGGTAAACATGATGTTTAAGGAATAGAATGGTAAGACTATGGAAGTCTACGTTGATGATATGTTGGTAAAATCAAAGGTGGCAGCCGACAATGTGTTGTACCTATCTGAGATGTTTGATATCCTAAGGGGGTACCGGATGAAACTGAACCCCCAAAAATGTGTCTTTGGTGTGGAGTCTGGAAAATTCCTTGGATTCATTGTGAACCACAGAGGAATCGAGGCAAACCCTGCCAAAATCAAGGCATTGTTGGAACTGAGATCCCCAAGGAGGCAAGGAATGTTAGGGAAATGCAAGGGCTTACCGGAAGGGTGGCAGCCCTAAATAGGTTTGTGTCCCAATTTTCCGACAAATGCAAAGAGTTCTTTAAGGCTATCAAGAAGGGTCAAAACTTTGAATGGACCCCAGAGTGTGAGGAAGCCTTCAAAAAGCTAAAGAAACAGTTGGGAAGTCCACCACTTCTCTCCAAACCCCTGGAAGGTGAGGTACTCATTCTATATCTAGCTATTTCTGAATATTCTATAAGTGTTGTGTTGATCCGGGAGGAAGATCAAGTACAGTACCCGGTATACTATGTGAGCAAAAGGCTATTGGAAGCGGAAACCCGGTATCCCAGCATGGAAAAGCTAGCATATGCTCTAATATTGGCTTCCAGGAAGCTAAGGCCTTACTTTCAGGCCCACAAAATTGAAGTTAGAACATCCTTCCCGCTAAGGCAAGTGATCCACAAGCCGGAAGCCTCCGGTAGAATGATGAAATGGGCTATCGAGCTGGGACAGTTCGACATAGATTACAAGCCACGAGCTGCTATCAAGGGCCAAGCACTGGCTGACTTCTTACTAGAGTTTCCTCCAGATTTCGAGGTTACCGGAGAAGAATGTACACCGTGTTAGGTCCCGAAGTATCGTAGAAGGGGGGGTTGAATACGATACTACTAAAATATTTCGATTTTCAAGATTTTTGCTGATAACAATTTTTCGGATCTTGAAATCAAGATAACGAAACACAATTTCAGGAATATATCTTTATTGATAATAAACCCGAAGGGGTGTTACAACTTCTAATCCAATGGATTAGCTTCAAAACCTGAACACTCCTAAGGATAGTTTAGGCACGAGGACCTTCTACCCGACACTTCCTGAAAGCGGGCTAAGCCGGCTTTCCTACTAGATGGACTGTCTAGAAGCTTAAACAGAGAAGATATAAGAGAGAGAAGAGAGAGTTGTGTGTTGAGGTGTGTTTTGAAATGAAATACAACATGCCTATTTATAGATTTTAGAAAGTCACTATGTTGTACTGTTTCAACAACCCCCGTGGGTCCCTCCAGCCACTTTTTGAATAGTAGCCGCCATTTGCACAGTAGCCGTCATTTGCACAATAACCGCCATTTGCACAGTAACCGCCATTTGCACAGTAACCGTCATTTGCATAGTAACCACTATTTGCACAGTAACCACTATTTGCATAGTAACCGTGAATAGTAATCATGAATAGTAACTATGAATAGTAACCATGAATAGTAACCGTGAATAGTAACCTTGCATAGTGATTACTATTTTTGGCTGCTTCTTTTGGGCTTCTCTCCTCTTGAGATATTATGTTTGTCCTTGATCGTCAAAGGCTTTGGCAATTCTTTCTATGAATTATTGTGTTGATCCTTTTCGTATGTGCTGACACTTAGTGCACTGGTCTGGTTCACAAGTGACTAGCACTGATCTTGATCTTCACACCTTCGTTACATTCCAATTGATTAGCCTGTAGCAGTATCTTCAAATAATATAAAAACATGGAATCTTTTGGCCCTTCAACTGAATCATCTGTACATCTTATTCTGTCACTGAGGTTTGATCATGTTAATGAACTTCTTTCAGCGACTTGATCCTTGTTGGTGCCTGTTCTTCAAATTTCACGATCCCTGTATCGAGTTAATATTATTTATCTTTTATCCTAGTAGAGTTATACATATCTTTTATCCTAGTTGAGTTATACATGTTCTCTATTACATATTATATTACATTATGCTTTACAATCTCCCCCTATTTGATTGTTAGGGTTTGACAAGTAAATTCCTAGAGGATAACTCAACTGATACAAAAAAGAAAAATACAAAGATAAATAATATTAAAGCGCATTCTGGATCATATATACATTTTCCAGATTTCCAAAATTTGAACAAGTGCAAGATAAATTGTTCCTCTAGACTGAACATATCTTCAATTTTGCCTTGCTTTCTTTCCACTAATACTCCAACTAGCTTTTCCTTTCCCAAAATAAAGTTAATTCCGTGTCAACAACCTTTTCCTTGCCCTTACGCCTAGTTGATTTTTCTTGATCATCCAACTTCTCCCCCTCAGTTGGGTTATCCTCCAGAGTAGTAGGATGTGCAATTGGTAAATTAGACGAAGATGGTTTTGCCAAGGAGTTAATTGCATGACTAAACTGGGATGCCATGGAACTTAACTGAACTTGGAATGCATCATGTTGAATAAGTTGCAAATTTTTGATTTCTGCAATGGACTTACAGATATTTGACAACTATTTCTCCATTGTTGGGACCCGTGTAAGGAGTATGCTGTATTCCTTTCTGGTTACAGGTGCATGTGGTTGAGTAGGTTGCTCACTCATACGTTCTGCAGGTGTTTCACTCAACACTCTATATTCACTCGGTTTAGTGGTTTGGGTTACACTTACATGTTCTGGTTCTGTTCGTGTTTCTCTCCACTCTCCTCCAGAGATTCCACCGATATGTGTACCTGCAAATGAAATCATCCTAGCCCCTTTTTCAGAGGTCACTGATAGTGCAATGAAAGTTCATGAGCTTCCGTCCTCACGTGAAGCGAGTTGCCGACCACTAGTAAAGAGTGGTAAATCTCGAAAGAGATCCAGAGATTTTCCCTCTGGGAGGTTAAACTTGAATCGATTAAATGGCACAAAACCCAAGTTTCCCTCATACGTCTGTGAAGACACTTGGTTCATAAAAGAACCTCCTACCGATGGATCTTTCCATAAAATGGAAGATTCACCAGCAGTTATTGAGGTAGGTAATTCCACCTCGGATGCCTGTGAAGGCATTTGATCTTTAGAAAGATCATCAACCACTCTTATGTTCCGTGAAATTGAACTCAAGATAGTTGCTCTCGTCAATTCAGCCTTATTTACATTTTCACTCATTGGATAAGGAAGAAATGTTTCACTAACAGTTGCAGTTACCGCAGGTTCATTTGGTTTACTTCTTTTAGAATGAGGTAGAGTTGCTGATGTAACTAACTCCTTATGTGGTGCTGCTGAGGCACTATCTCCCTCAAACGTGTTGATGGCTGGTCGTTTAAGTGACAATTGAGGTGTAGGAGTTTGTTGTGTTTGTGTTTGTGTTTGCATTTGTAGAATGGGCTCTTCGACCTGTGTTAGAGTCGGTGGGATTTCCTTCTCTTGGTCGGGTAAGATGGCCACTGGGGGCTGTAGAAACTGTATTTCCAGTGACACAACAGGGAATACAGAGGTTGGAATAGCAGGGATTGAAATATTACCTTGTCGTATACCTGCTCTCACTGGTCTTGGTAACAACGAAAGTGGGACAGTCTTTAGATATTCAGTTAGGACTGTAGGCACATCCGTATATTTCTTTTTGCTTATGTAATTAATTACATTCGTCTTTATGGAAGAACATTCCACCTTTTGACCATTTTCCAAGCGTACCCTGTCTTCATCATTCAAAAAATCATTTAATATTAGCTGTAGAAACCTTGGATATAGACATTTGACATTTTGAGTCCGAACATCTCTTGTTCCTAAGTGTTTCATCTTTAAAATGATTTGACCAAGCACTATTTTTCCAAAATTAATCCTCAAATTATTGGCGACCGCATACCCTATTTTCTGAATAAATTCAGGTATTCGATCTTGATTTGTACTATCTGAGGAAAAAACATGGTTAAGAGTGTGAAAGAAGAAATTCCAATACTGGGTTAGAAACGTTATATAAAGATTACCAATATTGAAATTGCCATCTTGGTACCTTATAAAACGAAAGAACATTTCAATATGTTCAGGTGTAGGATCAGAAATGAGATTTTCCATAGGAAAATGAAGAATTCGATTAACATCTCGTTCAGTGACCCTAATCGACCTACCAAATAGTCAATATATGAATGCACACCCGTCCTGTCCAGAAGTGTTAACCGCACTGCAATATAGTTCATGTAATGCATCATGGTTAAGCTGCACTGGTGTAACTAAAGCATAGCGAATTAATGAATGTTCATTCAGAAATTGTGTCCAAGCCTGAAATTGTTCATCCTGAATGGTTTCGATTTGCTGAATGGAAATAGGATTCACTTTTGCAACTGAAAAACTTCCCTGTAATGCCATTTTCAAAACTTTGAGGAGATTCAAAAACAAGGGTTAGTTTTTATAAAGGATGATGTATAAAGCAAGAATATGAAATCCGATCTAAAAACTGTGAGATCTTTCCGGTCAAAGCTTGAAATTTTCAGCAATTGAGTGTATATGCTCTGTATATCTGAAAAATGATGATGTTAAACATAAACAAAAACTCATCATTTATAAGGTTTCAAGGACTAGTGGGTTAGGTGAGATATTGACAGGATATGTTTAAAGTCTAACACGGCTCAATAATTTCTCACCTAACAGCCTAATTAGCCGAAAAACATCTAATCACCGAAACCTATCAACCTATATACACACACACACATAAACTCACAATTAAATAGATATAAAATTAACAAAATATCATTAATTGATATATGTCAATAAAATATTTATTTAATTATGCTACAATGATATCTCCAGAATAATCCTGCAGATAATCAAATAAAACAAACAAAATCCAGAGAATGAAATTCACTGGCTGCAACAAATTGAACAGACATTTTAAAAGATCATGTGAAATTTAACATACCAAGCTCACTTACCAACCTTGAAAAGGTTGCTTCATCCAAAGCTTTAGTAAAAATGTCTGCCAACTGTTTTTCACTAGGAACAAAATGCAGTTCCACAGTGCCTTTCATCACATGCTCCCTGATGAAATGGTATCTGATGTCTATGTGCTTGGTTCTAGAATGCTACACTGGATTTTGTGATATTGCAATTGCACTCGTGTTGTCACAGAAAATTGGAATCTTTTTAACTTTAACTCCATAGTCAAGTAGTTGATTTCTCATCCATAGAATCTGTGAACAACTCCCAGCTGCTATGTATTCAGCCTCTGCAGTTGATGTAGATACTGAGTTCTGCTTCTTACTGAACCATGAGACCAGCTTGTTTCCCAAGAATTGACAGGTTCCTGTGGTACTTTTTCTATCCATTTTGCAACTTGCATAATCTGCATCTGAGTAACCAATTAGATTAAAACCAGAATCTCTAGGGTACCAAATGCCAAGGTTTGGTGTTCCCTTGAGATATCTGAAAATCCTCTTAATAGCTACCAAGTGAGATTCCCTAGGATCAGCTTGAAATCTAGCACATAAACATGTAGCAAACATAATATCAGGTCTATTAGCTGTTAAGTATAAAAGAGATCCAACCATGCCCTTATAGCTTGTCATGTCCACCTTCTTTTCCTTAGTATTCAGTTCAAGCTTAGTGGCAGTGGCCATGGGTGTTTTTGCAGAAGAACAATCTGCTAAATCAAACCTTTTTAAAAAATCATAAATGTATTTTGTTTGACTTATAAAAATTCCCTCATTCACTTGTTTAACTTTTAAACCAAGAAAATAAGTTAATTCACCCATCATACTCATTTCATATCTACTTTGCATGAGTTTGGTAAACCTCTTGCAAAGTTTCTCATCTGTAGACCCAAATATTATATCATCTACATAAATTTGGACAAGTATCATAGAGCCATTGACATTTCTATAAATGAGAGTTTTATCAATAGTACCTCGAATGAAGTGATTCTCTATAAGGAACTGTGAGAGTGTGTCATACCAGGCTCTAGGTGCTTGCTTCAGGCCATAGAGTGCTTTGAGTAGAAAGAACACATATTCTGGAAAGTCTGGATCTTCAAAACCAGGCGGTTGACTAACATATACCTCCTCCTCCAGAATTCCATTCAGAAATGCACTCTTGACATCCATTTGATAGACTTTGAAATTGGCATGCGCTGCATAGGCCAGGAAGATCATTATTGCTACTAACCTTGCCACTGGTGCAAAGGTTTCTTCAAAGTCAATTCCTTCCTCTTGACAGTAGCCTTTAGCCACTAATCTAGCTTTATTCCTTGTGACTATGCCATTCTCATCCATCTTGTTCTTGAATACCCACTTAGTGCCAATCACTGATTTGTCTTTAGGTTTGGATACAAGTTTCCATACTTCATTTCTTTCAAACTGGTTTAGCTCTTCTTGCATTGCTAAAACCCAGTTTGGATCCAGAAGAGCATGTTCAACTCTCTTTGGTTCCTCTTTGGATAGAAAACTGCTATATAAGCATTCTTCTTGAGTTGCTCTTCTAGTTTGGACCTTTGCATTAGGATCTCCAATTATAAGCTCAAATGGATGTTCCCTGGTCCATTTTCTTTGTGGTGGTAAGTTTGACCTTGATGAAGTGGCTTCATTTTCTCTGTGTTGATCATTGTGAGAAACTCCCCCTGAGTGTATGGCTCTCGAGATTGATGGAGTACTTGCAGATTCATCAACAGAGGCTTTTCTTTGATTTCCAACTGATGGTGTAAGTTGCTCTTCAACAGGTGGTTCATTCTGCACTTCAACTGATGATCCTTGTCTGTTTCTCACACCAATTGATCTCCATTCTTCATCATCATCTTCACTTTCTTCACCACTTCTCTCATTCTCAAATGAGAGAGACTCAGGAAAACCTTCATCTACTAGACCAGATATTTTCTTGTCATCAAAGACAACATGTATGGACTCCATTACAATGTTTAGTATTAGGTTGTAGACTCTATAGGATTTGCCAGCTGAGTATCTAACAAAGATAGCTTCATCTGCTTTTGAATCAAATTTTCCAAGATGCTCACCATGATTTTTCAGTACAAAGCATTTGCATCCAAAGACATGCAGAAAGTTGATTGTTGGTTTCTTGCCTTTGAAAAGTTGATAAGGTGTCATGCCTTTTGCTTGATTGACCAAAGAAATATTCTGAGTGTAGCATGCAGTGTTTATAGCTTCTGCCCAGAAGTATATTGGTAGCTTAGATTCTTCAAGCATTGTCCTTGCAGCTTCAATTAGAGTTCTGTTCTTTCTTTCCACTACACCATTTTGTTGAGGAGTTCTTGGTGCAGAGAATTCTTGGATAATTCCTTCTTCTTCACAAAACTCTCTTATTACAGAATTCTTGAACTCAGTTCCATTGTCACTTCTGATTCTCCTTACTTTAAGTAAAGGATTGTTGTTGACTATCTTGATGTGATTTATAATGACTTCACCCGCCTTATCCTTAGAGTACAAAAAGAATGTCCAAGAGAATTTTGAAAAATCATTAATAATCACAAGACAATATTTCTTCTTTGAAATTGACAACACATTGACTGGTCCAAAGAGATCCATGTGAAGTAGTTGCAAGGGTTGATCAATTGATGACATTGACTTTGATTTGAAAGAGGCCTTCTTCTGCTTCCCTTTCTGGCATGCGTCACACAATCCATTCTTGGAGTAATCCAATTTTGGAATACCTCTAACCAAATCCTTCTTTACCAACTCATTCATTGCTTTAAAACTCAAGTGTGACAATCTTTTGTGCCAATGCCAACTTTCATCTATACTTGCCTTGCTGAGAAGACATGTAGTCATGTTTGCATTTGTTGAATTAAAGTCAGCAATGTACACATTTCCTCTTCTATCTCCTGTCAACACTACCTTGTTATCACTTTTCTTAAAAATGACACAAGCTTCAGATGTGAACCAGACATTCTGGCCTTTGTCACACAGTTGACTGACACTTAGCAAGTTATGCTTAAGTCCATCAACCAGTGCTACTTCATCAATGACAACATTCCCTTGTGAAATCAAGCCATATCCTCTAATATATCCTTTGCTGTTGTCTCCAAAGGTAATGCTAGGGCCAGCTCTCTCCTCAAGCATAGTGAGCAAGGTAGAATCTCCAGTCATATGCCTAGAACAACCACTGTCCAGATACCAAAGATTCTTTCTGTTTCCCTGCAGACATCAAAACAAAATCAAGTTGATTTTGGTACCCAAGTTTTCTTGGGTCCTGCCTTGTTAGCATTTTGCTTATTTTTCAAGCCCTTACTACCCAGGGGTTCTGATTGAGTTAAATCAACCTTAACTCTTGGTGTAGGTTTCTGAAAAATAGGTTGTTTCACTTGCTCACTTGCATTAAAACTATATGTATAATTTGGCATAGTCTGTGCAAACATGTTATTCATCATCCATGGCAACTGAGGCATATTAAAAGCATTGTAATATGGATTATACATGAATGGCATGTTAGCATAATGACTAGATGCATGAGCAGGCTGGACAAACATGTTTGGCATAATATTCATAGCAGGCATAGGCACTGACTTAGGCATACTAGGCACAGAAGCATTCTTAACAGATTTACAGTTGACAAATAAATGATTAACACTACCACAGTTCACACATTCCTTTCGAGGAGCATATCTATCAGGTGTGTAATTACTATGTTTGTTAATTCCTACCTTGCCATTTCTATTCTTCTTATTAGCCTTAGCCTTAGGTTCAGTCTTTTCTAACTTATCCTTCAATTTCTTGATTGACAAGTTGCCTATGTTTCCTTGTTCAACTGACTTGGTTTTGCTACACTCTCCATTTACAAAGTTCTTATTGACAGACCCGTACTTTTTATTCAATTTAGTTAAAGTTGCTTTGCTAACAGGCTTAAGTCTCAAAGAACATTCTTTTTCACTGTCTGAAGCAACTTCCCTATAAACTTCTAACTTAATTTCTGCTAATTTGTGAAAAGAATCAACTCCTTGTTTACTATAAATTTCTTCAATTTTAGCCTTTGATCCCTTCCACTTAGCAATTAAGTCTTGTTCCTCTTTTAACTGTTTTATTAAACACTCTTCTCTTTTCAGAGCCTCAAGTAACTCATTCTTAGCATCCTGGAAATCTCTTTTCATTGTTTCAAAATCAATTAGTTGAGTTTCTAACATAGTATTCCTATCACCTATCTTAGCATTAAGATCTTTAATCTTTTTGTTCTCCTTGTTAAGCGATTTTAATGTGACATGCATGTTATACAGTTCATTAGACATTTCATTAACAACATTATCACATTCATCTTTGGAAAGTTCAGTTAGGTTTGTAGAGTATACCTGGTTGCTTGCTGAACTAGCCTCTTCATCAGTTTCGTTTGCCATGAGTGCAAGATTGACAAACTCCTCTTCCGCATCTGAGTCACCTCCAGCAGCCCAGTCACTATCTTTTGACATGAATGCTCTCCCTTGTTGCTTGAGAAGATCAAAATATTTCTTCTTGTAATCAACAGCTTCAAACTGCTTCTTTTCTTTCTCAGCTTGGGATTTCCTGCATTCATTGGCAAAGTGACCAGCAATTCCACAGATATAGCATTTGATCTTTGATCTCTCAACCACATCCTTGTTCGGTTGATAGCTTTTCTTGAATTGCCCGGATCCTGCTGGATTCTTCCTGAATCTTAGCTTCGAAAATCTTTTTGACAGAAATGCCAAATACTCATCTAGATCTTCAGCTTCATCCTCACTTAATGCATCAGGTTCTTCAATCATCTTGCTTTTACCTTTACTAGTTTCAGCTTCACCTTCATAAGTTTTTGAACTTAGTGTGGCTTCTACACTCTTCATTCTTCCACCACCTTGGTTTGTTGGAATATTGGCCACCAAGGCAACAGATCCACCTTTCTTCTGGATTTTCTCCACTTCCTCATCTTGCTGCATTTCAAGCTCATAGGTCTTCAGGATGCCATACAGTCTCTCAAGTGTAAAATCTTTGTAGTCCTGAGAGTTCCTCAACGAGACTGTCACTGGCTTCCAATCCTTAGGAAGAGATCTCAGAAACTTTAGATTGGAGTCCTTGGTTTCATATTTTCTCCCATACAACTTTAGACCATTCAGTAACTTTTGAAATCTACTGAATATGTCTGTTAGATTTTCACCAGAGAAGTAGTGAAAATGCTCATATTCTTGTATTAGGAGCTGCATTTTATTTTCTCTGACTTACTCAGTTCCTTCACAGATTGTTTGAATAGTGTCCCACACTTGCTTGGCAGTAGTACAGTTTATAACACAATCAAACATATCTTGGTCGATGCCATTGAATACGATGTTCATAGCCTTCTTATCTTTGTGAATCTCCTCCAAGTCTTCATCTATGTACTCAGCTTGATTCTTTGGAATAGGCCTTCCAGCAGCTACAGTGGCAGCATCTTGACCAATCCCAGAGTTGGCCTTCATTAGAACATGAGGTCCTTTCTCTATGCAATCTACATAGCCTTCATCAATGGCTGAGAGATGAAGGTGCATCTTTACTTTCCAGTGAAAGTAATTATCTTTGTCAAGCTTTGGAATCTTCACACCTGTATCCTTTCTTCCCATGGTTTTGATCTTTAGACTTCTTGTATGTTAGAAGCTTGCTCTTGATACCAATTGTTAGGTCCCGAAGTATCGTAGAAGGGGGGGGTTGAATACGATACTACCAAAATATTTCGATTTTCAAGATTTTTGCGGATAACAATTTTTCGGATCTTGAAATCAAAATAACGAAACACAATTTCAAGAATATATCTTTATTGATAATAAACCCGAAGGGGTGTTACAACTTCTAATCCAATGGATTAGCTTCAAAACCTGAACACTCCTAAGGATAGTTTAGGCACGAGGACCATCTACCCGACACTTCCTGAAAGCGGGCTAAGCCGGCTTTCCTACTAGATGGACTGTCTAGCAGCTTATACAGAGAAGATATAAGAGAGAGAAGAGAGAGTTGTGTGTTGAGGTGTGTTTTGAAATGAAATACAACATGCCTATTTATAGATTTTAGAAAGTCACTATGCTGTACTATTTCAACAACCCCCGTGGGCCCCTCCAGCCACTTTTTAAATAGTAGCCGCCATTTGCACAGTAGCCGCCATTTGCATAGTAACCGCCATTTGCACAGTAACCGTCATTTGCATAGTAACCACTATTTGCACAGTAACCACTATTTGCATAGTAACCGTGAATAGTAATCATGAATAGTAACCGTGAATAGTAACCATGAATAGTAACTCTGAATAGTAACCTTGCATAGTATTACTATTTTTGGCTGCTTCTTTTGGGCTTCTATCTTCTTGAGATATTATGTTTGTCCTTGATCGTCAAAGGCTTTGGCAATTCTTTCTACGAATTAATGTGTTGATCCTTCTTGTTTGTGCTGACACTTAGTGCACTGGTCTGGTTCACAAGTGACTAGCACTGATCTTGATCTTCACACCTTCGTTACATTCCAATTGATTATCCTGCAGCAGTATCTTCAAATAATATAAAAACATGGAATCTTTTGGCCCTTCAACTGAATCATCTGTACATCTTATTCTGTCACTGAGGCTTGATCATGTTAATGAACTTCTTTCAGCGACTTGATCATTGTTGGTGCCTGTTCTTCAAATTTCACGATCCCTGTATCGAGTTAATATTATTTATCTTTTATCCTGGTAGAGTTATACATATCTTTTATCCTAGTTGAGTTATACATGTCCTCTATTACATATTACATTACATTATGCTTTACACACCGGTACCCCCAACTACCGAAGGGGATGCCGAGGGCCCCCAATTATGGTGGAACCTGTATGTTGATGGAGCAGTAAACAACAATGGGGGAGGTGCAGAGATAGAGTTGGTATGCCCAGAGGGGCACCGCATGCAAAGTGCCATACACTTCGGTTTTAGGGCTACCAACAATGATGTTGAATATGAGGCTTTAATTGATGGGCTGAAATTAGCTTTGGAAATGAAGGTGGAATACTTGAATGTTTTTAGTGATTCCATGTTGATTGTGTGGCAAATCAAAGGGAGCTTCCAGAGCAGAGATCCCCGCACTGAACTCTAAATGAGGTATGCCCAAGAACTCATTAGTAAGTTCAAATTATTGAATCTGAATCGTATCCCAAGGGTGGAAAATGCAAATGTTGATGCCCTTGCCAAGTTGGGATCCCAAAAAGAAGCTGTTTTGTTAGGGGTGATTCCCCTTAAAGTTCAACTCCAACCAAGTATCCATCGAGAGGAGGTTATGGAGATAGAATTTTCAGTAGAAACCAATGGATAACCCCAATACGTGAGTACATCACTAAGGGGGTGCTTTCGGAAGATAAAGATGAAGCCTGGAAACTCAAATACAAGGATGCCCGTTATGTGATCTATGATGGCATCCTATATAAGAGGGGTTTTAACCAACCTCTACTTAAATGCATATCTTGAAATGAATGTGAATACATCCTAAGGGAAATCCATGAAGGCATCTGTGGCAATCACTCGGGGGGTACCTCCCTTGCCCATAAGGTGCTTTGACAGGGCTACTACTGGCTTACCATGAAATCTGATGCTTATGACTTTGCTAAAGCTTGTGATCAATGTCAAATATTTGTTAACTTCAATAGAAACCCGACTGTGGAACTAAGGCCCATTGGAAGCCCCTAGCCCTTTGCAATTTATAGGATTGACCTAATTGGGGAGCTTCCTAAAGGCAGAGGTGGTGTGAAATATGCAGTGGTAGCTGTTGATTACATTACCAAGTGGGCTGAGGCGGAACCTCTGGCTACCATCACTGCCGGCAAGCTGAAAGAGTTTGTTAAGAGAGCCATTATATGTAGGTACGGGGTACCATACAAGCTGATTTCAGACAATGGCAAACAATTTGATAGTAAGGAAATGAGGAGTCTATGTGAAGACTTGGGAATAAGGAAGGATTTTTCAGCCGTCTTCCACCCCCAAAGCAATGGGCAGATGGAAGCTGTGAACAAAATCATTAAGCACACTCTGAAAGCCATGTTGGAAGACAAAAAGGGAAACTGGCCTTAGGAGCTCCCAATGGTATTATGGTTTTACAAAACCACTCCCAGGTCCACCATCGGAGAGTCTCTCTTCGTTCTAGCCTATGGCTGTGAGGCTATGGTTCCTGTGGAAGTAGGAACGGGATCCTATCGGAGGGCTAGTTCAATCAAAAGGCAAATGAGATAAACCAGAGGTTAGCCCTGGATATGTTGGAAGAAACACGGGCTACCGCCCAGCTGAAACTTGCGGCTTACCAGCAGAGGACCCGCAAATACTATAACAACAAGGTGCGCCCTCGACCTCTCAAGGTTGGCAACCTAGTACTGAGAAGAATGATGCCCAATATGCGGGTTCCCGAACACGGAGCCTTTGGAGCAAATTGGGAAGGGCCTTACAAAATAAATTCTATTTTTTAGGAAGATAGTTACCACCTTGAAGACATGGATGGGAACACTATTCCCCGTGCTTGGAATGCAGAGCACCTAAAGAAGTACTATCAGTAAGACTCTTTTCAAAGCAAATGTAGGCCTCTTTCAGGCTTAGGATGAATAAAGGCAACCTACAAGTTGTGGTTTTGTCATTTCCTATTCAGTTATTAGGATTTCATGATTTTCAGTAGATGCCCGGGGGGTAGTGGATGCACACCCCATCTGGATGAAATTTTATGTAATCGTACTCTTTCAATTTTCAGTAAAAGTAGAAGTTGATTGTTTCCTTTTATATTTACCACTTATAAATATTTTAGAAAGATATTCAAGACCTACAAGCATAGTTCTACATGGCAGCCAGCCTACCATCCAGAATTAGGGAGGTAGTAGTGAATACACCTCTCAGCTTAGCAGGCTGAAATCGGTCAGAATTTTAAAATTTTCCAGACATGTGTGGAATCTTGACTGGCTCACATGGCTTACTTGGTCACTAGGGCATGTATGGAACCCTGATCGGCATACATGACTGACTTCATTATTTGGGCTTATGTAGAACCCTGATTGGCACACATGGATCCCTTCATTACCAGACATGTGTGGAACCTTGACTGGCTCACATGGCTTACTTTGTCACTAGGGCATGTATGGAACCCTGATCGGCATACATGACTCCCTTCATTATTTGGGCTTATGTGGAACCCTGATTGGCACACATGGATCCCTTCATTACCAGACATGTGTGGAACCTTGACTGGCTCACATGGCTTACTTGGTCACTAGAGCATGTATGGAACCCTGATCGGCATACATGACTCCCTTCATTATTTGGGCATGTGTGGAACCCTGATTGGCACACATGGATCCCTTCATTACCAGACATGTGTGGAACCTTAACTGGCTTACTTGGTCACTAGGGCATGTATGGAACCCTGATCGGCATATATGACTCCCTTCATTATTTGGGCTTGTGTGGAACCGATCGATCGGTACACCTGGATCCCTTCCATCTTTGGTCATATATGGAACCCTGATTGGCATACATGGTCTCCTTTGTTATTAATCATGTATAGAACCTTGATTGGCATACATCGATCTTTTAATCATCGACCTATGTGGTTACAAGAGTTAACTCGTATGGATTATCAAATATTTTACTAATGCAGCCTTACAGGAATGGCTTACATGACATTACCACATGTGATTTATTAAATGACCAGGGCTACATGGTACGGATTACCGGTAAAGGGGCTCCTGGAGTAAGGTTCCCATCTTTGGGGCTTCCAGATATTATAGGGTTACCGGACGGTACCCCCACACAAGGTGGAAACCACACAGACTGAGGTACAAGTAGTTTGTCATTTTTTGTGGCTCCCTATTCGGGTACGTACTGCCATAACTACTTGAGTACACTTCTGTATTGCATTGTCATCTAATTGCTCAATTCTTGATTTATGATTTATTATCATTTTAATCAACGTAAATATGGATATATCCTATAAGTACTTGTATAAACTCGTCTTAGGATTAGTCAGGGAAACCATGTTGCGTGCTAGAATTCAATAATTGCATCTGGTTATAAATGGTTTTAAGTCATAGCAATTACCTTTCTTGCTTATCAAATTGGTACCATAGGGTAGGTATGAGTTTAGAGTTTGAATCATGAAAACTATTAGTTACGAATTAGTGTTCGTTGAATAATTAGCAAATAATCTATGTACAACTAAACCAGAGAAGCATGGTAGAAGTCTTAGTCTAAACTGAGCTACCTGTGTATTAGTTATGGTATCCTGTAAGCATCCGTTGATGGACCTTTGTACGGAGGATATTTGTAACACCCCCAGATCCGGGGTCAGGGATCTGGTGGTTATGGTCTTACATCCATTCATAATACTTGACTTGAGTCCACAATAAATAAATCACATGCTGTGACCCCACAATAATTACCACTCACACACACAACAGTTATAGTCCCAGAGATGAAATTGAAATAAGTCTTACATTAAAGGGTTACGAATAAAAGTTATTACAATCCCAAAAGGATAACATCATAGGTTTAAACGTTTTGCCGTTGATTACATTAATTATACATATAGTTAAACAGGAAACAAAAGCTGTCTAACTATGCTACCTCAGCAATGGCGGCTAGCATCTCAGCGGGTAGTCCGGTGGGTCGGGTAACCTGCTTGCGCCGAGTGCGCCTGACGCGAGCCATCTGTCCTAGCTGTTGTTGTGACATAATATAAACAAGGCAAGGGTGAGCGAAAGCCCACCAACAAATATATAACTGAACGATAATTTAAAACAGTTCAAAGCTATCTTTTAAACCATATGCCATGCATTTACGGAAATGATGCCAGTATCATATGAACGATGAAGTTACAAGGTAACTTAAAGTATTTGTTTGAAGAAATATCTGCTACATCAAAGTAAGCGAGATATTATTATCGTTATTAAGAAGAGGAACTTGCAAGAAAGGGTTGCAATTCCAGTTATGACTCTTTTCCAACTCTGCCAACAGTAATCATGTTGCAGGAAATAAATGAATTTGGATGATGAACCAATGATGGAGTATTCACCGCGCCCGCTGTTCCAATCTTGATGATCAGTCGAGATCGTACAGCTCAATTTAGATTTACTACCGGTAGAAGGAAGAACTGACGGCTTTACTTGTATACCGCCATGCTAGCTCTCCCCGGCCAACGGTTGGGCCAAGGGGATGGACCGGCGCTACTCGGCCTCTTACACGACTCCTAGTTCAAATAGAGTTCATGATTCTGAATATAACGTTCGTCCCCCTTTCCCCAAGTATAATACTTGTTGATAAGACTCCACAAAGTAGTCGTATCTAGTTGGAAAGGAAATTTTACCAATAACTCCCAAGCTATTACTTGGTAACGGATATCAACTTGTTCCAGTAATCTTACCCCTCGAAAGATGAGAAGGTAAACAACGACTTAATAAGTCAACGGCACCCGAGTTGCGGGTGAAGGGAATACTTTATGACCGGGAAGTCGACAAGATAAATAACATTTTTCCAAGTAAGGTTCCCTTATTATTAAGAAGATAGACTCAAAGATGAATGATGTCTGGGAACCTTTCTTGATATAAGATTAATAATAATATGACTTCGAAATATCTTCTGTAATAATCGAAGAAGATTAACCTTATCGAGATTATTCTAAGTATGGAATAAATATTCAGAGAATATTTATTGAGTTAAAATATTGAAAGAATATTTGGGAATATGAAAGAATATTTTTAATCAGAGTATTTCTCAAAATAATCCCTGAAGAAATATCAGGAGAATATTTATTGAATAAATAAATATTTAAATGAATATTCAAAACAATATTCATTAATTAATAAGACCTGAAAAGAATATTTAAGGTAATATTCATGATTAATTAGGAATTTAAATGAATATTCAAAAGTAATATTCATTTAATGAATAATATCCTAAATGAATATCAAGTAATATTCATTTAGTAATCCAAGCCTTAAGGAATATTCGAAATAATATTCGATAATTAAATCAAGCTTCAGATGAATATTAAAATAATATTCATCAAGTATTTAATATCTTAAATGAATATTCAAAAGTAATATTGATTTAATAAAATAATAATCTAAAAGAATATCCAAAATAATATTCATTTAATAGTCTCATCTTTAGAAGAATATTCGAAATAATAGTCGATAATCAATTCGACTCTGAATGAATATTGAGAAATATTATTCGTTGAATAGTTACGTTCAAATAATTATTTGAAGTAAGGATCGTCAAAATAATTAGTCTCGAACGAATATTCAAATAATATTCGTCGCCCAAATAATAGAAAATATTTACTTAAATATTTTCTTCCGAGGTAATCTCGATATATCAAGGAATATTGACTCCCGGTCTATTTTTGATTAATAAGATATATACGCCCTTCTATGAGGGTCTTACAATAACCGGCTTATAACTGATATATAACTATCTAGCTTATAAGCCAACAATAACATTTAGGGAACAAGTATATCAATTCAACTTGAAAGTAGGCATGCAAGCAATGGCATATGTATATCAGCAATCATATATATATATATATTCAATCACAACAACAGCCTAAAAGAAGGGAATTGAAACTTGCCTGGTAGTCGAGTACGGTAAGGGGTAGTGGTAGCGGGTCCCGGTTCAGCCTGGTGATCTATAAATAGCCAAGGCATTCGGAATTAATCACTTAACATATTAAACGTTAAGTTATACTTAAATCGAAACACGTTCTCGAGTCATCTCGTTATACCCCTTTTAGTGGATTACTTATTATCACTGATCCGACCCGACATTCGTTCGTTAATACGACATGTCACTGCACTTATACTTGGGACATACTTAAGTCATATGAGTTCTAAGGTTGATCGTTACGAACCAATATTTTACTCCGAGTTTTATCGCCCGTTTTCTAAGCGTTTTACCAAAGTTATAAAAGAGTCGTCTTTTAGGGGTTCGTTCTCGTTTAACCTTGACTCGAACATTTTTAATAAATCGAAAAATGCTCTTTTTGACATACGGTTTTCTTTCACACCTTCCTTCTTACCCCTAGTATTTATTTACCAAGATTCGCCATGACGTTATATTGCTTACGAGGGTTCAATTTCAGTTACGAACTTTTGTTTACGGATTCGAACTACTTTTAGTAATTTAGTCATAAATCCTAAACCGTAAGTCCGTTTCATGTGATCTTTATATCAAAACGAAGCTTATAACATAATCTAGCCTTTCATGGCAAAATCCGAGACTGGACAGTGTGTTCATGCTACTGCTAATCACGGTTTCTTAAGGCTAACGACAATCGGGCATTACGACGGCTATGTTTACATGATTTCCAAATTTCAAACCATCCAATAATCATAGTTTCCACTCCAAACAACATTTACATGTTATTCAACCATGAACTAAGACCAAGCAATGTCTTTCCGTTCATCTAAACTAATTTCACATTTAATAAATCCCAATCATAATCTTAAGGTCCTAAACATGCATTAAATCCATATAACTCATCTAAAATACCAAAACTTAAACTAAGAGCTTGGTTTTCAAGAGTGGTATACCTTCCTTGGTGTATGTATGAACTTATCAAGCCTTGTTTAGCCCTTATCTAGCCTTAGTATAGCTTGAATAATCAAAAGAAATCAAGAAATAAAAGTTAGTTTATGAAGAACACTATTCATCATCATCTTTGATGATTTATTTGAAAATGATAAAAGATGAATTTGAAGCTGAAATTTCTAGGAGATCATTACCATGATATGTAGTACTTACCATAAAAATTTGAAGAACAAGTGATGGTTGGAAGTTGGACTTCCAATTAGCTAAGAATGGGCAGATTTTTATGAAGAAATGGAGAAAAATGGTGGTGGTTTGTTTTGTTTTGGTGATTTATGGCTAATACATGTATAACCCTTGCATATATAATGGATGCATCTCTTTTAATGTGTTGTTGGCAATCCCATGGTGCCACTTGTTGCTTCCTCATTGGGCCAAGTGTTGGCACTACAACAAACAACTCCATTTTTGCAAGAATGCAATTACACCACTCATCTTGTAGTTGACTTATAAGGATGTTACTTGGGTTTCTCCTTTTCCCACCAATTGCACTTGTTTGTCTCTTGGTTATTTATTCGTTCCTTTGTCCGGGTATTACTCAATTTCCTTGCTTGTTCGTTGATCGTTCGAGGGAATAACTCATTCGTTTCTAGTTAGGGTTTTACCGAAAACCTTCTTAATATTTCTAATACTATTCTTCATCTTACTTAATACTTCTCGAATTTAAATTCCTTAATTCCCTTTTATAACTCCTTAAGTCTTGTAGTGTCCAGGGAAATCTCGGAGAAAATAAAAGTGCTCTTTTTCTGAATCCGACGGCTTTTACATACACTTATTTTCTTCCTGGATCACTAATACGAACTCAGAAATCCGTTCCGAATACCGGGTATATCATTATTATAATAATATTCCAAATTCCACCAAAATCACTATTCATCACTTATTTTTATTTAATTCCTATAATTAGGAAAATGAACCTGGTTCACTCTCGAGTGCTTCTTAACCTTTTTACGGAACCGCTGGACTTATAATAGATATTGATTTGGATGACACAAGAATAATCTTACTTGAAGTAATATACTTATATCCTTAGGAGATAGATCATTCTTACCTATGCCGTCAACCAAAAGTATTCTGCATGACATGTAAATAATTGAATTCAAATCCATTCCATTCATTTAATAGACATTCGTTACATCGCAGTCATAACCACTATTCATTCCCATATTATTACATACTAAAAAGTTTTAATTCTATCAAAAATCTGGGTTCTTACAGTCTCCCCTCCTTAAAAGGATTCCGTCCCGGAATCAGTTTGAAAACAAGTGGGGGTACTTTTCTTGCATTGCGCCTTCAAGTTCCCAGGTGGATTCTTCTACATTGTGGTTCTGCCACAAAACTCTGACTAGCTGAATGACCTTGTTTCGGAGCACTTGTTCTTTCCGGTCTATGATTTCCACAGGTTGCTCCACATAGGTCAGGTCTGGTTGCATGTCCACTTGCTCATACTCTACAATATGCTTAGCATCCGGATTATACTTCCTCAGCATCGAAACATGGAACACATTGTGCACCTGCTGTAGATTCGGGGGCAATGCGAGTTCATAAGCTAGTTCCCCAATTCGTCTCAAGATCTCAAATGGTCCAATGTATCTGGGACTCAGCTTTCCTTTCTTCCCAAATCTCATTAAACCTTTCCAAGGTGACACTTTCAAGAACACTAGGTCCCCTACCTCGTATTCCTTGCCTTTCCGAGCTAAGTCGGCATATTTCTTTTGTCGATCCTGGGCTGCTACCAACCGTCCTCTGATTAGATCTACTGCATCTTTAGTTCGTTGGACCACTTCGGGCCCGAGCATCTTCCGCTCTCCAACTTCATCCCAATACAAGGGAGATCGACATTTTCTTCCATAAAGGGCCTCATAAGGTGGCATCCCAATGCTTGAATGATAACTGTTATTATAGGAGAACTCAACCAATGGCAAGTGATCATCCCAACTCCCCTTGAAGTCTATCGCGCAGACTCTCAACATATCCTCTAGTGTTTGGATGGTCCTTTCACTTTGCCCATCTGTCTGGGGGTGGTAGGCTGTGCTCATGTTCAGCCGGGTCCCTACACATTCTTGAAAACTTCTCCAAAACCTGGAGTTAAATCTAGGATCTCGATCGGATACTATTGCGACTGGGACTCCATGTCGCGCCACTATCTCTTTTAAGTAGATGTCCACTAGTCTATCGACCGTGTACCTTTCGTTGATCGGGAGAAAGTGAGCCGATTTCGTCAGTCGATCTACAATTACCCATATGGTGTCATGATTAGCCTTGGTCCTGGGTAAACCTACTACGAAATCCATGGCTATATGTTCCCATTTCCATTCTGGAATCTCTAAGGGATGTAGAAGTCCGCTGGGTCTCTGGTGCTCTGCCTTCACTCGTTGGCAGGTCAAGCATCTGCTTACCCACTCTGCTACGTCCTTTTTCATATTGGGCCACCAGTAATACTCCTTCAAATCCCTATACATTTTAGTGCTACCGGGGTGCACTGAGTATCTTGAGTTGTGTGCCTCATTTAAAATCTCATCCTTGAGCTCCTGAACATTTGGGATCCATATCCTGTACGTGTACCTCATGATCCCTTCCTTGTCTCTTTCGCACTTAATTTCCTCCCCGGTCATTAGCTCTTCTGTGGAGTTCTTTTCTTCCTCCATCATCCGTTCCTGGCACAGTCTAATCTTTTCTAGCAATGGAGGTTGGATTCTAATTTCCATCAACTTTTCTTGGCCCTCTTCAGGTAACTTAACCTCGATTTCCAACTTCTCAAAATCCTTCACTAGCTCTTTCTCTGAAGTTATCATCTTGAGCTTCTCTTTCCGACTAAGGGCGTCAGCCACCACATTGGCTTTACCCGGGTGATATCGAATTTCACAGTCGTAATCCTTGATTAACTCTAACCACCTCCTCTGGCGCATGTTAAGCTCTTTCTGAGTGAAAATGTATTTGAGGCTCTTATGGTCTGTGTAAATCTCGCATTTTTCCCCATACAGGTAGTGTCTCCAAATCTTTAAAGCGAAGACTATGGCTGCTAGTTCTAGATCATGCGTGGGATATCTGACTTCATAATCCTTCAATTGCCTAGACGCATACGCTATTACCTTGCCGTGCTGCATAAGCACGCATCCCAGTCCTTTATGCGAAGCGTCACTGTAAATCACGAAATCTCCTTTTCCATCAGGTAATGCCAGCACTGGGGCTGTCACCAGCCTCTTCTTTAACTCCTGGAAACTCTTCTCGCATTTCTCAGTCCATTCAAATTTCTCGGTTTTACGGGTAAGTCGAGTTAATGGAGCTGCGAGTTTCGCAAAGTCTTGGACAATTCTCCTGTAATATCCGGCCAGTCCAATGAAACTCCTCACCTCGGTTGGAGTAGTTGGCCGTTCCCAGTTTGAAACTGCTTCTATCTTGGAGGGGTCAACCAACACTCCTTCTCTATTGATCACGTGCCCTAAGAATTGTACCTCATTTTTCCAAAACTCACACTTGGAGAACTTGGCATATAACTGCTCCTTCCTGAGTATTTCTAAGGTTATCCTTAAATGTTCAGCGTGTTCTGCCTCTATCTTTGAGTAGATGAGAATATCATCAATGAAAACTATCACGAATTTGTCCAAATATTCCTTGAACACCCTATTCATTAGGTCCATGAAGGCTGCTGGGGCGTTGGTCAATCCAAACGACATAACTAAGAACTCATAATGTCCATATCTGGTGCGGAATGCAGTCTTCGGGATATCTTCAGGTTTGATCTTCAGTTGGTGATATCCCGTTCTCAAATCAATCTTAGAGAAGTATTCAGCTCCTCTTAGCTGGTCAAACAAATCGTCTATCCTGGGCAATGGATACTTATTCTTTATGGTTAGCTTGTTCAATTCTCTGTAGTCGATGCATAACCTCATACTTCCATCCTTTTTCTTAACAAACAACACTGGTGCGCCCCAAGGCGACACACTGGGCCTTATCATGCCCTTATCCAACAATTCCTGTAATTGTTTAGCTAGCTCCTTCATTTCTACTGGGGCTAGTCGGTACGGGGCCTTCGAAACTGGCGCCGTCCCCGGGGCTAATTCGATGGCAAACTCAATTACCCTATCAGGTGGTAGTCCAGGAAGATCTTGTGGGAACACGTCCTCGAACTCATTAACTACCAGAATGTCCTGCAATCTTGGCACTTCCTTCTGAGTATCTATAACGTAGGCTAAATAAGCCTCGTTCCCTTTTCGTAACAATCTCTTGGTTTGCGCCATGGTCAGAATTTTCTGGGTCTGTCGCATCCCTTTAAACACTATTTCTTTCTTCCCTGGGGTTTTCAACTTAACCTTTTTCCCTTTACAATCTATCTGCGCATCATTGCGAGACAACCAATCCATACCCAAAATGACATCGAATTCCCCTAGCTTAAAAGGAATTGAATCGACATAGAAGGATCGTCCTCCTATTTCTAGCTTACAATCGGGGTGAATTTGATTAACCGGTACGATTTCCTGATTAGCTATTTCTACTTGTAAGGAATCTCTTAGTTGCTGGGTTTTAAGTTTCAAGTTATGCGCAAAATCTCTAGATATAAAAGACTTAGTTGCTCCTGAATCAAATAAGACATTTGCACTGACTGAATTAAGAGAAAAAGTACCTGCTATCACATCTGTGTCCCTCACAGCATCTTGTACTGACATATTGAAAGTCCTAGCAGTTGGTGGCCTATTTGAGGCAACCTTGCTTGCTCCTGATGCTGCTGGTTTGCTCTTTGGGCAATCCTTCCTCATGTGCCCTCGCTGTCCACACTGGAAACAGGTTGTGCTGTTAGGGATGACCGTGGTGCAAGCGGTAGCATAATGCCCAGCTCGCCCACACTTATAACAGTTTATCTGCTTCAGGTTGCACACCCCGGAGTGCCTCTTCCCACAAGTAGCACACAATGGCAATGGAGGTCGAGAAGGGTTGGAACGGGACATTCCTGATTGGTGGCCGCCCTGGCTCACACTCACACTCGCAGATGGTTTAAACCCTACACTCCTCCCTGGTAGGGAAACCGCTCCTCGATTAAACTTGGTTGGGGGTTTTCCTCCAGCGGATCTTCCGCCCATACTAACATGCTTTCTCTTTATCCCCCCTTTCTCTCTCTCTGCATCTGATCACTACCAGCCTCCACAATGGTTGCCTTCTGCACCAAGGTGGCATAATCTGTAATCTCTAAAACAGCCACCCTATTCTGGATCCAATGTTTCAGCCCTTGTTGAAACCTGTTAGCTTTCTTCTCTTCTGTGTCTACAAACTCTGGCACAAATCTTGATAGCTCAGTAAATTTAGCCTCATAGTCAGCCACTGACATATTGTTCTGTTTCAGTTCCAAGAACTTAAGTTCCATCTGGGTTTTCATGAACTTCGGGAAGTACTTCTCCAGGAATAATTGTTTGAACCTTTCCCAGGCTATGACAGCATCAGTCTCCATGTTTTTCTTGGCTTCCCACCAATAATTGGCCTCTCCCTTTAGTAGGTAAGTAGCAAAAACAGTCTTCTGAGCCTCATTGATACTCAGAATCTCAAAAGACTTTTCCATTTCTTTGATCCAGGCCCTCGCCTCAACGGGATCAGCCGATCCGTGGAACTCTGGGGGCTTAAGGGACTTAAAGGCCCTAAAGGAATTTGCCACTGAAGTGTTGTTGCTTGGTGGTGGTTGGGGGTATTGGTTCAAATTCTGCCTAAGTAGATCCATAAACTGGCCCATGGGGTTTCCGCCCTGGTTCTCCCCTTCCTGTTCTACTTCAGTTTCTCCACCCTCTATTTCCCTTTCAAATTCTTCAGAGTACAGGGGTTCATCCTCTGCTCCATACTGGGAATCTTCTTGCTCATTATAGTCCTGATCTTGTTCCTCACTACTTCCACGGTTTTCCTCGTGTTGGTTGTGACTCTCTTGGTCAGTAGATTCGCGGGGGTTAGCCCTAGTGCCCATCCGTCTTGGCGGCATTTTACTGAAAATTTGGAAAATTATACGTTAGGTTCACTTACCGGTTTTAAAGGATTTTTCCTTGCACATTTCTTTACATGATTGGGTTTTAAAATCCCACAGTTTTATATCTCATGGAAACTTAATCGAAAAGTAATACATATGCTAATAAACTCGTGATCACTTCCCAACAAAATTGTAATGACTGAAATGGAAACAAATATATACCAGGTACCGAAAAGGTACAACATCCGAGTTACAACGATAGTTTAAAGTACAGCCATCCTAACAACAACAACAAGTCAAAAGTGAAATATGCTGTCTATCTGTCTAGTCTGCAAAAAGGGAAAACAAGTACAAGAAAACCATCCCTACAAAAGCCGGCACTACTATGTCCGTACATGACTAGACAACTAGACCACTGCATCACCACATCTGAAATCAGCCGCCACGACGAAACATCCTCCGAACCCTCCCCATGGCGATGCGGAAAACCTCCTCAGCCGCTGCTCTGTCTACCCTACCATGCCCATCAGTAGGCAACTGTCGCACCCTCACCCGAGCCCTCAGCTCGATGCGGGTCACAGCCCTATACCCAACTCTGTCACTGATAGTCCTCCTGCCCTGCACCCTCATCCGGGCGGCTCTCTCTGCTGCTAACTCACTCCTAGACTCTGCCAACCTGGCATCTGCCACAGACAACTCTCTATAAAGCCCGTTCACAATCAAGTTGTGAACACATACTGGGACTCCTCCTATCGGGGCATGAGGTGGGGTGGATGGCTCAGCTGGAGCGGCGGTCTCTGTCTGCTGGGGCTCTGGGGTAAGCTCCTCAAACTCGTCGGGGTAGGGGCTCACAGGTAGTGGTGGTGGGGTAGGGGCTCTCTCAACAGGGAGGAGTGGCACAAAAAGTCCAGAACTCCCTACAGCACCAACCACTGGCTCATCTATATCTCCCTCATCCACCGGCACCACCTGATCCGTGGTCATGTCAGTGTCATCTCCCATAGTCCTGAACTCAGTCATAACCCAATAATCATCATCCTCAACCACTAACTCAGCATCCTGTCCTGTCTGGATCCCCTCCGGGTCCTCCTCCCCCTCAGTCTCAACAACATCTGTGTCAGCATCATCCTGGACCTCCTCAGGGTCCTCCTCCTCAGACTCGATCACATCAGTATCAGCCTCAACCTGGACCTCCTCAGCGTCCTCCTCCTCAGGCTCAGTATCCTCCTCAGGCAAGTGCTCATAGTATGGGTCCCTAGTCCGGAACATGTCCTCATCATGCTGTCTCGCAGCTGCCTCCTGGGCCGACAAGTCGCTCGCCTACACAAGACGAACTATGTTACTATCATGATACTTAAAAAGTTCCCGTAAGGGTTTTAGGTGAACCTGGCAAGGGTTCTTATTATATTATTGAATTTATTATTATATAACGTCGTATCATCTCTTGGGATATATAAACCTGGCTCTGATACCATCTCTGTAACACCCCCAGATCCGGGGTCAGGGATCTGGTGGTTACGGTCTTACATCCATTCATAATACTTGACTTGAGTCCACAATAAATAAATCACATGCTGTGACCCCACAATAATTACCACTCACACACACAACAGTTATAGTCCCAGAGATGAAATTGAAATAAGTCTTACATTAAAGGGTTACGAATAAAAGTTATTACAATCCCAAAAGGATAACATCATAGGTTTAAACGTTTTGCCGTTGATTACATTAATTATACATATAGTTAAACAGGAAACAAAAGCTGTCTAACTATGCTACCTCAGCAATGGCGGCTAGCATCTCAGCGGGTAGTCCGGTGGGTCGGGTAACCTGCTTGCGCCGAGTGCGCCTGACGCGAGCCATCTGTCCTAGCTGTTGTTGTGACATAATATAAACAAGGCAAGGGTGAGCGAAAGCCCACCAACAAATATATAACTGAACGATAATTTAAAACAGTTCAAAGCTATCTTTTAAACCATATGCCATGCATTTACGGAAATGATGCCAGTATCATATGAACGATGAAGTTACAAGGTAACTTAAAGTATTTGTTTGAAGAAATATCTGCTACATCAAAGTAAGCGAGATATTATTATCGTTATTAAGAAGAGGAACTTGCAAGAAAGGGTTGCAATTCCAGTTATGACTCTTTTCCAACTCTGCCAACAGTAATCATGTTGCAGGAAATAAATGAATTTGGATGATGAACCAATGATGGAGTATTCACCACGCCCGCTGTTCCAATCTTGATGATCAGTCGAGATCGTACAGCTCAATTTAGATTTACTACCGGTAGAAGGAAGAACTGACGGCTTTACTTGTATACCGCCATGCTAGCTCTCCCCGGCCAACGGTTGGGCCAAGGGGATGGACCGGCGCTACTCGGCCTCTTACACGACTCCTAGTTCAAATAGAGTTCATGATTCTGAATATAACGTTCGTCCCCCTTTCCCCAAGTATAATACTTGTTGATAAGACTCCACAAAGTAGTCGTATCTAGTTGGAAAGGAAAATTTACCAATAACTCCCAAGCTATTACTTGGTAACGGATATCAACTTGTTCCAGTAATCTTACCCCTCGAAAGATGAGAAGGTAAACAACGACTTAATAAGTCAACGGCACCCGAGTTGCGGGTGAAGGGAATACTTTATGACCGGGAAGTCGACAAGATAAATAACATTTTTTCAAGTAAGGTTCCCTTATTATTAAGAAGATAGACTCAAAGATGAATGATGTCTGGGAACCTTTCTTGATATAAGATTAATAATAATATGACTTCGAAATATCTTCTGTAATAATCGAAGAAGATTAACCTTATCGAGATTATTCTAAGTATGGAATAAATATTCAGAGAATATTTATTGAGTTAAAATATTGAAAGAATATTTGGGAATATGAAAGAATATTTTTAATCAGAGTATTTCTCAAAATAATCCCTGAAGAAATATCAGGAGAATATTTATTGAATAAATAAATATTTAAATGAATATTCAAAACAATATTCATTAATTAATAAGACCTGAAAAGAATATTTAAGGTAATATTCATGATTAATTAGGAATTTAAATGAATATTCAAAAGTAATATTCATTTAATGAATAATATCCTAAATGAATATCAAGTAATATTCATTTAGTAATCCAAGCCTTAAGGAATATTCGAAATAATATTCGATAATTAAATCAAGCTTCAGATGAATATTAAAATAATATTCATCAAGTATTTAATATCTTAAATGAATATTCAAAAGTAATATTGATTTAATAAAATAATAATCTAAAAGAATATCCAAAATAATATTCATTTAATAGTCTCATCTTTAGAAGAATATTCGAAATAATAGTCGATAATCAATTCGACTCTGAATGAATATTGAGAAATATTATTCGTTGAATAGTTACGTTCAAATAATTATTTGAAGTAAGGATCGTCAAAATAATTAGTCTCGAACGAATATTCAAATAATATTCGTCGCCCAAATAATAGAAAATATTTACTTAAATATTTTCTTCCGAGGTAATCTCGATATATCAAGGAATATTGACTCCCGGTCTATTTTTGATTAATAAGATATATACGCCCTTCTATGAGGGTCTTACAATAACCGGCTTATAACTGATATATAACTATCTAGCTTATAAGCCAACAATAACATTTAGGGAACAAGTATATCAATTCAACTTGAAAGTAGGCATGCAAGCAATGGCATATGTATATCAGCAATCATATATATATATATATATTCAATCACAACAACAGCCTAAAAGAAGGGAATTGAAACTTGCCTGGTAGTCGAGTACGGTAAGGGGTAGTGGTAGCGGGTCCCGGTTCAGCCTGGTGATCTATAAATAGCCAAGACATTCGGAATTAATCACTTAACATATTAAACGTTAAGTTATACTTAAATCGAAACACGTTCTCGAGTCATCTCGTTATACCCCTTTTAGTGGATTACTTATTATCACTGATCCGACCCGACATTCGTTCGTTAATACGACATGTCACTGCACTTATACTTGGGACATACTTAAGTCATATGAGTTCTAAGGTTGATCGTTACGAACCAATATTTTACTCCGAGTTTTATCGCCCGTTTTCTAAGCGTTTTACCAAAGTTATAAAAGAGTCGTCTTTTAGGGGTTCGTTCTCGTTTAACCTTGACTCGAACATTTTTAATAAATCGAAAAATGCTCTTTTTGACATACGGTTTTCTTTCACACCTTCCTTCTTACCCCTAGTATTTATTTACCAAGATTCGCCATGACGTTATATTGCTTACGAGGGTTCAATTTCAGTTACGAACTTTTGTTTACGGATTCGAACTACTTTTAGTAATTTAGTCATAAATCCTAAACCGTAAGTCCGTTTCATGTGATCTTTATATCAAAACGAAGCTTATAACATAATCTAGCCTTTCATGGCAAAATCCGAGACTGGACAGTGTGTTCATGCTACTGCTAATCACGGTTTCTTAAGGCTAACGACAATCGGGCATTACGACGGCTATGTTTACATGATTTCCAAATTTCAAACCATCCAATAATCATAGTTTCCACTCCAAACAACATTTACATGTTATTCAACCATGAACTAAGACCAAGCAATGTCTTTCCGTTCATCTAAACTAATTTCACATTTAATAAATCCCAATCATAATCTTAAGGTCCTAAACATGCATTAAATCCATATAACTCATCTAAAATACCAAAACTTAAACTAAGAGCTTGGTTTTCAAGAGTGGTATACCTTCCTTGGTGTATGTATGAACTTATCAAGCCTTGTTTAGCCCTTATCTAGCCTTAGTATAGCTTGAATAATCAAAAGAAATCAAGAAATAAAAGTTAGTTTATGAAGAACACTATTCATCATCATCTTTGATGATTTATTTGAAAATGATAAAAGATGAATTTGAAGCTGAAATTTCTAGGAGATCATTACCATGATATGTAGTACTTACCATAAAAATTTGAAGAACAAGTGATGGTTGGAAGTTGGACTTCCAATTAGCTAAGAATGGGCAGATTTTTATGAAGAAATGGAGAAAAATGGTGGTGGTTTGTTTTGTTTTGGTGATTTATGGCTAATACATGTATAACCCTTGCATATATAATGGATGCATCTCTTTTAATGTGTTGTTGGCAATCCCATGGTGCCACTTGTTGCTTCCTCATTGGGCCAAGTGTTGGCACTACAACAAACAACTCCATTTTTGCAAGAATGCAATTACACCACTCATCTTGTAGTTGACTTATAAGGATGTTACTTGGGTTTCTCCTTTTCCCACCAATTGCACTTGTTTGTCTCTTGGTTATTTATTCGTTCCTTTGTCCGGGTATTACTCAATTTCCTTGCTTGTTCGTTGATCGTTCGAGGGAATAACTCATTCGTTTCTAGTTAGGGTTTTACCGAAAACCTTCTTAATATTTCTAATACTATTCTTCATCTTACTTAATACTTCTCGAATTTAAATTCCTTAATTCCCTTTTATAACTCCTTAAGTATTGTAGTGTCCAGGGAAATCTCGGAGAAAATAAAAGTGCTCTTTTTCTGAATCCGACGGCTTTTACATACACTTATTTTCTTCCTGGATCACTAATACGAACTCAGAAATCCGTTCCGAATACCGGGTATATCATTATTATAATAATATTCCAAATTCCACCAAAATCACTATTCATCACTTATTTTTATTTAATTCCTATAATTAGGAAAATGAACCTGGTTCACTCTCGAGTGCTTCTTAACCTTTTTACGGAACCGCTGGACTTATAATAGATATTGATTTGGATGACACAAGAATAATCTTACTTGAAGTAATATACTTATATCCTTAGGAGATAGATCATTCTTACCTATGCCGTCAACCAAAAGTATTCTGCATGACATGTAAATAATTGAATTCAAATCCATTCCATTCATTTAATAGACATTCGTTACATCGCAGTCATAACCACTATTCATTCCCATATTATTACATACTAAAAAGTTTTAATTCTATCAAAAATCTGGGTTCTTACAATATTCAGGGCATAACCAGCAATAGCATGATAAAGTTGTTAGTCATAAAGAACGAGATAACAAAACAAACATGCATTACGTTAATAAAACAGGTTCAGAGGTATCGAGGTCTACGGCCTTAGAACGATTAGAGTTAAGAAATTCAAGATTACATCTGTGGAGCGTTAAAAGAGCCCACCCCCTTGATTAAAACCATAAAGTTCATAAGCCAGCATATTAAAAGTTCGCCAAAACGTTCAATGAAACGTTTGAAGAAAAGTTGTTAAGAAGATGGAGGGTCTTCGGTAGCCTTGGAATCAGGGGAGTCCTCGACAGGATCAACCTTCTTGATGGAATCATCTGGAGCTATCTCGACCGTACTGGCGGGAGCCTTGACCCTATTCGCTTGAGTATCTTCAGTCACATTCTGCAGAGCTGCTGGTGGCTTGGAGGTCACCTTGGTGGCAAGAGCCTGGGATTTGGCCGCCTCAGCCTTGAAACCTTCCACTTGTCTCACGGCATCCTCACCCAGGAGTGCCCAATCAAGGTCCGGCATCACCTTCCAAGTTGACTTCATATAATCATTGACACCCTTGGCAAATCCCAATTTGTACTTCTCTGGGAGGGCTTCTTTAAGCCGCTTCACCGAGGCATACAATGCATCCACCTGCAGTGTTAATTCTTTAACCTTAGTTGCATGGATAGCCGACGTGTCCTCTTTTTCTTTGTCCAGAGCAGACACCAACCTGCCAAGATTTTCTTTCTCCTTCGTTATCACCGACACATCACCCCTTAACTTTTTGTTAGCATCCGAAAGTTTCTTTTTCTCTTCTTCGACAGCATTGAGGTCGGCCCGTACCTGCCTCAAGTCTTCCCTTAGCTTCAAATCTCCATGGGTGGCAGCCACCATCTGATTGCCGAGCCTCATCTGGTGGAATAGATTTTCCCCCGAAGAAAATAGAATGGCGCGAGTGGCTTCTGAAACCTTGAGTTTGGACCAGCCTGTGATGACCTGTAAAGGGATCTGTCCCTTAGTAAGCTTGTAAAATTGTTGAATCTCTTGGGACACCCTAGGTGACTATGGCAGCTTGGTTCTCTTGGAAGACCTAGTTTTCGGAGTGGAAGCCAGGCTACCCGAGGCCTGGGAGAATCACTGTTTGTCAGCCGGAGCGGTACCCACCTTACCAACAGAAAGAGCCCTAGCCTGGGAGATGGGAGTGGCATTAATTGGAGGCTCCAGCACAGCCAGGTCATCTTCCGGAAATAGGTCCTAGTATTTCTCTGAGGGCTGCACAAAAGAGGGAACAGTTCCTGACATACCTGAAAATATGAGATATTAGAGACATTAGAAATTGCGATAGATATACCTCAGAATTAAAAGAGATAAGCGTAAACAAGCACGAAGATGCAAGGCAAGTAGAAAACAATTTATAGCCAAATTACATATATAAGAAACCCCATAGAGATGGGGGAGTCGCGGGTCTCGAAAACCCCAATTTCACCAACGTCTCCGGGGTTAGCAAACTCTCCCCGTCTCCCAACGAGCCTGCCAACTTCATGATTTTCCTTGCCCTCTTCTCTTCAATCCCCTGTAGGGAGGTTTGTGTTGGGATCCCTAAACAATACAGAAAGAAAAATGAAGGTCGGGTCAAAAAAGAGGATGATTCGTTTAGGGCTACCAATAATGTGTGGGGGTACCGTATGCTTAGCCGGAGTCAGGTTCCATTCCTTTCTCACCTCCTCACAGTCATAACAATATAAAAACATCTCTAGACAGTCATACATTCCCCGTTTATTCCCCTTTATACATCTACCCTGTCTGTTATTCCAGGAAGTGAGGTAAAAAATACCCACTTTCCTTCCCACATCTTTCAGTTGGTAAAAATATCCCAGCTCTCTAGCAGTAAGGGGAGCAGAGAAGGTTTGGTCATAAAGGATATACATGCAAGCTGCCACCCTGAAGGAGTTAGGAGACAACTGCATTAGAGCAATGTCATAAAAATTCAGCACATCAGCAAAAAATGGGTGCATTGGCAGAGAAAACCCCAACTTGAAAAAGGATGCCGATAGTATTGCATTCGGTATGGACTGATCAGGCTCAAAATTTTTGAATCTATGGCACCTCTCGCCCTCACTGGGTACCACCAGATTACATCCCGGGTTACATAGCTCTTGCAACCTTTCAAGTCTATCTATGTTAGATATTGATTCAAGTGATGGTCAGGATCTGGACTACTGATCAGATACTGATGCTGACATCATCAGTAATACGATGTCAGTATTAGGTTGCTATCAGGATTAGAGGTTGATTAGGATTACATAAAGATATACATCAGTCCAGAGATTAAGGGAGATTGACATGTCGGTTCCTGATTTATAGGAACATAGCTATCATTCAAGATATGTATTAAGAGTCGTATGTAATTGATTTAGTATATCTTGTAATTGATAGGGTAGCTGTGTGATGTATATAAACACAGTTTAGGTTTTACATTAAAGTAATCGCTTACACGGGTTATCTTGTAACCTAGCAGCTCTCAAGAACACAAGAATTTCTTGAGAGAGTTTGTAACAGTTTTATATCAGAAGCTGTTATTTATTCATACTTGTGTTATCATTTCTGTTTAAGTCGAAAATCTTATACAATTGTATTCAACCCCCCTTCTACAATTGTTCTTTAATGGGTAACAATTGGTATCAGAGCAAACTGATTAATTACAATCAGAAATGATCTTAAGATGTCGATAAGCAAGTATGAGAGTATTAAAATCCCTATCCTCAAAAAGGCTGAATACCCCACATGAAGGGTAAAGATGTTGATGTATCTGGAGGCAACTGATCCTAACTATCTCGATAGAATATATGATGGTCCATATATCCCTAAAAGACTGGTTGCTAGAACGGATACTGTACCTGAGCACTATGTTCAGAAGACAAAGGCTGAATGGACTCCTAAGGAAAAGGTTGAAGTACTCATAGATGCAAAGGTGAAGAATATCCTTCATAATAGCCTTGATGATGTCATGTCAAACAGAGTGATAGCATGTAAAACTGCTAAGGAGATCTGGGAAACTTTGGAAACTCAATGCCAGGGCACTGAATCTATCAAAAGGAACAGAAGGGCTATGTTGATTCAAGAGTATGAACAGTTTGATGCAAAATCTGATAAGAGCCTCACTGATCTGTATGATAGATTTCTGACATTATTGAATAATCTATCTCTGGTGGGTAAAGAGTATGAACCAGAGGACTCGAACACCAAGTTTCTTAGAGCTTTGCCTGAGGAGTGGGATACTCAAACCTCTATCATTAGGCATCAGTATGATCTTAATGCTGTGTCTCTTGATGAAGTCTATGGGATGCTAAGAACCCATGATCTTGAGGTTCAACAAAGGAATAATAAGAAAACCAACAAAGCAAAGGCTGTTGCTTTAAATGTTGAATCAAAATCAAAAGGAAAAGCTGTGGAGGTTCCAAGGAGGAGAAGTAGAGTAGCTGAGTCCAATACTGATGCCTCATCACCAAATCCTGATGCCAATCCTGATACTGATACTGATATGATGGAAATGGTTGCTATGATAGTCAAAGGCTTCAAGAAGATGAAGTTCAGAAAGGCTAGAAGACAAGGAAACTTTCAGAAGAAACCTTTTAATACTGACAATAATATGTACAAGAAGAATGAAAGGAAAGGCAGAAAGTTTGACAAGTCAAAAGTCAAATGCTACAACTGTGATGGAATGGGTTACTTTGCAATTGAATGCAAAAAGGCTAAGACCAAAGCTCTTATCTCATCAAGCAAAGATTGGATGGACTCTACCTCAGAATCTGAAGAGGAAAAGGTGAACTATGCATTAATGGCAAATGTGGATGAGATTGCTGCTCCTAAAAATAAGGTACTTGAAACTGTTTTTGATTTTGATACTGATAATGTTTTTGAGTTAAGATCTTTCTTAAAGTCTATGCATATTAGCTTTAGAAGTCAATCTCTTGAAAATGCTAGAATAATATCTGAGATGTCAGAATTGTCTAAAAGAAATGATCATCTAGAAGCAGAGTTACTCTTTATGCAAGAAGTTCAAAATGAATGTGATAAGGCTAAGCACATGAAGCTAGAAATGGAGTTTAAATGTACTGTACTTGAAAAGGAACTTAATGATGCTAATGAGAAACTCAGAACCTGGACACACTCTGGAAAGAAAACACATGATATTATCAATGATAAGAACTGGAAAGAGTGTCTAGGTTATAAACCAGAGGACAAGAAAAAGAATAAAGCGAAAGTTGTCACAAATGAAACAACAGAACCAGGAAGAGTTGTTATAGATGAGTCAACAAATTTAAAAACTTACAGACATGTTATAGATAGAACAAAAACTGCACTAAAACCTGTGAATTATGTGTATTCAGAAAATCCCAAATCAACTTTTGAAGAGGGGTCTACTTCTGCACAAAATTCTAAGTCTAGAACTGTCAAAATTATGAGTTCTAAGAATGTAGGTCTCTTGTCTAAGAAACAACTGAGAAACAGAATCTGTGAAGTGACAGATAGAGAGAAAACAACTACTGCTAAGAGGAACAGGAATGGTAAAATTGGAATAAACAAAGAGAATAATTACGAGTATATTCCAAATGCACCAAGAAAAGTGCGTTTCAATTGTGGTAACTCTAATCATCTTGCTATTGATTGCAGGAGAAGTAAAAAGAAGGCTACTGTAGTTCCTAAGTCTGACATTAGGAATAGATCAGTATTTTATAAACCACAGAATCCTTGTTTTCACTGTGGCAGTAAATGGCATTCTATTTATACATGTGAAGAATACCATAGTTTGTACTACAACCATTATGATCCATTTCCAAAGTTTAATAAAAGTGCAAATTCTGGTAAAACAAAGATTGTGAATACTAAGCATGCATTTGTTAATTCTGATAATGACAAAGCAAATTCTGATGGATTCAAATCTGACAGAACTGCTTTTATTAAAAAGACTTCTACTGCTAAAAATGTTAAATTGCATGCAAAAAGAACCCAACAAGTGTGGGTTCTTAAAAAATTCTAACTGAGTTCTTTGTGTTTCTGATTGCAGGGTAAAAAGACAAATGTGTTAGTCATGGATAGTGGATGCTCTGTGCACATGACTGGAAACAAAACCTTGCTATCAGAATTTGAGGAGAAAGCTGGCCCAATAGTGTCTTATGGAGATGGCAACATTGGACAAACTTTGGGATATGGCAATATAATCATTGGAAATGTCATCATTGAAAAAGTAGCTCTGGTGAAATGACTCAAACACAATCTGCTTAGTGTTAGTCAAATCACAGACAGAGGTTATCATGTCAACTTCAATGATACTTACTTCAAAGTGGTCAGTAAAACATCTGGAAGGATTGTCTTGACTAGTCAAAGACGTGGTAAAATTTATGAAGCCAATGTCTACACCAATACTGATGGTCCCTCAACATGTCTCATCAGTAAAGCAACAGTAGATGAAAGTTGGAATTGGCACAAGAAGCTTTCTCATATCAACTTCAACAACATCAATGAGTTGATTAAGAAAGATTTGGTGAGAGGATTACCTAAAGCATTGTATACTCCTGATGGACTCTGTGATGCTTGTCAGAAGGCCAAACAGAGAAGGACATCATTTAAGAGTAAAACTGAATCCTAAATTGATGAACCATATCACATGCTTCATCTTGACTTATTTGGACCAGTAAACATCATGTCCATCAGTAAGAAAAGATACACTCTAGTTATTGTTGATGAATTTACTAGATTCACTTGGGTGTATTTTCTTCATAGAAAATATGAAACTGCTGAGATACTTTTGGACCATGTAAGACTTATTGAAACTGGCACAAAATACAAAGTCAAGATTCTGAGAAGTGATAATGGAACTGAATTCAAGAATTCAGTAATGGAGGAGTTCTGCAAATACATAGGAACAACACAACAATTATCTGCTCCTAGCACACCCCAGCAAAATGGAGTAGTTGAAAGAAAGAATAGAACTCTTATAGAAGCCAGCAGAACTATGTTGGAGGAAGCTAAACTACCTACATACTTCTGGGCAGAAGCAGTCAATACAGCTTGTTACACTCAGAACATTTCATTAATCAACAGACATAGTGTGACTCCTTATCAAATGATAAAGGAAAAGAAGCCAAGTCTGAAACATCTACATGTGTTTGGCTGCAAGTGCTTTGTTCTTAGACCTCATCCTGAACAGCTAGGGAAATTTGAAACTAAAGCTGATGAGGGCATCTTTATTGGTTATCCAACTTCAAGAGCCTTTAAAGTCTACAATCTAAGAACAAAGACAGTCATGGAGTTTGTCAATGTATCTTTTGATGATAAAAAGATAACAGGAATTCCTGAAGACTCTCATGACAGTTTGATTTTTGTAAATGAAGCTACCAAGAATCCTGATAACTTTGTGTCAGATATTGATATCTCATCAGATCCTGATGATTCATACATTCCTGATGAAGTACTAATTACTGATGGTGAAACTATCAATGCAAATACTGAGGGGGAGCAACATCAAGACATCGTCAATACTGATTCAACTCAAACATCAGGAGAGGGTTCATCAGAAACGATTTCAAGTGATAATTCTGACAGTACTTCAGGAGGAGATAGCACTATCTCAGGGGGAGCTTCTAATAATTCTAGTTCTTTTGAAGATAACACCAATCCAGGGGGAGCATCCAATTCAAGAAATGATTTACCATCAGCAAGGAAATGGACCAAAAGCCATACTCCTGATTTAATTATTGGAAATCCTGAGGAAGGTGTTAAAACCAGAAGTACAACACAAAATGAATGTCTCTACAATAACTTTCTGTCAAAGGAGGAGCCTAAGAAAATTGAAGATGCACTCAAGGATGCTGATTGGGTTACAGCAATGCAAGAAGAACTGAATGAATTTGAAAGAAATGAAGTCTGGAAACTGGTACCAAGGCCAAAGGATAGGTCTATTGTAGGTACAAAGTGGGTGTTCAGAAATAAAACTGATTCAGATGGCACAATTGTAAGGAACAAAGCAAGGCTAGTTGCAAAGGGGTATTCTCAACAAGAGGGAATAGACTATGATGAGACTTTTGCTTCTGTTGCAAGGCTTGAAGCTATCAGGATTTTTCTGGCATATGCAGCCCACAAGAAATTCAAAGTGTTCCAAATGGATGTTAAAAGTGCTTTTCTGAATGGAGAATTGGAAGAGGAGGTATATGTTGAACAACCTCCTGGCTTCATTGATCCTAGATATCCAGACCATGTCTATAGACTGGATAAAGCACTTTATGGACTAAAGCAAGCTCCAAGAGCCTGGTATGAAACTCTGGCTCAATTCTTACTGGAAAGTGGTTTCAAAAGAGGTACAATTGACAATACCTTGTTTTACTTGAATCATGGTAAGGACTTGCTGTTAGTTCAGATTTATGTTGATGATATCATTTTTGGGTCAACTAACTCCAAATTATGTGAGAAGTTTTCAAAGCTAGTGCAGTCTAGATATCAAATGAGCATGATGGGAGAAATGAGCTATTTTTTAGGTCTGCAAGTTAAACAGATTGATGATGGGATCTTTATCAATCAGTCAAAGTATACGAAGAATTTAATAAAGAAGTTTAACATGCAAGACAATTCTACTGCTTCAACTCCTATAGCCGCAGCTACAAAACTTGATCCTGATCAAGGTACTGAAGTAGATATAACTAACTACAGAGGTATAATTGGCTCACTCTTGTATCTAACTACAAGTAGACCAGATATCATGTATGCAACCTGTCTATGTGCAAGATTTCAAGCAAACCCCAGAGAACCACATCTTATAGCTGTGAAAAGGATTTTCAGATACTTGAAAGGCACTCCATCTCTAGGTCTGTGGTATGCAAGAGAACCTGATTTTAATTTATGTGGTTATTCAGATGCTGATTTTACAGGGTGCAAAATAGACAGAAAAAGTACTTCAGGCAGTTGTCAGTTTCTTAGAGAAAGACTAGTTTCTTGGTTCAGTAAAAAGCAAAAGTCTATCTCCACATCAACTGCAGAAGCTGAGTACATTGCTGCTGGAAGCTGTTGTGCTCAGATCATGTGGATGAGAAATCAGCTAATGGACTATGGTTTGTCATTTTCAAAAATACTTATTTATTGTGATAACCAAAGTGCTATTGCTATGACAGGAAATTCAGTCCAGCATTCTCTTACTAAGCATATCAGTATCAGATATCATTTCATAAGAGAACAAGTACTGGAAGGGATAATTGAACTTCACTTTGTTCCTACTGATCGACAGCTAGCTGATATATTCACCAAGCCACTTTCTGAGGTTACATTTACAAAGTTGGTAAATGAACTAGGAATGGTGAACTATGAGCATTTCTGAGAAAAAGAACATATCAAATCCTGATGAATCTCAGATCCTGATGAATCTCAAATCCTGATGAAAAGTCAATATTGACAGTGGTCAAACGTCGAATCCTGATGCGACGGTTCGTTTTTCAGTAAAATTTTTAGGATGTAAGTGTACTTTATGCTCTATTTTTCTGACTTATGTGATTCATATTATTGAACTTCTGAGAATATGATTACTTTAATTAGTTTCTCATATGTATTTGCTAGTTCATATGCTACTCAGATCAGTTCACAATTCAAAAGTGCAGAAAATCATAAAACAAAGATTAGAGAAACAGATCTTTTCATTGATAATAAAAGAGATTACATGCATACATCAAATATGTTGTTTTCTCTATCTTCTAATCTATCAAACAGCAAAAGAACAAAAAGAGTCCAAACCCCCCATAGTCAGCAGCTATCCCAGATCCCATCTTTGCCACTTTGCTTAGGTGGAAGTTGAAAGGGATCAGGTTATTTTTGCTGACATATTCATTAACAATGGTTGGATGTAACACCCCCAGATCCGGGGTCCGGGATCCGGTCGATACGGTCTCCATTTCTGTCCACAATACTTGAACTTACTTCAACATAAAATAAATTACATCTTTATGACTCAACACAACAATATACAACACACCCGTTATAGTCCCAGAGATGAAATCAGAGTAACAATCAAATTTTATTAATCACATTTTGAGTTCTTACAACCCAAAAGAATTACAATATAAATACATACTCTTTGCCATCCATTTACATAAGTCATACTTGCCCATATACTTGGTACTGTAAGAATGAATCTATCCTACCAATAGCTTCCTCTTCAGCTCTGGTAGTCTCATCGTCCTCGTCAGCGTCGAGTACGCCTTGTGCGAGTCATCTGGTCTAGATGCTGTTGTGATATAATAATAAAGCAAGGGTGAGCAATAGCCCACCAACAATAATGTATAACTGAACGATAATATATAACAGTTCAAAAGTATCTTTCAAACCATATGCCATGCATTTACGGAAATGATGCCAGTATAACATAAACGATGAAGTTACAAGGTAACTCAAAATGTATATATAGGTGGAAATATCTGCTATGTCAAAGATAAGCAAGATATTATCATTTATCATAAAAGAGGAACTTGCAGGAAAAATATTACAATTCCAGTTATGAATACTTTTCCAATACTGTCAACAATGATAATGTTGCAGAAAATAAATGAATTTGAATGATGAACTAATGCTGGAGTATTCACCGCGCCCACTGTTCCAATCCTTACGATGATCAGTCGCAGATTGTATAGCTCAATTTAGATTTACTACCGGTAGAAGGAAGAGCCGACGGATTTACTTGTCTACTGCCCTGTTAGATCTCCCCGGCCAACGGTTGGGCCAATGGGATGGACCGGCGCTACTCGGCCTCTTACACGACTCCAAGTTCGAAAAGAAGTTCATGACTCTGAACGTAAAGTTCGTCCCCCTTTCCCCAAGTATAATACTTGTTGATATGACTCCACAAAGTAGTCGTATCTAGTTGGAAAGGAAAATTCAACATCATATCTCCCAAGCTGCTGCTTGTTAGAGGATACCATCTTGTTCCAATAATCTTACTCCTCGAATGATGAGAAGGTTACTCAAAGATTCAATTGATAAACAGCAACCAAGTTTCGAGTGAAAAGAATAGTTTTAAAAGATTTATGATCGGGAAGTCAACAAGATAAATAACATTTCTCAAGTAAGGTTCCCCTATAATATGGAAGTTTGAGCGAGCATTTAAATCCTTTTAAGATAGATTTAAATGGAAAATAAAGAGTTGGGAACCTTTCCTTGATAAAATAGTCATAAAAAGACTCCGAAATATTTTACATAATATCTGAAGGTGGAAGATAATCTTTGAATAATATAATCATTTTAGAACTAGTTTAAAAGAATTAAATAAATATTCAAATAATACTTATTAAATCATAAGTATTTAAAGAATATTCTTAATATAAAATATTGCTCGTCAATAATCCTCGAATAAATATGCATAATTATTCACTAAATAAATCAACCATTAAATGAATATTTGAAATAATATTCATTAAGTAAATAAAACTTCAAATGAATATTTTAAAATAATATTCATTAAATAAATAGAACTTCAAATGAATATTTTAAAATAATATTCATTAAATAAATAGAACTTCAAATGAATATTTTAAAGTAATATTCATTAAGTAAATAAAATCTTAAATGAATATTCGAAGGTAATATTCATTTAATCAATAGAATTCCAAATGAATATCAAAATAATATTCATTAAATAATCAACTCTAAATGAATATTCGAAACTAACATTCATTTAATATATCTCGACTGAGATAATACTCGAATAACATTCCTCGAAAGATTTCCAAGTAATTGATACGTTATGGAAATATATATAATGTTTAATAATGACATTCCTCAAAATAAATAATAATCTGCCGTTGGAATCCCTCCGGGTTTCCACGACTATTTATATATCTCAAAATACCGACTCCCGGTCTATATTTAAGAATGAATAGCATATGCCCTTCGCTAAGGGTCTTACCAAAACAATCCGGCTTATAACTGATAATTCGTATCTAGTCTATAAGCCAATATCAATTCAGGGAACAAGTTTCATAATATAATTTGACAATAGGTATGCATGCTATGGCATATGTATCAGAAACAACATATATACATATTATCACAACAACAGTTCCAATGTATTGGAAACTTGCCTGGTAATCGGGTGTGGGTAGAGATAGCGTGTCCTGGGTCTGCTCGATGATCTATAAACAATCAGAACATTCGAGATTAACCACTTAACACCTTTCAAAAGTCTAAGTATAAACTTCACTTAATTCGAAACACGTTTTCAAGTTATCTCGTTATGCACCCTTTTTGTGTACCCTTATTAACCTCATTTTGACCCGACATTTGTTCGTCATTACGGCTCGTTGTTACACTTACACTTGGTATATACTTAAGCCATGTAAGTGCTAAAGTAGGTCGTTTACGAATCAAGATGATACCTCGAGTTTTATCACCCGTTTTCTAAGTGTTTTACCAAAGTTATAACCAAACTGGTTTTTAGGGGTTCGTTCGCGTTTAACTTCGATTCAAACATTTTTATAAAATCGGAAAACGATCCATTTGACATGTGGTTTTCTCTCATACCTTCCTTATGACCTCTAGTATTTATTTACCAAGATTCACCACTGAGTAACATGCTTTACGAGGGTTCAATTGAAGTTACGAACTTTTACTTACGGTTTCGAACCAATTTTATTAATTTGACCATAACTCCTAAAGTGTAAGTCAGAATGTTTTGATTCTCGCGCCAAAACGATCTATGGCTCGAGATCTACAAGGACAAGTCATAACATTACCAATGTCAGGAAGTTATATTAACTGTCATGCTCAGTTTCCAAATGTTAACAAAAATTCGGCATTACGACGACTATAAATCGGACGTTCCAAAAATCGTAATCATCAAACCAAGCCACACAGGGCATCAATACAATTTATAAACATGATTATCATCTCAACAAGCCCTAGAACCACTGATCTTAACCTCAAAATCATCATGCTTCTTAAATCGCAGAACTAACTACATAATCATGCTTATAATCACCACTATAATCATACAAAGCTAAACCCATCAAAAACATATATAAATCTCAAATCAAATGCTAGGGTTTCAAGAGGTATACCTTCCTTGGAGTATGGTCTAGCCTCACTAAGATTTGTATGATCCTTGAGTGGCTTTAAGCTAGCTAAATCAACCATAAAATCAAAGAAAAACAAGATTAGTTCTTGAAGAACACTATTTACCCTCCTCTTTCTTGATTTTTTTGAAAATGGAAACAAAGGAATTTGGACTTGAAATTTCTAGGAGATTCGTTTCTTGAAATATAGAACTCACCTTAAAAATTACAAGATCAAACAAGGAGTGGAAGCTTGATTTCTTCCTTGGAATTTTTATAAAAGCCGAATGTGTGTTAATGGAGGGGGGGGAGTTTTGCTTGGTCTTGCTTGCTTGCTCTTTGATCTAATCCTCATCTAGAATGAATTATTGAGATAATATCTCATAATGTAGCTTTAATAAAGTGCTTGAGTCATTGCATGCATCATCTTGAGCCATGTGTTATAATCTTGTGGTGTAGATGATGTAATTAGGCTAAGTACTTGGTTGATCTTATAAGTGTGCTAGTTACTTAAGTAACTACTTAGTTGCTAGATATTTTCTACTAGCTCATGTATGTATCTTGATCCCCTGCTTGTTTCCTTGCCCGTTTATTGCTCAATTCATTGATCGTTCGAAAGAATATCTCAAGGATTTCTAGCTAGGGTTTTACCGGAAACTTTGTTAATATTTATAAAAGTATTCTCCATCTTTCTTAATAATTCTCGAATCCATATTCCTTAAATCCTTTTAATAATATCTTAGGTCTTTCAGCGTCCAGGGAAATCTCGAAGAAAATAAAAGTGCCGTTTTTCAGAATCCGACAGCTTTTACATACACTCTTTTTCCCTCTGGATCACTAATACGAACTCAGGAATTCGTTCCGGGTACTTCTATATAGCGTCGTCTAATAATATTCCTAAATTCACCAAATTCACTATTCACCCCTTATTCTTTACGTATTCTTTTAGGGTTATATAGATTTCTTGGTTCTCTTTCGATCGTTCCTTAACCCTTTTACGGAACCACTGGACTGATAACAGATATTGATTTGGATGACATAAGAATCACCTTCCCCCTTGGAATTATCAATTCTCAATTTCCTAGGAGATAGATAATTCTTATCTAGATTGTCAACCAATAGCATTCTTCATGACATATAAGTATTGAATCCAAATCCATTCTATACATTCATTAGAACAATCGTTACATCGTAGTCGCAACCATTATTCACTATTACATCCATACATAATAAAAAGTTTTAATTCTACCGAAAATCCGGGTTCTTACAGTCTCCCCTCCTTAAAAGGATTCCGTCCCGGAATCAAGTAGGAAACAAAGAATCGCTCATCTGTCGTTTCACTTTTCAGTTTCTCGGTCAATTCTTAATCATTCAAATCCTTTTTACAGCACATCCCACCAGTGCTACAATACATACTTTATCCTTTTTACATCAACTCACTATCCGGGTTATGCTCTTACTCAATCTTATCCTAATTGATACCTACAGTAACATTGGTATCACTATCACACTATGAATTCGGAGGTAACCTCGCTCGCACTGTGCATTTCCTGATCGCTTTAATCTTCACAATCTCGATCAATATAGAGAAGTGGAAAGATTTATTGAGAGATCACTATGATCAATTGAACATTTGTTATATTGCATAGTTAGTACAGAAGGGGGCCAGCCTTTAGTACTTGACAAGCAATTAAACAAGTTGTGGTATTCCACTTAGACTTCTATCACACAGACAGATAGTCACGTAGCAGTACCTCCCCTCCTAAAAGGGTTGTTCTTCTCAATTCAAAAAGAAGATGAATAAGAGAGAAGAAAAGAAAATAATTTCAAAGAATCATAGAAAATTTTCATGATTGTAAAATATCATACTTAGAATTTACCTCTGAACTATAGAGGTTCATTAGAGAAGAAAATAATCATAATTATATCCAATACTATTTGATCGCAATCTCACGTGTCAACATATCTTGCTGCTTTGTCCATTACTTTATGGACCTATACTCTGGTTCAACCTTAGAAACACTTACTTTTGGAAAATCTTTCAACATCTCAGGTTAAATCTTGGATTTCTCGCTTGACATCATTGTTACTGGCATTCCACGCCGCGCTACTAGCTCTTTCGTAATATTAATTCTAGCATTATCAGGTTGTCATCCCGGGAGTTCGTCAGAGAACCCATTCATCAGTCCATTCGTAGCATTCCTTACTTCACGTTCCCCATAATTATTTTCCAATCTTTTCTTTATCAATCACATCCGTCTTACTGTCTGATTCTTATTCACCTCTGTTATTTACTTCCACCTTCATCTCTTTATTGAGACATCTTTTGCACTTGGTACCTCCTTATTGGTATCCCGTCACATTTACTCTATAATCATCACATTATTCCAATTTAAACTCTCCAAAATGAATCTGGTCGATCCCTTTAACTTAGATCCAATATAATCTACTTCTGCCAACCTTGTTTCTCATCACTTGTTCTTTTCTATCCGTGATTTTCCACAGGTTGTTCTTCGTAAGTCAGACCAGGTCGTATATCTACCTGCTCGTACTCTTATCATCTGTCGAGCATCTGCGTTTTACTGGTGTAGCTTTGCCACATGAAACACGTTACGACCATGCTATAAGCTCTAAGGGGTAAAGCTGGCTCGAATGCCACCTTCCGAACACCTTTAAACTCTCAGGTGGCCCAATAAGTCTCGGGCTCAACTGCCCTTCTCTCCAAGTCTCATTAATTCTTTCTACGGGAATATATTTAGCATCATGAATCTCCAACCTCATATACTCTATCTTGTTTGCGCAGAAATACAATAACATAAACTTTCTTGTCATTCATCAACATGCCATTTAGCTTATCAATAGTAGCACTATCTTTTATCTATGCGTTGTCACCTAATTTCTTAGAAGAATTGCCACCACATTAATGTAGCCCTTAGTTGAATCACCCACATTTGCTGTTCACGTAGTGCGTTAATAGCTAACCATACGGGTTTCAAATCCTCTAGGGAGACAAAGAAATCACTATTCCTTATCCATAAGGAATACTTCCTGAACTTGATGTAGATATTACATGAAGTAGATAAAATTGCAGAAGAGTTTCAAGCATCCCAGCTATGTCAGGTTGATGAAACTATCACTCATGCATCTTGCATAAAAGACTGGAAACTTAACGGTTTACTTCGTCAATTTTGTATCATGCATGGTCCTGGTTTGCCTCAAAACGGGACCTTCTAAGGTATGTAATATGCTTAAGACGCCATCAGGAACCGAATCTTTACTTAAACTATTATTACTGTCGATTCTTGCACAATCATCAGAAGGAATGTAAATTCCTCCACTCCGATATGACCTTCAAGGTCCTTCCAACTATCATTCTGTTCCTTCGGTATGCACATTTGTACTTATTCCTCTATACTTAGAGTGTCGGCCACCTCATTGGCCTTTCTTGATAATAATAATTTCTTGTAATCAATGTTCTCTGGATCTATTCCAACTCAAATTTTTCTACCTCATTCCCATCACTGTTTGGGTGAAAGCATTCTCCCTTAAGCTCTGCTGAAGGAGAAAAATATATTTATCAAAGTTACTCTTAATCATACCTAGGATATTTGTTCTCTTAGTTCTTTCTTGTTCTAGGATAATCTTAACCTTCTTTGGTTCCATCCATACCTCATCATGGTTTCATACAAGCCTCATCTGGCATTATTGTTATTGTGTCTTACATTCTCTACCAAACTTCTATTTTGAAACTCAGAATATTAACTTTTTCCTTGTAAGGTTTCTTAGGTCGTCCTCATCATTCCTCCTGTATTTTCTAGGTACAGGTATATCAAAACGTCATTGATCAATACTCTAATAATTCTATCTATGTTCTTTCCAAAACTCTTTTTTTTAATAACCCTTACAGGTCATTGTTGCCTTAGCAAATTCAACTCATATCATCTGAATTCACAATGTCTTTATTAGGGTTAATGCCATCCCTTGTACATTCCCCAGGGTTTTTCTTAATTTGTGGATATCATATCCTTAATTCAACTGCCAAGGAATTCTTGCATCCTATAATTGGCAATCAAATCATGTATCCTTAATAAGGGTCTCTTTTCAATTGTTCTCATTTGATAATCGATCGGTAGCTTAATGCTAACCTCTTCTTTCAGATAGTTGTCAGCCTATTTGACCTTCCAAAAGACAACGTATGTCTATCTACTCTCTTACAGAACTTGGTAATGGTAGCAAGGATGTTCTGGAAGATATTGGTCGAGTTCAACGTGAATCTCTTAGTACTTATCGTTCTTCGCAAAGGTACTTGCCTCAGACAAAATTTCTACAGCATACTGATCAATCTCTGACCATTTCTATACTCTCTTTATAAACCTTCATTGTTTACTTTCCTTAGTCATAATATATTCATGGTATTTATAATACCCTAACATCATACATCTCAAGTCGCTATACTTCTATTTTTACTCGTAATCTTGGACAATCATATACACATGAATCACTTTAGTACGGGTGACCCCATTCCAAAAAAAAGTCTAGTAAATTCCCAATCAAAACAAGGGTTGCAAAGGGTTCAGTAGAAGATTCCTACGATCTCATTAATGTTTCCTTTATATCAGAAGCCCTTGCAGTCGGTGCTTACTTAGAAGCAACCCTGCTTTGTCCTTTCATTGCTGGTCTAGTCACTTGATAATCCTTTGTGACTTGGCCTCAACTTGCCACACTAAAATAAAAATATATGATTTTAGGGGTTGGCTAATAGCATTACTTTTCTAGCAATTGCTGGCATAGTGCCTTCTTCTTTGATACCTTTCTACCTTTTCAAAACTTTACTCCATATAAGTCTTAATTGACTACTCGGCACCAACTCCGGTCACCTTTCCTCTACTTTTATCTTTTCAACTATTCTAATCAGTCCCACGTGCCACACAGCTTACACTTTTGGCATATTAACCTTTTCATTTAAGTCAATCCCGGAACTCCTCAGTCCGTTTTGGTCCTTAAGTACATTTTCCCTTTTTACCGTCCAATCTCAACTTCATCATTATATTCCTACAATCAATCGCAATAATCGGGGTTTGTCCACCAACCCATATAGCGGCTACCTTACCCAATTCACAGGGTTTTCCCCAGTTTCTACTCTCTTCCATGACGTTCTCTGATAATCAGAAAGACAAGGTTTGCCAAAATTCGTTGAAGCTCTTTCCAGAATCAGGGAAATTTTGGTCAATCTATCCACCTACTGGTAACATTAAGGAGACCAGTTTCGAAACCTGAAGAATGGTTCTATGAACCTCCAAGCAGGTAGAACTATAAGCAGTCATAATTAATCGAAATAATCGTCATCAGGTTGGAAGTTTAACCAATGGAGAGGAACCAAGTATATACATCCCTTAGAAGGGAATCAACAGTTTCAAACTGAAGCCTGTCACAACGTCCTGATACCTATACATCCTGATATTCAATTTTACCAAATGTCAGTCTACCTAACCACTAGTCTCAGAAGGAACATTACCGTCGGAGTTGGTTGTTCCACAAAATTGGCACTACTAAGGCCATCCGAACCTGGTGAACCGTGCTGTCCGAATGCATCCACAAGTACTTTGTCATGTTGCACAAGCACACATCCTAATCCTTTATGCGAAGTGTCATTGGAAGCACAAAGTCTCCTTTTTCCATTAAGCAATGCCAACTCTTGGTCGTTACCAATTTCATCTTTTAGCTCCAGGAAGATTTTCTCACACTTTCTCTTTAACTGCTGATCGTATTACTTGATCCATTATAATTCCGCGTCGGAGTAAACTTAAGGTAACTACTATAATCCATTCAAAGAAAAGAAAGAATTTAATATTCCTCTGAATCACATGCATCTAACGTTTCTGGTTCATCATTTAACTGAGTTGAAATAACCCTATACTCAGTCTCTAACAGTAGTCTCATTACGAGTTCATCTTGACTCGCAGGTCTTATCTTCCGGTAGGTTCTGAGTTCATTGTCTTGCTTACTACTTCCTTATATAACTTTATCCAATCATGCTGTAACTTCCCAATGTCTTTACTTTCTAACTGATTCATTCATAAAATAAACATATCCCTGAATAAAACCACCTCATTAACCTCAATTTGGTTCCATAAATTATAACCTATGACATCTGCCTTCTCATGGCGAATTATTACTGACAATATTCATACTAATTCATTTATCAAATGATATGGCACTTACTGCCTCCTTCTCAACTATTCCTAGGGACTCTGCTCCTCGTCCTATATCGATGTCTTTGATAATCATACATCCCTCTAGCTCGTTCTTCGTTAATATGAAAGTCTATAAGGATTCTCATCTATTCCCGTATAAGATCTCAAGTAATTCTTCCAATCCGTCTTACTTGCTGGTACTACATCCAGTAGTCCAGCTACGAATCCAACATGAATCTTCAGTTCTCTTGCTAATAGCTCAGTTCTTTATGCTCACTTTTCTGAGCACCATACCTTAATCATCACAGTCTTTTTGGCTGCAGCCCTCATTCCTCAAGGGTAAGCTCCTTATCCTAACAGGATTTTCATTATCTGCTGGAACCTCTTCCGGGTCTCCAGTAGGGTACTCTATCGAATTTACCCGCTGATCTTCAGCATATAATAAAGCATCATCGTGTTACTGCTCGTATACCTCAAGGTCTGTCGCCTTACTCGTCGATATGACATCGAGCTAAGTTACTATCATGATACTTAAGAGTTCCCATAAAGGTTTTATATGTCAGCACTACATTATGTAGTCCAACTATGAAATTGGCAAGAGTTCTTATTATCTTAGTGAATTTTTTGTTTTAACGTCGCCTCATCTCTGGGGTTTATAACATACTGTTAGGTCCAAATGTGTTGTAGAGGAGGGGTGAATACAACTTTTCGAATATGAGAAGCAATAAATACGATGCAATAAATGAACACACAAATTCAAGGAATATATTTCTTATATATAACTTGAAATGGTTGCTACAACATTCATTACAAAGTATGACAGAAGTTTAGAGAGAAGTGAATGATACTAAGCTCTGTGAATGCACTCTCTCTCTTTTTCTTGTGTTTCTCTCAACTATTGCTCTACTTAAAACATTACACAAGTACTTCTATTTATACTACATGTAATCTATGTCCTGTAGTCTTCAAAGACTAAGATATACGTGGCCCAATGATGTCCACATAAATCTTGCCTTATCTTGAAAGCTTGGAAATCTGCCAATCAGAAGATGCCATGTGTCATGTTGAAGCTGCACTCTAAGTAGAACTTCTACTTGAGAATTTCTACTTAGCCATCTCGAATTTCTAAGTAGAACTTCTACTTGAGAATTTCTACTTAGCCATCTCGAATTTCTAAGTAGAACTTCTACTTAGCCATCTCGAATTTCTAAGTAGAACTTCTACTTGAGAATTTCTACTTAGCCATCTCGAATTTCTAAGTAGAACTTCTACTTGAGAATTTCTACTTAGCCATCTCGAATTTCTAAGTAGAACTTCTACTTAGAAATATTCTACTTGGTCATCTAGAATATTTAGTACTTAGAAAATATTCTGGTCTTCAACTTGAAACTTCAATGCACATCTTGAACTTGTGATATCTTTATGTCTTCTTTATTCTTCACCAAGCTCTTGAATATGGATCTTTATTACTGACATAAACTTGCTATCAATGTCCTGACACTTGATGCACTGGTCTGGTTCATAAGTGACTAGTCTTGATAGTGTTTTTGCTTCTTGAATAAATTACCATATCCAATTTGTAATGTGGCTTTCCAATATTTGCTTTCCTTCTTGTTCACTTGAAATCAATTGGTCTTATTGATACTGATAGTTATGATCTTGACTCTTGGCTTTTCAAATCACTGAGGCATGAACAACTTTGACTTGAACTTCTCTCAATGATTTCTTCTTGGCTTGATCATAGTTAACATGTTGAATTGTATCAATTACCTTGTCTTCATTTAGTGTTGATTTCTTGTGACTTCTTGTTCTTGATTGTCTTCTGGTTAAGTATCTTTTCCTTTAGTTGAGTTACATTAGTTATAGTGTTACAAGTTTACACACTCTGCCTTTCACATACGCTCTGATACCATTTCTATAACACCCCCAGATTCGGGGTTCGGGATCCGGTCGTTACGGTCTCCATTTCTGTCCACAATACTTGAACTTACTTCAACATAAAATAAATTACATCTTTATGACTCAACACAACAATATACAACACACCCGTTATAGTCCCAGAGATGAAATCAGAGTAACAATCAAATTTTATTAATCACATTTTGAGTTCTTACAACCCAAAAGAATTACAATATAAAGACATACTTTTTGCCATCCATTTACATAAGTCATACTAGCCCATATACTTGCTACTGTAAGAATGAATCTATCCTACCAATAGCTTCCTCTTCAGCTCTGGTAGTCTCATCGTCCTCGTCAGCATCGAGTGCGCCTTGTGCGAGTCATCTAGTCTAGCTGTTGTTGTGATATAATAATAAAGCAAGGGTGAGCAATAGCCCACCAACAATAATGTATAACTGAACGATAATATATAACAGTTCAAAAGTATCTTTCAAACCATATGCCATGCATTTACGGAAATGATGCCAGTATAACATAAGCGATGAAGTTACAAGGTAACTCAAAATGTATATATAGGTGGAAATATCTGCTATGTCAAAGATAAGCAAGATATTATCATTTATCATAAAAGAGGAACTTGCAGGAAAAATATTACAATTCCAGTTATGAATACTTTTCCAATACTGCCAACAATGATAATGTTGCAGAAAATAAATGAATTTGAATGATGAACTAATGCTGGAGTATTCACCGCGCCCGCTATTCCAATCCTTACGATGATCAGTCGCAGATTGTACAGCTCAATTTAGATTTACTACCGGTAGAAGGAAGAGCCGACGGATTTACTTGTCTACCGCCCTGTTAGATCTCCCCGGCCAACGGTTGGGCCAATGGGATTGACCGGCGCTACTCGGCCTCTTACACGACTCCAAGTTCGAAAAGAAGTTCATGACTCTGAACAAGTATTAAGTCATTTCTCACAACTTTATAGAACAATGTTTTATCAATTACTCCCCTAACAAAACAATTTTCAATTAAGAATAGGGATAGGGTTTCATACCATCGCCTTGGGGATTGCTTGAGGCCATAGACAGATTTGAAGAGTAGATACACAAAATTTGCATGTTCTGGATCAACGAAGCCAGGCGGCTGTTCCAGATACACTTCTTCTTCTAACTCTCCGTTCAGGAAGGCACTTTTCACGTCCATCTGGAAAACTTTGAAGTTCTTGTGTGCTGCAAATGCCAAGAACATCCTGACTGCCTCAAGTCTTGCAACTGGTGCATAGGTTTCATCATAATCAATTCCTTCTCGCTGAGAATAACCTTTTGCAACCAAACGAGCCTTGTTTCGTGTTACAAGTCCGTTTTCATCCAGTTTATTTCTGAATACCCACCTAGCTCCAATTACGGATATGTTCTTTGGTCGGGGTACCAGTTTCCAAACTTTCTGCCTTTCAAACTGATTGAGTTCCTCTTGCATTGCAATCACCCAATCAGCATCGCCAAGAGCTTCTTCTATTTCTTTAGGTTCAAGCTTGGATAAGAACCCAGAATATAAGGAGATATTTGCCATGTCAGCTCTTGCAGTTCTTCTAGTAGTCACACCAGCATCTGGATCACCAATAATTAACTCAAACGGATGGTCTCTATTCCATACCCGTTCACCTGGAAATTGTCTTGATGATTCAGCTTGACTTTCTGAGTTGGGGTGCTGACTACTTTGATTATTTTCACTAACTCCCCCTGAGTTAGTGCCAGCTCCTACAGAACTAGAGTCACCTCGACTCGAGCCTTGAACAGTAGTCCTTGAGCTGCTATTTACTCCCCCTGAGTTGTTGCCGGTTCGTACTGAAGAAGTCTCTCCTGATCTTGTAGAATTAGCTTGTTCACTAGACTCAGGTTCTTCATGTACGCTTGGAACATTTAATGGAACAACCAACTCAGGTTCATCTTCAAGATCTTCTAAGTCCAGATTCTGAAATTTTAGGGACTCAGGTTCACTAGAATCTCTTGAAATTGATGAGAGTTTGGTATCGTCGAATCTGACGTTGTAACTTTCAGTCACTTTTCGATCATTCACCAAGAACACTCTATAAGCTGCCACCACGTCTGTAGAGTAACCAACAAAGATTCCTTCACGAGCTTTTGCTGCAAACTTGCCTAGATTTTCATCATCCATAAGCACATAGCATTTTGCTCCGAAGACATGAAAGTATTTGATTGTTGGTCTTCTGTTGTTCATTAGCTCACATGGTGTCTTTTCTTTATCTTTTATGATCAAGGTTCTATTTTGAGTGTAACAAGCGGTACTCACTGCTTCGGCCCAGAAATACAAAGGAAGTTTTGAATCATACAACAAAGTTCTTGCTGCTTCAACCAAAGTTCTATTCTTCCTTTCAACTACTCCATTTTGCTGTGGAGTTCTCGGGGCTGAATACTGACGACGTATTCCTTTAGATACACAGAAGTCATTCAGCACTGCGTTTTTGAATTCAGTGCCATTGTCTGATCTAATCGTCTTCACAGTAAGTGTTGAAACATTCTCAATTTGAGTGATATGATCAATGATTAAGAAAGGTACTTCGTCTTTCGTCATTGCGAACAATACCCATGTATACTTGGAGAAGTCATCCACGATTACCAAAGCATATCTTTTCCTAGACAAAGATAGGACATTCACTGGGCCAAACAAATCCATATGAAGAAGTTGTAGAGGCTCAGTAATACTAGAAATTTCTTTGCTTTTATGCGATGCTCGCTTCGACTTTCCCATTTCACAAGCTTCACAGAGTCCTTTCGGAGCGAACTCCATTTGAGGTAGATCTCTCACCAATTCTCGCCTCGCGAGAGCATTCATCGTTTTGAAGTTTAAGTGAGATAACTTTTTGTGCCATAACCAGCTTTCATCATCCGAGGCTTTGCTGTAGAAACAGGTGACCTCATTCTGATTTGCTGAATCCATATCTGCAACAAAAAGATCTGCCTTTCGAACTCCTCTCAAAGCTAGTGAGCCTTCCTTGATGTAAATGATTGATACACCTTTCTTGTTGAAGACAATTTCGTAACCTTTGTCACAGAATTGACTTATACTCAACAGATTGTGCTTTAGTCCCTCAACATAGGAAATATCTTCTATGATGACATTGCCAGTTTTCAGTTTGCCATATCCCTTAGTCACACCTATGCTGTCATCTCCAAAGGTAACATAAGGGCCAGCCTTCATAACCAACTCTGTAAGCAGGGACTTGTTTCCAGTCATATGCCTCGATGCTCCACTGTCTAGCACCCATATGACTTTATTTCTATTCTGCTTAACGCCCTCTGGTTCCTCTGATGTCTCAGCCATGAGGGCAAAGTTTGCTACATGAGTAACATCTTCCTCATCTGAATCATCCCAAGCTCTTCCTTCTGTCACCAATAAAGCTCGTTTTCCATGTCTTTCCTTCAAAAGTGCTTCATAGTTGCTTTTGAGAGCTTCAAATGTCTCTTTTGGATAAGTCTGTTTAGGCTTTTTGCAGTCCGAGGCAAAGTGTCCAGCTTCACCATAATTATAGCATTTGAACTTCATTTTGAAATCCAAAGGAGATTTGTAGCTGGTATTCTTGCCTTTTCCTTTGTAGCCTGACGAACTACCACCACCCCTAGCAGCCCGATAATAAGATGAAGATTTTCTCTGTGGTCGGTTGCTCTTTCTAAATCTCATGTTGCTGAACTTCCTTGCCATGTATGCCACGACACTATCGTCCATGTTGTCCAGCTCTTCTTGGGTGTAGTAGTCATCATCACTGTCAGATGCGCACTCGTCATCATTATCAACTTGATGTGGTGCAAGTGATGATTTAGGCTTTGCTGCAACCATTGCCTTCTTAGACTCTTCCTCATCAGCAACTAATCCTGATGCACTTTCTTTTCCCTTTGAATCATTGTCCCATGCTTGATCTTGAAGTGTTTCCAGCTCATAGGTCTTTAATATTCCATAATATTCTTCCAGAGAAGTTGTATGTAAATCTCTGGTTTCTCTTATTGCGTAGACCCTGTGTTCAATGCTTTTTGGCTGGTTCCTCAGATATCTCGTATTAGTCTCAACCATGGGGAGAGTTACACCTCTCAGATTCAAATCAAATACCAACTGACTGAATCGTAGGTAGACATCTGTTATGCCTTCTCCTTTCCTTATTCTAAAGGTGTCATACTCCATCTTGAGTATGAGTGTCTTGTTGCTTCTGACCTCTGCAGATCCTTCCATGACAACTTCTATCTTGTCCCAAATCTTCTTCGCTGTAGTCAGACCTTTGACTATATTAAACATTTCATGATCAAGAGATTCCATCAAGGTTTGTCGAACGGCAGTATCACAAGCTATTTGTTCCTTATCAGCATCCGAAAACTCCGAGACCTTTTTAGGCTCAGACCGAGGTGGTATAACCACTCCTCCATCCGTATGTGAAGGAATAACCACCATTGGGACAAATTTACCCTTGTCAAGGACTTCCAGATATTCAGGGTTAACAGTCTCTAGATATAATCTCATTCTGAAAACCCATTCTTCATAGTGATCTTTGTTGAACATTGGGATCTTGAACGCATTTTTAGGAGCCATCTCAATTCTGGTCACTAAAAGTTTCTAAGTACCCAAGACTAGGCTATGTAGAATATTTATGTAGAACTTTTGCCTAAGTCGAAATTTCTCTAAGTAGAAATTTTGCTCAAGTCGAAATCACCAAGTAGAAATTGTCCAAGTCGAAATTCTATGTAGAAATTCTCAAGTAGAAATTCTATGTAGAACTTTTGTCCTTAGAAAAAATTTTCTGCAGATTACTTTAATATTGAATAAACAATATTATCTCTTTAACACCTTTTGACTTTGAATGCTTTACTCACCTAACCCACCTAACCCACGTGCTAGGTAATGAATATGTTTTGTTTCACTTTCGGCCGTGAATAATGCAAATCACAAAGTCCAAAAACACCTTTTTATTCTATTACTATTTTTCTGTTTGAAAAGGAGATCAAAAAGTTGTTGGGTTGTCTTCTTTGATAAGAACAGATGATGAACACTCAAGAACACCAAATATGAAAGTACCCAGATTAATTCACAAAAATTAATTAAAATACATCCAAGCTAAATAATCACACCTGGAGTATTTAAATAATTTTTCGGATGAGTTTTCACTACCAACGAATTAAAGCACACTTTTCGAGAAAATGAAAAGTAGATCTAGAAAATGAAAACTCACGATTCTTCTACTAAACACAAGGATCTATGTTTTGTATGTTAAACATATAGCTCTGATACCAATTGTTAGGTCCAAATGTGTTGTAAAGGGGGGGTGAATACAACTTTTTGAATATGAGAAGCAATAAATACGATGCAATAAATGAACACACAGATTCAAGGAATATATTTCTTATATATAACTTGAAATGGTTGCTACAACATTCATTACAAAGTATGACAGAAGTTTAGAGAGAAGTGAATGATACTAAGCTCTGTGAATGCACTCTCTCTCTTTTTCTTGTGTTTCTCTCAACTATTGCTCTACTTAAAACATTACACAAGTACTTCTATTTATACTACATGTAATCTATGTCCTGTAGTCTTCAAAGACTAAGATATACGTGGCCCAATGATGTCCACATAAATCTTGCCTTATCTTGAAAGCTTGGAAATCTGCCAATCAGAATATGCCATGTGTCATGTTGAAGCTGCACTCTAAGTAGAACTTCTACTTGAGAATTTCTACTTAGCCATCTCGAATTTCTAAGTAGAACTTCTACTTGAGAATTTCTACTTAGCCATCTCGAATTTCTAAGTAGAACTTCTACTTAGCCATCTCGAATTTCTAAGTAGAACTTCTACTTGAGAATTTCTACTTAGCCATCTCGAATTTCTAAGTAGAACTTCTACTTGAGAATTTCTACTTAGCCATCTCGAATTTCTAAGTAGAACTTCTACTTAGAAATATTCTACTTGGTCATCTAGAATATTTAGTACTTAGAAAATATTCTGGTCTTCAACTTGAAACTTCAATGCACATCTTGAACTTGTGATATCTTTATGTCTTCTTTATTCTTCACCAAGCTCTTGAATATGGATCTTTATTACTGACATAAACTTGCTATCAATGTCCTGACACTTGATGCACTGGTCTGGTTCATAAGTGACTAGTCTTGATAGTGTTTTTGCTTCTTGAATAAATTACCATATCCAATTTGTAATGTGGCTTTCCAATATTTGCTTTCCTTCTTGTTCACTTGAAATCAATTGGTCTTATTGATACTGATAGTTATGATCTTGACTCTTGGCTTTTCAAATCACTAAGGCATGAACAACTTTGACTTGAACTTCTCTCAATGATTTCTTCTTGGCTTGATCATAGTTAACATGTTGAATTGTATCAATTACCTTGTCTTCATTTAGTGTTGATTTCTTGTGACTTCTTGTTCTTGATTGTCTTCTGGTTAAGTATCTTTTCCTTTAGTTGAGTTACATTAGTTATAGTGTTACAAGTTTACACACTCTGCCTTTCAATCTCCCCCAATTTGATTGTCTAACAATGACATTCAAATTAATGAAGGATAACTCAACTAAACAATGAGACGAGAAAAGATAATTAACATTACAGTCTTGAATAATATACAATTGAAAAGTACTTGAAAACAATACAAAGAACTTAAACTAGAAACAGAATTCGAACTTCGAATTAAAGATCATTTGAGTGATTCCTATCACCTGGATTATTTCATACCTTTTAGTCAAACTTATATCACCTTATTGGATTCACTCTAAGGTGAATTTTCCTCAAGTGAGTTAAAGCAACCGAAAGACATGAATTTTTTCCAACTTCAAGTTCACACCACTCTTACCTTTAACCCTAATTCCTTTTCCTCTTTCTAGCTTCAGCAGCTTGGTCTTTCTCTTCTTTCTGCCTTTTGCGCTTCTCCTTCTGCTGCTGTTCTTTCTTGTACACTGGATCTCGAAGCTGCTTCCACCTAGAATTCAACAGACTTACAGCTTCCATTTCTAGAGGATTCTTGGGCTCTGGATAAGGATGTTTGAAAAGCCTTCTGAGTTTGTCCACCCCCTGAGTAGTCCTGATCTTTGGAATATCCTCAAAGTTCTTCATTATGAGCTGAGATTTCCAATGTGTTTTATCAGCTTTAAACTGACAATAGATCATCTTGGGGTAGCCTTTGACACGGTTAGTATTGTGGACACTAGCCGCATCTCGCCCCATTCGCTTCTTTTCCACCACTATCTCAGACAGGTAACTCATGAGTCTCTGCTTTTCTTCAACAAACTTATCTTCCACTTCGCCCCATTTGAATACATATAATACTCTCTCCAGAAATGCAGCATCTTGAGTCCGTAGCAGCCATTGTCTACTCATATGCAAGATTGTTTGATTCTGGTCTGCATCTATGAATACTAAGGCATCAGCTGTATCTTCAACATAAGCATGTATCCAGTATACACTATCACTTCCTGGAACACCAATAGCCTCCCTTATTTCTCCTTGTTCTAGTGCTCCAGAAGGAAGAGTCAGAGCTTCATCTACATTCTTCATGGCTTGAAGAATATTCCATTTCTTCTCTATCAGCTCCAGCTCAATCTTCACGTCATCAAGAGGGTTTGGAGCAATGACATCACACTTCCACACCTCATTGCTCTTCTTGAATATAACTCTTTAAATGATCTTCACGGATTTATCTTTAAGCTCAGAAGCGAATCCCTTACTCATCATTTGTCTAAAGACAGCTTTGAGAGATTCCACTGAAAGCTCCGTTAAGTCATTTTCCTCCATGCTAACCCTCTTCATTTTCCCGTCAACTACCATCCAGACAAAATTTGGATATGCTGAGAATTCTGGACCCTTGTCCTCTGCTAGCTGCATTAACTGATCCCTGTACAGAATGCTTAGCTCCTCAGATTGAGAGTATTGAATTTTAGTCGCTAGCAAGAACAACTCTGACGCAGATCTTCTCATTATGAATTGGTCATCCACATATAGGAAAGATGTTGGGACTCCTTCTACCAAGGACAAAATAACCTGCCACTCCTTAAGTGTTGCATTGTATCCAACCCTGACTTTAGAAATTAATCTCTTCAAAGCATTTATATAGTCCGCAGTCATTGGATTTTGCAAATTCAAGTTGTAGAACAGATCATCTGCCTCCTTGTTATGAACTCCTTTCGCACAGGATCCCATCAATATCTTCCTTGCTTCATCCCATTTCTGTCCTATCCTTCGTTTGTCCAGATCAACTTGAGGATCGGCTAGCCTTGCAAGCTCATGATCGTACTGCTTCCCTTGTAGCTCCACTTTCTTTTCTAGGAAGGCAGCACGTTCTTGCATCATCTTCATTTTATGGAACTGAGCTTGTTCCAAGGCTAACTGTTGAGCTTTAAGGGTTTCCTCATCAACAGGAATTTCTTCAGGCATTCCGGAAGACATCCCAGCACCTCCACCTTGTTCCTTCAAAGATCTTTTTATAGCATGTGCCAACGATACTGTTAGCACAAAATTACGCAAGCGCACGTAGTCACAAGTAATATAATTAAGGTTTGTTCCGCAGAGATCTGGTTAAGTTCAATCAGTAAATATGCCTATGCAACAATGTTTAGTTTTAATCCACTGCTAAGACAATTAACAAGAATGAAGTTTTAATTTTCTAAATTAACTCGGAAGCAAATTATTAAACTAAGAATAATTAACTAATGAGAATTTAATATGAATTACTTATATGAGATAAAACATGGAATCCTAATTTCATTATCTACTTCACTTAGAGTCGCAGCCTTTAATCAATACATGTGATGGGGTTGATATCTGATCGGATAACACGAAACAAGTAAAAGCTACCTCTCGGTATACTAATACCAAACTACGCATACATCCATAAAAGAGATAGAAGATGGGTAGACACCAATTATGTTTAGACCCTATATCTCTATAGAATTTGAAAACATAAAGGTTTAAGCACAAGTTATCCACTTAGATCACATAGGGTAGCATAATATCTCTATTTACGCCACAAATCATGATGTTAAAACATCAACCTATCCTATGCTAGCATGGCAAGTTCTAAATCTCAAGATCCACTCTCGTTTAGCAAGAGATTAACAAATTAGATGTTCGCGACGCATCTAAATACATGAAACACAACCATACAAGGATATCAAGAATTCACCACACATAAATCTTTAAAGCATATAAACTACTAAGCTACATAGATAAATCCATTAGGATCCCATGACAACGATTAGTTCATAATTGAACCGTTCGTCACCATGGGATTAATTGAAAACATGATATTAAACAAGATATAAAATAAAGAAGTGATAAAATTAATAAAAACAAGAGTTGAGAAAACAAATCTATTATCCAAAGTATACAAAAGTTGAAGTAGATCTAGATCTTGCTTGTCACCGAGCTTGAATCCTTCTCCACTCTTCTCTCTTGCAATTCTACGTTACAATAATAATAATCTGATACAAATTACAAGGTATGATGTGTTTATATAGGCACTACATGTAAGAACCCAAATTTTCGGTAGAATTAAAACTTTTATTATTAAGAATAGGTATATACGTGAATAGTGTTGTCATACGTGAATAGTAATTTGGTGGATGAATAATAATTTTGAGGATTAGGAAAAGTTTTCATGTCACCTATGTACGAGACGTAGAATGGATATTCCGAAGTCGTACTAGTGACCCATGGAGTAAATAAGTGTATGTAAAGACGATCGGAATTCAGAGAATCCAAACTTTATTTTATTCCAATTTTGACAGAGGAGTCAGGGATATAATAATTGGATTATTAATTGAGGATATTGGATATGAGAAGTCCAAGGAGGGATATATATTATGAGAGGAAAATGGGATTGAGGATGAAACCCTAGAGGTGAGGAATAGAGAATACTTGAGAAAATCGGGAGGACGTTTCCAGGGATAAAGAGAGAATAAACAAGGAATGTTGGATTTAATATTGGATTATAGATTGAACACATGACAAGATTAAATACCATGCAAGATTATTAAGTGCAACAAATCAATAGAAGTAGTGTGAAACCAAACAAGATGCAAGTGGATTAAGAATAGTACAAGGTGAGGTGTTCTTGTTAAAACCATGCAAATAAAACACCTAAACTCTCCCATTACTTGACACTTGTGTGGAAGGAGAATATGAAGAGTAGCACAGCTGATATACATTACTTACAAGCCTAATAATTCATTTCTAACACCAAAAATATCAACCAAGCAAGCCAAACACTTTTCTCTCTTTCCTTCCCCATTTTCCAGCAGATCAGATTTTTCAGAGCAGGGATCTTTCCGATTTTTTTTCACCCAGTTCTACTCATTTAAAAATTATGAAAAAATTCACGAAGCTTCTGCACATCAAGATGAAGTTGTGGATTTAATTTCATAATTTTTGAAGATCGTTTGAGTGGTCAAATAAATTCGAGAAAATCGCTCTGTTTTTCCCCTTGAAGAACCCACTTCGAATTTTTGAAGTTTTGAGATTTCAAAATCCAACTTCCAACCATCATTTGATCTTGAAACTTTTATGGTAAGTCCTATATTTCATATAAATGATCTCCTAAGAGTTTTAGCTTCAAACTCCTTTGTTTCCATTTTCAAATAAATCCTCAAAGTGGAGGGTGAATAGTAACCTTCATAAACTAATCTTGATTTCTTTGATTTCTTTGGTTGATTTAGCAAGCTTAAGACTACCCAAGGCTATTATAAGGTGTACAGAGCTTTGTTAGTGTTGTGAGAGTATCAAGAAAGGTATAAACCTCAACTTTACCTTTTATATATATGAGTTTTGGTGAAGTTTTGATGCTAGTGTAAAGATTAGTTCATGTTAAGAATTTATATGATTGTTTAGCTTTGTCTTGAGGTGTATATGTTGAGTGGTGGTCATTGGACCTTACCACTGCCCTTAGAGGCCTAGTATGAGTGTTGGTGTGTAATATTAGAGTTTGGGTTGCCTTGTATGGCTTGATTGAGGAGTTACAAAAATGGTAATGTTCGATTTAGAGCCGTTATAATGCCCAAATTTCTTGAACAATGTTGACAGTAGCTACCCGAGTCCTTAAACATGTTTAAATTGCAACCACTGACCATATTGGGTAGGTTTTGGATTCTAGTTTATGTGGCCGCAAGAATCGTGTCAAAAGAGTTTACGGTTTGTGAGTAATGACCGTTTTAGTGAAAGCGATTCGAGAAACCATGTCGCAGAAATGTATCAACTTTGAGGTTAAGTTTGAGACCCTTAAAAAATTGAATTAGAGTATGATATTTTGAGGATAAATACTAAGGTCAGTTAGAAAGGTTTGTACGAAGGTTTCGAGTTAAAAAGATTATTTTTCGATTTTATAAAAAGGGCGTAAGCCGAGATTGCGCAAGTGGAAAACCCCTTAGAAAGACCATAAGACTCACTGCATAGCCACTGCCCTGTTTTGAAAATTCCGAAAAATGAGCCTTCTGACCAGAGCCAAGTTTTGAGTTAGTTACCTTCTAGACATTCCCTAGATCGTGTACGCGAAAACGGTGCGTCATTTGGGTTAACGGTTATCGAGTTATGAACATTTTAGTGAAAGAGGTGCAAATAGTAAAACCCGTAGTTGACTGAACTTCAAAAATACAATTCCCCTGCCTAGACCCGTAGATTTGAATCGAAACTTTTATGATAAATATTACAAATACCAAAGGTGATTTTAGAGGTGGTTTCGTATTTAAATACATTCCCGGTGATTTATTAAAAGTGTTGGAGTGCGAGTCACGGAATAGTGAATCTCAGGAAAGTCAACTCTAGAGGTGCTACTTGACCATCCGCTTTGGCTGAGTTAAAAGAGGAATTTCGAGTCGACTAAAACATGAAACTTGTTAAGAATTATCAAGGCAACATATTGGTGTAAAGAACGAGGTTAAAAATGGTTAAGTATAACATGGACTTAGACGAGTCTAGAGGGACCCCTTAGTGCTTTGTTTTGATTGACTTAAGTGTCTAAGTGTTGGACTATTATTGGATTGTATAGGGGATTAATAGCATGTTTTCTTGACTTTATTTAGATTGTCGGACCCCGCTACCAGCCGTTACTGCATCAGGAGTACCAGGCAAGTATACTAACTCTTACTCTATCATTCAGAGTAGAGATGTTTTGTGTATAAAATGTTCGTAATGGTAGTTATATGTGAATTATTATATTGAGGAGATAAGGGAAGTATGGTTAGGAGTAACTTACGTTTCCCTTTAGATGATGTAACATGAGGAGTAAATAGTGAATACGAAGTAGTGAGGAGTTGGATTTTCTTCAAAAACCCGGACAAAGATTTTAAAGAATTTCGCAATAATGAACCTAAAGGAAACATCACCAATAATCTAGCGTTTATTAATCAAGTAGATACTTGGGTAGCATTTACTGATTAAATGAACCTTATTCGTCTAATTAGATTTATTTAATTAGAAGAATATTATTTTCAAAAAAATGTTTTCTTAAAACAACTTTGTCCGGAGAAATATCAATGTTGATTTACAAATTATTCTATCGAGGTGATTACTTTTAGAGATGTTTTCTTCTTGCAATATATATATATATATATTATTTTTGAGCTGTTACTTGAATAATATTATTATGCTAGATGTTCTATTTTAGTTCATGAGATGGTCCGTATTGTGGGACATTTATCGAGTTACTTCATTCGTACTCGAAGAGGAGATAATAAAGGCGTATTAATAATATCTTCATACTATATATTTACTGTTATTTAAGGGTGGAGTTATGTATATATTTATATATACTGACATGGGTCCTTCATTCTGGATTCATAGTCAGAACAATCTTTCATAAATATTTTCCTCCACTCATTCGGAAGGAGAACCAAATTATTGGAGGTGTATATCGTTCATTGTTTCTGAACGATATTGGAGTATTAATTCGTTTCAAAATAAATAAAGGTGCACGTGTTATTTCACCGTGACGCCTAAGCTATTTGTTGTTAAAGGTGATCGAAGATTCCGACACCTAATATCCTGGACTGAAAGTGCGTAAGAGACCGGGACAGGGCCGGCTCAGCACATAAATCGATGAAAGTGCGTACGAGACCGGGACAGGGCCGGCTCGGCACATAAATTGATGAAAGTGACCGGAGTAACGCACCGGCCCAACTAAGGGTGAGGGTCCGAGTCTGTCGACTCATCCTTATGAGGAATATTATTGGATGGTTCGAGACGTCGACTGTCCTTTCTATCGATAGAAAAAAATTGAGATGTGACAATGGATTGATCATCCATTACTTGATGCAGCGTTCGAGGAAAAGTCCAATCATTGATTCTCTAGCTATTAACCGATGCCTTTGTGGTTCGGATTAACTAGGGTATCGATCTGAGAAATTATTATATTATATTATTATATTGAGGAGTTTGAGCAATTATCATGTTACCGTTGAGTAATATGGAGAAGTTATTGAGATGTATTTATTCCATCATTTGGGTATTAAAATTCCGAGATAAATCTCTTTTCAAAATAAATATATATTCGTATGAGGGGAAAAGTTTTGTAGAGCGGTTTAGTAATATTTTGTGTGAATTGTTGGGAATAGGGGATAGTTATAACCTTGCTGGGCATTCTTTGGCTCATTCTTGTTATTTTATATATTGTTAAGGAGCGGCATCCAGGGCTAACTCAAGTATGGCCAATCGAGGCAAGGGGAAAGCGACGAACTACTGATTCAGCGCGGTGGCCTTGTAGTATCTAAGTAAGGTGGAAGCTGAAGAGTAGTGGTTTAGTATTTTGTTATCTAGTATTTTGGAATTGTAATAACATTCAGAAATTCTAGTAGATGAACTCGTGTTGTATTAACCTTTGATTTATGGAATGCTTGTTCTAAGACTATAACCCGTGGAGTAATTGTGGAGTCTATTAAGAATATTGTTGTAGATTATATTATGAGCAGGTGATTGTATATTCCGCAAGAGGTGTGACAACCTAGATTCCGGTAGGGAATTTGGGGGTGTTACAGTAATGGTATCAGAGCGATAGGTTATAAACCTTAGAACAAGAGTTTTAGAAACCGAGAGACCGAGATGGAAGTTCGGTAGTAGAACCTTAAGGGGTAGTTAGGGTAGAGGCATGATGGCCCAGACCAGTAGTAGAATCAGTTGGGACGAGAAAAATGTGTATCCATGATTATTGAAGGAGTTAAAAGTTATATGGATCCGTAGATATATATATGTGTAGTTGCAAATGCATTTATATATATTTATGTGCATGTGTATATACTGTTTGCTTCGTAAATAAGTATTTCATGAGTATGCAGTTTCTTAAATTTTGGGAATGCATAGATTAATGATGAGTTAGTGTAAAAATAGAGGCATGTTAAGGAATAAGAGGGTTATCGGAGATGGAATAGCGTTATAATATGAGAATGTATAACTGGAAGTAGAAAGCATAGTACGGGTAAGGCGAATATATTGACTAGTAGAGTACGAGACAATTAACCTTAGTTGTTACCTGCGTTGATTCCGAGGACGGAATCCTTTTAAGGAGGGAAGATTGTAAGAACCCAAATTTTCGGTAGAATTAAAACTTTTATTATTAAGAATAGGTATATACGTGAATAGTGTTGTCATACGTGAATAGTAATTTGGTGGATGAATAATAATTTTGAGGATTAGGAAAAGTTTTCATGTCACCTATGTACGAGACGTAGAATGGATATTCCGAAGTCGTACTAGTGACCCATGGAGTAAATAAGTGTATGTAAAGACGATCGGAATTCAGAGAATCCAAACTTTATTTTATTCCAATTTTGACAGAGGAGTCAGGGATATAATAATTGGATTATTAATTGAGGATATTGGATATGAGAAGTCCAAGGAGGGATATATATTATGAGAGGAAAATGGGATTGAGGATGAAACCCTAGAGGTGAGGAATAGAGAATACTTGAGAAAATCGGGAGGACGTTTCCAGAGATAAAGAGAGAATAAACAAGGAATGTTGGATTTAATATTGGATTATAGATTGAACACATGACAAGATTAAATACCATGCAAGATTATTAAGTGCAACAAATCAATAGAAGTAGTGTGAAACCAAACAAGATGCAAGTGGATTAAGAATAGTACAAGGTGAGGTGTTCTTGTTAAAACCATGCAAATAAAACACCTAAACTCTCCCATTACTTGACACTTGTGTGGAAGGAGAATATGAAGAGTAGCACAGCTGATATACATTACTTACAAGCCTAATAATTCATTTCTAACACCAAAAATATCAACCAAGCAAGCCAAACACTTTTCTCTCTTTCCTTCCCCATTTTCCAGCAGATCAGATTTTTCAGAGCAGGGATCTTTCCGATTTTTTTTCACCCAGTTCTACTCATTTAAAAATTATGAAAAAATTCACGAAGCTTCTGCACATCAAGATGAAGTTGTGGATTTAATTTCATAATTTTTGAAGATCGTTTGAGTGGTCAAATAAATTCGAGAAAATCGCTCTGTTTTTTGCCCTTGAAGAACCCACTTCGAATTTTTGAAGTTTTGAGATTTCAAAATCCAACTTCCAACCATCATTTGATCTTGAAACTTTTATGGTAAGTCCTATATTTCATATAAATGATCTCCTAAGAGTTTTAGCTTCAAACTCCTTTCTTTCCATTTTCAAATAAATCCTCAAAGTGGAGGGTGAATAGTAACCTTCATAAACTAATCTTGATTTCTTTGATTTCTTTGGTTGATTTAGCAAGCTTAAGACTACCCAAGGCTATTATAAGGTGTACAGAGCTTTGTTAGTGTTGTGAGAGTATCAAGAAAGGTATAAACCTCAACTTTACCTTTTATATATATGAGTTTTGGTGAAGTTTTGATGCTAGTGTAAAGATTAGTTCATGTTAAGAATTTATATGATTGTTTAGCTTTGTCTTGAGGTGTATATGTTGAGTGGTGGTCATTGGACCTTACCACTGCCCTTAGAGGCCTAGTATGAGTGTTGGTGTGTAATATTAGAGTTTGGGTTGCCTTGTATGGCTTGATTGAGGAGTTACAAAAATGGTAATGTTCGATTTAGAGCCGTTATAATGCCCAAATTTCTTGAACAATGTTGACAGTAGCTACCCGAGTCCTTAAACATGTTTAAATTGCAACCACTGACCATATTGGGTAGGTTTTGGATTCTAGTTTATGTGGCCGCAAGAATCGTGTCAAAAGAGTTTACGGTTTGTGAGTAATGACCGTTTTAGTGAAAGCGATTCGAGAAACCATGTCGCAGAAATGTATCAACTTTGAGGTTAAGTTTGAGACCCTTAAAAAATTGAATTAGAGTATGATATTTTGAGGATAAATACTAAGGTCAGTTAGAAAGGTTTGTACGAAGGTTTCGAGTTAAAAAGATTATTTTTCGATTTTATAAAAAGGGCGTAAGCCGAGATTGCGCAAGTGGAAAACCCCTTAGAAAGACCATAAGACTCACTGCATAGCCACTGCCCTGTTTTGAAAATTCCGAAAAATGAGCCTTCTGACCAGAGCCAAGTTTTGAGTTAGTTACCTTCTAGACATTCCCTAGATCGTGTACGCGAAAACGGTGCGTCATTTGGGTTAACGGTTATCGAGTTATGAACATTTTAGTGAAAGAGGTGCAAATAGTAAAACCCGTAGTTGACTGAACTTCAAAAATACAATTCCCCTGCCTAGACCCGTAGATTTGAATCGAAACTTTTATGATAAATATTACAAATACCAAAGGTGATTTTAGAGGTGGTTTCGTATTTAAATACATTCCCGGTGATTTATTAAAAGTGTTGGAGTGCGAGTCACGGAATAGTGAATCTCAGGAAAGTCAACTCTAGAGGTGCTACTTGACCATCCGCTTTGGCTGAGTTAAAAGAGGAATTTCGAGTCGACTAAAACATGAAACTTGTTAAGAATTATCAAGGCAACATATTGGTGTAAAGAACGAGGTTAAAAATGGTTAAGTATAACATGGACTTAGACGAGTCTAGAGGGACCCCTTAGTGCTTTGTTTTGATTGACTTAAGTGTCTAAGTGTTGAACTATTATTGGATTGTATAGGGGATTAATAGCATGTTTTCTTGACTTTATTTAGATTGTCGGACCCCGCTACCAGCCGTTACTGCATCAGGAGTACCAGGCAAGTATACTAACTCTTACTCTATCATTCAGAGTAGAGATGTTTTGTGTATAAAATGTTCGTAATGGTAGTTATATGTGAATTATTATATTGAGGAGATAAGGGAAGTATGGTTAGGAGTAACTTACGTTTCCCTTTAGATGATGTAACATGAGGAGTAAATAGTGAATACGAAGTAGTGAGGAGTTGGATTTTCTTCAAAAACCCGGACAAAGATTTTAAAGAATTTCGCAATAATGAACCTAAAGGAAACATCACCAATAATCTAGCGTTTATTAATCAAGTAGATACTTGGGTAGCATTTACTGATTAAATGAACCTTATTCGTCTAATTAGATTTATTTAATTAGAAGAATATTATTTTCAAAAAAATGTTTTCTTAAAACAACTTTGTCCGGAGAAATATCAATGTTGATTTACAAATTATTCTATCGAGGTGATTACTTTTAGAGATGTTTTCTTCTTGCAATATATATATATATATATATTATTTTTGAGCTGTTACTTGAATAATATTATTATGCTAGATGTTCTATTTTAGTTCATGAGATGGTCCGTATTGTGGGACATTTATCGAGTTACTTCATTCGTACTCGAAGAGGAGATAATAAAGGCGTATTAATAATATCTTCATACTATATATTTACTGTTATTTAAGGGTGGAGTTATGTATATATTTATATATACTGACATGGGTCCTTCATTCTGGATTCATAGTCAGAACAATCTTTCATAAATATTTTCCTCCACTCATTCGGAAGGAGAACCAAATTATTGGAGGTGTATATCGTTCATTGTTTCTGAACGATATTGGAGTATTAATTCGTTTCAAAATAAATAAAGGTGCACGTGTTATTTCACCGTGACGCCTAAGCTATTTGTTGTTAAAGGTGATCGAAGATTCCGACACCTAATATCCTGGACTGAAAGTGCGTAAGAGACCGGGACAGGGCCGGCTCAGCACATAAATCGATGAAAGTGCGTACGAGACCGGGACAGGGCCGGCTCGGCACATAAATTGATGAAAGTGACCGGAGTAACGCACCGGCCCAACTAAGGGTGAGGGTCCGAGTCTGTCGACTCATCCTTATGAGGAATATTATTGGATGGTTCGAGACGTCGACTGTCCTTTCTATCGATAGAAAAAAATTGAGATGTGACAATGGATTGATCATCCATTACTTGATGCAGCGTTCGAGGAAAAGTCCAATCATTGATTCTCTAGCTATTAACCGATGCCTTTGTGGTTCGGATTAACTAGGGTATCGATCTGAGAAATTATTATATTATATTATTATATTGAGGAGTTTGAGCAATTATCATGTTACCGTTGAGTAATATGGAGAAGTTATTGAGATGTATTTATTCCATCATTTGGGTATTAAAATTCCGAGATAAATCTCTTTTCAAAATAAATATATATTCGTATGAGGGGAAAAGTTTTGTAGAGCGGTTTAGTAATATTTTGTGTGAATTGTTGGGAATAGGGGATAGTTATAACCTTGCTGGGCATTCTTTGGCTCATTCTTGTTATTTTATATATTGTTAAGGAGCGGCATCCAGGGCTAACTCAAGTATGGCCAATCGAGGCAAGGGGAAAGCGACGAACTACTGATTCAGCGCGGTGGCCTTGTAGTATCTAAGTAAGGTGGAAGCTGAAGAGTAGTGGTTTAGTATTTTGTTATCTAGTATTTTGGAATTGTAATAACATTCAGAAATTCTAGTAGATGAACTCGTGTTGTATTAACCTTTGATTTATGGAATGCTTGTTCTAAGACTATAACCCGTGGAGTAATTGTGGAGTCTATTAAGAATATTGTTGTAGATTATATTATGAGCAGGTGATTGTATATTCCGCAAGAGGTGTGACAACCTAGATTCCGGTAGGGAATTTGGGGGTGTTACACTACAAGTCTTGCCCAGCAAGAAAATACAAAACAGAATTATAATAGAATTTCTGCAAGATACGTTTCCTAATTTGATTATGTTTTGTAAGGAAAATTCGAGGCTGACTTTTCTTCAGATTTTCTGGAACGTTTCCCACGTAATTGGACCTCTGGACTATCTTAGAATGATAGGAAATCTCGTTATCTTCGCGTGGACTGCTTACGGGCCTAAAACGGACTTCTAGAACTCAAGATATGGCCAAAACAATGTAAACTGTGCAACCCTTCTCGAAAATCCGAATTTTAATCAATTAATTCCCAAAAAATTATAAAAGCATTCACCTTAGTCAACCTTCTCGTAATCCTGCACAACTAAGCAAAACACATCAAATCTACAACAACTTGAGCCCAAGACAATCAATTTAAGCCGAAATTAAGCGATCCAAGTGGATATAAAATCCACTTATCAGATACGTCTTCCATGTCAGAATCTGAGTCAAGTACCTTCTGTACTGTTTCCTGATGACTCATATCAACAAATGGTTCATCAACCATTACTGCCTTACCCTTTCTCATCCTCAGAGCCTCTTCATCAACAGACGGCTCAACTTTTGGTTCCTTGACAAGATCAGCGGGTTCTTCAATTTCTTCGATGTGAACTGCCTGCTGTCTCGTCTCCTTTCCACTCTCCCCCTTAGGTGAGTTATCCTGAGCTCCACCTTGGTCTTCAGATCCACCAGCTGCATAAGAACCTCCAAAACCAGAACCAGAGGCTCCCGCTCCACTAGCACCACCTGCACCAGCATCGGGGGGAGGTTGTTGCGACTCGAAGCACTCCGGGGGAACAAAACTCCTGACTGCGAACATCATTCTACTGATCTCCACAGCCATTGTATGCATTGTAGACTCCAATGCCCCCATCCTCTCATTGAGAGTGCTTCCCAAGACACCACCAGCATGGCCCAAGTCATTGACCTTATTTGTCAAATCATCAAAAGCTGTAGCTTGACTTGCCATTCTTGCTGCGTAGTCGTCTAAAGCCCTTTGGTTGTTTCCAATGTTCATCCCAAACTGCCCCATCGTCTGTCCGAACTGCTTCATCTGATTTTCCATAGAAGTCATACGCGTATCAAGATTTTCAATGTTAAGGGACGGTGTTTGGTTTAGGTGACCTCGCTCTAATACTCGTTCTGTTGGTATTTGACGCTCGGTTTCGGGCCTTGAAAATGAAGGTCCCTCTCTCCCTAACCTCTCACACACACTCCCTGTCTCACGCTCGTGTATGTCTTCAATGATTGATCCAAATAATGAAGCAGTACCTGCAGAAAATTGATAAGAAATGTTGTTGACAGTTATGGGATCAAATTCTGTTTGTTCCTGAGTTGGAATCTCAGGCTGAGAGGCTGCAAAGTGTTCTTGTACAACATCAGAACCGATCCTCTTTGCAGCGTCAGTACGTACCGGTGAAGGTACGGCTGAAGTTCTTAAGACTTCATGTCCTCTTGAAGCAACAGTATCTTCAAGAGGTACATCATCCTCACCAAAATCAAAATCCCTATGTGCAGATTGTTCAAGGGGTGAACCACTCGCGTGAGGTGGAGTGGTTACGTGTGACACGCTAGGGTTTGACTGTGTTTGTGAAGTAGCAGCGTGGAAAAGTTTGGCTTTCTTTCGAATAAGTTGCTGCTCTTCGGGTTCATTCTCCTCATCAGTTTCTACATAAACACGTGCTGGCTTTCTGACTTCCGTTAACAAGGGTGATAGAGAATAGGAATGTGTATCAGACTCAGAGTCAGAAATATGGCTCTCACCCTGGGATAGATCCTGCGGGCTAGCAGAATCTTGGGTCTCGGAATCAGATACATAGGAGGAGGAATGAATAGTATGCAGGGAGAGATTACCTGATTGATTACCTTGTGCATCATCGCTTTCCTCATCAGGAATCTCATCAAATGCCTCAGCATGAACAGATGGATTTTGAGCATGTGATGAAACTTGTGATGATGCCTCCAAATTGGTAACTCCTGCATCATATCTAAGCCACATTTGTATATTTTCAGGAATAGACATCGGTTTACCTTGATGTTTATCCTGATTAGCAATGGTTGAAATTGACTTAGTGCCCATCCCTAGCGATGCAGATGTTGGGCTTCCGGCAAATCTCTGTCTAACAGCAAGAGCATCCTTCGGTATTAGGTCATTAATGAGCATTTGTAGGAACCGAGGAAACCAGCAGACAACATCAGCTGTAGTGAGGTCTCTGCTTGCAAGAGATCCCATTGAGGCCACTATCTCAGAGAGAACTATTCGTCCATAATTTATATCCAGTTCTCTTTCTAGGGCAACTGCAAAGGTTTGCATTGGAATTGGAATTTGATGAAAGTCTTTTTCGCGTGCCCGAAAACATCTTGTGATGGCCTCGAAAAAGTAATTCCATTCCACATGGAAGAATTGCTTTTGGATATTTCCTGTGATTGGGCCTTTCGGAGGATAACATCCAATTTCTTCAAAGAATCTGAGGCGTTCTGTAGCTGTAGGTTCTGGATCATAAGCATCTTTAATTGGGAATCCCAGAACTCTGTTGACAATCTCTTCAGTCACCTCATATTCCTGACCCGCTAAGGTAAACCTGAAACCTAAGGGGGTTGATTTGCTCCCAAAAGTAACCGCACTAGTCCATAATTGCTGTAAAGCATCATGTACTAGTGTAGGTTTAGCAGTAAAAGCATGGCTAGCTTTGGAGTACAAATTGAGAAATCGTATCCAAAACTTAAACCGCGGGAGTTGATCACCAATTTCCGTAGAAATATTATAAAAATTGTTTTTAGCAAGTGAAAATTGGTGAGCCATTTTAATTAAATGTTTTTCTTTGAAGGATGTGAATTTTTTATTTTAATTGAGAAAAACAAATAATTTACGAATTAATCAGTTTTATTCCTTTTAATTTTTCGAGAATATCAAAAGATAGTCTGAAAATTTAAACTACGGAATATGAACAGCCAATGACTAGATCTGAATATTCAACAAAGATGAATATTCGTGTGTTTATCAGTGAAATCGTGTGTATATGTGGAGAATATGAATTCGTGTTTTGAACAGATACACAAAACTTGATGTTTGTGTGTATGTATATGCGCGTGTATATGCGGTTACAAAACACAGTATCACAATGATTAATGATAACACAGTGATTAACAGTCAAAAATTTGGCAGTAATTCGTGATTAGTATGAGTTTAATCACAAAAACACGGGTTAATTGTATGATGTCTGTGAAATCGCACTGTTTTTGTGAAACGGCTGCTGTGAAAATGAAATTAGGTAAAGTGAATTGGGCATCGAGTTAGAGATGTATATATAGATGAATGTGAAATGACAAAAATGTCCCTGTTAAAAAGAGTGAAAATTACCAAGTCCATACAGGGAACATCTAAGTCGAACTCTATCTCGAACATTTCTATCTCGAACATCTCTATCTCGAACATCAAGTCGAACTTCGAGATAAAGTTCGAGATAGAGGTTAACTCGAACAATGAAGCACAAATAAGCACTTTAACCAATTTTACAGCAGAAACTATAAGGAAATCCTATCTTGAACAATATTGAATTGTAGTAAGCTTGGAAAATTCCCCTCTAAGAAAAACAGGGAAATACAAGATACTTTTCGAGTTAGAAGTCTATCTCGAACATCAAGTCGAAATTCGAGTTGAGTTTCGAGATAGACTAAGAGCTCTATCTCGAACATCAAGTTGAAATTCGAGTTGAGTTTCGAGATAGACTAACTCGAAGTTAATCTCAAATTCTTTCCAAAAAACCCCCTTGAACCAAAAAGTACAGGGTAATTCAAGATATGTTTCGAGTTAGGAGTGTAACTCGAAAAATTCCCTTTAGCTTAACTGAGAACTCTATCTCGAACACCAAGTCGAAATTCGAGTTGAGTTTCGAGATAGACTAAGAACTCTATCTCGAACATCAAGTCGAAATTCGAGTTAAGTTTCGAGATAGACTAACTCGAAGTTAATTCTCAGTTCTTTTCAAAATATTCCCTTAATGGAAACCTCATCTCAACCTTTGAGATAAAATTCGAGATAGACTTTATCTCGAATATTTTGAAGATAGAACTAGGCACACTGGTAACTCGAACTCGAACTCTAAGTCGAATTTCGAGATGAATTTCGAGATAGCCAACTCGAAATTCTTCCCAGACTTAGAATTTTTCAAAAACTTCACTCTGACAGATTAAGTCGAAATTCAAGTCGAATTTCGAGATGAGTTTCGAGATAGAACCTAACTCGAATTTTTGAAGTTTTTTAATTCTAAGGCCTCTAATTACATGAAACTCATAGGTAAATTCATCTAAAAATCATGCAATATTTAGAATATTATGAATTTAACTCCCCCTATGATCATGCAATCTAACAAGCATAAATTCACAGATTTGTGCTATAAAAGACACTTAAAACACAATGAATTCATGCAAAATCACACTATATGCAAACTATAACAATCATTAATTAGGCATTTTAAAGTCTAAGCACATAATGATTGATTAGCTTGCACATACAAACATAAACATGGATTTTACAGATAGAAGGCTTTACTAACTTGTGTTAAGCATTCCCAATTCACCAACCAACCTATTGAATGTTACTTCATCAAGAGGTTTGGTGAATATATCTGCAATTTGTTGCATTGTGGGCACAAAATGTCTCCACAGTCCCCTCCTCGACATGTTCTCTTATGAAATGATACCTGATGTCAATATGCTTGGTTCTTGAGTGATCTACAGGATTGTTGGTTATGGCAATGGCACTTGTGTTGTCACACATGATTGGAATTTTCTTGTGCTCCATGCCATAATCCTTCAATTGGTTCCTCATCCACAGTATTTGAGCTACACAGCTTCCAGCAGCAATGTACTCAGCTTCAGCAGTAGAAGTAGATACTGTATGTTGTTTTTTACTTTGCCAGGACACCAATCTTCTGCCAAGGAATTGGCAAGCACCAGATGTGCTTTTCCTATCAATCCTGCAACCTGCATAGTCTGAATCCGAATAGCCAATAAGATTAAAACCTGTATCTCTTGGGTACCAAATCCCTAGATTTGGTGTGCCCTTGAGATACCTAAAAATTCTTTTGACGGCTACGAGATGTGATTCTCTAGGATCCGCTTGGAACCTTGCACATAAACAAGTTGCGAACATTATATCGGGTCTACTTGCAGTTAAATAGAGGAGTGAGCCAATCATACCTCGATAGCTTGTGATGTCAACTGATTTACCTGATTTGTCTTCATCAAGCTTCGTGGCTGTTGCCATGGGAGTTTTAGCTGCTGATGCATCTTCTAGATTATACTTTTTGAGTAAATCTCTAACGTACTTGGATTGACAGATAAAGATACCATCTTTTCTCTGACTGATCTGTAATCCAAGGAAGAAGGACAGCTCTCCCATCATGCTCATCTCATATTTTTCCTGCATTAGCTTGGCAAATTTCTCGCACAAGCGCTCATTTGATGACCCAAAAATAATATCGTCCACATATACTTGAACAAGTATTAAGTCATTTCTCACAACTTTATAGAACAATGTTTTATCAATTACTCCCCTAACAAAACCATTTTCAATTAAGAATAGGGATAGGGTTTCATACCATCGCCTTGGGGATTGCTTGAGGCCATAGACAGATTTGAAGAGTAGATACACAAAATCTGCATGTTCTGGATCAACGAAGCCAGGCGGCTGTTCCAGATACACTTCTTCTTCTAACTCTCCGTTCAGGAAGGCACTTTTCACGTTCATCTGGAAAACTTTGAAGTTCTTGTGTGCTGCAAATGCCAAGAACATCCTGACTGCCTCAAGTCTTGCAACTGGTGCATAGGTTTCATCATAATCAATTCCTTCTCGCTGAGAATAACCTTTTGCAACCAAACGAGCCTTGTTTCGTGTTACAAGTCCGTTTTCATCCAGTTTATTTTTGAATACCCACCTAGCTCCAATTACGGATATGTTCTTTGGTCGGGGTACCAGTTTCCAAACTTTCTGCCTTTCAAACTAATTGAGTTCCTCTTGCATTGCAATCACCCAATCAGCATCGCCAAGAGCTTCTTCTATTTCTTTAGGTTCAAGCTTGGATAAGAACCCAGAATATAAGGAGATATTTGCCATGTCAGCTCTTGCAGTTCTTCTAGTAGTCACACCAGCATCTGGATCACCAATAATTAACTCAAACGGATGGTCTCTATTCCATACCCGTTCACCTGGAAATTGTCTTGATGATTCAGCTTGACTTTCTGAGTTGGGGTGCTGACTACTTTGATTATTTTCACTAACTCTCCCTGAGTTAGTGCCAGCTCCTACAGAACTAGAGTCACCTCGACTCGAGCCTTGAACAGTAGTCCTTGAGCTGCTATTTACTCCCCCTGAGTTGTTGCCGGTTCGTACTGAAGAAGTCTCTCCTGATCTTGTAGAATTAGCTTGTTCACTAGACTCAGGTTCTTCATGTACGCTTGGAACATTTAATGGAACAACCAACTCAGGTTCATCTTCAAGATCTTCTAAGTCCAGATTCTGAAATTTTAGGGACTCAGGTTCACTAGAATCTCTTGAAATTGATGAGAGTTTGGTATCGTCGAATCTGACGTTGTAACTTTCAGTCACTTTTCGATCATTCACGAAGAACACTCTATAAGCTGCCACCACGTCTGTAGAGTAACCAACAAAGATTCCTTCACGAGCTTTTGCTGCAAACTTGCCTAGATTTTCATCATCTATAAGCACATAGCATTTTGCTCCGAAGACATGAAAGTATTTGATTGTTGGTCTTCTGTTGTTCATTAGCTCACATGGTGTCTTTTCTTTATCTTTTATGATCAAGGTTCTATTTTGAGTGTAACAAGCGGTACTCACTGCTTCGGCCCAGAAATACAAAGGAAGTTTTGAATCATACAACAAAGTTCTTGCTGCTTCAACCAAAGTTCTATTCTTCCTTTCAACTACTCCATTTTGCTGTGGAGTTCTCGGGGCTGAATACTGACGACGTATTCCTTTAGATACACAGAAGTCATTCAGCACTGCGTTTTTGAATTCAGTGCCATTGTCTGATCTAATCGTCTTCACAGTAAGTGTTGAAACATTCTCAATTTGAGTGATATGATCAATGATTAAGAAAGGTACTTCGTCTTTCGTCATTGCGAACAATACCCATGTATACTTGGAGAAGTCATCCACGATTACCAAAGCATATCTTTTCCTAGACAAAGATAGGACATTCACTGGGCCAAACAAATCCATATGAAGAAGTTGTAGAGGCTCAGTAATACTAGAAATTTCTTTGCTTTTATGCGATGCTCGCTTCGACTTTCCCATTTCACAAGCTTCACAGAGTCCTTTCGGAGCGAACTCCATTTGAGGTAGATCTCTCACCAATTCTCGCCTCGCGAGAGCATTCATCGTTTTGAAGTTTAAGTGAGATAACTTTTTGTGCCATAACCAGCTTTCATCATCCGAGGCTTTGCTGTAGAAACAGGTGACCTCATTCTGATTTGCTGAATCCATATCTGCAACAAAAAGATCTGCCTTTCGAACTCCTCTCAAAGCTAGTGAGCCTTCCTTGATGTGAGTGATTGATACACCTTTCTTGTTGAAGACAATTTCGTAACCTTTGTCACAGAATTGACTTATACTCAACAGATTGTGCTTTAGTCCCTCAACATAGGAAATATCTTCTATGATGACATTGCCAGTTTTCAGTTTGCCATATCCCTTAGTCACACCTATGCTGTCATCTCCAAAGGTAACATAAGGGCCAGCCTTCATAACCAACTCTGTAAGCAGGGACTTGTTTCCAGTCATATGCCTCGATGCTCCACTGTCTAGCACCCATATGACTTTATTTCTATTCTGCTTAACGCCCTCTGGTTCCTCTGATGTCTCAGCCATGAGGGCAAAGTTTGCTACATGAGTAACATCTTCCTCATCTGAATCATCCCAAGCTCTTCCTTCTGTCACCAATAAAGCTCGTTTTCCATGTCTTTCCTTCAACAGTGCTTCATAGTTGCTTTTGAGAGCTTCAAATGTCTCTTTTGGATAAGTCTGTTTAGGCTTTTTGCAGTCCGAGGCAAAGTGTCCAGCTTCACCATAATTATAGCATTTGAACTTCATTTTGAAATCCAAAGGAGATTTGTAGCTGGTATTCTTGCCTTTTCCTTTGTAGCCTGACGAACTACCACCACCCCTAGCAGCCCGATAATAAGATGAAGATTTTCTCTGTGGTCGGTTGCTCTTTCTAAATCTCATGTTGCTGAACTTCCTTGCCATGTATGCCACGACATTATCGTCCATGTTGTCCAGCTCTTCTTGGGTGTAGTAGTCATCATCACTGTCAGATGCGCACTCGTCATCATTATCAACTTGATGTGGTGCAAGTGATGATTTAGGCTTTGCTACAACCATTGCCTTCTTAGACTCTTCCTCATCAGCAACTAATCCTGATGCACTTTCTTTTCCCTTTGAATCATTGTCCCATGCTTGATCTTGAAGTGTTTCCAGCTCATAGGTCTTTAATATTCCATAATATTCTTCCAGAGAAGTTGTATGTAAATCTCTGGTTTCTCTTATTGCGTAGACCCTGTGTTCAATGCTTTTTGGCTGGTTCCTCAGATATCTCGTATTAGTCTCAACCATGGGGAGAGTTACACCTCTCAGATTCAAATCCAATACCAACTGACTGAATCGTAGGTAGACATCTGTTATGCCTTCTCCTTTCCTTATTCTAAAGGTGTCATACTCTATCTTGAGTATGAGTGTCTTGTTGCTTCTGACCTCTGCAGATCCTTCCATGACAACTTCTATCTTGTCCCAAATCTTCTTCGCTGTAGTCAGACCTTTGACTATATTAAACATTTCATGATCAAGAGATTCCATCAAGGTTTGTCGAACGGCAGTATCACAAGCTATTTGTTCCTTATCAGCATCCGAAAACTCCGAGACCTTTTTAGGCTCAGACCGAGGTGGTATAACCACTCCTCCTTCCGTATGTGAAGGAATAACCACCATTGGGACAAATTTACCCTTGTCAAGGACTTCCAGATATTCAGGGTTAACAGTCTCTAGATATAATCTCATTCTGAAAACCCATTCTTCATAGTGATCTTTGTTGAACATTGGGATCTTGAACGCATTTTTAGGAGCCATCTCAATTCTGGTCACTAAAAGTTTCTAAGTACCCAAGACTAGGCTATGTAGAATATTTATGTAGAACTTTTGCCTAAGTCGAAATTTCTCTAAGTAGAAATTTTGCTCAAGTCGAAATCACCAAGTAGAAATTGTCCAAGTCGAAATTCTATGTAGAAATTCTCAAGTAGAAATTCTATGTAGAACTTTTGTCCTTAGAAAAATTTTTCTGCAGATTACTTTAATATTGAATAAACAATATTATCTCTTTAACACCTTTTGACTTTGAATGCTTTACTCACCTAACCCACCTAACCCACGTGCTAGGTAATGAATATGTTTTGTTTCACTTTCGGCCGTGAATAATGCAAATCACAAAGTCCAAAAACACCTTTTTATTCTTTTACTATTTTTCTGTTTGAAAAGGAGATCAAAAAGTTGTTGGGTTGTCTTCTTTGATAAGAACAGATGATGAACACTCAAGAACACCAAATATGAAAGTACCCAGATTAATTCACAAAAATTAATTAAAATACATCCAAGCTAAATAATCACACCTGGAGTATTTAAATAATTTTTCGGATGAGTTTTCACTACCAACGAATTAAAGCACACTTTTCGAGAAAATGAAAAGTAGATCTAGAAAATGAAAACTCACGATTCTTCTACTAAACACAAGGATCTATGTTTTGTATGTTAAACATATAGCTCTGATACCAATTGTTAGGTCCAAATGTGTTGTAAAGGGGGGGTGAATACAACTTTTCGAATATGAGAAGCAATAAATACGATGCAATAAATGAACACACAGATTCAAGGAATATATTTCTTATATATAACTTGAAATGGTTGCTACAACATTCATTACAAAGTATGACAGAAGTTTAGAGAGAAGTGAATGATACTAAGCTCTGTGAATGCACTCTCTCTCTTTTTCTTGTGTTTCTCTCAACTATTGCTCTACTTAAAACATTACACAAGTACTTCTATTTATACTACATGTAATCTATGTCCTGTAGTCTTCAAAGACTAAGATATACGTGGCCCAATGATGTCCACATAAATCTTGCCTTATCTTGAAAGCTTGGAAATCTGCCAATCAGAAGATGGCATGTGTCATGTTGAAGCTGCACTCTAAGTAGAACTTCTACTTGAGAATTTCTACTTAGCCATCTCGAATTTCTAAGTAGAACTTCTACTTGAGAATTTCTACTTAGCCATCTCGAATTTCTAAGTAGAACTTCTACTTAGCCATCTCGAATTTCTAAGTAGAACTTCTACTTGAGAATTTCTACTTAGCCATCTCGAATTTCTAAGTAGAACTTCTACTTGAGAATTTCTACTTAGCCATCTCGAATTTCTAAGTAGAACTTCTACTTAGAAATATTCTACTTGGTCATCTAGAATATTTAGTACTTAGAAAATATTCTGGTCTTCAACTTGAAACTTCAATGCACATCTTGAACTTGTGATATCTTTATGTCTTCTTTATTCTTCACCAAGCTCTTGAATATGGATCTTTATTACTGACATAAACTTGCTATCAATGTCCTGACACTTGATGCACTGGTCTGGTTCATAAGTGACTAGTCTTGATAGTGTTTTTGCTTCTTGAATAAATTACCATATCCAATTTGTAATGTGGCTTTCCAATATTTGCTTTCCTTCTTGTTCACTTGAAATCAATTGGTCTTATTGATACTGATAGTTATGATCTTGACTCTTGGCTTTTCAAATCACTGAGGCATGAACAACTTTGACTTGAACTTCTCTTAATGATTTCTTCTTGGCTTGATCATAGTTAACATGTTGAATTGTATCAATTACCTTGTCTTCATTTAGTGTTGATTTCTTGTGACTTCTTGTTCTTGATTGTCTTCTGGTTAAGTATCTTTTCCTTTAGTTGAGTTACATTAGTTATAGTGTTACAAGTTTACACACTCTGCCTTTCACATACGCTCTGATACCATTTCTATAACACCCCCAAATTCGGGGTTCGGGATCCGGTCGTTACGGTCTCCATTTCTGTCCACAATACTTGAACTTACTTCAACATAAAATAAATTACATCTTTATGACTCAACACAACAATATACAACACACCCGTTATAGTCCCAGAGATGAAATCAGAGTAACAATCAAATTTTATTAATCACATTTTGAGTTCTTACAACCCAAAAGAATTACAATATAAAGACATACTTTTTGCCATCCATTTACATAAGTCATACTAGCCCATATACTTGCTACTGTAAGAATGAATCTATCCTACCAATAGCTTCCTCTTCAGCTCTGGTAGTCTCATCGTCCTCGTCAGCATCGAGTGCGCCTTGTGCGAGTCATCTAGTCTAGCTGTTGTTGTGATATAATAATAAAGCAAGGGTGAGCAATAGCCCACCAACAATAATGTATAACTGAACGATAATATATAACAGTTCAAAAGTATCTTTCAAACCATATGCCATGCATTTACGGAAATGATGCCAGTATAACATAACCGATGAAGTTACAAGGTAACTCAAAATGTATATATAGGTGGAAATATCTGCTATGTCAAAGATAAGCAAGATATTATCATTTATCATAAAAGAGGAACTTGCAGGAAAAATATTACAATTCCAGTTATGAATACTTTTCCAATACTGCCAACAATGATAATGTTGCAGAAAATAAATGAATTTGAATGATGAACTAATGCTGGAGTATTCACCGCGCCCGCTATTCCAATCCTTACGATGATAAGTCGCAGATTGTACAGCTCAATTTACATTTACTACCGGTAGAAGGAAGAGCCGACGGATTTACTTGTCTACCGCCCTGTTAGATCTCCCCGGCCAACGGTTGGGCCAATGGGATTGACCGGCGCTACTCGGCCTCTTACACGACTCCAAGTTCGAAAGGAAGTTCATGACTCTGAACGTAAAGTTCGTCCCCCTTTCCCCAAGTATAATACTTGTTAATAAGACTCCACAAAGTAGTCGTATCTAGTTGGAAAGGAAAATTCAACATCATATCTCCCAAGCTGCTGTTTGTTAGAGGATACCATCTTGTTCCAATAATCTTACTCCTCGAATGATGAGAAGGTTACTCAAAGATTCAATTGATAAACAGCAACCAAGTTTCGAGTGAAAAGAATAGTTTTAAAAGATTTATGATCGGGAAGTCAACAAGATAAATAACATTTCTCAAGTAAGGTTCCCCTATAATATGGAAGTTTGAGCAAGCATTTAAATCCTTTTAAGATGATACCTCGAGTTTTATCGCCCGTTTTCTAAGTGTTTTACCGAAGTTATAACCAAGCGGGTGTTTAGGCTTTCGTTTGCGTTTGACTTCGATTCAAACATTTTTATAAAATCGGAAAACGATCCGTTTGACATGTGGTTTTCTTTTATACCTTCCTTATGACCTCTAGTATTTATTTACCAAGATTCACCACTGAGTAACATGCTTTACGAGGGTTCAATTGAAGTTACGAACTTTTACTTACAGTTTCGAACCAATTTTAGTAATTTGACCATAACTCCTAAACCGTAAGTCAGAATGTTTTGATTCTCATGCCAAAACGATCTATGGCTCGAGATCTACAAGGACAAGTCATAACATTACCAAGGTCAGGAAATTATATTAACTGTCATGCTCGGTTTCTAAATGTTAACAAAAATTCTGCATTATGACGGCTATAAATCGGACGTTCCAAAAATCGTAATCATCAAACCAAGCCACATCGGGCATCAATGCAATTTATAAACATGATTCTCATCTCAACAAGCCCTGGAACCACTGATCTTAACCTCAAAATCATCATGCTTCTTAAATCACATAACTAACTACATAATCATGCTTATAATCACCACTATAATCATACAAAGCTAAACCCATCAAAAACATATATAAATCTCAAATCAAATGCTAGGGTTTCAAGAGGTCTACCTTCCTTGGAGTATTTTCTAGCCTCACTAAGCTTTGTATGATCCTTGAGTGGCATTAAGATAGCTAAATCAACCATAAAAATCAAAGAAAAACAAGATTAGTTCTTGAAGAACACTATTCACCCTCCTCTTTCTTGATTTTTTTGAAAATGGAAACAAAGGAATTTGGACTTGAAATTTCTAGGAGATTAGTTTCTTGAAATATAGAACTCACCTTAAAAATTACAAGATCAAACAAGGAGTGGAAGCTTGATTTCTTCCTTGGAATTTTGATAAAAGCCGAATGGGTGTTAATGGAGGGGGGAGAGTTTTGCTTGGTCTTGCTTGCTTGCTCTTTGATCTAATCCTCATCTAGAATGAATTATTGAGATAATATCTCATAATGTAGCTTTAATAAAGTGCTTGAGTCATTGCATGCATCATCTTGAGCCATGTGTTATAATCTTGTGGTGTAGATGATGTAATTAGGCTAAGTACTTGATTGATCTTATAAGTGTGCTAGTTACTTAAGTAACTACTTAGTTGCTAGATATTTTCTACTAGCTCATGTATGTATCTTGATCCCCTACTTGTTTCCTTGCCCGGTTATTGCTCAATTTATTGATCGTTCGAAAGAATATCTCAAGGATTTCTAGCTAGGGTTTTACCGGAAACTTTGTTAATATTTATAAAAGTATTCTCCATCTTTCTTAATAATTCTCGAATCCATATTCCTTAAATCCTTTTAATAATCTCTTAGGTCTTTCAGCGTCCAGGGAAATCTCGGAGAAAATAAAAGTGCCGTTTTTCAGAATCCGACAGCTTTTACATACACTCTTTTTCCCTTTGGATCACTAATACGAACTCAGAATTTCGTTCCGGGTACTTCTATATAGCGTCGTCTAATAATATTCCTAAATTCACCAAATTCACTATTCACCACTTATTCTTTACTTATTCTTTTAGGGTTATATAGATGTCCTGGTTCTCTTTCGATCGTTCCTTAACCCTTTTACGGAACCACTGGACTGATAACAGATATTGATTTGGATGACATAAGAATCACCTTCCCCCTTGGAATTATCAAATCTTAATTTCCCAGGAGATAGATAATTCTTATCTAGATTGTCAACCAATAGCATTCTTCATGACATATAAGTATTGAATCCAAATCCATTCCATACATTCATTAGAACAATCGTTACATCGTAGTCGCAACCACTATTCACTATTACATCCATACATAATAAAAAGTTTTAATTCTACCGAAAATCAGGGTTCTTACATTGGAGGTTTTGGATGAGGATGCTTTAGAGGAAAGCCATTCGAATGTTGCTTGGAGTGCAACCTCAATGTCGATCACTTTTGCAGGTTTTTCCTTCTCGATCTCCTCGAGACAAGCATCCATTTGCAACCACAAAGTTTCAAGCTGTCTTTCCTGATCAAAGGCTTCGAACTCTTCATGAGAATAACTAAAGATATCTCGTTTCTCTACAAGATGGAGGTTTTTCTCTTTAATGGTAAGGTTCGACATTGTTTTGCTGTGTTTGATGTAGGGTTTTGGCGAGGCTTTTATCAAGAGAATACGAGAGGTTTTGCAAGAATGATGAGAATGACTATGTTCTATTGTGTTAAATAGAAATTAATACATGAACGGTTCGTATTTTTCTTCTAAGGGAACAGGTATTTGAGCAAATGATATTGTGATAATTGATTTATTTAATTTATCAATTAAATAATTTACTGTTTATCTTTTTAATCAATATCAAAAATAAATGTTAAATACTTGCCAACTGTTCATGCGCGTGTATCTCACTTGTCAATATATCAATATAGAGACACATAGAACGGCGTACAGTTATCATCACAAACCCACGATTATTGTCCATCAATTATCTGCACAAATCAGTTGCTGACACCTGCAATTAAGGAAATTTTGTTTATTTAAAACAAAATACAAAAGATTCAGCTAATCATTGTTCTAATTACACCAGTAATTCATCATCCTCCTATCTCTGTGTGCTCTCAAACCCTAATTTCTAAAATCTCTCAAATCTCTCATTTACAATGTCAACAGATGATTCATCATTCATAAACAGCAAGGTTGTTATCAATGGAATCACTTTTGCTCCTAATAATTATATTGTTGTTCTTAATCATCAGAAAATGCCAAATGATTTTCATATCATTCAGGACTTTTTGGCTTCTAGTCCAATCAATTATGCTTTAACACAACCTGTCAAAGTATCTTTCAAGTGTGTTATGCAGGTTTGGGATATTGTGGTCTTTGGTGAAGGAGCATCAGGAACGCCATTTATGACATTCATGTATAATGATGTCAAACACAATGTGACTCCTAGCATTGTGGTTGAAGCTCTTAAATTACCATCTCTAAATGGCAAAACTCCATCAAAGACTACTGAGACTACTCTTCTTGAATTTGGTAAGAGTCTTGGATGCAAAAGAGACCCACAGAAGTTTTGAGACTTGTACAGAACCAAGCTTAAGAAAGAATGGAATTTGTTCTTTGACACCATAAGTAGATGCTTCCTAAACAAAGTCTCAAACTTTGATGCACTACCCTCTGCTTCGGTTCAAATTGGGTACTCTCTAATCTATAAAACTCTACTTGATTATGGAGTGTTTATCTTGAAAGCATTAAGTGCTAGAAAAATAGATAAATGTGGTTATGTCTGTTTTATTAGATTTTTTCAATTGATATTTTCTCACTTATGTCCAAATGCTAAATTTGAAGATGATACGGTTTTGCCTATCTTTAAGATTTCTGAAAATAACATCAAATCCTTGATTAAATCTGATAAGGCAAATGGTTTTGCGGGAAATCCTTATATTCCTGATGAGGTCTGGATTCTCTTGAAAAAGAGATTACCTGTTCTTTATGGCCCAGCAACAAGTGCTATGGGACAGGACCAAACATATCCTGTTCCTGACACAAGCACATACCACATACAGTTATCTAAACAGTCAACCACCTCTGGTGTCTCCCAAAAGACATCAGTTGTAAAAGAAAAGAAATCAGCTAGATCTGATGTGTCTGGAAGACAATCAGGATCAAAGCATTTCTCCACTACAACCCTCACTCAAAAGAAGTCACAAGGAGGTGAACAAGGGGTTCTGATTGATGAGTCGTTGAGTAAGTCTGGAGTATCCAAAGAAATAGGTGAGAAGAGAAAGTTTTTGCAACAGGATTCTGATTTTGTTAGTGATGATGATCAGTTCATCTCAATAATTATGAAGAAAAAGGAAGTTGCTGCTCCTGCTACTGATGAATTGGCTAAGCCAGTAAAGCCAAAGAAAAGAAGAAAGATAGTCAACAAGAGCAAGTATTACATTCCTGAAGAGATACAGAATCTTAATGATGATATCAATCTTGATGTATCATCAGTTCCTAACACATCTTCCATTCCTGATATCTCTACTCCTGATACGTCACCTATGAAGATTGTTGAAATTTCTGATTCTCCAGCTTCTGAGTCTCCAAAGAGGAGAATTGTTGAAATGTCCATGGAGAAAGTAAATGATATTGCTGCTCAGCTTGGTCTTGCACCATCACCACTTCTTGTGAAGAGACAGGCCGAAGCAAAGGTTTTTCAATGACTGAAGAAACAGAGGACTGATTCCCCTATGAAAGGATCCAGCCCACAAGAACCTGAACTTCAAAGGAGTTCAGCAGCTATTGCAGATCCAATCCCACAAGAACCACTCACTCACAGTGTGGGTGCAGACATTGTTGAAGGAATAGTCCCACAAGAACCACCTTTTCAAAGGGAAGGTGCAGACAAGAACATTCCTGCCCCACAAGAACCATCTTCTCAAAGGGGAGATGCAGGCATAGATTCTACTACACAGGGGTTTTCTAGCCATTGCTCACAAGATTCCTGATATTCAGTTTGACTTAGCTAAAAGTGTTTCAGATAAAGCTAAACATGCTCTTCATATTGCTGAACTGGATGTTGTACATAAAGAAACTGCATTTGAGGGAAGCACAAAAGAACCTTCAGCTCAAAGTGTTGAAGAAGCTTCTGAACCTCTGGCTACACAAGAACCATTAGTAGCAAATACTGATGCAAGCCCTCTTCCTGATGAAAGCATAGTTCATGATGAGACTGTTGATGCCATTCCTGACGATACTCAACCAATTCTGGTACAACCACTCTCATCAAGACCAATGGAATCTTTTACTACTTCATCAAGTAATACTTCTCTCTCTAGTTCTTTTACTATTGATAGCATGATTACAGATAGACCTGATACAAGGAATACCTCTATCTATATGACTACAGTCCACTCTTCTCAGCCACCTCTTATTTCTTTCCCTTTGTTGAGCCAGAACCTTTCTTGTGAGATTGAGAGTGAACAATCAGAGAAAATGAAGAGTGATGAGAGGCAGTCTCCTGAACTGGCGAAAGGAGAGGTAGAAAAGAGTGAGAAGTTAATTACTTCTAGTCAGGTAGCAGTTACTATTGACAGTAACTTAGGTGAAACAGTGAGAAGTGATGAGATCACTTTAAAAGAAAAGAGAGATTTAGGAACTGTTTCTATTCTCAATGCAGGTTCTCAAGGTACACCAGCTCCATCTGCCAATAATTTAAAGCTGAAAGGTGTACTGAAACCTGATGACAACTTGGATAATAACATTCCTGATGCTATTGATAGCTCAGATGATGATGCTGATGACAATTCTGAAAATGCTCAGCTTCGAGCAGTCTTAAAAGCAAGTCAAGGCTCTGCTGATGGATCATCAAGCAAGTTCATGGAATTTTTTAGCAAAACTACGGAAGATACGGTTGCACATAAACGTAGCTTAGTTCATTCTGAGACCAGGGGTGAATACAACCATACTATTCCTGAACACATTCAAGCTCTGAGAAGATACGAATGGGATATTGAATGGAATAAGCCAACTATAGTCATAAATTTCAATAATGCTCTCTTTCAGTCTCAACATATAGCTTCTAAGCTCTCTACTCCTGATTTCAAACATCATTTGAAGACGACTACTATTTTGGCAAAAGGTTTAAAGGATGAGATTGACTCTCTCAAAACTGATAATGCTACAATTCAAGCTGATGTTCATTCTAATTTATGCAAGACTGCTACTAGTGCTTAAGCTAGGAATATTAGTAAGGACATTCAGACACTTGAGAAGAAGATGGATTCTAGAATGGATGCTTTTGAAGCTAGGATGACAAATATTGAAGCCTCTCTCCACCTGATTTTATCTTTGTTGACTGATCCTGATGTCAAAAAGGGGGAGAAGGTAGTCAAAACAAAATGTACACCTGATCCAGTCCTGATTTCATAGATCATTTGAAGACGACTACTATTCTGGCAAAAGGTTTGAAGGATGAGATTGACTCTCTCAAAACTGATAATGCTATAATTCGAGCTGATGTTCATTCTAATTTATGCAAGACTGCTACTAGTGCTCAAGCTAGGAATATTAGTAAGGACATTCAGACACTTGAGAAGAAGATGGATTCTAGAATGGATGCTTTTGAAGCTAGGATGACAAATATTGAAGCCTCTCTCCACCTGATTTTATCATTGTTGACTGATCCTGATGTCAAAAAGGGGGAGAAGGTAGTCAAAACAAAATGTACACCTGATCCAGTTGTAAGAAAGGATGATGATACTTCTACTTCTGGAAATGATGATGGTGATGCTCAGATACATGGAACAGAAACCTTTGATGCTACGCTGGTGATAAGGAAAAGTCAATCTAAAACACAAACCAGACAGTCAAATCATGTTTCTAAATCTGGAAGAAGGACAGTGAGGACAATGGTACAATCTCAAGTCTTGACAGAAGAACAATTTCTAGCACCTGGTCAAAATCAAACACTTCCAACAATTCCTGAAGAAGATGAAGATTTGTTTATTGAAGATATAAAAGATGCTCCACATCTCTTCAAGAAAATTACTTCTAAGGAAGGTGTGAGTGAGATCTTGTATCACAATGATATTAAAGTTCAACAATATCATGCTAGGAAGGCACTTGATTTGACCTCTGAAGAAAATCCTTACATGACTGATGAAGAGATCATAGAGGAATAGAAGAGAATGTTTGAGGAAATTTCTAAACAGAAAGATACTCCTACTGCAGGTAGAGGAAGAGGCAGGGGAGGTAGAGGCAGAGGAAGAGGAAGAAAGCCTGTTCAAACAAGTTCAAGACAGACAAGGTCTAGTGGAATTACGATAGAGGAGATAACTGAAGATCCTCAGAAAGTGAAGAAGAAGAAAACTCCACTACTTCTCACAATGATTCCAGATAAAAAATTCAATGTACCTGAAGAAGTTGCTGATGAAAGACCATAGTTAGCTAGAAGAGGTAAAGTTGCTGTGAAAGTATAGAATGTTGTTGTTGAACCCACTCAAGCTGGAATTATTGATTCTGATGAAGTTGAAATCTTGAAAGAACTTGAGGTCATGATTCTTACTGTTGTGGTTGAATTTCATAATCTAGAAGTTGATGATATGAACTTGAAGATTGATCAAGAAAGATTCAGAAGATTTGAAAAAGAAAGAGAAATCAGGGTAAAAGCAAGAGATATTGAAAGGAAAGCAACCAGAGAATACATGAAAAGAGTTTATGAATCTGATGAGTTGATATGGTATGACAGAAATAGACCTGTTCCAGAACATCAACAGAATTATACACCAGTCATAGAAAAGAAAAGCAAGAAATGGAAAAACAGAGATTGCAACTATAATGAACCAGTTGTTTTTAAATCTATTGGACTGATAACTGGACCTTCACTAATTGAGTCTGATAAACCTTCACTGATTGCTGAAGTTGAATCTATTAAGTCTGGTAAATCTCCACCACTGTGGACAAGTATGCAATCTGGTTTGAAGGGTTTGGAACCTGTAACAAGAGGAGGTATTGGATTTCATGATGCAGAGGTTGTTTTTACAACGCAAACTGATCAACATATTCTAGTTGACAAAATTGGTGATGAGTTAACTGTTGCTCATCTTTGGAAACTTGAAGTTATTGTTATCATTGCTGACTGTCATGCTGGTGCTAAGAAGATAGAGAAATTGTTGTACTTCATGAAAGACAAGACTGTCAAGAAGATTGCTATTCATGAGCTACTGTGCAAATCTATAAAAGAACTGAAATATGTTCTTTGTCTGCTCAAGAGTAAAAGCGTCAATGCTAAAGAAAGAGAAGTGCACAACAATTGGTCTTCTATGATTTACACAACTATGAGGCAGGGATATCTGGATGGACGAACAAGGTATGATGGCAAATATACTCCCATGTATTTAAATACAAGAGGTAAAGAAGTTGAAATGGTGAAAGGTACTGCTGTTAAAGAAGAGTATCTAGGTTTGGAACAATTATCTCTTAATCCAGATGAGGAGGAGTTTGCTTATATACTGCTAGGTGACTTAGATCTTCCTAGAAGCTCAATTCAAAATCTCAGGACATCTATTTATCAGATTAATGAGGAAGATGAAGAACTCAACAATCTGAAGAAGAAATTGATTCTAATTCTTGAAAGCAAGGAAGAAGAGTTATTGTCTAACTTCTTGAAGTCGAATCTTTTCTATCAAAGAATTTCTGAAACTGTTCTTGACGATTTCTAGGAGGTATTTTGTTTTGAGTTTTTGACATCACTGAATCAAGGAATTTGTGCTTTATTTCACAAAGTACAAATTGGGGGAGATTGTTAGATATTGATTCAAGTGATGGTCAGGATCTGGACTACTGATCTTATACTGATGCTGACGTCATCAGGAATACGATGTCAGTATTAGGTTGCTATCAGGATTAGAGGTTGATCAGGATTACATAAAGATATACATCAGTCCGGAGATCAAGGGAGATTGACATGTCGGTTCCTGATTTATAGGAACGCAACTATCATTCAAGATATGTATTAAGAGTCGTATGTAATTGATTTAGTATATCTTGTAATTGATAGGGTAGCTGTGTGATGTATATAAACACAGTTTAGGTTTTACATTTAAGTAATCGCTTACACGAGTTATCTTGTAACCTAGCAGCTCTCAAGAACACAAGAATTTCTTGAGAGAGTTTGTAACAGTTTTATATCAGAGTTAATAAAGCTGTTATTTATTCATACTTGTGTTATCATTTCTGTTTAAGTCGAAAATCTTATACAATTGTATTCAACCCCCCTTCTACAATTGTTCTTTACTGGGTAACAATTGGTATCAGAGCAAACTGATTAATTACAATCAAAAATGATCTTAAGATGTCGACAAGCAAGTATGAGAGTATTAAAATCCCTGTCCTCAAAAAGACTGAATACCCCACATGGAGGGTAAAGATGTTGATGTATCTGGAGGCAACTGATCCTAACTATCTCGATATTGCGATGAACCACCCGAGACGGATGAGTTAGACATCTGCAACCACAAGGAGGAAGCAGATTAGAAGAAGGGATTGAAATTGGGTAACCTAGAGTCAAGAAAGGTAAAAGTTGCCAATGGTTAATTTGGGTGTACCCAGGAAGTAAAGGGGCTATCGGGTCAAGTCAAAAGAATGCCAGAGGTCGGGGGGTGGCTATGGACATAATCACCTAATGTGGTGGTATTGGGGCTACCCGAATAGAATGGGATCACGGAAATCTCTTTAAGATACCATGACCATACTTAAACCAACAATTCTCAAATACTAATTTAACAAAACAAGTCTAAAGCAGCCAGATTCAGTGGGAACAAACATCAAACATATTATGAACATATCAAAGAACAATCAGGGGGGTAGCCGGAATACGAACCATCTCCAACTACTCCGACGAACACAATGAGATAAGAGAAAAATACATGCATCTATCGATTAAAGTTCAGACGAGCAGATATAACCTAATTCAAATATCAAAAGGGGGTAATGCGACAAGAATTTGTAGTTAAGCATGTGAAATTCAAACAAATCGGGACTAATAGCATGCAATATCCTCGGGGATGTCTATTATTTCAGATACATGTGTACACAAATATGCATGAGAAGAATCAAATGTGTGCCCAAACAATATATGCACAATTGCAGTAGTAGGCACATGAACAGACTGTAAGGATCCGAGACATACCTGAGTAAAGATGAAGGAACCGAAATGACCTAGCCTTAGCCGGATAAATTTCGCCGGAAGGTCTTGAAATCTTTGATTATTTGAGAGGAGATGTGGTGAACAGATAGAAAAGAAAGGTGAAAAGGTTAAAATATGATATAATATATGGGGAGGAGTATTGTTGAGACGTGCCCCTCTAGATGAATGAATATGGCACAAAAAACTAGGCTAAGGGGGAAGCGTGTATGCTCGGGAAATGAACCGCTTCTACTCAAGAAGAAAAGTGAAGTTCAAATTTGACTCTATCCTTTTTGATGATTATCCTCCTATCCCTAGAAAAGGAAATTATTTAAATATGACATTTAAGTGAGCAAATTAGGAGGCTCCCATTTTTCACTTGAGCTCCCGTAGCACAATTACATGAATTATCGAATGAAAATGCTGATACTAATCCAAATAATTACAATTATAAATTCCTAATATTTATACACCTTGTCATATTAAACTGACGAGAGTACGAGGATACGGATTTTTGCTGGGAAACTAGGAAAGCGGCACCCCACGAATAATTGGTTCCCCTTGCACTCAGTACTTCAGGAAACCGGGGGGTAGTTGTTGTGACCAAAATCTTGTATGGGTTAGATTTAGGCCCACTAGAGGATTATGGTCCAGATCCATGAGGAATATAAGTAATCTGTCGGGCTTCTAAGGGCTCATGGCAGCCCTAGGGGTTACCATGTACATGGCAGTAAGGAAATGCGTGGCTTAAGGTCCCGAGGGCATCCCATTGAGGATAACCTGTAACCATTACCAGTCATCCAGTAGGGCTTCCAGAGTAGCTTCCGTGATGGGGTTACCGGAAGGGGTACCGGAGCCAGGATATCGGGCGGTATCCCTAGCTTCCGCCGGAAGCCTGATCAGGCTGCCAATTCAGATAAGGCAGATCTACTTTTTAGGAACACGTCTTTACAGTTGATTTACACTCCTAATCAGATAAATCTTCAGTTATTAGTGGATATATGTCATATATACTTGATTAAATCATGATAATTCATATATTCTTGAGATAAATATCAAGGAATGGGCTTCCAACAGTCCTAATACAGCTTGGTAACGTGATTATATACATAATACACGATTATTATCAGAAATATCAGTCATAATCCCTTCAGAAATGGGATAATTCATCATAAAAAACCGAATATATCATAAAAGAACTACATACGGGCTTGATCCACTATAAATAATGGTATGTAGGCAGTTTACGGGATTCTTCTTAGACACTTTGACACCTTGAGTAATATAGAGTACGAATACTCTTGTGTGACGCATCTTCATTAGGGTTCTTGGCAGGCCAACATTCGGTCCTTGAGCTCTAATTCCCGTGAATCCAGTCCGATCCTCCGAGGAACCACCTCCCGTGTTCTTCGGAAATTCCTAGCTGTGAGCCTTTCCGGGCAGCTAGCCATAGATCTCCAACTACGAGCCTTTCTGGATGGTTGGACGATTCCGTATTCATTGGCGCTATTCCAGCAACCGGCCTCCTAATTTGTTGTGACAAATTCCTCCCATAACAGATCCCATACATTTAAAGAGATATTTAGAGAAAAAGAAAAAACATTTAAAAAGATAATAAAATATAGGAGATATAAAAAAGGGTAAAGTTAAATATATTTTTGGGGAGTTATATCATTATATGTGTTTTAATTTAACTATATGGGGAAGTTGCCAATTTTTGGCAATTTTGGTTGGCAACTTGTTGGCAACTATGATTCTCCAATAGATGGGTAACCAAGATTGCCATGCCATATAGGATTTGACAAACTCTTGACAACCCCTAAAGATGCTCTAAAGTCCCGCTTTTTTTCAATTTAATATAAAATTATTATTTATAAGAAAATCATACACAAATCACAGTAATCTGTACTCATCTACATCTCGCTTCTCTTATCAAATACAGTACTAGTACTAGGTCTTCACGTGTCCTTCAGAGAATATTAATTTAAGAATCCTTGTTTATTCTTTTTAGCATAATTCGTGAAGGTCATTTTATAACATTTTTTTTTATGTAGCATGTAATTATGTCATTTTTGATTATTTGTTTATTAATTAATATTAGTTTATAACCCGTGTAATGCACGGTTTTTTTTTATATATTAGCAATTTTTGTTTTATGTTATAATAATTTTTTTATATAATATTTATTTTTCATAACTGTATAGTTTTAATTTAATATAATTTAATATATATTTAGTTAATGATATGCAAGGTTTAAAAGTCATATGGCAGAATTTTAAATTAAATATGTCATTAATGAGATTCAAACCTTATGTTCTGAATTAAATGTGAACATGTTTTAATTAGAAAATAAATATTAATGAATGGAAGATTTGGTACAATTGATGTTTCTAGGTGTTATAAAAGGCAATAGTTCGACTAAAAATTAATGTAAAAAAGGCAATCAATTAATTACGATTAAATAAATATTTTATTAATTAATTTAATAATTAGTATAATCGTACCGAAAACCAAATCGACAAATTTTGATTGCTTTGATTTTAATATAAGTATAGATTTTGCAACTATTTTAAGTTTGTGATTTTTATGTAAGACGTTACTACCTACAAAATAATGCTAATTTAGTTTCGTTAATTTAGTGAATGATACATTTTTATGTATGTTATGAATGTGTAGTAAGTAATGTAGTTGATACATGTTCAAATGCATAAAATTAAAAGTTAATACATAGAATGAATTGGTTAGTACATTTACATAAAATAAACTAAAAGTTAATATATAAAATGAATTGGCCAAAATGCCTATATAAGAATGATTTAATGTTCAAGTAGTAGTAAAATATTGCACATTTAAGTATCTTTCATTATTTTGTGAGTTTTTTGTGCATTTGTGAGCACATATTATAATTGTTCATTTATCAGATGATTACTATTGTGAGTTTTAAGAAATTAGTTCGTCTAAAATTTTAATATTGAGACCGATCTTAAACCGAATTTTATACATTGTTAATCAGTTTTCCTAAAAATTTAAAGTTTTAGAGATAGGTCCCAACGAAATCTTAGGTTATTCAACAATGATTATTTGAATTATAGGCTTTCAAAATCTTTTATTTTATACTTGACATAAGGGTTCTCAATCTTAGCTGTTTTATTGATTTCCTAACTATATGTTTCGAAAAATTTCTTGATTATAAAAAAATATCCTTTACTATTAATGTATCGATGTTATTTTATTAACATATACAATATTTGAAGTTATTAGTATCTTATTTTGTCTACTTAATCGATATACTAATATTTTAATTTATCATAAGATGAAAAACCTTACGCATGTATAAGATGGGTGTCTTAATAATTAACATAATTTATTTTATCTTTTATTATTTCTATTAATACTAGCTTATAACCCGTGCGATGCACGGATTTTTTATTTTTATTTCGACAAATTTTAATATATTATTTTAACAAATTTTAATTTATAATTGTTAACTATTTCAATAAATTTTAATAATTTTTTAGTGGAGTTTATAGTTGTGAATCGTATAATTTAAGTTTGTATATTGTACTTCTAGTAGGTTTTGATTTTTTGATATTGTACTTCTAGTAGTTTTTGATTTTTTGATAAATATACTGCTATGATTATTATTAGGTTTCAACGATTATTATTAGGTTTCAACTAATTAATTATCTTTTGTATTATCCATTTTAATTTGTATTTATGTAAATTATTAAATACATGTATATTATCTTTGTATTTTTATTGTTTTTAAAGCTACAGTACATAATATATGAATATGTAAGCGATGTATATGTAGGCGCATGCAGTCTGCAGGCGCATGCGGTCTGTCAAAGTATACTGTGATTTATTCAAAGAATGTTTTTATGCTACTCTACATACGTCTATGTGATCGAGCTGAAACACAAAACAAAAGCGTGGTTAATTTTTTATTTTTATTGTATAATAGAACATAACTAATATTATTTTATTATGTTAATACAATATGACATAATTAATATTGATTTATTATGTTGTTAGTAAGAATCGAACCCTTGACCTAGTACTCGCTTATTATCCCTCTTACTCTTATTATATATAAGGATATAATTAACGAGTTATATGTTATTATTTGAACTAACTTCATATTTTCATAGTGATCGGGTATTATTATAATTCATTTATATTAACCTAATTTTTCTTAATATAATTAAATTGGATGAGTTACTTTGTTTAACCAAATTACTACGATAAAAACTATGTGATTATATTCGATAGATTCCTTATATTGTTTTTATGAGATCAAATCAAAATAAACTATTTTTACAATACCATGAATTCTACTAATCTATCTATACTATACTATTATAAGCGAAATAGGGTATATTTGGTTGTCGGTTTGGTACAATTTTTTTGGTACACTTGTTGACAGAGGAATTTGGGAACAGCAAAATTCGAGGTACGTCGTTGGAAACAATATCTGAGACGGTGGTTCTTTGCCCAAAAAAATGGTGCTGCGCGGTGGTTTATGGTTGTTGACTGTAATTGATGGCTGAGATTTATAATGTTAGTGGTGGCTGTTTCTGAGTTTTCAACTTTCAACCCCTCAATTGGCCTACGTACCCTGGTATTTATAGGAATCAAGCCATACGTAGTTCTTGGGGAGCACGAAACCCAAATGGGCTTGGATTGTCGGTCCAGCATCCGGAATGTTCAACTATGAGGCCTAACCACAAAGGCCCAAGGCTCATCCAAGATCTCAAGACTTCACGGATAATGAAACTTCCCCCGTCGAGGACTAGTCCTATCCGCTACCGCTATTTCTTGATTTCAAGGATGCAGGTATAGTCATGGTTTACCCCAACTGCAAAACGCATCCCTGTCCCCCAAATGAGAAGCACCCACCAGATAACAGGACAGGTGATCGAGAGCTTTTGGGTGCAAATTGTAGGATTACTCCGATGTTCCCCAATGAGGGCGCGCCCATTGGTTACAGGAACAGAGCTCCCAAAGCACACACCATAAAGTTCCCATCTTTTCACCTTAGGGCGCACCCTTTGCGTCTAAGATGGGTTCTTATATCCAGGCATACTCCTGGAGGCCTTCTGTGACGGACATCCCCCTCCTGAGAATCGACAGGAGGGAATTTCTTCAATGAAACCTAAGAAAACAACTTAAATAGACATCTCTAACATAACTCAATCCAAGAAGGCGCGCCCTCCTTTAATGGAAGGAGAGGGCGCAGCCTAATCCCCATAAAACCAACTGTTAGGCCGAATACACACTAATAATCAATATTAGATGAGAGATTAACAATTAAGATGATTATGCACATTAAATCTTCTGGTATTAAAAACCCTCTTTGTGATGTAAACTATCACAAAGAGCTGCTAGGTTACAATAAAGATAGTTCAATGCACGATACCCTTCTAGGGTTAACCTAACTGTATTTATAAAACATACAGCTGCTATACACTCGCTAATTGATATTCCTAATAATCAGCTATACAATGATATCAATTACAGATTGTCACACGTCTCCTAAGTCAACTCGATCTCTTTGATAGCTATCCAGTCTCCAAAGATCTCGCTTCCATATCAATCTTCAATTGATCTCTAATATCTTTTGTTGACTTCGTACGCGCTGCTTCTAGACAGACTTTACTAAACTCTGTCCAGCTTCCGTCAGTCAGACTTTACTAAACTCTGACTTCCTTCCAGTTAAACTCTGATATTTCACTGTTACACTTAAACACTGAAACATTACATCAATTATATCTAACAATCTCCCCCAACTTGTTCATTAGCAAAAATGCACAAGTTAATAGATAATTGATGATGTCAAAAACAAATAATCATATACAGTGTTTAATAACTAAACAGAGTTTAAACTGATACTTAACAAAATTACAGAAAATATGAAAAACTTACAGAGCATAAATTACTTAATCCTTTCAACATCCCATGCTGTCTTCAAGTACTCTGTTAGCAATCTCTCTTCTGCAACTTCAAGTGCTCTTTCCATTTCTAGCTTGATCTCTCGAAGCTTAGAATCTGTACCATCTGTCTGATAAATAGCTGATCTCAGATCATAGATGTTGTTCTTCTTCATTTCATTTCCAACTCTGATAAAGTATGACTTTGCTGATTCTGAATTAAATTCAAGCACAGTGACACCCAAATCAGTTCTCAGCTTAGCACTGTTTCTCTTTATTTCAACCATTCTTCCTTTGTAATCTAAGTACTTTGGTACATATTCAGACTTGTCTTTAATTCCACAAATCATCTTTGATCTTTCCATCTGGTATCTGAGCACTTCTGCAGCTCGGTAAGTAGGACTGTTATTCACCTTGAAAATATGTAAGACATACTGCAGTTCTTCATACATTTTCAAATGAATATCATGCTCTCCAATTTTGTAAACAGTCCCATCCTCCATGAAATACAGCAGAAAGTCTTTATTTAGACTTCTTTGATGAATCAACTGTACTGATTCCAGCTTGTCCAAATTAACTTGAAGGACACCCTTGCCTGGAGCAACCAGTGATGAATTATATCTAGGAGTAATATTCAAAGTCCTTTCTCTGTTTGACCCTAAACCAGCCAAATCATGAGGTTGCTTAGCAATCATTGCTCTGCTTTGAAAAATATCACCTCCTTGAACTTTCTCAGTATTATCAGGAATAATAGGTCTCACAAAACCATGAATTGGAAGAGTAGTTTGTACAACATGTGTAGAAACAGAGGTTGTAACTTGCCTTGACTTCTTTAAACTTTTATCATCTTCAACAACTTTTTCTTTAAGCTTTAATCTAGCCTCATCTGCTGTTGGCTTTCTTGAATGAGATAATCTCTGATCAGCATTGACATTTTCATTGATCTTAATGCCTTTAAGAACAGGCCTTGATGTCTTTTCATCTTTCTTCTTGAATTTCCCAGACTTAAGCTTTTTCTCATGTTCAGCTTTAAGTCTTAGCTCTTCAGCCTTTACATCTTCTAGAGTGACATCATTTCCATGTTCTTCAAGAAACATATTTGCAGCTAACTCTGTATCATTCTGTGGACCTTCAGCAGTGTTTGCTTTAGCAGAGTTTACTCTAGACCTTGTAATTGCTCTTTTGGTTCTATCAGATCCACCTACATCTGCAGCATCATCCTTCCTCTCCAAGGATTGAAATTGTTTGCAAGTGTTTGCAACTTTCTCCCCCTTTTTGACATCATCAGGAATCAGGATGGAGGTTAGCAACTCCAAAGAGTTTGCAATGGAATCTATTTTGGTAGCCATCAGAGTTTGATTTTCTTCCACCTTGGCCAATCTAGCTGAATAAGTTTGATGTCTAAGAGTAGCTTCCTTCTCCCTTTTGAAATCAATTTCAGTAATATCTCGTCGAAGACCATTAATATCTTCTGCAGCGGCATCAAATCGTTTATTAAGGACTTTGACCTGAACAACAGTTGCTTTCAAACAGGAAACAATATCAGGATTTTTAATTTAATCTGCAGCCTTTTTCACAAAGTCTGCTGCCCTGCCAATTGGAAAAATGCAATCTGATTCATACAATCTGGCAGCTGATCTTTCAAAGTGTTCTCTTTCAAGATCATGACATGTAGGAACCTCAGGACCAGACACAGGATAGGCTTGCACCTTGGCATTAATTTGTACTGGTGCACTCAGAAAAGAATCAGAGTTTGCACTGCTTTCACCTTCAAGTTCAACACTTGCAGCTTTAGCATTGTCAGCCATAGTTTCTGCAATTTCTTCTGCAGCCTTGTCAAGATTTTCTTCATGTTGCTCAGGCTCAGCAACAGAGTTTGCATTTGTGTCATCAACAGGCATAGGCTGAGAAGTAGCCTTGGTTGCTTGATCAACCTCATCACCTCCTTCAACAGTCTGGTGAGCATCTGAGATTAACTCTGTATGTGATGCTACAGTTTCAGAAATGACAACTGTAGGTTGATCAGCTGCACCAGTTGCTTCAGATTGAGCAAAAATAGGTGAGATAGGATCAGAGAATGGCATGAATGAATCAAGAGTATCATCCATTGGAGAAAAGCCATTTCTATTATCCTCTTCTGCAGCCATTTTATCCTCTGCAGGCATTTCAACCTCTGCAGGCATATCAACCTCTGCAAGTATATCTTTTTCAGCCTCAACAGTAGGTGTTTGCTGTGAAACCACCTCTGGAGCTTCAACATTTTCACCATCAGAATCAGAGATTACTAGTTTTCTCCTCTTAGCTAGAGGCACTTCATATGAATCCTCTTTACTAGATTCTGCCACCACAGAGGGTGATTTAGGTCTTTTTGCTCTTTGAATCTTTCTTCTAGCATAAACAGCTCCAGGAGATGTCTGTTTTGCTTTGATATTTTTCTCTATTGTCTTCTTAGCTCTTGCATGTCTTTCAGTAGTTGCTGCTGATTGCTTTACTCTGCCTCTTTTTGCTTTAGGCTGTGATTGTGGTTGAGATTGTGATGGTTCAGTGTTTAGTTGTTGAGTGTGTGAAGATTGTTTTGTGATTGGAGATTGAGTGTTGTGAGTGGATGCAGGTTGTGGTTCAGGGATAGAGGTTTGGTTTGAGGTTGCATGTTGTTGAGTAAGTACAGTGTGGGTAGGTGATGTAGGTGGTTCAGTGTTTAAGGTTTGAGTATGATCAGTGTTTAGTGGTTCAGGTTGTGGTTCTGGTTGTGGTTGGTCTTGAGGTTGGTTGAGAAAATTCTGCAAAGCAAGTGGTAGAACAAAGACAGGTAGGTTTTCTTTACAGCATCTTTATTAGTCATATCAGAGAATATTCTCTTGTTGACTCTAAAAGGCTGAATCACATCAGCTTCAACAATCTCTAAACCAGATACACAAGCAGTGAATAGCATTTGACAAAATCGAGCAAAATAAACTGTAGTAGACTCTGACAGTTTATCACCTAGATTCATTAGAACATATCTACCAAAATCAAAATTACTACAATAAAGTAGAGAATACCCGATTTGTAGACTGTCCATTGGAATAGCATCCCAGTTAGTGACCTTCTTCTGGAATGTTATTGTGATGCAGTCGAAGAAAAAATTCCATTCCTTCCTGAGATTAGGCCTCTTTACACTGCCAAGCTTTTCAAGAGAATCCATGTAGCCTATCTCCTATAGCATTTGTCTCAATTGAGGTTCACCAACATAAGCATAAGAGGTGTGTGTATCAAAACCCATCGTTTCTCTGACAGTTTGTGGAGTAATCACAAACTCTTGTTCATCATGAGTGAAGATGATGTTTGGAGTCCCATTCTCTCCTCCATCCACATAGACTGAGTTTCGCCAAAAAGTGGCAATTTGAGATGCAGAGAGAGTACTAGGTTCAACCAGCGCTTGTCCAATCTCTGAGTCTCTAAAGAAATTCTGCATAAGATGAAACGCTTCTGGAATACGTTCATTATTGAGTGGGGCTGCATAATTGTTAGGGACAAAACGTAGACCAAGAACAGTGAATGATTTAGAAGCCATTAAATCAAGAAACGGGCAAGAAATCACAATGAAAAGTGTATGTAGGAAAAGTGTTTGCGAAAATGCGTAAGTGAAAACTGAGAGAACTGTGAGATGTCAAAGTGAGTGAGTGAAAGTAAAAATGAAACTTGTACACAAAAGTAATTAGAGTTGTAATTAAAAATTAAAACTCAATCGTTTGTGTATTCAAGCACTCAACAGTTCCTAGATTAATGTGTGAGTGGGACACAATAATGAGTGAGTGGGACACGTGTCATACATGCAGTGGATCAGTTAATCACGCGCAGTAAAAATAGCAATTATCACCGTTGTATTCTCTTTCCTATTTCCAAGACACTTTAACACAATACACTTATTAACAGTTGTCAAAAGCACTATTTACTCCAAAATTTTCAAATTATCCAAATGAAAATTTACCTTAGAGTACTAACCACAAATCAACAGCGTTTGTCAATTCTCCAACTTTATCACCGAAACCCTTTCAAAAATTGCACAGTTGTGAAAATATGTGTGTGTGTAGCAGAGTTTACCAAATCAATTTTTAGAGCATCTAATTTTTCATAAAATCCATAAAGTAAATCAATAAACACTGGATGCACAAACTCTCATAGTAAACACTGACTGTATGATGAAAGCTAAACTCTGTAGTAATCAATCTATATACAGTAACATTTAATTTATTTTATACCCCCTCTATTGCTAATATATATATATATATATATATATATATATATATATATATATATTTTATTCATTCCAGTAATTAGAGGTTGGAGCCAGTCACCAAAAATTCAAAAATTTTAGCCCTTATCATTTTGATAAGTTCCTGGGTCATCCTAGTCTTTGACTAGTCACCAAAAATCAGAGAATTTTAGCCCATATTACATACCAATAGGTTCCTGGGTCATCCTAGTCACCAACATAATCTCAAAGGAGTATAGCAACATATATACATTTTCTTTGGGGGTATTGCAGTAAGCATTTTAATCTACCAGAGTATAACTAACAGAGTTTAGAGTTCATCGACATCAGTAGTTATTCATGAGAGGCAATGCACATAGTATTTATAGACTCAGAGTTTAGGACAAAATAAACTAAGAGATGCTATAAATATGAACCAGTATCATGCTGTGTTAACTTTCTGCACAATCTAAGATTAGATCACAATAACTCAGAAAGATTCATGATTAATTGCTGAGAATCATGCTTCATACATATTTCTTCATTGGTGTTTCCATTCAGACAATAATCAACTCAGAATTCACAGAGTTTATCAAACTTTATTAACAATGTATGACAGACAGGCATGCTGACAGAATTTAACAGAGTTTGACAGTGTTTAAAGAAAAACATGTTAACAGAGTATGCATAACAGAGTTTAATCAACAGAGATCACTTAGCACTTAACAAATAAAGGAAATATGAGCAACACATTACATAAGTAAAGTTTGAATCTAACCAACATTCCTAGTCAAAACCAGAGACCATTCCTAGTTCATTGACCAGTCTTGTAAATGTAGCTTCACTCAATGGTTTGGTGAAGATATCTGCAAGCTGTTGTTCTGTAGACACAAAATGTAGTTCAATATTCCCTTCTTTCACATGTTCTCTGATGAAATGGTACCTTATGCTGATGTGCTTGGTCATTGAATGCTGTACTGGATTACCTGTCATAGCAATAGCACTTTGATTATCACAGTAAATAGGAATCTTACTGTACCTCAATCCATAATCCAGCAATTGATTCTTCATCCACAAGATCTGTGCACAACAGCTACCAGCTGCAATATACTCTGCTTCAACTGTAGATGTAGAAATTGATTTCTGTTTCTTGCTGTACCAAGAGACAAGTCTGTCACCAAGAAATTGACAACTTCCACTAGTGCTCTTTCTGTCTATCTTGCAGCCTGCAAAGTCTGCATCAGAATACCCAAGTAGCTTGAAATCTGATTCTCTGGGGTACCACAGACCTAATGATATTGTGCCCTTGAGATACTTGAAGATTCTTTTCACAGCTGTCAGATGTGGCTCTCTAGGATCTGCCTGAAATCTTGCACAAAGACAGGTTGCATACATGATATCAGGCCTACTAGCTGTCAAGTAAAGAAGAGATCCTATCATGCCCCTGTAGTTTGTCATATCCACTGAAACTCCTGTGTCTTTGTCCAATTTAGTTGTTGTTGCCATGGGAGTTGATGCAGATGAACAGTCAAGCATACCAAATTTCTTGAGAAGATTTCTGGTATATTTTGCTTGATTAATGAAGATACCATCATCTGTTTGTCTCACCTGTAGGCCTAGAAAATAACAAAGCTCTCCCATCATGCTCATTTGATATCTGGACTGCATGAGCTTGGCAAACTTCTTACAAAGTTTATCATTAGTAGACCCAAAGATAATGTCATCAACATATATTTGAACTAAAAGCAAGTCACTCCCAGATTTGAAATAAAACAGAGTTTTGTCAATAGTACCTCTGTTGAATCCACTTTCTAAGAGAAATTGAGCCAGAGTTTCATACCATGCCCTTGGTGCTTGCTTAATTCCATAGAGTGCTTTATCCAGCCTGTAGACATGGTCTGGATATTTTGGGTCCACAAATACTGGTGGTTGTTCAACAAACACTTCTTCTTCAAGCTTCCCATTCAGAAAAGCACTTTTCACATCCATCTGGAACACTTTGAATTTCTTGTGAGAGGCATATGCTAGAAAAATTCTGATTGCCTCTAATCTTGCAACTGGAGCAAATGTTTCATCATAGTCTATTCCTTCCTGCTGTGAATAGCCTTTTGCTACCAGTCTAGCCTTGTTCCTTGTGATAACACCTTCACTGTCAGTCTTGTTTCTGAAAACCCATTTAGTACCAACAATAGATCTGTTCTTTGGCCTTGGTACAAGGGTCCAAACTTCATTCCTTTCAAATTCATTCAACTCTTCCTACATTGCTGTTATCCAGTCAGCATCTTGAAGAGCTTCTTCCACTTTCTTTGGTTCATTCTTAGACAAGAATGCATGAAACAAACATTCACTTGCAGTGGCACTTCTTGTTCTCACTTTTGCATCTGGATCACCAATTACAAATCAGGTGTATGTGATTTAGTCAATTTCCTAGCAGAAGGCAAATGACTTCTGTCAACATGTGATCCTCCCCCTTGATCCATGCTCTCCTGATTTTGTTATGGGCTTTCTTCATTTTCTGAGACTCCCCCTGAACTTGACTGCCCAGAGTCAGAGTTTGAATTTTCAGAGTTTGAATCATCAGAGTTTGATCCAGATTTTTCAGTTGACTCAGTATGAATGTTTGAGTCTTCATCTTGCATGCTCCCCCTCAACTGGTTCTTCCCTTTGTTGTGGCTGAGAAGTTTCTCCAGTGTTTACCAGTAGAGGTTCAGAGTCTGTTTCAACAGAGTCTGTCAGAATAGTTTGATCAGAGTTTACTTCAACAGAGTTTAAATCTTCATTTTCAAAGTTCAGTTGATCATATTCATCTATGTCTTCAAGTCCAGTTATTTTCTTGTCATCAAAAGACACATGTATAGATTCCATGATCACTCTTGTTCTCTGATTGTAAACTCTGAATGCCTTTGTTGACAGTGGATAGCCAACAAAAATTCCTTCATCTGCCTTTAGCTCAAACTTGGTCAACTGTTCAGGATGAGTCTTCAAAATAAAGCATTTGCACCCGAAAATATGAAAGTATTTCAGGTTAGGCTTCTTTTTCTTCACCATCTCATATGGTGTCTTTCCATGCTTATTGATCAGTGTAGCATTTTGAGTAAAACAAGCAGTTTGAACAGCTTCTGCCCAGAAATAAATTGGCAATTTTGCTTCATCAAGCATAGTTCTGGCAGCTTCTATCAAGGTTCTATTTTTCCTTTCAACTACACCATTTTGTTGTGGTGTACTAGGTGCTGAAAATTCTTTCTTCACTTCATTGTTCTTACAGAATTCTTCCATTGTTGCATTCCTGAACTCAGTTCCATTATCACTTCTGATGATTCTGACTTTGTTACTTGATCCTTTGTCCAGAAGCTTCACATGCTCCATCAGAGTTAATGTAGTTTCATCCTTCTTTGCTAGAAAATACACCCAAGTGAATCTAGTGTATTCATCAACAATGACTAAACCATATTTCTTCCTTGCTATAGACATAACATTTACTGGACCAAAGAGATCAACATGCAGAAGATGATAAGGATCGGTGATTGAAAATTCTGTCTTGCTCTTGAAAGATGACTTCCTTTGCTTGGCCTTTTGACATGAATCACATAGGCCATCAACATTTAACAGAGCCTTTGGGAGTCTTCTTACAAGATCCTTTCTGATCAATTCATTGATGTTGTTCAAGTTCAAATGTGAGAGTTTCTTGTGCCACTTCCAACTCTCTTCACTAGACATTCTTGTAGACAGGCAAACAGCTTTTCCAACAGAGTCTATTAAGAGCTTGATTTCATAGATGTTGTTTTGCCTATGCCCAACTAGAACAACCTTTCCTGTAGATTTGCTGATAACTTCACAATATTCAGGTTGAAAATCTACATGATATCCTTTGTCACAGATTTGACTCACATATAGCAAGTCATGCTTGAGTCCTGGGACATGAGCTACATTATTGATGATGACATTTCCAAGATTAATATTGCCATATCCCAATGTTCTTCCTACATTGCCATCACCATAGGAAACTTTTGGGCCAGCCTTCTCCTCATAGTCTGATAGCAGGGCTTTATTTCCAGTCATGTGTCCTGAACATCCACTGTCCACAACTAGGATTGCCTCCCTGTTGCCCTGCAATCACAAGCAGTTACTGAGAGTTAGATTTAAGGATCCAGACTTGCTTGGATCCTTTGACATTCTTAACTTTGTTAGCTTTAGCAGCGGAATTAACATTATCAGAGTTTGAGCTAACAGTATCAGAGTTTACACTTGCAGTATTTACTTTAACCCATTTCAGATTGGGTTTCAGTTCATAGTAATTATGATAGATAGCATGATACTCTCTGCAAGTATAAATGGAATGCCAAGTGCTTCCACAGTGTGTGCATAAAGTCTGTGGCTTAGTTCTAGCAAAATTCTTCTTTACCTCAGACTTGGAAGGTAAAGAATTTATATTTTTGTTTTTCTTGCAGAAATTTGCAAGATGCTTAGTACTACCACAGTTATGACATGTCTTTCTTGGAGCATAACTAGCAAGCATTGGTTTATTTCCTGAAGTGATGCCTACTTTTCCATTTCTGTTCTTATTTGACACTCCCTGTTTCTTAACAGATTTTAACTCCTTCAGTTTATGTTTAAGTTTTTTATCTGTCATCAAACCAATATTAACCTGTTTATCACAAGTTTTTACTGGTTTGACCTTAACAGTTTCTTTTTCATTATCAGACAAAAATTTACTGGCTCCATATACAAAATGAGGTCTGATTTTAACTTGACTTTGAAATCTTAGTTCATCTCCCTCATTATAACCTAGACCAACAGTGTCTGTTTGAAAAATCTGTTGAGTGTCCTTTCCAGAATTGGTCCAAGTCCTAATTTTCTTATTTGCTTCCTCCAACTCAGATTCTAGTTGTTTATATTTCTGAAGCAAATCCTGTTCTATAGAAACAGCATCATCTCTCTCTTTCTGAACTTGTTGCACATTTTTTAGCTTTTCTTCAACAATTTTATTTCTCTCTTTGAGTTCAAAATTCTCAGATTTAATCCTCTCATTCTCTAAAGTCTGATCCCTATAACTTATATGCAATGACTTAAGATAAATTCTTAATTGAGAAATGTCATCAATATTATAAGCATAGGTAGTTAGAGGTACCTGATTTTCAGAAGTTTCTGATTCAGTAGTAGCCATGAGAGCATAGTTAATTTCTTCATCGGAATCTGAAGTGTCTACCCAATCTCTGCCTTTTGTGATGAGTACTTTTCCAGTTTTACCCTTCTTGCACTCAGGAGCATAATGACCCATCTCCTTGCACTTGTAGCATTGAATTTCAGACTTATCCTTCTTCCCAGACTTGGTCTCTTTTCTTTCAGACCTCCTGAAACTTTTTCTGTCTTCATTTGAATCTCTAGAAAACCTTTTCCCTTTCTTGAAATTCTTGAAACCCATTTTCTTGAAGGTCTTCACCATCAACACAACCATTTTTCTCATTTCTTCTTCATCATCCTCAGAGTCAGATGATTCAGAAGAGTTTGAATCACAATCAGAGTTTGATGATTCACTTTCTGAGTGTATGACCAAAGCTTTTCCCTTCATTTTCCTTCTTGATGCCTCTTTCTTCTGAGGCTTCTCTTCAACCTTAAGAGCAACAGACTTTGCCATCCTGCTTGATCTCCTGTTTCTCTGCTCCATTTCCAATTCATGAGTTTTGAGCAGCCCATAGATTTCATCAATCTCTGTTTCAGCAAGTTCATAGTTGTCTCTAATAGTGGTTGTTTTCACATCCCACTTTTCAGGTAGAGAAAGAAGAAACTTGAGATTTGAGTCTTCTAGATCATACTCTTTGTTGACCAATGACAGATCATTGAGCAGTTTACAGAATCTATCAAATGTTTCTGTCATGGTCTCTTCAGGTTTAGCCTCAAAATGCTCATACTCTTGTGTGAGTATGTTTCTCCTATTCTTCTTAATAGCAGCAGTTCCTTGACATCTGACTTCAAGAGCATCCCATATCTCTTTTGCAGTGGTGCAGTTAATCACTTTGTTAGACATAACATTGTCTGAAGCACTATGCAGTAAATGCCTAACCTTCGCATCCTAAGCAATTGATGATAGATCTTCAGGAGTCATGTCCTTCTTTTCCTTTGGAACTATTTTAGCTTCTTCACCAGCAGTTGCAGCAGATAGCTTTGTAGGATTGTGAGGGCCTTCATTAATCCTGTCAAGATATTCTGGATCTGTAGCCTCCAGAAACATAGTCATCTTGACCTTCAACATGGCATACTCTGATGGCCTGAGAATAGGAACCCTGATTGGTTCATAACGACTCACAGTAGTAGGAGCCTTTTCAGAACTAGTAGATGTTGGTGGAGGAATTGCTGACATGATTATTGTTGTGTTTGGATCTTAAACTGTAATAAAGTAACAGATTGGCTCTGATACCACTTGTTAGGCCGAATACACACTAATAATCAATATTAGATGAGAGAATAACAATTAAGATGATTATGCACTTTAAATCTTCTGGTATTAAAAACCCTCTTTGTGATGTAAACTATCACAAATAGCTGCTAGGTTATAATAAAGATAGTTCAATGCACGATACCCTTCTAGGGTTAACCTAACTGTATTTATAAAACATACAGCTGCTATACAATCGCTAATTGATATTCCTAATAATCAGCTATACAATGATATCAATTACAGATTGTCACACGTCTCCTAAGTCAACTCGATCTCTTTGATAGCTATCCAGTCTCCAAAGATCTCGCTTCCATATCAATCTTCAATTGATCTCTAATATCTTTTGTTGACTTCGTACGCGCTGCTTCTAAACAGACTTTACTAAACTCTGTCCAGCTTCCGTCAGTCAGACTTTACTAAACTCTGACTTCCTTCCAGTTAAACTCTGATATTTCACTATTACACTTAAACACTGAAACATTACATCAATTATATCTAACACCAACCAAACCCTAATTAATTCCTAAAATCCCTAAATTGAACTCATGGTTAACCCGAATCTATCTTGAAAATACCCGAACCGAATTTTGGCTATAACAACACTCAATAACAACCGTTAGATTTTAAGATAAATAAATGAGAACCGTCGGATCTAATGTTAAAAGAATATTCTTTTTTTAATAAAGAAAAATCTTGTTAAAAGAGAATTAGAGAAAGAGTTTTAAAGTACTGGGTTGATGCCCATAGCCCATAGGGTCGGGCAACGACTTGACAACTACATATATTTTTCATTCATGTAGGGATGGCAATTTGTACCGAACCGATTGAAACCCGATCTGTTCCGATCCAATTGGTTCTAACCGAACCCGAAGTATTTGGTTTTGGTCTGGTTTTTTTTTTTAGACCCGAGTAGTTTCGGTTCGGGTTTGGTTTTTAGCCTAACCGATCCGGGGATACTCCGAAACCTGTATTTGCTGCATATACTGTTAAATCTTAGTATTGCAAACAGATTGCTAGTTAAATCATTATTGTTTACTGGGAATACTCCGAAACCTGTATTTGCTGCATATACTATTAAATTTGTTTGTGAATCTTAGTGTGTGTAATTATGTTTGCTTGTTGTTTAAATAGGTTTTGTCTTCCCCAACTTCTGAATCTATTCCGTATGAGAGTTCTAAGCCGTCATCAACACCGGAATCAGTACCTAATGAGAGTGGTGATACACCGGAATCAGTACCTATAAATGCTGATAATGGCAATACAAAACTGAGGAGTGAAGTTTGGAAACATTTCGATAGAAAGACAATTGATGGTGCTATAAAGGTTGTTTGCAAATATTGCAATGACAAACTCAAGGGTGATTCACATTCTGGAACAACACACTTAAAGAAACATTTCAATAAGAAGCATAACAATGCTCAAGAAGATATCAGGAAAAAAATTTTGACTAGTAATTTCAACAAGCAGCATCCTGAACTGGGTTCTTACAGTTTCAGCCAGGACGCATCGAAGAAAGAGCTTTCAAAAGCCATAATTGTAATAACCTTAACTTTAGCAATGCTACAGTGATCACATGAACAGTAAATTTTGAGGATTTAGAGAAATGGTATGTAGGTACTCTATACTGAAACAGAAAATGAATAAATGGAAACCATATTAGTGATGTACTATGAAAATAAGTGACTCGAAATGACGATGGATTTCAGAAATTCCTGAATATGGACTTTAAGGATTTTCGATTTCGATTGAGACTCTATTGAATGTGATATTAAGGAGTATAGAAATGTTAAAGGGTTTATATCTTGAGGAAATAGTGAAATTAGGTTAAACCAAGGAGTGATCAAGTCAAGAAATGCCAAGGGAATTTAGATTGTTAAACGAGTTTGAGAATGCTTGAGAACCCGAGAGATAACCAGGAGAGCAACTTCTGAGAAAAAGAGAATATACCAAGGATATTGGATCTAATACCTACTTGAGAATTAGAATCACCCTAGCACATTAATATATGATGTGGGAAAGGATAAAATATATTTAAGAGATTTACAAGAGAAAAACCACTGAGACGATCGCAGAAATCGTTCGATGAATCAGATGACGAGAGAACTTTGTACAAAACCCAAACCAAAAGCCCAAATTCGGCCCAACCCAAGTATGGAGCTGATATTAAGTGATATTAGAGTGAAAGGGAAGGAATCCCATTGGTGCAAACATTAAAACCAAAGTGGAAGAGGAGTAAACTTGTCAAACTTGAGTACTAAGTAGCATTTTTCATGGTAAGGTGTTTAGATGATCAACAATTGGCTCTTTGTCATTGGTGGACTTCAAAGACTTTTATTATAAGACTACACAGCTGATATATATGATAGATAAAAGGTGAAAAACGTTTGTAAAGGGAAAGAAGCAAGATAAACACAAAGCTCTCCAATCTGCCAAACAAGAACACAACTCAAAGAAAAATTCATATCTCCATTTCTATCCATGATAAAATCACCAAATTTTAACCACAACCTCTCCACTCCATGGGCATGATTCTCTCCAAATTTCATAGCAATCCAACTAGTATAGTCTAGTCAAATCCATGCTCAAAGTGGGAGAACCAAACCTGTCCAGTTTCTGTCCAGCGGAAAGATGGAGCTCAAAACCATAGCTAGGAAGCTTTGTTTTTGGTGATATATAGCTCAAATCAAAGCTTATACAGAGGCCAAGATGTGGTAAAAATTTGAGAGTCAAACTCTTATTTTTTGATTTTTTATGATTTTTACAAAAGTGATGATGAATAGTAACCATTAGAAACTAACTTTGTTTTTATGGTTTCTTTAGTTGATCCAAGCTAGTATAAGGTTGATTAAGCATATCCCAAGGCTTGATAAGGGTTGTTAAAGCTTCAAGAAGGTATAAATCTCAAGACTCTTTAGTATTACTTTGAATATATGATGGATTATAGAAAGTTAGTGATTAAGGTTATGATAAGTGATTATTCATGATGATATACGTGTTTGTAAGTGATTAAAGTTGAATATGGAAGGAGTATGTGCTTGTAACCATGGTTGGTAAGATGACCACATGGTGTAGGTGATGGTGTATAAGGTGGATGATAGATTTGGAGGAGTTGGATTTTGGAAAGTATGAAAATATAGCCGTTATAATGTCCGATTTTCGTTAGAATCAGAAACTTCCATGTTTTTGGACACTATACCCGTACGGTACCTTACTGTCCAGACCCCCAAGTGACCATGATGAGATAGAGCATAGTTCATAGATCGTTTTGATATATAGTGCGTTAAAATCTGATGAACGATTTAGGAGAAAAGTCAGTTTTAGTGAAAGACGTTCGATAGTCGAGAAAACGTAGTTGTACCAACTTTGAGGCTATAACTACCATACTTAAACACTTTTAAAAATTATAAAATTTTGGGATACTGTAGTAAGGTAGTCAAAGAGTCATTACCAGTTGACCTTGTAGTAAAATTCGAAATCTTTATTTTCTGAGAATTTTTATAGTCAAGTGTGGTTGTTAAGGGAAATGGTGAACAAACATAGAAAACCTTGATTTAACCTAAAATGGTTAGGTTCTTGGAACACTTGGGTTATAATAGCATGTTATTCACATAGTAAGCATTAAGGGTGTAGTTATATAAAGGTGAAGTGAGAAAGGGATGTAGTATTCTAACGACGGTCCTTTTTGTGTTTATAGAAACTTCGGGAGAGCCATGAGCCATACTTCCAGGATACAGAGATCGAGGCAAGATTTCTTCTATCCTTATCTTGGAAAACTATTTTATTTTCAAAGTAAATGATTTCATGAAATATATATGTTATTCTATGTTTGCTATATTGCTAAGAATTATTTCCCTGATTTTGGGAAATTAATGAGAGATGGATATGATTTGTGAAATATGGATATAGAGATGATTACGAATGGAGCGAATATGCTCTATGGTAAAAGAGATATGAAAGGGAATGGTATCAGTTGTTATCTAGGGTTATATGGTTTATAATACTATATTAAAAATATTCTTTTTGAGTATCAGTGGTTTAATAAATATTATTTGATTATTATTTACTACTTTTAAAATAGACGGAATATTTTATGAATATAAAAGTATATTTGATTTCTTGAATATGAAAGAGATGTCTGGATCATAATCAAAGCATTATGTTATATATATATATATATTATAGAAGTAATGTGCGAGAATGGAAATGATATGAGTGAATGATATGTGGAAATGAAAGCGAGAAAATGGAAATGTGGAATGATATTTTATAAATGGAATAATGATTTGACAAAAAGGGGGATAGCAACAAAAAGCGTAGGAGGCTGTGTGCGGCACAGTCCAGCAATCAATATTTTATTTCGGCCCAAGAGTTGCCGAAGGAGGATGTAGTGGTGTACCTTCCTCCAGGGGGATGTAGTGGTGTACCTTCCTCCTTCTACCGGTAGTAAAAAGGACGGGTACGGAGGGCGACTGATCATCGTCCTTACGTATTCGGCAACAGTGAAAATCCCAAAAACTTGAAAGAAAGAATTGAAAATGGTTTTCAGATTTCTATACTGAAAACAGAATAATGATATGAGATGATGGAACCCAAAAAAAACTTGAAAGAAAGAATTGATAATGGTTTTCAGATCTGTATTCTGAAAAAGGAAAATGGTATGAAATGATGGAATTGTTTTTACAGTAAGAAGAGAAACTGATTTTATAGTATTTCTATATAATTGTTGTATAAAAAGTGAAATGGAAAGATTGTATTGAGAGATGATGTGCAGATGATATATTATCTTGAAATATTATGCTGAGGTGATGTAATGGTTTTTAATCATTATAGAAGAAAAACTGATATTATATTTTAGAAGAAAAACTGATATTATATTAGAAGAGAAGCTGATATTAGAATGCTATATATTTCTTTTAGTATAAAAATATTTGGAAGGAGTAGTTATCAAATAAAAATAAATTCTTTTTATAATAATTATGATTTGTCTTCTGTTTATTATACAGATATATTTATGTTTCTTTTGAAGCTAGTTTATAAAATTTATCTTGCTGAGCTATTATAGCTCACTCTTGATATTTATATAACAGCTAGATCAGGTGCCGAAACGTCGCAGTACAACCCGGAAGAGGGTAAAGGGGAAGTCTACCTTATGAGAGAGTATCGACACCTGTTCTCAAGGTAGTATATACTTATATATGGGTATAATAGATGGTATTCTGGGATTGTAACAATAGTTTATCTTTAACTGCTATCATTTATGGATGCTGTTCTCTGAGCATATGACTGATGTATGTTAATATTAAAGTGTGGGGTCTATTGTGTGAGTTTTATTATGCATTTATATTCCAGCTGCCAAGAGTAGAATTTTAATGAATGGAAATTGGACCGTGATGACCTGGATCCATGACCCCGGATCCAGGGGCGTCACAGATGGTATAAGAGCTTAGAGTCATAATGCTCAGGAACAAGAGTGATAATAATAAATATATCGGTAATAATATAAATTGCGAACTCACATCGAGTTCAAGGGTGGTTTATCGAACGAAGCGTTTATTCTAAGTATTGATTATAATTTTATAGATTATTACTAATAAAAGTTTATGTTTTAGTATAGGGAGAGGAGATTGGTGAGCCAAAGTTTAGGGTATTTAAACTCTTCTTGTGTTTAAGGGAGTTTGAAGAAATATTGTAAGTGGATCGGTGAGTAGACACTGATTGTTTGTGGAGATGAAAGGGTGAAACTGAGGTTGGTCGGTAAAGCCAAGATATACAGGATCAAGACAGACTGAGACATTCCGAGATTGACTTAAATGAAAAGGTTATTATGCCAAAAGTGTTAAGTTTATATAGTACACGGGATCGATATGAGAAAGGGGATACTTGATGTATTGAGAAGTGTACATAGATAACCTCGTGAGTATACAGGGTATGTTAGATTATACAATATAGAAGTATAGTTGATGGGTCCTTGATACTAGAGCAATGTTAGGCCAAGACGATCAATATTACGATCAGAAGGTTGTGTTCTATTATGGATAAAGGCAGAGAGTATCGAGCCAAGTCACGACTAGGTAAATGAAGATAATTGGGAATAGCAGACGATAGGTTGAGGCTTCATGGTGAGTGCCAAATTTAAGAAATTTTGGAGAGTACGCAGTCTAAGATATAAACAGTATTTGAGGAAAGCCTTCCATTATTAGGATTTTTAATTGGGCAGAGGCTATTAACAGTAACTATTTTCAAGCTCCTAAAGCCCTGCTAAATTATATTATTGAGTTTCAAATTTTCCTCCACTAGTGGGTAATTATTTATTAAGGGCCGGTATCTTTTCAAAACTTTTTGGTACCCTTGAAATGTGTTTCAAAATTGTATTAGTCAAAATATTCCTCTAAGATTATTTTCGGAAGATGGTATTTATCATTGTGATTTAAATTTCCCTCTATATTTCTTACTCCAACTAAGAGGAACAGCCCTATATGTATACACAAGGACGATCTGTCTGTGTGATAGAAAGTCGGAGGGGACGCCCTCACTTGTGTGACGTACGGGTTCTTCTATCATATTGATTTCCCAAATATTCTTTTGTTTCGAATAAGAGCTATTTAAAACTCTTAATCTTATAAATTGTTGTGGGACCCTTGCTTGTTTCTGGGTTCATTTCAATTCAAAGTTTCTTAAATTCTATAAATTGTTTCGAATATAGGAGATTTCATTAATGGATGGGATAACGGAAGCAAGGTTTAGAGTATACGTGATTATAAAAGGGAACTTGAGATTCCAAGGGAAATTTCAATAAGAGATAATTAGAGCTAGAAGCGTTTCAATATAAGAGAGGAAGGAATTTCGTGAGAAGAAATGGGTATATTTGATGATTAGTAAGAGAAAAAAATATGAGGAATTTTAAAGTGTAATTGAGATTTACTATTGAGAGTAAGGTGTATTTTGAGGATAGAGTCAGAATAAGGATAAACAAAGGAAGTGGGGATAATTAATAAAGGATTCGAGGTGCAATAACTATTAGTGAGGGAAGGCCAATATTGTGACTAATACCCTAAGTAGCAGAGAGAGATTAAAGATGTTAAGTATTCAAAGGATTAATCCAAAAGGTGTGAATGAGTAAAACTTGAGGTAAAGATTTTGATGAGAATAATAAAGGGAACTTTCAGAGGTGGAACAGATAGTATATCATGAACGAACTAAGGTGGATCAGCAAGATGTAAAGAGCGTATACTGAACAATAGACATATGGGATAAGGTATCCGGAGGAAATTGCACGTACGCTCTAATTTAACCTCTTAAGTGTAAATGTTTGGTTAGGGATCGACTAAGTCAATGAATGGTGTAAATGGATAGATAAAATAGATAAGAATAATCTATCTGTGAGAAAGTAGACTATGGTGATATAAGAAAGTGAGTTATTCTCGTGTCATCCAAATCAGTATCTGTTAAGGGTCAAAGAACTCTATAGAAAGGTGAATAAGAGTATGAGAGAAGGTGTGAGAATATTTTTAAGGATGAAGGAAAAGTACATGCTCGTATAGTTACGAACAGGAAATATATATTATAACCAATATTTTCTTACAATTGTTTCAAGGAATATTATTATAACTTATTTTCTGGAAAATTTTACAGAGGTGATATATACAAATGTTGGAGTATTAATATTTTATGTCATGATAGAGATCAAAACATAGTTAAACAATGGTGAGATACACTACCATTCAGGGAAGGCCAATGTGGTGGCCGATACCCTTAAGCCAAAGAGGAAGGAGAGATGAGATAAGATAGAATGACTGAATACAGGAGGAGATTTGCAAGAAAAAGATAGTGAAAGTACTGCTATTGAAAAGCTAAATGGCATGTTGATGAATGACAAGCAAGTTTATGTTGGTGTATTTTTGCGCAAACAAGATAGAGATATTATGAAGGAAAAAAAAAGATAGAGAAAGTGGTGTAGAAATTAGAAGGTGTGGATGAAAAAGGTATCTATGGACATTTTCAACATGATTCCGGGACGGAATCCTTTTAAGGGGGGGAAGACTGTAATAACCCTAACTTTAGTCCTACAGTGATCACTGAACAGTAAATTTTGAGGATTTAAAGAAATGGTATGTAGGTACTCTATACTGAAACAGAAAATGAATAAATGGAAACCATATTAGTGATGTACTATGAAAATAAGTGGCTCGAAATGACGATGGATTTCAGAAATTCCTGAATATGGACTTTAAGGTTTTTCGATTTCGATTGAGACTATATTGAATGTGATATTAAGGAGTATAGAAATGTTAAAGGGTTTATATCTTGAGGAAATAGTGAAATTAGGTTAAACCAAGGAGTGATCAAGTCAAGAAATGCCAAGGGAATTTAGATTGTTAAACGAGTTTGAGAATGCTTGAGAACCCGAGAGATAACCAGGAGAGCAACTTCTGAGAAAAAGAGAATATACCAAGGATATTGGATCTAATACCTACTTGAGAATTAGAATCACCCTAGCACATTAATATATGATGTGGTAAGGATAAAATATATTTAAGAGATTTACAAGAGAAAAACCACTGAGACGATCGCAGAAATCGTTCGATGAATTAGATGACGAGAGAACTTTGTAAAAAACCCAAACCAAAAGCCCAAATTCTGCCCAACCCAAGTATGGAGCTGATATTAAGTGATATTAGAGTGTAAGGGAAGGAATCACATTGGTGCAAACATTAAAACCAAAGTGGAAGAGGAGTAAACTTGTCAAACTTGAGTACTAAGTAGCATTTTTCATGGTAAGGTGTTTAGATGATCAACAATTGGCTCTTTGTCATTGGTGGACTTCAAAGACTTTTATTATAAGACTACACAACTGATATATATGATAGATAAAAGGTGAAAAACGTTTGTAAAGGGAAAGAAGCAAGATAAACACAAAGCTCTCCAATCTGCCAAACAAGAACACAACTCAAAGAAAAATTCATATCTCCATTTCTATCCATGATAAAATCACCAAATTTTTACCACAACCTCTCCACTCCATGGGCATGATTCGATCCAAATTTCATAGCAATCCAAGTAGTATAGTCTAGTCAAATCCATGCTCAAAGTGGGAGAACCAAACCTGTCCAGTTTCTGTCCAGCGGAAAGATGGAGCTCAAAACCATAGCTAGGAAGCTTTGTTTTTGGTGATCTATAGCTCAAATCAAAGCTTATACAGAGGCCAAGATGTGGTAAAAATTTGAGAGCCAAACTCTTATTTTTCGATTTGTTATGATTTTTACAAAAGTGATGATGAATAGTAACCCTTAGAAACTAACTTTGTTTTTATGGTTTCTTTAGTTGATCCAAGCTAGTATAAGGTTGATTAAGCATATCCCAAGGCTTGATAAGGGTTGTTAAAGCTTCAAGAAGGTATAAATATCAAGACCCTTTAGTATTACTTTGAATATAGGATGGATTATAGAAAGTTAGTGATTAAGGTTATGATAAGTGATTATTCATGATGATATATGTGTTTGTTAGTGATTAAAGTTGAATATTGAAGGAGTATGTGCTTGTAACCATGGTTGGTAAGATGACCACATGGTGTAGGTGATGGTGTATAAGGTGGATGATAGATTTGGAGGAGTTGGATTTTGGAAAGTATGAAAATATAGCCGTTATAATGTCCGATTTTCGTTAGAATCAGAAACTTCCCTGTTTTTGGACACAATACCCGTACGGTACCTTACTGTCCAGACCCCCAAGTGACCATGATGAGATAGAGCATAGTTCATAGATCGTTTTGATATAAAGTGCGTTAAAATCTGATGAACGGTTTAGGAGAAAAGTCAGTTTTAGTGAAAGACGTTCGATAGTCGAGAAAACGTAGTTGTACCAACTTTGAGGCTATAACTACCATACTTAAACACTTTTAAAAATTATAAAATTTTGGGATATTCTAGTAAGGTAGTCAAAGAGTCATTACCAGTTGACCTTGTAGTAAAATTCGAAATCTTTATTTTCTGAGAATTTTTATAGACAAGTGTGGTTGTTAAGGGAAATGGTGAACAAACATAGAAAACCTTGATTTAACCTAAAATGGTTAGGTTCTTGGAACACTTGGGTTATAATAGTATGTTATTCACATAGTAAGCATTAAGGGTGTAGTTATATAAAGGTGAAGTGAGAAAGGGATGTAGTATTCTAACGACGGTCCTTTTTGTGTTTATAGAAACTTCGGGAGAGCCACGAGCCATACTTCTAGGATACAGAGATCGAGGCAAGATTTCTTCTATCCTTGTCTTGGAAAACTATTTTATTTTCAAAGTAAATGATTTCATGGAATATATATGTTATTCTATGTTTGCTATATTGCTAAGAATTATTTCCCAGATTTTGGGAAATTAAAGAGAGATGGATATGATTTGTGAAATATGGATATAGAGATGATTACGAATGGAGCGAATATGCTCTATGGTAAAAGAGATATGAAAGGGAATGGTATCAGTTGTTATCTAGGGTTATATGGTTTATAATACTATATTAAAAATATTCTTTTTGAGTATCAGTGGTTTAATAAATATTATTTGATTATTATTTACTACTCTTAAAATAGACGGAATATTTTATGAATATAAAAGTATATTTGATTTCTTGAATATGAAAGAGATGTCTGGATCATAATCAAAGCATTATGTTATATATATATATATATATATATATATATATATTATAGAAGTAATGTGCGAGAATGGAAATGATATGAGTGAATGATATGTGGAAATGAAAGCGAGAAAATGGAAATGTGGAATGATATTTTATAAATGGAATAATGATTTGACAAAAAGGGGGATAGCAACAAAAAGCGTAGGAGACTGTGTGCGGCACAGTCCAGCAATCAATATTTTATTTCGGCCCAAGAGTTACCGAAGGAGGATGTAGTGGTGTACCTTCCTCCAGGGGGATGTAGTGGTGTACCTTCCTCCTTCTACCGGTAGTAAAAAGGACGGGTACGGAGGGCGACTGATCATCGTCCTTACGTATTCGGCAACAGTGAAAATCCCCAAAAACTTGAAAGAAAGAATTGAAAATGGTTTTCAGATTTCTATACTGAAAACAGAATAATGATATGAGATGATGGAACCCAAAAAAAACTTGAAAGAAATAATTGATAATGGTTTTCAGATCTGTATTCTGAAAAAGGAAAATGGTATGAAATGATGGAATTGTTTTTACAGTAAGAAGAGAAACTGATTTTATAGTATTTTTATATAATTGTTGTATAAAAAGGGAAATGGAAAGATTGTATTGAGAGATGATGTGCAGATGATATATTATCTTGAAATATTAATGTGAGACGATGTAATGGTTTTTAATCATTATAGAAGAAAAACTGATATTATATTTTAGAAGAAAAACTGATATTATATTAGAAGAGAAGCTGATATTAGAATGCTATATATTTCTTTTAGTATAAAAATATTTGGAAGGAGTAGTTATCAAATAAAAATAAATTCTTTTTGTAATAATTATGATTTGTCTTCTGTTTATTATACAGATATATTTATGTTTCTTTTGAAGCTAGTTTATAAAATTTATCTTGCTGAGCTATTATAGCTCACTCTTGCTATTTATATAACAGCTAGATCAGGTGCCGAAACGTCGCAGTACAACCCGGAAGAGGGTAAAGGGGAAGTCTACCTTATGAGAGAGTATCGACACCTGTTCTCAAGGTAGTATATACTTATATGTGGGTATAATAGATGGTATTCTGGGATTGTAACAATAGTTTATCTTTAACTGCTATCATTTATGGATGTTGTTCTCTGAGCATATGACTGGTGTGTGTTAATATTAAAGTGTGGGGTCTATTGTGTGAGTTTTATTATGCATTTATATTCTAGCTGCCAAGAGTAGAATTTTAATGAATGGAAATTGGACCGTGATGACCTGGATCCATGACCCCGGATCCAGGGGCGTCACAATAATCATGCATGAATATCCCATTGCTATCGTGGAACATATCGGATTCAGACGGTATTCAAAATCACTTCAACCATTGTTTAAGGTTCCATGTAGAAACACAATAAAAAATGAGATTTTGCATATTTATGAGTTGGAGAAGGAGAAGATATTGAAGTTGGTTCAGAATAATGGGAGTAGAGTTGCTATTACAACTGATATGTGGATAGCAAGCAACCAAAAGAAAGGATATATTGCTGTCACCGCACATTTTGTTGATGATTCGTGGACTTTGCAAAGTCGCATTATGAGGTATATCACTATATCTAAGAGTAAAGTCAGTTTAATGTATATGGCTGTCAATGTTAGTTTAATGTATCTTGATACTTGATAGTTATATGTTAATGTTTCAGTGACAGTTTAATGGATATGTCTTGATACTTGTCAGTTTAATGTTAGTTTTTTTCATTTATTTTGGTGAATCGCATCCTTCTTCATTATCTAGTACTGAAAATACATCACAATATGATTTGTTCATTAGTACTAAGAAGCGTAGGAAGGTGGATGTTATGACCCAACTAAACACGCAAGTGCACGTGGTCTCAAGTAATACAGATAGTAAATAAGACTCGTTCCTACAGGGACACGTTGTGTTGTTTAGCTAAACTCACGCACCAGTGTATGATTATGATCCGATGCTAAAACAATAAACAAGTGGATTTTTTTATCACTAATTTAACTAGAAATTATGACTACTTATTAGCTACTAGAACTGAGAATTACGTTGAATTACTTATGCGAATAAAAACATGGGAATTTAGGTTCATTAACCAATCCATTTACGGTCTTCAACTCTCTAGCCTTTTCATGTGATTTTGCAATAACTGATCGAACACACAACTGATATAAGCCAACTTTCGTTGCACAAATACCATCCTAAACAATATCCACAATTAAGATAGAAATTATTTAGTCTCCCAACAAGCCAAGTCTTTATATGTCTATAAAGAATTAAAACAAATTGGGTGAAGCACAAACATTCATTTGACCACGTAGTTGTCATAAACCGGTTAGATTTACGACACTAATTACGAATGATTAAACACGCATAAACCCACGCTAACATGGCAAGTTCTAAACTCTCGTATTCACTTTCGCTTCAACAAGAATTAACACGCAATTACAGGAGTTAGCTACTCTCCCATAACGAATTAATTTCACCCATGTCAGGATATCACAACAACCGCACTATAGGCATCGAGAGATATTAACACATAAGTTTCATGATTAAATCCACTAAACCCCCATGATAACGAATTAGTTCATAATCAAACTAATTGTCATCTTGGGTTCAATTGAAAACATGATAGACATGATAGAAGGAAATGAATAGAAATAGAGATTAAGATAAATGGGTTCCAAAGAAAACCCCAATGTAAAGCATCCACAAGCTAGGAAGAATACAAGAAAAATCTGGAAAAAATCTTCTCCTCTTTGCTTCTTTGTGCTACAAAGTTACGTAGAAAAAATTACAAGCCTCTATCTCTTTCTAGGGTTTTCTCTCCTAATTAATATAGGCCTCTAGGTGCTAATGTATCCAAAAGAGTTTTTTTTTTATTTTTAGAAGCCCAAACAAAACAGGATTTTCGGGTCAGACAACCGGCGACGCGGCGCCCAGAATCAATGCAAAGCTGGCGACGCGGCGCCCTATAATTCTCCTCAGCGACGCGGCGCCCTGGATCAGTACAAAACCAGCGACGCGTCGCCCAGCCCTCTGTCCAGCATCTTCAACTTTTTTCCATTTTCTTCAATTTGACTCCGATTTGTAATTCAATTGCTTCGCCTCGTTCCCTTAGCACCTATGAATGATATTCCTGCACAATACCCTAAAAAGAGATCAAAATACCACAACTCAAGGACAAACATTCGTTTTAAGCGAGATGGAAACGTTCTAAGTAGATAAAATACCCACTTATCACACCCCCAAACTTAAACGATGCTTGTCCTCAAGCATAACAAAACATGTACAACTAACTAGTACCACTTCCGTAGGTGATCACGGTTGCATTTAGCATATGCAACAAGCCCTTTAAACCCCTAGGTAGCCCTAGTGGACGAGTAAGGTCTCGTGAGGGCCTATAGTGAATGTACCCACAAAATCCATCTACTAACGCAACTACAATGCAACTAACTACATGTATGCAACTATATGAAAATGCAACGATCCCTTTTAAACTGACCAAAACCAACTAGCAAACAAATACCTCAAAGAATGCAACTAAATCCGAATAGAGCTCGACTAAGCCCCCGTATACTAACAATACATGCACGGGAACGTGGTGTGTGCAATTCTCACTAGAAATACTCTCGAAACTAGATCAAAGGCATAACCAATTCTTCGCCACGACAATCACATGTTTATAAACAGAATGAACTTTAGACACTCCATGACTCAAAGACACCGCCATCATCATTCAAGGTAGACAAGGACTCATGCTATACTCTACAAAACACTACAAAACACAAAAACACACATGCTCATTGACCGTGCAATGGGTGAGACCCCTAAAGGCTTATACAATAGCACCCTTTTAGCGAGCGTTAGGTCAGCAATCCCAAACCACAAAGGCTTTAGGTTACTAGGACTAAGTCCCCTAAGACTTACTTGCTCGAGTACTAAAGAGCCCACCCTAGCCAATTCACATACACACACTCTCACAAACGCTCATTTTTTTATTCACACGACTCTTTTTTGTTCTTTTCTTTTTTTTCTTCTTTTTTTTTTTTCTTGCCTTTTGATTTTTTTTATATGCATGGGTGCACTATCTCACCCCCTAGACTACTCATATCAAATATGAGCCGGCTACTAGCCATTTGACGCCTAGCCATTATTACACTACGACACGACACTTAGCATGAAATCCATGTTTTCCCCCAAACTTATACTTAAGTGCTTCTACGCCATCAAGGGAATAACGAACATTCTAGATATAAATATGTGATTAAATCCTAACAACCAAACCAGGTATGACTCAATCTAGCCCAAGAGCAAACCGTGAGACCGTGAAAAGATTGTGTTCCCGACACACGCAAGTCAATTCCATAGGAACTATAAATCAACCCTCTATTCATCATTACCACACCCAATTAGACATCTATCTACCAATCAGAATTAGCTCGTTTTCAGGGATCATGAAAAATGCATGCTATGCAATGCAAATGCAACTATATGAACATAATATCACAATAACAGAATGTCCTATATGGCATGCATAAAAACAAAACAAAAAATGATCTAAACTAACATGCAATTATGCTCCTAACATGACATGCAACACATATATTATACAACTAATACAAATGCACCGTTAATCCCCACCCCCAAACTTAAAAGCTGCAATGTCCACATTGAAGGTAAGAATCAAAAAAGTGCAAGGCCTACCTACTCGTCGTCCGAAGCACTCCCATCAGGAGTGTCCGGTGGCGGATAGACAGCGCCAGCTGCTGCTCCAAAAGGTGGGAAATTCACCTCCACCCCACTCGCACGAAAAGCCGTGCTCAACGCCTGTGCAAACTGACTGAAGTCTGCTGCAAAACCCACCTGCAGGTTATGCACCGCATCAACCCGCCTCATCAATCTCCTGTATTGCCTCTGATCAACAACATTCCCGGGCTCCTCCTGCTGCTGCTGCTGCTCTGGCTGATCTGGCTGCTGCTGCACTACATAACCAAGGCCCCAAAAATCGGCCTCACCGCCATCCCACACAGCAAGCTTCCGTATGCTCTGATGGTCTAGCACTGCCTGTGGCTGCTGCACAGCCTCCTCTGCTGACCAAACAGCACCACCAAATTTAGCCAACCTAACAATGACCGAACCATAAGGCATCGCTGCAGTAGAACCCCCTTGCAGAAATCGTAGAATCCCCTGATGGATCAAACTACCCAAATCCACGAACTCCCCACTGCAGATAGCATACAACAAAATAGCCCGCTCAACCGTCACCTCACTCGAATGCCTAGTAGGGAGGAGGTTGCCACAGATGAACGAGTGCCAAGTACGCCCATACTGATTCAAAGCCTTAGAAACGAACGTAGTGGGCTCAGTAGAAGTAGTGCCCCTACCCAACTTCCATTCTGTACCCGGAACACATAACTGCTGAATAATCATCTGAAGATCCACACTCTCACGAGTCTTCCCCGACCAATCCACTCGATCCCTATCAATAACCGGAAGCTCGAGCACACGACGAATAGCCCGTGGCCGATAATCCACACGAACTCCACGAACCTGACTAATACCATTCTTGTCCACACTAGCGTTCGCATAGAATTCGCGAACCACAGTCATCGGAACAGGTTCCGGAATCTCACAAACTCGCTCCCAACCTCTCTCCACAATGTTCTCCAACATACTACCATCATCCACCGTAGGTAAGAGACCCCTCTCACGGGCAATCGGATACTCCAACAACTCGATATACCTATCGCGAGCCTCATTAGAAATAAATTGCGGCCCACCATCACCACCACCAACATCCGATGAAGGGGGAGGATTCCGACCACCAACCCCACTTCCACTAGCCCCCTCACTACCACTAACTACTACCCTTTGTCTTTTTGGTGCCATGGAATTGAATGGATATGTGTTTAGAGTGTGTAGGGGTTTGAGATTTGTAAGGATTATATGTATAGGTGTGTATAGATGGAGGTGTAGATGTGTTTATATAGGGGAGAATTAGGTTTAGGGATTTGAAATAGAGATGGATTGTGTTTGATGGGGATGGGTTTGGGTTATATAACAAACAACTACAACAACAACTCTTTTTTTTTTTTGATTTTTTCATGTTTTTCTCGTTTTTTTTTTCTGTCCAGAAGGTTCAGCGCCGCGGCGCCCAAATTGCACTGTCTCTCGGCGACGCGTCGCCCTACCCACTGTTGAGAATTTTTTCTGCTTTTTTTTTTTTTTTTTTTTTTTTTTTTTTTTTTTGAATAACTCCTGAATCTGCACAAAACAACTACAATTCAAGTGGGTTGCCTCCCACAAAGCGCTCTTTTTACGTCATTAGCTTGACGTAGCTTCCATTCCTTAACTTGCACAAATTAGAACCGCCGTCTCAACTTCGCGATTCAACTTCTCTCCAAAATACGGTTTCAACCGCTGACCATTGACTTTAAATGACTGATCCGGTAACTTGTCAAAAATTTCCACTGCCCCATGTTGAAAGACCGTTTTGACGGTGAAAGGGCCTGACCAACGTGACTTTAACTTCCCGGGAAATAACCGAAGCCGAGAGTTATACAACAAAACCAATTGCCCGGGTACAAACGTCTTAAGAACCAACCGACGATCATGCCACCTTTTTACCTTCTCCTTGTAGAGTTTGTTGTTCTCATAGGCTTGCAACCGGAACTCGTCCATCTCATTCAACTGAACCATACGCTTCTCACCTGCCGCTGTAAGATCAAAATTCAACTTTTTCAAAGCCCAATATGCCTTGTGCTCTAACTCAGCTGGAAGATGGCAAGCTTTCCCATACACTAGTTGAAAAGGCGACATTCCCAGAGGTGTTTTATAGGCTGTCCGATAAGCCCACACTGCTTCATCCAGCTTCAATGCCCAATCCTTCCTAGAAGGACTAACTACCTTCTCAAGAATCCGCTTAATCTCGCGATTAGAGACCTCGGCTTGCCCATTGGTTTGAGGGTGATAAGCGGTAGCAACTCGATGATTGATGTTATAGCGTGCCACCAAAGATGTGAACTTCCGATTGCAAAAGTGCGTACCTTCATCACTGATTATAACTCGTGGAGTGCCAAATCGAGTAAATATGTTCTTGTGGAGAAAATTGAGCACCACCTTAGCATCATTCGTTGGAAGTGCTTTTACCTCCACCCACTTAGACACATAATCCACGGCCAAAAGGATATACTGATTACCACATGACGGAATGAACGGTCCCATGAAGTCGATTCCCCACACGTCAAAAATCTCTACCTCCATCATGACATTCAGAGGCATCTCGTCCCTACGAGAAATATTACCAACTCTCTGACATCGATCGCACCTCAACACAAACTGGTGAGCATCCTTGAATAGAGTTGGCCAATAGAACCCTGCTTGAAGAATACGTGTGGCTGTCTTCTCACCTGCATAATGACCTCCATAAGCGGTAGCATGAAAATCACTAAGAATAGCTTCGGTCTCACTGTAAGGAACACATCGCCTAATAATCTGATCAGCTCCTTGCTTGAACAAAAACGGTTCATCCCAAATATATTGCTTGACATCGTGCAAAAACTTCTTCCTTTGAGCATGCGAAAGCTCGGGTGGAATGATGTTGCTTACTAGATAATTCACGAAGTCTGCAAACCAAGGTTCTTCATCTTGCACCTTGAATAATTGCTCATCAGGAAAGAACTCATTAATGACCGTGTTGTCTTTAGGTGACTTGCCATGATCTTCCAATCTAGAGAGATGGTCAGCTACCTGATTCTCCGTCCCCTTTCTATCCTTGATTTCCACATCGAACTCTTGTAACAAAAGAACCCAACGAATCAATCGTGGCTTAGAGTCCTTCTTCGCAAGGAGATAGCGAATGGCAGCATGATCCGTATAAACTGTCACCTTTGTACCAAGCAGATAAGAGCGAAACTTTTCAAACCCATAGACAATGGCAAGTAACTCCTTCTCAGTGGTAGTGTAATTCAACTGAGCGTCAGTTAGCGTTTTACTTGCATAGTAAATGAAATGGAACACATTTTCTTTCCTTTGGCCTAGTACGGCCCCAAGTGCAAAATCGCTGGCATCACACATTAAAGCAAATGGTTGGCTCCAATCAGGAGCAGTAATAACTGGAGCAGAGATTAGCTTCTTCTTCAAAATCTCGAACGCATGTAAACAAGCCTCATCAAACTTGAATGGCACATCTTTCTCCAAAAGATTGCACAACGGCTTAGAAATTTTCGAGAAATCCTTTATGAAGCGTCTGTAGAACCCCGCATGACCAAGAAAACTGCGAATCCCCTTGACTGAGATAGGGGCAGGAAGGTTCTCAATAGTCTCCACCTTTGCTTTGTCAACTTCCAAACCTTTACACGACACCTTGTGTCCCAGAATGACACCTTCTTGTACCATGAAATGGCACTTTTCCCAATTTAGAACCAGATTCGTCTCTACACAACGTTTTAGAACCAAACTCAAATTCTCCAAGCACTCATCAAAAGAATCCCCAAAGACTGAGAAGTCGTCCATGAATACTTCCACATTATTTCCAATCATGTCAGAGAAGATGGCCATCATGCACCTTTGAAAAGTAGCTGGTGCACCACACAACCCGAAAGAAACACGTCTGAATGCGAATGTACCAAAAGGACAAGTGAATGTAGTCTTCTCCTGATCCTCGGGTGCTATGCAAATCTGATTGTAACCAGAATACCCATCAAGCAAGCAATAGTACTGATGTCCAGCCAACCTGTCGAGCATCTGATCAATGAACGGAAGTGGAAAATGATCCTTCCGAGTGGCCTTGTTCAGCTTTCGATAATCCATGCAAATCCTCCAACCCGTAACTGTTCGCGTAGGAATGAGTTCGTTCTTCTCATTAGTCACCACAGTCATGCCCCCCTTCTTGGGCACACATTGCACCGGACTCACCCAAGAGCTATCAGAGATCGGGTAGATAATGCCCGCGTCAAGCCATTTAAGAATTTCCTTTTTCACAACTTCTTTCATGACAGGATTGAGTCTCCTTTGATTATCAACTGTAGGTTTAGCTCCCTCCTCCAAAGGAATTTTGTGCATGCAGTATGACGGACTGATACCCTTGATATCTGCTATAGTCCACCCAATGGCTGATTTGGAATCCCTTAAGATTCGCAATAATTTTTCCTCTTCTATTCCTGAAAGCTTAGAAGAGATAATAACAGGCAAGGTAGAAGAATCACCAAGATAGGCATACCTTAGATGTTCAGGCAATGGCTTAAGTTCCAATGCAGGTGCTTCCTCGATGGATGGCTTAAGTCTAACATGAGACTTTTTCAATTCTGACAACCCCAATGATTCAAATGAACTTTGAAACTTCTTCCAAGGTGCTGCATTAAGATATTGCACCTGTTCTTCATCTTCTTCGGTCTCAACCTCTAAATCATTAGCAAGAACTCTTTCCAACACATCAGCTTTCAACAAATGTTGAGTTGCGGGGTTAACCACCTTGTCGACCATATCAAGTTTGAAACACTCTTCATCGTCAGTGGGAAGCTTCATTGCATTGAAAACATTGAAGGTGACATTTTGATCGTGCACCCTCATAATGAGTTCCCCCTTTTGGACATCGATAAGAGTTCGGCCCGTCGCCAAGAATGGTCGTCCCAAGATGATAGGGATCTTCTTGTCTTCCTCGAAGTCAAGAATAACAAAGTCGGCTGGAAAGATAAGCTTGTCAACCTTCACCAAAACATCCTCAACTATCCCTCGCGGATAAGTGACAGAACGGTCCGCAAGCTGTAGAGCCATGGTAGTGGGTTTTGGCTCTGGAAGACCAAGTTGCATGAACACTGATAAGGGCATGAGATTAATACTTGCACCCAAATCACACAAACATTTGCTGAATGAGAGGTCTCCAATAGTGCATGGAATGGTGAAACTTCCAGGGTCCTTCAACTTAGGCGGCAACTTTTGTTGCAAGATGGCACTACATTCCTCCGTCAAAGCAACAGTCTCTAGCTCCTCCAGTTTCAATTTCTTCGAGAGAATGCCCTTCATGAACTTTGCATAGCTCGGCATTTGCTCAAGAGCCTCCGCAAATGGTATGTTAATCTGCAGCTTCTTGAATACATCCAAGAACTTAGCGAATTGATTGTTTAGCTTTTGCCTTTGCATTCGCTTTGGGAATGGAGGAGGTGGAAACACTTTATCTTCCCCTTCTATCTTGGAATTATCACTCTTGAGGTTAATAGGAGTTACAGGAGTAGCCTTGGACCGAAAATCAGAACCCGAATTGACACCATCTGAAAAATCGGATTTTTGCTCCAGAAGGGCCGGCGACGCGTCGCCCGATTTACACTGAATCTCGGCGCCGCGGCGCCCAAGTGTCTGGTCAGTTTTTTCAGTTTCGTCTTCTTTTGATTTTTCTTCGTTCTGACCTTGTAAATTCCTTCCTGATCGCAAGGTTATTGCTTGAACTTGTTCCTTTTGATCTTTCTTGCCTGGGTTCACCTCTGTGTCACTTGGAAGCGTTCCTGGTTGACGGTTCAACAAAGCATTGGCAAGCTGGCCAATTTGATTCTCTAGCGTTTTCAATGACACCGCCTGACTCTTGTACATCATTCGAAGCTCTTCCAATTCCGACTTCTCAGACTGATTCAATGAAGTTCCTTGAGATGGTTGAAACCCCGGTGGATTGAATGGTTGCCTTGGAGCATACGGAGGTGGTTGATAGTTCTGATTACTTGGCCTAGCATTGAACTGCTGATTTGGTGGTTGTTGAGCACCCCCCTGATTGTTGCTCCAACTGAAGTTAGGATGATTCCGGTTGTTGGGATGATAGAAATTTGGCACTGGTTGCTGAGGTCTTTGAAAATTACCAACAAATTGTGCGGATTCAGCTGAGATAGCACACATATTTGTGTCATGTGCCCCTGCACATAGTTCACACACCATAGCAACCTGGTTAGTCCCATGATTAGAAAGGGAATCTACCTTCATCGTCAACGCTTTGAGTTGGGCAGCAATAGCAGTAGCTGCATCCAAGTCAAGAACTCCAGCCACTTTAGCAGGTGGCAAGCGTTGAGTAGGATTCTGAAACTCATTGGCCGCCATCATTTCAATCAGGTTATAAGCATCCTCATAGCTTTTTGCCCATAGTGCACCTCCAGAAGCTGCATCTAGCATAGGCCGGGACTGAGCTCCCAACCCGTTATAGAAATTGCTGATGATCATCCAATCCGGCATTCCATGATGAGGACAACGTGCCAATATTTCCTTGTACCTCTCCCAAGCTTCTCCCAAAGATTCCTGGGAATGCTGAGCAAACTGAGAAATGGCATTCCTGTAAGCTGCTGTTTTTGCCATGGAGAAATACTTGGTCAAGAATTTTTGAGCACAGTCCGCCCATGTTGTAATAGAACCTGATGGCATGGAATGTAACCAACTCTTTGCTTTGTCCTTAAGAGAGAAGGGAAATAGCCTCAATCTGATTGCGTCATCTGTAACTCCGTTGAATTTGAAAGTGTCACAGATCTCAAGGAAGTCCCTAATATGAGCATTGGGATCTTCAGCAGGACTACCCCCAAACTGGACTGTGTTCTGAATCATCTGAATGATGTTTGGCTTTAGCTCAAAATTGTTAGCCCCTATAGCTGGGCGAACAATACTAGTATGAATGTCCTCCACTTTCGGCTGAGAGAATTCACTCAAAGCCCTCGCTGGTTGCTCTTGATTTGCCATAACTTCCCTTGCTTCAAGATTGTCTTCTAACCCGAAGTCAATTCTTCTCCTTGCTAGTTCTTCTCTACGTGCCCGAGCTCGTGTACGCATAAACTATAAACACGTACCTGAAATTCACCAACAAGAAATTTGATGAAAAACGTTCTAGTCACCGAAATTAAATGACCACTGATGGCAAATATTGAAACTAAACAAATAAAACCGCGTCCCCGGCAGCGGCGCCAAAAACTTGTTATGACCCAACTAAACACGCAAGTGCACGTGGTCTCAAGTAATACAGATAGTAAATAAGACTCGTTCCTACAGGGACACGTTGTGTTGTTTAGCTAAACTCACGCACCAGTGTATGATTATGATCCGATGCTAAAACAATAAACAAGTGGATTTTTTTATCACTAATTTAACTAGAAATTATGACTACTTATTAGCTACTAGAACTGAGAATTACGTTGAATTACTTATGCGAATAAAAACATGGGAATTTAGGTTCATTAACCAATCCATTTACGGTCTTCAACTCTCTAGCCTTTTCATGTGATTTTGCAATAACTGATCGAACACACAACTGATATAAGCCAACTTTCGTTGCACAAATACCATCCTAAACAATATCCACAATTAAGATAGAAATTATTTAGTCTCCCAACAAGCCAAGTCTTTATATGTCTATAAAGAATTAAAACAAATTGGGTGAAGCACAAACATTCATTTGACCACGTAGTTGTCATAAACCGGTTAGATTTACGACACTAATTACGAATGATTAAACACGCATAAACCCACGCTAACATGGCAAGTTCTAAACTCTCGTATTCACTTTCGCTTCAACAAGAATTAACACGCAATTACAGGAGTTAGCTACTCTCCCATAACGAATTAATTTCACCCATGTCAGGATATCACAACAACCGCACTATAGGCATCGAGAGATATTAACACATAAGTTTCATGATTAAATCCACTAAACCCCCATGATAACGAATTAGTTCATAATCAAACTAATTGTCATCTTGGGTTCAATTGAAAACATGATAGACATGATAGAAGGAAATGAATAGAAATAGAGATTAAGATAAATGGGTTCCAAAGAAAACCCCAATGTAAAGCATCCACAAGCTAGGAAGAATACAAGAAAAATCTGGAAAAAATCTTCTCCTCTTTGCTTCTTTGTGCTACAAAGTTACGTAGAAAAAATTACAAGCCTCTATCTCTTTCTAGGGTTTTCTCTCCTAATTAATATAGGCCTCTAGGTGCTAATGTATCCAAAAGAGTTTTTTTTTTATTTTTAGAAGCCCAAACAAAACAGGATTTTCGGGTCAGACAACCGGCGACGCGGCGCCCAGAATCAATGCAAAGCTGGCGACGCGGCGCCCTATAATTCTCCTCAGCGACGCGGCGCCCTGGATCAGTACAAAACCAGCGACGCGTCGCCCAGCCCTCTATCCAGCATCTTCAACTTTTTTCCATTTTCTTCAATTTGACTCCGATTTGTAATTCAATTGCTTCGCCTCGTTCCCTTAGCACCTATGAATGATATTCCTGCACAATACCCTAAAAAGAGATCAAAATACCACAACTCAAGGACAAACATTCGTTTTAAGCGAGATGGAAACGTTCTAAGTAGATAAAATACCCACTTATCAGTGGACTATCTAAAATCAGAGTTAGATCATTAATTGGAGGATGATGTTTTGCCGAAGACCGATGGATTTGATGTACTGACTTGGTGGAAGGTGAATTCACCCAAGTATGTAACCTTACAACACATGGCTCGGGATTTTTTAGCTATTCCGGCATCTACTGTTGCTTCGGAATCAGCCTTTAGCACTAGCGGTAGGTTGGTGAGTCCACATCGTAATAGGCTTCATCCCAACACAATAGAAGCGTTAATGTGTGCTCAAAGTTGGTTATGGGCCGCTGAAATGAAAGGTATATATTTTATTTTTCTGTTTTTACTATAAAAGTACATTTATATATTAAATTCTTATATTATGAAATTATATATTTTAGGAGAGGCATCTTCTGGCTATGCAACTATATATAAGGATATGGAGTTGGAGGACTCGTATTACTCGAGAGTTTTAAGGTAATTGCTAACTGTTAACTTTTCAAGACATACTGCTAACTGTTGCCTTCAGGTTTTAGTTATAATTTTTTAAGTAATGTTTTCTTAGGATAATATGCAAACTGTAATTTATGGCCAACAATGTGCAGTGAGACTCTCTGGTCTTGTGAGCTGTAGTCTAAATGTTTTCAGGTTTTAGTTATAATTAGTAATTAATGTCATATATTTGCTCATGAATCATGATCAGTCTATGCTAATTAGTCTCTTTTTTATGTCATGTGTAGTGCAGTGAGACTCTCTGGTCCTGTGGTCTAAGTGCAGTGAGACTCTCTGGTCCTCTGGTCTAAGTGCAATGCTAGCAAATTTGGAACTTGGCAATTGGCAAATGACAATTAGAATATAGAATTATGGATGCTGCAGACCTGCTGTTCAGCCTGTTCCTCTTCCTCACTTGCCAACCAAAATTTGGAGCTTTGCTTATATTTAATATGAATCATGTTTTAAATATTGTTAAAACTTGTATTTGAAGTTAAAACTTGTATCTACATTTTTTAATATTCAATCTGCAATTGTTCTGTAAGTAATTTTTTTTTCAGAATTTTCGGGTCCGGTTTAGACCCGAACCGAACCGAAACCCGGTGGTTCGGGTTCGGTTTTAACCAATCGGGTCTGAACCCGGGTCTGGTCGGGTCCGATTTTTTCCAAATATTTCGGGTCCGGTTCTGGTTTTTCTAAAACCCGAACCGACCGACCCGATTGCCTTTCCTACATTCATGGGCTCTCTTGATTGGATATACTCAATAACAACCCAATACATATATTTTAAGATATACATATATTTTTAAGATATATATATATATATATATATATATTTTTTAAGATATATTTTAAAATAAATACTTTAATAATATTTTAAGATATTTTTTTTTGGTACACTCAATAACAAGTGTTATATTTTAAGATAAATAAATGAGAACCATCGGATCTAATCCTAAAAGAATATCCTTTTTTAATATTGGTTCCAAGTTCGAATCCCACCAACAACTTATCTCTAAAAAATATATATATTATTTTATAAACTACTCTCACGAATTTAAGACACGTCAACAACATATTATTAATTAAAACACTATCGTTAAAAATACTGTCAAACATGTATTATAATATTTTATTATCTTCTAAAATTTATTTTCCTACTAATTAATATATATATATATATATATATATATATGAAAATATGGATAATAAACAAAAATATTAAAAAAAGCATCCGTGCATCACACAAGTAATAAGCTATATAGTAAAAAATTATACAAAATCTGGTAAACACTTAAAATATAGAAAATTTTGTATAAAAATCGAAAAAAAAGACCTATATGATTAGATAAATTTCACTTTTCTATTAAAAAAAGTTAAAAAATAATTTATGTGTAATATTTATATCTATACGTATGTATTTTAAAGTAATAATTCAAAATAAATAATTTTAATAATATTTATATACATGAGAATATAAAGTTAAAAAATTATTTTAATAATAAAAATATATATACAACTTAAAACTTTAATAATAAAATGTAATTAAAAAGTTCACAAGCAATCATACATCGCACGGGTTATAGGCTAGTAAGTTATTATATATATTTTAATAATATTCAATTTAGGACCTTATACTATAAATTTCATCTAACAAATTCTTATTTTTTATTCTAATATATTATTGTATAGTATCCATAATCTTGATTGTATTACCATCATATAATCCAATTTTATATATATATATATATATATATATATATATATATATATATATATTTCATGTAGTTATGTTATTCATAATTGATAGCGGATAAAAAGTCCAAATCTCATTTATAAATTGTTTTGAATTTCTCCAAAATTTCATATGTTTCTTAGTTTGCTAATTAATTTATTTTTTTCTGTATTATGTTTATAATATTTTTACAATACCATCTTATAAATAAATTATATATTCTATTTAAATATTGATATTTAATCTGAATCTCATTTGTATATTATTTTGAATAACTTTCTAAAGATTCATATTTTCTTTTTGTGTATATATATTAAGTAATTCTAATTTCGGCTTCAATTAATTGTAGTGTAATCTATCTATCTATTATATATATAATAGCCCAACAAGGGGCTATAATTCATGAGATATTTTATTTCATTTAAAATCATGCAACATTTTATATTTTATACCATCTAAAATGAATAATTTGCCCTTCTATTTACTATTTTTAAAAAATTATTGTTGGAAGGAATTGAACTTGAGTCTCCAAGTTAACTTACACCTTACTTTACCACTAGAATACTTAACACACATGTGAATTAAATTATACACATTATATGTATGTGTCGCTTGAGTGAAAGAATACATGGTATTTTAGTTACCGTGACATATCAACAATTACGTTAAAAAAAGAGATGGAAAGATGACTCTACATGAATCAGGTTCGTAAAATCCCAGTGACCTGATTGAAAGTTTTTATTAGTTATGTGACCTGATTGAAACCTTTTATCAGTTATGTGACCTGATTGAAAGTTTTTATCAGTTATGTGACCTGATTGAAATCTAGTCAATCGGATAAAAGCTAGCCATGTCAGCATGTTGAGTTATCTTTCCGTCTCTTTTTAATGTCCATAAACCCCAGTGACCTGATTGAAAGTTTTTATCAGTTATGTGACCTGATTGAAAGTTTTTTGAGTTGGATAACCCAACTGATAGTTTTCAGTCAATTGAGTGACCTACTGGCGTTTAACCCTAAAGAAAATGTAGGAAATGCATAATATATTTTTAATAAATAACAATTAAATTTAAGAGCAACTCAATAACTAATGTATATCAAACTGTCAGCGCTTTTGGATTAACATGTGATGCATTGGTATGTTTGGGAGTTGACTATTGTTTGAAAAAATTACAATTTTTAACCAGGTTGTCATAAGACTGATTATGAGAGTAAATTTTTACATATTATTTTTCATATTCTACTCATTCATAAAACAAATTGAGATAATTAAAATAAAAACTTGTGACATCTTTAATGATGATGAGTTCTCGATGAGATAATTACTGGATCAAAATTTATTATGTCATGCAAATTTAGGAAAAATAAACTATTTTTTTATTATAAATTAAAAAGATTTTTCACCAACTAATAGAACTTGGTAAATGCAAAAATATCTAAAGATTTTAGATATCACCCTCATTGAAAATATATATGTTATATATTTTTATTTAATTAAGACCATATTTCTATTTAAACGTTTGTGATCAAAATTTTGAACTCCATACATTTACTCACTTTAATATAGTTAATTTTATGTTTTTAGGAATAACTTAATATATAAT